>CM062810.1:173325301-175725301 GCA_031772625.1 Pinus tabuliformis
GTGTAGCAGAGAAGGGAAGGCGAGGATATATTTGTTTTGGTCATTAGTATTTCCAAATGGAAAAAAAGCACATCGGGAGTGTGCCCTAGAACAATGAGCCAATAATTGTTCACTGAGAGGACAAGTGGGCTGTATTATAGAGCTGGACATTGGATGCAGATTTGACCTTGCAGTGGATTCTAGACTTCCTAGGAAGGAGGTGAATCCTAGTACTACTTTTGAGGGTGGAGGTGTGAGCCTTTGGATTCCCTTGTTGATTGATATGGGCATCATATCCATTTATTTTTCGGTTGAGAAAATGTGCATATGTGTATATGTGTGTATTATTGTAACTAATGTATCGAGCTGATTTTATAAAGCTCCATAAACAATATGATTATTTGTTGGGTGAAGAAAATGTGTGTGTGTATATGTGGTCATTATTGTAAATACCATAATGAGTTGTGTTATAAAGCTCCAGTAAATGGTATGTTTGTCATGTTTTAGCAGACGGTCATTGTAAATACTGCAACGAGCTAAGTTATAAAGCTCCACGGGTAGTATGTTTTGTTTTCAACAGTCTTGCTAGCCATATGTGTCATTGAACACCGAGGATGGTGTTCCCCCAAGGGGGAAGGTTCTATAACAACCCTGGTTATAAATCCATGTAAAAACATGTAAGACCATGATCATGGGACACGTATTCCAAGCTAAATGGTGGGCAAAAAATCCTAGTGGGTGCTCATTTCAGTTATTATGGCTAAGGAATTTGGCAAAGGTAATGGTAAAGGCTTTGGAAAGGCAAAATGGAATGTTGGCACATTTATTTATGAAAATAATGGAAAATGGGAGAAAAGAAAGGTGAAAGGTCATAGGTTGCATGTGAGGAGGAAATTGAAGGAAAATAATGGAAAATTTAAAAAATAGAGGCCTCATTAATAAAAAGGCTTCTGAGGATTAGTGGGTAAGCTTCGCTAGTTCAGTTTGGAGTTCTCTCTCTCTCGTACTCTTGAACTCTTAGAGTTTTCTTGGAGCACTCTTAGAGAGTGTGGCATGATTGGAGTTTTGGAGCAAGAAGGTAAAGGAAGAGCAGGAAAGTGTAAGAGGACATCAGGATCGACAGTGACAATGGATTTTTCTTGTAGGTACCGAGTTGCATGTATGTTTTCCTCACTAGTTTTTGCATATATGTGGTTTATTGGTCATGACCTATCATTGGCATGGGGGATTGCCTGGATCGTCGACGGATTTGCCTAACCTTGCCATTTCTTGGATAACCATGGTGTTGTGGATTTATTTATTTGTTTTGTGGTTGCTTCTCATGTTTCCTTTAGCTTAGATTGAGTTATTAGTTCCTGGAAGCCCTGGTTGGACAAATGCTCTAGAAGCCCTACAACATCCTGGGTTGAGTTACTAGTCCTGGAAGCCTTGGTTAGACAAATGCTCTAGAAGCCCTTGGTGGGTTGAGTTACTAATCTTGGAAGCCCTAATTGGACAAACACTCTGGAAGCCCGATGACAACTGTGGGTTGAGTTACCAGTCCTGGAAGGTTTGGGTAGAGACCAATCTGCTGATGGTTTTGTGATATTTGACCGTAAGGTGGAATCACTGTTTGATGGGTTGAGGTGGTTGGCCTATGGAAGCCCTCGATGGTTTTGGATTGATATGTTTTATGAGATCCCACATTCATGCTTGGAATATGGCACAAGGGTTAATGGTTGAAGAGAGATTTGGCTCAACCATTCTACGGTCCGGTGGAACATGGTAGTTCGATCTCGGGTTTGGGTTTTGCATAATCAACATGAGGTTATTTCTCCTTGTATTTATATGAGTATTATACTGGTTTATATGTGGATCATATGGCTATGATTTCTTTGGTATTTCTATTGCTATTATGCTGGTTATGTATATTTTTATGACAATGGCTATGTATGGATCTCATCATGTTTTTACTTGAAAATGGATGAACAATGTATCTATGACATGATGGATGAAAATGCGGTTAATGTGTTGAGCCATCAATGCTTCTTCACAATTCTCAGCTAAGTATGAGACCCCTATGCTTAGATTTGTTATTTACACTTGTAGATTACATATTTATGATATGTTTGACAAAATCTCTGTCATGGCTAGTAGGGGTCCAATCAAGGGCTTGTTCAAGTATTTGCATTAGCATCATTGTTTCTTGTTACCTTTATGTTCTGAAGGTGTCATTCAATTTTGTGTAGTGACCTGGGCTCTCGCCTTGAAAAAGTGGCTCAAATCCTGGGGACGCTGGACGCTCTCATGCCTTGTCATGAGAGCGTCCACAGCCTCTTGGACACTGTCAGGCACATAACATGGAAGTCTCCGAGGGTCAAGTGGTCTAAAACCTCAATGGTACCTAGGGACTGGTTACCAAAAAGGTTGGGATGGATATTAGGAGCCTTGTTGTTGACGTTGAACGTGTGTATGGTGTGTTTTCATCGGTTCCACTTCCTTAACATGACTTAGAAGGTCAAATAATATCATAGTAACTTCTCGTCACATGTTTACCCCGGTTGGTCAGTTACTTGGGTAGATGTAGGAAGAGGGTGTTACATCTTTATCATTACATGGTATTAGCTGTGTAGTGAGTAAAACACTAATTGTAACTTTCTCTGGTTTATTTTTCATGACTAGACAATCATCACATATATCTATTTACAGGAGGGTGGTTTCTCTCTTGATATGATGTCAATAGTTTTTTATTTTGAAGACAAGGTCAATGCTATGCTCCAAAGAACATCAAATGTATTTTGTTATTTTAAATATCAACATGAATCAATGGTCGTATAATACAAAAACAAAAAAAAACACGTAATTGACACATGGCGAGTAACACACTCCATATATAAAAAACCCAGTGTAAATCCATTTTAATTTTAGATTTTTTATTATATAATTTTAGATTGAAAAAATTAAAAATGGTTTTGAATCATAAATATAAAGTTAAATAAATGTACATTAGTACTTATAAATAAAAGATACATTCAAAATATTCCAAAACTTGAAACTTTAACTCCAAACTAACACTATATAAATTCACATTCCTTAAGGAAGGAAGAAAGAAAGAAAATTATTTGAACATCCAGAAGGCTAAAGATAACCTATGGGACAGATTGCTTCTTCATCTGGTTGATGTATTCAGCTCTTTTCCTATGAATCCTCACAATAAGCGTTCCCAACTTTTCGACAAACCCCTCACTAAATAGATTATCCCAAGAGCTAGTTGCCAGGGTATCTGCATAACTTTCCCTGTTGTCTTTGAAGGCCTCGCATTCTAAAATGAAATGCTTTTCTGTTTCCACTTTTCTCGAAGAGCACAAAATACATAATCTTTCATCCCACACTTCTTTTGGCCTTTTCCAGTGCCCTGCTTCACAACGAAGTTGATGAGAATTAGTCCTTAACTGAGCAATAAGAATTTTGGCTCTCCAAGAAATATTGGCCTATGTGTACACTTTTTGTTGATGACTCTGAGTGGTATTAAACACTTCAATATAGTACTTTTTATTTCTCCCCAGCTCCTTATCCCAAGTACGCTTGTGGAACTTATCCAAAACAAAATCTTTTATCTCTTTATTGTTTATGGGACACGTGTTCAAGCAAATAGCCCATTTACTAAACCATTTGTTATTTTGCTGCATCCAAGTCTTTTTTCTTTTGCACAATATGTCATTAAAGACAACCTTAGGCCATCTGCCCTCTTCCATTTGCTCATTGTTCTTTAAATACCTTGTGACTTGTACCATAGCAATTGCTTCAATAGGAGCAACCCCTGTTTCACTTAACAAGATAGCATAAGTAACTGCACTTTTAATTTTGAAATTGTTTGTAATTAAACGCTTCTAAATTTTCTCAATTTGTTTCCACTACATGTCGGATGTACTATTGGCCCATAGTTCACAACCACAGAAAATCACCGGAATCACTAGAAGCCCAAAAAGAGTTTGAGTGGTTTTCCAATCCCATAAAATGCTTTCCAACCCCCCAAAGTTCTTTTCTTTCTACAACCATCCCAACTTAGATTTTTGTTGAAGTCAATTCTGAGGTATTTGTAATTCGCAACTTCTTCGAGAATGCTGCATTCAAAGTAGAACTTATGCTGGTTGTGTTTTCTTTTAGAGAAAACCACTACTTTCATTTTGCTAATATTGACTTGCATCCCCACCCTTCTACAAAAAATGCTCAAGGTATAGTAAGCGCTCTTTCAAACCAAGAGCAAATTTAGCAATCAGAATAAGGTCATCTACATACAAAAGAAGCCTTATAGCAGACTTGCCAAAATATATACCATCACCCCCTTGCGAATTTAACCACTCCTCAAGCTTGTCGATATATAAAACAAAAAGGGTAGGAGCCAGTGGGAAACCTTGCTTGACCCCGATATCGCTTCTAAAACTTTCAGAAATGCCTGCTAAAGTTCTAATTTTGATTTTCACCTCTTCATATAGCCTATGCACATTTGCTCTCAAATGTTTAGGAACCCCAAGTTCCTCCATTCTGTGCCAAAGCTTATCCCTAGGAACTGTGTCAAATGCTTTTCTGAAACCAACCAAGCAACAAAAGACTTCTTCCTTTTTCTCCAAAACTTTTTCAATGATGTGCCTTAAAGTTATACAATGATCAACTGTGGAATGTTTAGGTATAAAACCTACTTTCCCTTTAGCACACTTATCTCTTTCTTCTGCCCACTTGTTGATTTTATTTTCTAACATGCTTCCAAATAGCTTTGCAAACAAAGGGTTTATCATTATGGTCCTATAATTGGAGGGATTATTGACGTCACCACTCTTGAAAAGAGGTTTTGCCAGACTAGTTATCAAATCTGTGAGGAACCCCTGTTGTATGATGTTGTTGAAATTTTTTGTAATGTGAGGTGCAGGAATCTTTGAGCCCCACTTTAGATACTTTGCTTGGAGTTCAACTAAGTCTTTTGCTTTTCCAGCACCCAACTTCTTGATACCTGTCTCTACCTCTTGAACCATGAAGAGTTTAGTATCAATGTTGACCAAGGGGGGAGGGTCAACCTTGGGATCCTGCTCATAGAGTTGTCTTGCTAGTCAAACCATTTAGAAGCTATAATGTTATTTTCAGTTCGCAACTTTCTCGGTTGGAGCTCCTTCCAAAATAATTTGGGATTATTTTTCCCAAGGAAGATTAGTTCTTCCCTCCTTGAAACCATGAAATTGGCCCTTTTATTTCTTAATATCTGCTTGTAAGATTTGATCTTTATGTTATCTTTGTTCAACACTTTCCACATTCTCCTTGATTTTTTGTATTCCTCGTCAAACCAAGCATTCACCAGAGAGCAATTTGTTTCAGACTTCTTAATTTTTTTTCTTTTGTAGTCTGCAAGTGCGCATTGAATTAAATGTGTTAATTTGTGACTATGAAGGTCGTGAATTGGGATTTTATCCTTCTCGAAGAGCTTCTCTAGCGTCATTTTGAATGTATTACAATTTATTGGAGTCAAAAGAATTATGCCCTTTGGGAGATTTTGTTGAACACATTGAGTGTTTGACTCTAATTGTTTTCCAGTCCAAAAGGAACTTAAATAAATTGGCTTGTGATACGATTTTAATCCCAAAGATGATCTCCAATCAAAACTTCCTCCATTTTCTCACACAAACGATGCGAGAAAATTACATAATCTACCACACTTGCTCCATTGTAAGTATTACAAGTGAAATTATTGGACTTTGCCCATCTAGTCAAGCCATTACAAATGACTAAATCAAAGGCCCCACATAGAGTAAGCAATTGTTCACCAAAGAGATTGCAACCCTTGTCCTATGAAATGCTTTCCCACTAATGATTACTCTCTTTTGTAAGCCAAAGAGGGTCACAATCTTCTTTAAAACAAAGAATGTTAGATTGCTCCCTTGCAGTTCTAGCATTGAAATGACCCACTATAAGGACTTCACCTAGCTGAGAATATGGTGCAATATCTGCTTTTAAGGATGCAAAGGGATCTTTGTGATAAATCCCTCTACTTTTGTAGATTTTTGAAACTTGTGGCTCAAAATAACATGTTGCAATTCTGATGTGATTTCCATTTTTTGATATTTGAAACCAAATTAATTGTTTATTTGAGTCTTATTTTTCTAATTCAATGAGATGACCTTCTTTTTCCCTCTCTAATACCATGATACCCCCATGTCCTTTGCCATTCCTTACTGCCTTGTTCCACATTGCCATCTTCCAATATCTTTCAAACAAAGGTGTCTTGAACCCTTCATGCTCATGTGTTAATTATGCCTCTATCTTCCACAATAGGCCCTAACCCAGGTCCTCGTCTCCATGGGTAACCTCTATAGTTCCAACAAACTAATCTTAAGGAAACCTGGGTATGACTTGATTGCTATTTATTTTGACATGCAAGATTCACATTTGAGTCTTTGTCCCTGCTTTCCCATACTGACCTTGCTTCCTGATTTCCTGTTGAAGAGTTTGTTGCCTCTTCTTTATTACCATCTTGCTACTCTGTTTTGGAAGGAGGTCCAAATCGCACTATCACAACTTTACCTTTATAAATCCATGCTCTCTTGTCTTCATCTCTTGCTGCCCTAACCTTTAACATTTCCTCCCTCCTTTCCTCCTGTTGTTTTACAGTTAAATCTTCTTCCAGAAAAAGGCGAGAATGCCTCAAGAGATGCTTCTTGCTTAGAATGATATATTTATCCCGCAAGCTAGGCATGATGATTTTTATGGGTCTGACTCTCTCACTGTTAAACTTACCCACCCTCCATGCTTGCCATATTTGTCCTTACCATAACAACTTGTCTTTCAAGAAGTTCCTTGCGAGGTCAAGAGTACATTCATTTTTTCCATAGTCTTCCACCCCATTAATAATTATGTTTGCTGCTCTATTTTGTCTTTCCTTTCTTTCTCTATCTTGCATGTTGTCAGCTCAAATGTTTGTTTCTCCTTATTATCAAAATTGTTAATAACTTGAGCCCAAGCTTTGGAAACTTTTGTGGAACCTCCTTTCTTTTATTCTCTTGCTTTCTCTTCATGGTTGTCTCTTTGAGCAACCACTTTGCCTTTATCCTGGGATGGTTTTGCATTCACCATCTCTACACTTTCCACTACATATTTCTTTATGTTTTGCACATTTGCCTTCATGCGTTGCCATTCTATCTACCCTACCAGGAGAGCTTCTTGTAGCAATGCCACTTCTGCTTTCAAAACTTTATTGCTTTCTGCTAAAGCCTTGTTCTCAGTTGTTATTATATGAATTTTATGATCTCTTTCCTACTCTTTGGCTTCTAAAACCTCCAACCTCTATTTTACATTTAATAATTCTTTCACATAAAGATTAGATGACCAGGTGAGAGGTGTGGATGTGGGACTATAGAAGGTAGAATCATCAATGACTTTTCATCTGGACTTCTTGTTGCCACATAATTTAAAGTGTTTAACAAAATACCCACATTCAACTCATTGAATTAGTATTACATGGATAGAAAGAAAGAAAGAAATTATTTTAACGTCCACGAGGCTAAAGATAGCCTATGGGACAGATTGCTTCTTAATTTGCTTGATGTATTCGACCCTTTTTCTGTGAAGCTTCAAAATAAATGCTCCTAGCTTCTCGACAAATCCCTCGCTAAATAGATTATCCCAAGAGCTAGCTCCCAACATATCTGCATAACTTTCCCTGTTGTCTTTCAAGGCCTCACATTCTAAAATGAAATGTTTTTATGTTTCCACTTTTCTGAAAGAACAAAAAATGCATACTCTTTCATCCCACACATCTTTTGGCCTTTTCCAGCACCCTGTTTCACAACGGAGTTGATGAGAATTAGTCCTTAACTAAGCAATAAGAATTTTGGCTCTCTAAGAGATATTGGCCTCTATGTATGCTTTTGGTTGATGACTATGAGTGGGGTTAAACACTTCAATATAGTACTTTTTCTTTCTTCCTAGCTCCTTATCCCAAGTACGCTTGTGGAAATTTTCCATAACGAAAGCTTTTATCTCTTTGTTGTTTATGGGACACGTATTCAAGCAAATACCCCATTTACTAAACCATTTGTTATTTTGCTGCATCCAAGTTTTTTTTTTCTCTTGCACAATCTATCATTAAAGACACCCTTAGGCCATATACCCTCTTCCATTTGCTCAATTTTTTTTAAATACCTTATGACTCGCACCATAGAAATTGCTTCAATAGGAGCAGTCCTTGTTTCACTTAACAAGATAGCATAAGGAACTGCACTTTTAATCTTGAATTTGTTTGTAACCAAACGCTTCTGAATTTTCTCAATTTGTCTCCAATGCATGTCGGATGTACTGCTAGCCCATAGTTCACAACCATAGAGAATCACTGGAATCACTAGAAGCCCAAAAAGAGTTTGAGTGGTTTTCCAGTCCTATAACTCTGCCTCTCTGCACCTATTTTGAAAAGCATAAAATGCTTTCCAACCCCCCAAAGTTCTTTTCTTTCTACAACCATTCCAGCTTAGATTTTTGTTGAAGTCAATTCCGAGGTATTTGTAATCCGCAACTTCTTCCAGAATGTTGCCTTCAAAGTAGAACTTATGCTGGTTATGTCTTATTTTCTTAGAAAAAAACCACTACTTTCGTTTTGCTGATATTGACTTGCATCCCCACACTTTTACAAAAATGCTCAAGCGATAGTAAGTGCTCTTGCAAACCAAGAGCCGATTTAGCAATCAGAATAAGGTCATCTGATTACAAAAGAAGCCTTATAACAAACTTGCCCAAATAAATACCATCACCCCCTTGCGAATTTAACCACTCCTCAAGCTTGTCGACATATAAACCAAAAAGGGTAGGAGACAATGGGCAACCTTGCTTGACCCCGATATCGCTTCTAAAACTTTCAGAAATGCCTGTTGAAGTTCTAATTTTGACTTTCACCTCTTCATACAGCCTATGCACAACTGCCCTCAAATGTTTAGGAACCCCAAGTTCCTCCATTCTATGCCAAAGCTTATCCATAGGAGCAGAGTCAAACGCTTTTCTGAAATCAACAAAGCAACAAAAGACTTCTTCCTTTTTCTCCCAAATTTTTCAATGATGTGCCTTAAAGTTATATAATGATCAACTGTGGAATGTTTAGGTCTAAAACCTGCTTGCCCTTTAGCACACTTATCTCTTTCTTCTGCCCACTTGCTAATTTTGTTTTCTAGCATGCTTCCAAATAGCGTTGCAAGCAAAGGGTTTATCATGATGGTCCTATAATTGGAAGGATTATTGACATCATCGCTCTTGAAAAGAGGTATTTCCAGACTAGTTGTCCAATCTGTGGGGAGCCCCTGTTGTATGATGTTGTTGAAGATTTTTGTAATGTGAGGTGCACGAATCTTTAAGCCCCACTTTAGATATTTTGCTTGGAGTTCAACTAAGTCTTTTGCTTTTCCAACACCCAACTTCTTGATACCCATCTCTACCTCTTGTACCGTGAAGAGTTCAATATCAATGTTGACCAAGGGGGGAGGGTCAACCTTGGATTCTGCTCATAGAGCTGTCTTGGATAGTCTAACCATTTAGAAGTTGCAATACTATTGCCAGTTTGTATCTTTTTCGGTTGGAGCTCCTTCCAAAAATAATCTGGGATTATTTTTCCCAAGGAAGATTAGTTCTTCTCTCCTTGAAACCATGAAATCGACCTTTTTCTTGCTTAATAACTGCTTGTAAGCTTTGAGCTGTATGCTATCTTTGTTTGACTCTTTCCACATTCTCCTTGCCTTTTTGCATTCCTTGTCAAACCAAGCATTAACCGTAAAGCAATTTGTTTCAGACTTCTTATTTTTTTTTTTCTCTTTTGCACTATGTAAGTGCATATTGAATTAAATGTGTTAATTCATGACTATGAAGGTTGTGAATTGTGATTTTCTCCTTCTCGAAGAGCCTCTCTAGCGTCATTTTGAAGGTATTACAATTTTTTGGGGTCAAAAGAATTCCGCCCTATGGGAGATTTTGTTGGACATGTTGAATTTTTGACTCTAATTGTTTCTTTCCAATACAAGAGAAACATAAATAAATTGGCTTGTGATATGATTTTAAGTCTGAGAGTTGATCTCCATTCAAAACTTCCTCCATTTTCTCACACAAACCATGCGAGAAAATTACATAATCTACTACACTTACTCCATTGTAAGTATTGCAAGTCAAATTACCGGACTTTGCCCATCTAGTCAAGCCATTACAAATGACTAAATCAAAGTGTTAGGATATTCCGACACATAGGAAATAGTTAAGTACAACTTGGTCTAGTATAGAGTTAGGTAAAATGTGTTTCTTTACCTTGTACATTTTGTAACTTACAATCCGACGGTCACGATATGTAGTGATCCGATGGTTCATTCTCTCCTCGATATTACCGACACTTGATACGTGGCTTGACACCCGATTGGTCCATGATTTCTATTTAAAGCGCATGGAGGGTCATTTGTAGGGTATTCCGTGCATGAGAGAAGCATATGTAAATTTTCATTCTTTTATTAATAAATTCCCTGAAGTGGCGCGTTGGCTCAGGCCGTGGACTGTTTCCCTCTTTGAGGGTTTTAACCACGTCAAAAATACTGGTGTATTGATCTGCGATCTGGTTGTGAGCGGTGTCCTTTGGTGTTCTGTCTGAGGAACTTACCCTGTAAATTCCTACACAAAGGCCCCACATAGAGTAAGTAATTGTTCACCAAAGAGATTGCAACCCTTGTCCTCTGTAATTCTTTCCCACTGATGATTACTCACTTCTGTAAGCCAAATAGGGTTGCAATCATCTTTACAACAAAGAATGCTAGCTTGCTCACTTGCAGTCCTAGCATTGAAATCACCCACTATAAGGACTTCACTTAGCTGTGAATATGTTGCAATATTCACTTTTAAGGCTGCAAATGCATCTTTGTGGTCAAGCCCTCTACCTTTGTAGATTTTTGAAACCCGCGACGCAAAATAGCATGCTGCAATTCTGATGTGGTTTCCATTTTCTGATATTTTAAACCAAATGAATTGCTTATTTGAGTCTTCTTTTTCTAACTGAATGAGACGACCTTCTTTCTCCCTTACTAACCATGATACCATTGTGCCCTTTGCCATTCCCTGCTGCCTTGTTCGACACTGCCATCTTCCAGTATCCTTCAAACAGAGGTGTCTTACACCCTTCGTGCTCATGTGTTTCTATGAGGCAAATTATGTCTTTATCTTCCGCAATAGGCCCTAACCCAGGTCCTCGTCTCCATGGGTAACCTCTACAGTTCCAACAAACTAATCTTAAGGAAACCTGGGTATGACTTGATTGCTATTTATTTTGACATGCAAGACTCACATTTGAGTCTTTGTCCGTGCTTTCCCATACTGACTTAGCTTTTCGATTTCCCGTTGAAGAGTTTGTTGCCTCTTCTTTATTACCATCTTGCTACTCTGTTTTGGAAGGAGGTCCAAATCGCGCTATCACAACTTTGCCTTTATAAATCCATGCTCTCTTGCCTTCATCTCTTGCTGCCCTAACATTTAAGATTTCCTCCTTTCTTTCCTCCTGTTGTTTTACAGTTAAATCTTTTTCTAGGAAAAAAAGAAAACCCCTCAAGAGATGTTTCTTGATATAAACAACCAATTACGTATATGTTTTTTTTTTTTTTGGAAAAAAACATAAATTAAAATTTTCAATAAAATATATATTATTAAAATTTTTTACCCATAACATTGTATATAAACTTAATAAACTGTAATGATGTATAAACATTATATCATGTCAAACTTAAAATTAACTGTTTATAAATATAAGCTTTTAAACCAAAATACCAAATTAAATTAAAAATGTAAGCTTTTAACCCAAAATACCAAATTAAATTAAAAATTCAACAAAATTTCCACATCAATGATAAATATTCAACCCTTAAGCTTTATATATCACAATTACATTGGAATTTAGGATAGCAAACACCAAAAAAATGGGATCAAATATGTGGATACAAAAACATTGGGCAGAGTACCCACGTCATAGAGTAAACGGATGATGATTCAGAGCATGGGAACAAATCAAACACTTTATTCTACAGTTTTTCGCCTATTGGCTTAGAGAGATTGATGGGTACACTGACGGCGTTATCAACGCGGAATTTAACGTCGCCCGAACAGTAATAAAGTTAACGGCAGAGATACGAGTAAATGCGCTTTTTCATTCATTGTGCGTGACGAGGGGCGGATTCCAAGGTACATATTTAAATTTGACAGAAAGGTCCTTTTGAGGTCCGCTTTCTTTCTCGGTATTGGTAAAGGGGGAAAATACGCAGAAGAAAGAAAGGAGACTTGAGTAAGAAGCATTGGTACCTGTACCTCAGCCAGCTTAATTTAATTTAATGCGGGGGGCGAGAAGGCGGGTGTGACTGACTGTTGGAGCTGAGATTTTCTCGCACAGAGGTAATTTTCTTCCCCAAAATTCAATTTCATTCACGAAAATCCAACGGTTTTAGTTGCTGTTTACTTTGCTGTCTGGAAAACTCGAGTTAAGTGGGTTTATTTTTGGTTCTATCATTTTCTCAAATTTTTATTTTAGATTTTGTATTTTTGAGTTCATGGCCACAATCACTTCTTTCTCACAAACTGTTTACTGTTTGTTGAATTATTTTAAGAAATTGGGCCACTCCTCTTTTATCATCTAAATTTCTTAAATTCCTTGAATTTCTGTGGGTTATACTGGGTTTCATGATATTAGCATTCAAACATTTCATACCGTGCTTCAGCAGATATTATGTGTTTATGATGCTGGGTAGTCTAATTGATGGATCTTCATCCTCTTCCTACATACGATAATATATTTGAACTTGATTTTTAGTGAACAATTGTTGTTCCAGTTTTGAGTTATCGGGATGGACTTTTTTATTTTATTTTATTTTTTTATATGTATTTTATCATTATTAATATTATTTTAAATTATTATTGTTGTTGTTGTCGTCATTGAGGTGGGTTGGTTGGCTTAACAGATGCAGTTTACGTTAAATTCAATTGGTTTAATCTCCCAAGTACACGTTTGTGTTTTTTGGTCTGTAAAAATGTTTTTGCACGAAACGGTGGAATGCATTGGAACATTGTTATCCTATGCTTTAGTGGATATTATGTTCCCTTTCTACATTTATTTTTTATTTTCACCATGTTGTTGCTTAACATGAGTTACACTGGCTTTTAGTTATGGCACTAGGTCATGGATTACTGCATTTTTCTTAAGCTCTTTTTATCTTTTAAGTTTTGGGCATGTTCCGGCCTTTAACAGATAGATTTTAGTTTAAATTTAGTTGATTTTAGCATCCAATTATACACGTTTTGTGTTTTGGTTCTATGTCTGTCATTATGGTCTCACATTGGCTCCTCACGTTCTAAAGATTGGCCATCCAATTATACACGTTTTGTTTTTTGGTGCTATGTAAAAATGTTTGTGAACAAAGTGGTGGTCGCTTTCTGTCATTATGGTCTCACATGGGCTCCTCACATTCTAAAGATTGGCCTTACCTTATATTTCTGGAAACCTATTTCCTGGAGTGTTTAATTTCAGCCAAAGAAGGAAAACATAGTGTACTGGCTTTTTCAAGAGAGCCCCATATTGCCTTAGCAATGTTGTAGGAATCTGGGGGATTGACATTTTGGGAACCGTTGTCATTGATCATCATCAACCTTGCTTTGTTGCTCCAGTAGTCTCAAAAGCTGAATTATGTTTTGCTAATTGCCCATATATTGGACCTATGCTATGTTATGGTCTATGGATAAATAAGAAATAGACGCAAGCTGCTCAAAGGATAGACAATCATGGAATAGACCCAATCTTTGCAAAGAACAAAAGCAACTCAAAGAGTATGTCACCCAATATGCCAAGATTTGGCACTTAGATGCCTTCACATATGTACTTTCGAAGCTTCATGTAGCAGTTGGTGGTTCCAAGAATAATAATATGCATTGATGCTAATTTGTGTGACCTTGCAACATATGGTGGACTACATGTAGATTATGTGGTGTGTTTGTTGCAGGGGCTATTATGAGAATGCTATAAGTGTTTGTCATGACCTCTGGGGTTAGCTTGTCTAAATTGTCATCAGCCTTCAAGCATGTAGAGCATGCGTGAGAGAAATTGGCTATATAGTAATTTTGGGGTGTTAGTTGTTATTTTCCTTGGTAGATCTTGTGATATGTGGTATTACACAATATGTATAGAGGCATTGAGATGGACCCCATTTAGAATGGGGATCCATAATGTAAAGGGCTAATTGCCCCAAGGCACAGTTAGCCTAGTTGATTGGTTCTAAAGTATGCATGGTCAATTTGAGAAGTTGGAGGGTGGAAGCATACATGTAATTTGTAGGGGCCTATGTTCACGAGCAAAGTAGGGCTGCAATTGTTGGCTTTTAGGTACCTTTGCTAACCATATCCAATGAAACATGATGAAGTTGTAACTTGTTCACACTTGAATTCTTCCATCTTGATCAAGACATTTGTAGTGTCTTGTTGCCAAACCTTGAGGTAGAATGAGGCAGTATTCTTCACATTTTCCAGGTTCACCTCCATTCACTCGTTTGAATGATTCAACACTTGTTTCAATCAATGATGCATTAAGTTTTTAGGACGAGAGGGCACTGGAGCAAGGAAACACATTTGAGGGACTTGTTGAAGCACACCCAAAATTCTAGGGAGCATCACAAGGGACATCGGAGCCCTTAATTGACATATATGAAAATTGAAACACAACTCATTGAAATTCTATACATAACAATGCATCAATAACATACATCAGTACATGTCACGTAATAAATCATAAACAATGCTTGTAATGATCTAACAACATAATAGTCACATTTCACAAATCATCGATCACGATTGTATTTGTCATTATATGTGGAAAATTCAAAAGTTATATATATAGGTCATAAGAAATTTGATATAAGAACAAGTCAAATGACAAATGAGCAGCATTGCTCAAGGCAATGCTCCACTAGTCTCTGCTTCCAACTACTGCCCAAAGGAATAAGGACTAACCATGGGAATGTTGCTATCTAAATAAGAATCATTTGCATTCTCTGGAATACTCAATTGCATTCATTTTAATTTTTCTTTTTTGTCCTCGTTTCCTTGAACAATGGACTTTGATCAAAAGGGAGCGTTGGCTTGTCTCATTTTTTAAATGGGATGTTGTCTTTGGCACCCCGTTAAAAAGGGACGTACGGAGACAACTTACTTGGAGTTCCCACAACTTGGGAGCATGGGGAGTGCATCACGTACCTTCAGTAATGTCCCTGTGTAACTTCGGTTTCAATTGGGTAGGGGTAGCACATGTTCATGTTGAATATCTCTTGAATGCTCTTTTCATAGGCCTTAACAACTCCATTGGTGAGGGCTTTGTCAATCTTGAATGTTAGGAGCTATAGGGCCTGAGAGGTCATTCCTGTCCATGGTGTTATACTTGTGGACTTCAATAATCTCATCAAGGCATGGAACGTCATGGTTGTCATTCAAGGTAATAAAATTTATCAATGTGGGCAGTGTTGATATAAAAAATGGTATTATCAACTAGGGAAAAGGGTCTAGTGGGATCAACATGGATAATGTGGTTCACAGTGCGAAAAAAGTGTAGGTATATATGAAAATACAGTGAAGGAAATTTAGAGAGCTAGGGCATGAAGGTGTCTAGAAGATAGGATCAAGAGGCATGACTCTCAAGCAGAAGGATAATAGACAAGATATTGAAATAAGTCCAGAAAATCACTTCTCTAGGGAACAATTCACTTATTGCACTTAGTTTGGAACTATTGTGATCATTGATGTCCAAATTATAATGTGCAATCAAGTGAGGTTGACAAGGAGTGATTGGAACACCATTGTGCTTGTGAATTTGTGTGAGGGCTATTCGAGCCTTATTAAGTGCATCATTTGAAAATCAAAATAAATCTTGTGTTTAAGCATCACTATTGGGAGTGAACATGCATGGGAGAGACTAGTATGTACTCGTTCTATCCTTTATAGTATGACCCTTTTTCATTTCTTAGTAGAAATTTCCATATGGGGAGTGGGCATTCACTTGACTATCTACTTCACCATCCAATGTGTGCAACTGTTTAGAGCCATTCGTAGCTAACTTATCCAAAACATACATTTCAAGCTAGAGATACTTTAATTTTCAAGTTTGATTATTGCACTTAGAGTCAAACAACAAACCCAGCTCACCTTGTTGTAGGCTGTAGCACCTTGGGTTTGAGGTGTTTGTCATATCTAGCCTCAACACTCACTTTGAGCTAGTTGCTTCCATTCTACATAGAGTCTAATTTTGTCCAATTGTACAAGATGGGCTTCTAACTAATCATCATTGCCTATTTGTTTTTCCGATCTTTTTTAGTCTTGATATTATGGTTGTCAAGTCTCGTTAGTATTTTTTTTCAATTTTGTCTTTAGTTGTTTCCTCATATTGATGAACCCCACTAAGCTTTTCCTGAGTTTGAGGTTGGAAACATTGACGGTGAGTGATCATGAAGCTTCGAAGTGATTGATGACTATATTTGCAAAAATATGTGCCATTACTTGATCTATAATTGATCAGCCTATGGTTGAATCAATTCACCAACATGAGCCTCAATTATCTATATGCAAAAAAATAATCTTTCTATGTTTATTTCTATTGTGTATTCAAACTGTAAATAACTTCTTGCTAGAATACAATCATACGTAGTAAATAACATAAAGATTACCTTGGAGAACCTAATGTTTTTGGTTCCTTATTATTTCTCAGGGTTTTATATGTGGAGCAATGCATTCTTTCGCTGAGATTTTGTGAATTTTACTCACATTTTCACAGATATAGAATTGTTTTAGGCTAAGTTGCAGGAAATATCAATGAACCCTTGTATTTATATGAGAAACTTGTCAAAATGTCAAAACAAGTACAAATGACTTGAAAACACCCTAAGCCGCACCATAGGGTGTGCTACAATTTGCAAGCATTGTGGGTGGGGATGTGTTCTTTCTAATCACAAAATCTAGTACTTTACTGCAAAGCCCCACAAGGTGCTAGGACTAGTGGAACATTAGAATTGTTGCCATTGTTACCTAAACAACAACTTCCCTTTTCTCAGTGAAGGACAAGTCCAACAAAAGGGAGGCTTCCCTGGTAGGACTTAGAGTTCCTAAGGCAGATACACAACCAAGTCTAAGGTCTCTTAAGTAGCTATCCAAATCATCACCAATAGAATATATCAAGCATGTTAACGGTTAGGTGGTCAATCAAGGTGAATTCCAGATTTGGTTTAAAGTGTTTTACAGTTGATCCAGGGGGCTTATTAAGTAACATATTCATGCAAAGCAATACCCAAACCAGTAAAATCTGAAAGTTACCAATGGCTGTTTTAATACTTGTATAAAACATAGGAAATTACAGCAGTAAACAAGTTACAATAGCAATACAATTTAGCCCTCAAAATGAGTTACAAACCAGTAGAAAATATGGCTAAAATAGTAAATAAATCTAAGGTTTAATTATTCTTTTAAAATCTGAAAATTAGAAGGCATATAGCAACCAACTAAAACAAGATGTCTATCCCTAATCATGTAGAAATATAAATCAAGAAGGAAGTAAAATGATTATAGGTCAAAGACGCAAGAAAACCATAGGAATTTAGGTCAAAGACGCAAGAAAACCTTAGGAATTTATGTCAAGAAAATGCAAGAAAACCCTATAATTTCAGGTCAGAAATATGTACGAAACGCCATATGTGTAGGGTTTTTGTCATTTGATGGCTGAAAGTCAAATGTAAGCTAAATAAAATCTTAAATTTACCCTAAAACATATTATAAAACTTGAATTTATAAAATACGATTGACTAGATTAGGAAAAGACTAGTGCCTACTATTTTTTTGGGGCATATGGGGTCAACTAAAGACTCCCTTGAGAGGATGCGAGTATATATATCTAGGGTTGTCCACTACAAACCCTAGAAGATCCACCTAGTACTTTACAAACTTAAAAAGAACTCAATTGACGACACTCCACTAGCAATCTCCCAAGGGTTTTAAAGAAGGGCTTTGTCCAAGAACAATATGAAGAAACTGCCCCACCACCACTAGAGAAGTACAATTACACTTATAATCATCAATAAACAAAACCAAACAAGATTAAGTGAGATCACTTACTCAAGTATCATTTTCATCCACAAATCCTAGTCATGAGCATCCATAGAGTTGTAAAGCCATCCACAAAACATTTCCTCAAGAAGTTGCTCTAGCCATCCATCCATAACAAATATGAAGAAAATAAAGTAAAACTAGACAAGTTGTTATTCTTCACAAGTTCTAGCGATGAGTTACAAACGAGAAGTGTCTCTCTTATTTATATGATAGATCTAACACCCTTCTAATTACAATAATAATATTTTCCTAGTGCTATCCTCCATTTGGCCAAGGCTGCGGGGGGTCTTTGAGGTACCTTTGAACAGTTTTCAATCTTCAGCCAACTCCAAAGGATAGAGTTAATGAAGTTCTTAGAGTCTTGGATGGTGATAACAGAGCAGATATTCACACCACAGGTCTGGGTTCAATAACTGGGTTCAAGAACCGATGCAATCAGTTCATGTTCCAACTGTTATTCATGAGCTTGTTGCAAAATAACAATTTTAGACAATGAGCCCTCCCATTCTATCTTTAAGATGGAAAGATTTATTTCAAGTTCAAATTACAGTGCCAAGAAAACAACAATGGTGCTGTCTATAAATGGCAGGTTAGTTGAGGGCACTGCATTAAAGAAGAGGTGTAATCAAATTTGTTTAATATGTCATCTCACCAAAGGCATTGAGACCTTTTATCATATGTCTATGTTGCTGCCACCTGAGCACGTGGATGTGACTGTTCATCCTACAAAGAGGGAGGTCAACCTTTAAGCATGCACTGATTCTTCAAATCCAGTAGGGAGTGTTGATGCATTTTGTAGAAGAAACTTGTTGAGGGTCAAAAAGGTCAAGGTGCCGTGGCTGTTATGAGGTGTAAATGTGAAGAGATGAAGAAATGGACAGGCTTGAAAGCTGTGTAGGGGTCCATTTCAGATCTGCGCTAGCTTTTGACAGAGTAACCCAGGATCAGCAAACATTAATAGCAAACACAGTTCTGCTATCATGATTTAAGGAAGCTTTCAGCCAACAGAAATGCTATACAGAAGAAGTAAACTGTTTTCTATAGCCTTTCAGGTCTGATAACAATATATTTCCAGCAAGTTGTTGAGAAGCATTGGTCCAGTGCCAAGAGCACCATTAGCATGATGCAGTATTAACCCTTTTGCAGATTAACTGAAGGAAACAGACTTAAAGTTACCTATCAGATACTACATTGAGGAGAACTGATCTTATACAGTCCTTGTTTGACATCACAACTTTAAAGGAAAGAGGAGTGCTCCATGTTTATGATGATGAAGGAGATTCATGTTAAATTTCCATGAAACTCTGCAACTACTTAGTGAATTACTGAAAACTGAAATCTAGTTAACTTTCACCAAGATACAGAGCTTCTTAACAACTTATAAGCAGCGGAATAAAAACACAGAGATAAAAACACATGCACAAATTGACACACTTATTTTTCTCAGGAAACCCAACAGGGAAAACCTGCTTGCTTGATGTGGCTATTTTATTGATTGTTCTTGAGCACTTGGATCTATTACAAAGCAATCTGTCTCTCTTGAGAAAGCGTTCTGCTTCTCACACAAATCTCAGCTGATACAATTGATCTTGGCTGGCCTAGATCCTGCTTGATCTTGGCCCTCTAGCACACAATTGTTCCTCTGCTGCCTCCTTGACTTGCTCTGCAAAACCTGCTCACTTCTGCTTGATTTCTGTGCACTAGAGGCTCCTTAATCCTTGCGCACTAGGTCCCTATTTCCTAGCGCACATCAGCCCCTATTCTCTAGTGCAGATCAACTCCTATTTTATAGGGAAAATCCCTATATCCTTGCGCACTTCCTGCCTCCTATTTCTTAGGACCCAACTCCTCTTCTCTGCGCACAACCAACTCCTAAATCCTAGCACACTTGTGCCTCCTATTTCTTAGGACACAATTCTTGCGCTCTCCACAATCAAGGCTCTCTCACAAACTCGTGAGCTTTGTCTTGTCTGTTATGATTATAATTCATAATAAAATAATAAAGGTAAATATAAATATAAATATAATAAACGATAAATAATTAACTAATGATTAGTTAGTTAACAATGAAAAGGCATGTCTTAGAGACATGCCTGTTCGTGAAAGGGTACTTACTTGGCTATATATACAGGACCCTCATTCTCAATTGTAATCATTCTTATTCATTCATTTTAATATATAATATTTGTATCCTCATGGATATCTTTATATTCCAAGTCTTCTGGAGTAATTAATTTGTAGAAGGAACTTTGTTCGCTTCATTGGTATTAGAGCTTTGTCTATTCCGGCCTTTGGCCATCAACTTGTTGTCAATTGTGTTGTTGTCGTGAAGTTTGAAGCGTTTCGTTACAAAAAGTTGGAGTTTCTCCATATTGCCAATTAGGCCTTTGGCCATTAAATAAAAAAAAAAGTCATACCTACGGTTGCTCCCCTACGGCTACAATGCTACCGCCCCCTACGGCTACAATGCTACTGTTTCTCCCCATATGGCTACAATGCTATGGTTGCTCTCCTACGACTACAATGCTACTGTTGAGTGCCCCACAACTCTGCACACCCGTCGAAACCTAACGAACCAGTCGCTATACACATCATTGGTGTTGCCGCAACGCGTAGCCCGACCATCGATCGCCTAACACCATTGTGCGACCAACATTTTTCCACTAACTCCTCCGCTCCACTTGTCGCACTGGACCTTGCTGGCTGCAAGACTACATAGTCGACAAACTACTGCCAATTGTCCCTGCTTGCAGGTTTCCGCAGCTAGCCGCCTCTCATCACTGCAACGATTTATTTTCTTTGCCACTATCGCAATACCACAACTATCATTTGTCTACACCACCACTGTTTTCTATCTGTGTGAATGCCACCATTGTCACAACTGCAACCAAAGCCACCAAAGTCGAACACCCCAATCATAAGTGCCATGTACCCCGTGTATCTCTGTGGTTGCTTACTCTCGCTGAAGGTGGTACCAGGAGGTCCGACTCTCTTCTGATTCTCCCCAAACAACTCTTCTGCTCACTTGGCTTGAACTCTCCCTATATTGGGAGTCATTAACTGAGTGGCTACCTACACTCGCCTGGGCTCTGCTCCTCATCATCCCGCTGGTCGACCTAACTGCCAACTAGCCCAAGGCCTCAAACTCAAACTGAGATACTGGCTAAGGCTCCATCTTGAGTAGTTTCTTTTGAGGGACTCTCTCAGAGCCCTGCTCTTGCTCTAAGGACTCTCTCAGAGCCCTGCTCTCCTCAACCATCACTTCTCTACTCTGAGCACTCCCTGCCTTGCTGCTCAAGGCTGTGCTTGTCTCAACTTGTAGTAGGTACGTATTCTTCTTACTTACACCTATCTGGTTCTTACATCCAAAAGCTAAGTACTGGAGGTTGTTGAAATGTAACTAGTGTCAGTCTTCATAAATTATTCTTGAGTAATGACTTGATGTAATTATTGATGTACTTGTCAAAAGAAAAATAAAAGAAAAATTATTTGTAAGAGAAAATTATTATTATTGAAATGGGTTTCTTGTCCATCATGCTGTGGTCTTTAGGTTAAAGCACGCATTGAGTGCTCTAGTGGTCTTGTTGACAAGTCAAAAGGTCAAAGTCATGATGTACTAGCCCCTAGAGGGCTCATGTAACAAGGAAGGAAAATTATTATTGTAAAATGTGATGTCTAGAAGCCGCCTCTAAGGGATGAGTTGGTCAACTCTCTTCATGTTAGCCCAAGGAGGCCTAATTTGCTCTTTTGAAAGCCTATATAAAAGGGAACCTCACCTCATTTGTGATACGTCAGTCAAGCGATATATTTGTGTTCCTAGTGAAGTCTGGGCAAGGAAGAAGAAGGAGAGCAAAATTCTCTTGGAAGCCAACAAAGTTCTTCGGAGACCAGTGAACTGGTTAAGGAAATCTCAGTCCTTGCTGCCCACACGTGTAAGTTTTGGAGGAGAACCTAGGGTTTCCTCAATCTTGTTTTGTAGAGAAGTTGTTTAAGGGTTTGGCTGGCTCATCTCTCGGAATGTTTGGTCTTGGGTCAAGGTCAAGGTCTTGGAAGTCTTCATTGAAATTCTATAAGAAGGGATTTTTGTGGGTTTTCCTTTATAGGAGAGGTTTTGGCCCTGGCTAACATCCTTCTTCTGGTGTTCTTGTGTTTACATTGTGATATTTTCATTGGCATTTGTCTTGATGATGAACTTAACTAAATAATGTTGATAATGTCCTAGTATATATATCACAAGAAAATGTCAAGGATTAAAGAGAAATCAAATTTAAAATAACTCTATCTACTTTGCCCAAGATTTCTCAACATGGTTTCAGAGCTAAGGCTATGAACAAAGGGCATAAAGAAGATCAATTTTGGCATAATTTCATCTCTAGGAAGTCAATTGTCCTAGACTGAATTTGTGGAGGCAAATAAATCAAAGTTTTGGGCATGATTACCAACTCTAATTGTAGAAGTAAGGCCGCAGACATTGTAAAGATAGAAAGAGCACATTAAGGACATTTCAACCTTATTCATGGAGACCTAGAGGCTAATATAATAGCCTTCTCCCAACCACATCCATTGACAAGAAGATCGAAGATTTCTGGCATCATCACCAACCCTAAATTCTGTAACTAGACCACAAGCCTACTTTAATAGAGCGAGGTACAAAATCTTGCATTTGGAGGGATCGAGAAGCTAGTCTAGTAGCCCAAGGAAGGCCGCATATTCTGATGGAGGAGCGAAGGTCAAAAGAAGTCTCCCAAGGTTTGCTAAACTCCACAATTTTTCTGAGCAACTCCTATACTAGGTGTGTATATGGATTGACAATTTATTTAAAAGTATCATTAAAGAATTGTTCTAAGTTTTCAAGGCATTGAAGGCCCATCTATTGTCATCTGTAATAACCCTAGAAAGGAGTCAAATCCTTTGCATATAGTCTGAAATTCTATACCAGTATTCTATACATAAGTGTCACGTTGGCAACCCATGAAGGACTATCTCCAAAAGAATCAAAATTCTAAGTCTACACCTGGGCATATAGAGAATCAAGTCCAAACTCAATGAGAGTATTGTTGGCCTTGTTGAAGGGTTAATCTGAACATAATTGCTGTGGCTCAAACATATGTAAAGATTGAGCTATCAAAATGTGGATAGTCTGCTGTAGATGTCCTTCACCACACGGCAAGTCTAGGGCTACTCAAACTGCTCCTGGTTGATCAGACCCTTGAGCTCTTCGTCTACCACTTTAGCAACCACCTAAGTACCACCTAAGTCCATGAAGATGGTGTACATCGGGCTCCAACTTGGGCACTATCATGCTGCCCTCCAATAGACCATAAATGCCCAATCCGCTATCCACACTTGGTCCACTCTTACCCTGCTCTCCAACAAACCATAAATGCCTAATCCACTGTCCACACTTGGTCCAATCTCACGCTTCCCTCCAACAGACCACGAGCGTCCAATACATTGTCCTCTCCTAAGACACCATCCACCTGCAAATCACATCAACTCAAGGGGACAAACATGCTTATGTTCTGTAACCTTCTGCGGCCCCTCTTGACATACATACAACTGCTAATGTGCCTGCTCATAGGATGTCCACTAACACACCTCATCCACTAACATCCATTCATCACCAAGAGACCATCTGCAAGCATATTGCTGCTGCCCCTTTTGACACACATACAACTGCTAATGTGCCTGCTCATAGGATGTCCACAAACACACCTCATCCACTAACATCCATTCATCACCAAGAGACCATCTGCAACCATATTGCTGCTGCCCTCTTGCCCTTGGGTTATGTGCACATTACTGTAGCTTCCTATCACTAGTTAGGGCACTCAACATTGCATGATAGCCCTCCAAAATTGCTACAATAGTTCTCCAATCACTGTGTTTCCTCTCCCAAAGGACTGCTCCAAAGATAGGCACTCAAACTTACTCTAGGGTATGAGGCTCTTCCCCAACGTACTCTACAACACTTTTGTACCAATCAACAACATCAACTAATCCAAACACATGGAAGAAACACCATTGTTCACCTGCGCTGTACTAGGAGAAGTTGCGGCTAGGGCAGAGGAGCTTTCCTAGCCCACTCGGCCCACAAAACAAACCTCCCAACTTGCTGCTGTAGGTGTCCTTACCTGCGGCCTGAACATAGACAACATAACCCTTAAAATATGCACATAAATCCCTCTTACCTCTCCTTTGAGTTGCGACCTGATTTGGTAAAGGAGTCTGCTCCAAAAACAAGAGAAAACCAAACCAAACAACCCTCCTAGTCACCATGAATGATGCTCTAGGTCTGCAGATTCTCTCTGCAAGAATTTGCACCTCAAAACATAGATGATTCCTTGCCAAACTCGACTCCCTGTCTCAGACTCCCTTGCCTCAGATTCACACTCCAAATCGCAGAGTTAATGACGTGTGAATGCACTTAGGATCATGCTCTAATGACCTCACACTCGAGTCCTTTTTATATATTCTCATGTGGCTTCAATAGTGGGCTTGTCCAACTGGCATAAGGCCTATTATGACTTTAGACGACCTCAACTTTGTTACACAAGCCCACACCATAACTTCAAAAATTAATATCTTCTCATAGACAACTCAAATTTCGATGATTTTCAATGCGTTTGGTTCGTCTTGACGTCCTCTATCATCTCCATCCATCACATGCCAAATTCTCTCCATGGTTTTGGCCCCAACATTGATGGGTACAAAACCCCAAGCTTGGGTTTCAAGCCCACAAAAGGCTTTTGTGTGCCAACTCCTCCACAACCCTCAATCCTAGGGTTTGGAGTACCTTCCAAGCTACAAATCTCAACATGACCATATTACTTGATTGAGAATTGATCTTACATCAAAATCTCGAGATCATTTTTGAGTTTGAGAAGAAGTCTTCAAGAGAAACCGTCTAAGAATCTTGGAAACTCGAGTCCTTGCATTCTGTAAGAAAGTTCAGGCATATAAGCTTGAGGTAGTTGTAACGGTATCAACAAGGAGGTCTCCTTGAAGTCAGTGAAGTTCTATTTTTAACAAGAAATATTCAAATTAAATATTCTTGGTTAAGGGATATTGTCGTAGTCAGTTCTTTGGACCTGTGCATCACAAAGTTGCAAGCATAAAAACCACAGTTTATTGATCTTGAAGAGATAGCAGTCCAGAGGCAGTATTGTGATAGTCATCTCTTTAAAGGAAGGTTTTGTTTGTTGTCAAAGATCAGGAAATCTTCAATTATGTTCCACCGTGAAAAAGGGTTGATTGCTGACAGTAATATCAAGAATCGGTATTTGGGTATAAGAGATATCCTTGCAGACAGATCCTTAGATTTGTGCATCTCTTATGAGCAAGCAGCAGACCAGTAATCAAGAAGAGGTAAGCAAATCAATACAATGAAGTATATATTAAGTTGATGCACACCTTGAGGATAAAACGATGAAGCGACCATAACATCCAGGATAACTGGTCAGTACGACAAAGGAATGTAACATTGAGGTCTGTATGATATATTTGATTAAGCATCCAACATGAAATACTGTAGGGTAGGTTGAGTATATGAATCTAGGGCTGCTTGTTAAATTTATTAAAGCCCTAGTCATATAGAAACCCTAACCCTATTCCCTCATAAAAACCCTAACTCTCAATCCTTAGGGTTTGTGTACAATCTATGGCTCATGTCAAGTAGGCATGGATAAGGTTGATAAGCTATATATGGAACCCTTGGTCTAGGGTTGGCACTTGAAAACCCTAGGAGTTCAACCTCTAAGTCTCATGGTAACCTTAGATTGACAGATTGACATCATGCTTTTATTATTGTATATTTTGCTTGGGTGTACTTGTCAATGAATGTTGCAGGTATAGGAAGTAAAGGAAGAAGGATGAGCAGATCCTCTGTTTTGGTAAGCATGATGGAAGGAGGGAACTGTAAGGACCCTTGGATCCTTGGGCACTCTGATGTATAAAGATAGATTCATGGTATAATCGTGCGACTGTGGATGCCTGGAAGAGTTAATAACAACATATGAAAGAATTCATGAACCTGATATAGTAGTCAGCTAGCCGATATAAAGATTTTGTTGCAAATAAGGATCATTTTTGGATCCTCCTTTGTGATGTCATGGAGTGACTTCTTCAGCTTGGAAGAATGACCATGATGATTGTTATCCATTCTATATGTTTTTGAAACAAGCCTCTTAAGAAGGTTCAATTGTAGCAAAATGGACCTCATCCTGGAAATGAGGAACAGGGCTAGGTGACTCGTTGAGATATGTTTCGCTAAAGACTTTGATGGAGTTTGAAGAAAGACCATGATAACCTTAGATTGACAGATTGACATCATGCTTTTATTATTGCATATTTTGCTTGGGTATACTTGTCAATGAATGTTGCAGGTATAGGAAGTAAAGGGAGAAGGATGAGCAGATCCTCTGTTTTGGTAAGCATGATGGAAGGAGGGAACTGTAAGGACCCCTGGATCCTTGGGCACTCTGAAGTATAAAGATAGATTCATGGTATAATCGTGCGGCTGTGGATGCCTGGAAGAGTTAATAACAACATATGAAAGAATTCATGAACTTGATATAGTAGTCCGCTAGCCGATATAAAGATTTTGATGCAAATAAGGATCATTTTTGGATCCTCCTTTGTGATGTCATGGAGTGACCTCTTCAGCTTGGAAGAATGACCATGATGATTGTTATCCATTCTATATGTTTTTGAAACATGCCTCTTAAGAAGGTTCAATTGTAGCAAAATGGACCTCATCCTGGAAATGAGGAACAGGGCTAGGTGACTCGTTGAGATATGTTTCGCTAAAGACTTTGATGGAGTTTGAAGAAAGACCATGATATTGATAAAGACATGATATACTATTAGGTTTTTCTCGATTCTACTATATGAAGAAGATTCACTTTAAGAAGGATAAGATGACTCCATTGGGTTGCTGCCTTGGTAATTGGTTTGAGGATACACCACGATGATAGATATGATCACAGGGTGCAGATGGTTTGATGATCGTGTCCTGGTGGATCACTTTCTTAATGTTCAACAGGGAGCCATGTTTGAGCTCGATGATGATTAATTTGTGAATATGCAAGTGATGAAGTCTGAAGATGATCACATCACAAAGGACCATCATAAAGAGGTAACTTTAATTTGATGTTCATTTTTATTTTTGAACTCATCTGGTTGAGCTGAAACAGGGCTACTGAAAAGAGGATTGTAGAAAATCAGCTACAACTAGTACTCATGTGATTGGATGGAAGATCCTGTTAGGGTCCTATAATAATAGGATTCATAATTTTGAATTGGCTATGGTTAGTCTTGTAATATTGTACATACTCTTGCTTTTTTGCAAAATGTTTTCCATATTAAAAATAAAAAATGTAAAGAGGGTATGTCCTAAAAGAATAATCAAAGGACAAAAAGAAAGAAAAAGATCAAAAAATTGAAAAAGATGAACCCCAAAAAGAAATAAAACAGATCATGAAAGTGTGCAAATTCAAATGCCACTACCTTTTACTTTGTAAAATAAGGTTGTGTGCAACTTGTCAGAAATGCTACAATCCATGATGGTCAAATAACTTAATCTTGACTCATTCATGCTTTAAATTTTATGTTGATAGATAGAGAATAAAGATCTAGCCAAACTATTTAACCTTGGCAGATCAGTAGTTAGGTCGAGAATAAAAATGAGCTCATCAGTTTAATCTGAGCCAGTGGAAGTTATAAGGTTAGAATTAGATAGTTTGTTTGTCAAAAGAAAAGAAAATAAAGGGTCAACAAGCTCAAATGCACCCAATAAAATGAAGAAAAATGTTAGGATAAATAAAGGGTAGGTAGAAGAAAGGTTGCAAATGCGCAAGGTTGCTGAGTCAAAAGCACATTTATCATGCTTAATCCTATTTTTCATGTGCAGGAGGATTTATGAGAAAGAAAAGATATTCACAAGCTTGTTTACTAATTTCCCCTCCTTTCACTATACCCCACATGCTTATTTGCTAATTTCCTTGTTATCCCTTCATCACTTATAAATCCATTTTTTCCCCTCATTTTGACCTCTATGCCTTCATTTCACACATTTCCCTAGTAATTACCCTTTAAAAAATCATCCCCCTACCAAACCTCTTTTAACCCACCAACCCTTAGTGCGGTTAAAAAACCCCGCGACATAAACCATGGTCCCACTTTATTAACCCGTTACTTATGTTAAAAATCTCGACCTTATTGGTTAATTAATTACATTTCTGTGTAATTAAACCCCGGGCCCTGCAAATCCCTTTCCTGATTCCCTCCGTGCAACTTAATCGCGCGATAGCCATCCGATCTCCTACCCCCAGATCCGATGGTGCGCATCCATATCGCGCGGGTTCATCGACTGATCAATAATAGCATGAGAGCACGCGAGATTCATGGTTTTGCCTGGGCCCTGTTTTGCTATGTGGCGGCCCCAAGTGATATCGCGTGCTCGCGAAAAATACCGCCTGCCCTCCAAAAGTGGTGCGATGGCCCAGAAAACCACCTCCTAGCCCAGACTGAAAACTGCCCACTGTTCATTTATATTTTCTGCGCCAAAATGTGACCATTACCCGTTAAAAGGTCGGAAAAGCCCCAATTCATTCTTTTCTTGCGTTTTTCACTGTAAACAATTGCTAACCTATTTGCGACACCTTGACCCTGAAACGACCAAATTGACCACCGTCTGCCACTTGAAGAAGCTTCAGACACCTAATTGAAGCAACCAGTTGACAGTTGAAGCAACTGTATCCTCTACATTCACCACTGAACCCAGTTTGCGCGTCAAACCATCGATTTCCAGGTATTCTCAGAAAAACTAGAACGACCCCTGAATTTGAAAACATACATTTTACATTGAGAGGTTAATTAATTGAATTAATTGAAAGAAACTTCCCTAAATTGGAAAGAAACCTGCTATACACCCCAAACCCTGTTTACAGACTGAAATTACCCTCTCATTGTACCAGAACTTCTAAACCTCACTTCTAAAACCAATACAAGCCGAATTCATATCTATAAACTCAGTTATGGCTTCCCAAAGCTCTTTGGACGTGAGACCTCTGCAAACCCCTCACCTGGACATCGACCACCTTGCATTAGCAGACAAAGATTTTGAAATAAAGGATACTGCTTCCCTTGTTTACCTTCTAAAGCTCCACTGCTGGAGTAAGGACAAATTCTTGAACCAGAACGATGACATTCACCTTTGGGAGTCTAATTTGCCCAAATATTTGTTTCCAAAAGTACACCCATTCCCAAACATCATCCATTTCTGTGATGCTTGCTACATTCCTAGCCAAAGAGCTATTGTCACCCCTAACTAGCAAGTGTTATTTACCATCACTGCAGAATCCATTAACCAAATGCTGCAGGTCCAACCAAGCCCTAATGAGACCCCACTGTCTATTGGAGACTTGCTGGACCTCTATGTCAAGTTAGACCTGCCCAGAATAGCCCAAATTTTCCAAACTTTCATCATTGAGGAATGTCATACTCCCACAGATAGTCCCCCTTATGCTGCCACCATTTTTTCTGAGAGAGGCAGACAGATTATTACCATGCTCTCTTGCATCTTGGGATACACCACAGATGAGCATGTGGATGAGGTTGTCCTGGCCTTCCTTTCCATATTTAGCCCAGGCAAGCCTCCTGCTGTTATTTACAACTATGCTCAGTTCATTACAGACAGGATGCATGAACAATTCACCAGATTACCTACTGAAAGAGTCTTCAAGTACTCTTCTGTATTATTTCATATGTTCTTGTATTATCAATAAGACAAATTCCCTGTCAGCATCCAGAAGTTGGATACCAAGGGAAATCAAAGATCAGTTATTTATTGGACACCCTTGATCCAAAAGTACTCCACTACATTCACTTATAAGGACTTCATTGATTCATTTGTCCATCCAATCATGAATATGCTAACCAGTAGCCCTCAACCTAGAATCAACCAAGAGATCAAAAGGGTGTTACAATTGGCCAAGAACAATACGGTGGGAGACTGGTATCTGTAATAGAACCACACAGAGGTAAGAATTTATGGATGCCAACTTGCCCCTTACAAACTACCCAAATACCTCCCCATGAGGATATTTGCACTAGAATATTTTAGGCAGATTATCAATTCTGATGAAGTCAACTTCCTAGCAGCTAGGAAGAAAACCCAATTCAAAATGAAAAATCAATTGGGCCCCTTCATTTGTAATACCAGAGAAGTTGGACCAGAGGCTGATAAGATGTTGCAGCAAATGAAGTTCAAAAACAGTTTTATGTGGCAGTATGACCCTCATGGAGTCATAAATAAACTGAGGATCAAGGTCAAGTTGGGACCTTTCATCCATCATCCCAGACCAGACATTGAGAGGTTTGCCAACCAATCAGAATGGTTGGAAAACACTCTAATTGACATGGACAGTACAATAGTGGATGTAGAAAATACATTGATTAATGTAGAAAGACAGATTGATGAAAGTTCTTTCCTGCAGGTTCCAGAACTAGGAGAACCAATGAATATTCCTCCTGTTTTACAGACTCCTGCAAATGAGGAGAGAAACCCAAAGAGAAACAGGGAGGAGGGTTCCAGTTCTGCTATGGAAACCACAAATGAGTAGTTTGAGATTAGTTACAGGAAGAGGCCCAAGCTGAATCCTGTAACTGAACAGGAGGACACCATTGAATCAGTGGAAATCATTGACACTGATACAATGGTGGAAAGAAGCAAAGGTACAACAACTTCAGGAGAAACACAACAACCCTCAACATCTAACACTCAACTGATTGAGAGACAACTCAATGTTGAGGTTTCTTCATTCACCAGGCCAGCTGATAAAGAAAAGGATATCAAGGACATGTATAAAGAAATTAAGTTAAGAAATGAGAAGTTGAAGGCCGAAACCTATGCTCAATACTTCAAACACACACCAGCAAATCAAAGCAGGTTGATGTCAGCTTTTGACATCAAAGCAGGTTGATGTCAGTTTTTGACTTCAAAGCAGGTGTCCTTCATGCTGCCAATTGTCCAGCAGCCAAAGACATCAACTGACTACAGAAAAACAGACTTTGAGGTGTTGGCTAGGGATGTTCATCCCATTGACCAGATTGAATTCCACAAGCAGGCAGGAGAGATGATCTACTCCACCTTGACAGGAAAGGCCATGGTTGTACATAAGCTGCAAAGTTCATTAGATAACATTACAACTCAGTATAAATTAGAAAAGGCCTCCTCACAGGCCAAGGACAACATGATTAGGTCATTGGAGGACTTGGTAATTGAGTTGGGACATGATCCCAATGACATCAAAGCTACTGAGAAGTTAATAAAGAAGAAGAATGAGGACATAACTGCTCTCAAAAAACAACTAAAAATTCTTCATTCAGAGCACCCACAGTCAAAGGAGGTCCTTGAGAGCCAAACTCATCAGGAGGAGATGATGGACTTGGTTCTACAATTGAATGATCAACTGAAGGAAATGGAAAAGGAGTTAGATAGCTTGATACAGTTAAAACAAGCTAGTCTAGAGACTGCCCCTGCCACTGCTATCCCAACAATCACTACTGCAGTACCATCCACCTTGGTAGCATCATTAGCTCCTATAGCTCCAATGGCTACAACCCAGTGTTGCACACATCGCGATTTAATCGCGATAAAATCGGAAAATCGCGATTTTTTCAAAATGCCGATTCAAATCGCGATTTTTATCCAAAAAATCGGCGGAAATTTTTTTTAACGATTTTTATCGAAAAAATCGCGATTTTTAAGGAAAAAATCGCGGGAGGCGCGGGCAGCGGGGGTTTTATATGTAAAATCGATTTTTTGTTTATTCATTCAGCAGTCCGCCGCGGAGGAGAAGGAGGAGAAGGAGAAGAAGGGAGGGAGAGGGTTGCCGTCGCTTGTGGGAGCCGATTTTAGGAGGAATCCAAGCCAAGATCGCGAATTTGTCCATAAACCAGGTATGTAGATTAATTTTTTTTTGTTTTGGTTCTCTAAAAACTTTGTTTTTCATTGTTTTTAAAGAATTTTTAGAAATTTTTCATTGATTTGGGATGGGTTATTTGTTATGACTATGAGAACCAATTTTTGATTTTTATTTTCTCATTTTCTTTAAACATTGTTTATTTTTTTTGATTTTTCATTGTTTTTTGGGTTTAGAAATTCAAATTGGGATTTTGGAAATAATTAGCTTGTAATTTTGCAAATGCTAAATTGTAATTTGTATTTACTATTTACTATTATCATTTATGTAATCCTAAATTCCTATTTCCTAATCCTTATTTTTCCATAGGTTTGCAAATTCAAAATTCAAAAACAAACATGCCAAGGAAATTGGATCCTTTCTGGGAATATGGTGACCCTAAAACTCCGAATGATAGACAAAACTTGATTTGCAAGTTGTGTGGAAAGGAAATATTCGGGGGGGTGTACAGGTTGAAGTTCCACCTTGCACAAATCCCTGGACGTGATGTGGGGCCCTGTCTAAAGACAAATGCTGAAATTATCCAAAAAGCCATGAGAGCATTGGGAGAATTAGAGCACACTAGAGACGCCAAAGAAGAACTCAAAAGGCAACTAAGAAGGTCAGTTGAAGGAAGTGGGCCAAGTGGCACAGGTTCTACTGCAGCGTCAGTCAATCCGTTTGCTGCATCATCATATTTTGTTCCTCGAACCACACCTGGTTCACAACCAACTATCGGTTCAATGATGAAAAGAACTGAAAAAGAAAAAGCTGACAAGTTGATGACAAAATTTCTCCTCTGGAGTGATATTCCTTTCAGCATTATAAGGAATAATCCATTTTTCCAACCTACTCTTGATGCTGTTGCCAGTGTTGGCCCGGGGTACAAACTCCCTTCTCTTCATGATTTCAGAGGCCGGCTTCTTCAAGATGAAAAGCGTGACTGCACCCAAAGATTGGAGGATTTTAGGGCATCATGGGCACAAACAGGATGCACTGTTATGTCAGATGGTTGGACTGACCAAAAGGGGAGAACCCTTATAAACTTCTTGGTTAGTTGTCCCTTGGGGACTATGTTTATCAAATCTGTTGATGCAACTCATCAAATCAAAGATGCAAAAAATTTATGTGATTTGCTGGATGTGTTTATTTTGGAGGTGGGTGCAGAAAATGTTGTCCAAGTCATAACGGACAACGCTGCAAATTATGTTGCTGCTGGTAGATTGCTTATGGACAGGCATCCTACTTTATTTTGGACACCTTGTGCTGCCCATTGTATTGATTTGATGTTAGAGGACATAGGGAAAATTCCCTTTGTCAAAGAGGCTGTTGACTCATCAAAAACCATCACAAAATTTATTTACAATCAGACATCTGTGCTTAGCTTGATGAGAAAATGCACCAACAACAAAGAGTTGGTGCGCCCCGCCATTACACGGTTTGCGACGAGTTTCATATCTCTTCAATCCCTCTTGAATTCTATGTGGGATTTGAAGAGAATGTTTGTTTCAGAGGAGTGGCGTTCTTCGCCAATGAGCCGCAAACCAGAAGGAGAGGCCGTCTGCAGACTTGTTTCATACCAAGAAGACTTCTGGGCGGGAGTGCAGGAGGTGTGCGCTGTCACAGAACCTTTGGTAAAGGTTCTTCGGTTGGTAGATGGTGAGAAGCCCGCAATGGGCTATTTGTATGAAGCCATGGATAGGGCCAAAGAAGCCATTCGGTCCTACTATGATGACAAGGGAGATGATGGGTTCCAGAGACAACTCCTTCTATGGAAGGTCATTGATGAGCGATGGAACAACACACTCCATCGTCCCATTCATGCTGCTGGCCTTTTCCTGAACCCTGCATTTTCTTATGCATGTGGGTTTAATTTTGATGTTGAGGTCGTGGAAGGATTATTAACCTGTGTCCAGAAGATGGTGAAAACTCCAGAAGAACGTATGGAGGTCTCTAGACAAATTGAGCAATATAAGTTGTCAGGTGGCACATTTGGCTTTGAGATGGCTATCAATGATAGGACGGTTAAAATCCCAGGTATTTTTTAGTTTGTAGTATGTACTTTGTAACTTTGTTTCAAATTTCATTGTTTCTTCAAATTCCATTTTTTTCTTATGTTTATTTAAAATTTTCTTTGTAATTTTGTTGTAGACGCATGGTGGAAGATGTATGGTGGCAGAGTACCCCTTTTGCAAAATCTTGCCGTGCGCATCCTCAGCCAAACATGCAGCTCCTCGGGATGTGAGCGCAATTGGAGTGTATTTGAAAAAATACACAACAAGAAGCGCAATAGGTTAACACTTAAACATTTAAAATATTGCAAATTTCCAAATAAATTTTTGAATTCATTAAAGTTTTAAACAATATTTTTTTTATAATATTAATTATTAATTTATTATTTCATGAACTTTGTACAGGTTGGAGTCCCATAGACTTAATGACATGGTCTATGTCTACTACAATCTTCGATTGTGGGTGAAACAACTAGAGAAGACACCTGATACGGAAGCCATCTCATTGGATGGGATTGACACCACTGCTGAATGGAGGGTTGAGACCGAGAGGCCTCTCATGGATCCCACTGAGGATTGGTTAGTGCAGGATGAGGGGGAGGAGGAGGGGGAGGAGGAGGAGGAGGAGGAGCAGGAGCAGGAGCAGGAGCAGGAGGAGGAGGAGTTGGAGGAGCAGGAGGAGGAGGTGACACCGCCTACCCGGGCTACCCGGGCTACCACTACCACCAGTAGAGGACGTGGTCTCCGTCCACCTCAGCCTCTTGTAGCTGCTACTACTAGTTCTTCAGCTTCTAGAGCACGTCAGACTCCACTGCCATTTCCACCACCACAGGCACCAGCTTCTACATCTAGAGGGAAAGAGAAAGCTGTGCCATATTCTCGCAAGAGGGGCAGAGGAAATCAATAGGATTAGACTTTCATTTTATTGTATATGACATTATGACATGATGAGATACATTATCATATTTTTTGTTGATATTTTGAGGCTGAGTTGGACTTGGGACTCAGGACTTACTATTCAGGACATGATTCAATGTTATGTGTGATTTTAGCGCTAGAAATGATATTGAACATCTTATATATTAGTTTTTTTATCATATTTATGTGTCAATGTATTTATTTTATGTTGTAGATGGTTTAGATATTAAAAAAATTGAAAAAAAATGAAAAAAAATGAATATTTTTGTGCCAAACGATTTTTTCCGATTTTTTCCCGATTTTTTCCCGATTTTAACGATTTTTCCGATTTTTTCCCGGCGCCGATTAAATCCCGATCGCGATGTGTGCAACATTGCTACAACCTTCCCAGCTTCCAGAACGTCTACATCAGCAACAAGGTCAACAGCAGCAGGTCAACCGGGTGACGAGGCTAGTAAATTGGTCAAAGCAATGGAAGATATGTCCATTCAGACCACAGAAATGAACAAGCTAAAAGAAAATATGACCAGTCTAGAGACTGACTATAAGCTTGCACAGATTATGCACAAAGAAGAAGTGCAGAAATCAACCAGGATGAATGAGAGAATAAAAAGCTTGGAGAAGGAATTGACTTTGAAGGAACCCCTTGGCTAGGCTAAGGAACAATTATGGGCCAATATCATTGACTTTGTCAATGATATTTGGCCATCCATTCAAGTAATTTTTGAACATATTGATTTAGTGAAAGAGGCTACAGAAGCCATATAGAGAATGAAAACAGAACTGGGAGACATGCCAGAGGAAGCCCCAAGGATCATTCACTTCCTTAACTCCAAAAACAAGTATGAATTATAGGAGCTGGAGATACCTGATAGGACAGGTACAATATTAGAAGTAAAAAGGGAGAAATTTAATGCTAAACCTGGAATATAAGTGCCAAACCATGCAACTGGCTATAGATAGATTCATGGCTAAATTTGGAGTTTTGAGGCAAAAGGGTTTGCCAGATCCCTTAGTAATAAATGATAAATTAATGCTGCAGGAGGAGTACAACAGAAGAATTAGAGAAGTGGCTAGAGATCAGGTAAATACTTCATCTATGAAGGGGATGCTTACTGGCAAGGTCCTATACTAGACTTTTGAGAACTTGTTTTACCTCCAGCGTGAGGTAAAACACCTTTTTGTGAATAAGCCCACTTTTGCCAAGTACACAGAGGCAGATGAAATTTATAGGAAAATGATAAATATCCAATTGGGAGAAACATGGGAGAAATTGAATGACTTACAGTAGAAATACACAGTCAAAATATAAAATATACAGTAAAAGTGAAAACAACACAGTAAAAGGATAATGATAGATCAACCAGGTAAAATAGTATCAGTTGAAAGATCAAAGTGAAAAGAACATCTAGCGTGAAAATCAACAGCAAGGCAGAGAATAAAAGGCAAAATATCAAAGCTTAAAGACAACACAACCTAATAAACAGGGACAGCATACAGCAGTTGAACATCTGTCTCTATCTTCTTGCATGAAGATATTTCTTTCTCCTAGAATAATTCCCAAGACAGTTTGGGATATTTTGTAAATTATTTTTGTATAAATACTTCATAATTCGAAGTATTGAGTGTGGATTGCTATACATTTGTAGAGTTATTTTGATCATCAAACCTAAGGGTTATTGTACCAACTTTTCATGTTAGCAGACTGGACTAAGTAATAAAGAGATTGCATTACAGGATTCATGTGTTGAGCTATTACAGTGAAGTATTTTCTTTGTCAAATTTGTTATTTTCTTATGTTTTTCATAAACTTAAATGTTATCTAAAGTTGAATGAATTAACTGGAAATTTATCTCAGAATTTGTTTAAGTACACTTTGTTTTGAACAATTGATCATTTCTATGTTTTCTTCTGATATTCGGATCTGAGAATCCTTAATTTCTCTCCCATCCTGGTTGACTTCTTTCACTTTCTTCATAATCTGGCCTAAGGAACCTTTAATTGCTCCTTGGATCCGATTGAAAGCCACTTCACCATCCAACATTGAGATCTGAAGTAACTCAACTATCTTGCCCGGTAGACATTGTTTTTAGAACTTGATCCAATCCTGTTTGCTTGACATTTGACCCCATAGCCCAATGGTAAAAGACATCCCTCTTTTCATCTAAGTAAGTGATCCCACTACCAAATCCAAAACAAAACCCAAGTACAATCATAAGTAGTCTAAAATCAAATAACTAAACAAAGTTAAATCATAAAGAGAGAGCCCTTTTTGAGAATTAAGAAGGCTAGATCCTAATCTCCAAAGTAGGTTTGTGGTTACCTCTAATCATTCCTTTCTTGTCAACTCTAGAGAAATATTGGAGTGATAACAGATCCTGGAAAAAGCATGACTTGAAAGAGGTAGCTGTATGAAGGATAACCAAATGTGGACTAAAATATCACTTTTCGAGGAAGAAAAAGGATGACATAACTGCTGGTTCAACACTATGGGAAGTGATGTAGAAGATGGCCTATGCCCTACGAAGAAGTTATGAAGAAGAAAGGCTCCATGATAACATGATGATGCTATATATAGAGGGCTCTGTGAGGTTCAAAGAAAGCTCGCACGTGTGATGATGATGATAGAGCCCTGAGAGCTACTATCATAGTAGCTGATGGTTTTCTCCCTAGTTGAGAGGGAGTGACAGATATGGTTCTTTGCTTCATGTCTCATGCACTAGATTAGGACTAACAATCGTAAGTCTTAGTGAAGGCCATGAAAAGAGAATGGCATCCAGAGGATTGGGTAAGCATCTGAGGTAGATACTCCTTGAGGATTTGGAATCTGAGAAATGAAGTACTGTGATGACTGATACTCTTTTAGGATGAGGTGGGGCATTTGATAGGTAAGAGTAGTCGACGAGGAAATTACTTGAGGATGTGTAAATCCAAGACAAAAATGGTCCTAGAAGGACATACCTTGTGAACATTCGGATGGGGTATTTGCCTTAAGAGGTAGTGTGGTGTCCCACGTAAAACCTCCCAGCATTGTGCTCTGATCTATTGAGAGATGGAGCGTGTTAGTCAAGGCTTTGCTATGTTGACAATGCTGGTTGTATATTGATCATAATGTTGATGCTTAAGATGGCTTACCAATCCGACTCTTCTTATGAGAATGTTTCAATGAAAGTACTGTCCTTGTACCTGTGGTCATTTATGAATACCTCCCTAGTTAAGAGGGAGTGTTGAAATGTAACTAGTGTCAGTCTTCATAAATTATACTTGAGTCATGACTTGATGTAATTATTGATGTACTTGTCAAAAGAAAAAGAAAAGAAAAATTTATTTGTAAAAGAAAATTATTATTATTGAAATGGGTTTCTTGCCCATCATGTTGTGGTCCTAGGTCAAAGCACCCATTGAGTGCTCTAGGGGTCTTGTTGACAAGTCAAAAGGTCAAAGTCATGATGTACTAGCCCCTAGAGGGCTCATGTAACAAAGAAGGAAAATTATTATTGTAAAATGTGATGTCTAGAAGCCTCTAAGGGATGAGTCGGCCAACTCTCTTCATGTTGGCCCAAGGAGGCCTAATTCGCTCTTTTGAAAGCCTATATAAAGAGGAACCTCACCTCATTTGTGAGACATCAATCAAGTGATATATCTCTTTTCTAGTGAAGTCTGGGCAAGGAAGAAAGAAGGAGAGCGAAATTCTCTTGGAAGCTAGTGAAGTTCTTTGGAGACCAACAAATTGGTTAAGGAAGGAAATCTCTGTTCCTGCTGCCCACACCTGTGAGTTTTGGAGGAGAACCTAGGGTTTCCTCAATCTTGTTTTGCAGAGAAGTCTAAGGGTTTCACTGGGTCATCTCTTGGAAGGTTTGGTCTTGGGTCAAGGTCAAGGTCTTGGAAATCTTCATTGAAATTCTATAAGAAGAGATTTTTGTGGGTTTTCTTGTGTTTGCATTTTGATCTTCTCATTGGCATTTGTCTTGATAATGATTATAATGTCCTAATATATATATCACAAGAAAATTTCAAGTATTAAATACAAATCAAATTTAAAATAACTCTATCTACTTTGCCCTAGATTTCTCAACAGAGGTAAGCCTTACCTCTGCTGAAGATGACATCATAACCCTTGTCCTCAAGGGTAGCTATTGAAACAAGGTTTTGCTTCAAGCTTGGAACATAGAGGACATCTTTGAGATGGAGAGAGCTACTTGAATCCCTCTCAAAACTGATAGTACCAAATCCCCTAGTTGTGTACATGCCATAATCTCCTAGCTCAATCTAAAATTGCATGTGCTTCTCCTCCAAGTGGCTGAAATACTCTTTGTTCTTGGTCACGTGAAAGGATGCTCTCGAATCAATATACCATTTATCTGCGGTGTGATGAGCTTGCCATGCAAGCTATCAATGAGAAATCTTTCTCGAATTAGGCAGAAAACACATCTACCTCCATTGATGTAGCTACATGATCCTCACTGGACTCTTTCTGATTAGGACACTTAGTGGCATAGTGTCCGTACTCATGGTAATGGAAGCACTTGATCTTGCTTAGATCCTTCTTCTTCTTGTCCTTTTCACTGGACTCTGCCTCTCCTTGGCCCTTCTTGCCCTTGGCTTTACTACGTTTGCCTGCCAAGGCAAAGTTCTCGTCCTTCTCTAGATTTCTTCTTGAATGCAGTCTCTCCATAACATGGTCTTCATTAGTTTAACTACAGAACGAGGTGGTAGTTAGCAATTTAGTTAGAGCAAGTTAGCTTTCAGTCTTGAATGAAGGGAGGAGTACACTTCTATCTGGTCCCTTATTTCTATTGCTGCAGAAATGGGTTGGCAGATCCATTAGATGGATGTGAAGACCGCATTTCTGAACGGAGTTATAGAGGAGGAGGTGTATGTTGAGCAGCCACAGGGCTTTGAGGTACTTGGGCGGGAGACCCATGTATGCCAGTTGAGGCGAGCACTCTACGGACTTAAGCAAGCTCAAGAGCTTGGTATTCGAGGATTGATACTTACTTGCAGCAGATGGGTTTCACGAAGAGTGATGCAGATCTGAACCTATACTACATTGTTGTAGGGGATGATCCGCTCATTCTTGTGTTGTATGTTGATGACTTGTTCATTACTGGGGCAGAAAGACTGATTAGTGGTTGCAAGGAGGATCTTGCTATGGACTTTGAGATGAAGGACATTGGGCTGATGCATTACTTTTTGGGGCTTGAGGTGTGGCAAGAGGAGGGGCATATCTTTCTAGGGTAGGGGAAATATGCTGTGGATGTGTTGAGCAGATTTCACATGGCAGAGTATAGACCCATGCCTACACCTATGATCACCAACTGGAAGAAGCTTCATGCTTCAGATTCTAGTTTGGTGGATCCCACATTTTATAGGCAGCTTATTGGGGCCTTGATGTATCTGGTCAACATTAGGCCAAATATATGCTTTGTAGCGAATACACTTAGCTAGTTCATGGTTGAGCCCAGGAAGGTGCATTGGGTAGCTGCAAAGCACATTCTTCGCTACGTGCAGGGGACACTTGATTATGGCTTGGACTATAGGCGGGGAGATGGAGTGAGGTTGGTAGGTTACACAGATTCAGATTGGGCAGGCTGCGCTTCTGACAAGAAAAGCACTTCAGGGTGTTGCTTCGGATTGGGTTCGGTAGTTGTGTTGTGGTTCAGTCGAAAGCAAAAGTCAGTTGCTTTGAGCTCTTCTGAGGTTGAGTATATGGTTGATAGTTAGGCTAGTTGTGAGGGCTTTTGGCTTCGCAAGTTGTTGTATGGCCTATTTGATCAAGAGTTGAGACTAACGGTTATTCACTGTGATAATCAGAGTTGCATTAAACTCACGGACAATCCAGTGTTTCATGACAGGTCAAAACACATTGACATCAGATATGACTTCATTGGGGACTATGTTCAGAAGGGGGCAGTGAAGCTGGAGTATATATCAACAGATGAGCAGGTGGCCGATGTTCTCACGAAGTCCTTGCCAAGAGGCAAGCATGTCCATTTCAGGGACAAAATGGGTGTGGTGAGAAACACTTTCCTTAGTAGGAGGGAGTGTTGATTTTTAATGTACCTTGGACAAGTGGTTTCCCATGGGTTAGTCTCTACCTAGGGAAAAGTGTCCAAAATAATTCTCTTCGGAAGTGAGAATTTATAAAGTGAAAGTGACTTTATAAGTGGTAAAGTCAATGTTAATTTATAAATTGAAAAGTGACTTTAGACATAAAGTACAATGTGGGTACTTTATTTAATGGGTGAGTTAAAAAATAGAATGTGAGAATCAAATGCACATTTATTCTCATCCCTTGATCTAATTGAATCTGAGCCACATTAGATTTTAGGGTTACCCAAAAGTTATTTAGAGAAACAAAAGGGGGAAAAGAAAAGAGAGACTGCATTCATTCTTCATGAGCAGATTGGAGAAAGGAGGTTGTTTTGAAGGAAAAATTTGTTGCAGCAAGCTGAAGGAGTGATTTCTGGGCATGGAAATCAAGGCATAGAAGATAACAGAGGGTACAATACGAACAACATTGAATGCTGTGAGTTGCACGTCGTTCAAGAGAAGTTTTTTGATTTTTTTTTGAAAAATATCCTTACAGTGGTATAAAAATCCGTACAATTCGTACAGAGTCCGTACAATACAGTTCGTACAGTCATGTCGGTACAGTACATATATTCAGCTTCAAGTGGGGCACAAAAATCGAGGCAAAGTGGGCACAATTTTCAAGGAGTTTTGGGCTGAAGAGATAAGTTGTATTTTGTTGTTTTGTTTTGTCTGCGAATGTATTTTTCCTCAACTTGAAAGATAAATAAATTTGAAGAGCTCTCTAACAGGTTTTCCCTAGAGAAGATTGAAGGGGTTTTGCCTGGGTCAAAGTTGACAAAAATCTGTGTATTTTTATGTGTGTAGCTGGTCTGGTTATATCCATATTTATTTTCAGCATGCGTTGACAATCCCATTTGTTTTAATCTGAAAATTTCATTTCTAGAATTCTATATGTTGAATGTATGTTCATGGGAAAGGGCATTTAACTGAATGGGAGTGATAAGGTGAAATTAAAACCGGGTTGGGATTGCAGGAAACTTTTTTAAGTCATCAAATTTCAACATCTCCATGGATTCCTAGGATGAAGTAGAACATGAGGCTTTGAAGGAAGAACATTCAAGTTCTATAGAAAGTCCTGAAGAGCTAGAAGGGCCTTGTAAACCAGTGGAACAATTGTTGTTCCAGAGATCATAATGAGACCAACATGTCTTAGATCTACATTGGAAGAAGTAGAAGGACATGCAACTCTTGATGGAACATCTAGAGAAGTTAAGAAACCTAAAAGGTTTTCTAGCTATGCAGCTCTCATGACTAACTTGATTGATGCAGAGCCTTCCACTTATGAAGAAGCAACTAGCCAACAAGTGTGGAAGGAAGCCATGAATGAAGAATATCAATCTATCATGAAGAATGATGTCTAGGAGATTGTGCCAAGGCTGGAAGGGAAGTCAGTGGTGACTTCCAAGTGGATATACAAGATCAAGCATGTTGCAGATGGAAGTATTGACAAATACAAGGCATGATTCGTGGCTAGAGGGTTCTCCCAGAAAGAGGGAGAAGATTATGATGAGACCTTTGCTCCAGTTGCTAGGTACACCTCCATTAGATCCATTATTTCTCTTGCTGCTTCATTGGGATGGAATTTACATCAGATGGATGTGAAGACTGCTTTCCTCAATGGTGTGATTGAGGAAGAGGTGTACATAGAGCAACCTCAAGGCTTTGACACGAGGGAATCTCATGTTTGTAGGTTAAAGAAGGCCTTGTATGGACTCAAGCAAGCTCCAAGAGCTTGGTATGCTCATATTGACAACTATCTGATGAGATTGGGATTTACCAAGAGCGATGTCGATCCAAACCTTATTTTAAGGTTGTGAAGAATGCACTTGTGATCCTATTGCTATATGTTGATGATTTGTTTTTGACAGGTGCTGAGCCTCTTATTATTCAATGTAAGAAGTAGTTGGCTTTTGAATTTGATATGAAGGATCTTGGGTTGATGCATTATTACTTGGGATTGGAAGTATGACAAAAACTTGGCGAAGTCTTCCTTGGTCAAGGAAAGTATGTAATTGATATCCTTTAGAAGTTTGGCATGATGGACTGTAAATCCATGGCTACTCCCATGGTGATTAACTTGAAGAAGTTATGAGGCTCTGAATCCAATTTGGTAGATCCATTTATATACTATTGGTTGATTGGTTTGTTGATGTATTTGGTTAAACACCAGGTCGGGCATATGCTTTGTTGTTAACACGTTGAGCTAGCTTCAGGGGGACTTGAGACGTGGGCATTGGATTGTAGCAAAGCACATTTTGAGATATCTACATGGTACTGTGAACTATGGTTTGAGATATGTTGCAAACAAGGATGTACAACTTTAGGGATATACAGATGCTAACTGGGCAAGAAGTGTTGATGATAGGAAGAGCACTTTAGGAGTATGCTTCATTTTAGGCTACGCTATGATATCTTGGATGAGCAGGAAGCAAAGATCTGTTGCACTCAACACTGCATAAGCATAATATATTAACAAATGAAGCGTGTACATAAGTAGTGTGGCTTTGAAAGTTTTTTGCATGAGTTTTTCAACCAAGAGTTGGAACGGACAGTGATATACTGTGATAGTCAAAGTTGTGTGAAGCTTTCAGAGAATCCTACGTTCCATGACAGGTCGAAGCATACTGAGATCAAGTACCACTACATCTATGACATGGTATAGAGTACAGCGATAAGGCTCGAGCACATCTCCACTGATGAGTGGAAAACTGATGTTCTAATGAAACCGTTGCCCAGAGAGAAGTTTGTGTACTTTAGAGATAAGCTGCAGCTTGTGGAGACTACCCTTCTCGTTGAGAGTAAGTGCTGAGTTGATACCAGCATGGATCGACATTCTCCTGATAGGGTGAATGGTTCGAGAGGCCCTAGGTGCTCATTAGGAAGGATGAGTGAGTGCCTCTTGGAGGAGACCCGATTATTCACCATGGAAGGTTGAGTAAGGTCTAGACTCGATCACACACTAGGAAAGGGTGCAGGGAGGTCTGTCAGTATTTGGACCCGATCACACCAAGAAGGGTGTAGTGAGATCTTGGACCTGATCACGCACTAGTGAAGGGTGTAGTGAGGTCTATCAGCATCTGGACCCGGTCACACACCAGGTAGGGTGTAGTGTGTGAAAATTTCTGAATCTAGAAACAGAAATCCTGTTGCAGTGACTGATTTAACATCTCCTACTTGTTATTTCATTCAACAAGTTATCTAATTACATAAACATTGATGTAAACACTACTGCAATCTATATTGACATACATATCTTAAACTGAAGCAATAATTGAGACACACACAAGGGACACCGTTATTTTTGGACAGCAACGTCCCTGAAAAACCCAATGCGGGAAAACTGGTGCAACAGATAGAGGGTTTTATATTATTAAGCAAGCAGAATCTGATTTCAACAGGTTACTTCTCACACCGACAAACCTTACAGAGAAATCATGACAGCAAGAAATACATACAAGGGTTTACCTCGTCCCCAAGCCCCGGCTGATCCGATGAGCGATCTAGCACCCTCCCAACAAATACTGTGCAGTCCCTACGCAATCACTGCGTGGGCCTGCGTCCTGCCTCTAGAGGACTGCGTCACCCCAACTACTGGATCGATTTGCTGGATGAAGACTGTCGTTCAACCCTCCTGGCTCAGAACTTCGCTTCCCCAGCAAAATCTCGGACTATAGACGACACTCTGCACTGCCACTGCGTGAGCCCCTCCTGGATTGCATAAGCTCTGCATGAGCCCCTCCTAGGCTGTGTAGGCCTCTGCGCTGTCTTCCTATCGCTCAAGTTGCCTCTCTGCCACATACTCTTTGGCTCGAAACTTACTTTCTGATCCAAATCTCTGCTTCTGCCCCTCTCACTGCAACAAATCACTGGTTCGATTCTCTCAGCAAACTATGCCCCAGAAAATCGAACTGACTGATCAATATGCTCACTCGGTGTATCTCCAACTGACCCTCAAGCCTCCTCTTATACTTTTCCTGTTGATGAATCAACGACCGAGATTAAGTCTCTAATCAACAGCTAAGATTAAATTAGACTTGATCCTCGTCTCTTAGAAGCTTCTCACCCATATTTTCATTAATACCCATTAATATTTTTATTTTCCTAAGTTTAGACTTAGGAACCCCATTAAAAATATTAATTATTTTAATAAAATGCAATTTGGGTGGAATTTCACCAAACGATTTTTGGGTCTTGGAGATCTCATGTGTTCTAGCCCTTCCACAAAATTTCGGAGCTAGAGCACATCCTATGCTACCCAAAATCAACACTCCCTCTTAGTGAGGAATGTGCTCTAACAATACTTCCCGGCAGAAGTACCACACTGATCCACGACATCAGTCCTCTGCATTGCTGATGCTCGGCATGTTGCCTTTCATCCACTGCGCTACTGCAATCTGTACTGCTGCCCATGACACTGCCACTGTCACTGATACATTTGTACTGCAACTCCCTCTCAATATGCTACATCATGCTGCCTATAGCATTGCCATTGCTAACTGCTGAATTGCAACTCAGTTGCTGAGAAGTAAGCAATTGAAAAGCTACCCAAAAGCTGACATGCTGGTTAGTCGGGATGTCCTTGGATGCTGAAGCTACCTTTGCTGCTAATCTATGTTGACCCTTTGATGCTACTGCGCTTCTATTGTATCTGCTATGTGCCTCCCGCACTGCTGCAACACTCTACTACGCTGCTTCAGACTTGGGCACTCTAGCTCTTCCACTGTTGCTCCATCATTCCTTGCACCAACTGACTCCCGTCATTCTGCTACTGTCATTAAGGGCTCCCATAGCCGTATGTGTTCCAAGAGTTTGGGCACCTCAAGGATCCTACCCCACCTATAGTCCTCCCGACTATAACTCAATATTGCCCCACCTCTTCTCTAGAGGTGCATGAGCACTCATGGCGCAATCATCATCATCGCCCTCTTTGTCAGCTTGCACTGGAGCAGCCTTTGAGTCAGACTTCTCTTCCTTGCCCTTCTTCTGAGGGCACTGAGTGGCGAAATGACCCAGTTCTCCACATTTGAAGCATCTGACTTTGGATATATCTTTCTTTTTCCTCTTTTGCTGCCCTTGCTGTCCCACTGATGTGAGAGCTGCATCCTCCTCTTCCTCCTTCTTGGCTCTGATCCCTTTGTCGTTGCTTCCCGCCTTGGTCAACCGTTTGATCTCTTCCCGTCAAAGAGCAACCCACATCTTCTCCCAACTGGGGAGAGAAGCCCTGCCCAAGATGCTTTGGACAAAGGTTTCCCAGTCTTCAGTGACTGCATTCAGGGCAATCCTAACCATGAATTCAGGATCTGGTGTAGACCCTATGGAAGTTAGCTGGTCTCGGATCCCTTGCAACCTGAGAAGGAAGGGATCGATTTCTTCTCCCTTTTGCATCTGATACTGTCTCAGCTAACTCTCAAGCAACATCTTCCGTTGAACGGAAGTTCCCTCGTACAAAGTGGTCAAGGCCTCCCACATTTCCCTTGCTGTGTCCTTCTCAGCAATATGTGGGATCACATGATCCTTGACCTCGTCTAAGATCATGCACTTCGCTTTTGCCTGAGCCTCCTCGTACTTCTTGAGAGGATCAACATCAACTGGAACAACAACTGTCTTCAAGGCATAATCCTTGATGCGATTTTTGTCCAAAACTGCCAGGATCCTGGCCTTCCAAATGACAAAGTTGGATGCTCCATCCAACCTGTCTTGATCCCTCAGTCCATTAACTGCCATCTCTGCTCAAATGAGTGTCGAACAAGTTCTCTTCTCCCTCTTTCGCTGCTGCTTCAACAAAACTCGGATCTGGATTTCTTTGGCGCTAGAAATCCTCTAAGAACAAGCTTCCTCTGAAATTCGATTTCCTTCACGAAAATCCTTCTGCCAACAACTATCGAACCACCCCTCTGATCTCTTTTTGCTGCTGCTTAGCAACTTCGATCTAGATTTCTTTGGCAAGAAATCTATCAAGGCAGTGACTCCCTCTACCTCGGTTCCGTCTCCTTAGACATTGTTTTGCAACAAAAGCAACAACGTCCCACCAGCACCATAGATCTGATCTGCACTGCTCCTACTGCCCCGACAATGGACGGATCTGAGCCCCTCAGGCTCTGCACAATCGCTATGTGAGCTAGATCGGCTTCTTCCGGCCACTGTGTCACTGCTTCTCGGTCCAAAAAGTTGATGTGGTTTTGCGTGAGCCAGATCTGTCCCTCTTAGTCTCTGCGCTGATCCATAGAGCTGACGCAGTCACTACTCATCTTGGCTAACGCGTCACCTTGTCCTGGCTCAGAAAGATGATGCAGGCATTGCGTGAGCTTCTGCGTCACTCCTCTTGCACTGCGTCACCCCTTCAGTGCTTCTCTGGCTTTGGAACAACGCTGTCACTTGAGACAACTGCCTCTCTGCAACAGATCTGCTGGATCTTCTCGGCTGATGGCTGCAGTGTCCCTATGATCTGCAATCGCTCTGATACAATGTAAAAATTTCTGAATCTAGAAACATAAGTCCTGTTGTAGTGACTAGTTTAACATCTCCTACTTGTTATTTCATTCAACAAGTTATTTAATTACATAAACATTGATGTAAACACTACTGCAATTTATACTAACATACAGATCATAAACTGAAGCAATAATTGAGACACACACAAGGGGCACCGTTACTTTTGGACAACACATCCCCGTAAAAACCCAATGCGGGAAAACCGATGTAGCAGATAGAGGGTTTTATATTATTAAGCAAGCAGAATCTGAGTACAACAGGTTGCCTCTCACACCGGCAAACCTTACAAAGAAATCACGACAACAAGAAATACATACGAGGGTTTACCTTGTCCCCAAGCCTCGACTAATTCGATGAGCGATCTAGCACCCTCCCAACAAATATTGCGCAGTCCCTACGCAATCACTACGTGGGCTTGTGTCCTGTGTCTGGAGGACTGCGTCACCCCAACCGCTGGATCGATTTGCTGGATGAAGACTGTCATTCAACTCTCCCGGCTCAAAACTTCGCTTCCCCAGCGAAATCTCGGACTATAGACGACACTCTGCATTGCTACTGCGTGAGCCCCTCCTGAATTGCGTAAGCTCTGCGTGAGCCCCTCTTGGGCTGCATAGGCCTCTGCGCTGTCTTCCTGTCGCTCAAGCTGCCTCTCTGCCACGTACTCTTTGGCTCAGAACTTATTTTTCTGATCCAAATTTCTGCTTTTGCCCCTCACTAGAACAAATCACTGGTTCGATTCTCTCAACAAACCGTGCCCCAAAAAATCGAACTGATTGATCAATATGCTCACTCGGTGTATCTCCAACTGACCCTCAAGCCTCCTCTTATACTTTTCCTGTTGATGAATCAACGACCGAGATTAAGTCTCTAATCAACGACTAAGATTAAATTAGACTTGATCCTCGTCTCTTAGAAGCTTCTCACCCATATTTTCATTAATACCCATTAATATTTTTATTTTCCTAAGTTTAGACTTAGGAACCCCATTAAAAATATTAATTATTTTAATAAAATACAATCTGGGTGGAATTTCACCAAACGATTTCTGGGTCTTGGAGATCTCATGTGTTCTAGCCCCTCCACAAAATTTCGGAGCTAGAGCACATCCGATGCTACCCAAAATCAACATAGTGAGGTCCTTCAACATCTAGACTCGATCACCAACTAGGGAGGGTTGAGTGAGGTCTTGGCCTAGAGTGCTCGTAAGGAAGGATGAGTGAGTGCTTGCTAGTTAAGATCTCGACATTTTTGGCCTAGTGAGAGGCCTTGGGATTTGAGGACTGATCACTCTAGAGGAGTGAGGTCTTGATATGCTAATGATATGCCATGGGTTTGGTATTGCCCCAGATATGGCCACTAGCAGATATTGATGGTAGATGATGATGCTGATGATGATCTGATACAACCTTTTCTCTAGCGAAATTTGTCAACTTCAGAACATCTATGACAGTGATTATGAATACCACCCTAGTTAAGAGGGAGTGTTGAATTTGTAACTATGGTCGGTCTTCATAATGTATATTTGGCCACTTGATGTATTTGTATTGATTATTATAAAGCATATTTTAAATGTTAGAATCAAAAGAAAATATATTTTGAGTCAAAGTCCTATTGCGACTTTTAAAAGAAGAAAATTTGAATTTTGAAATTGAAATTTTTGGCTCCAAGTTTGTTAAGTCAACCTCCCTCCAAGTCAAGTTGGCCTAGGGCAAAAGACACACCCATTCGACCCAATGGATCACTATGTAAAGGTAGCTCGATCTCATTCTCTTGGCACTAATTCACACTTCCTCAAGGAGACATTTTCTGGGCATCTTAACGAAGATCAAGAAGGACAAGGAGGACGAAAAAGAAGACAAATTACATCTCTTTCTCTCTCTCTCAAGCTTGCACATGTGGATAGATTCTCTCTCTTCTGGTTCACAGTTTTTTTTGGGTAGTTCTATTGCAGGGACTGAAATTTTGGGTAGTTGTTGGCTGAAATTTTGGGGTAACTGGCAGTTCCAAGAGGGCCGAAATTCTGGATGTGAGGCTTGACTTGGAGGGGTTGACTAGGTTTGACCATAGGTCTAGGTGTGTCTCTTGTTGATCAGAAGAATTTCTCTATTGAAAAAGGTTGTTGGGTTTTTTCCCTTGGTGGGCTTTCCTAGGATAAATATTTTCTTCCCTTTGTGCATTGTGTTTTCTACTGTTCTTTTATGGTTGAATTTCTGAAGTATAATTGTTGGATGATATATTGGAATAATTTAAAAGAAGATCAACATCAAAAGTAATTATCAGTATTTTAGAAATATTATGCTAGTCTATGTTGCACTTAGAAAATCAACATATACTTGGAGAGTGTTGAAGCAAAATTTTTGGATCTGACTTTGAAGAGGGGCAAAACTGAAGTTGTTTGAATGTTGTTGTAATTGGGCCATTGTCCTTAGTACGAGAGCCCAAGAAGATCTTATTTTACCTTTTATTCTATTGGGGGGCAGGTTGGTGCTAGGGAAGGAAGTTGTATCTTCCTTTAAGAGGTTGTCACCTACTTCTAGTGGGAGTTGGTAAATCTTAGGGTTGTAGCTGGTAAACCGGAACTTGTAGCTTCTTATATATATATATATATATATCTTATATTCATTTGTATGTGATGTTATTGGTTAATTGTTTTGATACTTAAATTATTGAAATTACGAAATATTGATTCACCGTCTCGCTCAGTATTTCCAACAATTGGTATCAGAGCAGGTTATCCTCCAACAGTCTAATCAGTGAAGGGAAGATCGTGAGCTGATATGGAAATGGAAGGCATCTCTTCAAGAATAATTTGGGTGTTTGATGGAAACGATTATCCACTATGGAGAAGTTGCATGGAAACCTACTTGAAGGTTGTAGGAGTGGATGTTTGGCTTTCCATCCTAAATGGTTACAAAGTTCCTAAAAATCCTCCTATTGATCTTGATCTTGATGTTTAACTGAAATTCAAAAGCTCTTCATACCATCATGGGTGGTTTGTTAGGAATGATTAATTCCAAGGTGATGACATGTACCACGGCCAAATACGTTTGGGATAAACTTAAAACTTTGTATGAAGGTTATGATAAAGTCAAGCAGGTCAAACTTCGAAGGTATAGAGCTTAGTTTGAAAATCTGAAAATAGATGAAAAAGATAAAGTTGTCAACTCCATTAGAGGATTAGGAGAAAAACTTGAAGATCCTTTGGCATACCAAAGGTCTTGAGATTGCTTCCCTTGAAATACAATTCCTAGGTATCTGCAATAGAAGAAACCAAGGACTTGACCAATATGACAATTGAAGAATTACATGGCACTCTTACAACATACGAAATGAGAATAGATACAAAAGAAGGATCATCAACCAAAGAAGAAGCTTTTAAAGCCACACAAAAGACAAGAAATAAAGAACTCAAGAATCGAAGGAACCCCAGATGATGATTCAAATGTAGAAGAAGCAAATTTCATGAGGGGGCTAAAAAGGGGTACTGGCAAACACAAAGGTAAGTTACCTTTTAAATGTTTCGAGTGTGGAAGAATAGGTCATTATGTTAAGAGATGTCCTTTTAAGGAAAATAAAAGCTTTCACAAGAAAAATCTTTATTCTAAAGAGGACAACAACTCTTCAGAAGAAAGTGATACAGAAGAACCCGATGCAAGAGAAGTTTTCTTCATAACCCAAGAGAATCAAGATAATGATCATGGTGACAAAGAAGTCAATGATTTAGATAATGAAAAACCAAATAAGAGATTAGGTTCTTTTTGGGGACTCGGAAAAGATTCAGAGATCGAACAGGAAGATGAATATTTTCAAGAAAAGTTGAAGAATAGTGAAAAGGAAAATGCCTTGCTTAGAAATAAAAATAGAGAATTGAGAAACTTTCTTGAAAAGCGTGATGAGGAAATTGTCTCTTTAAAAGTTCATCTTGAAGAAGCAAAAAGAATTGAGGAAGTGATGAAGATCCAGATGAAGAAGAATGAAGAAGAGTGTAAGAAGCTTGAAGAGGAAGTTGTAACATTGAAAGCTGAAGTTGATAAGCTTAACAAGAACTTGAACAACTCACTAGTGTTGGATAACATTCTTAGCTGTCAAAGATCTCCAAGAGATAAAACAGGTCTTGGTTATGAAGGCACATCTTCAAGCAAGGAAGGCACAAGCTCCAAGCCCTTGAAGGAAGAAATTAAAAGGGAATTTCGAAACGCTGCCACTTCAGAATCAACAATGGTTTGAACCTCCTCCAAGACAAAACAACTTCACAAGGTCATTCTACCCTCCCAGGTATGAAAATATTTTTCTTGGTCGTTGTTACTCTTGCGGAAATTTTGGGCATAAAGCAATCCATTGTAAAATCAATAGAAGATACAATTATGCAAGAAGCAAGAATGATTACAGAAGGAATAAATCAAGAAATATTCATGTTTATAACTGTTGTCAACCAAAGTGTACACCCATGGTGCAACGCTTAGAGCAGGGGCTGTCACCTATTCCTTGCTCACTCTGTTTAAGCTCTCTCCTAGACAATCTATAAGGGGTAGTCCCTAAAGATAAACGAAAGAGGAAAAATTGTTGGACGAAGAAGTTCTAGGAGACTAAAGGTAAGGCAATTACTTCTTTAGATAACTTGATTTGAAGTTAATTGGCTAGTGTGATTATTAATGAGCACTGTAAGAGTTAAAAATAGATTCAATTAGATCAATATGACAATTAATGAGGTTGTAAAAGTGAGAGACCAGTGCCTTAATAACAATGCTCAAATACAAATTAAAGTACTTGCAAATAACAATACAATATCAAGTTGTAAGATAGGCAATGCTGCAAAAACGTGTTAGTACAAGAAATTAAGAGATTAAAACAATTGAAAATATAAATAAGACTTGAACTTCAAGTAAAGATGATATTCAAGAGACAATAAACTTGAAAATAACAACTAAAACAATGTAAGATTTGCAAGTATGAAATAGGCTCTCAATCCCATTTGCAATAATCAGTTGAAATGCAAAATGATGATGTTAGAAGAGTGAATGCAAAATCTACCTATTTGAGATTCAAGATCTTGGTTAATGTTAATTATATGCCTATTCTAAGGTGAAGGCCTTCTCTTCAATTATCGAAGCTAGTCTTAGAACAAGGTTATTGGGAGAAGTGCTGGAGAAGGAGGCCAAGGCCTCATTAATGATACCTACCCAGGACTTCTAGCAACCCAAGTGCCTCCATTCCTACAAGGGCTTGGCCGCAAGAGAACTGCAAGGTCACTCGTTTTAACTGTTGTCTAAGGGTCAAGCTTCTTGAATTGGATACAAAGAAGGTTGTCCTATCTTTCTATCAACCAAGCTTATGCTTGGAGGTAAATTTTAAGAATGCAAATTTAGATCTAAGATGCAAATGCAAATGCTTCAATGAGATCCAATTACAACAAGATGCTTCAGTAAAGGAAAAGCCAATCCACTTATAATCTTAAAGCACAAGATGATTAGCTTACAACAATGATTAAATGAAGCAAATAGAATAGTACTCAATGAAACAATAGAAGAGATGCAATTAGATCATATGTTAGAAACAATAGCTTAAATGCCTTTAGTTATAGTGCTTATTAAGATGTTCTCCACTTATGTTATTATGACAATTAAAAGAAGTGAGATTTATATGTTAAAAGCACATTAGAAAATGGCAAATGAGATTGCTACCAGTGATTAGAAAAATTGCTACCAATCTACTATGCAAATGAGATTAGGGACAAGAGAAAATGACAATGAAATCCAATTAGCTAGAAGAAAGCAAGGAAAAGAGGTTAGTAATCAGATCTAAAGCTAAAGCAAAGAGAAGCTAAGCTAAGAGATCCTCCCTTTTAAACAAGGAGGGGGATACCAAGGGATTGAATCCCAAGCCCCCTTCAAGTAAGAAGATCACTTTATTATTAATGTTACAATGACGAAATAACCCTTTAGATAGTGAGAAGGGCTCTTCAATAATCTTGACGAGACTACAAAGATAATTAGAACTTACAACAACCAATTGCTCCTAAAGCATCAATATATCAAGAAGAGGTTACAAGCCAATAGATGATGAACTTCAACGGCAAACGACTTGCTCCCAAGCCTCTAGAAACCCACAACATTGATGAATATAACCCTCAAAGCTCATGTCCTTGTCAAGGAAAGGCCATAAAAATTTTAATAAATTTTTTATTATAACTGCAAATTTTTCAATTCTTTAACCTCTTGAAAAACTCTAATAACCCTCAAAATGAAATCGTTTCAGATTTGAAAGGGTATCTGATCTTCTTCAAGTCCTTGGCTTGGAGAAAGAGGCCTCTCAAGGCCTGCAGCTAGTCTCCAAAAATAGTCTCTAAGGATGAGCCCCAAAAGGCTAGCTCCTAGCCAAGAAAATAGATGTATAAATCCTTGAAAATGTGAACGATTTCTCAGCAAACAAGAAAGGGTTAGCCATAAAATATTTGAAGCAAATTGAGGCACTAAAGGCCTTGCGGCTAAGCCAAAAATGAGCCAAGAAGTCAACGACTAGCCCAAATAAATATAAATAAAAACTTGAGCCCAAAAATGTGTATCTGATCTAGAAAATTGGAACCCGAGTTAGATTTGGAAAGAAAAAATTTGAGAAACAATCCAAAAAATTATTTACAAAAATTATAAGTGGAAACCGTTGCAAATAAAATCGACTTTGGTGTGAGGAAGGGTCTCAAAGCCAGTTCGGCTTCCCTAAAAGAATTTCAGTGAGATCCAAGCTACAAAAAAATTGAATTCTCCCTTTTGAAAGGCCTAGAGATGGCTTATAGGCTTGCGACCCTGAAGAGAGAGGGCTAAGATGCTATACGACCCTACAAAAGATGTTCTTTGCACTGAAACCCTAGCTGCTAGGCTAGATGAGGGTATAACCTCCCAAAAAAAATTCGTTTCTCTTTGATTCATTGGGCTAATCCACCTGCAAACAAAATAAAAAATAAAACCCTCGTCCCTTTCTTCAGATCTGCAAGAGAACAAAAGAAAAATGTCAATAGATATATACAGGGTGGACAAATATATATAAGAGTTAGAGGAAAATATATACAAGATCTATTTACAAATTTACAAGAACAAGCTCTTCAATAGCAAATCTATTCATTTAAAGCTCTAAAAATAATTTGGAAGATTTAAAGATAGATAAAATTTGATCTAGAGCAAATGGCAAGAAAACCCCTTTTCTTATTTCGAATGATAAGTCTTCAGATGACCCACTATGGGTTCCTCAGCTTCTATGCCCTGAATAGTTGGTTAATTCAACCGAGAATGTCCCCAAGTATCCAAGATCTGATCAACAATATTATTTTCTACACACTTGAAAAGTATTTGTTAGATCCATAGAGATTTGGATAACACAGTGGAAGAGGAGTCTAAGGGTTTAACCGAAAACCAATAGATCTACTCATCCTAAAGTGTTTCTCCAAATCTAAACAATGATGCAAGATAACTATACACCAATGAATCTTCAAGAGCTAATGGAAATAACAATTAAAACATTAGTAGAACATGAAGCACAATAGATCAGAAAGATATTACCATATAACTGAAGAATAACACCATAGCTTTGCCCCAAAGACTTTATTTTCTTGCTCAGATTTTTTGTTGTTGTTGTTTTTATTGGTTTGTTTTTTTGTTTCTTTATTATAATATTACAAAAGTAGCAGAGCTTCACTTAGCCAAGAGCTCAAGATTTTATCATGATACAAATGAGGAGCTTAGAGCTTCCTTATATAGAAAAATGAGAGTGTGAGAGCCTCCAAGTGGAAAAAACGACTAGTTGACTTGATCCATGGCTTGATCTTCCTCAAAATAATTCGAACCCTTGATTATTGCTGCATAGATCCATAGAAAAATTCGACTTCCTTGATTGATGAGCTGGATGGACCAATCTTTGACCCTGGAGTGGTTTTGGACCACTAGAATATCTTCAAAAATATTTTTCTTGAAATTCCCTCATTCAAAATAACCACCTAGACCAAAAATTTGATTTCCCATGAGAATTTATTTTTCTTCTTGCCTGACGAATTTTTTGTGGGACTTTTCTGCCTTGGAAATGAGACTTTTCTCAACTTTCAATTTAATCCCTTCTTTGGAAAGTGCACATTCCCTTTTTAATTATTTTTCCACCTAGAGAAATAATTGTTTTCTCTCATTTTAATTTTTGACCAATTTCTAGCTAATTATTTTACCATTTTTGCCAGAAAATAAAAATAATGACTCTAGAGGGGTTTACACATATATTTCCACCCTCAAAGTGTGTCTAAATAGAAAGTTTAGGCATTGAGGTATAAATTTCAGTACTCACACCCCCTAGAACCTCTATAGACAACACTTTTTTACATCTTTACATAAAATATTACATGAAAATCCCATTTTAGAAGGGGAATTTTGACAATAAAAATATGACCTCTAGATTCAACCAAATTCCACATCACTTTACAGATGATCTAGTATGATAATTTACATAGACTCTATACACTAGGACTCACCTAAGACCTCACCATTGAGCCCCACTCTAGCTTTGGGGCATGCTCGGGAGAAAAACTCTACCAATTATAAATGTTTAAAAACACAAATAATTGGCGGAGGGAAAAAAATCCCTAGAGTGAAACTCTTTGGTAAAAATCATAGGCTTATCTAGATGTTTTACACGACTTTATAAACATACTAGAATCATTTTTACACAATGGCCTGCCGAGCTGCAAAATTTAGATTACATTATGATGACCAGAAGCTGCGCGATGATGATGAAATTTGGAAAATTTCTGATTGTTCTGCATTGAACTCTGCTCAAGGGGTAGTTGACACTGAGTAGTCAACAATACCAATAGAAACTACAATCCATTTGAGCCACTAATGAATCAAAATATTGTGTGCTACAAATGCAATAATCTTGGTGACAAGGCACATGATTACAGGGTTGAAATTGCTGCTCCAATCATAAAGACAGAAAAGCCAGCTATGAAATGGGAAAGGAAAAAGAAGGAATATTGCAACTTAGCATTGATTGTTGAAGATAAAGAAGATGAATGGTACATAGACAGCAGATGCTCGACACATATGACTGTAGATAAAAACAAATTTGTCAGCCTAAAAGAAAAGGGTGACAATGTTGCATTTGGAGACAACTCTTTTGTCAAGATAATTGGAAAAGGTGTAGCAAGTCTTGGAAGTGAACATATGAAAGCACAAAATGTTTTGCTAGTTAAGGATTTGAAGCACAATCTTCTCAGTGTTGGCAAGATGTGTGATCAAGGGTATAATCTCTTGTTTGACTCTCAGAAGTGCGAAATCAAAGAAGATTAAAAAAGATTGGTTGCAACAACCACATGAAGACCAAACAACATATATATTCTAGACCAAGTAGAGCAGAATAAAATTGCGGCCAAGCAAAAGAATTGTAGGAACGACAAAGAAGGAAAGGATAAGAAGACAAAAGTCATGCTGAGTGCCATATGTTCAGCAGGAGCAGCCGCAAAGACATGAGTCACCCTTTGCCATTGATGTCAAAGGGTGAAAGGAAATGCAGCATGAAGACGGAGGAAGTGAAGCATTGAGATAGGGGGAGCATGAGTGTTGACATCAATGACAAAGGGGGAAATTGTTAGAAGAATTTGTCATTGATGTCAAGGGTGAATGGGCCCACACTTGGTTTGGTAAATTGCATGCGAAGGTTAATATTTTTAGATACAAGGACCTCCTAGAGTGGTATCCCTTGTCATTCTGTTTTGTTTGATAGGTGGCACATTTCACGGGTCCTCCTGGTTGGAGAGGATAATTTTAGAAGATTGATTCCCCAAATGAATGGGTTTTTGCATCAGATCATGCCCTATTAATTTATGGCTTCAGTATTTCATTGCAAACCCTTCAAGAAAGTCAAAACTATTGACCAAAATCCTTGTGTCCTAATCAACTTGAAAGAAGATGACATGGAAGTCAAAAATTGATTTTTTAAGTATCCTAAACCTCCCCTAAACTCGTCGCATTCATCTCCACCAAGTCCGCTTCAAATATAGTCATGTCTGTTCACAAAAATATAATGTTGGCTCCAGCAAAAGCCACAACATTTCATTGGGCAGGTCGGCCCCAAACTTGGCTCTCCCATCCACTTTATATTACCTCAGCCATGGGCAATTAAGGCAAGCAAATTCGGTGGTCTGAGACAAAAAGAAGAAATCCGAGACAAAAATATCCAAGGCCTTGTGCTTAAACGAGAATCTGAAGGAAGGCAAATTAAAGAAGCATTTTTTTGGATTCTGGTTTCTTTGGTTTAGGGTTATGGTTATTGGCAATTTCTTGATCGGTTTTGGGGAAAAGCTTGTCTACTTTAGGAGCAGATGTCGACCTCTCCCACAGCCTGTATCTCAGCCCATTTTTTGGAAAAACTTGGCCTAGATTATAGCAACAATTCGCTGCCTAATTCGGCCTGTGGTTCGGCCTGAAGGACAGACCAAGATCTGTGATTCGGTCCTGTTGAAGAGGCTCGGGCCTGTGGAAATTCGGGCCTGAGGAAAGCAGATAACTCAGACTCCTGTGATAGATTCAGGGTCTGAAATTTGGGTCCTCCCGTGGACATTTGGCCCTGTGGAAGAGAGTATTTCGGCCTTACATTGCAACCTCTTTTGTGACAGACTTAATGCTGTTCTTGTCCTCTGTTTTCAGGGCTCTTTTGGAGACATTCTGAAGCATAATTTGAAGACAGTATATCAGCTTATTGGAGCCATCTTGAAGCTTATTAAAGAAGATTTTGAGCTGGACTTCCTAAGCATTCTTAAGCCTTCCTTGTTGCAGCCTTGGAGAAAAATTTGAAGCCTTCTTTGAAGCTGTATTGGAGCAGACTTGAAGAAGATCTTGAAGATCTTTTGGAATAAATTTTGAAGCATTCTTGAAGCCATCTTTGTAGCAGACTTGAAGCAAATTTGGAGGCCTTATTTTGAGCAGACTTGGAGAGTGTTGAAGCAGACTTTTTGCCTCTGGGTTTGAAGAGGGTCTGAACTGAAGTTGTTTGAGTATTGTTGTAATTAGGCCATTGTCCCTGGTATGGGAGCCCAAGAAGATATTATTTTGCCTTTTATTGTATAGGGTAGCAGGGTGGTGCTGGGTAAGGAAGTTGTGGTTTCCTTCAGGGGGTTGTCGCCTCTTTCCAGTGGGAGCTGGTAAATCTTGGGGTTGTAGCCCTTCCAATCGTAGCTGGTAAACCAGAGGTTGTAGCTTTTCCTTTGGAATATAAAGATATTGTTTGTGTGTGTGTGTCTATATATATATGTGTGTGTCTTTTGTTCATTTGATGCGATGTTATTGGTTAATTGTTTTGATACTTAAATTGTTGAAATTTATGAAACACTGATTCACCCCCCATCTCAGTGTTTTCAACAATAAAGCCTTATTTTGAGCAGACTTGGAGAGTGTTGAAGCAGACTTTTTGGCTCTGGCTTTGAAGAGGGTCTAAACTGAAGTTGTTTGAGTGTTGTTGTAATTAGGCCATTGTCCCTGGTATGGGAGCCCAAGAAGATATTATTTTGCCTTTTATTGTATAGGGTGGTAGGGTGGTGCTAGGTAAGGAAGTTGTAGTTTCCTTCAGGGGGTTGTTGCCTCCTTCCAGTGGGTGCTGGTAAATCTTGGGATTGTAGCCCTTCCAGTGGTAACTGTTAAACAAGAGGTTGTAGCTTCCTTTGTAATATAAAGATATTGTGTGTGTGTGTGTGTGCGTATATATATATGTCTTGTGTTCATTTGATGTGATGTTATTGGTTAATTCTTTTGATACTTAAATTGTTGAAATTTATGAAACACTAATGAACAACCAACTACATTGTTTGAGCTTTGAGGGAGTGAGGTCAGGGGTCATCTTTGCTATCGTTTGACGGTGTAACTGACTAAGATATTATTTGAGTCTGTTCAAATCCTTTAGCCAGTTATTTTTCTGAATTTAGGTCTTTGTGTTACTGTTTGCTTGTTGGATTATACATGATACCTAGTTTCATTTTATGCATTTTCTATTTACTGTTGCATTTATGGCATGTGTATTTGTATTTTTTCTTGTTATTGTTGGTGTATTTTGAAGGTAAGCTCTTGGTTTCTGATTGAATTTTTCTTATTTTCTTTTTCACTTTTGGGAATGCCTTCTCCAGGAAGTTTTAATTGCTCAGCAAGAACCTCTTTTTAGTGAAATTTTTTTTTTCTCTGCTCTGGGGAAAACAAATTAATGCTTTTTAAAATTTACTTGCAATGTTTTAAATTCAACATCACTTTAGATGTTTAATAGTGGTGCTGGATAAGAACCTGTCAATATAGATGTCAAATCTATCATTTAGCTGTTCTCAATTTCAGTAATATATGCTCCAGTATATTAGTTCCAACTGCATTCATTTCAAAGCACATTAGTTGACTATACTTCACTGGTCCTGGGACCACCTCCTAGACTATTAGTTCTCTACCATATACGATTCATAATTTCATACTTAATATCACTTTACAACTATAGTTGTTTATTAGAATTGCTGTCTAACTAAGTTTCATTATTAATATTATGCTGGTAGGGTTTTTGAAACAATTTGGAATTTCCATTGGATTCTTATTTATGTGCATTTCAGTTGTTGCTGGTACAGTTCTTTGACTACAAAGTCCTATATATATATATATATATGTCTTGTTCATTTGATTTGATGTTATTGGTTAATTGTTTTGATTCTTAAATTGTTGAAATTTATGAAACACTGATTCACCCCCCCCTATCGTTTGACGGTGTAACTGACTAAGATATTATTTGAGTCTGTTCAAATCCTTTAGCCAGTTATTTTTCTGAATTTAGGTCTTTGTGTTACTGTTTGCTTGTTGGATTATACATGATACCTAGTTTCATTTTATGCATTTTCTATTTACTGTTGCATTTATGGCATGTGTATTTGTATTTTTTCTTGTTATTGTTGGTGTATTTTGAAGGTAAGCTCTTGGTTTCTGATTGAATTTTTCTTATTTTCTTTTTCACTTTTGGGAATGCCTTCTCCAGGAAGTTTTAATTGCTCAGCAAGAACCTCTTTTTAGTGAAATTTTTTTTTTCTCTGCTCTGGGGAAAACAAATTAATGCTTTTTAAAATTTACTTGCAATGTTTTAAATTCAACATCACTTTAGATGTTTAATAGTGGTGCTGGATAAGAACCTGTCAATATAGATGTCAAATCTATCATTTAGCTGTTCTCAATTTCAGTAATATATGCTCCAGTATATTAGTTCCAACTGCATTCATTTCAAAGCACATTAGTTGACTATACTTCACTGGTCCTGGGACCACCTCCTAGACTATTAGTTCTCTACCATATACAATTCATAATTTCATACTTAATATCACTTTACAACTATAGTTGTTTATTAGAATTGCTGTCTAACTAAGTTTCATTATTAATATTATGCTGGTAGGGTTTTTGAAACAATTTGGAATTTCCATTGGATTCTTATTTATGTGCATTTCAGTTGTTGCTGGTACAGTTCTTTGACTACAAAGTCCTATATATATATATATATATGTCTTGTTCATTTGATTTGATGTTATTGGTTAATTGTTTTGATTCTTAAATTGTTGAAATTTATGAAACACTAATTCACCCCCCCCTCTCAGTATTTTCAACAATAACTTTTTTCATAATGAATGGCCAACTACATTCTCTGAGCTTTGAGGGAGTGAGGTTAGGGGTCATCTTTGCTATCATCTGACGGTGTCACTGACTAAGATATTATTTGAGGCTATTTAAGTCCTATAGTCACTGTTTTTCTCTGAATTTAGGTCTTTCTGTTACTGTTTGCTTGTTGGATTAGACATGATCCCTAGTTTCATTTTATGCATTTTCTATTTACTGTTGCATTTCTGGCATGTGTATTTGTATTTTTTCTTGTTATTGTTGGTGTATTTGAAGGTAAGCTCTGGGTTTCTGATTGAATTTTCCTTATTTTCTTTTTCACTTTCAGGAATGCCTTCTCCAGGAAGTTTTAATTGGTCAGCAAGAACCTCGTTTTGGTGAAAAATAATTTTTTCTCTGCTCTGTGGAAAACGAATTAATGCTTTTTAAAATTTACTTGCAATGTTTTAAATTCAACATCACTATAGATGTTTAATAGTGGTGCTGGATAAGAACCTGTCAATATAGAAATAAGATGTCAAATCTATCATTTAGCTCTGGTAAGAGTGCTCAATTTCAGTAATATATGCTCCAGTATATTAGTTCTAACTGCATTCATTTCAAAACACATTAGTTGTCTATACTTCACTGGTCCTGGGACCACCTTCTAGACTAGTAGTTCTCTACCATATACGATTCATAATTTCATACTTAATATCACCTTATACAGAATTTCATCAACTATAGTTGTTTATTAGAATTGCTGTCTAAATAGGTTTCATTATTAATATTAGGCTGGTAGGGTTTTTGAAACAATTTGGAATTTCCATTGGATTCTTATTTATGTGCATTTCAGTTGTTGCTGCTACAATTCTTTGACTACAAAGTCCTCAACATCTTAATAATTTTGGATGGTTAATATTTTGTGTCTACACTCATTCTATTGAAACTATCTTCTCTCTGCACTTGATGGACTATTGCTGAGATTATCCATTGTAAAGTTTTCTTGCTTTATGCCATTCAACTCTTTTCCTAGAGTAAATTAAGGAGTGTTTCCTCTTCTAGTGATTGATAAAGGGGAATTCTGAATTTGGTTTCTTTTTTCTGCTTTGAGAGAAATCTTTATTTGAATGTGGGGGAATCAGTTAGTTGAAAATTGAACTTCTACGGGAGATGCTTGGGACACCAGTTTTCTTATACAAATACCTAAAGTCTTCACATTCATCTGTAGTAATGAGTATATTTGAATTCAGATATGGAGATGGCTAATTAATGGGTTTTTTCTTTCTTAGGTTGAAGCAGGTGGAACACTGATACCAAGCCACAGAAGAAGTAATGGATGTAGAATATTGCTTAGAGGGTGACCAAAGTCAAAAGATTACAAAAGATAATGGCAGATGCTCTTATTCAACGGATATGGCGAAGGATATAGTTATGGAAGACCTACCTGGTAGTGCAAATGATGAGGAAGATGAAGATGTTGCAGGTAATTGTGGTAGCTTTAAACAATCATAGAGTGAGTTTGGAATGTCGCCAACTTTATTGACTGAGATGGGAATGTTTGCAATTTTAAATGCAACTTGCACACAGTGAATTTCTTACTGCCGTGACATTAATCCAACATGTTTTCTTTTCATTATTGGTATGCTAGATACCGTTCCCAATATGTTTATCTGTGGCTTTTGTGCAGTTCAGTCAAATTAAAATCATTTGTAGCGGAAAAATAGGGAAAACAACTTATAAATATTCTTTTGCATGAGTGATGTCAAAAATTGGCTTTCAGATTCTAGCTATTTTGCAACAAATGTTTCTATGTTGGTCTCGTAATAAATTTGCTACCCAAAAATGACCCTAAGGTCTAAGCATGGCATTTTCTTCAATAGGTTATGCCCCATAAGGCATTCCTACATGATACTTACAGTTTTATGAGTCTTACCAATCACTGTCCTGATTATTTTAGAATCTTCTCTCCTGAGGATGTGCCCCAGAGAAATGTGCCAAGATGGTTAGAAGCACATGCATCAACACATCTCCAAGAAATAATATGAATAATTCATTCTAGGAGATGGCAAATGCAAAATAATAATAATGTAGTCAAAATAATGTGCAACTTCATAACCAAGTGACCAAAATCAGGGTGCACATGTGGAGCAACCTAGAAAATTGTGCCAACGGGTTCCCTGCCTCCAATAATGTGCAAAGAAGCCAAAACAAGTAGGGTGCTCTACTCCCTCAAACACTTAGCCAACTAAAGGATGCCACCTCTCCACGAGATGGCCAATATTCTCAAGGGACTTCCAACCATTAGGAAATATGTGTTTCATTACCATAAAAATGTGTCAGAAAGAAATATTACATAATAATAAACATAAACCAGAGTGAGTATGCCAGTAATTAAATTACTACATCCAAGGGAAATAATTAATGAATAAAACTTACAGAAACCCTTTGTTGATATGTATCCCTCCCCAAATTCTGTGAGCAATTCTTATTAAGACCCTCAAACACCTCATGCTAGATGCAAGCTTCCAAACAAGATGTGATGATGCTAACCATTGAGACAATGCACATCAGCTACACATGGTATAACAAGAATAGATCATCAGAACTAGTGCACCCCCCATGATGATGTGCTCTAAGGGGGGCAGCCAAACAAGTGCACTTGGCAACATACTCTCCTCTAGACACTGCACACCCACAGTTGAGCAGTTTTCTGGCATGCCATAAGGGAAGTGCGAAGAAGAGTATATGCATCTATGACAATGATCCTGTATCCATCAACTGCTGTCCATTAAAAGTATGCCATGTCACAATGATTCCATGATGATCTGCTTTAAGGGGTGCAGTCAAACAAATGCACTTAGCAACAGACTCTCCTCTAGACATTGCACACCCACAGTTGAGCAGTTTTCTGGCATGTCACAAGGGAAGTGCCAAGAAGAGTATGTGCACAGTGCAGCTATGACAATGACCCTGTATCCATCAACTGTTATTGTCTAAAAGTATGCCGTGTCACATCTGGCACCACCATTTTCCAACCCCTTGGAGGGTTAGGACCATCATACATGAGCAAAAAATGTAACAAGTATACCACGGGCAACACCATGATCATATGAGGAAGCAAGCAAGCATCATCACCGAATATATATATATATATATATATATATATATATATATATATATGAGCCGAGAGGCCCATTCTACAGTGCAGTGTGAAGGCGATGTGTAAGTATGTCCGTCCTCCTTAAAATAAAAATAAAATATTCTCAAAATAGAAAAGCATTGTCGGCTATAATAAAAAAAAAGTAAAAAATATTTTAACACCTGATATCAACTTCATATATATCTATATATAGAAAAAAATGTTAAAAGAAAATATTTTAATGCTGTATAGAATAAAATATCCAATGTCAATTGTGAATAAAATATTTTAATATAAATTAATATTGATGTGTACTTAAAATATATTAATAAAATGACTCAATGCACATGTTATTCCAAAATACAGTTTGAACAATAAAAAATCACAAATTGTTTTTTGCACTCTAAAATAAGTTTGCACCTGAAGAATTTTGATCCCTCTCGGGTCATGTTAGATCTTTGGTTAAGATGGATCTATGCTGGTATATATATGATGATCCATCAAGCAAAGACATGCTATCACAATTAACCAGAGAAGAGTGAGTTTCCTCCAATCCAAAGGATTAACCCAATCAATTGATATGAATGTGCATACCTTCAATCCATTCCATAGGCACCACACCGCAATCCATCCACTGTGATAAAAACAACCATTGTGATAAAAACAACGGGTGTAACCCCTCGTACAATATGAGGCTAATACCAAGCTGTAGCATCAACCCATACCTTCTCCAAGGAGTTCATACTTGCTGCGTTCTCTGTAGGTGTGGAATTCATCTTTAATCCTGTACCCAAATCTGCCCATCACTTTTCCAGCTGAACTCGTGACCATACCAGCAAATACTGTTGACTCTGTGCCCTTACAGTCATATGTACCTGTATATTGTCCTGTTGTGCTTGTGTCTGTAGTTGTACCATTGCTCAGATCTGTCAGCGCATGCACATCCCCGTTGTCCTTACCTGCATCATGCCCCACTCTCATTACCCATCACTCTCCTCCCTGATCTATTGAGCATTTTTAAAACCTTTAAAACCCTAATTTGCTTAGTAGTATTTTATCTTGCTTTCAAAGTCCATATTTTTGAACTGAATTATTTAGAATTTAGAATTTCTAACAATTCCATGTTGCAGAACTTCTTGGGCTAATAACTTTAATAGGTTCCACTTTCCTCGGGATAAATATTAAGGGAGATGTAACTTGAAATTTTGATTTTTAGTCGGTGCCTCTATAATTGCATGTGAATTTGTTAGAAGGAAAGGTGTGGCAATACAGGCAGACGCATTGACTAGTGGAGAATGATAACATATATGTATATGTTCATCAATATGCATGTATGTATGAATGTGAGAGAAGGGGAGAGGTTTATTTGTTTTTTGGGTTAAGCATTTTCATTTAAAGGAGTTTCATGAAGTGAATCACTCCTTTATCAACTTTCAACTTTGTGTAGATGGGTTTGGAATCTGGATAGACCTTCGTAATATTGTTGGACATCACCTTTGCCTACTAGAAAGCTGAAAGATGATTTTTTGTATTTTCAGATCTATCAGATCTAGAGGATGTGGAAGTCCAGAGACAGAGGTTGAATGCTAAGCTTGAGGTATGTTGTTATGATATGGTTTATTTGAAAACTGGGACTATTTTGAGGTTTTATTATTTTTACAATTCTCAACTGTATTTTGCTCCCTTTTAGTAAGAGAATATGGTTTTACTGCTTTAATTTTTCATGTATTTCCAATTTATTTTCTTTGTTGTTTTAATAATACTACAAAATGATGATTAGATGATCTGTTGTCAACCATTCATTCTATCAGGGATTATATTGTACTTAGCAGTCCCATTGACCTATTTGTCATTATTTGTTGGACATTAACAAAATTATCTCTTTTATTCTTTTCTTTAATTTGCAGTTAATGACTTTGAAATTCGTTTCAATTGCTACAGCAAGATAGTTCTAATCAGTTTTGGGTTACTGGAAAACATAATTCTAGTTCATGTCTTCGCTAAACTAAATCCTGACTCCTAATACTTGTACTGAAGGTCACTTATTCGATGAGTAATCTTTGATGTTGAAGAATATTTTGTTCATCAGCTCCCTTTTCTTTTCACCATTTTATTGTTCTATATTTTAAATTTGAATTCCTGATAGGGTTTATGTTTTTTAATATATTTACTTATTCAACTGTATGAACTGTTGCCACAAAATCTAGCAGGGCCCTAGGAGGGGAACCTATGGGACAACTACTAGACCAAGTGACAACAATGGGACAAAGACCCACTGTCACCTCAGTCAATGTCCCCTGCTCTTTACGGACTTTCACTGATGGGAGGAGTCCCGGTAGGAGAGGAATCACTTGAAAAGGAAGGATCAATGATCTATGTGTGAAGTGATTCCACTAAGCCCATTCAAGGAGAGACACACCAATGATTCAACGCTTCAAGGAAGCTAAAGGCTCTCCAAGAAAGACCTAGGATGGAGATCAATGTTGGAAAATCAAAGATATTATATTAGGTTTTGATTCTCCTTTCTTGATAATTACTTGTGAGTGTGTTGGCTTCTTTTACTTCTTTATTATTTTATCTTTCATCAAGCAATTACCATATTACATGTGTATGAAGATCACAAAACAAGAGACACAAGATATAGGCACATGCCAGGGCAAAACCCCCCTCGAGGAGAAAACCCTGTTTAGATAATTCTTCCTTTCAATGATATTCTTTGAGACTCTTTACCCTAGACCAAGACCAAACTTTCCTTTCACACCATGTCAACCTCCAACATCTTTGACCTCTTCCAGCAACTTTGACTAGGCAGCAGATTCTGACGACATGCAGCGTCCGGCAACAGTGAAATCTTAGGAGACTTTGATCTCCCAACCCAGAACACGAAATAGAGAGAGAGAGGCACCAAAAGCTTGATTTTCTTCTTCTCTAGAGACTCCCCCAAACTCACACTTCTTTCGTCCTCCCAACAACAAACTTCATACTTCTCCAGCTCTTCTTGAGATATCAAACTTCCTTGAGAGTGAGTGATCCAAATGACTTCGACCTCCTTGAATATATAGGCTTCTTGTGGGTCGAATGGGGGTCGTTAGGCTGACTTGATCTCCCTTATGCTGACATGATGTGGAGGGTACATAATTCATATTTGATTTTATATAAAACCTTTTTACATGATTCGAAAGCCCAAGAAGGGTCTCTTTGAATGTACAATGACTCTATAAACTCAATATTAATCCTAGGAGTCCTAATGGAGACTTTGACTAATGTAATGATGACCCAAGCATGAAAGCCATGCCTTAATAAGTCATTGTTACATTAATAAAAAATCTTTTCTTTATTTTTTTGACAAGTACATTACATAATGACTCAAGACCGAACATAGTTACATTTTCTAACAATCAAGACCTAGGGCTTAAGATATTTGCAATAATGATAAGTATGCCTAGAGTCAAGGCTCCAAAGGTGAGATAGGACCTCTCAAGAAGTCTACGAAATGGTTTGACACCTCAAATAGGCCTTTCGCTCTTCTTAAGAGTCCTAGTGAAAGCTTACGCTAGACCTAGGGTTTTTAGGGATAAATGTGGGAAGAAGTTCTTCCAAGGTGTTTGCTAGGTCAAGGTAAGAGAGGGAAAAGGGTCTCTTATGATTTATTCTACTGAATACTAGGCTCATATGACCCTCAAGAAGGCCACCTTATCCAAGGAAAACTAACTAGGTTTCCCTTCTAGGGCACACCTAGGGCACACAAATTTATGGAGAAATAACCATGGGAATTCCACCAAAATTTGAGATCCTCTAGAGGAGACACAAAGGAAGAGTTTTATCCAAACATAATTTGAAAATTTCTACTCTAAATTCAAGTGATGAGATGCTCTCTCACAATGAGAGCGAGTTTTATTGATATTAGACCTTTAGAGGTCGAATTCCTATTCTAAAGCCCCTAATATTATTTTAATGTGTAGAAATAAGGCCTTGGTGACAAGCCCACCAAGTAGCTTAAAAAATTATGAATAAACCATCCAATAGTAGGCCGAAATGATGACGTCATGATGAAGTGAGGCTGTTGGAAGTGCCGAAATGAGAGAGAGGGCTCCATAAATGATGCACAAGGGGATGGCCCCTTAATGTCGAAGTAAGTCATCGTGTGGTGCTCCAAAGTGGCTTTGGGGCACAAATACTGGTCTCATGAGTCTCCTGGTGAAAGATAAGCCTGTAGACTGCTCCAGGTGGGGGCACTGATGATGGTGCTTGCTCCTCAATGTCTCAAGGGTGAGACAAACCTCCTCTGGGCCTTGGATCAATTGCTAAACCATGTGTACATTGCTAAGCCGATTGTGGCAATTCTGGTCCAAGTGCATCATCTCATGAATAATGTGGGGCGATGAACAAGCTATTGAAGGCACTGAGGGTGCCAATGAGATAAAATGCACTATCACATGATGGAGTCCCATGGCTCTCAACGCATCCTTTACAAGTGTCAATATGATCCTTTGGTGGGCTTGGGCCCTAGTTAAGTTACTCATCCCATGATGAAACAACATGCCAATTACATATAAGATCCAATGCGTCTCCTCACCATCAGGTACAATAATTCATTAGTGCACCTAAGTGAACCAAGCTTGTTAATTAAGGGCACAAATGAGACTTCATAATTAGTTTCCCTTCCAAATTTGGGGCTTTGAGCATGTAATAGTGGTACCTTCCTACGTGGAAGTGGCTAATAAACAACCCTATTAGATGTTCCTAGCCCCTAAAGGGAAAGACATGTCCAAGGTACATCCTTTAGGTGATAGGGGTCATGTGAATAATGATGAAGTGGATAGGGACACAAGGGTCTCAAAGCCAAATGCCATGGGTTCAAGGGTGGTAATGATGAGGAATGTCCACATATTTGAGTGTATAGATGTAGGGGGGAGAAATCGTAGTACATGAGTTAACCCAACCTTTTGTTTTCCCACCCTTATTCCTTTTCCTTTTACCGTTTTTTGATTTTTTTTTCTTTATTATACTACTCATCGCTCAGAGAGACGAAAGCATGTTGTGTATGATATAAGCAGCGATTACCCCTTAAGGTGAGGCAGCTCTTTGCCCACCAGGGGTTGGGATATGCATGGATTTTGTTGTCACCTATTACACCTTTTTGCAATTGTGTCAAATGATGTCAAATGGTGGCCAAAAAGGGGAGTCGAAGTGCAAAAAGGCCAAAGAGGAGAGCAAATATCAGAGGCCAAAATCATAGGGAGGAAGCCAAAATCAAAAGCCTAAGTCTCGAAGCCAAAAGGAAAGCTGAAATCCAAAGGGAGGCTAAAATTTCGGAGGCCGAAATCTAAAGAGGAGTGCCGAAATTTGGGACCCGATCACATTGGAACCCTTTTAAATTCCTTTTCGAAAAAGTTCTGATGAGAGGGGCTTCGATATTATATGGCACCCAGTCATGGAAAACCAAAGGGACCAAGGGTCCAGAACTGGGCGGAGCACTTAGGTGCTAAGATGGAATTTCAAAGGATGGTGGCATCGAAACTCTGCTTTAATTCTTAATTGAAAAGCTTCCGATGAGAGGGGCTTCATTATTATATTGCGCCCGGTCGTGGGAACTCCAGAGAACCAAGGGCGCAGAGTTGGGGCTGAGCACCAAGAGCTATGAGCTCACTGGAAGTAGGATTTTTCATAACTCCAATGATAATTCTTAATTTGAAAACTTCCAATGAAGAGGGCATTGATATTATATGGCACCCGATCATGGGAACTCTAGAGAACCAAGGGCGCAGAGCTGGGGCCGAGCACCAAGAGCTATGAGCTCATCAGAAGTGGGAGTTTTCGTAACTCCAATGTTAATTCTTAATTTGAAAACTTTTGATGAAGAGGGCTTCGATATTATATGGCGCCTGGTCATGGGAACTCCAAAGAACCAAGGGCGTAGAGTTGTGGCCGAGCACCAAGAGCTATGATCTCATCGGAAGTAGGAGTTTTCGTAACTCCAATGTTAATTCTTAATTTGAAAACTTCCGATGAAGAGGGTTTTTGATGCATACTGGCACATGGTCGTGAGAGATCCACAAAACCCATAACCAAGGGAAGATTTAGCACCTAAGTGCTATGGGCCATATTGGGAATGCGAATATCATAACTCCTGTGTAAATTCTAATTTGGAAAAGTTCCAATGGTGAAGGGGCTCCGATATGTGGTGGCGCTTGGTCATGACCATCCAAAGGACCAAGGGTGAAGCATGAATTACAAAGGGAGATAGGCCCCCGACAGGAGCCCAAAGGCTTTAGCACCCAAGCGCTGAGCCCAAGGTCACGATACCCAGTCCCATGGTATAAACAGGAAGAAGGCCAATGGAAGAGGAGCTTGAAGGCATCAAAAGTTTATGTTTACGAGATGTTATTTCAAATGAAGTTACGAGGATAGAAGGCTCCAATATTGCAACGCCTATGCATTAAGCCTTTGGTCATAGGCAGTGGTCCCATGGTTGATAAGTGATAAAGGAGCTTAAGCAAGAGAAGCTAAGGGCGATCATAACTCTGTGTTTTCATAAAGTTCTTTCATAAGAATTACGATATGATAAGGCCCGATACTACAACACGGGGATAACCAAATATGGATGGGTCGACAACTATGTTATAGAGCACTGCTAATGCCACCATAATTGATCGCATCTAGCTCCAGAAAGGGGGAATTCAAATAGCTAAGGGGAGAAAGAGACAGGCATATCTGTCGGTAATTGTGGAGGATCACCGTGGCAGAGACGTGGCTTGATTAGAGTTGATCATAGGAATTGGCATGGAGATATTTTGCTGTGGTCATCATTCAGTTTTCCCATGTTTTTTTATTTTGTAATTTGTTGCATTTTAAAGAAAGAATCAAATTTGTTGTAATCATTTGGGCCAGTGTTGCGGGGGAGCGCCCCCCCCCTTCGAACCCGCTCCCGAAGCGCGCTCCGGGCGGGAGCGGCTTGGGAGCGCGCTCCCGTAAAAAAATTTACGCTCCCTGGTCTGTTAGGGAGCGACTCAGGGAGCGATCGCTCCCGCGCTCCCGGAGCGTTTTTTAATGCCCGGGAGCGATCGCTCCCTGATCGCTCCCGGGCATTAAAAAACGCTCCGGGAGCGAATCGGGCCGGGCCGGGAGCGGTTCGGCGGAAAAAAAAATCCGCCGGACCCGAAAAAAATAAAAATTTTTGATTTTTTTTTTTGTTTTATAAGGCCAATGGGCCAAAAAAACTTTCATTATCACTTCATTGAGCAAGTTGGAGCTGGAGCAAGAGCATTGGAGCGAAGAGCAAGTGCTGAGGAGCGAGGAGCAACTGCCAAGGAGCGAGGAGCAAGCCTGCAGAGGTAAGTAACTTAGTAATCTAGTTAGTTTAGCTGGTTAGGTAGTTAATTTAGTTGATTTAATTTAGTTGTTTGAGTTTAACTGTTTAAAAATCATGTATTTAAATTAAATTAATAAATTAAATGAATTAATCCCAATAAACTAAATTAATTTGCAGATTCAAGACTCAAAACCCTACAAACATCAAACACCATGGACCTGGGGATATTTATTGGCATTTTCCTCTTCCTGGTCCCTTTTATGGTTATTATGGTGGTGGAGAGTAGGAAACGGAGGGGGCCTCAAACTGAAGAGGTGGATGAAGAAGCCGGAGGAAGTCAAATGGGTGAAAACCCCTGTGAGGAGGAGGTGGAGGAGGGTGAACATGACCCTCAAAAAACTAAACAAGACCAAACTCCATTGTGGAAATATGTTCACAGGGCTGAAACAGGGAGAGGGGGTGGAACCACTAAATTTCATTGCCCCCATTGCAACACTGATTACACAGGCTCATACACCCGTGCTAGAAGACACCTCTGCGAGAAAAGGCCATGGGATGGAGAGAAACAAATAGGAATCAAAACTTGTGCAGCGGTGTCAACAGCAGATAGAGCCAAATACATAAAGGAAGAGGAGGACGCCCAATACAGAACAAAAAGATCAAGGGGTTTCTTTGAACCAAGCTCACAATCACAAAGAACTCCTTCAGCATCCTCCCAAGGCAGTGGATATGGACATGGAGGCACAGGGTCATCATCTTTAAGGCGTAGAACCATATCAGATTTCCTTGATGAGGGGTGTAGGAATGATGTGGATTCAAAAGTTTACAGGTTCCTCTATGCATGTGGGATACCATTCAATGTTCTACGCTCACCTTATTGGCACGAAATGGTTTCTGCCATAAATGATGCCCCTAAAGGATACAAGAGCCCTGGGTATGACAAGGCAAGAACTGTTGGCCTTGATCATGAAAAAGCAAAAATATCACATTCTTTGAATAAAATGACAAGTTCTTGGACTGACAATGGGGTGTCCATTGTATCTGATGGATGGACAAATGTAAAAGGCAAGCCATTGATAAGTGTTCTTGCTGTGTCTGTTAGTGGTCCCATCTTTCTAGCTGCACATGATTACTCAGAAAAGTTCAAGATCGCTATCAACATTGCAGAAGCATTACTTGAAACAATTGAGCGTATTGGCCCATACAATGTCATCCAAGTCATCACTGTTAATGCTCCTAATTGTAAAGCAGCGGGAGCAATTATTGAGGATAAATACCCGAACATATTTTGGTCTGGATGTTTGGTTCACACATTGAACCTTCTGTTGCATGATATTGTCAAAAACAAAAATGAACAATACCAATGGATTGGTGATTTGTACAAGAAAGGAAAACAAATGATAAAATTTATTACAAATCATAGCAATACCCATGGCCTTTTCCGCAGTCACTCAAGATTGGAGTTGCTGAAGATTGCGAGGACTAGATTTGGTAGCTATTACCTCACCTTCAGGCGCCTTTTGAAGGTAAGAGAGGCATTAGCTAGCATGGTATCAAGTCCACATTGGCAGGTGTTAAAGGAAAGGGCTACAAATGTAGCTGACATGGCAGGTTTTGAAACGGTGGAGGAGGCTGCTCTTGATGGGCAGTTTTGGACAACTGTGAGGCAGGTATTGGATTTCACCATGCCAATTTATCACATGATTCGGTTTGCAGATACAGACAAACCAGTGATTGGCGAGGTGTATGAGCAAATGGATACCATGTTGGGGGAAATAAAAGACATTGTTCATAATAAAGATCCCAACTTGTACAAACTGATTCATGATTGTGTGTGTGAACGGTGGAATAGGCTTAACCTTCCACTACATTGCTTGGCGTATATCCTTACGCCAAAATACTACTCTACATCTTGGTTGGGCCAACCTGCAGCAGGGGGTGGGGTTAGGACCAAACCCCATTTAGATCAAGAGGTAACTAAAGGATATCTGGAAGCATTAGAAAAGTTGGTGCCTGACAGGGAGGAATGTGCAGTTGTGCGCCTTGAAATAGGCAGATACTTCAGTGGCACTGGTTTGTATGGTAACTTCCATGCAATGGCCGACAAAGATAAATTTGATTCTCTCACATGGTGGGAAACATATGGCGGCCACGGACTTTTGCCAAAATTGGCAAAAAAAGTTCTTTCACAGGTTGTAAATTCTTCTTCTACAGAGAGATGTTGGAGCACCTACAGTTATATACATAATGTGAAAAGAAACAGACTCAACGAAAACCGAGCAGAAAGCTTGGTTTATGTGCACTACAACTTGAGGTTGTTGAGCCATTATTGTGATCGGGCTAATGAAGATCCCACATATAAAATTTGGGACAATCACCCTGAGGACGACAATTTGGAGGATGGCATTGTACATATTGAAGAACTAGAAGAGGAGCTTGTACGGGATGAAAATGAAGCAGCTGCAGCAGCCATGCCACCTCCACCTCCACCATCCAGTAGCAGTGCTCGAGGCCCGAGTCTTGTTCCATTGTTGTCGCCACCTCCATCGACACCCTCGCGTGGAGGTTCTAGTTCTGGTCGTCGGTCTGTGCGGGAGACTCCTAGAAGACCACCACGACCTGCTTATACTCCTGGAGACTCTCGTGGCAAGGGCCACTTGTAGATTTACAGTTTACTTGTCTTTTTTAGTTTCTAGTAGACTTTAGTTTTCATAATTGTTGAGTTTTGAGTCCTTGACTCTTGACTCTTGACTCTTTCATATCATTATGACATTATGATATTTTTTGTAAACATTATATCACTGTGACAATGAAAATTTGAAGTTTGAAGTTGGGCCTTGGCAATTATAACTCATTGGTAATGATTGTGAATTATGAATATGATGCTTTGTGAAAGACTAAAGTTGTTTCATTTCATCTCATTATTCATGTTTCATTTTATAAATTTTTAACATTTCATATCATGTTAACAGTTAGAAGTTAGGACTTAGAAATATCTTCGATATTACTGCTTGTAATGGTTAAACTTGGCTTACAAGTACAACTTTGGTGATCAATGATGATAAATGTTATTGAATTTTCAATTCTGAAAGCTTGAAGTTGAAACTTTAATATTGAATTTGATGAATCATGATTTATAAGACTCAATATGTTGCAGTTGTAATATGTATTTTACTAACTTGTGGACATGGTTGATGACGATTATAATTTCTAGATGATTGATGTGATATGGTTCAATGATCAATTTATGTTTTTTTATGTTTTTTATGTCTATTTCATCATTCTACATGTTTTTGTTGACATATATGTATCAAAAATTAAAAAATATAAAAAATATATATATTTTTAAAAAATCGCTCCCGGATTCGCTCCCAAACCGGGAGCTTCTGAAAATGGTTGCTCCTGCTCCCGCTTCCATTCTCGCTCCCCGCTCCCAAGTAACATTGATTTGGGCAACAAAACCTCTACATGCTCAGACCACTGTTAGTTCAGACAACTGGAGCATTGTTGAGATATTTTGTAGCTGTTGTTCAAAGCTCCCCTTCTCCTTATAAATAGGGGGAAGAAACTCATTTAAAAGGTTCCCAAATCCTGTTCCTAGAGGTTCGAAATCTATTTTTGCAGGTATTCTGAGTTCTGTGTACAGAAAGAGGTTCCAACTCTTGGTTCAATGGCTTGTTCATGAGGTGCTAATGCTTATACAAATGTCAATTGTGTTGGACCTATGATATGGACTCCATTTTCAAAGATTAATGAAGCAGATCTGGTGATTCCAAGCGGAGTAATGTGTAGTATGTGTTCCCCTCTGTTTTTCATTTCATGTATGTTTATCTTCCTCTGAAATTGTGTAAAGAAGCTGCTGGTTTCACTCTCAAATTATGGATTTACTTATGTTATAGGGTAGCAACGGTACCTGTGCAATTATAGATTTACTAATGTTATATTGTAGCCAACAGTACCTGTGAGATCACATAGATTTACCAATGTTATTTTGTGACAGAATGTACCCATGAAAATATAGAGCTAGAAACCTTAAATGCGCTCCACAATTTCTGCACTTTCATCTCCTTATTCTTCCATAGTTCTGCTGGGATTCGTTGCTTAGGATTCTGTGTTATCCAACCCTTTGCATTGAATTCCTTCCTTACTTTCTCTCTCTCCATTTTTACTACAACAACAAATATTAAGATGCATTTTACTGTGTGTCGGCCACCATATCAGGACATTTATCCTTGGGATGAGCGATATCTGCCTACATATATATGTGTATGTTTAAGTCTACCTTGGTGAAGGGTGATTGAACCAAGTTCTGAGTCAATCTAATTTTATTTATATTAAATACAGAGTGCTACACGAAATCTTAGCAAATCCTCAAAGCACTCCTCTAAGATGCCTTAGGCAATGACCCTTTCCTCAACCCGAGGGTTGTCTCTAGGAGCTACAACATCTTCTGGTGCCTTTGCTGGGGAATGAATCATAATATTTTTCCCCTGGGTACGACAATTTTTACATTCCCTCTGTCAAGTGAGCAAGGGAAGTGTGGGTTGAAGATCTCTCACCCTAGAGACTTCACTGTCTATATCTTTATTTGGTCATTCTGGCTTTCAAGAGGCCTCATACTCGCTTTGATGCTAAACAACATAAAACTTCCCCTACATTTGACCTTGAGATCACTCACCTAAAGGGGTTTTCAAAATGGCCTTTCCTGCATTCTTGGCCAACAAATTTGCCCCACTGGATTTTTCTTCTGTTGTTGGTTATCCCCATCATGTTCCTCCATATCACGAATGGTCTGCCTATTTGCCTAGATTCAGTGGAAGCACAGATAGAAGCCCGAACCAACACCTCAAGGACTTTCATGAATGCATGGAACAACAGGGTATTGTTCTTGAAGATGTGAAAATGAAATTGTTCATGTATTCTTTAGATGAAGATGCTAGAGTTTGGTACAAAACAATACCTCATGGCAGCATATCTTCCTTAAAGAGCTTTCACATAGCATTTAATCATTTCTGCAAAAGATTATATCCACTGGGTGGTCTGTTTGAAGATTGTTGTGAACATTTTAATGTTGAAAATATTTCTGAGATTAATGATGCTGCTGAAGATATTTGTGGGGCTCAACTCCAAGAAAACATATACTTGCATCAAGAAGCACTACCCAACAATCAAGAAAGGGAAGGAGACATTATCAAGTTGCAAACAAACCCTCAGAGATCTTATTCTGCTGAATTTGATGATTCTCCTTCTTATGATTTGTATGACTCCAATGGGGAGTTGAGCGATGCAGAACCACAACAGTCTTAGTCATGGGAAGCTGCACAAAAATAGGAGGCCCACCATGAGGTTAACAAAGAGGCTCCAGTTTATGATTCACATCCTTCAAATGGAGAACAAGTTCAAGAAGCTAGTATTAAAGTCGATAAAGATTCTCCGATCTATGATTCAGATGATTCAGAGGAGGATGAGATTGTTGCAGACTTTCAAAGGGATTTGCTTACCAACAAGTGGGGAGAAGATTACCAACAACAACTTCTTCAAGAGGAGCCCAAAGTTGAAGAGCCAAGCAATGTCTATGGCTGCCTATTGCATAAATATTCGTGCCTGGAAACTGTTCAAGAAAGGGAGACAACTATAAATTTTTCTCATCAGTTCTATGATCCAGTAGCTAACTACATGGCATCTTTCTTTGGCCCACAACAGTATACATCAATTCCAAGGTATGTGTCAAATTTTTGGTTTGAAATTCTTATGTGGTGCATGCTTGTTTTAGTCACTGATTTTCAAGTACACGACCCAAATAGAAGGTTCATGAAGGATATTAAAAGCGCTGAGCATCAAATATCAGTTTGGGGGCACATATCAAAATTTTTGTCCAAAGATTTTATGTGGTACATGCCTATTTTAGTTGTTGAATTTCTAGAGAACGATGACATAAGGTCCAATACTTAGATGTTGAGATGGTATCATTGGAAGGTTGACTTCACTTGGGTGAATTGAGCCTTGTACATAAGTAGGAGTTGTACATAAATAAGCTCACCAGATGAGAATTTAATTTCCAATTTCTAGAAGTGATAGTTCTGCATTTCAGTATTATGAGGAAAGGACTTCTAGCAAATAAAGTTCCACGAAGCTTTTCTAGTTTTATAGGTTCAATATATTTTGACTTCATGCCCAATGGTGAAGGCTACTAGTTTGCAGGTTCCTAGCACCTTGCCAGCAATGCACTATCCTAAGTTGGAGCCAAAGTTGTCACCTATTACACCTTTTTGCAATTGTGTCAAATGATGGCAAATGGTGGCCAAAAAGGGGAGCTGAAGTGCAAAAAGGCTAAAGAGGAGAGAAAATATCAGGGGCTGAAATCACAGGGAGGAAGCCAAAATCAAAGGCCTAAGTCTCGAAGCCAAAAGGAAAGCCGAAATTCAAAGGGAGGCCAAAATCTAAAGAGTGCCGAAATTTGGGACCCGATTACATCAAAACCCTTTTAAATTCCTTTTCGAAAAGGTTCTGATGAGAGGGGGTTCGATATTATATGGCACGCAGTCATGGAAAACCAAAGGGACTAAGGGCGCAGAACTAGGTGGAGCACCTAAGTGCTAAGATGGAATGTCGGAGGATGGTGGCATTAGAACTTTGCTTTAATTCTTAATTGAAAAGCTTCCGATGAGAGGGGCTTCGATATAATATGGCGCCCGGTCATGGGAACTCCAGAGAACCAAGGGTGCAAAGCTGGGATCGAGCCCTAAGAGCTATGAGCTCAACGAAAGTGGGAGAGTTCGTAACTCCAATGTTAATTCTTAATTTGAAAACTTCTGATGAAGAGGGCTTCGATATTATATGGCACTTGGTCATGGGAACTCCAGAGAACCAAGGGTGCAGAGCTGGGGCCGAGCACCAAGAGCTATGAGCTCATTAGAAGTGGGAGTTTTCGTAACTCCAATGTTAATTCTTAATTTGAAAACTTATGATGAAGAGGGCTTCGATATTATATGGCTCCCGATCATGGGAACTCCAGAGAACCAAGGGCACAGAGCTGGGGCCGAGTACCAAGAACTGTGAGCTCATCGGAAGTGGGAGTTTTCGGAAATCCAATGTTAATTCTTAATTTGAAAACTTCTGATGAAGAGGGTTTCTGATGCAAACTGGCACATGGTCGTGAGAGATAAACAAAACCTAAAGCCAAGGGAAGATTTAACACCTAAGTGCTATGGGCCATATTGGGGATGCGAATATCGTAACTCGTGTAAATTCTAATTTGGAAAAGTTTCGATGGTAAAGGGGCTCTGATATGTGGTGGCACTTGGTCATGACCATCCAAAGAACCAAGGGTGAAGCACGAATTACAAAGGGAGATAGGCCCCCGACAGGAGCCCAAAGGCTTTAGCACCCAAGTGCTGAGCTTGAGTTCATGACACCCAGTCTGATAGGATAAATAGGAAGAAGGCGAATGGAAGAGGAGCTTGAAGGCATCAAAACTTTATGATTTCGGGATGTTATTTCAAATGAAGTTACAGGGATAGAAGGCTTCGATATTGCAACGCCTATGCATTAAGCCTTTGTTCATAGGTAGTGGTCCCATGGTTGATAAGTGATAAAGGAGCTTAAGCAAGAGGAGCCAAGGGTGATCAGAAATTTGTGTTTTCGTAAAGTTCTTTCATAAGAATTACGATATGATAAGGCCTGATACTACAACACGAAGATAACCAAAGATGGATGGGTCGACAACTATGTTACAGAGCACCGCTAATGCCACCACAGTTGATCACTTCCAGGTCTAGAAAGGGGGAATTCAAACAATTAAGGGGAGGAAGCGACAGGCATATCGGTCGGTAGTTGCGGAGGATCATCGTGGCAGAGACGTGGCCTTATTAGAGACAATCACAGGAATTGGCATGGAGATATTTTGTTGTGGCCATCATTCAATTTTCCCATGTTTTGTTATTTTGTAATTTGTTGCATTTTAAAGAAGGAATCAAATCTGTTGTAATAATTTGGGTAGCAGAACCTCCGCATACTTAGACAGCTGGTAGTTCAGACAGCTAGGGCATTTTTGAGATATTTTGTAATTGTTGTTAAAATCTCCCACTCTCCTTATAAATAGGGGGGAGAAACTCATTTAAAAGGTTTCCAAATCCTGTTCCTAGAGGTCCGAAATTTGTTTTTGCAAGTATTCCGAGTTCTGTGTACAGAAAGAGGTTCCAACTCTTGGTTCAATGGCTTGTTCATGAGGTGCTAATGCTTATACAAATGTCAACTGTGTTGGACCTATGATATGTGTTGGAAACTGAGAGGGGGGTGAATCAATATTTCTTTTCAATTGTTATTTTTACCATTTAGATCACTTATAATCAGAACACAAAATGAACAATGATAGAATTAATAATTTTATTAATCAGATATGCCGAGTACAATAACAGTGTAGGGCTTGAACCCTAGATGAAGACACCAATCTTCAATCCTTCTAGGCACCAACCTGTACTTTGCCAAGCACCGACTTGGACTTCACGAGGCTCCAACCTAGGGCTCCAACCCTATCTTTCCAAGGCTCCAGCCTTGTCACTTTGAGGCACCAACCTTGTCACTTTGAGGCACCAACCTCTAGGGCTCTAACCCACTGCTTCAATTCGTGAAGATAAGTTCAACAGTTCTTTAAGGCTCCCAATATCCTCTGCAATAAGCCTTCACAATATCTTTGCTAACACTGCCCTCAATTGATCTCCAAGGCACTTAGCTCATTAATGAAAACTCTGTCTTCTCATGAAGGTGACTCCACAGCTCTTCATGGTACCCAAACAAAAACTTCAAGGTCACCTCATGATGGCTTCAATAAGCTTTTCCAAGAGTGACTTCAATGGGCTTCTCCAAGAGTGTCTTTAATGGGCTTCTTCAAGAGAGTCTTCAATGGGCTTCTCCAAGGAGTTCTTCAAGATCCAATACTTCTCTTGTGCAAATCCCCAAATGTTCCACTGTTCAAGGTCTTCAAGTTCTTCAACTTGCACAAGCCTCCAAGGTTCACAACTATAGGTCTCCAACACTGTTTCAAATAAATAAAACTCCTTCAAAAGACACTTAACAACTGCTCCAAGCTGCTCTAAAGAGGCTGGAAGAGAGGGTTACAAACAACTTCAAAAGGTCCAATAATCTGCCTCAAAAGATGCCTAAATACAAAACACCGTCTTCAACAAATTCTGTTCATTTGCAAGGCTGTGTGAAGAAGGGCTACAAGTCTGTCACAAATCTGAACACCACAGGTATCATAGGTCGAATCTTTATGCCACAGATCCACAGACTAGGCTGAGGTCGAAGTTTTGCTGTACCACAAAGCTGAAGTTTGTTCACAGTTGTGAGGTTTGTTGCTTCCACAGGTCCAAGTTGCAGTGTTCCACAAGACTGTCCTCAAATAGACACTTGTCCGAGCTTCAGTAGATTACAATTCCGACCCTTTCAAATGTCAGGTTCAAGCTATGACAGAACTTGTCCGAGGTTTGTAACTTCTCCACCGAGCTGTTAGTTTTGAGCCTCCAGGTATCCACAAGTCTGTCGATCTGATCTAGACTGCAACCACAGGATGCTTGCCAAGCTCCGTGTTTTGTAATCACAGGTTTGTCCGAGTTGTGGTCTGTTTGGAAGAGTGCCAGTGGTCCGAATCTTACACCTGTCCGAGCTGCTACAGGAGTATAGACCGAGATTTAGGTATCAAGGTGTTTAGTAATGAGGCTAAACAAGAGACTGTTTGCCTAACCGAGCCCTCCAAGGTGACTGTCCAACAGTTCTAAATTTTACTTGACCTCTCCAACAAATCTGAGCCTCACAAATATTTTTATCACGGCAAATCCCAAAACTGTGATCTTCTACTCCTCGGTGTCTGTCCTTGACTTTGAAGAATAAACCTTAACACTAGAATTGTGCCCAAACAATAATTTTCTGTCCTCTTCGGCCTCCTTCCTCTTTCTGTGCTCCTTCTCTGAATTGATCACTGAATTGGATGAGATGAAGTGAAGGTTTTGACGTGTATTTATATCGGTTTCGACTTCCAAAGAAGAGACATGTCAGAGGGGACATGACAGCCTACACAAGCCTGCTCAAGTCTGCTAGGATAGAAAATGTATTTTTTATATATATTAAAAATTCAATTTCTCTCAACCTATGAGGAGTTTGGGGACGTGTAATTGCTCGTTAGAAAGAGGAAAAAATCCTCTGCAAGCCTATGCCAATTTCACAATTAAATTAGGTCATTCATCAATAAATTTATTTTTTTGTGAACTGTCATCATTAATTTATCCATGGCAGCCTTAGGATTTTATGTTTTGGATAGTGCTAGGGCTCATATATCTTAGGCCTTAAGCTTTTAGGATTAGGACATCTTTAAAGGCAACATGGACATCTAGGTCTTCATTCATTCATGATTAAGGCATCTTTTTAGGGTTTGTCATGTACCTAGGGTATTTGACTTATCCATCATCTTCATGCTAGGGCAACATCATGAAAGGGTTAAGTATCACAAGAATCTTTGCTATTTCTAATAATTCCATGTTGACATCAATGACAACTTTGACCAACAATATGGACTCCATTTTCAAAGATTAATGAAGCAGATTTGGTGATTCAAAGCGGAGTAATATGTTATATGTGTTCCCCTCTATTTTTCATTTCATGTATGTTTATCTTCCTCGGAAATTGTTTAAAGACGCTGCTGGTTTCACTCTCAAATTATGGATTTAGTTATGTTATAGGGTTGCAACGGTACATGTGGAATTACAAATTTACTAGTGTTATATTGTAGCCAACAATGCCTGTGGGATCACATATTTACCAGTGTTATTTTGTGACAGAATGTACCCATGAAAATATAGAGCTAGAAACCTTAAATGCGCTCCACAATTTCTGCACTTTCATCTCCTTATTCTTCCATAGTTGTACTTTGATTCGTTGCTTAGGATTCTGTGTTATCCAACCCTCTACATTGAATTCCTTCCTTTCTCTCTCCTTTTTTCTACAATGACAAATATTACGCTGCATTTTACTGTGTGTCGGCCACCATTTCAGGACATTTATCCTTGGGATGAGCGATATCTGTCTACATATATATATGTGTGTATGTTTAAGTCTACCTTGGTGAAGGGTGATTGAACCAAGTTCTGAATCAATCTAATTCCAATTATATTAAATACAGAGTGCAACATGAAATCTCAGCAAATTCTCAAAGCACTCCTCTAAGATGTCTTAGGCATTGATCCTTTCCTCAACCTGGGGTTCTCTCTAGGACCTACAACAGGTTCCTTAATGATGTAGGGGGCACTCATGGGGCCCTAGGAACAAGGGTGATGGCCATAATGAAGGGGTAAAGATCATGTTTGGATTTTGCCCATGTGCTAATATAATATCTCGACTATCTTTTGCATTTTGTGATATTATTTTCTTTTGTATGTGGCCATGATATGCTTTTAACCCTTTTTTTCGCTGCATGAACCTTCGGGGCAAAATTTCTAGGCTCGACCCAAACATGTGGACAAGGGGAGGGGGTGTATCATAGCCTTGTGGACATAGTGGTCATGTCGACCCAAAGAGGGAAGGTGATGAAATAGGGCATGTAATGTGTGGAGGGGAGTGAAAAATGAGAAATGGGAAAATGGGACGGCTCTACCAGAATCGAGGTTTCCCAAGTATTGCCCATCCTGAAGCTATCCGCCAATAAGGGAGATACCATGGGACTAGGTTTGAGGATTAACCCCCTATTTAAGGTGAGGGAACAAGGCTACAGTCAAAACCCTTCCTCATTCCAAGTCACCCAGTAATCCAAACCAATGTGCCCAAGGAAAAACAAGCATAAGCACCGGGTTGCACAATGTAAACCATACCTTTATGATTTGATGGCCCACCTTCAAACATACGCTCTCGACAGATGGGCGAGGGGACATATTATTGGCTCATGGAGCGGAGATCAATTGGCACAACATATCAGCTACACTGGTGGCTAGGGGTTGCTGGCTGCTGGTTGAAGACAAATCTAGGAGGAAAGTCCATCTATGGGGTCACCCACTAGTGGTGGGTAACATGAACCTGATGTAAAAATGGAGTCTTTATTTTCTTGCTATGCTGCCACTCTTTTTGCATGAAAACATGGACTATAAGTATGTAATGTTAATGATAAATCTTATCTACGTAATGTTTACTTTTGATGAAGATTAACCAAAGTTACTTCTGTGGTTGATATAAGGTAGAGATTTCTTTATTCTAATTCATAGAGATTATTGTCAAATTGTCCAATGTTATAAAAGCTTGTAATCTTTTATTATGTGAAGAATATGAAATAAGTGATGACCGTTTTGGTATTTTCAGTTTTTTGAAAGAAAACTATGGCTTATACTATATAGAAGAATAAATATTCACATAACAAGATATATTACCTTGTTACAGTCAGTGATGCAATGAGGTTCGAATAGGCATTATTAGAAGACAACTTTTGAAAGACACTCATAGTTCCTTCAAAGAAAAACTGATAGTGCTTTTTTGAGAGAGTAGAAGACTGGTTTAGTCATTAAGAAGCAAAGTTGTAATAACTTACTAGCTCTCATATGGTTGCTTCCATTAGGGAGGAAAAGTGGGGGCTATTAGCACTGTTACCCACCAAAATGGGTAACCCCAGAGGAGAAAAATTTTCTCCTACATTTCATAGCCAACTAGCAGACCCTGACAACCACTATTTGATGATATTTGCCATTTTCCTCCACCATTCGCATCAACCATGTGCTTCTCACCATTTGACATTTACACTTGGATGAAGGTGGGTTGTTATTCAAAAGGTAGTCTGATTATTTTGCAGTCATGTGCTTATGCTTGTTTGTTTTGGGCATTTAGGATGGATAAAAGGGGTGATCTGGAAGACTTACCAATCTTGATTGTAAATTTGTTCTCTCACCTTACTAGTGGGGTTAATCTTTAGCCTTAGTGCAGTGGGACCCCCCTTAACACCTTAAGTTTATAGGAGGGGTACTACTTGGGAAACCCAAATTGACGCGTTCATTATCACCTATACCATACTTGAACTTTCTGTCACACATTTGAAGCCCCATATCTCATTTATATTCCTCGGGTCTATCTTGTCATTGGTTCATTGAGATTTGGCACCCATATGTTCACACTCCTTGAGTAGGGTTGGAAAACTATTATCCTCGAGGCTGATGCAGTGAAAAGAATGAAAAAGCATATCATGGCCAAAATGAAAGTAAAAGAAAAAAATTCAAAATGCAAAAGATGGCCGAGACAGAAGTTAACGCGTGGGCAAAAGGCTAGCGTGAGCTCTACCCTCCTCATCAACAATCACCTGATTCTCAAGCACATGATGCTCCTTCACATCCAAAAGGAACCCTTGCATGTCCCAACTTTGATGAGCGATGAATTGTGTCATCCTTGTTAGAAAATCAGAAAGGCAAAACTATTTTCTCTAGTTGATAATTACTTGTGATTTCTTTGAGTTGTTATTATCTTTCTTATGTTCTTCTTTTATCTTAGTTCATCAAGAAATTACCAAAACCAATACACAAAGATCAAGGACACCAAATGTACGCGCTCAACTAAGGCTAAAAGCCCTATGTAGGGGAAAACCCATTCAAGAACTCTTCCTTCAGTAATTCAAGATGAGATAGACCAAGACCTTAGACCTACAAACCTTCCTCCTCCACCAAGTCAGCGTTCCAATGAGATACAACTACCTTCAATAGTCTCTTCTTGTCCAACAACAACAACCCAACATCAACCCAAAAATTTCGGCCTCCCCAGTAACTGCAGAATTTCGGCCCCTCCAACAGTGTCACAGCTTCACACGTGTGGGAAAAAGAGAGATAATTTCAACTTCTTGTGTTTGTGGGAGACCTCCTTTTCCTTCACTATCCTTCTTCTTCTTCCTTGAAATTCACACTTTTTTTGGCCCCAAAAGTTGTAGATCGAACTTGTTGTGAGTGTCAAAGGAGGTCGAATTGCTGCCTTTATAAAGTGGTTCTGCTGCCCAGTGTAGGCCGACTTGTCCAGTTTGACGCTGACTTGGTGGAGGAGGCTAATTGACCTATTTTTACAATAAAATAAATTTCTTCTTTGACGAATAAATCCCAAGAAGGGTTCTTTACAATATGACATGGACAAGGACACGACATAAACCCTAGTATCCTTCAATGGAGGCTTTGACCTAAAAACAATTGACCCAAACATGAAACCCATGCTTTAATAAGTCAATTTATTTAATAATATAATTTTCATTATTTCTTTTGATAAATACTTTTTATAATGACTCAACTACATTTATGAAGACCGATACTAGTTACATTCTTCAACACTCCCTCTTAACTAGGGAGATATTCATAATTACATATATATAGAGGTACATGGAAGATCTCAAAATGAACTACGAAGAGTTCTAGCACATTCAGTGCTGCGGTATTCTATTCGGGTGGGACTAAGATGGACTAAAGCTTTCAGCTAGTCTAGGTACCATCTGGCTTACTAACTAACCATCAACCCAGAGAACTAGGTGCATATCCAAGGTCAGAGCTCCAGGACCAATGCCGTCCGCCCTCTTTGGGATCTAGACATCAACACACATAGGCCAACAATATGTCCTCCCAAGCATCCACCATTAGATGCTTCAACTCTCCCTATCAAACTAGATATATCCATTTGTCCAAGCATGCTTCCAGAGTGTTCAACCTTTTTATGGAGAGATTTATCTGTACAAACACAAACCCCAATCAACAATAAACTTTCAAATATACATACAAGTAAACACAAACCTTCAGGGTCCTTAATCATCTTGATGCCACTTATATCAAGTTATCCATATGCAACTAGTAAGAAGCTTTTCTTCTTTCACTTCTTCAGCAACATCAAGACATCCTCAATACATCGTAGTACTTTCATTTATTCTCTGATTTCTTCTCCAAGGTATCCATCATGACCATCATAATATGCCCCCCTTCTCAACTGGGGAGATATACCCTTTCTTCTATCCATGCTCCCTCTCAACTTAAGGATATCAACTACTTCCTTTTTCTATAACATCAGAGGGTCTTTCATGGCTCCATTCCTTCTTACAATATTAAGATCATCGTGATCATCATCATTCTTATAACTTTCTTCATCATGCTCATACAAACATCTTCATTATCTTGAAGATTGTGTTCTTACAAAACTTTAATAGCAAGTACAACCAAATACATATATAGTGTTGATTTGGGGTAGCATCGGATGTGCTCTAGCCATGAAAATTGGTGGAGAGGCTAAAGCACATGAGATCTCCAAGACCCAGAAATGGTTTGGACAGATTCTAACTGGTTTGGGAGATATTAAAATAATTAATATTTTTAATGGAGTTCTTAAGTCTAAACTTAGGAAAAATAATACAATCTTGCAAAGACAAAGAAATGGAAAATTATTGTGATGCAAGGCTATTTGAATATGAATGCAAGATTGTATTATTGCATGCTATTTATTTATTTTATTGGCATGAAGAATATGAATGCATGACATTTGGATATCATGAAATTCATTTTATGTATTTTAATATTCAAGAGTTTGAGAAATTTTTGAATTGAAGAGACACCTTTGGAATGCAAAGAGACAAGTTTTGTCATTTCATATTTGTGTGAGTGGAACATGAACAACCATCACAGTTCATTTATAAATTTGTGTAAAATTGGAGAGCAGAGTGGTTAGAGACTTAGAGAATGTGAGAGCTGATTGAGATGTTATGCATTAGTTATCTGGAACATATAGAGAACATGTGATGCAAATTTAAGGAGAAGAAGAATTGTAATCAGAGATTGAGATACACTGAACTATAGGCCAGGTAAACCAGCATGTTGTTTTCATTTTGCATGAAGGGATTGTGGTTTCCTTTCAAGTTGTGGCTTGATAAATATAAGGTTAGAACCTGTTGAGGTAGGAACCTTCTGTGGGTTGTAGCCTTTAGAAAACATATGGGAGTTGGAGCTTCCTTGCATGTTGAAGCTTGTAGATAATTGAGGTAGCAACCTCCTGTAGGTTGGAGCCTACAGAAAATCAGATGTAATAAGGGAGTAGGAGTTTGCCTCTGCATCACAACAATAACAAAATTGTGCTTTTCTCCCTTTATAGGTTTCCACTTATATCTGGTGTCCATATGTGCTTGCTTTTATGTGCTGATGTGATGTTGTGGTTAATTTATTACTTGTTCACATATTCAATCTGCTGGTCATTATGTGTTAAGCTACTCATTTAAAAGGTTCAGTTAATGAGTTTGAATGAAAATAAATTAATGTCCATGAATGTACTAAATTGATTCACCCCCCCTCTTAGTTTTGTCTGGAATCAAGTTTTCATCATACTCTACATGTTAGACTCTACTAGGGTTTGTTGCAAACTGTAATGCCCTCAACAAATTAATGACCAAGGGGACTTAGTAGCCTATTTGTCCCTGTAGGCTATAGTCCATTAAATAGGGGATAAAAACCCAAAACTTACATTGTTGGGCAAGTTTTGGGTAAGTTAGGCGAAAAAAACCCAAAATTGGGGCTTTGAGTGTCACACACTCAACCACTTAAGCAAGTGAGACCCCTCATAAAAGTCTATAAATTAAGGAGGCCCGGATTCAATTGGAGCCATCAATTGGAGATCAATTCATTCTGTTTTGAGCAATAGCTCCGAGGGTTTTAAGACCCCATTTTCTCTTGCCAATTTCGGTGGTGAAAGATTCCACCCTAGTTGGCTTTCCTTCTCCTTTTACCTCTGTTCAGGCATAAGAATCTTTTGAAGGGAAAAATGGATTGTTTTGGCTCCTTCTCTGTGGCAGTAAGTTCCTTTCTTAAGGCAACAAGTTCATAGGAGCATCAATTCCTGAAGCATCGAGTTCTTATCTTGGGGAGCGAGTCTCTAGGGCTCATTTTGAGAGCAGTTCTTGAAGTAGCAAGTCTATATCTTGGGCAACGAATTCACTAAGGTCTATTCTGTGGAGGTAGTAGATACGTTCCTATGACAACGAGGAGCAGTAAGGGCGTGTTATGAGAGAAAAACCTGATAAAGTCATTCCTGTGGTACAACGAGGGTTTAAAGCAATCACAAGTGTTATGTTTAAGGCAATGAGGGCCCCACGTAGCAAATTAAGGACATATCCAAGGCAATGAGGCTTGTAATGGGTACAATGGAACTTTTTTTTTGGAGTGCGAGTCTTGTGAAGGACCATTTCTGTGGAGCAACGAAGTTCTGTGGTGAAGGAAGAGTTTCTTTGACGTAGTTCTATGGCAACATCACTGTAGTATAGTGAGATTCAATTTTGGGTTGGTCACCTCTGTGGTACAGTAGCGAGGTTCTGTTCAGGATAACAACAATCTATTGATACAACGTAGTTGTTGGCAACAAGTCTATGGTCTTAACAACATGTTCTGTGATTGATAACACTTCTTGAAGATTGGACGAAGCATAGCGATTGAAGTGAAGTAGCAGATTTTATTGGAGACCCTAGAAGCTGTACAGTTAGGAGTTTCTTATCTGTCTAGATTGAATTGAAGAACAGTAGGACCTGTGAAGTGAACTTTTGTAGTTGGATTGTATACTGGATTACATACCATTACAGTGTTCCATCTTGATGTTGCTTTCTGTCAGTGGTATAGTATTGTTCTTTGCAAAAGATTGAATTGCATATTCTCTGGATCATTTCTGTCTTGCGGAGCTGAAATTTTATATTGATTACACAGTGTATCATTGGAAGACAATTTGACTGTTCAAAGAATATATCGAGTTTGATCACTGTACAAAAAATAAAAAATAAAAAATAAAAAATTCTATAAACCCTAGAACAAATTGCCCTAGTCTATTACAGTGGTATCAGAGCACAAGCATCCTATCAGCTTGTGGTGTACGCTAGTTTATGCCTCCTGAGGGTACCAGCAACATCACTGTAAGAAAGAAGAGGAATACCCACCATTCTGCTATGGGAGACATAGTAGAAGTTATAACATGACCCTGGTATGTTATTCCAGGAATTGATATAGGGGCAACAACAGATGAATCAACTTTTGCACCAACAAGGACAACAAATGCTTCAATGACAACAACAAATAGCTCAAGCTTTGACCCAAGTACAACAACAAATTGCTATGTTGATCACTAACCTCACTGGCCAACGAAATGTAGTTGCTACCAGTAGGACGACAACTGAAGGAAATGAGAATTACAATCTTGTCCCACCTAACAACCCAACCAGCGGCAAAAGAAGTAGCCAACCACTTTTGCCTCAAATTCGCAAACAACCAAGTGCCAGCAGGCCAAGAGGTAGTTGAGCGAAATCAACTCCTAAACAATTATGTTCAGGACTATGCACGATTAGAGGAGGCCACTCGAGCAACTATGTCCTTCAACGAATACAATAACTTCCGATATAGGAATAAACCTTGAGGACAACCCAATGGAGAGCTAGCTCACAAGGTAAGTAAACTCCCTTTACCTTCCTTTGATGGATCGTCAAAATGTTTGGCAAGGGCTTGGGTACAAATATTGGACACCTACTTCAGGCTCAACCCCATGGCAAAAACCGATGCCATCCAATTTCTCACTCTACACCTTGAAGGAGAAGCCCATGAATGGTGTACCATGGTTTGGTCACATTGGGGCATAAAAATATTGTTTCTTATGAGGAGTTTATGCAACACTTGATACACAGATTTTACCGGAAGCACCCGACATCCATTTCAGGGAATTAGCAATGCTAAAACAAACACGGTCACTAGATGACTTCATTATAGAGTTTGAGCGAATTGCTGTAATGGTGACAGACATATCAAAATAAAGATTAGTCATGCTTTTCATAGAAGCCTTGGCTGAACCATTGCAGGGATGGGTTCGGGCATTTAACCCATCCACCTTCCAGGAAGCATCTAAGAAGGCTCGAGATATGAGCAAAGCCTCTTCATGCCAAGCCCCAACTAAACCTTATATTCCCCCAAGAGATAAGGAGAAGAAGCCTCCCCATTGAGAAGGAAATCAAAGGAACAAGTTAAGCTATGCAACTCGAAACGAGCACAGACGTAAGAAGCTATGCTTCACATGTAAGGATCTGTGGGAACCAGGGCATCGTTGTATGGGAAAAGGGAAAATTCACTATATAGAAGTCGTATTTGATGATGAAGATGAGGAAGAAGAAGCACCAACATCAGTTAATGAAGGCCCACCACAAGTAGATACCAAAGCGGTGGGGACCTAAACTCCTAAGGAAGAGCCCCTTGAGGAGGAAACACAAGTACAAGTACAATGTTGTGAAGGAAAGAAACCCCGACCCCAAGTTAGGATTGCAACCCTATCTGTCACCCCCAAGTATTACACATTCAAGGTGAGAGGAGTCATCAAGGGACAATGTATCACTTCCCTAATAAACAAAGGAGCCACACACAATTTTATCGATGCAACACTAGTAACAAGGAGGGGACTTCCTACTGAAGAATTTAAAGGTCTTGTTGTGATAGTTGCAGATGAATATAACATGGACAACACTCGACTAGTTCCAAGTTTGAGCATGACTATTGGTAATTATACTTTTGTTAATTATACTTTTGTTAGTGATTTTTATGTGATTGACTTAACCGATCTCAATATGGTTTTGGCTATATTCTTTGGGAAGACACGCTGTGGATTACCAACCTTTGGAAATGGAGTTTAAAGCTCATAATGGCACCAAGCTAGTTTTGAGGGGCATGGCAAATGGCGAGCCACAGGTTGTGTCAACAAGAAGATTGGAAGCCATACTTCGACATGATGATATATCGTATGCAACAAACTGCAGAATCATAAATCAAAAGCCCTCTAGTGAGGTCAAGCCACAGTATGCAACTGACGTTCAATAAGTCGTGGACAGACACAGTGAAGTGTTCAATGACATCCCCCGAGGATTGCCACCTAAAAGAGGGTTTGAGCATAATATTGAATTTGAGGAAGGAGCGAAACCTGTGATAACTACACCATATCGACATCTGAAAATGTTTAAGGACGAAATAGAAAAAACAGTCTAGGAGTTGCTGGCCATGGGACATATCCGACCCAGCTCAAGCCTATTTGCATCATCTGTGGTTTTGGTGAAGAAGAAGGATGGCACATGGAGGATGTGCATTGACTACCGATCACTTAATAAGAAGACCATCAAAAACAGGTACCCCACTCCTTGAATCGATGAATTTTTGGATGAGCTACATGGAACAACATATTTCTCAAAGATCGAACTACAACCCGAATATCAACAAATTCACATTCGGGAGGAAGACGTGCACAAAACAACATTTCGCTGCCACTATGGACACTTTGAATTTCTGGTTATGCCTTTTGGGCTAACCAATGCCCTTGTCACATTCCAATCATGTATGGATAGCATTTTCAATCGACAGATGAGGAAATTTTTATTGGTGTTCTTTGATGACCTCCTTATTTACTGTAAGACATGGGAAGATCACTTGAGACATTTGGATCAAATCTTGAGCATCATGCAGGAGCAGTCTCTTTCCGTTAAGGCATCAAAATGCGAATTTGGATTGACGAAGATTCTTTATTTGGGGCATATGATCAGTGCACATGGAGTACAGGTCGACTAGGAGAAGATTCAGGCTATAGTATATTGGCCTACACCAAAGACACTAACAGAATTGCGAGGGTTTCTTGGGCTCTACAACTATTATAGGCGCTTCGTTAAAGGGTTCTCTCAATTAAGTGCACCTCTAACAGATTTGACAAAAAGGGGGGCATTCAGGTGGACAGAAGAAACTAACCAGACATTCAACAAACTCAAGGAAATAATGAGCTCGTGCCCAATACTAGCCCTTCCTGATTTCAGCCAACCATTTGTTTTAGAGTGTGATGCATCTGAAGAAGGAATAGGAGCCGTCCTAATGTAGAAAGGTGATTTGATAAAAAAAGACTTTACTCCATATATGACAAAGAAATGTTAGCCATCATGCATTTATTGACAAAGTTTAGACGCCATCTGGTAGGTAACAAATTCGTAGTTAGGATTGACCACAATAGCCTACAACATTTTTTGGGGCAAAAGGACCTGAATGATCGTCAACAGAAATGGGTTAAGTAAAATTCAAGCCTATGATTTCGACATCGAATATGTGAAAGGGAAAAAGAACGTGGTAGTTGATGTTATTTCCAAGAAACCAACAACTTGTACCCTCATGAAGCTCACAGAAGATTGGAAGGCACATGTATCTGTCGAATATGCTAAGAACCAGTTTGCTTGCACACTTTTCGACAGAATTATCTAGGATGACAGGTACAAAATAGTGGATGACATCATCTACTATAAAGACAAAATATATTTGGTTCCTGAATCTACACTTAAGGAAAACAATTATGAAGGTTATGCATGATATTCCTTCAGCCAAACACTAGGGGTTCTTTAAGACATACCGACAGATCCGAGAGCGATTCTTGTGGAAGGGACTTAAGGAAGATGTGATGAAGTATGTCAGAGAATTCCTGACATGTCAGCAAAATAAGGTTGAGCATACACCTCCCGCAGGGCTTCTCCAACCTCTGCCCATTCCAAATCAGAAATGGGAAAGCATATCGATGGATTTTATTATAGGATTACCCAAGGCCCAGGGGAAGGATTGTATATACACTGTGGTGGACCGTTTGACTAAATTCACACATTTCTTTGCGATATCAGCAGACTACTCGCCCAAGCAAGTGGCAGAACTCTTCTTCCGAGAAGTTTTCCGACTACATGGGTTGTCGAAGGACACAGTCAACGATCGAGATAGTAGATTCATGGCTGCTTGGCAGGAACTCTTCAGACTCGTTGGGACTGAATTGACCCCTAGCACCAACTATCACCGACAAACAAATGTCCAAACAGAAATTGTGAACAAATGGATTGGAGGATATCTGTGCAACTGTGACAGGTTATCAAAAGGCATGGGTCAAGTGGTTGTACCTCGGGGAGCATTGCTGCAAAACCACCTACCACCTATCCATTGGAATGACACCTTTCAAGGCTCTATATGGGTATGATGCACCTTCCTTCATCGACAAGATGTTCAGAGACAATAGGGCACCTCTTGCCAAAGATTGGATTAATGAGAGTGAGGACATTCTTAAGACACGAGAGAATATTCAGGTAGGTCCGAATTGACAAAAGATATATGTGGATCAACATCGGACGGAGTGTAGTTTTGAGGTAGGGGATCTTGTTTTCTTGCGATTGCAGCGTTACCATCAAACTACACTCAAGAAGAGTGGGGTAGAAAAGTTGAAACAAAGATTTTATGGACCTTACAAAATTCTTAGGAGAGTGGGTGAAGTAGCATATGAATTAGAGCTACCAAGTGATAGCAAAATCCACAATGTATTTCATGTATCATGCCTCAAGAAGGTTGTAGGCTAGCAAGTCACCACTTTTGTTGAGTTGCCACTATTAGATGAAGAAGGACAATTGGAATTGGTTTCAGAAACAATCACGGCCGTTCGAGAAAAGAAATTGCGGGGAAGAGTAATTCCAGAATACCTCACCAAATGGAAGAATTTATCAGAAGAGGACGCAACGTGGGAAGGAGAATGAATTCTGCAGCGCCAAAGTTTGCAATTGCTTGAGGGCAAGCAATTTTGCTCAGGGGGGACTGTAATTGTTGAAATTTGGTACCAGAGGACAGGTGGTTCCCTAAGGCTTTGATCTTTGGCCTAGGGAAAAGTGTCCAAAAGAATTTAATTTTTCTCCTAAAGTGACTTTATAATTTTTATAAAGTTAAATCTAATTTAAAAGTGACTTTAAGTGATAAAGTTACTAAGTCTAATTTTAAAGTGACTTTTATAAAGTCAATGAAAAATTAGAAAGGAAAAGTGACTTTGGAAATAAATGACTAAGTGGGTCTTTATTAAAGTGGGGTGAATTAAAAAATAGAAAGTGAGATTTAAATGAGCATTTAATCTCAGCCATTGATCTAAATCTATTTCAGCCATTGGATTTAGAGATCACCCAAAAGTCACTTGGATCACCCAAAAGCTACGAAACCGGATTCGCTCAAAACAGGCTACGAATCCTGAATCGGTCGAATCGGACACGATTCTGTGCCGATTCGTGTCAGGATTGGAGGGCACGTCGTGTCCTATTGTGGCACGTCGTGTCCAGTAACGTGCCCCGATTTACAAATCGTGTCTCGATCCTGGAAAGCGAGTCCTGGTTTTTCGATTCGTTTTGAGGGTTTTGTGATTCGTTTTGAGGGTTCTGCAATGTTAAAAAGGGGCGTCGAGCTGCGTGAATGATCATTCTTTGTTGCTGCGAGGAGCGAACCACCGAACGACCACAGTCCAGTTCCACCCAACGTCACTGCGTCACTGGTCAGGCATCGCCGCATCGTTAAACTACAGGTAAGCACTGAGCAATGCTATGTTGTAAACCCGTGATTTTTTAAACCCGTTACAGTTTAGAACTCGCAATGCGCATTGATAATTTACAACAAAAGTTACACCTAAACTGTAACTTTTCTAAACTCGCATTGATAATTTTAAAGTTTTAAACCTACAGTTTAGAACATGTTTACAATTTAAATTTAACGGGTTTACAATTTAACGGGTTTACAATTTCAGTTTTATGACAATAACATATTAATCATTAGAAACTGTAGGTTTACACCTAAACTGTAACGGGTTTAAAAAATTTACAGTTTAGAAAAGTTACAGTTTAGAACTCGCATTGATAATTTTAATACGGCAATACTTCAAAAACAGTTTAATATCACTAAGCTAAATGCCCTAGGTTCTGAGCCCTCCACTTTATCCAACTCACTGCCAGTTTAAGGTATGTGACAATTAAAGATCCACACAATCAGCACACCTCAAACAGGGGTTATGTTGCCTCAAGCCCAGATTTTGGGCCCCTGTGGCTCTGCTAAGATTCGTTCAGGATTACATTCACTGTTCTACTTTAGCAAGGGTTTTGATGGCTCGTTTAGCTCCCAAGTAGGTCTCAGCCCACATTCAGCGTCCAAAATTCTGCTCCCAGCTACAGCAAGGGTATTTGGCTTCTTTGTTCCACTTCTGCCCACAGTAAGAGCCTAGGATCAACTTTGGTCCTCTTAGAAAACCCCAGAACAGAGGCTCCCAAAACCCTAGGTATGATCCACTCCTTCAAAAAGATAATTCCCCCCTACAGAAGGCCCATGCAAGGGCATGTAATTGTTCAGGCTTCCAAAAAGTCATCTCCCACTACAGGATGCCTTGCGAGCTTATCCTTGAGAGCACAGAACTTCGCTTGATCAAAAGAAACATTCACTGAAACCCTGTCTTGTCTCAGAAGCATAAAACGACTGACAGAGAGCTGTTACAAAATTCTGCCGCCTGTAAGAGAAAAGTCTTTGTGGCCACAACAAGAGAATAAACAAGACAAACTTTGCTGCCTTTTCATTGTATATGTATATAAATTTAGGTAAATAGTTTCGTAATACAACAGTTTGTTCATTTTTACAGCAGTTTGTTCATTTTTTTTACAGGTTGAGGTAACATGGCTCAATCAAAGGCAGGGGCAGCAAGGAAGGGCAAGAATGTCATGGGTAGAGATGCTTCTCCTCCCCCAATATCATCAGAGTCTGCTGCAAGTAATGTTGAGGGAAGAGGACTTAAAGACAATGAAAAATATCCATTGTGGAAATATGTCACAAGAGAGGATGGGCCAAACAGCAAGGGAAAGGGAGGAGGCAATGTGCAATGGAAATGCAACTTTTGTAACATTTCTTTCAAAAGCACATATCACCGTGTGAAATCACATTTGTTGGCTATACCTGGTTGTGGGATTGGATCTTGTAAAGTTATTACTTCACAAAAGAGAAAAGAATTGGAAAAGGAGGCCAATGTTGGTATGGAACATGTGGCGCTGGCTTCAAAATCAAAAGCACCCAAGGGTAAGAATGAAGACCCCCTTCCATTTTTGAGGAAAGCCACCACCAAATTTCCATTTGAGAGTTCTACTTCTACTGGGGGACAAGCATTAAAAAGAAGATCACTTGGTCCAATGGACAGGATTTTCCAAAAAGAGAGACGGGAAGAGCTTGATCTCACCATTGCCTTCTTCTTTTATCAAAACTTCATATCATTTAATGTTGCACGTTCACCTTTATTTGTTGAGATGTGCCGAGCTCTAACTCAAGGGGCTCCAGCAGGGTATGTGCCTCCTGGGTCAGAGAAGCTGAGAACCACATTGTTGACGAAGGCAAAAAAAGAGGTGCAAAAAATGCTCGAGCCTATTAAGGCATCATGGCCAACATCTGGGGTTAGCATTGTTTCTGATGGATGGACAGATCCAGCACGACACCCAATCATCAACTTCATGGTGTCTTCCTTGAATGGTCCAGTTTTCCTGAAAGCAGTGGATACACTTGGCGAATACAAGGATGCACAATTTATGGGTGAGTTATTTATTAGAGTTGTTGAAGAGGTAGGTGTTGATTCTTGTGTGCAAATCATTACAGATAATGCATCTGTTTGCAAGGCGGCTGGCATGATTGTGGAAGCTAAATATCCACAAGTGTTTTGGACACCTTGCATTGTCCATTCATTGAACTTAGCACTGAAATCCATTGCTTCCGATGTGCTTTGGATTGGAAGCATTATTGAGGATGCAAGACATAATTGTTGAAGATTGCTGATACACGGTTTGCATCTTCATTCATGATGTTGAAGAGGTTGAGGGAGGTCAAGACTGCTCTTGGGTCCATGGTTATTTCTGAGTTTTGGTCTTTTTGGAGAAAGACAGATCAGGCAGCCTCTAAAAGAGTGAAGGACACGGTACTAGATGATGCTTGGTGGGAGAGGGTAGATCTAATTATTCGGATCATGGACCCTATCATCTCTTTGCTTCGAGTTGCAGATACAGACAAACCCATCCTAGGAGAGGTTTATGAGGGATGGGATTCCATGATTGAGTCTGTGAGGAGCATTATTCTACAGAGTGAGTGCCCCCCGTATGAGACATCACCAGAGGCCTTCTGCGATACCATACATGATATTCTTGTCCGCAGATGGGACAAGAATTGTACACCTTTACATTGTTTGGCTCACTCATTGAACCCCAAATACTACAGCCATGAGTGGCTGAATGGTGGACCTTCCCGCAGATTCCCTCCTCACATGGATGGTGAAATCTCACAGGGGAGGAAAGAGGCATTGAAGCGAATTTATCAGGATAGTGCATTGCCTGCTGAGGTGGAGGATGCCTTTGCAGAGTTTTCCACTGGCACTGGTCGATTTGGAGGTTATGATGTGATTAGAGACAGGGGGCTTAAGAAGCCCTACTCTTGGTGGGCAAATCATGGGGCAACAAGCCCTCCTCTTCAGCAGTTAGCCATGAGGCTCCTCTCTCAGGTGACTTCATCCTCTTGTTGCGAGAGGAATTGGAGCACATATGGGAATTTGCCTACTGTGAAGAAGAACAGGCTTGAGCAGTCCAGGGCAGAGACAATGGTGTATGTGCACACCAACCTTCGTCTTATTTACAGGCAGAGGGAAGAGTGGTTGAGGGGAAAGACAAAGATGTGGGATGTCTTTCCTGAAGATATGGGTCTGGACACCACTGTTGGGTTGGCATTGGCCAACATGGATCTTGGTGATCCAGTGCTAGACCCTATTAGTTTTGATGACTTAGAGGGGTCAACCTCCATACCAGCAGATGCAGAGGCGACTATGGATACAGGGGAGGAGGAGGATGCAGAGGAGAGCAGTGGGGACCATGATGATGGGGACAGTGATGTTGATTCTGATGCTGATTGATGCCTTGAGGCTTGTATACCTATAGTTGTTTTATATTTTCTATTTCTATTTGCCATTGGCATTGCACCAACACTACCTATGTAACAGATTTTGATTTGATGACTTAATGAGAAAACTACAGTTGTCAGTGTGTTTATCTTACTATCTTGTAGTTGTAAGTTGTCTTTCAGTTATGAATTATGAATCATGATTTAAATTTTTAATAGACTTATCATTTATGTGACCAATACCACTGACATTTATTTGAATTTTGTATGTACTATGCATGCTAATAGCTATAGATGAAGATCTATGTTTGAAATCAATAAATTTGTATCATTAATTAAAATTTGTGTAAGAAATATGCTAATAACTAATTTTTAATATATATATATATATATATATATATATTTTTTTTTTTTTTTTTCAAATATATATATATATATATATTTTAATAAAATAATATATAACGTGTCCTAAAGTGTCTTGTTCCGGGGGTTAGCGTGTCCCGAATCCGACACCACGAATCCCGAATCCTACGTGTCCCGAATCCCCGTGTCAGGTGACTTAGCCCAAAAGTCACTTGGAGTTATATTAAAGGAGGAAAAGGAGGAAAAGGTCATTCATTCTTTCATGAGCAGATTGGGAGAAGGAGAGCAAGAGAGCAAGAGAGATTTCTGAGCAGGGAGGAGAAGGAGACAGCAGCTTGGCACACATTCCAAGGCAGCAGTGGAGCAGATTTGTACAGTTGATTCAACACATAGTGAAAGGCAGATTTTTGCACAAAAATCGAGGAGCAGTTTGCTGATTTTTCTGCACACAAAACGGAGGCCGTACAGCGTTTATTGCTGTCCTGTTTGCTGTAATTTCCAGATTGCTGTGAGGCACGGGAAAGGAGATAAGTTGTAAATTTGCTTGCTGATTTTTTGCTGAATAATTCTCACTGTAAAAAGGCAATTTTCAGAAATAAAGAAGAGCTCTCAAACTGGTTTTCCCCAAGAGTTGTAGGGGGTTTTTCCAGGGTCAAGTTGACCAAAAATATCAGTGTTTTAATGTGTTTTAATGGCTGTTTTTGATTGCTGATTTTTAATTCTGCAATTTCCAGCATTCTGAAAAATTTCCAGAATTTGTGTTTTTAGCAATATTTATTTTTTTCAGTCTGTTAAATGTATAGTTATGGGAATGGGCATTTAACTACATGGGAGAAATAAGGAGAAACTGAAAACCGGGGTGGGAAAACAGAAATTTCTACAGTAATGCCCTCAACAAATTAATAACCAAGGGGGACTTAGTAGCCTATTTGTCCTTGTAGGCTATAGTCCATTAAATAGGGGATAAAAACCCAAAAGTTACATTGCTGGGCGAGTTTTGTGTAAGTTAGGCCAAAAAACCCAAATTTGGGGCTTTAAGTGTGACACACTCAACCACTTAAGGAAGGAGACCCCTCATAGAAGTCTATAAATTAAGGAGGCTTGTATTCAATTGGAGGCATCAATTGGAGATCAATTCATTCTATTTTGAGCAATAGCTTTGAGGGTTTTAAGACCCCATTTTCTCTTGCCAATTTCGGTGGTGAAAGATTCCACCCTAGTTGGCTTTCCTTCTCCTTTTACCTCTATTCGACCAGAGGAATCTTTTGAAGGGAAAAACAAATTGTTTTGGGCACCTTCTCTGTGGCAGTAAGTTCCTTTCTTAAGGCAACGAGTTCATTGGAACATCAATTCTTGAAGCAACGAGTTCTTATCTTAGGCAGCAAGTCTATAGGGCTCATTCTGAGAGTAGTTCCTGAAGCAGCAAATCTATATCTTGGGCAACGAACTCACTAAGGTCTATTCTGTGGAGGCAGTGGATACGTTCTCGTGACAACGAGGAGTAGTAAGGGCGTGTTATGAGAGCAGAACCTGATAAAGTCATTCTTGTGGTACAGTGTTCTGTTTAAGGCAGCGAGGGCCCAACGTAGCAAATTAAAGACATATCCAAGGCAGCGAGGCTTGTAAAGGGTACAATGGAACTTTGTTTTCGGAGTGCGAGTCCTGTGAAGGACCATTTCTGTGGAGCAATGAAGTCCTGTGGTGAAGAGAGAGTTCCTTTGACGTAGTTCTGTGGCAGCATCACTGTAGTACAACGAGATTCAGTCTTGGGTTGGTCACCTCTGTGGTACAGTAGCGAGGTTCTGTTCAGGATAGCAACGATCTATTGATACATTGTAGTTGTTGTCAGTAAGTATATGGTCTTAACAACACATTCTGTGATTGATAACACTTCTTGAAGATTGGACGAAGCACAACGATTGAAGTGAAGTAGCAGATTTTGTTGCACACCCTAGCAACTGTATAGTTAGGAGTTTCTTATATGTTTAGATTGAATTAAAGAAAAGTAGTACCTGTGAAGTGAACTTTTGTGGTTCGATTGTATACTAGATTACATGCCGTTATAATGTTCCATCTTGATGTTGCTCTTTGTCAGTGGCATATTATTGTTCTTTGCAAAAGATTGAATTGCATATTCTCTGGATCATTTCTATCTTGCGGACCTGGAATTTTATATTGATTACACAATGCATCATTGTAAGACAATTTCACTGTTCAAAGAATATATCGAATTTGATCACTGTACAAAAAAAAAATAAAAATCTATAAACCCTAGACCAAATTGCTTAGTTTTGTTACACAAACCCTAGGATTTATCATCAAAACTAAATCATATCGGAAATCAATATCATTGTATCTTAGAATATTATTCTCTACTAGGGTTTTTGTTACAAACCCTAAAGTTCACAAACATGAGCATCAATAATTAGGTTCACATACTCACATATTCATGTACTAATATTTCTCATCACTGTCTACTAGGTAAACCTAAGACACAAGCATCAAAATTAAAAATACAACAAATTTTCTCTAGGCTAGGGTTTCGATCATACACCTAGAGATTCATTCCTAGGACCTCATTTTAGCTAATACAAGGGTTTTGCTTATAAACCCTAATGTACGAAGCCCTAAATATCTAGGGTTTCAATACATGACTTAGATATTAACAACAAACCCTAAAGGGCTAGGATTTCTATAATAATACCAAAACCCTAAAGATAAAATGAATAGGTTTTCTAGATTTTATCAACAACCCTGAGTAGACTAGGGTTTCATAATCAATATTGACATACTGTTAGGTTATGGTTTTATAGTGAACTTTTTTAGGGTTCCACAAGAATGATAATATAATGAGGGTAGATTCAGTCTAATGATTACTCAACTTAACAAGAATCTTTGTGATTCAAAACCTTAGACGTAACGATGTCAGTAATGTAAAGAAAATTTTGAAAGAAGAATGATCAAACACTTTATATGAAGAGAGATTTTCAAGAAAGTTTATAGTGTAAGGCATACCTTTGAGTTGTACCCAGTGTTGCGGGAGAGCGCCCCCCGATCCCGCTCCCAATCCGCGCTCCGAGCAGGAGCGACTCGGGAGCGCGCTTCAGATAAAAAATTTGTGCTTCCTGCCAAATTTGGGAGCGACTTCGAGACTGTCGCTCCCGTCGCTCTGGGAGCGAAATTTATAACCGAGGAGCGGTCCGGGAGCGATCGCTCCCGGGTTATAAATTTCGCTCCCGGAGCGATGCGCGCGGAGGCCGGGAGCGAAAGTGGCGGTAAAAAAAATCGCGCGGTGCAAAAATCAATTTTTTTTTCTTTTATATAATGAGGGAGGGAGGGCAAAAATGAATCATTGTGAATTTGTGATTATGAGAGTTGAGTGAGACTGAGAGAGAGCAAGGTGCCAAGGAGCAAGGAGCAAGCTGCAAGGAGCAAGGAGTCTTGGACACATTTGAGGTAGGTTAGCAAATTTTTTTAATGTTAATTAATTTATTCCTAATTTCTAAATAAATAAATAATTTTTTCTCTATTTCGGTTTCCCATTGGGCCATTCCCATTCCCATTCCATTATATTAAATTTTGCATATTCAAAACTACAAATTTCAAACATCATGGTTATATTTCTTGGCATTTTCTTCTTCTTGGTTCCTTTTTTGGTTATTATGGTGCTGGAGAGTAGGAAAAGGAGGGTTCAAAATGAAGAAGGGGATGAAGAAGGGGGACAAAGTGGATTTGGTGAAAACCCCGGTGAGGAGGAGCTGGAGGAGGGTGAACATGATTCAGCAGCTGAAAAAACTAAACAAGACCAAACCCCATTGTGGAAATATGCTAACAGGCCTGAAGCAGGGAAAAGGGGTGGAACCACTAAATTTCATTGCCCCCATTGCAACAATAATTACACAGGTTCGTACACCCGTGTCAGAAAACACCTCTGCGGGAAAATGCCATGGGATGGAGATAAACAAATAGGAATCAAAACTTGTGCAGGTGTGTCAGCAGCAGATAGAGCCAAATACATAAGGGAAGAGGAGGAAGCCCAATACAAATCTAAAAAATCAAGGGGTTTCTTTGAACCAAGCTCACAATCACAAGCACAAATAACTCCTTCAGTATCCTCCCAAGGCAGTGGATATGGAGGCATAGGGTCACCAGCTTTAGGGCGTAGAACCATATCAGATTTTCTTGATGAAGGGTGTAGGAATGATGTGGATTCAAAAGTTTACAGGTTTCTCTATGCATGTGGGATACCATTCAATGTTCTTCGCTCACCTTATTGGCACGAAATGGTTTCTGCCATAAATGATGCCCCTAAAGGATACAAGAGCCCTGGGTATGACAAGGCAAGAACCATTGGACTTGATCATGAAAAAGCAAAATTATCACATTCTTTGAATAGAATGACAAGTTCTTGGACTGACCATGGGGTGTCCATTGTATATGATGGATGGACAAATGTAAAAGGCAAGCCATTGATAAGTGTTTTTGCTGTGTCTGTTAGTGGTGACATCTTTCTTTCAGCGTATGATTGTTCAGACAAGTTCAAGACTGCCATCAACATTGCAGAACCATTACTTGAAACAATTGAGCGTATTGGGCCATACAATGTCATCCAAGTCATCACTGATAATGCTCCTAATTGTAAGGCAGCGGGAGCAATTATTGAGGATAAATACCCCAACATATTTTGGTCTGGGTGTTTGGTTCACACATTGAACCTTTTGATGCATGATGTTGTTAAGAACAAAAATGAACAATACAAATGGATTGGTGATTTGTACAAGAAAGGCAAACAAATGATAAAATTTATTACAAATCATAGCAATACCCATGGCCTTTTCCGCAGTCACTCAAGATTGGAGTTGTTGAAGATTGCGAGGACTAGATTTGGTAGCTATTACCTCACCTTCAGGCGCCTTTTGAAGGTAAGAGCGTCATTGGCTAGTATGGTATCAATTCCACATTGGCAGGTATTAAAGGAAAGGGCTACAAATGCAGTTGACAGGCGAGGTTTTGAATTGGTGGAGGAGGCTGCTCTTGATGGTATGTTTTGGGCACGTGTGAGGCAAGTATTGGATTTCACCAAGCCCATTTATCACATGATTCAATTTGCAGATACAGATAAACCAGTGATTGGCGAGGTGTATGAGCAGATGGATACCATGTTGGGGCAAATAAAAGATATTGTTCATAACAATGATCCCGACTTGTACAAACTGATTCACGATTGTGTGTGTGTACGGTGGAATAAACTTAATCTTCCACTACATTGCTTGGCATATATCCTTACACCAAAATACTATTCTACATCTTGGTTGGGCCAACCTGCACCAGGGGGTGGGTTAGGACCAAACCACATATAGATAAAGAGGTATCTAAAGGATATTTGGAAGCATTAGAAAAGTTGATACTTGACAGGGAGGAATGTGCTAGTGTGCGCCTTGAAATAGGCAGATACTTTAGTAACACTGGTTTGTTTGGTACCTTCCATGCAATGGAAGATAGAGACAGATTTGATGCTCTCACATGGTGGGAAACATATGGCGGCCATGGACTTTTGCGAAAATTGGCAAAAAAAGTTCTATCACAGGTTGTAAATACTTCTTCTGTAGAGAGGTGTTGGAGCACCTACAACTTCATACATAATGTGAAAGAAACAGACTCAATGAAAACTGGGCAGAAAGCTTTGTTTATGTGCACTACAACTTGAGGTTGTTGAGTCGTTACTGTGATCGGGCTTATGAGGATCCAACATATAAAATCTGGGACAACCACCCAGAGGATGACAATTTGGAGAATGGCACTATACATCTTGAAGAACTGGAAGAGGAACTTATAAGGGAGGAAGATGAAGCAACAACCATGCCACCTCCACCATCCAGTAGCAGTGCTCGAGTTCTGAGTCTTGTTCCTTTGCTGTCGCCACCTTCATCTACACCCTCACGTGGAGGGCATGTGCCTTCTAGTTCTGGTTGTCGGTCTGTGCGAGAGACTCCTAGAAGACCACCACGACCTGCTCATACATTAGACTCTCGTGGCAAGGGCCACATGCAGTAGTAGATAATAGATTTATAGTTTACTTGTCTTTTCTAGTTTCTATTAGTTTTCATAACTGTTGAGTCTTGAGTCTTTCATATCATAATGATATTTTTTGTAAACAATATATGACTGTGACAATGAAAGTTTGAAGTTTGAAGTTGGCAATTATAACTCATTGGTAATGATTCTGAATTATGAATGTGATGCTTCATGAAAGTTGTTTCATTTCATTTCATAGTTCATTTTATAACATTTCATTTCATGTTAACAGTTAGATATTATTTCTTGTAATGGTTAAACTTAGCTTACAAGTACAACTTTGGTGATCAATGATGATAAATGTTATATATTGAATTTTCAATTTTGAAAGCTTGAAGTTGAAATTTTAAGATTGACAAATCATGATTCACGAGACTCAATAGGTTGTAATATGTATGTTACTAACTTGTGGACGTGGTTGATGAAGATTATAACTTCTAGATGATTGATGTGATATGGTTCAATGATCAATCTATGTTTTTTTTTTTATGTTTTTTATATGTAATTCATCATTCTACATGTTTTTGTTGACATATATGTATCAAAATATAAAATATATATATATTTTTAAAAAATCGTTCCAGGATTTGTTCCCAAATCGGGAGCTTTTAAAAATGTCGCTCCTACTCCCGTTTTCGCTCCCGCTCCCCGCTTTCGCTCTCGCTCCCAAGTAACACTGGACTTGTACTTAAACAAACCTTGTAGGACATCAAATCTTGACGAGCTTCAATACGTTGGAAAATCAGAAAGGCATAAATATTTTCTTTATGTTGATAATTACTTGTGATATTCTTATGTTCTTATTAACTTTCTTGTGTTCTTCTTTTATCTTAGTTCATTAAGCAATTACCAAAATCATAACGCGAAGATCAACAACTCTTCCTTCAATAGTTTCACAAGATGATCCAAGACTCCTTGACCTAGACGCAGTTTTCCTCCAATCACCAAGTCAATCCTTCCTTTCTTCTGTAGATTATGACCTTCCAGCAACAACTTTGACCTAACACTTTGATCTTGCAGCAGCAGAATTTTGACTTCCAGCAACAGAATCCAGAATTTCGACCCCAACTGTAGCCAAGTAACTTCGCACGTGTGAGAGAGAGATAGCCCAAAAATTCGATCTTGTCTTTCCCTGCAATTCTCCTCCTTTTGCAACTTTGCACTTTTTCTGCTGCTTTTTCTTGAGTATCGAACTTGTGTGTGAGATGCTCCAAATGAATCGAACTGCACTTCTATATATAGCCTTTTCTGGAGTTCGAATTACCCTCATGTAGGCCGACTTGATCAAGTAAGGGCCAACTTGGTGTGGAGGTGACAAATGACTTATTTTACTCAATAATAATTCTTTTTACATGATTCAAAAGCCCAAGAAGGGTCTCATAAAATGGACAATGACTCTGGTGACTCAATATAAAACCTAGAAGTCCTCAATGGGGACTTTTGACCTAAAACATGATGAACCAAGCATGAAATCCATGCTTTAATAAGTCATAACAATAATAATAAAAATTCATTTTTCTTTCTTTTGATAAATACATTTCATTATGACTCAAATACATTGTTTTAAAAAACGGCCGTTTCGATACCGAAACGGCCGAGTTGATCCGAGCCGATACCCTCAGCCATGACTCGGCCGAGTCATAACGGAAACGGCCGAGTTGGCCGAGTCAGCCATGACTCGGCCGAGTCATTCAGTGACTCGACCGAGTCATGGCTGACTCGACCAACTCGGCCGTTTCCGTTATGACTCGGCCGAGTCACAAAAAGCCGGCCCAGAACACGTTAAACAACAATTTAATATTTTTTTAATGGATTTTTAAGGTGATTTCTGATTGGTTTGGACTCCAAGGTGTTATATGAATTTGCTAAATGTCATTTGGGGTCCATTTCCCCCTCCCAAACCCTATTTAACACACTCAAATGCTCTCTACTATTGATATGCTATTCAAATTTCATGGTAATGTTAAATTCTTAAAGTAAAAGTGACATTCTACTTAATCTTCATTTTCATCCTTTTACTTAAATTTTTAACATTACCATGAAATGACTCAGGATGTTTGAGAGTGGTTTCGGCCTCATTGGATTTCATACGGAGAAAGTAGAATTTTAGATTTCATTCAAAATCCAGCAGACTTATCAGTTTTTCAGGATTTCAGGATTGGAGGATTGCAATGTTTCCATTGAATTTTGTCATGTATTAGGGTATGGAACTCGTATTTAATCAAGAGCACCAATCCCTCTATGTACCTTGATGTTAGTGACATTGGTTGTCGAACTCCTCTGGGATTCGCTCCCAAACCAGGAGCTTCTGAAAATGTCGCTCCCGCTCCCATTTTCGCTCCTGCTCCCAAGTAACACAAAGAAGAGAAACTGTTTGGATCAAAAACGGTTAAATGATCTAGTTTATGTCCAATACAACCTCCGGCTCAGACGAAACCATTTGTTGAACAAAAGACCTGATTCAGATCCCATTGTGTTGGAAGACATTGATCCAACATCAGATTGGGTAGTGGAGAGTCGTCCAGCAGAGTTTGATCTTGATGAGGATCTTGATTTAGATTTAGATATCGAGACATCAATTGAACTTGAACATGTTGTTCAGTTGAATGCAGATCCCAATCCACCAGCCTCAGTCTCACAGCCAGCAAGGACTCCAGTTGTAGGTGCTTCCTCTGCTCAGCCACGACAGAAGCGCAGTCGCATATCTACTCTATCTCTGCTTGCGTCTGTTGCAGTTGCACAGCCTGCTAGTGGTACCACTTCTACAGCTGCAGTTGGAGATGATGATGATGAGGAGGAGCCATGGACCCCCTGTCTGACTCTGATGATGATCCAGAGATTGATCGACATGATCTTGGCTCCTCTGGCAGTAGCTACTAGCCAGTAGCTGTAGTACTAGTATTGGAGTCTGGTCACAATTTACTTTTGTTGTAGAGGCCATTTTTAGCCTCCTTGGTTATGTGTTTTTTGTTTTGAGTCTTTGATCATGTATGACAGTTGACTATGTATTGCCATTGGGTACCATTTTGATATAATGGATTGGTTCATGAGCCTACTTTGATCATATGTTGTCTTCCATCTATATTATAATGCTGTGTGTTTGGAAACATGAATGAAAATCTCTAAAATTATTTTTAAAATCTTTAAAATTATGTTTTTTTATAAAAAAAATAAATATTTAATGTATTTTTTACAATGACCGAGTCATTGAAATCGAGCCGCCCGAGTCATTACCATTTCGGAGTCGGAGTCGGATTCAATCCTCGGCCGAGTCGGAGTCGGATTCAATCCTCGGCTGAGTCGGAGTCGGAGTACATTAGTAGAAAACTTGGTGGCTCATAAGGCTCACATCAAGACAGAACTGTGTGATGTATTTTGGTCTCTCTTGAAGGCTCGAATCTGAAGTCTAGGGCAGTGTGATCTAAGACATCTTTTGATGATTTCCGAAGGACTAATGTGCACAAGCCTAATTGCTAATCAAGCTGAGTTTCCAAGCGAACCACTGAGGTTGATCTGAGAGTTATATCTACAGCCTTTCTGAGTTATATCTGCGGCCCTTCTGAGGGATATCTGCGGCCCTTCTAAGGTTGATCTGAGGTTACTTCTGCGGTCTCTTGATCAGTTCTGTGGCAAACATTCATTGAGTAATTCAAACGTTTTAAAGGGCTTGTTTGGGTGATTCCTTTTGTTTCTGTTCACTGAAATTTTCGGTCCTAGTTTCAGCCCTCTTTGGGAGGCCTATCTCTGAGGATGGATCTAGTATTCTTGAAACTTTTCAGACCTTTTGTGGAAATTCTTGAGTCGGCTGGATCAATTTAAGGGCCCTTTTCTTTGGCATTTTTCATCAAATCTATGAACTGGACACTTACATAATTTGATCTAATTTGAGGCTCAGCCTTAAGGGATATCTTGTGACTATATTAGACCTGGCTATGAGGCAAGTCCCGAAGCTTAATTTGACCTTTATACAGATTCCAGAAGTTATCAGTTGCACCACCAAGGATTCTGAAACATGGTTTCAGTTGCACCAGCAAAGGATTCTGAGACACGGTTTTATATCTTATGACCTGATTAAAGCCTATTACAGTTGTGTTTTTTGAGCTTCCCACCTGTAAGTTCTTAGTTGTGTGGAATTAGCTGAGCTTGGGAGGTAGTGCGCTGAAGAAAATATGTGGATGGTGTGCGCTCTAGAGTCAAATAAACTTACCAGTAGCAAATTGTTTTTGTGCTTAGTCCGATGGTAAATGTCTGTTGAATGGGTTTGCCAAAGTGGCAGTGTATTATTGTAATGAAGAACAAAGGTACTATGCACCTTAAACCTGAATAAACATACCTGTAGCATATACTTGGAACATCGTGCAATGGAATGTGGCTATTGAATGATTTGAAGTGTTGTGTGTGAAACCTGAGACAGTTGTGCATTGCATCAGAATGTTGTAGACACCTGCAACATGGATTGTGTCATCAGTGTAATTGGCAGGGCATATGATAAGGTTTTTGCTGATAAGAGTGTTGATTGGCTTGCTGGTGATCCGAGTTTGTATCAGCAATGTTTTGCTGCTAAAATGGCTTGTGAGGGTTTTTGCTGCAGTGTAATGTAGTACTATTAGGAGAGCTTGTATGCTGCTAGGGTTCATGCTGTGAAATTTTAAATACTGTTGCAGTTAATTGGTTATTATTCTCCTATCAATTTATTATTTGCCTTCTGCAATTATTTGCGGAAAATACTGAATAAAACACTACTGCAACTTCACAGAAAATAAATAAACCACAGGAACTGCGAATTTTTTTTGTGCGCACACACAAATATTGAACACCGATCTTTTTGGACAATTGTCCCTGGAAAAACCCCAATGTGGGGAAAACCAGTTCTATAGATGAGTAATTTTATTAATTCTTCAACAAAATCTGTAATGGAGAATTACAATCGTTTGCCATAAATTAGCAAACCTTCAGAAAATTATTCTTCGGCCTCCCTCTGGCTCCTAAATTGGTCACATGTGCAGCATTGGCTCACGCCCTTTTCTGGCAAACTCACATTGCTAAGGGAATGAACCTGGCCTCCACTGGATTTCGATCTCAACTGTTAAATTCGACTTTCCTGTGCAAATCGAACCCTTCGACAATCTGTCTCCTTGCTTGGCAGTTCGTCCTCTTTTGAGCAATTCACACTCCCTTTTGGAGCAACTTTCACCACTGGAAAATCTGCCTCTTTGTAGAAAAATCGATCTCCTACAATGTCTAGAAATCACTGAGAAGAATATTCTCCGACAATCTTGTCTCCAAACATTGTTCATCTCGATCTGTTGGTGCCCCTGTGTTGCCTCTGCGCCCTTGCTATCACTACAATTCTGTGTCTCAATGTTGTGTTCTCTAAATACCCCCATCGATTTCCTCTTATAATCTCTCGTTGACAAATCAACGGCCATGATCAAATATCAATTGATGGCTAAGATCATCTTGACCCCTTTTCATGACTTTTCTAGAAGTCACTAGAGGAAAATTGATTTACCTCAATTAATTCTGATTAATTAAGCCATTTCCCAAAGTCAGACTTAGGAAAATTAATAAACTAGCTAGTTAAATCTAATCAAGGCATTTTCCTGTGTAACCTTTTCTGGATATTGGAGAAAATGTGTTCCTTAGCCTCATAGACACCATCTGAGACTAGAAAACCTATTCGAGCTACATAAACTAACACTCCCTCTTAGTGAGGAAGGTGTTCTACATAACACTCAACTTGTCTTTGTAGATGATGAATCTCGCCTTCCCCAAAGCCTTCGTCAATATGTTTGCTACCTACTCATCTGTGGGTATATATTGTAGCTGAACAATCCTGCGCTGCACACAATCCCTGATGAAGTGGTATCTGATGTCTATATGCTTGGACCTATCGTGAAACACTAGATTCTCTGACAACCTGATGCAACTCTGATTGTCATAGTGTATCACTATCATCTCAACCCTTTGACCAAACAAGGCTACTAACAATTTTTGAAGCCATATAGCCTCCCACGTAGCCATGCTTGTTGCCATGTAGTCTGCCTTTGCAGAACTTAGTGCCACAAACTTTTGCTTCTTGTTGTACCAAGAAACAACTCCTGATCCCATGTTGAAGCAACACCCTGAAGTGCGCTTTGATCCACTGTGTTACATGCCCAGTCTGCATCAGTGTATCCAAGCAACTTAACACCATCACCTCGAGCATACCTGATCCCATACTCGATATTGGTGCGCAAATATCCCATTACAAGTTTAGCTTCCGTCCAATGCACTCTTTTCAGCTCCACCATGAATTGATTGAGAGTGTTTACTGCATAGGATATATTTGGCCTGGTGTTGACCATGTTGAAATGTAACTAGTTTCGATCTTCATAATTGTACTTGAGTCATGACTTGATGTAATTATTGATGTACTTGACAAAAGAAAAGAAAATTTATTTGTAAAAAGGAAAATTATTATTATTGAAAAATGGGTTTCTTGCGCATCATGTTGTGGTCCTAGGTCAAAGCACCCATTGAGTGCTCTAGGGGTCTTGTTGTCAAGTCAAGAGTCAAGGTCATGATGGTATAGTCCTTGGAGGACCCATGTAACAAGGAAAGAAAAATTATTAATGTAATATCTAGAAGTCTCCAAATGATGAGTCAGCCAACTCTCTTCAAGTTGGCCTAGAGAGGCCTAATTCGCTCTCTTGGAAGCCTATATAAAGGAAGAACCTCACTTCACTTGGGACACACATCGAACTCAAGTTAGCTCTGATTCTAAGAAAGTAAAGTGAAGTCTGATTCAACGAAAGTGTGGAGGAAGATGAGCAAAGCTCTGTGGAATATAGTGAAGGAGAAAAGGATATTGAATTTGGTCTCTGCCTGCTCTCATGTTCGAGTTCCTTGGAAGAACTAGGATTTTCGCAGTCATCATTGTGCAGAGAATTGGTGTGAGTTTCTGGCTGGCTCATCATTTGGAAGGTCTGGTCTTGGGTCAAGGTCAAGGTCTTGGAAGTCTTCATTGAACAGATTCTATAAGAAGAATTTTTGTGGCTTTTCCTCTTTAGGAGAAGTTTTGGCCTTGGCTTGCAGCCTACATTTGGTGTTCTTATGTTTGTATTGTGATCTTATATTGGCATTTGTCTTGATGATAAAACCGAACTAAATAACAATACTAATGCTCTAAGTTAACTCACAAGAAAGTGTCAAGAATTACAGAGAAATCAAGTAATAAATTCTATATTTGTTTGCCCTAGATTTCTCAACAGACCTAATACATGAGAGAGCCAATCAACTGTAGTATGCTTGTAGAAGGTGGGGTCCACATCCTTCTCCCTGGATGCATCTACCTTCCTCCAATTAGTGATCATGGGTGTAGACATGGCTTCGCAATCCTCCATCTCGAATCTCCTTCGGATCTCGATGCAGTATTTCCCTTGTCCAAGGAAAATCTCACCATTTGTCTGCCATACCTCCATGCTTGGAAAATAGTGAATGAGCCCCAAATCCTTCATCTCAAACTTAGCTGCAAGATCCCTCTTTCAATTCTCTATGAGCCCTAATGAACCTATCAATAATAAGTCGTCCACATATAAGACAAGAAAGAGAACCTCGCCGCTAACCACCAAGTAGTAGAGGTTCGTGTCTGTGTCACCCTTCACGAAGCCCATGCCCTGCAAGTATTTGTCGATGCGGTCATACGATGCCCTGGGAGCCTGCTTGAGGCCGTTTAAAGCTCTCTTCAACCCACACACGTGGGTTTCTCTGCGATGTTCCACAAAGCCCTCCGTTGTTCAATGTACACCTCCTCCTCTAGTTCACCATTCAGGAACGTCGTCTTGACATCCATCTCATTTGTGCTGCTAGTGAGATCATGACTCGTATGGAAGTGTACCTAGCCACAAGAGCAAATGCCTCGTGATTTATTCCCTCTTTTTTAGAGAACCCCTTGGCCATGAACCGAGACTTGTATTTCTTGATGCTGCAATTTGCACGGTGCTTGATCTTATAGATCCAACATGATCCAACCATTGCCCTATGTGTCGATCTCGGTACAACCTGCCATGCATCGTTTTGCATGATCGAGGAATATTCCTTAACCATTGCATTCGCCACACCTGCTACTGTGTGACCTCCTAATAGTTGGAAGACTCATTATCTACTAACTGATTGACTAATGCCATGTAGCCAGTGTACCTCTTTAGTTGTCTCTGCTCTCTCATGCCCGTCCTAGGGGTCCCCACAAACTCTTGAGGATCCCTGGGTGTCTCCTAAACCTCGCAATTCTTGCGGCCAACAATGGAGTTCAAAATATCCACCTCTATATCCCCCCGATGCAACTCCTTGATTTGTTGCACTGTTGCTCCATACTTTGTCAACTCTTAGGAACACATGCGCCTGAGCTAGTGCTCGTGCTCATGCTTGTGCTCTGTTGCCCTTGATCCTGCTGCCTAACTCTAGGAGCTTTTGCTGGCAGCTCACTGTGATCATTTGCTGCTGGCAGATCTCTGGACCTCCTGTATGCCTTGTCTTCCATGAACTTGACATTTCTCCTAATAATGATCCACCAGGTCCATGGAATAAATATCCCTAAACCTTGGAGGCTTTTTCTGTAGCCAACGGAATAACCTTGCTCTGCAATCTGATCTAAATTCGAACATGTGTCTCCTGGAATGTGACAATATGCTAGGCTGCCAAATATCCTGAAATGACTGACATTTGGCTTCTTCCTCGTGAATGCCTCCTTAGGTGTCATCTTGCCAAATGCTCTATGTGGGACCTTGTTCTGTATATAAATTGTTGTACTGCATGCCTCTGCCCATAAATAGTGTGGGAGATCCTGGTCATACAACATCGCTCTTGCTGCCTCCAAAATAGAGTGGTTCTTCCTCTCAACAACCTCATTATGTTGCGGGTTGTAAGGAACCGTCCACTCTCTCCTAATTCCTGTCCTGCGATAGAGCTCTTGGAATTCCTTACTGGTGTAATCACCTCCATTCTCTGATCGAATGGTTCGGATCTTCCTGCATGTCTCATTCTCCACAAGAGCCTTAAACTCCTTAAAGCGACTAAAGACCTAATTCTTGGTCTTCAAGAAGTATATCTAGGTCTTCCTCGAGAAATCATCGAGTCGCAAAGTACTTGTATCCTTCGAGAGATTTCGTATACATCGTTCCACATATATCTGAATGCACTAAGTCAAGTATCCCCTGCGATATGCTGTCACTCCTTGGAAAAGCTGCTTTTGAAAACTTCCCCAACACACATCCTCTGCAAACATCACCGTGCTCCGTGCTCACTCCTAGAACACCTGTTAGGCTGTTACCGTCTCATGAAGCAATCTAAGTGCTTCATGATGTGTATGGCCCATCGTCATATGCCATAGCTCTCCCTGATCCCTCAGATTGCTTCTACTAACCAATGCCTTAGGAGTGTCCATCTGCAACCTGTACAATCAACCGCTCCTAACTCCAATCGTTATAGGTGACCTCTAATCCTTGTGCTTCAATAACACTTGCGCCCCTCTAAAGAGAACATCATACCCTTTATCTTGAAGGATAGATACAAAGATCAAATTCATCCCCAAGCCTAACACATGCAACATGTCATGAATAGGAATTGGCTTGCCATTCTCCCTCTGAAATAGAACAATCCCTCTTGCAACAATGTTGCACTTGGACTTGTTCCCCATTTGAATCTGAAATCTAATTTCCTTCTCCTAATAACTGGAGAAGTATTCTCTAACTCTTGTCACGTGGAATGACGCTCCACAGTTTATATACCAGACACCCTGTGAATTTGAGCTAGATTGACAAGCAATCAATGCGAATTCCTGATCCATCCTACTGGAGAGCTCATTTGCACTTGCTGAAGTTGCTACTTGCTTCTTATCCTTCTTTTTCCTCTGTGGACAATCGTTGACATAGTGGCCAAGCTCATGAAAACCATAACACTTTACCTTCGAAAGGTCCTTATTTTCTCCTTTTGGGGCTAATCCCTTGTAGGATACCTTCTCCGCCTTCCCTTTTCCTTCTAGGACTACGTTTTCCTGTTCCTTCCCAACCTTCAGGGTTTCACTGTTGTTGCTGCTACTTCCATTAACCAAGTTGAGCATAAGCTCCTCTTGAGCGACATCACTCCATAGGCGATCCCATTCTAGTAGTGTATCTCTTCCATTGAGCGCTTTGACGAACACATCCCACTGCTTAGAGAACCCATTCAGGGCTATTCGCTCTAGCTCGTCATTACTTGGCTTATCTCCTACTACAACCAATTCATCCCTGGCAAGTCGAACTTTGGTGAGATAGGATACTACGTCTTCACCCTTCTGTATCTTAATGGTCCTCAGATTTTCTTTGAGAATCGATTTCCTATTCTTTGTAGGATTATGGTACAGATTTACAATCACGTCCCCCATCTGCTTTGCTGTGTCCTTCTCTACTATATGAGGGACTATGTGGCCCTTGACTCCATCAATGATAATCGTCTTGGCTTTGGAATTCTCCTTTTTATAGATTGCTAGTTGCTGTGGATCTGTTGGAACTTGGTACGATTATAACATTCTCCACATACTCCAATCCATATTCATGCAATAGAAAAGGCTTTTTGGCTTTCCAAATGCCAAAGTTGCAGGCTCCATCCAATTTGTCCTGATCTCTCAAACCTGTTGTGGCCATCTCTGAAAATTTGGAAATATAGAGAAAACCCAAAGAAATTGGAGAAAATATTAACTGGGTTAAAACCCTCGACTTTCTCTTCCTGTTTTTGTGCAAATCCTCCTTCTGCCTCCAGGTCCGCTTTGATACCATGTGAAATTTTAAGTACTATTGCAGTTAACTGGTTATTATTCTCATATCAATTGATTATTTGTCTTCTTCAGTTATTTGCGGCAAACACTGAATAAAACACTATTGCAACTTCACAGAAAATAAATAAATCACATGAACTGAGAAAATTATTGCACACGAACACAAATAATAGACACTAGTATTTTTGGACAAATGTCCTTGGAAAAACCCCAATGTGGGGAAAACCAGTTTTGCACATTAGTAATTTTATTAATCCTTCAACAAAATCTGTGATGGATAAATTACAACCATTTGCCGTAAATTAGCAAACATCTGGAAAATTAATCTTGTCACTTATGCAAGTTGATCTACCCTCTTGGAAGCAATTCGACCTCCTCTGATCAATTTAGCCTCCCTCTAGCTCCTAAACTGGTCACATGTGCGACCCTGGCTCACGCCCTTCTCTGGCAAACATGCACTACTGAGGGAATGAACTCAAACTCCACTGGATTCGTTCTCTTTGGAGCAATTTGCAGCACTGGAAAATCTGCCTCTGTAGAAATTTTTTTCTCCTACAAAGTCTAGAAATCACTGTGAAGAATCCCCTCCTGGAATCCTGTCTCCAAACACCACGGATCTTGATATGCTAGTGCCCCTGCGCTGCTTCTGCACCGTTGCTATCACTGGAATTTTGTCTCTCGATGTTATGCTCTCCAAATGCCCATTGATTTCCTCTTATAATCTCTCGTTGACGAATCAATCACCATGATCAAATCTCAATCGATGGCTAAGATCATCTTGACCCCTTCTCATGACTTATCTAGAAGTCACTAGAGCAAAATCGATTTACCTCAAATAAATTTGATTAATTAATCCATTTCTCTTAGTTGCACTTAGGAAAATTAATATACTAGCTAATTAATTCTAATCAAGGCATTTTCCTGTGAAACCTTTTCTTGATATTGGAGAAAATGTGTTCCTTAGCCTTATAGACACCATCTGAGACTAGAACACCTGTCCAAGCTACATAAACTAGCACATGCATCAGATTTGTATATGTTATTGCTGCAAAAGATTGAAATAGTAATGTGTTATCTTGGACATCTATTTATGAATAGAGAGTGTGTGACTTGAGAGTATTAATGTTGCTTCTAGAATGTCACAACCTTGTATTGCTGTTGTTGGGTAGAGTTATTGATGTTGAGTTTGTCAGTTTGTCTATTACTTGCATTGTGCAGTTGTTTGATGAACATGCATTGTTGAATGATTGCTGTTAGGGTTTCCTAGTGAAAATAATTGTATTGAGGAGATCAATTTGGTTATGGAATGTTAGACAAAAGGAAAGGTAGTGACAATGATAGTGGTAGTGGTATATTTGTAGTAGTGATAGTGATGGTGATCAAACAACAATGACATCAGTTTTCTGTAGAGCACATGACTTGAGCATAGCTGTTGTGGCAGTGGACTTGACAAAGTTACTTATGTTGCTAAGGTTTGAGTAGAGGAAGTTGATGACCTTGTGACAATATTATAGACTGACAGGGACAACAATTTGTTTTATTGAGCGTAGGTGGATCCAGTTTGAAAATTGTGAAACGTATTTTGTCATGGTGAATTGAAGAGTGGTAGGATGGTGCAAGGCAGATATTGGAGTCTCCTTCAGGGTGGAGTTTGAGAACACTTTAGGGTAGCAAGGTGGTGCTAGGACAAGTTGGAGTCTGTACTGGTTGTTGGAGCGTCCTTCCAGTTGGAGCTGGTAAATCAGGGTGTTGGAGCGTCCTTCCAGTTGGCGCTGGTAAATTAGGGAGTTGGAGCCTCCTTCAGTTGATGCTGAAAATCTTGGAAGTTCGAGCTTCCTATTGATGTAAATTTTGAAGACCTATATTAAAAATCTTCCTGTGGTTTTTCTCCTAGAAGGGTTTCCACCTAAAAATCTCGTGTATTGTCTTGGATTTTGTGCATTGTTGAATGGTGTTGCTAATTTATATTTTGATTTAATGCTAATGATAATTAATGCTCCGCAAAGTTGAAATTAACTAATTGAAGAGAAATATTGATTCGCCTCGCTCTCAATATTTCCAACACAAACATCGACATCGTGATAAAATTTGAAATGATTTGGAAAACCAAAAAATTGTAAAAATCGAGAAAATATCGTTAAAAGTGCCAAACATTGGCAAAATTAAGGTACCACCAAAATATCGATACAAATTGCCAAACATTGGCTAGGCCAAAAAATTGCGTTTTCATGATCTTTTCGTGATAAAATCATGATACACTGGTTGAGAGAGTCTAGCCTTCTGACAACATAAGCAAATTTTGCATGTCCCAGAGTACCTTCAAGACCCAGGATATTGGTCTAATTTGACCTAGGACAGAGAATTCTTCATGATGACACCACTCGACTTAGTGTGCCCCTAGGTTGGCCTTGACACAATCTGATGGGTAGGACTTGATTAAGAGCCCAGATGAGGATGGTCTCGCATTGAGAGACTAGGGAAGGCTTGTTACACCCGGCGATGTTGAAACGCTTGCGTGAGGAGCCGTTATTTGACAATTGAAGACCCATAGAGACCACATGATGGCACCCTAACTGCACTTGGGACCCCAGAGAAGGATTTGAGGGCATTTCATTAAATTTTGGATGATCTATGGACTTTGACACTTTTTCACACCTCATCTCACCTTGGAATGGCATTTGGAGCCTTAAAAGGGCATTATGTTAGCATTATTAGAGGCTATGACTCACACGTGGGCATTTATTTATTGGTAATTTTGTCACTTAACTAGTGGGTTGGCTTGCAGCCCAAGCTTTCTTACATCAAACTTGATTTAGGGGCTTCATTAGGCATAAATTTGTAGAGGTAGACCTAATATAAATAAAGGGCACTTCATTTTTATTTTCATCATCACTTGTGGATCAATTTAGCCTTTCTAAGAGGATTTTGGCCTAGTTGAAATTGACTTGTTTGTTGTGGAGATGTGATCTTTTGTGGAGTATTTGCTTACAAAGCTTTTCTCTGGATTCAGAGATGTCATTTTGGAACAATAAAGGATTGGTTCATGTATTTTGCTTGTAAGTATTCTATGCATTTGAATATCTTTATGGCTATTACATGGAATGGATATGGTTAGGGTTTCTATTGTTAGGATATTTCGACACATAGGAAATAGTTAAGTATAACTTGGTCTAGTGTAGAGTTAGGTAAAGTGTGTTTCTTTACTATGTACTTTTGTATCTTACAATCCGACGGTCACGATATGTTCTAGACATGAAGTGATCTGATGGTTCATTCTCTCCTCGGTATTACCGACACTTGATCCATGGCTTAACACCCGATTGGTCCATGATCTCTATTTAAAGAGCATGGAGGGTCATTTGTAGGGTGACCATTTATGAGAGAAGCTTATGTAAATTTTCTTTATTTTATTAATAAATTGCCTGAAGTGGCCACGTTGGTTCAGGCCGTGGACTGTTTCTCTCTTTGAGTGTTTTAACCACGTCAAAAATATTGGTGTATTGATCTGTGATCTGTTTGTGAGCGGTGTCGTTTGGTGTTTTATTTGAGGAACTTACCTTGTAAATTCCTACATGGTATCAGAGCTATTTGAGGGCCGCATCCATTGGTGATCCAAATCGGAAGCCGGTACAACTGCATCCGATTGTCGTTTCCTAGATCTACGGTTTCTGACCCCTTTCGGGCCGAGAGGAGCATTTGTTCTAGTGAGGAACCCCTTTTGTTTCACATGAAAAGGTTTCCAGCAACCCTAGCTATATCATTTTTAAGATATGGAGGTATACATTTTTATTTGCAGTTTTAGTTATTTATCTTTCTGTTTATTTCGGTTTATTTATTTGTTTGTTTTTTATTACCGGATCTATACCTTTTATTTCTGTGTATGCTCTTTGCCCTATGACTTTGTGCAATCTGGGCAAAGCAGAAACAAAAAAGAAGGATTTTTCTCATGCGTATGCTCTTTTCCGCTGCACCTTAGTGTGATCTCGGAAAATCAAAAAAATTGAGGAAAATATTTAATTTCCTGCGAAAGCTAACTTCAGCCATAAGGTTTGGTTTTTTTTGTATGTCCGTGTTGGGTTGTGTGGTTTTTTGTTTTGTAGGCAAAAATAGTTTTTTCAAGTAGCATGCACCCCAAAGCTTCAGTGACTAAACCCCCCCCTCTTTTCAAAAAATTACTAACCTTTTAAACTAGCTCACTTGGTCCAAAGTTAGTCTATGAGAATAGAAGTCTTGAGTTCAAGTCTTTCTTTTTGTTGAGTTACTTTTTCAAAAAACACATGTAACTTATGTTTTAAAGTTACTTTATGTAAAAGTGTTCTCATTCATTATAAAAAGTGAGTCACTTATAATTCTCAAGTCTCTTTATCTTTTATTTAAGTTACAATTTAGTGGGTAGTGCATAAAGTACCATTGTAAAAGTGACTTTCACTTATTTATAAACATGGGTCACATATTTTTTTTTTAAAGTGAGCTGATGAGATTAAATTTGGAAAGGGGGGGGAATTTTTAAAATATAACATTATCATTCACTTCCGCACATTCACGCACTTCGTCGGCATCTTCAACAACTTTTCTTCAAAAAGCCATAACTTCTTCATCCAGAAGCCGTTTTCCGAGGCTTTTTTTTGAATCGGCCTATTTTTTCGAGATCTTTCCATTGGAACACTTAGTTTCAGCATCTACAACGTCAGTTTCTGTTAAAATGGAAAGCCCATGCCAAGTTATTCTTAACAACATCAACTACTTCCAATGGTGGTCCTACATTGTGGATTTACTTAGAGGTAAGGGTCTTTACAGAATAGCCTCAGACCAAGAAACTAAACCTAAAGATGAAGATAAGACAACCAAATGGGAAAATAGGCAAGATCAAGCACGTGGGTTGATAAGGATGTCTATTTCTCCAGACCTTAGATTTCATATCGCAGAACTTGATACCTCTAATGAAGCAATGAAACACCTCACTAAAGTTTTTGGAATTAAAAATGAAATTAGAGCCTATCAACTTGAAAATGAGTTGTTTATGTTGGACCCAAATAATTTTTCTTCCATTGAAGATTTTTTGTCAAGGTTCAAGACCCTTAGACTTCTCTTGGAAGGTGTTAAGGTTAAGAAAGAAGATGGTAGCCTTATCTATTCCATTCTTACTAAGTTGGGACCAACCTATTGTGTGTTTGTTTCGACTTTCCATTCTACTAGAGAAGCCTTTATTTCTCAAGGACAAGACTACAAGTCCCCCTCTTTTGATGCCTTTTGTGATTTTTTAATAAGAGAACAAGAAAAACTCTTACATCTTGGTCTTTTTAATCTTGGAAACTGTTCTAAGAAAGCCTTAGCCCCCCAACAACAACCAAATTCAAAGAATCTTAAGAAACAATATCCTAAAAAGAATGGTCCTAAACCAAACAAGGGTCCTAAGCAATTTCAGTCTCAAAATGAAAAATCAATTCAACAAAATGATAAGGCAAATAAAAACAAACGGAAGAAGACTGATAAACATTGCAACTTTTGTAATAGAGATGGCCACTTAGAATCCAAATGCTTTAAGAAGATGGAAGCCTTGGAAGCAACAATGAAGAAGCATAACAACCATTTGGAGCACTCTTCAACTTCAACTTCATCTTCAGGAATAACACTTTCTGCACGTGGTTGTCAAGCATCTAGGTCTGGTTATGCACTAAATGTATCTTCTTCTTCTCATTCTCATGAGTGGCTGATTGATTCTGGAGCTTCTTATCACACGGCCAAAAACAAAGCCATGTTTCTTCTTTAAATGATTGTAACACCAAAAATATATATGTTGGTGATGATAAATCTCTTAGTGTTGTAGGGACTGGAACTGTTCATCTAGACTATGGTCAATTTAATGATGTATTATGTGTTCCAACCTTATCTTGCAACCTTCTATCTGTATATCAGATAACTCAATCAGGTGAAGGTAAAACTGTTGAATTTTCACCTCACGATGTTGTAATTAAGGACCTAAGAGATCCTAGACAGATTTTAGCTGCTGGCATTGCTGATGATTCTACAAGGTTGTACAAGTTTAACAACTTGGGTCATCAACTCTTCCCTCGATATTTGTTGCTTATAGTGATGAAGTGAGCAAACTTTGGCATGAGCGATTTGGTCACTTAAACTATCGCTCCTTTCAAAATCTATGTAAAGAAAATATGGTGACAGGTCTTCCTATGGTATCTTGCAGAGATGGTGTTTGTTCTGGATGTGTACTCGGAAAACATCATCTGGATAGTTTTGAAAAACGTGCCTCTTGGCATGCCTCAACCCCTTTACAGCTTGTGCATAGTGATTTATGTGGTCCACTTCCAGTTGTTTCATTCTCTGGCTACAAGTATTAATTAACTTTTATTGATGAATTCTCCAGACGCACTTGGGTATACTTCTCAAAACTCAAGAGTGAAGTATTGAACATGTTCTTAGCCTTTATGGCCTTTGTTGAGAAACAATTTGGACATCAAATTCTTAAGCTAAGATCTCATAATGGCGGAGAATATGTTAATAACAAATTCATCAACTTTTGCACTGAGCATGGAATTCAAATGCAACATACTATTCCATATACTCCACAACAAAATGGTGTAGTTGAAAGGAAGAATCACACCTTAAAAGATATGGCTAATCGTATGCTTCAATCTAAAGGAGTTAGTCTTAAATTTTGGGCAAAAGCAATTAACTGTGCAAATTACATAGTAAATCACACTTCTACCAAGGTTTTAAAGAATATCACTCCAGAAGAGGCATGGAGCTCAATTAAACCAGATGTAAGTCACCTTCGTGTTTTTGGAAGTGAATCATGGGCCCATATTCCCGCTGAGAAACATAAAGCCTTAGAACCTAAGGGTGAAAAATGTATTTTTGTTGGATATTTTGAAGATGTCAAAGGATATAGACTTATTCCACTTAAGTCCAAAAATGTTATCATTAGAAGAGATGTAAAGTTTGCTGAAAATATATCGGCCTAGGAGCCTAGTTCGGTGGATGTGCCACCTCTCTCTATCCCTTCTACTTCTGAAATTTTTTCTTCTTCAGATGATGACAACGAGGATGACAATCCTCCCCCACCTTCTCAGGATCCTCCTTCAGCGCCTCAGCTTTCAAAATAGGTCCGTGCTACTCGGGATGCAGTGGATGCTCTTGCAGGTGATCCTACAGATCAACGCCGTACATGTTCTCAGTTCGATAGAGCCTCTTCTTTACTGGCTCAAGCTTTAACGAATTATGATCCTGACACCTTTGCAAGAGCTTCAGGCCATCCAGATTGGGACACAACTATGAATGAAGAATATTGTTCATTATTGACAAATGATACATGGGATCTTGTTCCTCTTCCAAAGGGACGAAAACTTGTTAGATGCAAATGGGTTTATAGAACCAAGTTTGGACCAGATGGAAAAGTTGATAAACATAGAGCACGTCTTGTTGCCAAGGGTTTTTCACAAATTGAAGGCATTGACTATACTGAAACCTTCTCCCCTGTTTGCCAAAATGAACTCTATCTGCCTTGTTCTTTCCCTTGCTACCTCTTTCAAATGGGAAGTCCATCAGATGGATGTTAAATCTGCCTTCTTGCATGAGGACTCGCATGAATAAATCTATATGGAACAACCTCCTGGATTTATACAAACAGATTTCAGCCTTGTATGTCGACTTAAGAAATCCCTTATGGTCTCAAGCAAGCCCCTCGGGTTTGGTATGCCAAAATGGATAGCTTTCTTTTAGATACTGGCTTTTCTAGGTGTCATTCTGACAATACTGTCTACACCAAGAAAGTGGGTAAGTCTCTTATCATTCATGTTTTTTATGTTGATGATCTTATCCTTACTAGTAGTGATCCCAACCTTATAAACCATGTGAAGTCCAACCTTAAAAAGCAGCTTGAAATGACAGACTTAGGACACTTGCATTATTTTCTTGGTCTTCAAGTCTTGCAATCCAAGGAAGGTATCTCCCTTTCCTAGTCCAAGTATGCCTGTGATCTTCTACGCCACTTTCACATGGAAGACTGTAAGCTGGCGCCTTCTCCCTTTCAGTCTGGAGTCAAACTTTCAGTCAATTGTACTTCCCTTGAAGTTGATGCTACCTTATACCGTCAACTTGTAGGAAAGCTTTTGTATCTGACCCATACCCGTCCTGACCTTTCCTTTGCTGTTGGCCATATTGCTCGGTTTATGCAAAACCCACATGAAAGTCATTGGAAAGCAGCTAAAAGAATACTTCGTTATGTTCGAGGTACAATTTAGTTTGGGATTCATCAGTGCAAAAGCATCTCCTCTATTGGTTGGTTTCACTGATTCCGATTGGGTTGGTGACCCTGATGATCAGAAGTCTATTGCAGGTTATGTTTTCACTCTTGGTTTTGGACCTATTACATGGGCTTGTAGGAAACAAAGTGCCATGTCTCTTTCTTCAGAAGAAGCAACAGATTATCGTGTCGCCATAGAAGCTAGTAAGGAAGCCCTGTGGCTTCGTCAGATCCTGTCAGAGTTTGGCCTTCAGCAGCAGCATCCAACTACACTTTGGTGTGATAATCAAAGTGCCATTTAACTATGCAAAGATCTAGTCCAACATCAGTGCAACAAACACATTGAACTACACATGCACTTCATCAGAGAGCTCATTTTTGACCATGTTCTTGAAGTGCAATATTGTTCAACAGATGATCAAGTTGCAGACATCTTTACAAAGGCTCTCACAGAGGCGAAGTTTACTAAACTTCGATTTATGGTTGGAGTTCAGGAAGTTGTCACTAAGGGGGGATAGGCTCTAATGCCTCCTTCCTTCCCCTATTGTGTCATATTTGTACATCCTTCAATCTTATCCCAAGTTATTCTTAAGGGGGGATGTTAGGATGTTCCGACACATAGGAAATAATTAAGTATAACTTGGTCTAGTGTAGAGTTAGGAAAAGTGTGTTTCTTTACTATGCACTTTTGTAACTTACAATCCGATGGCACGATATGTTCTAGACATGAAGTGATCTGACGGTTCATTCTCTCCTTGGTATTATCGACAATTGATCCATGGCTTAACACCCGATTGGTCCATGATATCTATTTAAAGGGCATGGAGGGTCATTTGTAAGGTGACTGTTCCTGTGAGAAACTTATGTAAATTTTCTTTCTTTTATTAATAAATTCCCTGAAGTGGCCATGTTGGCTCAGGCCGTGGACTGTTTCCCTCTTTGAGGGTTTTAACCACGTCAAGAATACTGGTGTATTGATCTGTGATCTGTTTGTGAGTGGTGTCCTTTGGTGTTCTATCTGAGGAACTTACCCTGTAAATTCCTACATCTATGTGCTAACTTCTTATCAAATATTTTCGTATGAAATATTTACAAGGGTATTTTAGGAATTGCCCCTTTTAAGATTTGCGTGACAATTCCTTGAGTGATCCTTCATGTTAAGCTCTCCCCAATGACTTTTTTCCCTCATAAAATGATAGCTAGGCTATGAAACTAGGGTTTTTGATATTCCCTTACTTCATTCTAAGGTTTGGTTTCTCCTAAGTATGTCTCCCTCTAGACTCCATCACCCAAGATCAAGCACTGGCCTTCCCACATTGGTGATCACACCATAAAATTTCAATAAAACTAATTTGTCTCTCCTATTTCAAAATTTTAACCCTCTAAGGCAAGCCGCTAGGCTAGGGTTAGGGCTGAAATTCAACTAGGGTGCATGTGTTGGCTTGTGGAAGGATTCAACACATGGTTGATAAGACACTACCTCCAAGTTATCTTTGTCCCATGACTAATTCTTCCATTTTAGGGCTGACATCACTAGCCCTAGGAAAACCCTAATCTAGCCCTATGCTTCAACTTGTGAATTGTTGTACATAAATGGATTATATTCATTTATTCAAGCCTTTTCTTTGGCCTTGTGTACCTAGGTAACGCCTTTAACCTTAACTATGGACAAACCCTAGGTCACTTGTGTCCTAGATTGGTCTTTTGGAAGGTATACTTTGCCTTATCTAAGCTAGTTTGAGCCTTGTCCTTAAGTTGAGTACCTATCCTAGGCCTATCCTTGTCACCTTCAAGCCTTAGACTTGATACATCCATTAGGTGACCTACATAGGGAAGCCTCCCTTGTGAGAATCCACTAAAGAACAGGAGGTGGTGGCTTTGGTGATAGTGGGCCACATATGCTATTGTTGTCAGTACGTCTAGCTCTTGCCTTGTGAGCTCCCCTCACAAGACCAACTAGATTTTGGGGCAACAAGCGCCATTGCCTCTTGGCTAACCCATCATATTCTTGCTCAAGTGAAAGATCTCATGGCTTATTATCGTTGGATGATGGTCTTGCTTGTAGGTAGGGTATGGGGATTTTGTTTGGTATATACACCCAATGATTTTATTATCCATTGGTATCTTTAGTGTAGGAAGGCCCATGTGTTACCACTCATTGAGTGGATAATTGGGGGAGGCTTCAAGATGGTTGAGTGGCATGGGGATCATGTTGGAAGGTAGGAAACTATGCTTTGATCTAACGAGGGCAAAGCCTAGAATGACTCCAAAAGGTTCCTTAGCATGCCATACATTGTATGGTGCTAGAAGAACTTGGCAAATTAGAGTGGTATACATGGTCGAAGAGATAGAGTGGTTCTTGTTGGATTCAATGTAGACTAAACAAGCTTAATGCAAACACCCATGCGACTATGTTCTGATATATTGAGGGTCTTTATTCATGTGGGTTTTCCCATTATTGGCCCTTATAATTTTCCTACATCCACTTGTATGCTTCTTGGTGTTGATAGGAAGTATGAGACTAGCTCTACCTTAAGATGAGTATCTCACTTTTTAAGTTTGTAGATTATTGGAGTTGTTGGTGCAAAATTAGGCTTGAAAGACCTAGGATTCCAACACTAGTTGCCAACAAAGGTTTCCATTGTAGTCTAGCACATTGTCGACATTTTCATTTTTTTGTAATGGAGAAATGTCTCACACGAGGTGTGTCGAGACATGAAATGAAGGAAGGGATCAAAGAATAGTGCCAAGGAACAACTTAACAGAGGAACCATTCATTGTGTAGGCATGTGCACATCAGTCGCAAAAATGATCATAGATCATTATGTATATATGCATATGATAGAAACAATCGCAATAGTGAACAACATTATATACAACGTCACATCAAAAGAAAATTTAAAAGGGGTGCACAAACCATAATTTCTTGATACACTCAGTTACATAATTCATCCCCGCAACTCCTCTATTTATAAAAATGGACCCTAACATTACATATAAGTGAGAGCTCACACGATCATTTAGAATACATAACAGAGAGACTCAATTGAGAACAAATTACAATCTAACGACAAATACAAAGCTACAATCTCCAGTCCGACAACATTTCGACCTCTCTATATCTCTCATGCTCAATCCTTGCGGCTTTTATAAATTTCAAATCAATCTTGCTTGCTTGATTTGGTCCATTTTGATCATTTTGATCTTGCTTGCTTGATTTGGTCCATTCTGACAAAACCTAGTGCTTTGGTCCATATGTCTTTGATCTTTTCAAAATCCAAAGCATAGATCCATCTTTTGCGGATAATGTAGGTCTCGAGATAACCACTTTCAACTCTTACTTGCCGCTATCCTTTTTCTGTTCTCAACTTCTGGTTGGTTTGATCATTTACTTTTCGACTTGCGCTAACCATTCCTGCAACCCTTACTGATAAAAAATTAATCAAAATTTATCCAAAAACAAAGGACCCAACAAACCCCAACCACAATCCATTGACTCGCTCTCGAATCAGTTTTTTGGATGTGCACTCGGCTCTGCTTTTGGTTGCGCTACCTCTGTAGACGCTTCCTTTTCCTGTTCTGTTACTTCATCTTCTCCTTTCTTTGCTTCGTTGCCTTCAAACGAAGGACCCAACGCTGGTACTTTCTTCAGGACTTGAGCTTTAAAATCAATATACCTTGTTGTGGCGGATTTCCAAGTAGTGAGCAGTGCAACAAGTTTATCAACAAACTGAACGGTATTATCAACTGTAGGCTTCTTAGGAGGAGACATAAGGACGATCTTCCATTCACTATCAGCCTTAGAGCTAAGTTCCCTCTAATGTAAAAAATGATTTTGTGCGGGGGGGGGAGGGGGGGGAAGATCTCGCAGTACTGATTTGATGGCATGCGACTTTTCTTCCGATTGGTGGTTTTGCTTCTCCAGGGCTTTAGCTTGATTGAGGAGATTCTATTGCTGTTGGAGATTAATAGTGGCGAGTGCTTGATCAAATAGCTGTTGAGTTTATTGCCGCAATTGGTACAAAGGCTAGTTCCTTTTAGCAAGGAGACCAGGCAAATCTTGCACTTGTTGAAAGATTTCATGAGAACCATTCATGATTTGTTCAATATTCCTATGGAATGAAGATCCCTGGGCAATCTCTTGCGCAATCTGTGGGGCGAAATGATCAACTGGATCAGGGAGTGCTCTACGCAAGTCAACAACATTGCTTTGCAAATATTCATTGCTGTCGACTAGCTCTTTACAAGCAACTTCAACAAAGTTGCAATACACAGCGGGTTGACACATAAAGAAGTCCTCTTGAGCATTAGGTGTTGATTTTGGGTAGCATCGGATGTGCTCTAGCTCCAAAATTTTGTGGAGGGGCTAGAACACATGAGATCTCCAAGGCCCTGAAATCGTTTGGAGAAATTCCACCCGGATTGTATTTTATTAAAATAATTAATATTTTTAATGGGGTTCCTAAGTCTAAACTTAGGAAAATAAAAATATTAATGAGTATTAATGAAAGTATGGGTGAGAAGCTTCTAAGAGACGATGATCAAGTCTAATTTAATCTTAGCCATTGATTAGGGACTTAATCTCGGCCGTTGATTCATCAATAGGAAAAGTATAAGAGAAGACTTGAGAGTCATTTGGAGACACACCGTGAAAATACTCTATAACCCGAGGGAAATCGATTCTCAAGGAGGAGGAGTTCGATTTTAGAGGGAGAGTTGCAGGGTGAAGGAAGAGGAGGGCATCAACATCAGTCAGAGACTGAGGAGGAGGTGACGCAGAGCATAAGAGGGACAACGCAGAGGGAAGATCAGAGAGACAACACAACAAGGGACACAATCCTCATGCAGAAGTGAGGCAAAGGTGGCAGGGCTCACGCAGAAGTGACGCAGTGAACGCTGAAGGGTCTTCGAGGTGTCATAATTTCTCTAGAGCAAGGGGAAAAATTGTCTCATGTGTTTCTCTTAGAGGCATCTCTATATTCTGTAAAATCGTTCCTTGTAAAGAGATTGTTGTTGAAGAATAATAAATAAACCCTCATTTGCTGCACCAATTTTCCCGCATTGGGTTTTTTCGAGGACAATTGTCCAAAAATAACTGTGTTGATGTGATTGATTCTTGTGCTTGTATATCACTGTTATTTTCTCTATGCTATTATGTGACAACTGCAGTAGAATTTATTTTGATGTTTACTGAAGGGCTTTGTAAATAACTTATTTAAGTAGGAGAAATAAATCAGTTACTGCAATAGAATTTCAAGTTAGAAATTTTAACATTAGGCACAAATTTGGCAATGGTTGGCCATATTTGCTAGAACTTGGGACTAATATCTTCAATTTGTTTCCCTAATTGCTCCTTTTCGCCTTGCAACTGGTCTTGTTCCTCGATCATAGTGATGAGTTGCTGCTGCTGTTGCTCATAAGTAGAGAGTAGTGCATTATGGCGGTCTTCCAATTGAATGACAATAGTTTTGATAAGCTGAAATAACTGGGATGAAGACCAACTTTGAAGATCATCTGTAGACAAAGTATTAGGTATAAAGGGAACCGAGCCTGTAGGGGCTGACTACTAGCGGCATATTTTTTTGAGTGTCCGTGAGGCGACGTTTTTGGCTCTTGATTTTGTTTCTTCTTGAATTCATCCCAAATCTTGGCAATAACACTTGAGGGCAAAAGAGGAATGATATCCTGGTGTGGTGCAACTAAATGTAAAACTTCTTGGCATTGATTAGGGTCTTTGTTGTATTTTTATTTTTTGCGGGTTGGATCAACTAAAATTGTAAAATCTAAATTTTCACGAGTTTTGGCCACTTGGGCATCTTAGATCTACCCAAGATCTAATTTTATGCTTGCTAGAATTTATTGCATAACTGAGAATTTCAGGCCTGAAATTTCTGAAGCATGCACTTAATAAGGGTCAAAAATTTTGAATTTTCAGTTTCCAGCAAAATTTTACTATTTTTGGGCATTGTCTTTAGTATTGCTAGCTTGCTGATCTGTCATCTGTTTACTGCTGTTATAAACATATCAGTTCTGAAATTTGCGCTCTAAAAGTCTTAAAAATTAAAATTTTCAAGTCTCAGTGCATTTTTGTTATTTTGGGCATATTGGTCATTTATTCTTGGCATCATTAGCTTGTTGATCTGTGGTTGTTTACTGCTGTAATTAATAAATCAGATCTGAAATATCACTGAATACATCATCATAAAGTGGGCTTAACGAGTTAATTTTCATTTGCTAGTCATCAAAATTTTTTATGTTTCATGTGTTGGGCAAATTTCATGATTTGAAGTGGTTTCCTTACTGCTGTCATAACATTAACAAAGTCTGAAATTTTTGAAGTGTTATTGCTGATCTAAATTGTCATAAATCTGAAATTGGCTTATCTCATCTTGGTCTCAAAGGTTGTCTAACTTTGCACTCAAAATCTGAAGTTAATCTTGTTGATGAATAGAGTTAACTTGGGCATCTAATTTTAAATTGGCATAATATCTTGTGTTGATAATCATTGGTGGATAAGTTGATTTACTTAAGCATCTTGTGGATTGAGCTATAGTTGAATTTTGCACTTGTATCCGTTGGCATCTATCTTGTTTAAGATTGTCATCTCAATATTGTCAAGTACTCTTGTAATAAGCTGATTCTCACTAAGTATTTAAGTAACCTAACAATCTTAACTCAAGATAAATTTCACTCATCATTTTGCATTAAGTATCCTAGATCTCGCTTGAATTAATAATTTACCTCCTAGCATAAGCTAGGTTGATAGAAATATAGGGCAACTCTTTTTATCTAGCTTGAGGGGCCTCGACAACTCTTCGGTGGTTAACACGGTGACCTTGTAGTTGTCAGAGCTGTTATCCTCCACAATGTCCCAGGCTGAGAGGGGAGATCGATGAAGGTAACCACAGACCAAGCTTTCAGTTTGGTAGCTAGCCCTACCAAACCAAAGAGGGCTCTCTCTATGATCACAACTAATGATTTGATTGAAAAGGAATAGATTTTAGGCCAGGTATACTAGGCGCAGGTAGGGTTTGAAAGTTTTAGGGTTTTGGTGCTGGATAAGGGAGAAAAACCAGGTAGCTAGGTCAAAGGATCAAAGGGTTACAACAACAAAGATATAGAGGAGCAAGGTGGCAATAATTCTATGATGGATTTAGGGTTTGTCGGTGTAGTGAAGTGTTTGGAAGAAGCAAAAGGTTTTAATGAGCATGAAACATGAATTCATTAAGCAAGAATGAAAGTAACACACAATGATATTTCCATCAAAACAAAGCTTTATGCAAAGAATTCTGTTTATACACTATAAGGAAGACCATTGAAGAATTGATGAATGGAAAGAGAAGATGAATATCTTTCATATAAAACTATAACAGAGAAAATACAACATCACAAACTTATTGCACATGAATTCTTAGATAATAGCTGCAAACTGCGTCCTTTGATTTTCAGAAAATGTCCAAGTACAAGCTACAATAGTTCTCTCCTCTAATGTCTAACTTGTTCTATCATTGAGAAAATGATACATAAAGACCTAAACAACATCTCCCCACTCTCAGGGGTCGAATCCATGACTTGTGGAGTTGTTCCCCAAAGGTCTCAACCAAAACCCTAATGACTAGGGAGGTTAACAAACTCTCCCTCAATTTGAGAAACTGTTTCATTTGACCCAAAACAAGTGAAATTTGCATGTATCTACCTAATTTGACATTCATCTAGCATAATTACACCTCAATTACATCATTATGTGCTCAATTACATCATTTACATAGGTAAAAAGTCAAACTAGGTCAAATTGATGAAGAAAATCAGCCTCCTGGAAAAAGCGTAGCGTGGCTGAGGAAAAGCGCAGCATGAGATTGCAGGCCACTTTTGGAGGCCTTCTTGAACTCCAAATTGAGCTCATGATAGCTCATTGGAAATCTCTCTCTGTCTAGTTATCCATAGAGCCCTCAAGCACTGAAAATGATGAAGTATAGCTCCTCAAAAGTGACTTCTCCCAAGACTGGTCAAAAAGTGTAGTGTGGCCTCCAAAAACAGGGTAAAAAGGTGTTTTTAAGGTGGTTTTTGGCCATTTTCACCCTGTAAAAGTTGATGACTTGGGCTGCCAGGTGTCCAAAGTTGATGTAGGGGTCAAAATCTATCCAACCATGTAGAGTTTTTTCCATTTGGAGCTCTCCAGAAAAAGCACAGCATGGCCCACGCTACGCTTTTGGCAGGGTGACTGTGCCAAAAATTGCCAAATTTGACCAAAAATTTGCAAATGACCAAAATGTTCACCAAAACTTCTCAAAATTTGTGTATAAGGTCCTAATATGCTGTACTACACTATCATAGATGCATCAACCAACAAATCAAGCTTACCCTTCTCCTTTTGACTGATTAGGGTTTTGCTTAGCCTTGCTTTCATTTGTTTGACCTTTGCTCTCAAAATCAAGTTCCTTGTGTAATAATGGGTAGCCATGTGTTTTTGTAGCCTCTTGTCTCTGTTTTCCCTTTTAAGAAGCTTCTCCAAGTGGTCATTGACCTTGTCAAGCCAATATTCTTTGTCTCCACTGATTTCTTTGTCAATGAGCTTTGATGTAGGGTTGGTAGAATTGGGCATCCAACTCTTGAGTTTTGAACCATTTCTCACCAATATTCGGTATCCTTGTGGTTGCTGCTATGATGTCAGCTGATATAGTGAATGTCACCTCGTGCCATTTGCCCACCCTTGTTGTAAGGCCTCCTTTCCTTCTCCATAGTAAAATTGTGAGTGCAAACCCTAGAGGGCAAAACAGGGAAGGGAATGAGGGAAGAGGATGAAGGGGTTAGGGAGTAGGAATGGGTGTAGGAAAAATTTATGAGATGGGGAGGGATGTTAGGGAAGTGAAAAGAGTGAGGGAATAGAGCTAGGGAATTGATACATGGTCCCAGCGATGGTTGCCAAAAACGTAGCGTAGGGCTAGGTTTTAGGTATAGGAGGTTTTAGGAATGAGAGTGAGGGGTGTGAGGGTTTTAGGGAGTGTTTTTGAGTGTGAGGGAGGATAAAATGTATAGGAATAGGGTTTGTAGGCTTGCAAACATGAAAAGGAGGGCTTCCCACAAAAAACACAACGAGGTAGCTTGAGACCAATTATTTGGAATGTCTTTGGCCATAAAAATGTTGAGGAAGTGGTTGGTGATGAATGAGATCTCTTTAGCAATGAAATGGGTGAGGAAATGAGTTATGATGGTCTTTTACAGCTTGTAGAAGTCAATTTCTTTTCATAGTAGTGGGGTGGCCCACACTATGTCTTTTTCACTTTTGCTTTGGAAACTATGTAGCTTAGGAACATTCAATGCAGTTTTTAGAACATAACTTATTACATCACTTTGAAATGAATTACACTTAGAAACAAAACTTTTTGAGCAAACCCTACTCCTTCATTTCTCGGTTTATTGAATGAAATGACAGTTTTGATGACTCTAACCCTAATGACCTAATGGAGACACTGAGCGGAATGAAGACCATGGTGACATGACTAAGATGATGATAATGATTTGTTCGATGATGGCACATCCAACTGAGTGATGGCAGTGACCGGAACATGAAAATCTTGAAGGAGCAGCAATAGACCTAGACCTAAGTTGCAGGAAACGTGGCCCTAGGGGTCGTTTCCTCCCGGGAAACGAAACGAAACACGTTTCCGCGTACCGTACTGCCTGGAAACGCGTTTCCGGCCGTATGGCCACGTTTCCCGAAACGGAAACGTGGCCGTACGGCCGAAAACGCGTTTCCAGGCCATACAGCCCGCGTTTCCCAATTGAATTGTGTTTTTTTTTTTTTTTTTCTCAAATTTGTTTTTTAATTTTCTAGATGTGTGTCTAAAGTTATAAAAGTGAATTTTTGCCCTAGTGTTGACATGCAGTTCATGGTAATGTTAAATTCTTAAAGTAAAAGTGATATTCTCCTTTATTTTTCATTTTCATCCTTTTACTTAAATTTTTAACATTACCATGAAATGACTTAGGATGTTTGAGAGTGGTTTCGCCCTCATTGGATTTCATATGGAGAAAGTAGAATTTTAGATCTCACTCAAAATCCAACAGACTTATTTGTTTTTCAGGATTTCAGGATTGAGGGGGTTGCAATGTTTCCATTGGATTTTATCATGTACTAGGGTATGGAACTTCTATTTAATCAAGAGAACCAAGCCCTCTATGCAGGGGAAACTCCCAATAATCAAAATCATGTAGGGTACTAGGGTATGAAACGTGTATTTAATCAAGAGCACTAAGGTCGTTCGATTATGTAGGAGGAGACTCCCAATACAACAGTGGTCCTTCTAAAGAATGGGATGTGGATGCAGAAAATCCTGATTTGGATCTCTCTCTTGCAGCCTTATAGTCTTTATTGTACTTGTAGCCTCATATATTAATATAAATAAAGGCTGATTTTGAGATTTGGATATCTAATAAAGGTTGCTTTTGGATATTCCGATATTTTTATTTTCATTATGTGATCATTCATGAGTAAATGTGATGTAAATTAATTCTTAATGTTTAAGTGTAATAAATTATAATGTATCATTTATGCTTTATGATTGCACACACACACACACACACACACACACACACACATATATTTAAATATTATATATATATATATATATATTCGCGTTTCCCCGTTTCCAAAATTTGGGGAGGTCGCGTTTCGTATCGCTTCCCGTTTCAGAAACTCGTACCCGTTTCCCCGTTTCGTGCAACTTAGACCTAGACACATTAGCTAGTGACCCAATTTTATTCTGAAAACCTAGTGACATGATAAAATTTGACTTGAGATCCCTAACAAAACTTGGTAAAAACATATTTCATCATTGGTGACACGCAGAACTGACTGACACTAATAAGACCCACAGTCTCTGCAGCGCCGGAGGTATCGGGTGATAAGAGAACAACAAAAGGTATCGTTAATTAGGCCCAAGCTTGCCTCCTGTTGGCCTCCTCACAACCTACCTTGGAGCCCAACTTCAAAATAATTAAGGGAAGATTACACTTAGACCAGGCATATAATTCAAAACTAACCAAGATCCTTGTGCTTCACGTAGATTTTAGGACTTGCATTTCATATAGTTTAGTCAAGCATTTAAGTAGCGGGTGTCCATCCGACCATTTGGTTTCAATTTATAATAAGCAAGAATTGTGACTCCATTAAGGCACTGGTCGCATTACTTGAAAATCTAATCTAATCAATAAATCTTGCTCTAATTTAACCAAGTGTCTAGGCCACTCATCCGTGTCTCCCAGGCAAGTTGGTCCCCAACTTGTCTTCCTTCACTTCATCTCATAGGGACTACCCCCCATAGCCTATTGTTGGGAGACAACTAGAATGGAGTGGGCGGGGATCAGAGTGATAGCCCTCGCCCAGAGCGGTTGTCGTAGGTGCTTGTACAAGACTACAATCTGGGCGACAACAAGGCTCATCATCAGTAACGTCAACAATATGAGAGAGTTTGACATTAGGATTCATTTGGGCATAAGCTTAAACGAAAGCAAAGGCGTCAAAGGTGGAAGGAACAGTAACAAAGATTGTAGGTGGAGCAACAGAAATGGGACTCATAGCAACAAAGGTTATCGCTGGCGGCTTCAATGATTGACCAACAAGAGGAACAACACTAGGAACCTCTAAAGTAGAACAAACAAAACTTACCATGAAACTGACTTCGGAGTCCAGTCACGGTATTACGAATATAAAACATGCATTCCTGGAACTACTTTTGCGACATCGTCTGGAGATCCTGTTCGATATCAACTGTGCGATTTTTGGAAGATGATGGAACATCTGCAAAGGAATTATGAGGTTGCATTTTGTCAAGAAAATAAATAATCTTGCCCTCTATATGTTGGAAATTAGGAGGTTTTCAACTTATTATTAGATTTCCATTAACATGATAATTAATTGTGAATCAGACAACATTATTATTATTATGTTTCCTTTCTTCATCAAGCAATTACCATAAAAGCATGAAGATCGTAGAAGACAATAAAACACAAGATATAAGCTCCAAGCCAGGGCAAAACCCAAAAAATATCTTCTTATAGAATCAGATCAAATGAGATATCCAAGACCCATGACCACAAAAATTTCCACCTCTAGATGCCAAACCGTCCTTGCTTCCAGCGGATTCATTAGCAAGAGACCAACAACAAGAGGCAAAACAAGACAAATCTTCCACAAACCCTAGTTTCAAGAAGGAATCCTTTCTTCTAGACTTTGTCCTCCATTTCTTCTCTTCCTTTCTCCGTGATATTTAAGATCAAGAATCCATCCAAGTGTGTATACAAATGAGCTCCATCTACCCTCTATTTATATATAGATTAGAAGGGGTGTGAATAGACACGTCCATTGGGTTAGAGTTGGCTAAACATGTAGGTCGACTTGGCATCTAGAGGGGTTTCTGTCGCAAAATTTACATTTGAAAATTTCTTTTTCCTTTTTCTTTTACAATAGGTCCAAAATAGGATTTTGACTCTTTGACTCAAAAACCTAAAAGCATGAAGAACATGCTTATCTAGAAAAATAATAATTTTTTTTTCTTTTCTTTTTACATAAAATACATAATAGTACAAATTATGAAGACCGAAACTAGTTACATTCTCCAACACTCCCTCTTAACTAGGGAGGTATTCATAATTGTACACCTGGTACAAGGATATTCTCATATGAAGAGTCAGATTGGTAAGCCATATGTAAGTGTCAACATTGTATCATCCTAACTAGCATTGTCAACATAGCAAGGCCTTGACTAACAAGCTCTATCTCTTCATTAGATTAGAGCACAATGTTGGGAGGCTTTACATGGGACACCGCACTACCTCTCAAGGCACATACCCAATCTGAATGTTCACAAGGTATGTCCTTCTAGGGCTATTCTTATCTTGGATTCCCAATCCTTAAAGAATATTGGTCCTCTTTGACTGCTCTTGTGTTGGATACCCTATCCAACCCTCAAAGAGTGTCGGTCCACAAGACCACTTCCGTATCTTAGATTCCAAATCCTCAAGGAGTACCAGTCTCGGATGCTTACCTAATCCTTTGGACCCCATTCTCTCTGCATGGCCTTCAGAAGACGTGCGACTGTTAGTCTTGGCCTAGTGCATGACACATGAAGTAGAGAATCATGTCCATCATTACTACCTCTCAACTATGGAGTATGTACTAATCCCCCCACACACAAAGGGAATATATCCAAGCTCCCTCTCAACTATGGAGTTATGTACTAATGCCCCCACACACAAAGGGAATATATCCAAGCTCCCTCTCAACTAGGGGGATGTGTCCAACATCAACGACTTGTTCTTCATGGAGATAGCTGCATGATTCCTTCTTTCCTTTGTATCTCTTCCTTCAATCTAGTGAAAGGGTTCGAGGCATCGACCTTGCATTCCACTTTCCTTTCTTTATCATCAATGAAGGCATTATATTGAGCCTTATCAAACTTCAAGCCAATCATAGTTCCCTCTCAAAGTGATCTTCATTGTATGAAATTGAACTTCAAGTTATCTTCTCGCATTGCTACCTTTCAATCCCAAGATGAAAACATGTTGACTTCATAATTTCCAAATATCATATATTCAATTCATACAGTTGAACTTGCCTCAACTGTCATCATGTATTCCTGCAATATCCTTCTAGGTAGCAAAGCAATATGTTAACCAGATAACCAATAACAAAAATATTAACATTAGACTTACCTCATTATGATGGCCTTCTCATCAAGGCATTAACTTTCTTGAGTTCTTCGAGATCAACATCCTTTCGCAGAATCCATCTCCACTTGAATCTTTCTTTATGCATTCATTTTAATTAGAGTGCCCATGGATCGAGCTTGATTACCAAGCTGTAATATCTTCCTTGGAGTTGTCATTGTTAACGCCCTTTCTTTCTTCTGGATACCGTGCTTGATGTTGATCAACATCGTTATATTTATGCCATGCAATCTTGTTAGAGAGTCTTGATCTTTTTCTATACCAAAGCATGTCAAAAGCTTACTGAGGACATTTTATATCCAACTTCTTTTGCAAGATTCTTACAGATATGAACCTTTTCCTGAATAGTTACTTACAATATGCACTCCTTTGCTTTTCATACAATCTTTTAGCTATCCCTTTAGAATGAGCTTGCTTCTTGTACCTGAAAATTTGACCATCTGCATTCCTTCATCTCTTTTAATCATCAACGAACTTGTTAGCATCAATTCCTTCAAGGTCCTTACAGTTCCATCTTTCCATCATGCTCATCATGTTCAAGATGCCATTAACAAGCATAAGAACTGCTTTGCATTGCCATCCTTCTTGTCTTGCTTCCTTTATTATGTCCTGCAATGTTTACCAACAAGTACAACCAAGCACAATATACAAATACAAGAACATGATGTCAATTATGACAATCTAGGGTTTCTATGGTATCTCAGAGGGTGAACTCATAGGGTTTTTAAATACAAACCCTAGATTCCTTGATCTTATCCTTGATAAGATTTTTACTTTCACCGGAAACATCAGCGCTAGAGTTTTGATGTCACAACTTAAGGTTTATCCAATTCAACCCTCACCCACGTTACTTACAAACCTAGATATTTTAAATTCAATTGAAAAGGTTTCTATAGAGGGAATAACCAAAAAATTAGGGTTAGGGTTTTTCACTTTTCTATGGTTTTCTCCAATCCAGGTCCCATCTAGGGTTTACGAACCCTAGATATCTTGGAAAATATACAATCCCTAGCTACAAAACCCTAATTAATTTATCGACCCTGTCTCTTGACTATTTCTATTAGTGCATAAAAAATACACATTACACACCTATGACCTCCATAATTACGAGAGACTTTTGAACATTCTGTCTTAAGACCACACTGTGTCGTTTTCTTTGCTCAAAACACGTAGAGGTCAAGAGGCAGGCTAATAAGACCACTCATCACAACGGTTCCTCAGGAAAGGGTACAACACCAAGTGAAAGCGAATAATCGGCCAAGCAGATGGTGATGATGGAATGAAAAACGAAGACTCATCTTGCAGAAATAGGCTGATAAAAAGTTGCAATCACGAGGAAGAGTGGTTTCATTTTTACACAAGCTTGAAATAGAGAAAAATTGTGCTTGAGATACATTTTAATGCCCCCCAAGCATAACCTATAGAGGCACATGGTCCCCAAGCTTCGTTTGATTTGCCTAAGTAGACTACTGGTTACTAATAGGTGGATGAAATGAAAGTTCATTTACGAGATCAGGTGAAAGACTCTACTAAACATTTACGAGATCTAGTCAAAAGACTCTACTCAATTAGGGGAGGATTTGTTCATTTTTTAACGAGCTTGACACAAGAAAAGAAACTATGCTCAAGAGAGTTGTTTCATTTTTTAACGAGGTTGACACAGTAAAAGAATCATCCTCATGAGGACTTGCTTCATTTTTTAACGAGGTTGACACAGTAAAAGAACCATCCTCATAGAACCTTGCTGTGGATTCCAAGAGTGTTGAAGAAAGTGTAACTAGGTTCGGTCTTCATAAATGTAATTTTGGTCTTTGTATTTATAAAAGAAAAGAAATATTATTTTTTTGTTATTCATATCAATGAGTTTCTTACTCATTGCATAGGTCTAGAACATGTCAAAGTGCTATAGGGAAGTCAAAGAAAGAAAAGAAATGTTGAAGACCCTTAAGGGCATGTTACACCATGTATATTTATGTATGTGAGTCCAAGAAATACCTCCAAGCCAAGTCACAAGCCTCCTCCATGCAACGACATCACAAAAGGAAGCAATGTGAAGCATAGAAGTCAAGTCGGCCTAAAGAAGGAGCAAACCTCTATATATAAGGGTCATTCCACCCCTCCAAAGCAACGCAATTCACCTCTGAAATCAGCGAAGGAAAAGGACAAGTATAGGGTATGAAAAAGGACGAAGAAGGAGCCTCTAGTGAAGCGAAGAAGTAAGGAAGAAAACCGAAGTTAATAGGGATGTCTTAGGGCCTATTACAGTCAATGTCACATGGTTCGGGTTCGAATTCGAATTCGATTACAATTAAGTTTGATTCGAGTTCGAATTTTTAGATGAGGTTTGTATGAGGTTCGCCATTAGGTTCGTTCATGTATATAATTTAAATATATATATATATATATATATATATATATATATATATATAAAATAATTAAAATTACATAAATCTTTTATATTCATTTATAATTAATATATATTTATAATTTTAATCATATACTATATCAATAAATTTATAATTTTAAATTCCAACGCGCTGCGTCATTAAACCTATAAGTAGGCTTAAAATCATAACTAACAAAACCGATTCGGAAAAGCACGCATTGTGGAATAACGTATGGTCTAATTAATGCTAAATTTTACTACAAATTTTGGTTCAGCTGTTTTATCTTATCGTGCTTAAGATTCATACAACGAAGAATTTGTTTACGTTCTTTCTTTTTCTTGAAAGGAAAGCTTCCATGGACACGTACATTTTTTTAATAATTTCTCTCAAGAACTGAATCAACTAAATAAAGAATCGGCATATCAAGGCGATGACGGACTCAAATGCCCATAATTTAACTTCTAAAAAAAGTGTCAGGTGAGAAATGTCCTAGCAGGACTCGATCCCTTGCAGCAGAGGTGCGAAGCCATCCTTCGTTAAAATGTTTCAGTAAACAAGGCCGACAGAAGGCTCGCCGACTTGCACTTTCTGTCCCTCTTTGATCTTCACCACAAAATTCTGAGTCTCCTCCATACTTCAAGAAGCGATCTCCCTGCTCCTTCGCGTCTGCTATCTATTAAATTTTTGCTTAGAAATTGTGGAGCCACGGGAACACTATCTGTAACCTCAACACAATAGGAACTAAGATAAAGTCGAACCTTCTCGAACCTAAACAAACTTTAATTTTTTTTTTGAAATTCGCTGAATTTCGGACCTCAATGTTTAGGTTCGACGAACCCTGTGACACTGATTACAGTCACACATGCGAAGAAAAGGAGGCTCTCTCTGCTATCATAACAACCCTCCTATTACAATCATAAATGTTCGTTGGTTGGGCTAAGAAAGGAGTGCCTATTAAGCCTGTCACTCAAGTGAAGAAGAAGACCACACAAGCGAAGGAAGGAGAGCAATCTAGCATTAGTTTCTTGAAGGAATCCCCTCACACGTGCGAAGAAATAGGGCCACATTGCTGTTACATCGGACCTACAACTATATCTCAAGGAAGAGCTCGATTGTAAGAGGGATAAGGTACTCTTTATTAGGGAAGGAGTCTACTAAGGAACACTGCAAAATATCTCTTCTAATGCAAGCATAACTAGGGTTGCTACCTGTTGCCTCAAGAAGAACGAAGTGCTGGAAGGAGGAGGACGTAGTGCCGGTAAAAGAAGTACAAAGGTTTGACTTGTGCTTGGAGGATCTTCTTGTCAAGGGTCTAGGGTTTGGCATTTATCAATAGAAGCTTCAATAAGAGAAATTTCAAGAAGGGTTTTCCTCTCTAAGAGAGAGAGGTTTTGCCTTGGCTGAGAGCCAACATCTTGTGTTCTTGTCTCTTGTATTTTGGTAACTGTTTGATGAAGTAAGAGAACATACACTAATAATAATAAGAAGAAGATTGTGTTAGCAAGAAAAGTAAAAGTACTTCACAAATTGTTATCATTGCTAGAAGAATCTCATTATAACTCAGGTGCCCTAGATTCTTCAACATGGTATCAGAGCTAAGGTGACACATCAAGGAAGGGCATCTCAAGAACACATACAAGGTTGAAGCATCAACTCTACAAGCTAAGGGTTTCAAATCCATCAAGGACAAGGAGGTCTATCATCTACTCTTCTAGATCCATCAAGGAAGACTACAAAGCAAGAAGAAGAGCCTTTCATATAAAGGCACCTACAAGAAGATCCATTAAAAGAAGAATCTACATCAAGTTACATCATCTTCAAGAAAAGAAAAGCACTCCAATTCAAAGAAGTCTTCATCACCAAGCAATGTCTTTGAAGGAAGCAATTTGAAGATCACCAAGATCCAAGAAGGCAAATCATCAAATCTTCAAGGAAGGAGCAAGACTTCCTCATCATCAACACTATCAAGTAAGTACTTGTATGTCCTCTTCTGAACATATCACAATGTCTTTTTGCAAGGAAAGCAACAAATTGGTTGGGATTGCTAATTTCCTTGCATGGAAAAAGAGGATTGATTTACTTCTCAAGGAGAATGAACTTCTAGAACACATCAAAGGGAGTATCACTGTCCCTGCTAAGGAACAAACTCAAGCCCTAGCAAAATATAATAAGGATGAAACAAGGGCTCAAAGGATTCTAATAGAATCCATCAAGGACTCTCTCATTCCTTATGTTTCCAAACTTGAAACATCGAAATAAATCTATGATAAATTGATAGAGCTATTCTCAATTAGTACAGTTGGAGAAGTGAGATCATTATGCAATGAGTTGTCTAAGATGAAGATATCCAAGGAAGGAATAACTCCCTACTTCATGAAAATCTCTGATATGAGAGATCAACTACAAGAGCTAGGAGAAGTCATGTCTGACAGAGAAATGACAACTGTAGTACTCAATGCTCTACCTGAGGATTGGGGCAACTTCACATCAAGTATATATGCCAAGAAGGAAGCTACCCCACTAAATGAACTTTGGTCTCTGTGCAAAATTGAGGAGACTAGACTCAGATGATGTGGGATCAAAGGAACAAGCATTTGCTGTCATGGCCAAGAGAAAAGGAAAGTTTGGCAAGTTTGGTCCATGAAGGATAGGTAACAAAGATATGTCCAAAGTCCAATGCTTTGGCTGCCAAGAATATGGACACTACAAAAGGGATTGTCCCAAGTTTAAGAAGGACAACAATAAGAGGAAAAGAGAAGAATCTCACATTACTCAAGAAGTGAAAGAAGAAGAGAAGAAGCAGAAAAAGGAGGACCCTCCAGATCTATACTATGACTAAGTCAACTTCTTTACATAAGTCTTCTTTCAAAGTTTTGGGTATCATAGGGACATGTAGAAGTAGGATAGAATGCATGGTTTAGGAAAAATGGCATCTTCAGGAATATAGGAGCATAATGTAGAGATAGCTTAGATAAAGATATTCATGTAGAAAGGATGTAGCTATTGAATGACCTCATCAATGCAGAAAGGAAATGATCATGATAAAATCTTAGAAAGCCACTATCATCAACAAAGAAGAAGCATTTGCAGGATGAGGACTACTAAGATCCTCCGGTGGAATCTTCAATAGAAGATTCATAACTTTCAGAAAAAGCAGATGTCTCGATAGGAATTCCACTCATGGGATTCAAGAAAGAATGATATGTAGGCAAGAAAAAATGAAGCAAAACAAAGAGGAAATCTCAAAAAGCTATCAAAAGAAGCAAAGATGATCAAGGAAATAGTCAAGATGAGGTATGTATTCATCTATGTTTTTAGTTTAAAAGTCATGTCATCATATATATTAATGAAATTATGAACATGAGTGATGGCTCTAAAAACATGGTTAGGAATAGGGTTGTCTTAGGGCCTATTACAGTGGCACGTGCCAAGAAAAGGAGGTTCTCTCTGTTGTCATAACAACCCTCCTATTACAGTCATAAAAGTTCGTTGGTTGGGCTAAGAAAGGAGTGCCTATTATGCCTCTCACTCAAGCGAATAAGAAGACCACACAAACGAAGGAAGGAGAGTAATCTAGCATCAGTTTCTTGAAGGAATCCCCTCACACGTGCAAAGAAATAGGGTCACACTATTGTTACATCAGAACTACAACTATATCTCAAGGAAGAGCTCGATTGTAAGAGGGATAAGGTACTCTTCATAAGGGAAGGAGTCTACTAAGGAACAAAGAAAAATATCTCTTCTAGTGCAAGCATAACTAGGGCTGCTATTAGTTGCCGGAAGAAGAACAAAGTGCCGGAAGAAGGAGGACGAAGTGCCGGAAGAAGGAGGACGAAGTGCCGGAAGAAGAAGGACAAAGGCTTGACTTGTGCTTGGAGGATCTTCTTGTCAAGGGTCTAGGGTTTGGAATTTATCAATAGAAGCTTCAATAAGAGAAATTTCAAGAAGGGTTTTCCTCTCTAAGAGAGAGAGGTTTTGCCCTGGCTGAGAGCCAACATCTTGTGTTCTTGTATTTTGGTAACTGTTTGATGAAGTAAGAGAACATACACTAATAATAATAAGAAGAAGATTGTGTTAGCAAGAAAAGTAAAAGCACTTCATAAATTGTTATCATTGCTAGAAGAATCTCATTATAACTTTGGTGCCCTAGATTTTTCAACAAAGAGGACAATGCTTTGGAAGGAATACATGCCAAGGGATACATGTCGATCATGGCTTCCAAGAGGTCTTCATCAAAAGGAAGAATAGTTCTCTAGAAGGAACACATGTCAATGGACTCAATAGGAATAAGAAAATTGGGTTCAAATGTCCCCATTGAAGGGTTCACCATGTCACCTACTAGATGTAAGTCAAAAGAAGATGAGCATATAGTGAGAGGCTCATTTCTATCGGTAAGTGAATGCATGGGACTAGTTGCCACATAATTAACTTGTGGTGGGGTAGATACCACTTCCATATAAGGAACATTCAGGGATGTTGGATGGTTGGTAGTCGAATCAAGAGCAATGAACAAAAGCTCGTCAATAGTCACAATGTTTCCATTGTGAGGGAAAGACATCACACGAAAGAGTGTGGACATGATAGCTTTCATGGCATAGACATAGTCTCACCCAAGGAGCAAATTGAAATCCAAGGGGCCTTGGATTACCATAACATCAATACAAACAATTTTACCTTCCAAGGTAATGGGTAACTTAGGAAGGATCCCTAAATGTTTGCTGATGGTTCTATTAAAAGCTAACAGATTCTATGTAATAGACACAAGCTGAGGGGAACCCAAAGCTTGCCAAGCGATTGAGGATATAATACTAACAGAAGCACCTTCATCTACATTTGTGTGTCACACATTTTTACCATAAGCCTTCACAATGATTTGGGAGGGGGTGGAAGAAGGGAGACGAAGCTCTGTCAGTCTATTCTAATCAAAGGAAATAACCTCAGTACTTGTAGGGGGTTCCGTAGAAACGGGTGAAATGCCCCCTTGTGCGGTGGAATTTGAAGTAACAAAAAGAACCTGAGTGGTATTAACTTCACTCTCTAAAGGGAGAGTGGGATTGACCAAAGATGGAATCAATTCGACCACTTGATCAACCAATGGTTCATCAACCTGAATGATATGGGTTTCACTCTCCAATGGAAGAGTGGGATTGATTGTACTTGGAATTAGATCAATCACTTCGTCAACTGACGATAGGTTGGGAGAAAGCTTACGATAACCAGTTGGAGGTTGTTGTTGAGAAACACTAGGGTTTGCCAACAATTTTGAGGCTTCATCCATGTGAGGGCAAAGGTGAGTTTGATGACTCCATTCGCATAACCTACAAGGGAGCCTGACTTTCCCTTTTTCCCCTTTCTTTTTGGAACCTTGATGGATCAACAGTAAATTGATGATAGTCCTCAAACCATACTTTCAAGACCTTAGGAATACCAGGACAATTGATAAGGAAGTGGTCACCTTTACAAAGATTGCAAGGGTATTTGGGCTTGCGATAAATGTTGGAGGTTTCATTATCAACCGTCACAGTAATGGTTGGTTGATTTACTCCTTTCTTATCTCGCTTCTTCTTCTTCATCCCTTTCTTCTTCTTCTTATGCACCTGGTTACTCGCATCAAGGCTTTTACCAAGCGAAGAAGAAGAAAGGGAGGAAGACATGTTGGGCAAAGAAGGTAAAGGATTAACATGAGGTAAAAGATCCGGTTGAGGTGAAGTAATTTGGGTATTTGAAACCAATGAGGTTGAAAACAACCATACTGGTAAAACTATCGCGAATCCAGGAAGACACAATGTAACCATATAAGGAGGACCAACATTTCAAAAAACAAGGAAAATGACTAGGATCCCCATTAAATGGGGTTCCTTGATTGGTAAATTTCGGAACTGTTGCCATCAGATTCAACCGTAAGTCTATTGAAAAGTGAATTTTAGTTAAAAATTTAACAATCTTAACAATCCAAATTCACAATCCACACCTAAGGTCTACAAAAAGTAAAACAAGAAAATAACACATGCTAATAAATCTAAGGAGTCAAACCATGCAAACAACCTTTTCACAGCGAAATCACTAGTTGGTGATGAAACCCAACGTCGCAGAGATAAATGTGAAAAGTGGATAGAGATAGAGTAGGGCGAATCAGTTATGTTGACAACTTGCTTAATGGCCACAATATGGTGCAAGTAACTTCACTTATGCCATCTCGAGTGAAGAATACCCTCCAAAAAGGTCCAAGTGAGTTTAGTCAATGTTTGTTCCAGGTACAGCTGGGACTTCTCCAGTATGGTCGCCAATTTGTTATGGCAGACGAATCGTTCTTGCAGACAAGAACGTTCTCCCTACATTCAAAGACAAGTCTTGAAACAAACAAGAAAGTAACTGTAAACTTTCCTTAGTCTATAACTGAGGCATGATATATAAAATGTGCAAGACCTCCTTAGTCTATAACTGAGGCATGATATATAAAATATGCAAGACCTCTTACCTTTCTATGAAATGCTTGTAGATGTCCCTTGAATGCTTTCAAAAGCCCTTCTTTGTTGCTTCAAGAGAAGATCTGCATAGACAAAACCAGACAAAGAGTAAAAGCATAACATAGATAAAGATTGAAAAACAACATATGTAGAAATTGCAACATAGCATATATCATAGCATGAATTCAATACCTCAATTACAAACTATGCAAAAGATCAAGGAGCTTTGCAATGAGCATCATAACAAGTGCAAATAGGAAAGAAACAATTGCTTGTATTAATCTTGAATAAGAAGGAGCAATACAATCTTAGCCTTGATGTTGCAAGCCTCTTCCCAATAGTCTCCAATCCTTCCTTCAGTGATAAGCTTCCAGGCCCAATCCAACAGTATAAGTTTACATTCAAAAAGTCTCCCTCACCCTTTGGTCTGTGTTGAATTTATAGGCCAAGAGGAGGAGGTTTGAGATCCTCTTCTCAAGGGATGAGCTCCATAAAGGGAGGGAGTTTCATTCATGAACCAAAGGATGACGCCCAAGTATGTAGAGGCTTGAGGCCTTCAGTTGGGAAATATTCCTCCAACAAAGCTTCTAGAAATTGCTTTTTATTTTTTACCTATGTTAATAGTTTTGCGCACTTTTCAGTGGAGATAGAGCGCAGGATTGCATAGACCATAATGGTCATAACTGTTTTTGCACAGGTAGTGGCTAGGACAAGTGCGCAAGTACTTGGAAACAGGGTTTAAAGCAATGTAATCTAGGATTCTTGTTATCTTTGGGATTGACACAATTTTGCTTCCAAGATTGCATGGGATTGCTTCAGAGCAATTCATTGGATTGGCGGTCATTTGCCTAATGGTGACAAAATGACGTGTATCAATTAGACAAGGCCTCAAAGTGATTACATTATATATTGATAAGAGCTCAACATGTCACTTATGGGAATTGAACCTGGGTGGGGAGGATAGCAACATTCCTCCCAACCATCCAATATATATCTATATATATATATATATATATATATATATATAGCAAACTATAAGATTTTTACTGGAATTGCATTCAATGAAAATATTCACCATTCTGAGCGATGACTCGAATTACTAAAATGTGAGAGGAGTCAGGACATAGTTAGCAGATATATCATCGTCGACGAAGGGAGAATGAAAATTGTGCCTTCTTTACAAGGTTCAATCATTTTTAATTTTTATAGACAAAGTAAAACTCAACGCAAAGAAAGATGATGTGCCAAAAAGGGCCAGAGACATATCTAAGTAAATTAAAGGTCTCAGTACGATAAATTGCGTCCTAGACCAATGAGAAACTCCTCAAAACATCCTGTGAATGTGGCTGGTGCAGTAGTGTGCACATGTCTTTGTGGGCTTCAGTGTGGATTGTGTGACAATGTCAGGGATTTTCCTATAGTTTCTGGTTTGAAGGTCTTCCTGTAATTTGGGTCAGATATCAAATCTGACTTATTTCTATCAATGGGTTTGGTTAATTGATTATCTTTATTTGTACTGAAGTTTGTTTCTCCATGTTTCTAAAATATTCATTATAGATTTGTTTATTTTAAATTGGACACGGATGTTGTGTTATTAGACAAGCAGTTTTTAGTAGGTTCTTAAGAATTCTCGTATCATTAACTTGAACAATTATTGAGTTGTCGATCTTTGTAGTTATTTGTAAGAATGTTTTTCTTGTTTACTAAGTTATAAATGTTTTAAAACTCTTTGGTTGTTCAAAGTATTTGTAACAACAAAAACAAGTGTTTTTCTTGTAAGTTATAAATGGTTTAAAACTTTTTGGTTGTTCGAAGTATTTGTAACAACACTCCTTGTTTTTGGCACCTTTTCCCATTGTCAATCATTTTCTGAAGTACTAGATTCAAAATTTTATATTTTCAGTTCTTCTCTTCACTGGATTAGGAGTGTTGAGGATCTAATCCCTAATCTTTTAGCAGAGATGTCTTTTATAGTACTTTCTACACACTGTAAGCGTAACTTTCCAAAAAAGTAAAAAAGGGAAAGAATTGTTTGTTATTTCCAGTGACAAAATATTGGTCATTTATATAGACTAATATACTTGTTTTCCAGATATTGTAATCATTTATTTAATTTATTTACATTGTGTTTATTGAATATTCACTCCAATGCCTCACCTGTAAAAGGTCGAATGAATATCTTTATAACCTGTGGTGATTTCACTAGTTGAATTCTGAACTGGGCAAAGAGCTATTCTGACATAGTATTTGGATACAGTTTCTTGATGTGATGTTACAGAGAGTAAAAGAAGAAGAACGTCTTCGTCTTGCTTCGGGGCTTCCTGCACACAGTTCCAGTAATCTCCTGAGAAAATGTGGATGGAATCAGCTAGATAGTCACTATCATGAAAACCTTGTGAATCCGGTGTCAAATTTCCTTGCTGAAGATGGTTCTTTTGAGAAAAGTTTTCCTCTTTTAAGCTATGGTCAAATTGAAGATAATACTTTGGAAAATTTGAATTTGGATTGCTCCTATCCCAGCATAAAAACTGGAAAAGATTCGAGCAGATCACCACCACCTCAGACTGTAATTCCAAAGGCAGATCCAGATGCTGCAAAGTGTGATTTTTCCTTGGACAATCTTACTATTAAAGAACTTCATGAAACTTTCAAGGCAACATTTGGGCGAGAAACCTCTGTTAAAGATAAACAGTGGCTGAAGCGGCGTATTTCAATAGGGACAAATGTGAGTAAGAAGACAAATAAGAAAGAAAAGATAAATTCAAGGTCTGGGAAGAGTCTTGTTCAACAATTTCCCGATGATTCTGATAACGTACAGGTGATTAAGAGTGAAGTGGTAGTAGATGGTTCTGTAGAGGCGGTAGCCAGGAAAAGACCTCTTGGCAGGGATTCTTCCACCACTTTGTTTACAGATTTTGTCCCAAAAACAGAGTTTGAATTGTCAAATGATGAAGTTCCACTTGGAGAGGAGACTGTAGGCAAGCGGATGCGAAAACCGACTCGGAGGTACATTGAAGAGTTGTCAGATGTAGATTCCAGACTGAATAGTGGAAAGCCTACAGTTGTTGAGAGAGATTCAGACCAAGGATACACACCAGTAAAGTCTCATGCTAGACCTTACTGGAATGAATTTGAGAGAATGGCATTGGTGTTTAGGCAGGATTCTCTTGGCGGCTGTGGTATCCAAGTTCCATTTGTCCTTAGAGTACGGAGAGGGCGCCCCAGGAAGAATTGCAGTTCACTTCTGGTATGTGTTTCTGGTTTGAGCTCCTGCTTTACGACCTAGACAGAATAGTTTGAAGGAAAACTGAATCACAGCATTATTAAATTGTAATTGCTGAATTTCTATTTATTTCTTTTGTACCTTTCATAATCAATGCTGGTAATGGATGGAGTTACTGTATTCCTTCTTGTTGCTTCTGATAACCGTTTTTTGTTTCCACATGGTTAAACTATAGAATGAGAAGGTTGGGAGTATATTTATACCTTCAAAACAAATTTTCACATTTTACTTTCAGATAACACTTCTTTGCATCTTTTGTAGTATGTGGGTTTTGCAAGTTATATTTTGAACCTGGAGACAATGCAGTATTCAACTTTATGTATATCCGAAATGTTGTGCATGTTTGGCCAATCTAGTCATGTTATATAGTTGTAGAATTGCTTCTAGAGTAGACACAATTCTGCTAGCTATGGCGGCATGCACATGTCAAAGGACAGGCATTGCTAACCTTTGAATTGGTTTTAAGGACAGCCATTGCTGGTATTCACATTAAAATTATTACAGTATGTTATAAACTTTTGTATAGTGTGGAGTTGAAAAGCCTTCTAAAAAATAAGCCTATTGAAACATTGCCACTTTCTAAATTCTTACACCATTGACATTTCAGATGCCGTTTTTTAAATAAGAGAAATTTTTATAAAGATTCAGAAACATTACAAAGCTTGAATTAGACAAATGAAGCAATTGTCCATCATATTCATTATGTTAGGTGATTTTACAGCTTTTCCTTTTGCTTTTACATTTATGTCTACATCTAATTCTGCCTCCATTAAACTAGTATTTTTTTATCTCCTTCAAAATCTTGGTGCCATCAAGGAAACCTACCAAGCTAGAGCAAATACATGAACAAACTTTAGAGAAAGGGTTTGACAAATGTTGAAATTTGATGTTCTATGCTGAAAGAATTACTTATTATGAATCTTCTTTCTGGTGCAATATCAGTTAAGCATATGCACAATAGAAAACATCCAAGAACACAATGAGACACATATAATTTAGGTCCAATGACCAGGGCAAAACCCATGAGGGGAAAACCCAACCAGATTCTTCTTCTATTAGAAATCAATTGTTCAACAGAGAAACATAATACAATGAGATATCAAGAGAATACGTAAGTTCACCCAAATCTGAACTAGGTGTAGCAAGACGATCTCTGGCAGCAGCCGCTGATGCAAACACTGAATCACTTTGGCTCACCAAGTTCTGCTTTTACTCTTCGAGTCTCTCTCTCTCTCAATCCTTCTCTAGTCTCTCCAACTCTCTCTTTCACAAGTTTGAATTCTCCTTTCACAATGCACAAGTAAGGAGTGAAGATATGAGACACATATATATAGGAGGAGCAACGAGTTCATGTCATAAAGGAGGAGTAACTCACATGCCTTGAGGAAGAGTAACATATGCCAATTTAGGGAGAGGTATGAATGCCTTGTAACTCATGCCATAAAGGAGAGAGGTACGCATGCCTTGTAACTCATGCCATAAAGGAGAGAGGTACGCATGCCTTGTAACTCATGCCATAAAAGGAGAGAGGTACGCATGCCTTGTAACTCATGCCATAAAGGAGAGAGGTACGCATGTCTTGTAACTCATGCCTTAAAGGAGAGAGTGTAACATACACATTGAAGAGTGCATAAGAGGAATCTTTTATGACAAATATTTAATGAGGTAAGCGAGTGTAAGAGGAGTGCAACAAATCCATTAAGATAGAGAGAGTAACGCTTCATTAAGGTGAGAGAGAGTTACGAGTGCCATCAAAGAGAGAGAGAAAGGTGCGAAGTGGCATGATTGAGTGCCAAGTAGGAAAGGTGACATGTATTTCCTTTTTGATAATAATATTATAGTATCATAAGGATAATAATAATATTAATGATAATATTGATGATTAAATAAAAAATTTGATCAATTAAGATTGATTAAGGATAAGTTAAGTGATTTTCCATCATCTATACTTGATTACCAATTGAAGTAAGGTGGATTACTATTTTTGGAAAGTCATGCTTGGAATGATAGACATGACTTTCTATTTTTAGAAAGTCACTCTAGAATTGTCAGAAATGAAATTTTATTCAAGGAAATTCATCTCTTAGCTGCCAATTTTCAACAACAAAGACCACATCTAGAATTTTGTTGGCTTCCAAAATCTTGTTTCTCACATTGGTACTAAGATATCATTGAGGAATAAACAAAGTTTAGTCTTTGAAGCAGTAATTCTTAAAAGAATGAAATATATCTGGTTGCATGACTTGTACTTGGAATTTTTCTTTGGCTTCGAAATTGTTGATGATGGACCGTCTAATCTTATAGCTACTAACTCAAGTTGTTGTCCAATTCCTCATTGCATAAGGTGTCTTGGCTTTCTTCGTTGTCAAAAGACATGTAAGGGCTTCCACAACATTCATACCTTAGAGAATACTCTCCTCCCAACTAGTATTTGCCATCCAAGTTGTCTACTTCAACTTCACGTTAGTAGACTCATCATTTCATGTTGTGATCTTTTGCCTATACGGCCCCATGTGTGTGTTCATTTTGCCACAATGTTTGACCATCTTGAGTCACTCAACAAGCCTGTGGTTATGTATATCGCACTTTTCATCTTTTATGGCCTAGATTGCTACATCATGGCTCATTTTTAGTTCTTGTAGTATTGTTCCAATGTCCCTAATGCCTTCTTAAAGTGAGGTGCAAGCATATGTCCTGGTGGGGCCATTGCCTCCAATGAGCCTCAAAATAAGGGAGACTCCTTGGGTCCTTGAATGTAGGGATATTTACTTGCAGAATGTGGACTTCTAGAACAAAGACTATTCGATTACATTGCAATTTGGGCTGGGATTACATACTTATTACTAACTTGGATTGGTGTTGGCTATCTCTGGTGCATTAATGAGCCATTATGGGCCATTTTTCTGATTTGAAGTTTGTCCAACATCAAATCAACTCCAAAATTTGTGATTAAATCCTATTGATCATTGTCTTTTCTTTGTTCATGATGAAATTTAATTCTCCTATATGACTTGGCATATTGTGGGATGCTATAATGACTATTCTTTGAATATATGTACACTGGAGGGGTGAGATTCCCCTTGTTACCACCTAAACTAGCATCTAAGTGGAAAAGCATAGTCTAAAAATGCAACCTTGGGTTAACATTTAGGAGTTGTATAATGGTCACCATATTGCAACTTCCTCTTTACTTTTGGCCGTCTCTTTAGAGGCCAAGGGGGTTATCCCTTAATTATGCAATGATTATAAGTCGAGCCTAGGGAAGCAAATCTTTTCTATGATTAACAAAATATGCAAATATTTACTTCAATAATAGAGAACTAAATCCAATGAAAGATATAGCTTGGAGCATATAAAGGGTTCAACACTTAGTGAAGTGATGCTTCATACAAGCTGATTTAACCTTAAAGAAAATCAGCATACATCACATAAGTCCACTTAGATGCTAAAGCAATGAAGAATGAGTGGACTAAATTTAAAATATGGTTTATAATGCTTAGTGAAGTCAAATTTCTGGATTTGAGCCTTAGTGGTGAAAACACTTGCTCAAACTCTTTAATGATGTAAAATTAAACTTGAAGAGATGAATTACAAATATGTTTAGTGATATGTAAGATTTGTTTGAAATACTAAGAGGGAGGTGAATCAATATTTCTCTTCAATTAGTTAATTTTAACTTCACAGAGCATTAATTGTTATTAGCATCAAATAAACATAAAGCAATCATCAACACCATTCAACAATGCACAACAATAAAGACAATACACTAGATATTTTAGGTGGAAACCCTTCTGAGAGAAAAACCATTGAACACTTCTTAATATTTGTCTTCAATAATTTACATCAATTAGGAAGCTCCAACTTCCAATATTTTCAGCTCCAATTGAAGGAGGCTCCAACCCCCTGGTTTACCAGCTTCAACTGGAAGGACGCTCCAATGCCCTGGTTTACAGGTTCCAATCTAAAGGATGCTCCAACACCTTATTTACCAGCTTCGGTGGGAAGGATGTCCAATGCCTTGCACAAACTCCAACCTGCCCTAGCACCACCCTGCCACCTTGAAGTTTTTTTAGGCTCCAACCTAAAGGAGACTCCACTCTCCTGCCTTGCACCACCCTGCCACACTACTTAGCAAGCTACCACTTGCCCTGAAGGTTGCAACCTTCGGCTCACCACATTTCAAAATTTTTAGATTGGATCCACCTGTGCTCAAAAATAATACAAAAACAAATCACAACACAACTACTGCTCAACAATTAAATCTGCTTCTTCTCAAAATTTGCTCAACATATCTACATTAATAAACTTCCAGTCCTGCAATCATGCAATCTATAACTTGTACTGTACCAACCGAAGCTTGCAACTACAATCTTTATCACTTTCACTGCAACTTGCGTTAGTAGCTCTGCTCAAGATATGTATGTTTCTATGCATTTGCTCTCTCAATATATTCAGCAGTACATAAAACCATTAACTTTGTTCAATAACTCTGCTCAATCTATCGGCTTAGATTAATGGCAAGACCTCTGCTCCTAAGTTAACGGAAACGCGGGTCTAACCTCCTTGAAATGCTGTTCGACGTTTCAGTTCCGGAAACTGGTACAAAACGCCTAAAAAACGGCATGGATCCGTCTCTGTAGCGTTTCAGAATTTCAAAAATGGCGGGTTAGAATTCGAGAATGTCTTTTGTGATTTTTTTGTAAAAATCATTTGTTTCCTCTAAATTTTAATACGTTTTAGAATTTACGGAAATAGATCCGGCCAAAACAAAAACATATTTTGATTTTTCAAAACGGATTCGCCAAAAATAAAAACGTTTCACGATTCTGGCCACCAGGAATGATTTTCCAATTTGATTTTCACTGTGTTTTTTTTATGAGGCGACGAACTTTTAGGTTAACCGATCGATGATAACCTTTACCGAGCCGACGTCCTTTTGTCATTTGTCTGGAGCTTGCGAGCCGACTGCGATTGTGGAGTGAGCTTGCAAACGACTATGCAATGTGAGTGTGGAGCCCTCACCTTGTGAGCCCGACTGTGAGACTTGAGTCACGAGTGTAGAGCCCTCAGACCACGAGCAACTGTTAGTGTGGACTTGGAGCCCTCAACCTGCGAGCAACTATTAATGTGGACTTGGAGCCCTTAGACAGTGAGCCAACTATGTCACTGTGGGAGCCTGAGCCGATCCTGAGAGCCGAGCCTAATAGTGTAAGTAGGCCATGTTATCATTGTAAGCTTGCAAAGGTTCTCAAATGGTTCTCAAGAAGGCCTTCAATTCATTTTTTTTCCTTGTAGGTTAGCAAGGCTAGACGTGACTCCTAAAACTACGAAGATGCTTTCTAAATTTTGATTGTTGGATATATGCTAATTATTGAGTGGTTGCATGTAAGGTGACACAATTTTTGTAGAAAGTGCATATGGGAATTTGTCACTAACATCTTGCTCAACTTTTGTAATCCATTCGTTACATTAGTCATGAGATAGACCACAATGTATATTCCTTTCGTGAACCTAGTTTGTATAGGGACTGATATTATCTTAAGGAACTTATTTTCTTTGTCCTTGCGTTGGTGTATTTATTATGTTTGCAAAGAAAGTTGAAACATTGACGAGAGTGATATTCTTCTGTTTATCGATTACCTCTTGATTTCCTTGTTGGGTGATGGCTTTGGTGTTATGTTATTAAGAGTGCGGCTGAGTATTTAGTTTCCTAGAGACTTGTAGATTTATAAAGAGTAAAATCTGTTGTAGTTGTAGCTGCTCTGAAGTGTTGGCATGGAAATGGCAGCTACCCTTGCTGTCTTCTTGACATCTTTATTCATCAGGGCCTCATGAAGATGTTGTGGTGAAACCTAATACAAATGAACTAGTGGCAATACATGGAAATACCTATAATAATGGATGATTAAGTTCAAGGTTCATTTTGGCATGGCGATAAGTATAAGTCCATAGAAACAAATTGCTAGTTGTTAATGTCAAGTAATTTTTCTTGCACCTTTGTAACGACCAAAAGTCGTATACACAACAAAAATATTTAAAATACTTCATAAACAAAGACATCCATCGTAGGATAGTAATTGTAAATTGTATATTGTATAAAGAATTGATGTAGAATGATTACAAATGAGAATGAGGGTCCTGTATATATAACCAGGTAAATACCCTTTCATGAACATGCATGTCTCTAAGACATGCTTTTTCATTATTAACTAACTAACCATTAGTTAATTTACTTATTATTTATTATTGTATTTATATTATTATGATTATTATTTATTATCTATTTTACATAATTTATGTTCAAAACATTGCCTTCCCCTTCAAAAAGCGTTGTCCTCAAAGCTTGTTGATGAGAGGACTTGAACTCTTATCTGCTGTGAATGTCTTCTCTTCTCGGGACAATCATCTTTGTTGATACAAGTTGATATGATCTTTGCAGTGATATATAAAACTGTTGTACTAAGAATGGATTAGACCATCCTAGATTCATCTTCTGCGGAATCAACTTTTGTGATGAATTGTTATCGTGGGACTAGATTCTACAGACTTTAGTATTCTTGGAAACATAAACTTGTCATTTATTTTCTGAGTGGTACCGGTACGTAGATTGATGGGAAAGTTTGCTCTTGTGATTTGAATGTCGATACATAGTTCCTTTGGTTGGACTTCCACTTATCATGTTAGTGGTTGAATTTTGATTTTCTTTAGGCGCTGTCGTTTTTGATTTGGCGACTGAATCATCACTTGGAATGTTCGTCGTTTGAATGGCAACCCCTAGGTATGTCTTTACTTCAGTAGAATTGAATTTGCTTGAACTATGAGATTAGTGGAATCGATGTTTGTTTCTTCTTCCCCAACTTGGACTACTACATCTAGTGATTTTGATGCTTCTTTTGCAACAATTTTTTCGAACCTATTCATCAATGATTTCTTATCGTCCTTAAGCTTTTTAATTTGTTTGAGCAGATTTTGGTTATGATTTTTGAGACGTAAGCATTTCTCATTTTTTGAGTCAACTTTATTTTGGCCTTCAAGTTTCTCGTCTTTTAAACACTTGATTTGTTCTAATAATTTTTTGTTAGGGTCTTTTAAGCATAAATTCTCCTCTTCTTTCTTTGATACATTTTTTTGATTTGTGCAAGAAGATTCTCATTATGGTTCCTTAGATGCAAAACTTCTTCGTTGCATTTTGTTGATTTTGCATGAAACTGCTCTACGAGATCTGTTGATTTGGGGTAGCATCGAATGTGCTCTAGCCATGAAATTTGGTGGAGAGGTTGGGGCACATAAAATCTCCAATACCCATAAAGAGTTTGGGCAGATTCTAAACAGATAAAGAGATATTAAAATAATTAATATTTTTAATGGAGTCCCTAAGTCTAAACTTAGGGAAAATAAAATATTAATGTGTATTAATATGAATTTGTGTTAGAGTGGTCCAAAAGACATGGATCAATCAAGAACTAATCTTAGCCATTGATTAGGGACTTAATCTTGGTCGTTGAGATGTCAACAGAAAAAGTATAAGAGGAGGCTTGAGGGGCACTTGGAGAACACACTGAGGGAGACCACTGAGTTCAATTTTTGGAGCGGGGTTTGCTGAGAAATTGAAGCAGTGGTCTGTAGAGCAGTCAGAAGGCAGCAAGTACGAAACAGAGAGGTAGGAGATCAATGCAGAAGAGGTAGATGCAGAACCAGAGGAAGCCACGTAGAGGCAACAGAGACTGCGCAGAGACAGAAGGGCTTGCGTCATCCATGCAGAGGCTGCAGGAGTGATGCAGAAGCCCAGAGAGGCTGTGCAGAGCCTCAGTAGGCTGGCACATAGGGTTTCAATTTGACGCAGAGGGTTTCAGGCTGTGGCAGAAGTCGGTAGGGCCTACGTTGGGTTTAGAAAAGTGCTGGAAGTTTGTCTATTTGTGGGTAAGCCAGTTTGGCACCCTGTTGTACAGGAAAATTGCTGAATAATAAAATCCTCCTTTGCTGCACCGATTTTCCCACATTGGGTTTTTCCGGAGACATTAGTCCAAAATAACTGTGTCAATGTGTGCATATGTTTGTTTCTGTATTACGGTGTGATATCTGCAACAGTATTTATTTTAATGTTTGTTGAAGTAATTTCATGAATAACTTATGATGAAATAAGTAGGAAAAATAAATCAGTTGATGTAGTGATAGAATTTTGACATGGTATCGGAGCAAGTAATCAGAGACAAAAATGGAAAATTAGTTATGGGTCGAGACCACGATGCATAGACATACACCTTAGGGTACTCACGCAGATTTTCAGAAGATTGCACAAGAGAGAGAGATTTCGATTTCTCTATGTTGGCTTCTAGGTTTGAAGAAGAAGTGACGTGCATGACTAGTGTTGCATCATCAGAAGTACGGTATATAGACAGTGGAACCTTGTGGCATATGACGGGAATCAGGGAGTGTTTCTCAGAATATCGAGAAGAGAAGATGAACTTTCAGATCACCATGGGGAACAAGGCAAAGTGTACTCCAGTAGGAAAGGGTACCATAGTTTTTCAGAGAGAATCGGGAGAGCGGTTCCGTGCCACAAATGTGCTGCATGTGCCAGGATTGGGGATGAACTTACTTTCCGTGTCATAACTACAAGGCAAAGGCTATGACGTCTACTTCATGAAGGAAAAGGTATACTTCAAACACCCGAGCTGGAAAAAGAAAGTGCAGATTGAGATCAAAAGTAATCGGTTGTACAGATTACAACTAGAATCTCCAATGAGACTAATAGGTAGTCATGGGAACAAAGACCTGAACGAACTATGGCACAGAAGGATGGGTCACTTGCACCATGGAGCTCTGAGAATTCTTAGGAGCACTGTAACAGGAGTTCCGGATTTGAGTACGGAATGAGATGATGTATGCAGGGGATACACTCTAGGAAAGTATGCCAAGGCGGGATTTCCTACGAGCAACCACAGGGCCAAGAGTGTACTAGGATTGATACACTCATATATCTACGAACCTATGTCCATCAAAGCACTCAGTGGTGCCGAGTATTTCCTTACCCTCATTGATGACCACTCGAGGAAAACTTGGACTATTTTCTGAAAACCAAGGATGAGGTTTTCTGTCGATTCAAGGAATTCAACGCTGAAGTGGAGAATTTGACAGGTAAGAAAATAAAAGTCTTGCACTCAGATAATGGTGGAGAATATGTTGATAAAGACTTCATTGATTATTGCGCTAAGGAGGGCATCAGAAGAGAGTGGACAACTCCCTACAATACGGAGCAGAATGGGGTGGCAAAAAGGAAAAACAAGACTATTGTAGAAGCAATTAGGGCCATGCTGTATGATCAGGATATGCCAAAATTCCTGTGGGCAAAAGCATGCAACACAGCTGTCTTCGTTCAGAACAGGTTTCCTCATCGGGCATTGGGTAAGATTACTCCAGAAGAAGTCTTCAATGGGAAGACTGACTTTAGGATATTTGGGAGTTTGGCATATTGTTGCATACTCGAAGAAAAGAGGAAGAAGCTGGATCAGACTGTAGAAAAGGGGTATCTGGCAGGATATAGTGAGAACGCTAAGGCATACAGGATCTATCTTCCAGAGAGCAGGAAGGTAGTAGTACGACGAGATGTAAAGTTCATGGAGGACAGAGCTTTCAGAAGATCTCGCTAAATGCCTTCCAAGGAGCAGTCGAAAGAGGATTTGTTGGTCATGCCTCTTCAACCAATAGAAGTGAAGAATCGTCCCTTAGATTAGGACGATTCTTAGGATGAGGAAGAGGAGCGAATAAAAGCACGTGTTGGTAGAGGAAGAACCAGCAGGGAACTTCGTCAGATTCTGCGTGATGCAGAAAACTTCATTGGAGAGTCAGGGAATAGTAAAAGGGAGCGAAATAACCAAACAGGTATTAGGCGTTAGTAGCTCAGGATGGAGAGCCTGTCAACTTCAAGGAGGCAGCTCAGCATTAGGTCTGGCTAGATGCGATGGTGGAGGAGTATAACTCCATAATGGTAAATGATGCCTAGGAGGTGGTGTCAAGGCCTCAAGACAGATCTGTGGTAGGTTCAAGATGGATCTACAAGATCAAATATGCTGCGGAAGACAGTATTGAAAAATACAAGGCCAAGTTTGTGGCTAAGGGGTATGCTCAAAAGAAAGGGATTGACTATGAGGAAACCTTCGCTCTGGTTGCCAGGTATACATCTATTAGGACCGTGATATCTCTTGCAGCCCAAATGGGATGGGGGATCCATTAGATGGATGTTAAGACGACATTTCTAAACGGGGTAATAGAAGAAGAAGTATACATTGAACAACCAGAGGGCTTTGAAACTCATGAGAAGAAGTCTCATGTATGTAGACTGAAGAAAGCCTTGTATGGGCTGAAGCAGGCACCAAGAGCGTGGTATGGTCGAATAGATGGCTACTTGCAGAAGATGGGGTTTGTCAAGAGTGACGCAGATCCGAATCTCTATTATCTGGGTGTAGAGAGCGAGCCACTTATCTTAGTATTATATGTGGATGATCTCTTCCTGATAGGATCATCTAGACCCATTGAAGATTGCAAGAAAAATCTAGCCACAGAGTTCGATATGAAGGATCTGGGACGAATGCATTATTTCCTAGGGTTGGAAGTTTGGCAGCAGAAAGGAGAAATCTTCCTTGGGCAAGGAAGGTATGCTACAGAAATCCTAAAAAGGTTTGGGATGGGAGACTGTAGACCTATGGCTACGCCAATGATCACCAACTGGAAGAAGATTGATGCATCAGAAGATAAGGATGTCGATCCCACCCTATACCGACAGCTCATAGGGTCCCTGATGTATCTAGTCAATACTAGGTCAGATATTTGCTTACATTGTGAACACCCTCGGTTAGTTCATGGTGGAACCAAAGAGGGCTCACTGGGCAGCAGCCAAGCACGTTCTCAGGTATTTACGGGGAACAGTTGGTTATGGGGTCTTGTACAACAAGGGGAAGGATATCAGGTTGAGTGGATTTACTAATGCAGATTGGGCAGGAAGTTCAGTGGATTGGAAAAGTACCTCTGGGTACTGTTTCAACATTGGATCAGGAATAACCTCCTGGTGCAGTAGGAAACAAAAGTCTGTGGCTCTGAGCTCATTTGAGGCAAAATATATGGAAGCAAGCACAGCTTCGTGTGAGGCCATATGGCTTAGAAAATTGCTGGTAAACCTATTCAGAAGAAATATGGAGGTGACCAGGATCATGTGTGATAATCAGAGTTGCATCAAACTCTCTGAGAATCCAGTATTTCATGATAGGTCAAAGCATATTGATATCCGGTGTCACTTTGTTAGAGATTGTGTCCAACGAGGAGCTGTACAGTTGAGCTACACTCCTACAGGGGAACAAGTGGTAGATATCCTCACCAAGGCCCTTGGAAAGTCAAAATTTGACTACTTTAGGGAAAAGATGGGGATGGTAAAGAACCCCTTTCAAAAGTAGTGTGTTAGCAGCACGAATGAAGAGGGAGTTGCAGTGCAGATGCAGTGTTGGGAGAAAGGACCAACAACAACACAGATGCAAAGGAAGTTGCAGTGCGGATGCAGTGTTGGGAGAAAGGACCAGCAGCAGCACGGATGCAGAGGGAGCTGTCGTACAGATGCAGCAGTGGCAGTAGCAGAGTCATGGGTAGTAGTACAGGAGGCAGCAGTGCAGAGGATGTTGGGCAGGAAGGCCTAGCATCAACGCAGGTACCGATGCTGGATGATCAAAGTAAATACTCAATGAGGAGTATTGTTAGAGCACAATCCTCGCTAAGAGGGAGTGTTGATTTGGGGTAGCATCGGATGTGCTCTAGCCACGAAATTTGGTGGAGAGGTTGGGGCACATAAGATCTCCAATACCCAGAAAGGGTTTGGGCAGATTCTAAACAGATCAGGAGATATTAAAATAATAAATATTTTAATGGAGTCCCTAAGTCTAAACTTAGGGAAAATAAAATATTAATGTGTATTAATATGAATCTGTGTTAGAATGGTCCAAAAGACATGGATCAAGCCAGATCTAATCTTAGCCATTGATTAGGGACTTAATCTTGGCCGTTGAGATGTCAACAGAAAAAGTATAAGAGGAGGCTTGAGGGGCACTTGGAGAACACACTGAGGGAGACCAGTCAGTTCAATTTCTGGAGTGGGGTTTGCTGAGAAATTGAACCAGTGGTCTGGAGAGAAGTCAGAAGGAAGCAAGTACAGAATAAAGAGACGAGAGATCAACGCAGAAGAGGCAGACGCAGAACCAGAGGAAGCCATGCAGAGGCAGCAGAAACTGCGCAGAGCCAGAAGGGCCTGCGTCATCCACGTAGACGTTGCAGGGGTGACGCAGAAGCCTAGAGAGGCTGCGTAGAGCCTCAGTAGGCTGATGCAGAGGGTTTCAGGTTGACGCAGAGGGTTTTAGGCTGTAGCAGAGGTTAGTAGGGCCTACGTTGGGTTTAGAAAAGTGCAGGAAGTTTGTCTATCTGTGGGTAAGCCAGTTTGGCACCCTATTGTACAAGAAAATTGTTGATTAATAAAATCCTCCCTTGTTGCACCGGTTTTCCCACATTGGGTTTTTTCGGGGACATTAGTCCAAAATAACTGTGTCAATGTGTGCATATGTTTGTTTCTGTATTACGGTGTGATATCTGCAACAATATTTATTTTAATGTTTGTTGAAGTAATTTCATGAATAACTTATGATGAAATAGGTAGGAAAAGTAAATCAGTTTCTGCAGCGATAGAATTTTCACAAGATTTTATATTTCGTCTTTGAGGTTTCGCTCTTTTGTTGAAGTTTTGCGATTTCTTCCTTTAATTCTTTAATTTGTGTCTAGGCGCTATATTGATATTCTTCATTTCCTATAGTCTTTTTGAATGCTAAACCCTCTGTTGGACAACATTTGTCACACCATCTTGATTCTTAACTATTTTATGGACAACCTCGTGCCGGCTCTCTTCCTCAATTGGGTAGTAAAATGTATGTGCTCACTACTACATGCTCAAAAAACAATAAATCCCTCCTCTCTATGAGGAACACTGCCTGCTCTACACAAGGAAATAGAAGTAAGAGCATTAAAATTTGACAGTGGTTTTGAAACGAATTGAAGGTTTGTAACTTGTTTTGAAATACATATTTGTCAATTTTATTTTGCAGTTTCATTTACATCATCATGATGGCAACTTCAAGTTCAGCCATTCGTGAACTAGAGGAAGTGGAACATGAAATTGAATCTGCCCCTAAAGTTGATCTGAAGTCACCACTTTGGAAATATGTAACTATTGTTGGGAAGATCCAAGGAGGGGGATCATTGGCATGGGTTTGCAGTGAGTGTAAAAAGGAATATAAGGGATCATACACATGGGTTAAAGCACATTTACTTGGGTTAAAAGGCAATGGGGTTCGAATATGCAGTGGCCCACCTAAAGAGAATGGGACAGATGGAAATGGTTTAAGCAAGGCAAAACTTGCAAAATATCAAAAAGAACAAGACGAGGCAGATGCTAAAGCAAATGAGGCAAATCCTGCCTCTCAATTAAAACACCCAACAAGGTTGGGAGCATCTTCATCAAAGCCTCCACTTCATTCTCATGGAATTGTTGGTTCAAAGCGGTCTAATTTGGGACCGCTTGAAAGGAGTTTTAATAATGATGCTCGAGAGACGACAAATGCAGCTATAGGTCAATGCATTTATGCAAATGGCCTTCCCTTTAACCTTGTGCGATCTCCTTATTGGGCAAAGATGATAAAAGTAGTGAATGAAACCCGAAAAGGGTTGAAGAGCCCTGAATTTGAGAAGGTCCGCACCACAACGTTGAGTGCTGAAAAGTTAGATTTGGAGGCTAAATTAAGCCCCATTCGTAATTCATGGTGCATTTAAGGGGTATCCATCATTTTTGATGGATGGAAATATCAAAGGAATAGGCCTTTGATTAATGTGATTGCTAAGAGCCCAAAGGGGATAATGTTTTTGAAGGCAATGGATTGTGAGGGCAGATGAAAGATTCTCAATTCGTTACTGACATCTTGATTGAAGCAATTGAATTGGTGGGGCCAGAAAATGTTGTCTAGGTAATAATTGAGAATGCAATGGTGTGTAGAGCAACAGGCCTAATTATTGAGGCAAATATCATCACATCTTTTGGACCCCTTGTGCTGTACATTCATTGAAGCTCATGTTGAGCAAGATGGGGAAGCAAATTGAGTGGATTCGAGTTATTTTTGAAGAGGCAAAAGAAATTCAATCCTTCATCCAAGGGGTATGAGCATGATGTGTGAGATAGAGTAGTGGATATCCCCCTTTAAGGTAGGGAGGTTCATTGCCCACCAGGATTTGGGACAATCATGGGTTGTGATATGATGAAGGAGGCTCATAGAGCCTGTAGGAACCAGGGTGATGGCCATGATGATGGGTAGAGCTCATGTATTGGCTTTTGCCCACGTGCTAAATGTGTTTGTCTGGACCATCTTTTGCATTTTGTGGTACATTTCCTGTTGAATGTGGCCAATTATGCTTTTACTTTTCTTTTTAGTTGCATCAACCTTTGGGGAATCATTCCAGGCCTGGCCCAAGGTTGTGGGCAAGGGGAGGGGGAAGGCTAACCTTATGTGGACCCATAGAGGAATGTGGATCCAAGTGGGAGAAGAGATGAATGAGGTTATACTGAGTGGGAAGGGGGCAATATATGTGGATGAGGGAGCGGGACCATGCAACCAAAATCAAGGTTTCCCATGAAATACCATCCCTAATGCCAAATGGTCAGTAAAAGAGATCCTACAGGACTAGAATTCAAGGCTAATATCCAAAAGGGGTCTAGGGGAGAAGAGCGCAAACCTAACCCATTCTTTTCGCTGAATCCCCCCATTAATCCATGCCTAAAAGTGTCCATGATAAGCAAACTACAATACTCAATTACCAAATGACAAGGCATACCTTTAGGTTTGGGAGGCCCACCTTCAAACATACGATCATGGTAGATGGGTGAGGGACCACATGGCTGGCTCAGGTGGTGGAGAAATGGCACAATGAGCTAGTTGGTGGCTGCAAGGGGTTGCTGACTGCTGGCTAAGAGCCATCTTGGAGAAATTTTTTCTTCTAGGGATATCACCCAGAAAATGGTGGGTAATAAGGAACATTGGAGAAATTTTTTCTCCCATACACACTACCCACAGGTGGTCAATGACATCTGGGTCCAACTGGGACATGAGCTCTCGGAAAAGTGTGCGAAGCTACTGGAACGAGAGGTCATGAGAACACCAACAATCTCTTAGTTACCGTAGACCTGTTACCTGCACATACAAAGATTAAGCACACGGGGCAACATGTTTTTGTGGTGTCTTATGATCACCCATGCTTAGTATTAGGCCATAAAAATCAACAGGAAAGAAAAGATATGCAAATTTAATCTAAATGCAACTTAATCTATGATGAGAAATATCATATGATGTTAGTTCTAATGAGAAAATCAACATGTAGTGCATCCTATGCTAACATGCATATAGCAAGGCTAATAATAAGTGTAATCATAAAGGTAGTGCAACCAACATATCATCACATCAATATACATATGTATGCCAGTATGATTACTCATGTAGAAAATCCCAAATTGAATGTGGACATAGTCACATGGAGGATGAAGTGGTGGGAGGTGGGAAAACATAATCTCCATTCGAGGTAAAGGGAAGCCCTAGGAGATCTAGAAGTGTCGGGCTTTCCTTATAAGTACACAATCGCTGAATGAATGATCACTCTCAAGAACTCCTTATCACAATCATTGTTTATAATATTATGCTTTGTAGATGCCACAAGGTTGTGATGAGAGGGGAATGAAGGGTGAGGGAAAGAGGGAGTGCAACAAATAGGTTAATCAAGGTGATGGTTATATTGGAGAGGGGAGGTCATGGAGTGATCAAAACCCTGAGGGTGTGTCCAAGGAGGTAAAGTATAATCAATGAGGGGCTCTTCCTCTACACTATACTCGGAAGGTGGAAGGGCTCACAGACACTTGAGATCATATGACAAGGGGGGAGGGAATCACTTGATGAAGTCTTGAGATGATGAGCAATAGAAAAGGGCAAAGGGGAAGGTGAAGTCTCAATGGGATCCCTTTCTTGAAAATCCAACTCTAAAGGCTCAAGTGATTTGAATATACTGCCAAAATCACAAGGAAGGTAGGTATGAGCATGGGCCTCATCCTATGTTGCATGAAACTTCAAAGAGCCCAGCGTTTTGGGCCGTACCCGTACTCGTACCCGAAACTCTGAAACTTGGCCGAAACTCGGTTGAAACTCGACCATCATGTAATCATCTATTAGAGTTAATATAGACTTGTTTTTCCTATCAAATTGTCATCTATGGGTCTTATTCCCTTTTTTCTTGCAAGATAATGTGTTATTCACACACACACACACACACACACACACACATATATATATATATATATGACATTTCCATTTTTGGGAGGTGACGTTTCTAACCGTACATGTTTCGTAAACTCCGAAACGATTTGGTGTTTCTTGCAACTTAGGCCTCATCAATCCTATCATTGTTGGTATCAAAGATAGAGGCTTCCCAAAAAGGAGAATCAATCATTTCCAATTGCTCCCTTTCATGCAAGGGAAAATGATAATTCTCCTTCCCAAGGGTATCGATGGATATGTCATCATAAACAATGCTCAGGAGAAAGGGAGGACCACTCTCAACCTCATCCTCCTTGTCGATGTCATAAATGGGAGCACAGTCAAATTGAGGACCAACAATTTCCCATTTCTCCTTTTCAATATGGAAATAATCTCCAATGTCATTTTCCAAGGGGCTAATGGGATCACCTTCCTCAAGGTTCTCAAAAGGAGAATCATTAGGAGTACTATCCTTGAGAAAGGTAAGGTTAGTCTCAACTTCACTTTCCATAGACTCATTCTTTCCTACACACATGTTGTTAGAATCATCTTTTTCATTGTGCGGACCCAACAATGACTCATCTTCCTGCTCATTACTTAGATTCTCAATGTCTTGATGATGCTCGATGAAGGCTTCCTCTTGGATGCTTAATGCAAGGTATACTTGAAAGTGTTTAAGAAAGCCATCAATGAACTCCTCAATAGATGAGATGCTCTCAGGTTCATGATCATGCAACCATGAGTTATGACCACCGAGAGATCCCATGAACAACAACATAAGGACATCCTGGTGAACCACTTTCTCTTTTGAAGCATGTGCATTAAATCTTTCTACATGGTCAATTGCGGAGAGTGGATCACCATCAAACACAGGCACCCCACGTACCATCCTTCCTGTGACATGATTAGGGTGGCCAGGGACGCTAGTGATGTCCAAAGCGGGAAAATCATCAAGACAACCTATTTGAGATATACATGCAAACTATGTAGGAAACGCCAAGGTGAATTTAAAGATGCGTAAAAAATGCTTGCTTCACCCTACAAGCATTGGTCTTAAAGTTCAATGAAGAACTAGGGCTTCGTTCTTCCAATTGAGTCGCCAATAATGATATGTCAATATGTCGTTTGGGGAACAAAACACACGTTTCGTATCCCTGACAACGACACCAAAATGTTACTGCTCAAACCAGCAAGGGTCCTAGGAGGGGGTTCTATAGGGAAACTACTAGGTCAAGGGAAATAATGGAGCGATAGCCCACTGTCACCTCAGCTAAGGCTCCCTGCTCTTTACGGACTTTCACCGATGGGAGGAGACCCGGTATAATAAGGATCACGAAGATGAATGGATCAATGATAGGATGAAAGGTGATCCTAGAAGCCTATTCACAAGAGGCTCAAATATATGGCTTGCTTGCTTGGAAAGCAAGATGAAAGGCTCTTTAGGAAGGGCTTAAGAGAATTCCAAGGGCTAGGGTTTGAGTATATGACTTGTCAAGGAGATTCCTAGACCCCAAAATCCTTGTGGAAACTTGGATTCCAAGTGGTCTTTGTGAAATTATCTTCAAAAAGTTGCGGGACCACACGAGACCAAGTGGACCCAAAATTAGGTCAAGAGGAATTGGTCACTCAAGGAGGGGCTTGACCTAATTGTGGAAGAGAAGAGGATCAATGGACAAATCTTCTTGGAATGGAATGCAATGATCTAGATGAGGTCACTAGCCAAGGGAAACCTAGGGTAAGAAACGGTCCCCGAGCTAGGGCTTGCAATATTTCGAGATCCCACTGTTAGATTTGCTTCAAATTTGGAGGGCCTCTAGAGAAAACTCCATTGCAGTTGTGGACCAAAAATCGAAGTGTTTGGATGGCTAGATTGTGAGATAATTGATGCCCTAGGTGACCTATGTAGGCTAGACCTAGAGAGGTGAGAAAAATATGTTTTAAGGTTATCATATATGGACAACTAGTGCCTAATCCTTTGGGAGAAATGGAGTCAAGATGATTCCAATGCTTAGGATGGTTTCATTCAGTCAAGGAGGCCTCTTAAACAATTGCGCATGTCGATCAGGGCATGAGGAAAATTGCTTCAAGGTATTTATACTTCAATGTGCAATACGTGATGACTTATCAAGATAAATTTCAATGAAATATCTCTAGGAACATTCATTTATTCCAAGATGGCCCATAACATGATGAAACACTAATAAAAGACAAATTTATACCCTTTCACCAGAGAAAAACAACAAAATTTCGGCCTAGTATAGCGAAAATCCCAGCATCATTTATGTGACATAGAAAAGAATGACAAAATAGCATTAAAAGAGCACTTACATTTGAGAACAAGTATATCCAATCATCATCATATGCCAATATAGAAGCTCCAAGACAAAAATGAAGATATCCAAACATCAAAATTCACCCATCCATCCAATTTCGTCCTCCAAAGAGAATAGTGAAAATCTCACAAGAGAATATGATCAATCCAAGTGATGATGATAAAATGATTCCATCACACTTCTATTTATACACTTCCTAATGAATTCGATTTAGCTAATTAGGCCTAATTTAGCCCCTAGAATAAAATAATATGCATAATAACACTAACTTTTGGTGACAAGCCCAACAAATAGCTCAATAATACATGAATAAGCCTCTCAAGGGGTCGAATGATCAATTGAGTGAGTCGTTGGGCCTTTGAGGAGGCCAAATGAAGTCTAAAGGGTGCCATGATGTAGAAATGGACTTCCAACGTAGTGGACAAGGGGTTGGCGTCTTGTTTTCCAAGCAAAAGCCTGTGGTGCTCCTAAGTGGGTGTGGGGGCACAAGGTCACCCTCATGGGTATATAAGTGTAGAAGGGAGCAGATCGTGGTACAGGAGTTACCCCGACCTTTGTTTTTCCACCCTTCTTTACATGCCTTTTGCCTTTTATTGATTTTTCTTCATAACTGCTTGGGGCTCCAGGGGATGGAGAGCATGATGTGTGAGATGTAGCAGTGAATACCCCCTTAAGGTGGGGCGGTTCATTGCCCACCACAGGTTGGGACAATCATGGGTTCCTTAATGATAGAGGGAGTTCATCTAGGGCCCATAGGAACTAGGGTGATGGCTGTGGGTAAGGGGTAGAGCTTATGTTTGGCTTTTGCCCACGTGCTAATTTTGTATGTCTTGGCTATGTTTTGCATTTTGTGGTACATTTCCTGTTGTGAGTGGCCAAATTATGCTTCTACTTTTCTTTTTAGCTGCATCAACCTCCGGGGCATTGTTCCATGCCTGACCCAAGGTGTGGACAAGGGGAGGGGGTGGTTAACTCTACGTGGACCCAGTGGACACATGTGGACCCGGATGGGAAAATAGATGAGTGGGGGTAAAATGAATGGAAGGGAAGTGATGTAGGTGGTATCGGAAAGTGGGACCACACAACCAAAATCATGATTTCTCGTGTAGTGCCAACCCAAAAGCCAAATGGCCAGTAAAGGAAACCCCACGGGACTAGGATACATGGGTAACCACAAAATCGGGCAATGGAGACAAGGATATAAGCCTAGAAAACTCTTTCCGCTGAATCCCCCCACCAATCTTTGTCCAAAAGTGCCCATGACAAGTAAGGAAAATTACTCAACTATACCAATCAAAAGCCATACCCTTGGGGTTAGAAGGCTCACCTTCAAATATAAATTCATGACAAGTGGTTGAGGGACCACATGACCGGCTCAGGTGGCAGAGAAAATGGCAGATCGAGCTATCTGGTTGCTACAAGGGGCTGCTACCTTTCGGCTGAGGACCATCTAGGAGAGTTTTTTTTTCACATACACTACCCACAGGTGGTAGGTAAGACCACCAAACTCCACACTTGTTCTAACGTGGAGAAAATCTTTAGCTCCACTGGATGTGGTTTTGTGGGCAAGTCTCAAGTTGTTTAGCTGTCACTAAAATCTCAACTCCTCCGTCCAGACGTTGCACAGGTCATTCACGTTCCAGAGATTTAAGGAGACATCATACTTATATTTCAAACATCTTTTATTGTAAAAACGTTTAGTATCTTTACCAATCTTACTCTTCTTGCAAACGGAATTCATACAAGGCATATTACAGACTTCCTTTGAGATATGTCCTTACTATAGAACTTCAGTGAACTATCTGAGATTTGGTCTTGCAATATTCGATCTGGAGGTTAATAGAGTCAAGTAGACTTTGATGCAAGTCTAACCACAGACTTTCAGCTATGCTTGATCCTTAGATATAGCCAAAGTTACAGTGAGCAGATACATACCTTGGTTTCTGGTCTCCAATTCTTTGATTATGGAGGATTTTCAAACTCCCTTTGACTGCTCCTTCCAAAGAGACTTTGGCTCCAACATTTACAGAAATACAATCCTTTTATCCTAGCTATCTCGGATACTGAACAGATCCGGCCATCTGCAACTCAATGTATTTTTCTGAGGATTCGGATATATGACTGAGTCTTAGGGCTTCAATCTTTAATCAGTCTCTCTGAGATTTTCAGCCTGAGGATATTTATGATTGCTCGACCTCCTAGTCCTTTTCGGCCTTCTGAATCACCTTATTCCTGAAATTTATCTCTGCAATGATGTCATTCTTTTCAAGGTCTAAGGCTTCAGACCTATTATGACAGATAGCTTGGACAGAGTTCATTTTGAAGATGTATTTCATGAACTAGGCTTGCTTGAACCAAGTATGACATCCTTTCTAGGGCTGTTCTTTCACCATAAGCTCTGAAATCATGTTGATTTTTAGGGTGTCTTCTATACAGATAATTACTTCTAATGATTTTAATTTTTCCACACAATCATTTATTACTCATTATTCCATCATTAAACAATTATACAGAAGACATCAACAGTATATGACATTAGGATCACAAAGAGACAGCCACACAAAGAAGACCCTGGGAAAACCCACATGGGGGAAAAACACAGCAAACCTTCGTTATAGAATCAATTCAACAAGAGATATCAAAGTCAAAGCTATGGATAAACTAACCAGCATGTGCATCCACCAAGTATCCAAGTCAGCCCTCTCAATCTGATTGCAACCACAGAGATAACACAGTATTTGTCTCCCTCTTCCACATAGATATATCACAGACCTTCGGCCCTTCTTCAACAGAGACTAGCCAGTAGCCACTGAACTTTGGCCTCTTTCCACAGTAATAAACCTCAGAATCTCGGTCCTCTTGCACAGAAATCTACCACAGGAATTTTGGTCTCCTTGCACAGAGATAATCACAGAACTTCGGCCTCCTGTATCCACAGAAATTTGGCTCACTAGCACAAAGAGATACTTGGCCTTTCCAAGAGATATATCAGAGAGGAAGTTCAACTCTTCCAAGAGACTTGGCTTGGGTTCTAAATCTTCTATCTGCTCCTTGTCTTAATTTGTCTGATGGTCAGAGCAAGTGATAGTTGGAGAGGAGGACGGATGCTATCAATATATAGTGAATCCATGGATCGAATGGGTGCCAAGAGTAGCTGAGCCAACGTGAAGGGTAGAGGGCCGAATTGGACAACTGTGCCAATTTTTTTTTGAATTTATCTTTTAATAAATACAAAAATAATTCGATTTTTCAAATGAGCATGAAGACCATGCTTTTTATTTTATTTTGGTGAGTTTAATATATATATATATATATATATATATATATATTTTTTTTTTTTTTTGTGTGACCCAGAGGAACCCAGCAGCCTGCCATGAAGACCGTGCTTTACAAGTACATCAATGATAAATACATAAATATGAAAACTGGCCATAGCTACAAATATTCAACACTCTCAAGTCCCATAGACCTAATTCTTGATCATTTGTGGACATATTAAAATGATCCAATCTTACATAATCCCTCTTATGACGCGAGGGTACAAAGTTTTCCCTGCCATGTTTTCATCTGCGAATAATATTAAAAATTCCTCTTCCTCTATGGCATAGTATCTTTGATGTTATTTTCTTTGAAATTGTATTTTCCTTGTACTTTTGTATGGCAACTTGTACTGCATATGTTGGTCTTGGTTTTCGTGATTACCGGGTTTTACAAAAAGATCTTTAAGGCCAGGAAGTTCTTATGTGTGCAAAGTATTTATCTTGGTTAGTTGAATTGGAATCAGGTTTTTTTCTGATTTCAGTATTTTTTACAGAAAAACAAATCCAGTGGGAGAGCTGCCAACCTTGTTAGAAAAGAGCTTCATGTACAACCAGCACAATATAGTGGTGATACTGCGGATATGAAACAGATTGTTCCCTTTGGATCAAGTCAGAAGGCTGTAAGGGATCATACCATTAGACACTCTTGAAGATGGAATTGAAAGTGTCGGGGTTAGACTTTAATGTTGTATTCATGGAAGCTTATCTTTGTTATTGAGATCTATTCTGATCTTTGCACTGTTTCATGATGTGGATTGGAATTAGGATTTACACAAAAGCAAATCAAGTGGAAGAGATGGCAACCTTGTAAAGCAAGCCCTTTGTGTACAAACAGCACATTATAGTGGTGATACTGCCAATATGAAACAGACTGTTCCCTTTGGATCAAGTCAGAATGTTGTAAGCAATTATACCATTTTACAGTCTTAAAGATGGATTTGAACAAGTTGGGGTTAGACTTGAATGTTGAATTAGTGGTGGTTTATCTTTTTTATTGAGATCTATTCCAGTTCATGCAGTGTTCAGAATGTGAGGAATTACGTATCATGATGTTATGCCAATAATTTTTGTTTAAAGCCGTGTGTTTTAAACTGCAGGTGCATGACAATAAAGAAATTAAAGAACAGGCATTAGTTTCAGTTCCACCAGATAGGAATTATATTTTGGAGACCTCAAACTCTGACTCAGTGGATGATATTTCATATGATTATCTCAAAACAATTCGAACAGCAAAAGGAGGGATTCGAAGGAAACATCACCGCTCTTGGACGCTACATGAGGTGGTTAAACTGGTGGATGGTGTTTCTCATTTTGGTGTTGGAAGGTGGTCTGACATTAAGAAGCTTGCATTTTCATCATCTGGGTATCGTACTTCGGTTGATCTCAAGGTGATGATAAATAACTTGGTAATCTAAGATAATCTAAGATATCTTTCTATTATCTATTTTCTTATGGTTTGTGTTCAGCAAAAGGCTGATGTTTGTATGATTACTTCATAGTACATACCATGCTTATGCTACTGTCTATATTTGTCAGGATAAGTGGCGAAATCTACTAAGGGCTAGCTATGCACAATTGCAGACAAACAAACAGGTCTGTTTACAGTGCTCTTTATTGTTCAATTTTTAATGTTTTGTCATGTTTGTCTCCTTTTCCTTCGAAATTAATTTGTTCCTTAAAATTTGAAAGACCACGTAGAAGGGAGTGCCAGATGCATTTGTTCCTTGTTGAAATGAATTTGGTGTATGACATTTTTCAAGAACATTGGCTTATCTTTAGGACCTAGGTAGGCAGTGGTCTTTATTGCAATGATATTTAATGAGGTTTGTATTGATTAGGAATGATAAAACAATAATTACTAAATTTGTAAAACCAGTTTGCTGTTAGAAATCCACAAGGGAGTGCTTCTGAGGGATTTTTAGTACTCTTTTGCGACTCAAATTTCAACCCTGCCCGCATAGAGTTTCTTGGATCTGTTCCCAAATGAGCTTTCAGTCTGTTGACACGGGCTTTTGGACTGTTTGTCAACAAAGGGGACGTGGCCTGGACCGAGGCCCTTTATATAACCCAAACTGTTTAAAGTAGTCACCCCCAACGGGTTTAAAGGCTTCGTTAGCCTGTAGATCTCTTCCTCTTGCGAAGAAAAGAGACAAGGGAATCCTAAGATTATCTAATTTTTTATGTACATGAATCCTAAGCTACTATTTTATTTTAATATGCCTAACCTACAAGTTGGATAAACAGTTAAATATGATACAATAATAAAATTAGTAGTTAGTTGTTAATACACAATGGATGATATACAAATTATACAAGAAATATAGTACAGAAAGAAAGGAACCAGAAATTTGTGTAACTGGTGGAAATAATAAAGAATGAATTATACTTTCACTACTGTATATTCCTAATGGAAATTATATAAACAATTTTAAATTATAAATGCAATTATAATTTTAAATATCAATATCTCTTAATGCAATATATAAAAGATAGAAAAGTACAACAATGCAACCCTCCAATCTTTTAAACAAACTCAGAATAACCTGAATTTGCTTTCGTATTACGCATCAAGAATTATTACAAATGCCTATAATTACCTAATGCTATTCTCGGCTGAGGCAAAATTAATTAACCATAACAATTTCAGTGAAACAATAAATCTTCTAGCACTTAAACCCCAAAATAGTTCAACAGGCAAGCGGTAAAAGATTATAAAAATACAGAAACTGTTACAATATTGAGTATTGGTCCAGTTCATATGCGAACAACATTCTCAAACAATCTAAATTTCCAGATTAAACCCCAAAATAGTTCAACAGGCAAGCGGTAAAAGATTATAAAACTACAGAAACTGTTACAATATTGAGTATTGGTCCAGTTCATATGCGAACAACATTCTCAAACAATCTAAATTTCCAGAAATCGTTCATAGAAACAGAGGCTTGAGCAATGTACAGATCATAATTATTTTTAAGACATAGGTCTTGAAAGGTTAATACGATCGAATATATATATATATGAGAAGAACTAACACGGTAAGGAAAGATGCGATTAGCTCACTGTTTATTCACAGATTTCAGTCATGGAAAAACAATGTTGTTTCTTCAGAATTTTTCAAAGCAGGGTTATAAAAAATTCAGAGGAAGTAAATAACAACCACCATGGAAATTAAAATATCGTATGTACAAGTTTTAATCAGTTGAAATAGTTCAAACTAAAACATTTACAAATATCAGAGTTTAACAAGTTCCAGTCACCAAAAATTTTCCATCATCTTTTCCTCCTCTTCCCCTTCCTTAACAGAGTTCTCCTCTCCTTATATATAACCATCTACTCCAGAAACTGATTCGATTTTAATTAATTTCATGTCAAACATTAGTTTCCCAAATCCCTGGGTTGTTCAAAACGAAATGCTAATTTAGAGGGCTGGCCAGGTGATGAAATCTGGGAAATTCCATTTCAGTCAGATCATGATTTCTCCCAAACGATTCATTTTCTGAGAAAATCACTCTGGATAAAGGTAAATCGGTCTGTTCTACAAGCAGGTTTTCAACGGCTTCGTGAGATTCTTCACCATTTGCCTGGAAATCAAGTTTGAAGCTCGTCTTCTGTGAACTGCCTGGAAATCAAGTTTGAAGCTCGTCTTCTGTGAACTGCCTGGAAATCAAGTTTGAAGCTCGTCTTCTGTGAAATGACGAGATTTTCATCTTTCTTTTTTGATTCTTATAGCAACAAACCTCCCTCGTTTTACTAATGCTCCAATCTTATCACACTTCAACTCCAGATTATGATCTCTTGCCAACAAAACAATCCACAGTTATTATAAACAAAAGCAAACAAAATCCAAAAAAATAACCTCGAACCCATGGAAAAAAGAATGACTGAGATTCTGTAGTTATTCTAAAATTAAGAGAAAACAATAATATAACCAGAACTCCATGCTAATTTTCCCTCTTTTGTTCTGTGTACTTTCATGAAACTATGCCTTTAGTTGCTTTCTGATATTATCTCCATGGATAGAGTTCTTTGTGCAATCTCTTTGAGATTCGAACGTGGTGTTTAAATTTTCAAATTTTATGGCAATATTGTTGTGATACAAATCCCTTGATTGTGGAAATTAACTGAAGATATGATTTGGTTGGTGATCTTGTGTAATCAATCCATGTCAATGTTTCGTACGATAAAACCTTTAACAAAATGGAGGGTAATATGGCATGCATTAAAAGTTGGATAGTGACTGGTTTTGTTATGCGTTGGCAATTCCATGTAAGGTTTCATGGATTCATCAAATTCTGTTTACCAAAATGTCAATTTTGGGTTGGATGTTGGTGACATGGCGTCGTGGTATGAGTTTCAGTCATCATGAGGTCAAACTAGCCCCGTGTGCATGACAAACTCATTCTTTTAAATGGTTCATGTTGTTATTCCTTTTTGCTCACCACGACATTTGCTCGTTGTAATACAACCTTCATGGCACATACTTTTGACAATATAATATAATGCCGCAATGAAATTGTATAATGCATGGTAGCCAATTCATTAGTTTACACTTTGGGTTTGGCTTTTTTTATTGCCTCAGATGCTACGGTTTTGAAAGACGCAATCACTTATAATTTCCCTACCCTTGTGGTTATATACTATAGGTGTTTTATATTTTCTTTAAGGGGTTTGCGAATAATACATGATTCAAATGCAAGTTACGTTTGACCAGTGAAACAGGAATCACCGATTTTGGCGATTAATCGCGAGTCATAATCGGGTCGGCGGTGAAAAGATCCGATTTGAAACTCTGCGAGTCAACTCGCATTGACCGAGTTTGACTCATGGTCAACGCGAGTTTGACTCGCGAGCCTGGCGATTTGCCCGATTATTGGCAGTTTCCCGAGTCCCGCCAGATTTCAGTTCCGCCGCCCGCGTCCCGCCATATTTCTGTTTATCATTATTATTAATGTATCTTACCTGACGCGCAGACTCCAGCCATTCCACACAGCCGCAGACAAACAGTTCGACGCGCAGCCATTCCACACAGCCGCAGAGTCGTCGACGCCGCAGACAACCAGTTCGACGCGCAGCCATTCCACACAGCCGCAGAGCCGTCGACGCCGCAGACTCCAGCGCTTCCACTGTCCACGACTCAGCAAACAAGTTTTGTTATTAACTTATTATCCAAGGTTCGTGAAAGGATAGATGATCTGGGATCGAATGTGTTGTTATTATCTTTTTAGTGGTTGGACTGCATAATCTCCAGCATAATGAATATTTGAGTGTTATATTATCCCCTTCGTCGTGACGAACCAGTTGTATTGTGCGGCGTGCCAACCAGTACAAGGTTCGAAGGATGTGTCACTACAAAGGAAGAGATGTCACAGTTGTCACCACAGGTTGGTCCGAGCCCTCCAAGCTGTCACAGGTTTTAGGACTACAATCTGAGTTTCTAATCCACAAAACTGATCTTGTATTCCACAGGTGAAGGTGTAGTCACTAGTCACAGAATCCTCAAACTATAGGACTGTCCACGCTTCTTGTTCCCACAAATCTGGGCTATCAAATATGATTGTCCCTGTCCAAGATATATAGGTCTGCACTTGAGATATCTGAGCTACAAGTCCACTGTTGTCCTGAGATAAGTCTCCTGCACAACTAATCTGAGCACTCCACAGTAGAGTGACCCTTAGATCCGAGGTTGACACAGTCAACAATGCTATCACTGTTCCATATCCGAGCTTCTACACTTCAATCTGAGCTTCACTACTTCAGGCTTGTCAGAAGGATATAAGATCAATTTCCCACAAAACTTATAACAGTCTGAGCTCACTGTCCACTCTTCTGTCCACTGTCCGAGCTGTAATGGAGGCTGTCAAACGTTCCGAGCTCCTATTGTTCACACACTTTGCCAAATGGTAATTGTTCTGAGGTATCTAAAGTTAATACTTAAAGCCCTTTGTAAAAAGAGACAGTTTATAAAGACCTTTTAGACAGTTTTAATGATTAAAATAAACAGGATATGTTTAGGTGATAAATAAGTTTAAAACTGTCCCAAAAGAGTGCAACACTGCAACCACAAAGAGATCCTTTATAGGAACCCAGACACAAATCCCACCAGTTTTTTGGGAGTCTTGAAATTTTTTAAAAACGAAAAAGCTTTTCATACCACTACCATACATTACTTGGAACAACAGAGCTTATGTCTCTTTATTTATTTTTAAAGTGACTGCATATCAACTGTTCAAAGAAATTCCTCCGTTTTTAACTTTTTTGCCCCTCATCGTTGCTTCAAATTATAGTCCAACTGCTCCATTAACTTTCTGAGTCATTCTACCTCATACTGCTGATTTCCACTATCATTCGTGAGCTCTTTCTTCCCCACATTGCTCATTTCAGTTGCAGTGCCAGTGACTGCTAAAGAAAAAGTTTTAGGAAGTGCAGCTTCTCTGTTACAAGAAACTTCTGCTACAGAAAATCTGGTTGTATGTTTCACATCCAAACAGAGTTAGCTTGTCTGAAAAGCCATTTTTTTCTGTTTCACATCCAAACTAATGCAGGGGCTAACTCCATTTTTTTCCTGCCCTTAATTTGTTGCAGCCATGGATCTTTATGGATTGGATTCTAAACCACAGTTTGAGCTCCAATATGAGATTGGTCCAAGATGTTATTAGCAGTGATAAGTTATAACAGTGATCCTGATTCCTCACAGAGTCACACCTATGATCCTATGATCTATCTATCTCCTAGACTCCTAGTACCTTAGAATATTGCTCCATAACAGTGATCCTCACTCGCCTTTTGCATAATCTCTATAATATATATGACATATGTTTAGTTGACTGTTGTTTACTGACATCTGTCTTCATTTAATTTTTTAGATTTCTAGCATATTTTAAATTTTTGGATCATTTTTAAATTTGATTTTTTGTTGTCTTTCACAAGAGCCACAAATTAAACGACTCCAAATCTTTACAAAAGCCACAAATTAAACACAAGTTCAAAGCAACAACAATGCCGAGAGAGATGGACTTTGCTTGGGCTTATTGTGACAAGATTCCCGGAAAAGCCAAGCTCCTTTGTAAATTTTGCAAAAAGGAATGTAGTGGGGGCATTTATAGATTCAAGTTCCACCTTGCACAAATACCTGGCCATGATATAGGTATTTGCGGCGACGTTGACGATAATGTCAAATACCAAGCAGCCTTGGCCCTTGAGATGTTAGAGCAGCATAATGCCAAGAAAGCAAAGCAAAATACTGAAATAGGAATTGTTGGAGTTGATACCTTTTCTGCCACTAGCCCCATGTCACCTCAATCTGTTGAATCCTCAATGCCGTTCCCAAGTTTTCCACACATGCCTCCAAGGCCAAGTCAAACTCAAAGCCATGCGAGTCCTTCAACTCCTTCCTTCAACACTAGAGGTGGAAACATAAACACCTTTTTTGCTCCCCGCACAAAACCCGGTTCCCAACCTACCTTGGATGGAACTGGTTGGAAAAAAAATATCTATAGTCAGGCAAGGAAGGCCATTGCTAACTTTTGGTACTATTCTGACATACCTTTCCACTGTGCCAGAAGTCCTTATTGGCAAGCTATGGTTGATGCAATTGCTGTTGTAGGTCCAGGGTTCAAAGCCCCTACATCAGAGAGCCTTAGGACAAATATGTTGTTAGAAAGTGTTGAAGATGTCATGCTTGTGCTAGTTGAGTTTCGTTCATCATGGGTAGAAACATGGTGCACCATCATGAGTGATGGATGCAGAGATCAGAGGAATAGAACTTTAATAAATTTCCTTGTATCTTGTCCCGCAGGCACAATGTTTCTCAAATCAGTGGATGCTTCAGACAAGGTTAAGACTGCCCAACTTATCTGTGAAATGATGGAGGAAGTCGTTCAAGAAGTGGGAGAAGAACATGTTGTACAAATTGTCACCGATAATGCAGCTAATTATATGGCTGCTGGTAGACCTTTTGAGATGAGGCACCCCACTATTTTTTGGACCTCTTGGCTGCCCATTGCATAGATTTAATGCTTGAGGACATTGGTAAGCTTCATTGGATACATGAGGTTGTGGAGAAGGCAAAATCCATAACCAAATACCTATACAACCACACTATTGTCCTAAACACTATGAGAATATACACTGAAGGTAAGGAAATTGTTCGACCTGCAGTGACTAGATTTGCAACAAATTTCATATCTTTGCAATCTGTGGTTAAGCAAAAGATAAATCTGAAGAGGATGTTCTTGGGACCTGAGTGGATGGGATCTAAACATTCCAAGACCCCTGAAGGCATCGAAATTGTTGCACTTGTGTTTAATGATGGCTTCTGGAAAGATGCCGAAGAGATTATCGCTGTGACAGAGTCCCTTGTTAGAGTTCTCAGGTACTTCAAGTCTTTTAACTTTTTCATTTTTTAAATTTCATTTCAAGCTTCTTTTTATTTACAATGTTTCATATTTCTTTAAATTTAAATGCTTGAACTTTCAGGATGGTTGATGGTGACAAACCCGCTATGGGTTACATTTATGAGGCGATGGATCTCGCAAAGGAGGCCATCAAAAGAAGATATGGGGATGATGAGACAAAGTATATGCCTCTTCGGGACATTATAGATGCACGTTGGGATAGGCAATTGCATTCCCCCTTACATGTTGCTGGGTACTTCTTAAACCCACAATATTTTTATGATAAGAGCAAATTTAATGAGGATGGGGAGGTTGGCAGAGGACTTATGACATGCGTGGAAAGGTGCTTCCCTGATCCAGAACAACAAAGTCGTGTCTTTTCCCAACTACAAGATTATAGGGCACCATCTAAATTGTTTGCCTATACCAGTGCTATAAGGAAAAGGTCTAAGATGTTGCCAGGTACCCAGCTTGAAGGCTTCATCAATTCATTAAATTTGTTTAAACTTTATTTTGTATGTTAAATGTTTTATTAAATTTTATTTTCTTTTTAAGTTTTTACTATTTACTAATTTAGTACTTCTAGTCTTCTACTCACAAACCCTTACCACTTGCTAGGTCTTTGGTGGCAAAACTTTGGTAGTGATATGCCAGATTTGAAGAGATTTGCCATTCGAATCTTAAACCAAGCATGCAATGCTTCAGGTTGTGAATGCAACTGGAGCATGTTTGAGAAAATACATTCTAAGAAGCGCAACTGATTGACACAAAAACGCTTGAATGACCTTGTATTTGTCCATTACAATCTACGACTTCGCAACAAACAAATACAAGGTGAGATTCGAGAGCTTGAATTTGAAGGTTTCATAATCTAGTTCGTACTTTAAAGTTCAAACTTCAAACTTCAAAGTGAAATTTTAATTCACATTTCAATGTCTCATGATAATGACAGGTATGGATCATTCACCAATCGACCTTGAAGAGATAGATTTGCAAGCTACAAATGCGGCAGACTGGGTTCAATTAGATGAGCCTCCTCTTTTAAGCCTTCATGACTTGGAGAACTTTGAGAGTCAAGCAAGCAAAGGAGTGGAAGGAATCGCTTTTAGTTCTCACTCTTAAGAGTCTTAGACTCTTAGTTGCTGATTTTTTCTGATTAGTATGCAGTTTTTAACTTTTTTGTAAACTTTTAGAAGCATATGCTTCTAAGGACTCAAGACTCAGTGCTTTGGATCATGTTTGGACTCATAACATATATGAGATACTTATTTATTCATGATATTTTGGACATCTATTGATATTATGCATTGTTTGGACATGCCTTTACCCAATATTAATGAAAAATGGTTTTTTTAATTCAATATATGTGTATATTTTTATTTAATGAATTCAACGATTTTTTGCCGATTTTTTACCGATCCGATTAAAACTCTTCGCTCTTTTGCCTTGCCGATTTATTGCCGATTCCGAGTCTGGTAACATTGCGTTTGACTCACTAAAATTTAAAAGTTTAATAACATTTCCCCTTATAAAGAACCATGGGATATTCACACACAAAAAGAGGTTTTAGATTGTTACTGCGCGTAAAATTCGTTGTATTCCGTGTCAATGTGGTTATGATAATTCTTTTGGTGAGGCTATTTGGCAAGCCGGAATGAGTTCGGTTAAGACAACTTCCACGCGACAACAAAATTGGTCAACAACTTTTTTGATTTAAATTATTTAAGTGGTTATTATTGCGTTGTTCCTACGGCCCTTTGGCCTTTTGACCTCTTGTTTTTGTTAGTTTTTGTAGCATCAGAGGTGTTCTAGCCACGGAATTTGGTGGAGAGGCTAGAATGCACAGGATCTCCAAAACCCATATATCGTTATGAAAATTCCACCTTGAGAGGGATTAATTAGATTATTAACCAATTTTTAAATATTTCCTAAGTCTAAACTTAGGGAATATGGTTAATTTAACAAAATTAATTAAGTCAAGGTGCGAATCATCTAGAAATTCACACAGATAGACTCCAATATGATCCTAGCCATTGACTAATATTTAATCTTGGTCGTTGGTGCTCTAACAGTGGATTATAAGAAGAATTCGATGGGCACTTGGAGGAGACACTTCTGTAGTTCGATTTTCTTGTGTAGATCGATTTCCAGAGAGCAGCAACAGTTGCTGGAGAGCCAACGATCGAAGTAGGGTCAGCGAGGCGCAGAGACAATGATCCAAAAAAAGTTTTCCAGATCCGGAGATGCAACAACAAGGGGCCGAGTTATTCCCAGTGAGGCAGCGCAAAGGATTGCGAAGAAATTTGATTTTGCTAAAGAGGAATTCGTTTTCAGTTCCAAAGGTCGGGCAGAGGGTTCAGAGTGTTGGAGAAGCGATTTCCTCAGTAGAGACAGGAAAACGACTTCATCAGAGGCAGTGCAAAGGGTAGACATCATAGGGTCTATGTAGAACAGTGTAGAGGTTGACGCAGAGGGTTTAGGAGGACGAGTTTCTAAAGAGAATTCGTGCCAGGGTTGCTTGTGGAAGAAGGGTAATTCCCTCAGATAATTTCCCAGATTTTCTTGCTGTTTGGATTGCCAGTTGGGCATCCATAGATTGTACTCAGATTTCATTGCTGCATAATAAAATAAAATCTGCATCTGCTGCATTGATTTTCCTGCCTTGGCTTTTTCTGGGGACTTTTGTCCAAAAACAATAGTGTTAATTTTTATGTGTGTATGCTAGCATTTCTCAGTTCCAACGCTATTTTATTTCTGCAATTTTTATTTGTGAAGGTTGTAGTGTGTTTATTTTGATGTTGTCGTAGCAATAAACTGAATAATTAATTTATCAGTTAGAAGAAATAATACCAGTTGCTGCAATAGGATTCCAGTTTTGGAATTTTCACATGGTATCAAAGCGTGATTGATCTACTAGAAAGCTTAGAAGAGGAGAAAGAATTTCGCTGCTCAGAGGGTGCAGCATGCCAAAATTTTTGAGGTAGCACAATGCTTAGACAGGTAGGCCGAATTGTTGGGCCAACATTTCGATTTTCAGTTGCAGGGGTGCAAAACATTTAATTTGCCCAGGAGAGAGATTCCAATAGTCAGAGGGAGCAACTGTAGCTCAGATTTTCGCCGAGCAGATCTCTGGTTGGACACAGAGGGTTTTTGAAGCAGTAGAACCAATATTGGGTGGAAGAGAAAAACACACAAATGTTGATTTTTAATGTACCTTGGACAAGTGGTTTCCCATGGGTTAGTCTCTACCTAGGGAAAAGTGTCCAAAATAATTCTTTTCCTAAGTGTGACTTTATTAAGTGAAAGTGACTTTATAAGTGGTAATGTCAATGTTAAATTATAATGTGAAAAATGAATTTAGACATAAAGTACAATGTGGGTACTTTATTTAATGGGCGAGTTAAAAAATAGAAAGTGAGAATTAAATGCACATTTATTCTCATCCCTTGATCTAAATGAATCTGAGCCATTAGATCTTAGGGTTGCCCAAAAGTCATTTAGGGAAACAAAAGGGGGAAAAGAAAAGAGAGACTGCATTCATTCTTCATGAGCAGATTGGAGAAAGGAGGCTGAGAGCTGGAGAAAAGTTTTGAAGGAGAAATTTGTTGCAACAAGCTAAAGGAGTGATTTCTGGGCAAAGCTGGGCATGGAAATCAAGGTTTAGAAGACAACATAAGGTACAGTACGAACAACATTGAATGCTGTGAGTTGCACGTTGTTCGAGAGAAGTTTTTGAAAAAAAAATCCCTACAGCCCGTACATTCGTATCCATACAATACATATTTTCAGCTTCAAGTGGGCACAAAAATCGAGGCAAAGTGGGCACAGTTTTCAAGGAGTTTTGGGCTAAAGAGATAAGTTGTTTGCTGTTTTGTTTTGTCTGCAAATGTATTTTTCTTGAACTTGAAAGATAAATAAATTTGAAGGAGTTTTGCCTGGGTCTAAGTTGACCAAGAATCTGTGTATTTTTATGTGTGTCGCTGGTTTGGTTATGTCCATATTTATTGTCATCATGTGTTGACAGTCCCATGTGTTTTAATCTGAAAATTTCATTTCCAGAATTCTATATGTTGAATGTATGTTTATGGGAAAGGGGATTTAACTGAATGGGAGTGATAAGGTGAAATTAAAACCGGGTTGGGATTGCTGGAAATTTTTTGTAGTCATCAAATTTCAACAACAAAGCAGAGGGAAAGTTTCTCTCGGGGAACTTAGAGTCTCAGAAGTTCGATTCTTCCTTGTAGATTGGTAGTGGTTGTGAGCATATCTTCTCACTCCCGAAGGGAGTGCGAGTAGCAGAGTAGTAGCCAAGCAAAAGAGGGCATTTTCGACTTGATCAAAGATGGCCATAACAGGGCTTAGATGTTAGGATAGGTTGGATGGATCATCCAACTATGTCATCTGGACGACCAGGATGCCCTTCCTTCTTGATGAATATGGCTTGAAAGCCTACATTGATAATGTAGTGGTAGTTCTTCATGATGCTGACCAGCTCAAGGAATATAGGAAGGGGATGGCGCAGGCGAAGTGTTTGATCTTGGATGGAGTTCGAGACCATATTGTCTCACATATAGCGGCAAAGGGAACAACCAAAGAAATGTGGGATGCTCTCTCCACGCTATACCAAGGTACTTCCGAGCAACGAAAGATGTTCCTAGAGGAGAAGCTGAGATGCATCAGGATGCAGAAGGGGGAAGGCATAGATCCCTTCCTCACCAGGATTCAGGAAGTCCGAGACCAACTTTCAATTGTTGGGGCAATGCCTCAACCTTCAGAGCTAGTACGATTGGCACTCAACAGTGTCTCAGAGGATTGGCAAGTCTTCGTCCAAAGTATATTGGGCAGAGACACACTACCAGGATGGGACAAAATGTGGGCTGATTTGCAGCAGGAGGAATTGAGACGAGCTCTGTTGAAGAGCTCCATCAGTGGCAACAGTAGCAGCGAACAGAAGGTGGTGAAGGAGGAGGAGAATGTGGCCCTAGCATCTAAGGGTCCCAGTTAGGGGCAGGGGGAGCAAAGAAAGAAGAAGAAGGACCTGTCTAAGGTCAAGTGCTTCAGGTGTGGCGAGTTTGGTCACTAGAACACAGAGTGTCCTCTAAGGAAGAAGGACGAGTCACTTGAATCCACACTTGGGATATCGTGGAGAAAATATTTAACTCCAATTGGTGTGGCCAGGGGGACAAGTTTCGAGTTGGGATGTTGTCACTCAAACCTCAACTCCTCCGTCTAGGCTATCTCTTAGCGAAGCCAAGGGGGCTGGACAATACAAAAAATAACTAAGGCTTAAAAAATCTATGCTAGAGAAGTTAAGTTTTGGGAATTAATTATATTGATCAAAGATACATCCAAATTAAATTAATATATAAATTGCAACAAATGAATTCAAAGCATCAATTTCATGAGCATAATAACAATAACCATCTACAAGTAGAGATATTGCAATAATGGACAAGATGTAGCAAAAGTTGACCAATGCCAGATATAAAGTACTTGTAAAGCAAATAATCCAAGTAAAGAAGATAACTTTGAAAGTAAAGCTCGAAAATAAATGCTCAAGAAATAAATGTCCAAAAGAAAATGCTTTGAGGGGTAAATGTGGCAAATAAAAATAGACAAGTACAATAATTCCCAATATGAAATTTAAGCAAAATGTATGTACTTGAAGTAATGACAATTGCCTCAAATAAGATAGAGAAACTTTATAAAATTAGAAAGCAAATGAGTTGAAACCTCAAGTACAAATGCTGCAATATAAATGTAGATGAATGTATTCCTTGGTTTATATTAAGTTAAGTTAGTTTACCAATTAGTTAGTTGCAAGATTGAAAAAGTTTCAATATCTTCGTTGGGGCTCTGATCTCAGAATAACAAGTCTTGGGGGGAAGAGGGTTCCTAAGTTACTACTTCAACCAACAAAGCTGGAGGTAAATTAATTATTGCAAAAGACAAATCTAACTATTGAAAGATTAAATCTAATCTATGGAATTGTTTGAAATGCAAAGTAAAATGACTAAACCGAGGAGCAAATGATAAGAGATTAAGTTAAACTAGATTACTCAAATGGAATGAAAAGGATTGCATAACAAAATGGAAATAACATGCATAAGAGAGACTAGATGAAAATTAGTCTGATTGCTGTACTGTAGTTTAGCAAGAAATGAAAATAATTTAAACACCACTAGGGACACTTTCCCAAATGGGGAAGATGGGATGCTTAGGGGACAAATCCCTTAACTCCCAAGAAAAATGACTTCTTTATTAGATCCCTCTTATAGAATGAGGTATGGAGAGAGAGATAATACAATAGATCCCTTTTGAAAAGGGATTTGAATATATGTTTTGAAAAGAGAGCTTACAACAAGATCCCCTCAAAGGGATCAAATGCTCTTCTCCAAAAATTAACAAAAAATTTGAGAGAGTTACAATGGATCTTTTGGCAAACCCAAAAGAAGAACCTTCTTTACAAAATTTACAATGGTTTCCTTGGTGGATCCTTGGGTGAAGAAATCCCTTTAAAGGGGCTTACGAGGCACAAATAATGGTTTTAAAATCAATGATCCAATGGTAGTATTTTGGGTGTTTTAATCTTCTATCAACACTCCTCTTGGACTGTCACAAGTCTACAAGAGATCAAGAAGATGAGGATGAGTGGTTCACCTTCTCCTATGGCATATGAAGCAGGATGAGTGGTTCACCTTCTCTTGCAGACACCCTAGTGAGAGATGCAAATAGATATCTGTTGGTTGTCTCGTGTGGACATGTTGGTGGGACGTGGTTCATCCTTTCCCCACATGTAGGATGCTCATTCCCTACGATCAATGGTTGACATGTTAGTGGGACGTGGTTCATCCCTTCCCCATGTGTAGGATCCTTCGTACTATTGTTGGTTGACATGCATGTAGGGCGTGGTTCATCCTTTCCCTATCCTTGGTGGTTTGCATGCACGTAGGATGTGGCTTATCTTTTCCCTACGATGGTTGTGACATGTGACTGTAGGATGTGGTTTATCATTTCCCTACGTGTGGTTGTGAGTAGTATGTGATTTATTCTTTCCTTGCTATTGCCCCAACATCATCCTACCCATGTAGTCCAGGACACATGGGAAGTACCTTTCATCTAGCCAATGAGTTCGGAAAAAGTGGTTTGGGACCATAGCACTATCGATGGACGCATCGTGTACTACCGTAGTTCCTATGTCTAGGATGCACGATGTTCAATAACTTGATCTGGGATCACGTCTAATTGGGGTTCTACCCCTGGATTGACTTTTGGCAATGGAGAGTGGTAAGGTCTTGTGACTCACTCTCAATCAATTCTTCTTCATTATTACATCGGTGTTCAACAAAGTAGAGACGAGATCCAGAGATGGTACATTATGACAGGATGGCATGGTGATGGATGGATTGGCAGGTGGAATTTTCCCTAGTTGAGAGGGAGTGTTAAAATTGGCAACTATGGCCAAATTCCACTTTGGGAAGCTCATTTGATGAAGATAATTATTGCATTAAATTCCTCTTTTCGAGAGGACCAAAATCAACCTAAGGATCTCTAAATTTGGACAAGGAGAATTGTGTTTTTGAAATGAAGCCCAGATATGTGCAAATTATCAAGGTCGGCTTGGGGTTATTTAGTCATGTGACTCCCCTCTCCATTTTATATAAATAGAGGTGACCTCCAACCTCTAAAGACACATTTCAAGTACTTCATTGCATAGAAAATTTTATGTCTAAGGTAGCCGAGTTCTTGGAGGAGGTCAAAAGGAAGTTTGTTTTGGGTTTTCTTCTTCTCCAATAGGGTCGAGATTCTTTAGATAACCAGCTGCAGGCTCTGAGGAAATTTTGTGAAGTTTGTGTGGATAAATTTGTCCCTACAGGTTCGATTTGAAGAACATAAAATTAGGCCGAGTTTTTGTGTTGCTTCTGGGTTAGTTTGTGGACAATTTGAGGAAGATATTCTCCCCTTGTTTGGTCACACTTCGGATCTATTGCACCAGGCAGGGCTGCAGGTCTGCTCTATCATAGACAAGCGAGCCGAAAGGCTTATCATGGGTTCAATCCAGCCTTAAGGGCTAGCGAAGGTCAACATCTTACATACCAGGGAAAGCCACAATTGAAAGGAGCGTTTTTGATCAATTGAATGCAACAACAATGGAATGTAAGTAGTCCTATCGAGATCTTAATTGACTACTGTTGACAGAATGTTGGTATTAAAGTTTTGGGTCATCCACTTGTCTAAGAGCAGTGATAGGGGATCTCCAAATTGGCAAGTCATATTATTGTACTTTCTCTTTTTGCTGAACATTCGATATTAATAATAAGATGAATTGATAAAGGGTTTCCCCTTCTTCGGGTTTTTCCCTGGCTTGAGCCATATTCTTGTGTTCTCTTGTCAGGGCTTGTCTTTTGCATCTACCATTTATGTTCTTTCTTTAGTTACTATCAATGTGATAATAATTTATGTGATTGCTAATGGAAATGAAAGAGATTGGTAAATGGGCTGATATGAAACATTGAACTAACTGTCCTAAGAAAAGAACATGGTAACCTGATTTTAACACTTGGCCATTATCAAGATTAAAAAAAAGGAGTCAAATGTAAAAAAGAAGAAGGAATATATATTTAAAAAAAGAAGAGGAGATTATATATGACAAAAAAATACGAGTTGAAAATAAATTAGTAAAAAAAAGGGTCAATATAAATAGAAAACTTGAAAAACAATTATATAAAAAATGTATATATAATTATTTTTTCTTTAATAAAATAGAAAAACAAAAAAAGAGACTGCGCTGCAGCCATACGACAGCGACCACCTGTGCTGCCACAATTTTGCGATGCCTGACAACCACCAAAAACCCCCACCCAAAACCTTCATTGTCGAGCTACTGGTTCGCTGTCTGTAGCATCTATCGTCCAATGAAATCGCTTAGCTGTCAGTTTCACCACGACGATTCTTCCACCATTGTCGCCACCTTACCCCTTGACCACTCCACTAGCAGTTACCAATTAGCACTGCGTCTGTGTCCACTGCAGCCATATTCTCTTCATCATCAACCGCTCTATAGAACTATCCGTTGCACTAAGTGCATTTCCTGTTGCTCGTCTGCCAAAGTAGGATTCACTGAAACTAGAGGCTCAGGTAAGGCGTTCAACCGAAGAAATCTTCTGTCCATTTCAAACGGTGTGTGACTCTTGAAGAAGGTTTTTCTTACTATACCTGTTACCCATCGATTCATATAGTTGTTGGAAAAATTAGGAGAGCAAACATCGAAACATTTCCGAACGCATCTGTTCGATTGCACAACTATTCCTAAATTCATCCATAATTAAATGTTGTGAAAGGGTGTTTGTTAAGGAGAAATAAGTCATTTAAAATTATATGTATAAAGAAAAAAAGAGTTATTTGGAAAAATTACAAGGAGTCTTTAAAGGTGAGGAAGTTAACAAAATTGCAGCTTAATAAATTATGGATGCTGTCATAAAATATTAAGTTACTTTTTAAAGGAAAAAATTATAAAGGTAAAAAGGAAGAAAACTATTCTACTCCTAAAAGTATATAAAGGAGTACTTTGAAGTATTGAAGAGAGATATTTAAGGAAAGCAATGGCTATTGGAGGATTTTTTTTTTTAAATTAAGATATCGTAATTATATATTAGAAAAAAAGGGAGCAAATAAAGTAAAGAGAATTATTGAACGAAAAAAAATGGAAGGAATAAAGTTTTGAAAGTTTATGAAAAAGGTATTTATTTAATTATTAAAAAAAACAAAAGTATTTAAATATTTTAGAGCAAGATGGAAACTATTAATGACAAAAAAAGAATGGATTCTAATTCAGAAACAAAGGAAGAATTTTTTTTCTTATAAAGGTGTTTCAATTGCAGATTGTAGATTAATTATATTAAAAGGGAATACCCAAGGGAAGGAGATTAATATCACTATTAGCACAAGTGTCGAGGAAAATTACGTCAATGTTAATTTGGCGAATCAACTATTAATTCCAGAGTCAAGCATAGGAGAAAGAAAAAATATTTTTGGCGACAAAGAATATGAAATTAATGATTTACAAGTAATAATTGACCATTATGAATACATCTCTCAATTCTGTGTCGTAACTATGCTTAATTTTAAAATTGACATAATTTTTGGTCAACCTTGGTTAAAAGAATTGGGTACGTTCATGTTAAACTTAGAGAAAATGATTTTGATGTTTTCTTGTAAGAATAAGATGATCACATTCCAGGACATGACAATGAAGTCAGAATCAATAATGCCTTCATCATAAGACTTTAAGGATATTTCGAAATTAATGTTTCAAGATAATAAAAAAACTATACCAAAGAAGTAGAAAGAGTTTGAAGAAGTCATCTCCAATAAAGACAAAGAAATTTCGCACCTTAAAGATCATAGTGAAAAACTACTTGAACAAGTCAAGAAAGCTAAGGCCACAAAAAAAGAACTCAAGAAGCACTTATCAGAACAAGAAGAGGAAAATTTACGTTTAAAGAACCTTAATCAAACATTAGTAGAACAAATCAAAAGTTTAAAAGATGAGGAGGATACTAAGAATAAAGTCAACAATCCAGAAAGTGAAGAGATTTTATGCCTAAGGAATCATAACCAAACCCTTCTTATGCAAATAAAGAAGCTTAAAAGTGTCAAGAAGTCGATAAATGACAAGTTAGAACAACTTACTCGAGAAGAAGTATTGAAGCCTCCAGTCGTAACATTCCCAAGTTGAAGATAAAGGAAAAAATACCGATCTAGTCAATATCACAATTCAAGAAGTTGAGAAACCAATAGAAGTTAAAACATATTCAGGTGAAGCAGTTCAAACAATGGGAATTCCAAGTGATGATGCAGTGGTCAACTCAATAACAACAATACATGAAGTAAAGCAAGACTCTGCCATACCCAAGATAAGGGAAAATCAAACCAGAATAATTCCTTATCGACATCCGATTCACAAGAGCAGAGAACTAAGTTGGTCTACATATTTGAACCATTCAGAACAAAAACAATAGATTTATGTTCCAAGAGACACTAAAGTTTGTTGAATCCAGTCCTATGATAACAATTCATTACAAATTTCCAGTGAACAAAGGATTCCACAGAAGATTAATCTAGGATGGTCAAGATCCATTCTCAGTCCGACAATTTTGTTTATCACTCAGAGGATCATATCGTCCTCTATCAACAAAGATGTAAGTTCTGAGAAGAGAAGATATTCAAAATGGGAAGAAAGATCAAGCCCTTTCATCAGTAAGCTTTGAGGACAAAGCTTTTTGAAGAGAAAGGCAATGTTACGAATATAATCTATATAAAATAATAAAATAAATGTAAACAATAATAATCATAATTAATGATTAATTAACTAGTAATTAGTTAATGAAGGGACATGTCTCTGAAAACATGGCCATTCGTGAAAGGGTACCGGCCTAGGTATATATACATGACCCTCGGTTGTAATCACATCATCTCATCAGTTCTTTTATATAATATTTAATATACAATTACTTGTCCTACAATGGATGTTCTTGTCTTCGAAGTGTTTTGAAGATTACTCTGCTGTGTATACTAACTATGTTCATTACATTATCCAAAAGAGGCTCTATGCCAACCTTTTCATGCATGTGGGAGTGATGCGACACTTCTTAGGGAAAGCGTCAACATCAAAAGGGATGCACTAGCCCTCCCAAGTCATCTTAGTGATAACCATCCTCATATGGGCTTCAGAACAAGGTATCATCTATCAAATAGGTTCAAGGCCAACTTGGAGGCTTCTTGGGTCCATTTGGGCACATCATCAAATAGTCCATTGCCCTAGCTTTCATTCCCAAAATTTTAGGGTCTAGAGGCTCATCAAGGGGTGTCGTAGTATGTGGGAAGCTGCTTAAGGTCCAACACTCATCTTTCGAGGGGAAACGTTGGGGCCACAAAGTAATGTTTTCTCTCATAACTGGGAAAAGTACCTATTGGAAGGTACTAAAGAAGAATCAAACTATCCCTCAAGGGATCTTTGCTGCATATGTGATACCTCCTGAACAAAACCTTTAAAGATCAAGTGATATCATCTTTATTAGGGACATGAAACCATCATAGTGAACCATATCTAATGTTAGGTGCACATAAATACTTCACAAAAAACTTACCTTCAAATGTCTAACTAGATTAGGATGGATCTATAAACAAGTTACCTCACTTATGTTAGGGATGATTAGGTCAGGAACCTTATTAGGTGCCTCAAGCCCTCAAAGGGAGTGACATGTCCCAGGTTAGTGCATCAATCCATAGGAGTGTGTGATTTGTGTTGAACCATGTAACTAGGTTTGGTCTTCATAATGACATATGTAATCATGATTTCATATATTTGATGTAATGAGAAAAATAAATTATTATTATTGATCTTGAGGCATGGGTTTCATGCTCAAGAGAGTTTATTATTATAGATTAAGCTCCCATTGTGAGCTTCTAGGGCTTGTCATTGAGTCTACAAGTCTAGGGAGTCATTGTCATGTATTAAAGACTTGTTGCTGCTCAAACTAGCAGGGGTCCTAGGAGGGGATCCTAAAAGGGCAACTACTAGGTCAAGGGCAACAATGAAGCGATAACCCACTGTCACCTCAACTAAGGCTCCCTGCTCTTTACGGACTTTCACCGATGGGAGGAGACTCGGTATAAAGGGAATCACTAGATGGATGAGTTAATAAAAGGATAAGGAGTGATTTCTAAGTGTTGAAATATGTAACTAGGTTAAGTCTTCATAATGGCATATGTATTCGTGATTTTATGTATTGAATGCAAAAAGGAAAATAAATTTATTATTATTCTTGAGGCATGAGTTTCATGCTCAAGGGATTTTTTTTTTTTTTAGGTCAAGCACCCATTGAGTGCTTCTAGGTTTGTCATAAAGTCTATTGAGTCATTGTCATGTATTGAATACCCATTTAGGCATGTTACATATTGTAAAGAAAATTTACTAGAGTCAAAATAGAATCAAAAGACCCTCCAAGACCTCGTCATGGCACAAAGATCAAGTCGGCCTACATGAAGGGACAAGTTAGCCTAAAAAGAGCAATTCGTACCCCTCACAAGCATATATATAAGAAGGAACTCGACCTCATTATGACTCAGTCAAGCAAGTTTGTTCTTCTTAAGATAGAAGCTGGAAAAAGGACGACAAGGAAGGAGAAGAACTAGATCAAAGTTTTTGGACCTCTCTTTCTCTCTCATGTTAGGGTTTCTACATTTTATGGGCAAAAGAATTTGTTGGGCAAAAGAATTTTCTGGACAAGAATTTGCCAGGCAGGTGGAATTTGCAGAAGAATTTGCTGGGTTGGTGGAAGTTGCAGAAGAGTTTGTTGGGCATATCAATGTTGCAGAAGAATGTGTTGGGCATGGCGAAGTTCTAGAAGAATCTGCCGAGCAAGTGGAAATTGCATAAGTTGTTGGATTCAAGGTTTGACTTGGTCTTGGAGGGTCTTGGTACAGGGTCATAGGTCTTAGAATTCATCAATTGAAGTTCTATAAGAAGAGAAGAATTCTTGTGGGTTTTCCTCTTAGTTGGAGAGGTTTTGGCCCTGGCTGATTGCCTACATCTTGTGTCCTATTGTCTCTTTGATTTTATTGTTTGGTGGCTGTTTGATGATAAAAAAACTAATAATAATCAATTGTAAGAAGAAGGTAATCAAGTTAAGTAAAAATACATCACAAGCAATTATCAAAGTAAGAGAAATCACCTAATCTAGCTGCCCTAGATTTCTCAACATGGTATTAGAGCTAAGGTGTCAAGACAAGGAAATGCAACTTAAAGAAGGACACTCAAGGGCCGAAGCACTAGAAAAGCATCTAAGAAGCATCAAGAACAGTTCGATCAAGAAAGAGAAAGAAGCCTTATACCCAACGAAGGAAGAATAAAGAAGAGCAAAGCATTTCTTGCTCTGTTTTGGGCTAATTCTCCTCCACACATGCGAAGGTTAGGGCATCATCCTGCAACAATAGAAGCTGAAAATTGCAATCACTCAAAGGAGCCAAAGTTTGGGTTAAAGAAGGACTATTTAGCAAGCTGAATTGTCAAGAGAAGGAGTCAAGGTCAAGCGAAGTCAAAAGGAGGCAAGTCTGTCCATATTCCAGCCACACGTGTGACCTAGGGTTTCTGCAAGAGAAGCCAAAATTGCAGTCTTGCAACAAGAAGCCTAAAATATGAAGAAGGGTTGAAATCTGAAGTTGTAAAAAGACCTAAAAGCCCTAGCTCATCCATAGAAGAACTACACATTGAAGCATTTAAAAGTCTCTACATTCTAGAGAAGCAAGAAGAAGCGTAATCATCATCATCAAGGAATCAAGGTGATCTCCCTCTCGTTGAAGGATCACTTTTAAAGGAAAACATCTTCATCAAGAAGACATCTTCTATCATCATCAAAATAAAGAAGGCATCAAGTTGAAGATATTAACATCAAGTAGCATCTTCACTTTGACAAGTAAGTATCTTTATATCTATATTTGAATCTATCAAAATTGTTGATCAGTGGTTGTCATTGATGTCAACCCAAGTAGCACCAGGGGCTACCCCGATCTTGCATGGGCATTTTGACTTGACAACTTACTCTATTCTGAGTCAAGGATCTTCTAGATGGATTCTACTCGTCGAGATGTTTTTGTTGATATATGGCACGCCACGTAATTCTTCACGGTTTGAGAGATATTTGTGTTTGAAGTTAGTAACCCCAATTAGTGGGCTAAAACCCTATGGGGTTGTGGCATGGCACTCATAATTGGTTGTGGTCATTGAATAGTCAATAATTAATAATTTTTTTTTTGCTCCTAAAATCCCTCCAACGTTCACTTGTTGAGGGCCCTCTCAACTCTAGACATTCATATAAATTGGGACCCTCATATCCTCTAGTAGGGATTTTGTGGCTTCAAATAGGTCATCATGGCATTTTCGCTATAACTTTTTTTCTGCGAAGATTCAGAAGCTGAAATTAAAACCCATTTGAGCTGAAATCTTGATGAACCTCGTGACCAAATTTGAAATCTCGGTTCACTATATTTTTGGAGATATGATTCGAGGAAGTTAGGGTTTTTGCAGGCTCCCGAATTCCATGTCAAACAGGGGACGTTGGGAAAATCTTCATAACTCTCTCTGAGCATTGGATTCAAATTTCGTTAAATAGTGACAGAAAGAGGACAAACTATAGTTTGTTGGGTATCATTTTTAGGGCCGAAGGTTGCAACAGTGACACATGGCACTTCGTAAAAGTTTGCTCTACTGAACCAATCTATAATCAGGCCATCGGGGGAGATTGGACATAACTCTTTGTTGAAGAATCAAATCTTGATCAAACCCCGTGGGGTAGGAAGGAGGATCCCAACCATCAGGAAGCTTTGCTTCCTTCTAGGTCGTTGGAAAACTCCTGGGAGTGTTTCACTTCCTTCGAGGTCTTCCTGGTAAAGTATTGTATGTACATTGTACACTACATAATACAATGCTTTGTTAAAGCCAAATCCCTTGTGTACTGCTTTTCATGTGATATGTTTTATGGTTTTATGATGATGCTCTGAATTATCTTTAAGAATTAACCAATTGTGAAAAATAATAGGAAATACTGATTCACCCCCCTCTCAGTGTTTCCAACACATGATATGCTTTTTTCTTTTCTTTTAGCTGCATCAACCTCTTAGGGAAAAGTTTCAGGCCTTACCTAGGTATGTGGATGTATGGGTGATGAATCCTAGAGAACTAATCGTGAGTTGAACCCAAAGAATGGATGTGAGGTAAGGACGTGTAATATATGATGGAAAGTGGTAAGTATGGAATAGGGATAGATGGAACTACGTTATCTCATTAAGGGCTTCCCAAGTAGTGCCCCTCCTATACCCATTGAGCCATTAAGGGAGGTCCCACTGGACTAGGATCGTAGATTAACCTTCCATTTAAGGTGAGGGAACAAGATCATAGTCAAAACCCATCCTTCTTCCAATTCACCTCGTAATCCATATCAAATGCACAATACAAACAAGCATAAGCACCCGATTGCAAAATGAATAGAGTACCTTTTGATCGGAAGCCCACCTTCGTCCATGTGCTCATATTGGATGGGTGAAAGCATATAGCTGATGCAGGTGGCGAGGATGTAGTAGCACATCATCATCTAGTGGTGGTTGTCAGGGGCTACATGGATGACTGGTTGGATGTGAGGTACGGGAGAAAAGTTTTCTCCGATAAGGTTACCTATTTTGGTGGGTAACAATGCCCTTTTAGGGCTTGAAATGCTCCAAAGGTGCAAATGAAGGGCTAGATGAGTCTCCCAACATCATGATCTACCTTATTTTGCGAAAGGATCCTCGAATCAAGCTGTGAATCATATCCATGTGTCTAAAAGCTAGCTCTAGGCGCCTTGTGTCATCTCTATAGGTGTCATCTAGACAACATGGTGTACTCTTTGTCCAATGTTGGGGCTCCATCAAGTATAGAAAGCCCTCCTCAATCATCCTGGGGGATAACCATCCTCATATGGGTTTTGGATCAAGGCATGCCCATCAAGTAGTGCCACGGTCAACCTAGGGGCATGTTGGGTCCACTGTTACATCCTTAGTAATCCTCAACGCTAAGCAAGATGAACTCAATTTTTTGGCATTTGAGGGTGCTTTGGGCCCTAGGGTCTTCATCAATTGCCAAAATCATTTAAGTGCCCAACACTCTGTTGTATAAGGGCAACACTGCATTTGTAAAGCCATCATGCTCTCTAGGGGTTTAGCATGGTTTGAGAATCATGTGGAGTAGGAGTGAAATAAACTGTCGTCAAGGCCTCAACTGCTCTATGCAAACCACTTGAAAAGACCATTCCAAACTCAAGTGAAAGCAACCATTCATTAGAGACAATAACCATAGATGCATCTTGCCTAAACCATACTTAAACATAGTAAAACTTCAAACTGGGATCACCTTCAAATATCTAACTAGAGCAAGTCCCGTAAAAGTGTTCCCTATCTTTGTAGAAGTGGCTAGGTAATCAACCATATTAGGTGCTTCTAGCCCCTAAGCGAAGGTGGCATTTCCAAGGTCAACACCTCAATCCATAGGTGTTAGTGGGAATAGGTGGCAACGAAGGGGAATGAATTCATAGCCAAGTACCATGGTCAGGGGACCAACTAATGAAGGTCCACATCTTGAGTGTATAGATGTAATGGAGAATCATGGAGGCATGAGTTGCTCCTTTGCTTGGCATGTGTTTTCCACCCCTCTATTGCACCTTTTAGTTCTTTTTTGATGTTTTTTATATAGTGCATAGCTCAAGGATCAAAGCTTTGCTCTTTGTGATATAGCATTTGTTTAACCCCTTAAAATGAGTCAGTTCCTCTCTCATCAGGTTTGGGACATGCAAGGGTTGCTTGTTGAGATGGAGCATCAAGTACTCAAGAATCAGGTGATGGCTAATGACTTAAAAAATTCAACCATAAAGAATAATAGAACAATAGAGATCACAATACACAAAAGAAGACAAGATTTACCTTGGGAAAATCCACCAAGGGGAAAAACCTAGAAAACTTTTTCAATAGAGAAATTCTTCTTGTTCAATGAGAGACACAGCTAGAGCAACTCGTTTTGCCTGTTTGACCCAGAATTTCAGCCCTCTTGCAATTGCTAGTTGCCCCATAAATTTTGGCCCTGCAGCGATTGCCCAGTTACCTAGAAAATTTTGCTCCCCTGCAACAAAATGCCTAGAAAAATGCAAACCACAGAGAGACGCCAATCCACACATGCAAGTTGCAAGAGAGAGAGAAGATAGAGATTTCGTCCTTTTTCATCCTATTTCGTCCTTCTTGTCCTTCGCTAGCTTCCTAGAAACTGTCTTTTTGTGTGAGAGATCGAATGCCCAAATGGAGGAGATCGATCTGCCTTTATATAATAGTTTGTCTTAGTTGAATGGGTGTCTCCTACTAGGGCCGACTTGACTTGGAGGGAAGTGAACTTGTCACTTTTTGGCGCCAAAAATTATATTTCAAAAATTCAAATTTCCTTCTTTAAACAATTGCAATCGGACTTTGACTCAAAATGATTTTTCTTTTGACTCTAGCATTTAAAATATGCTTTTCAATAATAAATACATCAAGTGACCAAATATACATTATGAAGACCGATCATAGTTACAAAATCAACAGTTCTTGATGGTAATAGGTATTCACAAGGTCAAGGCCCGAGAGAAAGGGTTTCTTACAATGATATTTAGTTAATCCAAGGCTTCATGAAACCCTCAAGAAAGTCCTCAATTTGAGGGAGAAGAAGCTAGGGTTTCCCTCTTAGAGCAACACCTAGGGCAAGAAATTTAATGGATGAAATTGGAGCGGATGCCCACCAAATTGATAGGTTATGTAGCCTTGACCTATCTCTTGATGTTTGGGCTCTCAAATCACCAAAAAGCCTCCTCCCTAAAATTTCACTCCAAACCCTAGATTTTCACTCTAGCCTTAAAACGACCAAATTTGAGAAGAGGAAACTATGGATAAAATTTAAGGTTGATCACCCAAGACTTGGACTAGTGCCTTGTCCTTTGGGCATATAGAGTCAAGGATGCTTTAGATAAGCCTAATTTGTTTCCAAGGAGGCCAAAATTTGATGCCCTAGGTACTAAAATTCCAACATTTATCCACTCAATGATAATGATGGAGAGTTATAGGAATTCCTCCACTAGGAACATTCATTACATGTTATACTAGTGAGTAACATATGTAATTCTCAACTAGATAACTTTAGACAAATTCAAAATGATAATCTTCAAAAATAGGCACGCACTTGATAACATGTAGTATATGCATCCATTCACTAAAGAAATAGCTCCAAAGACAATCCAAAATATCTTCCAAACATTGAAAGGCATTCCAAGAATCTCCAATAGCCACAGACAAACAAGTGCAAGTTCCTTCAAGAGGTCCGAATTTTCCAAGTGTGATGATGAGAGATCAAATGAGATCTACCTAATTTATGTGTTCTATGATCTCTAATTTTAGCCTATGAGCCCCTCAAATAATAAAATAATGGGCAAATACTAAGTGAGGTCGCAAGCCAACCTCATAGCCAATATAAAATTATAATAAATCACCCACAAGTGGGTTGAAATGCTGATGTCATGCATGTGTAGGCCTCTTGTGGGCATGTGTTGAGCTCGTCCAGTGCCAAAGTGAATGTAAGGGCCTCCAAAAATCATCTGAGGGTTGGCCCCTAAATCTCCATGCAAATCATCGTGTGAACCCTAATTTTTGTGTTTGGGGCAAAGAATGGGTTTCATGGATCTCCTGGTGATAGAATAGCTTGATTTTGCTCCAACATTGACGACTCTGAGGATGGCGATAGCCCTCCCATGTCTTGAAGGGGTGAGACAAATCTCATCTGGGCCTCAGATCAACTGCCAAACCATGTGTACACTGTGATGCTTGCTGGGGCACACTGGTCCAAGTGCATTATCTCATGAATAATGTGGGGCAAATTGCAAACTACTGAGGGTGTTGTAGGTGCCCATGGAATGGAATGATGCTTTACAAGTGGTAGGAGTCCCATGGCTCTCAACGCTTCACCTGTAGGGTGTCATAATTCTTCTCTAGTGGACTTGGGCCCCAGTGAAGTTGCCCAACCCACAGAATGTCCAGTGTTGCATCCTCACCATTAGGTACAATTATTATTAGTGCATCTATAAGTGAACCAAGCTTGTTAGTCAAGGGAAAATTGATACTTCATATAGGTCTTTCCTTCTAAAGTCTGGGCTTTGAACACATAATTGTTTTACCTCCCTAGGTAGGAGTGGCTAATAGACGATCCTACTAGGTGTTCCCAGGCCCTAAGGGGAATGACATGTCCCTAGTACATCCTTTAATCAATAGGTGGAATGTGAATAATGATGGAAAGGAAGGGGGATAAAAGGGGTCTTAGGGCCAAATGCCATGGTCAAAGGGGTAGCTATGATGAGGAGATCCACATCCTGGGCATACAGATGTGAGAAGGGAGCAATCATGAATGCATGAGTTATCCCAGCCTTTGTCTTTCCACCCCTCTTATTGCCTTTTTTCCTTTTCTTGATTTTTCTGTGTATTATTGCTCGAAGCTCTAGGAAATGAGAGTATGCTATGTATGATGTGTAACAATGATTACCCCTTGATGGGGGCAATTCATCACCCACTAGGGGTTGGGACATGCAAGGGTTCCTTTTCAATGATGTGATAGGGTGACATTGGCCCCAGGAACCAGGTGATGGCCATAATGATAATGCTTGGCTTTTTCCCATGTGTTAATATTAATGCCTCGACCATCCTTTGCATTTTGATGATTTTTTTTCTTTTGTTTCTTGCTTCTGGCCATGATATGTTTTTTTATTTTTCTTTTAGCTGCATCAACCTCCCAGGGCAAAGTTTCCAGGCTTGACCCAGATATGTGGACAAGGGGGTATGCTATGACCCAGTGGACCCATGGTTATGTGGACTCAGAGATGGGAGATAGAGTATAGGGCTCATAATGTATGGAGGGAAGTGATAAATACAGAATGGGAAAACCAAACCATGTTATCTCAATTGGGGTTTCCCAAGTATTGCCCTTCTTAAAGCTATGGGCCACTGGGGGAGGTCCCACTGGACTATGATTGAAGATTAACCCCCCATTTAAGGTGAGAGAATAAAACCACGGTCAAAGCCCTTCGTTTTTCCAAGAATAATCCATGCCAAATGCCCAAATGAAAAACCAACATAAGCACTCGATTGCACAATGAATAACATACCTTTTGGTTTGAAGTGTCGACCTTCTAACATGTGCTCTCAACAAATGGGCGAGGAAGCATATGGCTAATGTAGGTGATGATGATAAAATGACACATCACATCGGCTGCAAGGTGGATATCAGGGGTTGCTCGTTGTTGGTTGGAAAATTAGGAGAAAAGTTCTCCTAAGGGTACCCACTTTTGGTGGGTAACACGCCCTTTTACTCAGAACACTCCAGCGACTTAGATAGAAACACAAGGAAATTGACCCTCTGAAATAACCAAACCCGACCTCCATAAATGGTTGTAAATCGAGCCTCTTAAAACTCATATTTGACCAGCAATACAGTGATAACACGACTCCCTTATTTGATAGTGAAACTCGACCAACAAAGGGAATGAGGCTCTCAGCCTCTTCAAACAGATGCAAACTCGACCCTTTTCCAATAGAACTCAACCCCATAAAATACTAAACTCGACTCTCGTTGAAATGGCACTTAGCCTCCACGAAAATGATTATAACTCAACCCTCAGAAAGACTCAAACTCGGTCAGTGAACACAAAAGGTAACTCTGCCTTAATGCTTCAGCAAAGCAATGGTAAATTGGTCCTCCCATATAGCTCAAAAATTCAACCTCTTGAATGGTGTGAACTCAGTCTGTATGAAGAGTACAAAATACACAAAGTCAGAATATAAAATCCACTGATAACACCTTAAAACTAATACCTTTATGCGAATGTCTTCTTCGTCGTGCACAATGAAGCACAATGTTAGAATCTGAATGATCTCTTTCCAATACTAGCTAGGGTGTATAGTTTCAACACCAAAACCAACAACTAGAATGAAGGTTTCGAAAAACCCTAGTCTCTTTTTTAAGAGCTCTCTAAAATTCTATTTTTCAAGTGAGCAAATGCAAGAATGAAGAGAGACTCCTCATTTTCCCCTTTTTATAACTCATTTGACTCTTTTGCCACCTTTTTACTTTTTATTTTAATAAAGTCACTTTAGTGGGTTTTCTCACTTTATAATTTAAAAGTGACTTTTTGTTAGCCTAGGATCCATGTCCCCTTTTCCCCCTTTAGCTTTTATAAGGTTTTCTCCTAGGCGAATTGTGTTCCCTTGATTAATTTTCTCGTCCTAGCCTATGGGAACTTAATTAAGCTAGCAGAGTCGTCCCCTTATGTCTTCTAAGCAGATGGGGACATTACATGCTTGGCTTTTGGCCACATGCTAATTTATAAGTCTCGACCATTTTCTGCATTTTAATTTTTCTTTTGGCCATCATATGCTCTTTCTTTTTCATTTAGTTGCATCAACCTCCCAAGGTGCATTTCCAGGCCCTACCTAGGGTATGAAGATGTGTTGATGTCAAATCCCAATGAACCAATGGTCAATTAATCTGAAGAAGGGAGGTGGAACAAGGGCTTGTAAAGTACGGATGGAAGTGATAAGTATGTAAAAAAGATAGATGGAACACGCTATCTCAATCATGGATTCTCAAGTAGTGCCCCCTCCTAAAGCCAAGGGTCGTTAGGGGTGGTCCCACTGGACTAGGATAGAAAATTAACCCTCCATTTAAGGTAACGAAACAAAACTACGGCCATGACTATTCTTTATTCCAAGTCACCCCATAATCCATGCCAAAATGCCCAAATACAAACAAGCATAAGCATCCAATTGCATAATGAATAAAGTATCTTTTGATAAAAAACTCACCTTTCAACATGTGATCTTGACAAATGGGCGAGGAACCATATGACTGATGCAAATGGCAGAGATATGAATGGCATGTCACATTGGCTACAAGGTGGCTCTCAGGGGTTGCTGGCTGCCGGTTAGAAGAGATAAATAAGAGAAATGTTTCTCCTATAACAATATCATTTACAATGGTCAATGATTTAATACAATTAGACGTATCATTTATGTTTTTATACTTTAAAATATATTATTTTATGTTTTTCAATTGTCCTGTATCCCCATGTCTTGGAAACTTGGTGGAATGCTGATTTTATCACATCTTCAAATTCCTATGTAAAGTTTGCATTTATGTTGTCGAATGCCTTTAGCTAAGTATGCTTACATTTTGCCATACAACCAACTTATTTAGCATGCCAAGATGCAGACTTGAGTTTATAGAGGAAGTCCTTTCTCTTATTGCCTAGTGAAATAGGAAGAAATTCCTTTGAGAAGTACATTTGGTTATGCTCTGTGGTTGCTCTTACTGGATAATTAGACATGAAATATTGAAAGTATTTTATAGCTGCAAATAATTTTTTATTTGACAGCAAACTGACAATGACATTGCTTTTTACACATTGAGTGTAGTCCGTGAACAGGAGAAACCACGCATCGGTTCCTATTCCAGCCCATATTCTAGGCCGTGTAAGAGAACTGGCTACATCACAGTCACGAGCTATATGTACACCAAGCTCAAATAGTTCCCTTAGCCGCAGTGGAAGGACTGTACAGAAGAGGCATATGATGTAATAATCATAGAATGTACGAGGGGAATATGCCTAGGAACAGGGATTTCTTCCTGGTTGGTGCATTCATCTGTACAAGTGTCTGGCATATTGAGTAATGTTAGTGGCTTAACAACTGTCTTTTATGAACATTTGTTTCAGAAATTCTATGCAGCAAATTGAGTAGCTGGATCCAGGCCAAACTTAGTTACAACGTTCTCAAAGAGTATGCAGGTTTTGGGATTGGTCTGCAAGTTCAGCTTATGGATCATGTCAAAAAATAGCCATTTGTAAATATTAACAAAAATATTGTAAATCAATTCTTGCAGTTCTCTTGGTTTTTAATTGTGCTAGTTAGCATTTAAAGCATTGTGCAAGTTATATTTTGTCAAGAGGTATCATGTTCTTCAAGAATAACTTCTAATGCCTGGGCAGTGGGATCCTTTTGAATGATGTATTTTAGTGTATAGCAATATATGCATATATTGAATGTCATTGGGTTACATTTATTGTAATTTATTATTTTATGTGTTATAGACCATTTAGCTATTGGCAGCCCAAGTGCTGAGTCAAGCAGTCATCTTATAAATCATCAAACTGACTCATCTCTGGACTTTGTGGATTTCATTGAAAGCATGAAGCAATTCTTTATGGTTTTGTGGATTGTGTCCAGGGCTTCATTGATTACAAAATCAGGAAGCACAGATGGGCAATTTTGGTGCTGTTGCCATAAAATACCATAGAGAACTTGGCATCAACTGCGGCAAGTACCAATCACCCCTGCCTTTTAACTTGATGTTTGATGACACTTTTAGTTTCACAGTGGCATTTATTAACGGATTACAGGAAAGTTACCCTTGAATCACATAAATAATAGTTATGTTAAAAATACATTAGTCATGTAATTCAAAGCAAATTTCGTTCCATTTGCTAAATCTCTAGCAGTATTATAAGAACATTCTAATTGACGTCAGAATCTATTACTTCCAACCCCTTGATTTCTAAACTACTTCGTCTATGTTATATGTTTAAATGATATCATTGTCTCTAAGGGTCTCTGACATGGAAGGAATTGATAAAGAGAAAAATATCAACAATTGAAGTTGAATTTTCATATCTCAATGGCATGGTAGCTGAAAATGGTCTTTTATTGAGGGATTATAAATGCTCATATTTTTTTAATACGCATAATAGGAATGGAACCCGTCCCATAAGAACCATAAAAATGGTAACTTTTCTAGGTCATTAGAGGCATTAACATATTGGAGTAATCCATCGCACACTTGCATTCAAAGAATAAATGATAGAAAGATTTGACGAGCCTAATTATGTGAACATAGCAAATTCAAGATTAAGAGGAAAAATATTATTTTACAAGCCTGTGGATTTTCATGTTGTTTTATTTTCTTCAAACCTTCCTGTCCGGATAGTCAATGATGTATAATAAAAAATATAAAAAATTCTACCTAGATTTATATAGCAGTACTTGATATTAGTTGGATTAGCAGGCCAGGTAATATAAAGATAGTCGATGATTGATATTAAAAATTCTACATAGATTTATATAGCAGCAACTTGAGATTAGTTGGATCAGCAGGCCAGGTAATGGTTAAAATACCGATACCTCTAAAATGAAAATGGACAGAGCTATCTTGACTTGCCTCTATCATTGTAAGATGTGATTTGTCTGCATACTTATGCTGCGTGCTGCAAAATTGGCATGCTGAATACAGCCACTGCAATTACTCGTAATTACAATGTGATTTGCTGCATACTTATGCTGCATGCTGAATACAGCCACTGCAATTACTCTTAATAATTAGGACAGAATGTTTTATTTTCTTAAAACCCACCTATCCATAAAATCAAGGATGGATTGTAAACACTCTAAATACAGTTTTATAAAAACTCCCTGAATCTAGTCTCACTATTGTTGAAAACTGGTAGCTATGGTCACTATTTTCATTTGCAAATCAATGGAGAAATTATAGTTTTTACATGTTCATCAATTCGACCTTGAAAGCACAAGTCAGCCCCACATGATGAAATGCTTCCTAATACACATAAATAAGACCTCGTTGACTCTCATTTGGTGTTGGAAACACAGAGGGGGGTGAATCAATATTTTTTTTAGCAATTAACACTTATTTTTTTTTAGAGCATTAGTTAATCTTCATTTATTATTATTGCTCTTCTTCAAATGATCATAAACAATAATCAACAATAGACAACACCATACAACAAAAAGATAAAACAAAAGACAATTTTTTTTCTTTTGTGGAAAATCCCATTTAGGTCAAAAACCACCAAACGCTTCTTTAGTAATTGTCTTCTTCCCGTTAAAAGAAAATTGATTACATCAAAATTTCAGCGACAACTGAAGGAGGCATCAACCCCTTAATTCACGTGCTACAACCTGTAGGACGCTACTAGACCCTAATATCTATCTTGTTGCAACCAAAAGGATGCCCCAATGCCTTGTAGATCAGGCCACAACCTGATGAATGTCCCAACACTCTGTTTACAAGTTGTTGTCGAAAAAGATGCTTTGTTGACTTGTTAGTTTATTAGCCACAACTGAATGGACATCACAATGACCCTATGCAAGCCACAACTTGCCCTAGCACCACCCTGCCACCCTGAAGTGTTCTCAGGCCACAACTTGATGAATGTCTCCAATCACTTTCCATGCACCACCTTGCCACCCTGACGAGCTTGAAGACCATGTTTCACAATTTTCAGATTGGACCCCACGTACTCTGTAGAATATTTGTAAGAAAGATTTAGAATAAATGTTGAATCCTGGTAGTTGTTGATCGTTGTTCCTACAAACTAATCACTGCATAATGCTACACATCAACCTGTCACTGTTTAATTGTGCATCATTGTCACTGCACACGATATATCATCATTGTCACTGCAAACTGTATATCATTTTCACTACAAATCACTGCACAACTGCTGGGTATCATTGCATGTCACTTCTCATGAATGAATAGTTATCAGTGCACGACCACTGTTATTACACATCTGTTGGCTGCCACTGCACATCAAGGCACCGAGTTGGTCATGAATGAATAAGCATCAAGACTCAATTTATCATGATGCCACACTGTATCAAGTTGCACACGATGCTGCAACCAATTGGCAATGCTATTAAATAATGACACAATCCAAGGTGCCTTAAGTCATCCTGATTACTTGCAATGCTCTCAAGTTTTGCCCTCAGAGAGCTACTAGTATACGTGTAAAAACTGTTGTTTAGATAGTTAATGCCCTAGAACCATCATCACCCACTGCAGTCACGATATCACTGTCCAATGAGGCAGTCATAAACCAACTGCAATGTTTGTCAAGACAAGAATCTTGGTCATCACAAGTACATTCCCAAAAGACATAAGTCATTGTTTCACTGTTGTCAAGGTCAAGATATCATATCAATGGCTAAGTGTCAACTTGTTGTCCTAAATGTCAGGTCAAAGTCAATACATCATGTCAATGTCAATCTATATCACTCTATGACATTTTATATCACTGTCAAGTCATATGTCAACTCACTGTCATAAACCATTGGTGAATTCAAGTCAAGAGACCAAAGGACTGCTATAGTTAAGATACTAAGGTTAATTCTCTTTGTTCATGTGAATAGGATCACTGTAATGTTGTAGGTGTCACTGTAACATGTTAAGCCAAGATGTTCTGTCATAGTCAATACACATACATAGTTAATGCACAATATGACATATCATAGTTCATGTGAGATGCTTTATATTACTGCAAGATTACATAAGGTAAGTATTATGATATTATAATCATTTGCCACTGTGTTACTAAGTCTTTATCTCACAGTCAAGTTATATGGTCAAATCTAAATGTCGAGTCTCTTATATAGGTATGTCATATGTCTAGGATGTTGATAGATATGATTACTATAGTATGCAAGATTACAAAGGATAATAGATGCTATTATTAAATCTTATTTATGCCAATTATATATAGAACCAAATCACAACAAAAGTTAATGATTGGCTTAGTGCAATACTCACTGATACACAATAAGATTACAGTGAGAATTGTTGTCATATATTGACAAACATAGGTGATCATTGTTTCACTACGACAATCACAGGGATATTGTCACATTAAACTTCACAAGAACTCATTTGTGACTCAAGATATAGAAAACAAGGATTGTTGTCTCATAATAACTCAATGACTGTTGATATGCTACAAAAAACTTAACAAAGCAAGTGTCTTGCTACCTCTATATAAGACAAACTTGCTGGAGTGTTCAGACCCTAACACATAGAAATAAAGGGAATAAGAGATCATTATTATCTTCTGATTGAAGGCACTGTTAGATAAGAGTAGTTGTAACTTTTTGCTGGACAAATCATAGCTAAAATATGCCCATTCAAGTCACAAAAAAAAATCAGACCTTCGCTTTATTTTAGTATGCTATAATTCAATTAAAAAAAAACTTCAAAACAATGCTAGAAACTTCTTTACCTCAGGGGGCGAAGATTAACTAAAATTCAATTAAAAAAAAACTTCAAAACAATGCTAGAAACTTCTTTACCTCAGGAGGCCGAAGATTCCAGTGCCAAAAGACCTTCACTAGTTAAGTTAGACCCATAAATAGGTTTGGATTGATCTTCGCTCTTCCTCAAGATAGATCTAGAGTGTAAAGTTCAAACAAACCACCAAAACAAATAAAAAAACCAAACCCTAGTGCTCCTGTATTTCTTCACTGTTCTATTCCTCAGAAAAACTGAGAATTTTAGAGCTTATTTAAGACATAGGAAAGTCGTTGGATTGATGAGTTTTCATTAGACGTCTTTTTATAGACTTAGGAAAGGTGAATGTTAGAACTACATGGGCCCCATGAATTAAACGTTGATGACATAGAGCCTTTAAAATTATATACCTTCTGCACTAAGAAAGATTTTCTACTACACAAGTCTGAATCCTAAATTAGTTTATTCAGGGTTATGAAATGGATTCCTTCTTGCTGTTGTATGAGGACTGAGGTCCTGAAGTTATTCTTCTCAACCAAAACCCAATAAATAAAGTCCCTATTCCAACGAATCACCAAAGTAAAAAGGAAACAAAAGAATCCTAACTAACTAAGTTATTTCGTTGTTCCTAAAAGTATGCCCTGACTGTAGGGTCTATATACACAAAGAAAGTTTCCCGAACCAAGCATGAAATAGGAGATCAATAAGCAAAAGAACTTACCCAAACAAACTGAGTAGAAGAGCACTAACTTTGCTACCTTAAAAACTGTCCATGTACTTCAGGAAGTCCAAATTCCTTTTCTGCCTTAGACGTCCCGACTCCCAACCACAAGTAGGTCGAAGTTATTTCAGATATCGACACCAAGATAAATCGTTGAGGTATGATATGTCTTGAGAGTGAATAGGTCTCCCTTTTATATATTTGTCTTTAATTTAGGAGGGGCTTCTAAGTGACTGTTGGAGAATTTAGGCAGGGGTTTAAAGGTGGATGTTACAGGGCTTTAATTATTAAAAAAGATTTTGTAAGACTTGTAACATAAAGTTGCCATTAAAATGATTAGATTAGACTTGTAAATCAAGGAAGGGACACTCGTAGTGAGTGAAGGTAGTTTGATGTAATTTCTTAATATAATTGTTCTTTTTAAACCTTAAGTTGGATGTTTAAGAAATTTAATTTAATTTAGTAATTGTTAATAACTTGTTTATTAAACTCTACGTAATTGTACACTAACCCTCTTTGGTGTGTTCATTAGGTGACACATGAGTGCATTAAGTCAATGATTGATTTATTGTCGTTGGTTTTTTAAGTTATGTAACTTATATGGGATGAGATTAAAATGATAAACAATGTCATATGTTGACAACCGTAGGAGGAGGTGTCATGTCACTACCCTGCATTTCTCCTTCTAAGTCAGAATATATATTTTTGCGAACTTTTTCCTTGAAGGAAGATGTTCCAGCACGAACCTCAGCAATAAGCTGTTCTGATTCCACATATTGATCATTCTGAACCAAAAGCAAACTTTGTGGCGGGGGTTTTAGCCCACAAAATTGGGCCTTCAATTTCAAGCTCAATTTTCTCTCATACTAGGAGGAACCATGGGACGTACCACATATCAACAGAGACATCTATTCGAGGACAATCTAATGACCTAGATCTCCAACACAAACTCCATGGTTTGACCCTTCAAAAACCCTCGACAAGGTCAGGGTACATCCTCAGTCCAGGGAATCCAAACCCTAGGATGGGTTTTTAACCATCCAACAGTATAATTGCCATCTTGATGTAATCTGGAAATTACTAAGAAGCATTCATTAACCATTTTACATCAATGACTGGTTTTTTGGTCAAAGTCAAACTCAGTCAATTCCATGGGTTGACATTAATGACAACACCATCCAACAGTGTGGATCACATCACATCAACTCATACAATCTGAAATATCAAGAAGTCCACACGTGCGGAGGAGTCAAATGAGTCTTTCTATTCTGCATTGACCAGCTTCTATTCTTTTGTTTGACCAACGTTGACTTGGGAGAATCTTCTTTTGTTTGAACGAAGTCTTTACTGTTTGAAGAGGCTGAAAATTGTAGAGATTTGTTGACCTAGTTTGACTTATGTTTTGCTCGTTTTTTGGATCATTGACTTGGGTTGATCGTAGGTTTTATTGAAGCTTTGACCAAGAATTCAGAGGCTTGTTTGACAGAGGTTGGACTAGATTTTTCAAAGATTCCACAGGCCGAAATCCGACCCTTCTGTTGCAGACTTGGATTCTCCTTTGGTTTTGACTTGGGAATATTTAAGTCAGAAATTGGATTCTTGTTGGAATATTCAAATGTACTTTTGATGAACTGAATTTCTCTCACATAAGGAAAGATTGGTTGGGTTTTCCACTTGTTGGTTTGCCCTCGCTGCTAGACTAATTTCTGGTGTTTTTTGTCTCTTGTTTTATTGTTCATTGTCATTTATATTGCTCTATTGATGAAAGTGAATGGTTGAAATTTTTCATGTATAATTGCTTAGTGATTGAATGCTCTAAAGAAGTCTAATTGTATCATTGGAAGTAGTTATCAGTTTGAAAAATTGTACTAGTCTTGATTGCACTAGAAAATCAACATGGTATTAGAGCTTTGGTGAAGAGAAAGAGCATTGAGATCACCTTGAAGAGCACCTTGAAAATCATTTTGAAGAGTTTGGGATTCTACCTTTTGTTTTTGGTTGGACATCTTCATCTTGAATTCCTTCATGAAGATCGAGACCAAGCTTGAAGGAGATACAAATTACAAGGCATGAAGTTTAGGATTGACCTAGTGCTTACAAGGCACAAAGTCTTGTGTATTCTTACAGGAAAATTTATTGAACCAACTGACCAAGTAGGAAAAGACAAATTTCAGGAAGATGACATCTTGGCAAGAAGCATCATTATAGAATCTGTTAGGGATCATCTAATTCCCTATATTGTTGATCATCAAACTTCCAAGGAGATGTATGATGCCATTACTGGATTGTACACTATCAACAACATCAATCAATCTATAAGTTTGAGGGGTCAACTTCGCAATATCAAGATGACAAATAATGATATTGTGGCATCATATTTTGTAAGGATATCTCAAATAAGAGATCAACTCAAAGTTATTGGAGAAGAAGTATCCAACAAAGAATTGGTAGTTGTGGCAATGGGTGGTCTACTTGAATCATGGGATCTTTTTGTAGCAAGCATTAGTGGAAGAGAGAATCCATCCTCCTTTGATAAGCAATGGGCTGCTTGCACATGAGAAGAATAAAGGCTCGTTTATAGAGTCAATATTGCAAATCCAGGTGAAGGTCTCAAGATTTTGTGACCCACTTAAAGAGTAACAAAAGAAGGCCTAACTTTGGAAGATTTCAAAAAAGTTCAAGAAAATACCTAATTGAAGACCAACTCCAAGATTTGCTCCAAGAAGGGAACCTTCTCTACCAAGTAGACGTCCTCCTCCCTCTCAAAATAGAAAAGATGAAAGAGATCTGACAAATGTTCAATGCTATTGTTGCCAAGCATATGGTCACTATCCAAATATATGTCCTCAAAGGAATCAAAGAAATGATGATTGAAAGAAGAAAGGTAAGCATCATGCTTATGTAGTTGACCTTGATGAATCCTCACATAAGAGGGGGCCTCGAAAGAGAGATTTTGATGATGAATACTCGTTTTATTCTGCGTTTACAGGTTCCATTGCATGTCATGATGAAATATGGTTGGTGGACAGTGGTGACTCTAGCATGTGAGAACCTCTTTGAATTGGTTGAAAAGAAGATAACTCAAAGGGTTGAGCTTGGAGATAATAGCAAATACGAAGTCAAAAGCATTGGTTCATCATCCTTCCAATTGAATCAGGAGGTAATGTATCTATTAACAATATTTTATATGTTCTTGGTTTGAAGAAGAATGTTTTGTCCATTTCATCACTTGAAGACAAAGGATATATAATTGCTTTTGTGGATGGACAAGTTCTAGTATGGAAAAAGGATGCCTCCTTTGAATTTGCTAAAGTCATTGGTGTATGAATTGGAGGCCTATATCGTTTCCTTGGTCACTCATTCCAAGCCCTAATACTCAACACATCTGATCTTTGTCAACTATGGCATCAAAGGTACGCACATGTTCGTTATAAAGCATTGTCTAAAATGAAACATTTTGTTAAAGGTGTGTCGAAAATCAAAACTAAACATGATGTAGTTTGCAAGGGATGTGCCCTCGTGATTTTTTTTAAAGGAAGATGTGCTAGCAGTGATAATACATCCAAAGGAATCTTGGATCTTGTGCACTCTAACATTTGTGGGCGTATGTCTGACAAGACCTTAGGTGGTAATTTGTAATATGTCCCTTTTATTGTTGAGCACTCTCGCAAGACATGGGTTTATCTTGTTGGAAACACTGAGAGGGGGGGTGAATCAATGTTTCTTTTTTTCGACTATTGTTTTACCAGTGAAACATTTATATTCAGAACACAAGATGAACAACAAGAATAAATGATTTTATTAATATAATCTTTGCAGTAAAATAGATACAATATATAAGTGGTTGCAATTAGTTGCCAAGCACCAACTTGGACTTTTGTGAGGCTCCAACCTCCAGAGCTCCAACTCTATTTCGCCAAGGCACCAATCTTGGACTTAGGAGCACCAACTCCCAAGGACTTCAATCCTTCCAGTTCCTGAGACACTAGTCCCAAGGACACCTATCCTTCCTACTTCTGAGGCACCAATCCCAAGGACTCCAATCCTTCTTACTTCTAAGGCATCAACCCCAAGGACTCCAATCCTTCTCACTTCTGAGGCACCAACCCCAAGGGTTCCAACCCAATCTTGTCAAGGCATGTTTGATAGTAATGTTCTGCTCTTAGAACTCTTCTTTACTGAGTTCTGTCTGTTTACAGCTTCACTGTAGTCTCCATGCTACAACATCAATGACAACTAGTCTTCTTATGAAGGAGTCTTTACAACTCTTCATACTGTCCACACAGAGTCTCCAATAGCCTTCATGACCTCTGATAATGTCTCCACACAGCTTTAGTGAGTCTACTATTAGCTGCACTAAGCTCTGCATAAGAACCAGCTTTCTGTTCAAGCATATGTTCTTACTGTCACAGTGAATGCTTCAGCATGATTGCTTCTCTGCTGACTACTTCTCCCCTTCGACTGTCTCCTGTCCTATTGGTCCTTCGACCTTTTTTCCATTCTGCTGGACCCTCTACTACTGCCTCTGTTTCCTCCAGCCTTTTCAACAACAACAACTAACTGTTCTTGTTCTCTGTGTTTCTTATTTTATTCATTCCTAATGCCTCTGACTGTCGGTTTCCTTTTCCACTGGTTCTTTGGCTTCCTCCTCGGTCTCTGTAGTTTCCTCTACCTCGCTTGATCCTTCGGATTCCCTCCTTGGGCGTTGTAGTTTCCTCTGCCTATTCAGATTAGCCACTGCTTCACAGACACGCTAATACATAAGAGCATGCCGTAATACAAAGGAAATGATGCTTATTAACTGATATTAGAGACAACCCCTTTTTTCTTTAATAACGTTCATACACAGGACTTTATCGTTTAACAGACATGCCGCGTCCCAATTGCAATCGCAGTCGGATTTCATTCAGGCCTCTTGAAATATCGGGAGCGTTTCTTATGCATTTTTTGTCTTCAAACCCCGCGCAATGCAAATATTCAAATACACAGGAATATTTGAGAAAACATGATCGAAACTCTAAGGGGGGTGGACTTCAAATGCATTACGCCTGCATTTTTAACTTTATCGGGTCCGCAGGGTAATCGCAATCGGCAGTCTCAACTTATCGTGGTCCTGTATAGGTTGGGCCCATAACATTGCCGATGGGCGATGGCCCTGCTGGACGCGATATAATATTGAGCTGTGTTACAATCGGACCATCGGGTTTGCGACATATATCACAATCGGCGCTTTTGAAGCAGAAAGGCCTTAAGCACTTGCGATGTGTCAGATGCGACATAACAATAAAGTCATATTGTAATGTTTAAGCGCGTTCGCAACATATCGCTATTATATATATATATATGTTGCAATTCACAAGTGTTAACGCGGCAAGGCTTAGAGCCCAAATATAACGATATATATGGAATACACTTAAACTCACTTTGAGGCGCTTACCCGGACTTGTTGAGATTTTCGGTTTTCATAAATTAGGCAAAAATCTCAGTAGGTGAAAAAAATAAGATTTTGTTGCTATATTAGCTCTATTTTGTTGGGAGAGAGTTAATGCATCCTATATTTGTTGTAAGAGGATTTATGAGACAGTTAGATTCTCTTAGCTATAAAATAGATGTCCATACGGATTGGGAGGTGTGAGAGTTTGTGAGGAAATTGATTATTTTGTAATCTCCTGTTTGATAATAAAGATTGTTGATGCCTATGTTTGGTGGACGTATCCCAGATTGGTTGGGTGAACCACGTTAAACCACTGTGTCATTTGTGTATGATTTTATATGCTGTGTTTGTCTTTTATTTTCGCTGCGCACCATTTGCTCTAACAAGTGGTATCAAAGCAAACATACTAGTAAAGGAATACTTGATTATATCCATTCAGATGTTTGGGGTCTGGCCCCTACAACCTCATATGGTGGCTCGTCATATTTTGTATCGTTTATTGATGACTTTTCTAGGAAAGTGTGGGTCTACATGTTGAAAAGGAAGTCTGATGTTTTTATAGTTTTCAAGCAGTTTAGAGCATTGGTAGAAAACATCACTGGTAGAACTATAAAATGTTTAAGAACTGACAATGGTGGTGAGTTTACCTCCAAGGAGTTTGAAAACTATTGCAAGGATGCAAGGATCGAGAGACATAAGACTACTGTGTATACTCCTTAGCAAAATGGAGTTGCTGAACGCATGAATAAGACTCTTTTAGAGAGAGCAAGGAGTATGTTGAGTAACGCTGGTTTGCAGAAGGAATTGTGGACAAAAGCGGTGGCTACAGCTTGTTATGTGATAAATCGGTCACCATCGACAACGATAGGTTGCAAGATTCCTCAAGAGGTATGGAAAGGTCACCCTTGTGATTATTCTAAACTCAGAGTGTTTGGTTGTGATGCATATGCTCTAGTGCCTAAACATCAGCGAACTAAATTAGATCCAAAATCAAAAAGGTATATCTTTGTTGGATATGGTGATGGAACAAAGGGATTTAGATTGTGGGATCCTACTACCCGCAAAATCATCATCAACAGAGATGTAAAGTTTAATGAATCCTCTCTTATACAGTTAGGTGTAGATAATAAATTGAAACAGGATGATGTATCTGATTTTCAGCACATTCAGTTTGACAACACTTCTAATGATAGTCATGATGACCATAGTTCAGATTCTAGTCATGAACAGGTTTCAGAATCAGATTATGAACAGGGTTCAGATGTAGATCATGAACAGGTCTCAGATGGTGATCATGAAGAAGTTCCTACAGATGGTAGTCAGCTAATTGTGGAAGCACCAGAAACATCCTTAAGGAGGTCTACAAGAATCAAACGCCCTCCGAAAAGGTATGATGATTATGTTACTTAAGTTGCATTTACCGCTAATGACGATGAACCTCTGTGTTATCAGGAAGCTATAGAAGGTTCGAAAAGTGACAAATGGAAAGCAGTTATGAAGGACGAAATGATGGCCTTAGGTAAGAACGACACATGGGATCTGGTTGAGCTTCCGAAAGACAGGAAAACTGTGGGATGTAAATGGGTTTTCAAGGTGAAATGGGGTGTGAATGATATAGAGGACAGATACAAAGCGAGGCTGGTTGCAAAAGGGTTTTCTCAGAAAGCAGGCGTTGACTTTCATGAGATATTTTCACCAGTTGTTAAAATAGTTTCAATTAGAATTGTGTTAGCGTTAGTTGCTTTGCTTGATTTAGAATTACAACAACTAGATGTTAAGACTGCATTTTTACATGGATATTTAGATGAGGAAATTTATATGGAACAACCGGAAGGGTTTGTTCAGCATCGCAATAAGAAATTTGTCTGCAGGCTCAAGAAATCATTGTATGGTTTGAAGCAGTCGCCTCGACAGTGGTACAAGAAATTTGATTCTTTCATGTTGAGTCAAAAATATATAAGAAGTGAATATGATCATTGTGTTTACTTTAAGCAATTAAGTAATGGCATGTTCATTATCTTAGTGTTGTATGTTGACGATATGCTTTTAGCAAGCAAAAGCATTGAAGAAATCAATAGGTTAAAGACTCAGATGGCAAGAACATTTGATATGAAAGATTTAGGAGCAGCAAGACAGATTTTGGGCATGGAGATTTTCAGAGACAGGAGCAATGGTAAGCTGTGGCTATCACAACAGAAGTATATTGAGAAAATACTCGTGAGGTTTGGTATGAACAATGTGAAGCCTGTGTCAGTCCCTTTAGCTTCCCATTTTAAGCTTTCTTCCAGTTTATGTCCTAATACAGATGAAGAAAAGGAATATATGTCTCGAATTCCATATGCCAATGTAGTAGGATGCTTGATGTATGCGATGGTTTGTACTCGACCAGATATTTCACATGCAGTTGGGATTGTCAACAGGTATATGGCAAATCCAGGTAAAGAACACTGGTCAACAATGAAGTGGATGCTTCGGTATTTGAGAGGCACAAGTAGTTATTGTATCACTTACAATAAGAGTAGTGAATTTGTTTGCGAGTATGTTGATTCCAATTTTGCAGGTGATTTGGATAAGAGAAGGTCAACTTCAGGGTATGTCTTTACTCTTGCAGGTGGAGCTATTAGCTGGATGTCAAAGCTACAAAACATTGTTGCTTTATCCACTACTGAAGCAGAATACATTGCTGCTTCTCATGCTTGCAAAGAAGCGATTTGGCTGAAAGGTTTGCTTGGTGAGTTTGGTAGGTTACAGGACAACATCAAGTTACTTTGTGATAGTCAAAGTGCAATACATTTGGCTAAGAATCCGACCTATCATAGTAAATCAAAGCATATACCAATAAAGTACCATTTTGTAAGACATGTTATCACTGAAAGGGGAGTCTCTCTTGAAAAGGTGCATACAAAATAAAACTGTGCAGACATGTTCACGAAACCAGTTTTGTTAGAGAAGCTACGTTGGTGTTTGGCTTCTCTTGGCTTGCAGAAAAGATAAAATAATAAATGAACAGGGTATCAGGCTAATTATTGTCAAGGTGGAGAGTGTTGAGATTTTTGGTTTTCATAAATTAGGCAAAAATCTCAGTAGGTGACAACAATAAGATTTTGTTGCTATATTAGCTCTATTTTGTTGGGAGAGAGTTAATGCATCCTATATTTGTTGTAAGAGGATTTATGAGACAGTTAGATTCTCTTAGCTATAAAATAAATGTCCATACGGATTGGGAGGTGTGAGAGTTTGTGAGGAAATTGATTATTTTGTAATCTCCTGTTTGATAATAAAGATTGTCGATGCCTATGTTTGGTGGACGTAGCCCAGATTGGTTGGGTGAACCACGTTAAACCACTGTGTCATTTGTGTATGATTTTATATGCTGTTTTTGTCTTTTATTTTCGCTGCGCACCGTTTTCTCTAACAGGACTTCACCTGTTTATACACTCGGACATATATGTCGTCGAGTCCACACATATATATCGCAATTGGGGGTTTTTGGGGTGATAGCATATAATTGAACCCGCCGATTACAATATCGCCGATCCGATAGTGTATTCCTCTATATGTACAATATTCTCTGCTCCGATAGTGTATTCGGATACGGCTATGATTTCTGCCTCTAATAGTGTAAATGCCTATATATATGTGTTTGCGCCTCTGATAGTGTATTTGCATGCATATACACTATATTGCTCCCGATAGTGTATTCTTCATATACATATCTTATATAAAGCTTTGCTCCTTTTAACTCTTCCGCTCTTCTTTATGCTCTGCTTCTTTAACTCTTCTTCATATATGTATTCCGCTCTTCTTGCGCTGGCATACATTATTCCTAATAAGACTCTTAGGCATGTATTAATCCCGATAAGACTCCTCTTGAGCTCTGATAGCTCTGTTTTCTCCTCCGATGGATCTATCTGCTCTTTGCCTTTGATATGCTCTCCGATAGCTCTATTTTGCTCTCTACTTCCTCCGATAGCTCTGTTTGCTCCATTTGCTCCTCTATTTGCTCTGTTTGCCCCTTTGTTTGCTCTGTTTTCTCCTCTTGCTCCAATGTGGCTTCTCTAGCTTGGCAATGTCTTTTAAAGACCTCCTCTGATACCTTCATACCTTGATGGCTTCTGCCTTTTTCAATATGCCTCTCTTGCTCTGATATTCTGCAATATGCCTCTCTTGCTCTGATATTCTGCAATAGCTTTGTTATGCCTCCTTTGTTAACTCCTCCGTTAACAGACTATTGCTTATGGCTTGGCTATCTTGATGGCCTTGCTCCTGTCTCTTCATGGATCTGCTTTGCGTCCCCTTGGCTTCATATCATCATCTAGTATCTAGAATATTGCCATATTGAGATCAATGACAACTTAGGTCAACAATCTCCCCCTTTGTTATTGATGGCAATATTCTTCTTCTCTCCCCCTTTGACATCAATGCCAAAGGAGTGCTCTGGGACTCCCCCTATCAAACTGCTTTTGTTCTTCATGAATGGTAAATTTTCATGGGTCTGTGACTCCCCCTGTTATAGTGCTCTTATTTTTACTCAAGATAGAAGGATTGATGCTTTATCATCAATTAGCACATTATTCCCTCTTCATGTCTCATAACTACTTTATCATGGCTTCAACAATGCTTAAAGATGCTCTACTTCAATGCTTTCAATAAGAGTGCAAAAATCCATACACCAAGTGTCCAAGTTCAGGTTTTTATGCTTCAATGCAGATTGTTGTCTCCACAGTCAGAATTGAGAGGCCTTCATAGTCCGAATCAAGAGAAAATGCCACTGAAATTTTCTTTCTTGCCATCTTTCCTTAGAACCGAGTTCCTTTGTGTTTCTGTGCATATCTCTGCATGTTATTTCTGCTAGAAGATTTAGATATCCAGTCTGTGACTTTCTTTTAAATTCATTTTGCTGATTTGCATCTTATTGCAATGCTTCAGTTTTGTTATATGCTTCCAGCTGCTCTTACTTCAGATTCCATTCCAGATGTATCTGTCTGTTTGAAGATTGCCTCTATTAGTGTCCATAATTTATCTGTTCTCACATTAAATCGCCAAGTCAAGACATTTAGCATCTGTAATATCAACACCATAGTTATTTGCCCTATTTCTCTAGCATTAGATGACTTTCTCTGTTGCTCCAAATACTACTTAGTGATTAAGTGGAAAGCATCTTTAACAACAGTCCACATAATGGTTACAGGATCATGTTCTTTAATGGAGTACTCTTGAGAAATGATCTTTATCAAAGAATTACTGTTAATATAGCTTCAACAAGGATTTCGTAAGGAACCTTTCACTAATAGATTTTGCAATAATGATCAAGAATCACAAGCTCCCCATAACTGTATGCATTATCTCTTTTGGTAGAGTCTTCTCATCAAATACTTAGATTGTCAAAATTCAGGCCAATTACATACGCTGTTGGCTGGAGAGTTCAAGGGACTTTCGGATTGTATTTGCTTCCTTCTCCATACTTGTGTAACTTTCTTCTTTTGCATGGTTCTAGCTTGTGTAAGAGCCCAAGTTAAGTTACAATCACGTGCCATATGACCAATGTTATGACACTTAAATCATTCTACATTGTTCATGAATAAGAATTCATGATTTCTTCCTGCAAAATTGTTTCTTGGAGATTGTTGGGGACTATAATATCTATCTCTATGAGATGGTTGGGGACCATAACATCTATCTTTATGATATGCTTTACAGTCTTTTTCCATGTGACCAAAGTTTGTACAAGAATAACAATAACCAAAAAATGAACTTTGGTACCTGGGAGATGGAGATTTCCTTGATGTACTTCTGAATCCTTTCTGCATTAAGATCCTTTGATGATAACCATTTCCTCTCGCATCTTTGACATCATCTACATTTCTTCTTGGAGCAGGATCTCTTCTTGGAGCATGATTTCTTCTTGGAGCAAGATTTCTTCCATTGTAGCCTTGATGTTTCTCCTTGCCTTTGCTAGAACTGGGAGCATCACCATTTCTTTCTGGCTTCTTCACATCCCTTTTGTTTGAAGCATTATCATTCTTGTTTGAGGATTCACCTCCATACCCGAGACCTGATTTATCAAATGGACATCTGTGATAGCTGAGCATGTCATCCAAGGCTTGAGAGCTCTTCAAAATTTTGTTCATCCCTTCAACCTTTGTTCTGAGGAAGACAATCTCTTCTTCCAATCTTTCACACTCATTATTCTTCTTAGCAAGTTGTTTCTCAGTTTCTTCCTTGATATGAGTAGCTTCATCTGCTTCTATTTTAAGGAAGATGATGTCTGACTTCATTTTGAAGATTTCTTCATCCTTTGCTTTTAGTTGACATATCATGGTGTTTCTTTCCTTTCCTGCTTCATCAACCTATCATTCTATGACTTCCAATGCTTCCATTGTCTTCTCAGCTCCTTATGCTTGTTTCCTTGCTTCTTGTAGTTGAGATTTGAGAGAGGAGACCTCTACCTTGTATTGACCAATCTCTTCTTCAAGTTTGTTCAAGCTCTTGTGTCTTTGTTCAAGTTAACTTGATAAGGTCTCTTCCCGTTTCTTTGCTTTATCCAATTGATTTTTCATGGATATGACTTCTTCATGATGCTTTCTTTTGCTTTGATGAAATTCCTTCTTCAGCTTGGCAAGCTCTTCATCCATTTCTTGTACTTGAAGCTTGACAAGGTTAACTTTCTCCCTTGTTTGATCTTGGTCACCAACGAGTGCTATCTTCTTAAGTTCCCCATTTTCCTTTTTCAAATTGTTAATCTCTTCCATGGAAACCATAAGTTGAGCGAGGTGTTCTTCTGCAAAATCTTTTTCATTCTAGGTCTGCTTTGACATTGATTTCATCATTCTCATCTTCAGCTTCTATGATGGGTTCTGGATTTCCTTCTTGATTTCCATCATCTTCTTGACTGATGGTCATAGTCAATGCTCCTTTTGAGTGAAGGTCATGAAGTTTGTCCCATATACCCTTTGCTGATGAATATTTTCCCAGATTGTTCTTTATAGAATCAGGTAACCCATTCAAGATTGCCTTCATTGCTTTTGCATTGTCGTCCTTGGATTTTCCATCCATCCTGCTATCATCAATCACTAATTTCTAGATTTCAATGCCTTGAGTTTGTAAGAAGTTCCTCATTCTTTCTTCCCATATATTAAAGTTCCCATTGAACCATGGAGCCTCTTCAAATTGATTGTCTTCTATCGTAGTAGTAGAGGGAGACACATCCTTGGGAGGATAAGAGACTTTCTTCCTTGACTTCACCATTTATATTCCTAAAGATCAACCTTCAAGCTGTTAGGCTTTGAATGAAGGTACTGGCTTTGATACCAATTGTTGGAAATACTTAGAGGGGGGGTGAATATATATATATATATATATATATATATATATATATATTTTTATTTTTTTTTTCCGAAGAAAAAGCGAACTTTTTATTAAGAAAATAAAAAGTTACATTGCATATGTTGTGAGCATTTCTATTGCTACTTTGACTGCTCATGCAATCAGTGAAAACGTCCTATCTGCCGTAAGGACCATCTGATCTCAAAAAATAGACAGCTGTAAACATAATATAACAGCTGCTTTTAACTGTCCAGCTATGTATCATAAACTCCCCTCCTACAAGAGGGCTGCCAAAACCATCATGAAGTGGGTCTCCTCGAAAAAACGAGGAAAAACAACCCTTACAAAAAAGATGTGTTTCGTAATGTCCAAAAGCATAGTTGTATCAAAATTTTAAATATAAAGACTGAGTAAAGCTGTAACTGAAAGTAAAATTTGCAGGAAACTGTCACTGATGAGGCGGCTGATCCGATATGTGGATCTGCCCCTGTATTTCTTCTACTATTTTCCAGCCGCCCATATTCTGCTGCACACCTTCCTTAGAAAGCTTGTCGGCTGAATCGTTGTTGTCCCTGTAGATATGACATAAAGAGAAGCTGTTAAAAGAAATTATTAATGCCTGCAGTTCTTCCAGCAGTGGTTTCAGAATTTGATTTTTGCATGTGCTTTTCCCATTTACCCAATTTATAACATTAAGAGAGTCTCCAAAGATCTGAATTGTGAGGATGTTTCTTTGAATGAGCCAACAGAGAAGTAGCCTCAATGCTGACATTTCTGCAAAGTTGTTTGATCCAGTCCCTAGACCAACTGAGGCTTTGAGGATGTGATTTGCATTAACATGGATGACTATACCAGCTCCTGCCCTATTATTTTGAGAGGCACCGTCAAAGAAAGCCCAAGGAATGCCCTCTTTAATGTGTACAACCTTATTTTGATTTTGAGTTTTTTTCTCCTCTGGTTCAGGGATGCACGAATAGATAGATACACATTGGATTGCTGTGACAGATGCCGGAGTTTCCTTGTCCTGAAAAATACACCTGTTTCTAGCGATCCAAACCCCCCAACAAATAATGAGAGGAAGATTCCTCATATTCCCATCAGGATATTGATGCCACCATTTTGCCCAGACCTCAGCCATGTTTCCACTTCCCCATTCCACCTTTTTGTTCATCATTTTCTCTACCTCCCCCCATATCTTTTTTGTTCCAGGGCAAGATAGGAAAAGATGGTTGATAGATTCCGATTCAGATTTGCATACTGCACATCTCCCTGGGCCGTGCATGTATCTTGACTGAAGAATGTCCCATGTTGGTATTTTCCTGTTTAAAATACACCAGAAAAAGAGTCTGGCCTTAGCCGGACATTTGAGCTTCCAAATGTGCTTCGACCACCATTCCGGAACTCCCCACCCTTTCCTGGACATAATGAATTTATATCCACTTTTTGGGGTGTACTCTCCAGTTTCTGCGTGGGCCCAGATCAACAAGTCCGGGCTGTCTTTTATTCTGACATTTGATCGGGTGAGTTCTTGGATATATGAATTCCATTCATTCCACCATCTATGATCCAGCTCTAGATCTTCCCCGTCTTTCCAAGCTTGACCCCACATAGATGAGTGACCCACCTTTTCCACCTGATTTAAGGAAAATATGCTCTTACTTTCTAAGTGCCTGATTAACCCTGGGGATAAAGCATAGGTTTCATTACATCCTACCCAGGGGTCCTTCCCTATCTTCAAGTTTCTTCCATTCCCGATCTTCCATGCCAATCCTTGTTCGATCACCTTGAAGGATTCCACCGTTGCTTTCCAAATCGCTGAGACATTCTTCTTATTCTTTACTGGGTTTCTAATCCAATCTTCTAAGGGAGCTGGGTCTATGTATTTCCTTTTCACCACTCTTGTCCATAAGTTTTCCATCTTTATAAGTCTCCATCCTGATTTAGCTGCCAGCGAGAGACTGAAATCAGGAAGACTTTTTATCCCCCATCCTCCCCAGTCCTTTGGCCTTGCCACTTTCTCCCAGGCCACCCATGGAAGGACAAAGTTCTCCTTTGAGCCATCCCACAAAAATCTGCTACAGATTCTTCTTATTTTCTCCAAGATACCTTTAGGAACCCATGTTAAAGCTGCCCAGTAGACTGGAATGGCCAGTAGCACTGATTTAATTAGAGTCAGTCTCCCAGCTCTGGATAGCCATTTGAAGCTCCAATGAGAGATTCTGGTTTCTATTTTTGCAATCAGCCAGTTCCAATCCTCTTTTTTGTATGCATTTGGTTTTAACCAGAAACCTAAATACTTGAAAGGAGATTCCATATTACAAGATTGAAAAGGAAAGAGAGAATGCATCTGTGCTCTCTCTTGTCTGTCTACTCCTGCCACTATTAACTGAGATTTCCTGGAGTTTATCTGCATTCCAGTTGCTTTCAAGAACAGATCAAGAATGTTTTTTAATTCCTTAATTTCATTAGACTCTCCATTTGTGAAAATCAAAATGTCATCAACAAAAAGGAGATGAGAAATGTATAGATTGACTGCTACTTCAATACCTCTTACCTTCCCTTCCCTTCTGGCCTTTTGAATCAGCTGGCTTAAGCCTTCTGCAACTAAAAGAAAAAGCAGAGGGGACAAGGGGCATCCTTGCCTCAGACCCCTCTGTCCTTTGAAAAAAGGTGTTGCTGCACCGTTAATTAGAATTGCATAGCTGACGTTTGTAATACACCCCATGATCCAGCTTATGAAGTCTGTTTTGAAGCCTAGATGAGTTAGAAGCAGACGGATGTATATCCAGTTTATCCGGTCGTATGCTTTAGATAAGTCAATTTTTATTACTGCACCCTTCTTGTTCTTCTGTCTGACACTATGCAAAACCTCCTGAGCTACACCGATGGCTTCATGAATTTGTCTTCCGTTTAAAAACCCGAATTGCTCCATTGAAATATGCCTTGACAGAATTGGTTTAATTCTGATCGCAATCACCTTTGCAATAATCTTGTATATACAGTTGCATAAAGAAATAGGTCTGAAATCCTCGAAAGTTTCAGGAACTTCCTTCTTCGGGATGAGGGCTATAAATGTTGCATTGAATGGACTATAAACCTCTCCTTTCTTCCTGGATTCTTCTACTACATCAGTTATTTCTGCTCCTATCAAGTCAAAGAAATGGAGGAAAAGTTCTATGGTCCATCCGTCCGGCCCAGGGCTTTTTTCTTTTGCCATAGATTTAATAACATTTTCTACTTCCTCCTTTGTTACCGGGCATAACAAATCCTCCGCTTCTTCCTCCTCCACGAACCTTGGGAAACATTGAGCTGTTTTGATTACCTCAGCGATGGTGGCCTCTCCTTGATCTGCAAATAAATTCTGGAAGTGTCTTTGCCCTAAAGCAGACAAAGATTTAAAAGTCTTTGCCTCCCTTCCTTCTTCATTTTTTAAGTTCCAGATAGTGTTTGCTGACTTCCTCCCTTTTGCATAATTGTGGAAAAACCTTGTGTTTTCATCTCCTGCTTTTAGCCAGATCGCTCTGCTCTTAAGCCTCCATTCCTCTTCTTTTGCCAGAAGGATTTGATTTTTGAGTTTCTCAAGGTGGAGGATCCTTTCTTTTGATTCCTGAGAAACGTATCCATCCTCCTCTATGCTTTCCAGCTTTTGTAGTTCCTCACTTATCCTGTTTAATTCCTCATTCTGATTTGCCTTTCTGTCCTTCGCCCAAATTATAGTAGCTTTCTTCAGTCTTTTGAGGTTTTCCATGAACAGAAAGCCTTTATCCTCTGTGGAGCTGATATCAGGGTGTCTCCATGTATCTCTAAATAATTTTAAAAAAGAATCTTCTTGCAACCAAGATGCATTAAACTTGAAAGGTGCTGGCGGCTTTGGAGGAGGGTTGGAGAGTTCTAAGTAAACTGGGAAGTGATCTGAAGACCCTCCCTCTTCAACCCATTGCCGAAACATTGGGATCATGGAGGATAATTCTTCATTAATGAGAAAACGGTCCAGTCTTTTTGCCACTCTAGCTTCTCCTACTCTCCTATTCCTCCAAGTCAGCTTTAACTTTATCAGGTTTACATCAATGAAATTGTTGGCAGATAACAAATTGAGGAAGAAATCTGTCAGAGGATCTTCCCTAGCCGATGGTCCCCAGGCCTCCGCTCTTCCTATTGAGAAATTTAAATCTCCGCCCAGCACCATGAATTTGCTCTTCAGGGTCGATTTGGACATCAACTCATTCCAAAAAGCCACCCTTCCTTGACAAGGCCCATAAATGTTGCAAATAGATAATGGGAAGTCGAATTCAGGAGATTGAATTTCCATTCCCATCGCCTGCTTCATCCCCCATTGGTTCCAAATCTTAACAGCCCCTTCCCTGTAACCTATTGCCAGTCCTCCTGAATGGCCATCTGAGTCCATAGCCGAGAATTTCCAGCCTAGGAGGAGGGCATTTAGCATCATTTCTACTTCTGCTCCATTCCCCAAAGTCTCCTGAAGAAAAAGAATATCTGATTTTGAATTTAAAACCATCTCCCTAAGGGCCAGTTTTTTGGGTTTACTGGCTAAACCCCTGCAGTTCCATGATGTCAAAATCATTTCAGAACACTCTCAGGGGTCTGCACCGCTCTAAGTACCCCAGTGATTGACTGTTGTTTCCCTTCTGCCACATCATACTTTGCTTTTATCTGGGCCATGGATAGATTTGATTTCCTTCCTCTTTTTTTCCTTTTTTAACTCGGGGTAGGGAGCGGACCTATACCACCCACGGAAACCCAATCTTGTCAAGGCATGTTTGATAGTAATGTTCTGCTCTTAGAACTCTTCTTTACCGAGTTCTGTCTGTTTACAACTTCACTGTAGTCTCCATTCTACAACATCAATGACAACCAGTCTTCTTATGAAGGAGTCTTTACAATTCTTCATACTGTCCACACAGAGTCTCCAATAGCCTTCATGACCTCTGATAATATCTCCACACAGCTTCAGTGAGTCTACTATTAGCTGCACTAAGCTCTGCATAAGAACCAACTTTCTGTTCAAGCATATGTTCTTACTCTCACAGTGAATGCTTCAGCATGACTACTTCTCTGCTGACTACTTCTCCCCTTCGACTGTCTCTTGTCTTGTTGGTCCTTAGGCCTTTTTTCTGTTCTACTGGACCCTCTACTGCTGCCTCTGTTTCCTCCAGCCTTTTCAACAAAAACAACTAACTGTTCTTGTTCTCTGTGTTTCATGTTTTATTCATTCTTGATACCTCTGACTGTCGGTTTCCTTTTCCGCTGGCTCTTTGGCTTCCTCCTTGGTCTCTGTAGTTTCCTCTGCCTCGCTTGATCCTTCAGATTCCCTCCTTGGGCGCTGTAGTTTCCTCTGCCTATTCAGATTAGCCATTGCTTCATGGACACGTTAATACAGAAGAGCAGACCGTAATGCAAAGGAAATGATTCTTATTAACCGATATCAGAGAGAGCCCCCTTTTTTTTTTAATAATGTTCATACACAGGACTTTATCGTTTAATGGACATGCCATGTCCCAATCGCAATTGCAGTAGGATTTCGTTTAGGCCTCCTGAACTATCGGGAGCGTTTCTTATGCATTTTTTGCCTTCAAACCTTGCGCAATGCAAATATTCAAATACACAAGAATATTTGAGAAAACACAACCAAAACTCTAAAGGGCGGACTTCAAATGCATTACGCCTGCATTTATAACTTTATCAGGTCTGAAGGGTAATCACAATCGACAGTTGCAACTTATCGCGGTCCTGTATAGGTTGGGCCCATAACATCGCCTATGGCTGATGGCCCTGTTGGACGCGATATAATATTGAGCTATGTTACAATCGGACCATTGGGTCCGCGACATATATCGCAATCAGCGCTTTTGAAGCAGAAAGGCCTTAAGCACTTGCGATGTGTTGGATGCGACATAACAATAAAGTCATATTGTAATGTTTAAGCGGGTCCGCAACATATCGCTATTATATATATATATATATATATATATATATATATATATATATATATATATATATATATATATATATATATATATATATATATATATATATATATATATATATATATGTTGCAATTCGCAAGTGTTAATGCGGCAAGGCTTAGAGCCCAAATATAACGATATATATGAAATACACTTAAACCCGCTTTGAAGCACTTACCTGGACTTCACCTGTTTATACACTCGGACATATATGTCGTCGGGTCCGCACATATATATCGCAATCGGGGGTTTTGGGGTGATGGCATATAACCGAACCCGCCGATTACAATATCGTCGATCTGATAGTGTATTCCTCTATATGTACACTATTCTCCGCTCTGATAGTGTATTCGGATACAACTATGATTTCTGCCTCCGATAGTGTAAATGCCTATATATATGTGTTTGCGCCTCCGATAGTGTATTTGCATGCATATACACTATATTTCTCCCGATAGTGTATTCTTCATATACATATCTTATAGACAACTCCGCTCCTTTTAACTCTTTCGCTCTTCTTTATGCTCCGCTCCTTTAACTCTTCTGCATATATGTATTCCGCTCTTATTTGGTTGGCATACATTATTCTTGATAAGACTCGTTGGCATGTATTTCTCCCGATAAGACTCCTCCTGAGCTCCGATAGCTCTGTTTTCTCCTCCAATGGCTTTGTCTGCTCTTTGCTCCTCTGATATGCTCTCCCATAGCTTTGGTTTGCTCTCTGCTTCCTCTGATAGCTTTGTTTGCTCCTCTGTTTTCTCTGTTTGCTCCTCTTGCTCCAATGTGGCTCCTTTGGCTTGGCAATGTCTTTCAAAGACCTCCTCTGATACCTTCATACCTTGATGGCTTCTGCCTTTTCTGATATGCCTCTCTTGCTCTGATATTCTGCAATATGCCTCTCTTTCTATAATATGCTGCAATAGCTTTGATATGCCTCCTTTGTTAACTCCTCTGTTAACAAACTCTTGCTTATGGCTTAGCTATCCTAATGGCCTTGCTCCTATCTCTTCATGGATTTGCTCTGCTTCCCCTTGGATTCATATCATCATCTAGTATCTAAAATATTTCCATATTGACATCAATGACAACCTAGGTCAACATATCTCTTGAAATCCAAGGATGAAGTATTTAATAAGTTTCGAGAATCCAAAGCACATGTTGAAAATGTTGCAAGAAGGATCAAGACTCTTAGGTATGACAGTGGATGAGAGTATGTATCCAAGCAATTGATTGCTTTATGTAGGGACACTGGAATTAAGAGGGGTTTGATAGTTCCTTAATATCTACAACAAAATGAAATTTTTGAAAGGAAGAATAGGACTATTATGGAAGCTTCCAAGGCCATGGTTCATGATAAAGAGTTTCCTATGTTTCTTTGGGGAAAAGCTACAAGAATTGTTTATGTTCAAAATAGATGCCCACATCAAATATTGGACTACAAGATTCTTGAAGAAGTCTTCACAGGTGAAAGATCCAATGTGGAACATTTGATAATCTTTGGTGTTCTTGTTTATGTTCATGGGCCCAAGGAGAAAAGGACAAAGTTGTAACCTTTTGGGAAGGAAGGAACTTTTGTTGGCTACAGTGAAAATTCAAAGGCCTTTAGGGTCTATGTACCAGGACAACGTTCTATTGAAACATGCATGGATGTTATCTTTGATGAGGATGTTGCTTTTTGGAAGTCCAAGGGTTCACACTTGGACTCTGATGATGAGATGCAGGTGGATCCAAAGAATGTGGAATTGAAATCTAAAGAACCTGAATTGATGGAACAAGATCCTCATGAAGAGTTTGATGATCATGAACTTGTTGACTCTCCAAGAGCCATTGTACTTGAGACTAGAAAGAGATTTGTGTGGCTTGAAAGAACATTGAAGGACATGTTTCACGCCGTGGAACCTTTATGGAAAGAAAGTAGCCAAAGAAGTATTATGGTTATGCAAATATGATGTGCAAGATCATTGAGGCTGAGCCATCCACATGTGGAAGTAGCTGAGTATCAAGTTTGGAAAGATGTTATGATCAAAGAGTATCAATTTATATTGAAGAACGATGTTTGAAAAATCATGCTAAGACTTGAAGGGAAATATGATGTGTCTTCCAAATGGATCTACATGATCAGGCATGTAGCTGATGGAAGTGTTGAGAAGTACAAGGAATGATTTGTGGCCTAAGGATTCTCCTAGAAAGAGGGAGAGGATAATGAAGACACGTTTGCTCTTGTTTCCAAGTATGCTTCTATTAGATTTGTCATTTCCCTTTATTCTATTACAGGTTGGAAATTTCATCAAATGGATGTCAAGACTTCTTTTATGAATGGAGTCATTGAAGAGGAATTCTATATTGAACAAACACAAGGCTTTGAGGTCCATGATAGAGAGTCACATGTTTTCAAATTGAAGAAAGCCCAATATGGGCTGAAGCAAGTTCCTCATGCATGGTACTCTCGTATTGATGGTTCTTTGTTAATTCTTGGTTTCAAGAAGAGAAATGTTGATATGAACTTGTACTTCAAAGTTGTTGAAGGTGAGCCCTTGATTTCGTTGTTGTATGAAGATGATGATATATTTCTGATAGGGGTTGATGTTCTAATTGTCTAGTGTAAGAGGGAGTTGATTTCTGAATTTGAGATGAAGTATCTTGGTCTTATGCACTATTATTTTGAGTTGGAAATTTGGCAAAGGCCTGATGGAATCTTTACTAGCTAAGGAAATTACACTATTAACATCCTTCAGAGATTTGGCATGATAGACTGCAAGTCCATGGATTCTCCTATGTTGACGAATCTGAAGAAGATTCGGGATTGTTACTCTAATATGATTGATCCCTCTATGTAGCACAGATTAATTGGCTCATTAAACTATCTTGTGAACACTATACCTGAAATTTTTTATGTTGTGAACACATTGAACCAATTCTTGGTTGAACCCCGACATGTGCACTAGGTTGCAACAAAACATATACTGAGATATTTGTGTGGTACCATTTATTATGGTTTGAGATATGCTCATAATGGAGAATGAAAACTACATGGTTTCACTAATGTTGATTGGGTTCAAGGAAAATTTTAAGAATCCCCCCTAAATTTACATGTATAATAAATGGGCGAATCTCCATGGTATATAGGAAAAATGGAAGGCGATTTTATCAATAATATGATATGTATATATAATTTTTTGGCGAATCTCTCACCAGGCATGGCGAATATTTTACTCAATTATAAAATCTTGTGTTTATTGAATACACAAATGAAATCATTGCATTTCTTTAACATATCTTTTGAAATCAAATTTACCGAAACTACATATCAATAACCTAGTGGGTGTAGGATAAAATTCACCCGTGCCATTCACAGAAAGCATGAGAAAAAACCTAATACTATATATAAAACCAAGAAAAATTCAAATTCATCACTTCTAGGGACCTCGTAACCACCCTGCCAATACACAAGTATGTTCCTGTTTGCAATTAGAAAAATTACCCAAATTACAATCTGTTTACTCCAACATATGTTGGAAAGTTATAGAAGGATGACTAGTGCAATCAATCCATTCCTTTTAGCCTTGGATTTGTTTCAGTTTAAAACAGAAGTATACAAATATACTTGTCCAATGTCTATGCTTTAACCATTCACCTTAAGATATTCTTACAATATAATTTCCTAAGTCTATTTAATATCTTCATTATCATAAAAACCAACCTATATCCATCTTAACTCCACATCTACCACTCTTAGGGGGATGAAATCTATTTATCGCTCTAAGCACTTGGTAGACCTAGAATTAAGATGGATCTAAGATGATAGAATTTCCCCTTGAAATAGTCTATGCTCACATGAATACCATGGTATTACCATGGGTCAATACCATGGGTTATCATAAACCTGGAGCTTAAAAATTACTATTAGTAATTTATAAAAATTAATAAAATTACTAGTTGATTTTTATTTTAACCAAGCGAAAATGTTTAACATACATTAAATTACAACATCCATTTTTACTCTTGATCGGATCAAATATTTTTTCACTCTATGCTAGTTTGCATATCACGATATTTGATACCTCTCAGGGGTTAGTAGATCCAGAGTAAAGATGGATCTATGCTGGTTTAATTACCCCATTTAAATAGGCTACATTCCAGGTCAATACCATGTGCCATTTTGGTGAATACCATGGGTCAATACCATGTGCCATTTTTATTTTTATTAATACTAATATTAGGGTTAATAATGTTTTTTTGCATGGTATTAATAACAATCTAGTCCATGGTATTTGTCCCATAGTATTTTGCCCATAGGTTTCACCTAAATATAACGCATTTTTTGAGTGTTCATAAATATAAGGTGACTTATGGAGTAAATATAAAAAAATGTTTTATTTGTTTACCATACCTCTCATTTATTTATATTTTTATTAATTTACCATACCTCTTTTACAAATATGGTATTTGGCCCATAGGATTCACTTAAATAAAACGTCTTTCTTGAGCCTTAATAAATAGAACGAGGGTTATGGACTAAATATAAAAAGAGGTTTTATTTATTTACCATGCATCTAGTTTATTTATATTTTTATTTATTTACCATACCTTTTGAGTAAGTATAAAAAGACATTTTATTTCTTTACCATACCTCCACTTTACTTATATTTTTATTTGTTTACACCCTTGCATGTATATAAGGTGACTTATGGAGTAAATATAAAAAATGTTTTATTTATTTACCATACCTCTCATTTATTTATATTTTTATTAATTTAGCATAACTCTTTTATAAATATGGTATTTGGGCCTTTGGCCCATAGGATTCACTTAAATAAAACCTATTCTTGAAAATGGGTGAACAGATTCACTTAAATAAAACCTATTCTTGAAAATGGGTGAACAGATTCACTTAAATAAAACCTATTCTTGAAAATAGGCGAATGGAAGGTTGTAACTCCTAATTTCAAGGGCTAAATTTACCTTTTTTACCCTCTCCCTTAAAATAAGGTGGGCTATTTGAGGTGATTTGTAAAAATGTACTATGATACAAAATATTCGCCCACTAAAAATTTAAAACCCCTTAATTTCGCCAAAGGGCGAACATTCGCCCCTAAAATTTTCTATGATTGGGTTGGATGCTCTGATGCTAGAAAAAGAACTTATGGATTCTATTTTAGCCTGGGCTCTGCTATGATTTCATGGTCTAGCAGAAAGAAAACTTAGGCTGCTTTGAGTACAGTTGAAGCTCAGTATATAGTTGCGATTTCAGCTTGTTGTGAATCTATGTGGTTTCAAATTTTTTTTGTTGGATTGTTTGATAAAGTGTTAGAATCGATCATTATATATTGTGATAATCAAATTTGTGTGAAGCTTTTTGAGAACCCAATATTTCATGATAGGTTTAATAACATTTAGTTCAAGTATCATTACATCTAGAATATTTTCCAAAGGGGAGCTGTGAAGCTCTAGTATGTCCCTATTGATGAGAAAATTGTTGACGTTTTGAAAAAAGCCATGGTCCTAGATGAATTTTTCTGATTTCAAAGAACAACTTGGAGTTGTTGAGAACCCCTATCTCAGAGAGAGGGAACATTGATTGTACAACATCATATAATTAAAAATATTCCTTGGTTTGTGGTTGAGAGACCAATGGATTGCTCAGGAAGATTGTCACTCCCTTACGTCAGTTGACTGGGAGACTAGTGAGTTTGGTGTGGGAGCTTGGTTCTGAGGCATAGAGTGATGATCCTTGGGTCATGATGACTGAGAGACTAGATTGGTTGGGGACATTGATCTTGTGATCTCTCCCTTATGCAGTTGCTGAGATACCTATGGATTGGTCAGGAAGGTTGATCCTCAGTTCCCTTCCTTGGGTCGTTCATTGAGAGGCCAATGAATTTGGTCAAGAAGGATCAGTTCTCTCCCTCAGATCATTTTACTAAGAGACTATATAGTCAGGGATTGAGATAGGGATTCATCCCTTGGGTCATGGATTGAGATACCTTGTTATGGTCGAGGAGATAGAACCTATGTATATGATTGGAGAATGTTGCCTCATTGATTAATCCCAATGGTTAGTTGGTCACTGACTTGAATGTCATTGGGTTTTGGCTTATGGGATTCGTTTTGATGATATGTGTCTTTCCTTATGATGAGACTTGTGATCTGTCCCTCGGGTTGTTGCTGAGAGATGTATGGATTGGTCGAGGAGCTTGATATTAAAAGAGAGAGAGACTTGTACATCTAATCTCTCCCTTGGTCTGTCGCTAAGAGACCTATGGATTGGTCGGGGAGATTGATCTTGAGAGAGAATGAAAAGTGCCTCCCTTGCTAAGAGGGAGTGTTGAAAAATGGTAGCTATAGTCGGTATTTTAATTTGCAAACTAGTGGAGAAATTATGAATTTTTACATGTTGACCAAGTCGGCCTTGAAAGCACAAGTCAAACTCACATGTTGAAATCCCACATGTTGAAATCCATCCTCCTAAGACATAAATAAGACCTCGTTGACCCTCATTTGGATCACATCACATCAACTCTTTCGATCTGAAATATCAAGAAGAAGTCCACATGTAAGGCATAGTCAAAGGATTCTTTCTATTCTATGTTGACCAACATTTATTCTTTTTTTTTTATCAATATTGACTTGGGAGAATCTTCTTCTGTTTGACCAACATTTTGACTGCTTGAAGAGGTTGAAAATTGCAGAGATTCGTTGACCTATTTTGATTGAAGTTTTGCTCCTTTTTTGGCTTGTTGACTTGTGTTGACCACAAGATTGATTGGAGCATTGGCCAATAATTTTGAAGGTTCATTTGACTAAGGTTTGATTGGAATTTTCAGAGCTTCCATAGGCCGAAATTCGTCCCTTCTATTGCAAACCTGAATTTTGGCCACATTAAATTTCCTCTCCTTTTATTGGTTTTGACTTGGGAATATTGAGGTCAAAATTTGGAATATTGTTCGAATATTCTAATGTGCTTATGATGAACTGAATTTCTCTCTCATAAGTAAAAATTGGTTAGGTTTTCCCCTTGTGGGTTTTACCTTCGCTGCTAGCCTAATTTCTGGTGTCTCTTGTCGCTTGTTTTACTGTTCATTGTGATCTCTATTGCTCTATTGATGAAAGTGAATGGTTGAAATTTTTCATGTATAAATGCTTAATGATTGGATGCTCTAAATAAGTCTAATTGTATCATTGGAAGTAGTTATCAGATTGAAAAATTGTACTAGTGTTGATTACACTAGAAAATCAACAATTATCATGCTAGTTGAAGAAAGTGTTATGCCTCAAATTATAGACAATTATATTCACTTGTATGCATTTGTAAGATGTGATTTGTGTACATATTTATGTTGCATCCTGCAATATTGGCATGTTGAATACCATTGCAATGATTGCTCCATGATTTTTCAACATATATTGACTATTGCGCGTACGATACTGGCATGCTAAATACCATTTCAGTTACTCCCTCTTAAGAATTCATCCATAAATATGTACAAAAAATTCATTAATAGAAACTTTTGTATGACTTGGATGTAAAATATTGTTTTTGATCAATAAATGGTTAACTACATACATGAAAACCCTAGTTATCATACAATGTAAATGATGTATATTTCATCTAACATAGGTCCCTTTGTTGTGGTGATTCATGATCCTCGTGATGAATGCTTGATTGGATATGGATGGAAAATGATACGAGTGTAGAGAATGCACTAGAGGAGTCGCAAATGTAGAAGTGAAGACAATTTAATGTCTTGTAATGAAAATGGAATGGTTGGCGCAAATAAAGATACATGCATGAAGTCATAGCATGGCATGTGTGAAAAAAGTTGAAAGGTTAGACAAGTGAAGTGAAGAGATAGAGACATGGTGGTAAAATTGTGTTAATTTTTGCAACTACAGTCAAATTCCACCTTGGAAAAATCATATGACCAAGATGATGATTGCATTAGATTCTTCTTTTCAAGAGGACCAAAATTGACCTAAATATCACCTTATTTGGACAAGTGAAAGTTGAGTTTTGAATTATTTTATTCATACATGTATTATGGAATGGGTCAGCCCTAACCACATGTGTAACTTCTTAGGTCGGCCTCAACCCCAAGTGGACCCTCATGAAAGCCTATAAATAGAAGAGATCTCAAGATCATTTGGACACATGTTCTCTTCTATTATTGTCTTGGTTCACACAGGTTTGTTGGAGGAAAGTTCAAACAAGGGTCCACAATCTCAAGTTCGAAGCTTGCACTGATTTAGGGTTTTCTAGTTCTTGGACGCTGGCATAGAACTGGAAATTTTAGTCCTTGGAAGCTGGAACACAAGCTTATGAGAGCATCCAGAGACCCATAGACATTGGCACAAGCGCTAATGAGAGTGTCCAGGGTTTCAAAGGTAGATTTGAAGGTATTGGTCCCTAGACGCTCGCACAGAGTGGTCCCGAGAGTGTCGGGACCATCCCGGACGCACACATAGCAACTAGAAGAGAACGTTCGAGGGTTTTGAAGTAGATATGGTGAGTTTGATCTCAGACGCATGCAAAAAATGGTTTGGGAGCATCCAAGATGCCATAGATGTTGGCATTCAGTTCATAGAGAACATCCAGATATGCTATAGACACTTGCACAACTCCTCCTGCCTGCGTCCAAGACTCAAAGATGAGATTTCAGTATTTCGAAGATTCCACACAATGTTTAGTAGTGTTCGACACAATGAAAGTAGTACCCAGCAGTTGTCTACAGTCAGTGACAACATATTACAGTCATCAGAATCAGGGTTTTGTTTTCAAGCATGATTAGATTTGTTTCATGGATATCATAGTTGTTTTGTTGCATAGATAAAGTTATGGATCATTGTACTCTCTTTTGCTGAATCATTTGATGACGATCTAAGAAGAAGAAGATTTGCAAGGGTTTTCCCCATAGTGGGTTTTTCCCTGGTCTCGGACCAATCTTGGTGTCTCTATGTGTGTGCATGCTTTTCTTCTATTGTTCCTTTATGTTCCACTACATTGATGATGATGATGTTGTTCTTTCTATATAATTTCATATGCTAATGGATAATGGTGTAGATATGAATAATGTAATGATGATATGGGGTGAACTTAATTTATTAATGATGAAATGAAATTATCAAAGCAAAGAACAATGTAGCGCTATACAAAATTTACATGGTATCAAAGCTGGGCTGAAGAAAAGGCATTGAGATCACCCCGATGATGACACCTTTGATGGAAGCAAGAAGATGGTGGAGACCTAAAATAATTCCAGTGTTTGAAGAAAACCCTAGGTAACTTGATTATTAGGGTTTGAAGAAAACCCTAGGCAACTTGATTATTAGGGTTTGAAGAAAACCTTAGGAAACTTAATTATTAGGGTTTGATGGATTCTATGAGGTTAGGGTTGGAGAGAAACCCTGGTTTATGGAAACGATATGAGATATGAAACCTAGTATGGTCAATGTGAAGATACTCAAGCACTTGTGGGAGATTTGATGAAGCCCTAGATGGGATAATCCCTAGTAGACCTGGTTGGACAACTGAAGGCAACATTGGTATATGGACCATGGACATTGATGGCTCTTGAAGATTGGTTCAAGAGGGAGAGGATCACCTCTCATTAAAGATAAGTATTTCTTGACTTATGATGCCTCTTACTTGTGTCTAGATTTATAGATCTGATGATTATGTTTATTGATTATACTTCTTGCATATGTATTTGAGTATATGGATGTTTCTCACCTCCTTGATGAGATGTGATAAGTGGATCCCTCTTGAGGATCATTTGAGATGCAGGAAGGATGGCTAGATCTGGAAAGAGGTAAAGAGGTACTTGATGAAAAGGTGACAAGCACTACAAGTTGCCTATAAAAATGTGCACGAGTATTTGAATACCACAAGGTATGCATGGTATGTTGTATTTCAACTATAACTTTGGATGGCTCGGTAAGCCCTAAGGTATGATGAGAATGTATCTTTCTTTGATGGCCCATACATGCATATGAAAGTAACTTGGATCTATGTTTCCTATGATGAAATGATGCACCTGGTGTTGAAAATTTTGATCTTCTTAAATTATATGAGGCTATCTAATCTTGATACATTGATATAGTTGATGATTGGCTAACATCCATCTGTTGGACATCTTGATCCTATAAATAAGGCTAGCACCATGGCTATAGTAAATGATACTCTTGTTACTTGTCATGCATGTGTCACATTGGATTTCTCATAAAAGGATAGCTCATTGACTCTTATACATGGGTCTGCTGATAATGCTTGTGATAAGCATGATGAAAGCATATGGAAAGAGAGATTGCATTAGGGGAAATTTGAGGTATAAAATGGGCCTCCTAAGGAAATTATAAAATAATAGTGGAAATAATAAAATAAGATTACATCATCAAATTTTAGATGGAAAAAAAGAAAAAAATAGTTTTTCAACTCGTATTTTCAACTTATCGCCTTATGAGTTTACTCAAATTTCGAGAGGAAACACTTGTTGGATGCAAAATTTGATTCTCATCCAAGGAGTACCCATGTTACATACTTTTTATGGAACCTTGTTAATTTTAGGTATGTTCTATGCTGATAGAAAAATTACTTCAATTTTCCATTTTATCTCAATATCAATTCCAGATTAGCAATCACATTTAACATGATAGTAAAATGCAGATAGAACATAAACATAAATCGCAAAAGACAAGCCAAGACAAGAGGACAGAAGATATGGTGCTAGCCAGGGAAAAACCCCAATGTGGGGAAACCCTTGATCAATTCTTCTTATATGTTATTCAATAGTTCAACAGAGAGAGAGAGAGAGAGATAATACATATACATCAGGACTCAACCTTTTGAATTATCTAAATAAGAGCAGAGACCTTCTCTAAGAAGATGGAAGATGAGGTATATGATCTAAGTTTAGGTGAAGGCATATTGCTTCCACTGATCCAAGGTGAATCCATCACCATGTTGCTCCTCATTGTGCTACATCCAATCATCATGCTGCACCTGTGCTAAATCGATCACTGTGCTACACCTTACTGGTTGAATCAACCTCAATGCAGTCCTTCCAACATCATGTTTCTGGCTATGGCTTGCGGCCTAACTCAGCAAGACTGAACTTGAATAAGGTCCAAAGTACTGTTTCCTAACAGTCACAAAGTCCGCCCACATTTGTCTGCAATTATCCTCTAAGGGAAGGATGTTTCCTATGCCTTCCACAAGACTGTTCTCACTTGTCATCACAGGATATGGCATCGTGGCACTAATATTCCACACAGTCATAAACCAAATACTCTCTGTCCATTCATTATTTCATGTATATATTTGACATGTCATACATCAAACTGAAGATATCACTGTCATATGTTCACAAGATTTTATTGTTGTGCTTTACTGTCATTAGCACATGAGTTACTATCATACAACATAGTCATAACCTTACACTAAATATAGTTGCCCACACATGGTAATTTCTTTACTTGACACTTCATTGACCAAGGGCTCTCTGTACTAGCCCAGCACAAACTGTCCATCCAAAACTTAGATTAGGGCTCTGACCTCACACTCCTTCTTATGCAATTTGCTATCCCAAAACAGTGCTAAACATATGACTAGGCTTCCTTTATACAACACATAGGAGACTTTTTTCAATAGCGGATGTAGGGCAACATCTAGTCCTCCTTTTGCTGCTGAGTAAGGCTTGCGGTTAGGGAACACCTAGACAGTGACTAGGGCACAAACTGAGCTACGGATGTAGCCTCATACTAGGAATTTCTTCCATAGCTAATTAGGCCTCATCCTGGGTTGTGGCTAGGGCTCCTAGACTATGGATTTAAGGCCTCCTTATGACAATGGATTAGGGCTACCTTGCTGCGTATTGAAGCTCCCCTAGATCTCCTTTCAATCTGTGGATAGATCTTGCTTTTGCTGCGGATCAGGAGCCTCTCTTGACTGTTGCTAGGTGTTGGACACCTAATCCTCTAAGGGTTGGTGTGGAAGCTGAATAGTCTAAGGAAGTCCAAGAGACCTTGGAATATGAAACCAAAGGTCATATGAATATACTATAAATGTATATCATTTGTTAATAATAGACATACTCTCATGCTTATCTTTCATATTCTGCCTTCGCCATGTATGTGTTTAACATGGTATCAGAGCGGGCGTACTCCTGCCCTGCTCATATTTGAGCCACTTGTTTTATGGCCTTTCTGTGCAGGTCATTTCTGCCATTAGTTCTGCATTTCATGAATGTTTTCTCAGCTAAATTATAGCTGCAACCTCTGCCATTGTTCCATTCTTTGCAGGTTATCGAATATGATTAATTCATTCACTACATTCTAATGCCTAGCCTCATTGACTGCATTGTAAAACCTATGCTTCGCTCTCCATAATCTTCTTGAATTCCACCAAAACCATTTTCAGTGACTACTGGAGAAGAAGAAAAAGTTGCACGTGAAGAAGAAACATCAAATCTTGGAAGCAAAAGAACGTTGGATACCGCCACGATCTTAATGGAACACCAATCCTGGCTAAGAATGAATCACTGCAACCATGACCATGAGAAATGGTGACAACACTCCTCCTGGCGCTAGAAGGAGAAGAATTTAGACATCTTCGATTTGAGGAAAGAAATGATATTCGACATTACCGCAGAAGGAATGAAGGGAACAAGCTAGGGAAAGGAATTGGGATCGATAAAAAAATGGTAAGGGTTCTGAGTAATTTCATTGTAATTCTCTCATAGAAACACATGTCAATTATATAAATACCGAAGGGATTGAAAAGGTAAGACAAATTGTTGTAATCGAGCCGAGAGGTACAAGACTTTGTAATTTCCATTTTATTGAATATCACAGTCGATTAATATTAATGATTAATATTGAGCTTAAGCATCTTTATTAAAATATGAATTAAGCACATGGGTAGTATTCGGCAAGTGGTAAGTGGTATCTCACACGCCCTAAAGGCTGGAAATGGTATTCCTAAATTTCATGTGATTAACCTTAGTGGGCGACACGTAGAATGAGAAAACCACTTTTCTCGCGCACTCTCGACCAGATATCGGTCGTGCAAGATTTCACACGAGATTGCGCAACAACCGTTCGGTGAGACAGTTCCCATCAACGGTGGAGATAATCCGGGTTAGTTGGTGAGTGGACGATGCGACATCTGTTGGATCTGGAGAAGTGAGATCAACGGCGTGGATTGAAGCACTTGATAAAAGGAGAAGTCAATAAGGGACCAACAATGATTGGTCAAACAAGCGGGACCCTCAAGGGAAAATAACATGTTGTGGATAGAACTACTATTATTGTGTGCATGCCTATTTCATACTACACACTGTCTGACTGACCTCTCTAAGCTAGATTTGTGTTGGAGGTTGAACGTTGTGCATTGAAACCAAAACTGGCATGCCATTTGTTATGTTATTGCAGTTGGTATGTTATTACTCATAAGTTGATTGATATTATGTTGTGATGAAGTGTTGTGTATAAACATTGTGTATGCATAGTTATTACCACGGATATGCACAGTTATTGTAGTTGCAGTATATTCGTTTAACGCCATACCATTTCTCCGCATTACCATACCTCCTCCCACTGCAAACGACTCTTGGCATTCCTTAGTTCCATCTTTGGATTCTTTGCCTCCACTGGCGGCTCTTTCAACGCTATATGCACAATTATTACCACCAAACGCTACCGCTCTCCATCCAGTCAGAACATTGTCTCCATATATAATGTTGTCTCCCCATATATAACGTTGGTATATATACAACGCTATTTGGCTTCGACATCTACTCCATTTGGTGCAGCATCTACTCCAACATTTGGGAGTAACACAACATTTGGAAGCACTCCATCTCCTTTTGGTCAGAGTTCGGCTTTTGGAGCTCAGTCAACAACTCCAACATTTGGCAGCCTGAGATTTGGACAAACTACCTTTGGTGGACAGCGCGGAGGTAGTAGAGTGGCACCGTATACAAGTACAAATGAGGCAAAGTCAAGTCGCACACGGAAGATCAACGACGTAGAAAGAATTAAACAACAAAGAACGGGAACCGTCAGATCAACCAGATCAACGAACAAGATTGATAGAATAGGATCGACGAAGATCTTATCACGCAAAATAAAGTCAAGAAGTGAAGGGATCATATTAAGTCACGTGACAACAGAATAATGGAGCAGTCTATGAAAGCGGTAAGTAGTAGCTCACGCGGTCTCAAAATGGTAAGCGGTATTTTACAAATTCACGTGATTAACCTGAGGGGTTGACACGTAGCACACCCAAAACAAATTTTCTTGCATGCTTTTAGAGTATTAACTATCATGCTTGTTATCAGGCGATATGGTGCAATCACCGTTGGATTGAGGTAGGAGAAATAAACGGTGGAGATTGGCTCAAGCTAGTTGGCGCGAGTTATTGCGCGATAATCATCGGATTGAGGAATGAGATCGACGGCGAAGATTTAATGCACTAAGGAGAGCATCGATATATGTGCAAAGGTTTGTGGAATGGAAGAAAGGTAAGGTTTAAGTGTGGTTTATGAAATATTTCTATTATATGGGAATTATAATAGAAATAAGCAGGATTAATGTATTATGGTTTAAGTTGAGTTTTAACGAAAGTCTAAAATCCATGGTGTGGTTAATATGCGCGGGTAATAAGAATTAACCAAATATTATGAAGGATTTATAAGGTTCCACTCAAAGGTTTATAAAGGTCTAGACTTTGGATAGTTAAATCAAATGTTTCCGCATAGAGTTTATTAAAGGAGCATTAAAGCTTGACTTGTGAAGACTGTGTATACTCCCGCAAAAGCTTTGTGCATTGATGAATTCTTATGCCGTGAGTACATGTTGTTGGACACAACTACTCTTTCAGCTAGAGATAGCTTTGATGAGCTAACGAGATTGGGTGCCAGAACTCGGTCTATTGCAGATGCTATTACTCAGATTATCAATGTCGCCTTTGGTGTGTGTCAAATCTGTGCATATTTAGTTATAAAGATGATTGCATCTGTGAATCTTGAATGAAGAGATGTTTTGCAAGTAGGCTCTAGAACTATTAGACAAAGCTCATTTGCAAAGAAAGTATAAGATTGGCTCTTCTTTTGCACAGTGTGAGTAATTTGAGAAGTAAGTGCATTGAAGCATCATTTGCTGTGTTGAAATTAGTACTGGGTTGTCTGCTACAGTGACTTGGTGATATTGGTACCTTGCTACTCATCTAATAGTTGCAGCTATTTATCATTTTATAGGTCAATTTGTGGTTGAAGATAAAATCATTTCTTTGATTATATTGGTTTGAAATGGATCGAATGGATGATGTATTGAAACTACTGAATAATTTAATACATTCCACTGTTGATGAGATGGTTAAAATCAACAAAACCTCTCTTTCCAATATTAAAATTTGTCTCCAAAATGTACAAGAGAATATTGAGTTTTTGCAGCTTGAGACAAAACTACAACAAGAAGAGCTACAACATCGTAAGCACAATTATGTTCAGAACAATGAAACAAACTCCCATAAATAGCAAGTCAATAATGTTACAAACTTAGATCCAGTGCCCAATGAAGTAGCAAAATCACATGCAGATGCAGAAGTTCAGTCTGCACTTCCCAAGCCCATCATCAGACCTTGGGAAGAGCTTGTCCATAAAAAGCACAGAACTGGTCTTGGATATGACAAGGACGTGTCCTTTCATATTCCAGACTACTCAAAGCCCATCTAGTTTCAGATTGTTGGATTCCTTCATGACAGTTCACCTTCAGTTGTTCCAAATTTTTCCCCTCTTCCACAACAACAACAACAGATTGTGAAATGCCAACACTATGACTGAGTTGGCCATATGAAAGATCATTGTTTTGATAGTCATCCATGTAAGCACTATCATAAAACCAATCATTCTTCAAACATATGCTTCAGAAAGAAACCTCCTGCAAGAACAAAGATTCATCTTGGATGGATCGCTTCTTGGCAATGGGCTTCAACAACCAAGAAGATATTTCGCTCATACAACAGGATTTGTTCTCGAGTATTGAATAATCTTGCAGTTGAGTTTTCTTCATCTTCTCATCTTGTATCTGACAGGGGGAAAATCATGGTCATCTACAAGCTTAAAATCCACATCAAGCGAGCCTGAGCCACAACCTGCCATATCAGATTCAGATTTGTAGCTAGAGACAAATATGCCCTTGAGCATGCCTTCAGTTGGTGATGCATCTTCAAAGAATTGGAGACACTTCCTCTAGCATAAGACTTCAGCTTCTTTCCAGTTTTGGAAGAGTTCCAAGAATTGCATTAAGCATTCCAGAGTTGTTGGTCATCTTTAAACCATCACAGGTTGAGACCTCCCTTTTCAAGTTGAGGTTCTCCCTTTTATGTGGGGTGAGACCTCCCTTTCATGGTTGGAGGTTTCCCTCTTCAAAACACCAAGAGCACTTCCTCTAGCAGAAGACCTCAACTTCATGCCAGACTTGGAAGAGTTCTGGGAATTGCACTAAGCGTTTGAGTGTTGGTGGTCATCCTTAAACCACCGCCCTTTATACCAACATTTCAGAGAGCACATTTAGCCTAGTGCTGCCATGCATTTTTACATGTTTTGTATTACAGCTCTTTGCTTGGACTCATACATAACCCTTTAGATTAGGGGGGGGTGGGGAATGTTGGACACCTAATCCTCTAAGGGTTGGTGTGGAAGCTGAATAGTCTAAGGAAGTCCAAGGGACCTTGGAATACGAAACCAAAGGTCATATGAATGTACTATAAATGTATGTCATTTGTTAATAATAGACATAATCTCATGCTTATCTTTCATATTTTTCCTTCGCCATGTATGTGTTTAACACTAGGGCATCCCTCTTTTGCTGTGTATAGGGTCTCCTTGCTATGGAATGGAGTCTTCCTTTTCTAGCGTATAAGGCCTCCTAGACTGCTGCCAGATGTCTCCCTTGAATTGCAGCCAGACCTCCTCACAAGATTGTTGCTAGATCTTGCTTTCAACTGCGAGTAGGATTCATTATGACAATGGCTAGGGCACATTGTGATGACTGACTTAGCACCTCATAGATCAACATTGTAGGTCTCTTCTAGACCTACATTTAGGGCTTCATCCTCTTAGATTTCTCTTGCCACTAAAACCCAAAACAAGTGGAGAGAAATCAAGAGTGAAGTGTGTGTATAAATGATTATCAAGCCACCTCCTTTTATATTAAAACGTTAAACATAAGTGGGGGTTATTTGGTTGCTGGATGACCTTGATGAATTGTCCCATTACACAAATAAATTCATATCTCCATGAATACTTATCAGAATCGGATGATCTTTAGATCAATCCTACACCTCTCGATGAGAGGAATCAAAGAAAAATATCAGTTGCCATAAATAAGGTGACCCACATGGAGTTTGGTCCTAGTTGCCAATTTTAACACTCCCTCTCAACTAGGGAGAACACCATCCACTGATCCATCTGCTAGACTGTGCTATCTCTGCCATCAGTGCCCTGGACTGCTCTGCTCTGTTGAACCATGAAGAAGAAGAATTGATCAATAATGTCTCATACCATTCTCTATTGACCCAAATTCAGTCCCATATGAAGAGAGTGTGTCATACCACTCTTACTAATCCCAGATCGGTTCCAAAAGAGAGTGAGTTATATCACTCTTACTAACCCGAAGTCAATTTCATTGATCCCAGATCAATATCAAAAGAGAGTGTCTCAAACCACTCATATTGACCCAAAGTCAGTTTCATTGATCCCAAATCAATACCAAAAGAGAGTGTCTCAAACCACTCATACTGACCCAAAGTTAGTTTCATTGATCCCAGATCAATATCATCCTAGCATAGGGAGTACGGTAGTAACACGATGAGACCATTGGTACTACTATGGTCCCTATCCTCATTTCCCTGCTCTTTGGCCAGATGAGAGGTACTTCCCATGAGTTGGAGACTGCATGGGTAGGATGTCTCAGCAGGAGAAGAATGAACCACTCATCCTGCCTACATGTCACAAGGGGTATCCCAGGGGAAGTCTGAACCACTCACCCTATACACAACAAATCACTAGGGGAAAGATGAACCACTCACCCTAAGATTGTGTCTTAGCAGGAGAAGGATGAACCACTCATCCTTCCTACATAGCAGACCACTAGGGGAAGGTTGAACCATTTACCCTATGGTTGCTCATCGCTCCAAGATGTACCCCCAAGCCCCCCGGAGCTCCCAGAGCTTAATGTCCATATCATATAGGACACTTAGGAGACATGACTCCTAGTTGTTCTTAGAAAGTCACAAATTTGACCTTTCCCAGGGGCTTTGATAGAATGTCGGTGACCTGTACATCAGTCCTAATGCGAGGGAGCCTTCTTTCTCATCAATGTACCATATCCTAGATAAAGTGGTACCTGATGTCTATATGCTTGGAGTGATCATAGAATACAGGATTCCTCAGCAATCGAATCCCACTTTGGTTGTCACAGAAGATCATGGTGGTATCCAGCATGTGTCCAAACAACTCACTGAAGAGCTTCCTCAACCGGGCAGCTTCACATGAGGTCATACTCGTAACTATGTATTCAGCCTCAGTGTTGCTCAAAGCAATCGACTTCTGCTTCTTGCCCATCCAAGATATCTAAGAAAAATCCAAAGAGAACCAACACCTAGAAGTGATCTTGTTATCCTCTACACTGCTTGCCCAGTCAACATTCGAACAGTCATGCAACTTCACATTTTTGGCAGTGTATCTTAATCCATGAGAGATTGTGACCCAAAGATATCTCAAATGATTCTTGGAACCAGTCTAGTGAGGCTTAACCATATATGAGCTCAACATGCTAACTGCAAAACAGATATCCAGACGGAATTTCACCAAGAACATCAATGCTAGTATGAGTTTATGAAACTCAGAGGCATTTCCCAAATTAGGTCCGACATCACTACCACATGACTTCTGAAAGTTAAGCTCCATCGAGTTAGTCACGGGCTTGCAGTTTACTATTCCAAATCCGGAATCCAACTCCCTCTTACTTTTGCAAATGAGAGGGTTTGCACATGTCAGGAAGAGCTCGTCCTCAAAAGGTGCCAGTATGAGAGGTCTATCATCCACAACCTTCAAGTGATGGTTTGGATCGGCTTCACTCCTAGTGAATATCAGCTTCATCAGACAACTATCAATCCTCTCATATCAAGCCCAGGGTGTTTTACTTCAAGCCATAGAGGGCTTTCTTCCACCTGCATACATGAGATTCCTGATCATGAATCTCAAACCCCTTGGGTTGTTCCAAATCTATGGACTTGCTACATGAGGGAAATGGTCCCCTTGTAAGATTTTCTTTTGGTACATCTCAGACATGTACCTTCATGCTCTTCTTGAATTCAGGCATCCCTGTCACCATTTGACTCACATCGGGTAGGGTCCCATAATAAGCAGACCTTCGGTGCTATAGAAGAGATGTGTCAACTGACACGGTCCCCAATGGACTTCTTGCAACTTGATACAAATTTCAAATCCTAAACTCAAGGATAAAAGCATCTTTTAAAATTCTATTTTCAAACACGTACCTTTCCATCAATGAATGCCACCTTGAAACCTTTGACTTCCATTGTCGAAATGGACACCAGGTTCTTCTTGCGATCAGGTACATAAAGAGATTCTTGTAAATGAATCGAGTTACCCTAATTCAATTGAGGAGTAACATTCCCTACATTTCCGGGATAGGTGGCATTGACTCCAAGTATAATCCCATGATTGTTTCCATCTCTACCAAATTAGAGAGGGCATCCTTCAATCTGATGAAGTGCCTTGAAGCACTACAATCAATAAGTCAGATTCCAAAAGAGTCTAGAGGAGATGGAAAATATAAGATAATGCTTCCTTATCTTATCAAAAACATCATTTGATTCTTCATACTTGGGGTTCCTTGCTTTCTTTGAAGAGTCAGCCATTTCCTTGATGTCCTACATTACCTGTCATTCCTACAATCATTAAAGATGTCCTTGGAATGATTATTATCATCATCAAGTGATGTGTCCCTAGCATTCGGAAACTCCTTCGCATAATGGTCGAACTTATTGCAAGATATGCATCTGCCTTTCCTTCCACCCTTAGATCTGGACTTCCCATTGAAGTGATCTTTAGGTAGGCCCTCAGATGCTTCCACTATGCCACTCAGATAATATTCTCTAATTTGACTTCACCCTTGGAAAATTTGAAGAGGGATGAGGAACCCATTGAGCCTTTTTTCCTTTCCAACTGTCTTCGGTGATTTCTCTTTCACTCTTGCTTGGGCTTTGTCTTCGCCTCAGCTCTGATACCATGTTAATTTTAGGTATGTTCTATGCCGATAGCAAATTTACTTCAATTTTCCATTTTAGCTCAATATCAATTCTAGATTAGCAATCACATTTAACATGATAGTAAAATGCAGATAGATCATAAACATAAATCGCAGAAGACAAGCCAAGACAAGAGGACACAAGATGTGGTGCTAGCCAGGGACAAACCCCAATGTGGGGAAACCCTTGATCAATTCTTCTTATATGTTCTTCAATAGTTCAACAGAGAGAGAGATAGTACATATACATTAGGATTCAACCTTTTGACTTATCTAAATAAGAGCAGAGACCTTCTCTAAGAAGATGGTAGATGAGGTAGTTGATGTGAGCTTAGGTGAAGGCATACTACTTCCATTGATCCAAGGTGACTCCATCACCATGCTGCTCCTCACTGTGCTGCATCCAATCATCATGTTGCACCTATATTGCATCCATCATTGTGATGCATCCAATAATCATGTTGCACCTATATTGCATCCATCATTGTGCTGCACCTTTCTGGTTGAATCAACCTCAATGCAGTCCTTTCAACATCATGTTTCTAGCTATGGCTTGCGGCCTATCTCAACAAGATTGAACCTGAATAAGGTCCAAAGTACTCTCTCCTAACATTCACAAAATCTGCCCAGATTTGTCTACAATTATCCTCTAAGGGAAGGCTGTCTCCTATGCCTTCCACAAGACTGTGCTCACTTGTCATCATAGGATATGGCATCATGGCACTGATATTCCACACAGTCATAAACCCAAATACCCTCTATCCATTCATTACTTCATGTATATATCTGACATGCCATACATTAGATTGAAGATATCACTATCATATGTTCACAAGATTTTACTGTTATGCTTTACTGTGATTAGCACATGAGTTACTATCATACAACATAGCCATAATTTTACACTAAAGATAGTTGCCCACACATGGTAATTTCTTTACTTGACACTTCATTGACCAAGGGATTTTGGTACTAGCCCAACACAAACTGTCCATCCAAAACTTAGATTAGGGCTCTAACCTCGCACTCCTTCCTGTGCAATCCACTGTCCCAAAATAATGCTAAACATATGACCGAGCTTCCTCTATACAATGTATAGGAGCCTTCTTCAACATTGGATGTAGGGAAGCATCTAGTCCTCCTTTTGTTGCTGAGTAAGGCCTGCAATTAGGGTACAAACTGAGTTGCGGATTTAGCCTCATACTAGGCATGTCTTCCATAGCTAATTATGCCTCATCCTGGGCTATGTCTAGGGCTCCTAGACTGTGGATTTAAGGCCTCCTCATGACAGCGAATTAGGTCTACCTTGCTGCATATTGAAGCTCCCCTAGATCTTGCTTCAATCTGTGGCTAGATCTTGCTTTTGCTGCAGATCAGGAGCCTCTCTTTCCTGTGGCTAGGGCATCCCTCTTTTGCTGCATATAGGGTCTCCTTGTTGCGGAATGGAGTCTTCCTTTTCCAGCATATAAGGCCTCCTAGACTACTGTCATATGTCTCCCTTGAATTGCGGCCAAACCTCTTGACAAGACTATTGCTAGATATTGCTTTGAACTGCGGGTAGGCTTCATTATGACAATGGCTAGGGCACATTGTGACAACTGACTTAGGTCCTCATAGATCAACATTGCAGGTCTCTTTTAGACCTGCGTTTAGGGCTTCATCCTATTAGATTTCTCTTGCCACTAAAACCCAAAACAAGTGGAGAGAAATCAACAGTGAAGTGTGTGTCTAAATGACTATCAAGCCACCTCCTTTTATACTAAAACGTTGAGCACAAGTGGGGGTTATTTGGTTGCTGGACGACCTTGATGAATTGTCACTTTTTTTCATGTATTTATCATTTTTTGTGTAGTAGGGTTCATCAAAAGTATTCAACATGGGTACTCCTTGGATGAGGAATTAATTTTTTCATCCAATGAGTACTACGACTCGAAATTTGAGTAAAACCTTTGGGATATAAGTTAAAAATACGAGTTGAAAAAGTAGTTTTATTATTTTTACTTTTTACTCCAAAAATGGTGAATCATCCCCCACGGTTGACATTATCATCTTGAATCCTATTGGTTCTTATAAAGTTTATTTTGGTTGTACATTTTTCTTAGGAGGCCAATTTTAGACCTCAAAATTCCCCTAATGACACTCTCATTGTTTTGACGAAGTTTTATTGAATGACCTTACTTGATCTTATTGATAATGAAGAGCATGGTAACTTGGATGTTAGAGGTATACGTGTAATATTGATCTCTATATATATCTTACTAACTATGGTCATGTCTTGATGTGATGAGTAACGATGCCATATATTATTGTCCTAACTTGATGGAGTGACTTGATATAAAGGGTCATTGTGTTCATAATCTTTGAGATATGATGTTGCATCTATATGTTGCTTTGAGTCTAACCTTTGATGAAATATTGATGTCATGATGTTGATAGCCATGATAGATATATGTTTATGATCTAACAGATCTATTGTTGCTTGAATCTAGCAAAGACAGGTTGATGACATGAATAAAGATGAATGAAGTGGATTCCTAGTCAGAGGGAGAATATCTTCTCAATATTATTACTCACACAACTATTTGCATTATGTACTGTTGAAGTATAACTTATGTGCATTTGACATTATTGAAGTGCAACAAGTCTCAGAGTTGAAGTCCATAAAGAGATTAGGGTTTACACTTCGGACGCAGTCATAAAACTGTGAAGTTTCATCCCTAGATGCATGCATGCTAAGGCCCAGAGAGCGTCCAAGCAACTAAAGACACTCCCATGCTAACCTAAAGGGAGCACCTAGGGGTTTGACTATAGTTGACCATCATCTAAAGCTTTCTGAACTCTAAATCAAGGTGCTTGTGACAGATTCTGTTACTGGAATATGATTTCTAAAATTGTTGGATTAATTGTGGAGCATTGTGCATGAAATCATATGTTCACCTAGGAGATGCCAGTCCTACAGATGTGTGGCATATAACAGCAAGATCTGTAAGTAGGAAAAGGTTAAATTTTTTCCATAATATGAACATGCAGACTGAACTTGTGTTTGCAGGTGACCGGGACATACATATAGATATGTCACTATGTTTGTGCTACAAGAGGTTGGCATGATTTGGCTTACTGATATATATGAACAGTGTTTTGTCATGATGCTTGACAATAACTTTGAATTGATGATTGAGATATGCTTTGACTATAGATCTCTCTACGAAAGTGAATTTGGACTTGACCTGATGACTAATGAAATGATTTAACGATTATTTATTTGCCCTGATGTCTATTCTATGTGGGCATAATGACTTATGTGGGTATTTGGAAAAATGATTTTGTATTGGCCTCCTCGTTCCTAGCACAATGGTTGAAGTATTGATAGTTGTGATTCAACATGAACATGGAACCTGCATGACTCATCCTTGGTGTATGCATTTGCATCTAGTGATAGAAATGACTTATGTTATGATTATGACCTGATAAAGTTTGGATTGATATTGCATAACTGATTACAACTTGTTGGCATGATGAAGTCATGATTTGATATGAGCTCCACCTGTCTCCTGGTTGAAAGTATTGATACTGTGATAATAATGACTTTGATAATGGTCGTGATCTAACTTCTAAGCTTTGATAAACTGACTTTGCTGATGTGATGGTACAACATTGATTTATGTAAGGTTGATTATGATGGCTTAGCAAGACATTATGCTTAGAGCATTGCATGAATAAAGCTCCCCGATCCTGATATGTCTATATTTGACAGTTATTTGATGAAGTTAGGATGATGGGTTCCAAGATGTGGCTTTGATTTTGATTATGGTTTTGGTTTTATATCCTGATGATCTACTCTTGACAGGTGATGAGCATCTAATTATTTAAATCGGAGGGAGATAGATTCTTAAGCTCAAAATTATGTATCATGGCATGTTGAATCAATGTCTGGAATTTGGGAAAGAATTTCCATATTGCAAAGCTTTTGGAAAAATGTTTTTTCAAATCCTTGGACACTCCTACTTGAAGTTCAAAATATTGTTGAACTTAACATGGCATCTAACAATTGTTTGAAGTTGATGAGCCTAGGTATTGCAACAAGAATGCTGCAACTCCCAAGGCTACCAACTTTACTTATCAACCCGGGGTTCGTACAAACTTGGAGGTGACAATGATATATGCACAAGTCGAAGTGAAGGTCCTGCCTGTTATCACTTGTTCATCTGGCAAGAGACCCCAGTGGTTCTAAGCCAGACTTCTATAGGGTCAGAAGAATCTTAATTCTTTGATGGAAGAAGAGAAAATCTATCCTAAGAGAGAGCTACTCTACTGCAGTATTGAAGAAAACAACATGTAATGATAAACCACACCATACCCTAACTAACCATCTAAACAACTATGCTAAACAGAATTTCTCAATCAACACTAACCTAATGCTGCTACCTAAGTGTCAAAGGTAAAGAGCATCAAAATATACTAAGGTGCAAGCAAAGAAACTAAGCTAGATAGGTTTTCAAGCGGAAAAAGCAGTCGGAGATAGAAATTGGTGAAAGGAGGACGTGAGGACGCAGTAGTGCATAGGGATCGTTGGATCGATCAACGAACAGAAGATGGACGATGGAGATCTTATCGCGAAGGCTTAAGTGAATATATGGATGAATAGGGTGAACGCATAGGATGAACGACAGAGGTCTTATCACGGAGGTTAAGTGGATAGATGGACGAACCAGATGAATGAACAGGATGAATGACGAAGATCTTATCATGGAGATTAAGTCAAGAGATGGATGGACATGATTAATCAAGGATGGACGGCGGAGATCATATCGCGGGAAAAAGAAACGTGCGAAAATGATGGAGAGAGTTTCTAAGGAGGTAAGTAGTTTCTTGCGCGCCGTCAAGGTTGTAAGCTGTATTTTTGAATTTCACGCGATTAGCCTAACTGAGCGACACGTAGCATGAGAAAACCACTTTTCTCGGGTTCTCTCGGGCGGATAACGGTCTTGAAAGAATCCGCGCAAGATTGCGCGATAACCGTTGGATTAGGCGCGGCTGATCAATGGTGAAGATCAGCCAAGCTAGTTGGAGATTGGGTGACGAGATAGCCATCGGATCAAGCGAGGCAGATCGACAGTGGGGGTTTAAAGCACATAAAGTGTTGAGTTGATGCGATAGCCATTGGATCAGGCGAGGCAGATTGACGGTGGGGAATTAAAGCGCATAAAGTAAGTGGAAGACTTCACGCGAGGTGGCAGTTGGATAAACTAATGAATCAGACGGTGATTGGGTAGGATTGTTGTGGATCGAAAGGTGAGGAAACGATGCCTGAAGAACGTGCTGAAGGAGGTTTCAAATGAAAATGACAAAAAAACCAGTGAGGGTGAACAAGTAACTGCATCAAACAACAAACTCCATAGCTCATGCGAGAACCAGAAACCTGTGTTTTTGGGGTTGCTGAAGGGTCTCTTCCTCAAGTCATGGTCCCAGAGGAAGGAGATGAGGCCAAGACACCTATGGACAACCTTATGGTGATCTCCTTCTCTTAGCTACCCTGTAAACTGAAACAAGGCACAAATGGAAGTAAACTACAACAAATGTAGCTACTGAAGCAAATGAACAAAAAAACCATGAATAATCTACGCTGTATTGTTGTAATGAAGATGCAGATACTTAAGCAAATGAACAATGAAAACCAGGAATCTATACTACTTAAGCAAATAAACAGAACCAGAAATCTATGTTAGCACATATGTACAATAAAGAGGAGCTTTAGCTTCTCGGGTTGGACCCTAACCAAAGAGCTTCAACCCTCTGAGTTAACTCAGAGCTGGCTCAAAACAAAACTCCTCTTTATTATAAAAACCATGGATTACATAAAAAACCGTCACAAGTCTTGCAGCTTAGAAATAAAGTAGAGTTTTACAATCCGAATACGAATCCTACTGAGGTCCTAAGCCTCTCTACTTATACATCTGAAGTCTCTAATGAATTACTTCCCGTTAGGGAGGCTAGGCTCCCCACTCAAGATAAACTGGTTTCTATCCCTTTCACTTGCTCGGATGTCTTCTAGTCCTCAAAGTGATGGCTGTTTGCATTCTGAGCTGATGGAGGAATATTTGAATGGAGGGGTAGTGAATGAGGAGGATTTACTTCCTATAATTACTCTCCTTTGTCCCGTTCGAATTTTGACCAAGGTCTTTGCCATAGTTCCTTGCTTTTATCCTTTATGCCTACATTTTTCCTTGCTTTTATCCTTTATTCCTGCATTACATGCACATTAGACCACAAAGCGAAATATCCAACTCTAACTCATCTCATAAACAAAATATAATCAAAAGTATGCAATAAGTTGTGAGAATAGTTGGTTTGACTAAGCTAGGAGGTGAATTAAGGCCAATTAAGGCCCATATAACGACCCAATGATGAGGCTCATCATCACCCCCCTACTAAAAGTGTTGCTCATCCTCTGAGAAACTTAGTTAATTTTCATGTCCTTCATGGCTCTGGTAGCCTGTCTGACATCCCATGCTTCTGTTGTGGTCTCTTCTTCTTGTTTGTAGAAGCCTGCTTTCCTTTCTATTTCTTCCCACTGCCTCTTTTCCTCTTCTTATTTTCTCCCTTCTAGCATCCCTAGGAGTAGTGGTGGACTGAGTTTTAGGCCTATCCAATTGACCTTCAACCTTTGCATTAATTGCTTATACATAGGTGTCATGTTGAGTGCCTCTCTCAACCTTTGAGGGAAGTGATATTCTCTGATCTCCAAGCTGTGTGGCAGTGTGTTCCATCTTCTGTAGCAGGCATGTATATTATCATCTCTTAGCAGCCTAAGAATATCCTCAAAATGTGAAATATCTTGCTCTTGGGCAGTAAGATATATAAGTGACAATTGAGGATCATTTGCAATTAGATTATGGGTGCTGATTAGGGCCATGGGATTTGATTGTTCAGCTATGATGAAAAGAGGTTCATTTTTCTCTCTGGCCAATATTCTTTTCATCTCTGCAGCCCTTGACTTCTCATGGTTCATCGATGATGCCAAAGCCATTACTTTTAGATCTCCTAGCTGATCCCAAATATTCATGTCTGTGAGGGCCATGTTGTGCAAGTAAAACTCAGCGCTTTTGGCCCTATCCTCTAGTGCACTTTGATCATAAATATCAATAAACTACTTGTAGTCTTGAAATGGCATGGTGCCCCTCTGTGCTAGTGTTTTAATATGAAATTGGAGCCATTGTTCTCTGAGGTAAGGAGCATATGATTTAGCTGACATCCTACACTAGATGCCTCCAAGGAGAGGCTTGCCATACATGCTAGCTAGTTTTCCTTTTCCTGCATCCGTTTCAATGCCTTCTTCCTCTCTGTTTTTCTTATCTTCTTCCTTTTGCTATTCTTTCTCATCTCCATCAGTTTCTTCCTTCTTTTCCTCCTCTGTTTCAGCATCATCCTCCTTGTATTCTCTTTCATTATGTTCCTCTGTATTAGTTTCTTCTTCCTCCATCTCATCCCCATCTAGGTCTGTATCTTCTTTTTCTTGTTTTGCCTCCTCCTCATTGACAGAAGGACTAACATCATAGGTGAGGGTTTTGATGTCATCCTCTACTGGTAAGTTTCTGAAAATTGACCATGTTATAGGGATCCTGAGGGTTTGGAGGGCATCTTTAATGAGGATCCTAATCAACCCATGGTGAGCCAACTGTTGGGAATTCCCTTCCTTTACTTTGTTGCTGGAGTCTATGAGTGATTGCATCAAGAAATAGGGTATGCTGAGTCTTTGGTGAACTGGTGTTTCTACCCCAAGTCTTAATTCTTCAAGCATTCTCAAATGGTTTCCATAACCAACACTTTATCTACCCTCACATGAGATATATTTGATGAGTTGGTAACCTACCTCACTCCATGAGTATGGCAGACTATCCATCCTTACTCCATTTTTATCCTTTGTGGGTTCTTCACCTTTTAAAAAGAATTTCCTTTTTGCCACCTTTTCACTTATAAACCAACTACCTCGTAACCTTTGCAGCTTTTGATCAAATGATGCATATGAGTGAGTGAGTGGGATACTTACCTGCGGTCTTGATTCCATGTTGTAGTTGTCAAAGATTAGAGGTGTTGCATTGTCTATTTGTTGCATGGTCATTGTTCTTCCTCCTATGCTGTCTGCTGATGGTGTCTGCGACTGCAGATTTGATGCTACTGCTGCTGTGTAGCTCCTGGATTACCACTTGGAAATGTTTGGTGTATCCCTTAGAATTTCTTGATCATGTTGTTGGCTGGTGCTGTGAGGATGCCATAATGAATGGACAGAGGGAGTAGGAGTGTGTGTGGGTGCAAGGATGATGGTAATGGTTGAGGTGATTGGTTAGATAATGTCTAGTATGAATTTTAGGGACCTAACCAATCTACCATTCAGGGGATCCTGTAAAAAACACAATATTCACCTGAATTGAAGCAATGAAGTGAAAAACAGTGGAATTGATGTAGGGATGCATGGTAAGGAGTGGAGGAGATGAATATATGTGAGGCAAGGTTCCCTTTGGACCTTCTCTTTTCTCCTTGATTTTATTTCTCACCCACCTGCAAATAACAATTATGTTTTTTTTTTAATTATATTTTTCTAAAAAACACCTAGGCTACCTTAGAGAGGTTTTCACCCTAGATATCTACCCTAGGCACCTCAAGGAAGGTTTTCACCCAGGGATCTTCTTACTCTTTTTTTTTTTTCTCATCCTCGGGCCGCCTCACGAGATTTTCAACCCAAAGATTGGACTCAGGCGCCTCATGGAGGTTTTCACCTGAATCCTTATTCTTTTTTCTCTTTTTCAGTGCCTTGATGAGGGAGGAGCTGGAACTTGCTCCACCATCATCATTGTCTTATTAATACTATTAATGAACTCTTGTTTTGATAAAGGCCTCTTGTACATTTTCAATTGGTGTCCATTAACTAGCAATGGAATGGCTTCTTCATCTATAGTTCTGATTTGCACTGAACCATTGTCATGGCATCTTTCCACCACATAAGGTCCAAGCCATCTTGTCCTTAGCTTGCCCTTGAAGTCTTTATACCTTGAATCATATAACAATGCCTAGTCTCCATCCTGAAATTTTTTCTCCTTAATATGTTTGTCATGGTAGATCTTCTTCTGAAGCTGAACTATCTTTGTATGTAGGAGGGCCTGCATTCTGAATTCATCCAATCCATTCAAATGGAATAATATTTTTTTATGTGCATGACTGAGATCCAAATCTAGTTGGGTCGCCATCCTCAATGTGTTATATTCAAACTCAATGGACAACAAAGCCTTTTTCCCATAGACCGGCTCATAGGGTGAAAATCCAATGGTGGCCTTCCATGTTGTATTATAGGCCTAGGTGGCCTCAACTAGTCTCTCTGCCCAATCCTTCTTGCTGCTGCTCACTACCTTGGTTAAGATGCTCTCCAGTGCCCTGTTGGTCACCTCCACTTGCCCATTATCTTGTGGATGATAAGGAGTGGAGGTCTTATGCTTGATTTTGTTATGGCTGAGCAGTTCTTCAATCATGTTGGAGGTAAACTGGTTGCCTTGGTCCATGACTAGCTCTCTAGGGTACCAAAATTTGTAGAATACATTCTCCCTTAGGAACTCAGCCACCTTTTCTTCTGTTGCTGCCTTAATTGCCTTGGTTTAAGCCCACTTAGTCAAATAATCAATGCACACAATGATGTGTTGTTTTTGCTTTGAATGAGGGTTGATGGGCCCAATGAAGTCCATGCCCCACTTGTCAAATGGATCGAAAGTCACTTGAGGTTGTAGGGGCATTTCATCTCTTGTAGTAGGCTTTCCCATCCTCTAGCACCGATTACACTAACTAATGTACTTTTTCACATCCTGATGAAAAGTAGGCCAATAATAGCTTGCTTGCAACACTTTGAATGATGTCCTCTTTGCTGCAAAGTGACCTCCACAAGGCCCATCATGACAGGTCAGAAGGATGTCAAAAACTTCCTCTTCCTTGACACACCTTCTCAACATTTGATCTGGGCCAAGTTTGAATAGATTGCCCCCAATCCAGGTGAAGGGGGCACTTTTCCTAACTATCTTGCTCTTTTCTTTGGAGGGAAAGTGTAGTGGGAACTATGCCAATACCAAATAGTTTGCTATATCAACAAACCAAGGGGAGAAAACTGAAATAGAAAACAAATGCTTGTCTGGTAACTGGTCATCCACCATTCCTTCTTCACCTGCAGGCAGATTCATCCTAGATAGAAAGTCAGCAACAACATTTTCCTTACCAAGCTCATCAACAATAGTTAGATCAAACTGTTGTAATAAAAGCAACCATCTTCTAATTCTAGCATTCACATCTGGTTTGTTCATTAAATATTTGATTGCAACATGATCGGTATGCACAAATGTTTGATATCCTGTAATGTAATGCCAAAATTTGTTTAATGAATGCACAACAGCTAGGAGTTCCTTTTCGGTCACAATATAGTTTAGCTCAACATTTGACAGGTTCTTACTGATAAAATAGATGGCATAGGGAAATTTCTCCTCTTCTTGACCTAAGGCTGCTCCTATGGCTTTGTGTGAGGCATGAGCATGAATATGAAAAGGGAGGGCCCAATTTGGGCCTCTAAGGATTGGTATATGGGTTAACTTACCCTTTAGAATGTCTAAGGTCTCTTGACAGCTCTTTGACCATATAAACTCAAAATCTTTGGCCAACAACCCAAACAAAGGAGAGGCCAACTTGTTGAAGTCCTTTATGAACCTTCGGTAGTATCCAGCTAACCCTAAGAAACTCCTGACATGTTTTTTTCTTTTGTGGAGGTGGGACCCTTTGGATGATTGCTATTTTGTTTGGGTCCACTTGCAGTCCTTGCTGAGATATTAAATGACCTAGCACAGTCCCTTCAGTCATTAAGAATTCACATTTTTCTGGACTGAGAGATAGATTCATTTCAATGCATTTGTGCAATACTTTTCCTAGGTTAGTCAGGGCTTCTTGAAAATCACAACCATAAGGTGTAAAATCATCCATATAGATTTCCACAGCATCATGTACTAATTCAGCAAAAATACTCAAGATTTCTCTCTGGAAAGTGGCAGGAGCATTGCATAGGCCAAAAGGAAGGACCCTATAGGAAAAAGTACCCCAAGGACAGGTGAATGTGGTCTTATCTTGGTCTTCTGGGCAGATTTGGATTTGGTTGTACCCACTAAATCCATCTAGGAAGGAAAAAAACTTCTTCCCTGCCAGGCCATCTAGCACTTGGTCAATGAAGGGTAGGGGAAAATGATCCTTCTTTGTGGCTTTGTTCAACTCCATATAATCAACACAAATCATCCACTTACCATTTTTCTTGGGAAATAACACTAAAGGAGAAATCCACTCACTGTCTGAGATAGGGTAAATGAATCTTGTATCTAGCAGTTTTTGCAGTTCTTCTTTGACTATGTCTTTAAGAGCTCGATTCATCCTCCTTTGTGGTTGCCTGTCTGGCTTGCAACCTTCTTTGATGTATATGTGGTGAGTACACACTGAGGGGTGTACTCCCTTCATTTCCTTATAACTCCAAGCGAAGGCTTCTAGGTTCTCTCTCAACATGTTGCATAGCTTTTCTTCTTCTAAAGCAAAAAGAGATGGATTAATATTCAAAGTTTTCTCTAGGCCGAATTCTATGGTTTTGACATGGAGTGGGTTGGAATTGGCCAAGCATAAGTCAATTGGATGATTGTTCTGGGTTTCCCTTACTTCTTCTTCTAATGGTAATTAACTAGGAGTTAGACTTTGGAGTAGGTGTTCAATGAAGTCATCCTCATCTTGCTGTCCTCCTCCTATGGTTGCTCCCAAAGCATAAAGTTGGGCAGAATAAACCTCATCTTCTTCCTCCTCCTCCAACTATAAAGGTAAATCATGTTCTAGGGTAGGTTGAGCAGGAGGGTATAGGAATAACTGTTTGGACATATGCCCATTCTTGATGGTCATATTCCTAGCTCTGCAGCTGATGTAAGCATTAGTTGTGGCTAGCCATGGCCTCCCAAGGATGAGAGGGTAACCAGTAAGCTTAGCCTTAGGCTGGAGAACTAGGAAATCTACAGGGTGCTCACAGGAGTCAATGGAGGCCATCACATCCTCCACAATTCCCTCAAGGGTGACTATGGAACAGTCTGCAAGTTGCAGAACTGTTGTGGTCTTCCTCAATGGCCCTTGGAGGTTGAGCTTGAGCATGGTGTCCTTGGTCATCACATTAATGGCAGCCCCAAGATCAATCAGAGTGTGTGGGACAATGGTGCCATTGATGTGCACATCTACTATAGGGCTTCCAGGGTCTAAATATTTTGGACATACTACCCGCCCCAACATTAAGTCAGACAACTGCCCAATGACATTAATGGTAGGGGCATCCCTTTTTCTTATTCCTAGATGCTTGAAGCACTTATCCTTATTCAAATTATTGTAAATGGTAACATCTTTGATTTCCTGGAGAAGGGGTATCTTTACACATAGATTTTTCAATTCTCCCAGAAGTTCAGTTTCTTCTAGGGTAGGCTGGAGTGGTTGGGTTAATCTCCCAGGAAAGGGTGGATTTACTTTAAGGTTGATTTCCTCTCTTTCTTCCTCAACCTCCCTATGTGGAGAGGGAGGTTGGTTGTTTGGGAGAATTCTCCGAGATCTTATGTTGATCTCCTGGATTTCTACAACATAAGTTGGGTATGATGTCTCTCCACTATATGCTTGTTGAGCCTGCCTATTGTTTGGGTTCAGATTTGGCTGGGTAGACATCTGGGGTTGCTTAGGTGGAGCAGAGTGCAGGAGTTGTGGTTGGGTAGGTGGTGGAGGCAATAGGGCTGGAACATTGTTGAATTGGGGCCTCCACTCCTGGGGTGGGGTATTCCACTGATGTTGTGGCTAAGCATAAGGTTGAAATGACTGGCTGGCTGGCTAGGAATGATACTGAGATGCATAGGACCAAGGAGGGGGTGTAGACCAGGAAGGATGAGCAGGGGGTCCCAAGAAGATATAATTGTGGTTTGGTTGGGGTTGTAATATGCATGGGATGAACCTTGCGTACCCTGCTAATATGGTCTAGGCCCAGGAGGTATCCTTTGGTTGATGTAGCAAAACTGCTCAGTGACCCCTTCAGCTCCCTAATATACAACTTTGAGTCTAGGTAAAGAAGGTCACTTGTATATGGAGTGGTTTTCTTCACAGACCGAGTAAATATTAATACAGTTCAATGGAAATTCATTCCCTAGGATGCCTACTGGTGCATCTAGGACAAAAGATGGCCAAGGCTCTCTCTACTTCCTCTTGCTTCCTTTTGATGTTCATGGTGTCCAATTGCAAGGCAAGGGTTTGTAGCATATCAATTTTCAAATCTTCCAGCATATTTCCAATTTCACCCTTGATGGATAAGTTGGAGGATGATGTATTGGCCATAGGTTGACTACCCCTACCCATTTTCCAAGCTGCCCTAGAATGTTTTCTAAAGACAATCTTGATATCCTCATAGGGTAATTGGTAGATATCTCCTCCTGCTAACATGTGTAAGGTATCCAGAAGATATTCCCTTACTCCTTTAAGCAGGACCAACTTTAGTGACTCAGGGTCAAGTGTACACCTGGCCCTTTTGTAACTGAGATGGAATCTTTCTTCATAGTCTTCTAAGGATTCATCCTGGCCTATGGTCATTCTCTTCGTTAGTATCCTTTGACCTATACTGGTCCCTATATTTATTGTTAAAATTCTATTGCATCTGAGCCCAAGTTGTGATGCTATTTCCAAGTAAACCCATGAACTAGTGTAATGCTGCATCCTTGAGGATAGATGGAAACAATTTTAACTTTTTCTCATCATCTGTATAGTCATAGGTTTAGAATATAACATCAAACTCAAATAGGAAAGTGTCAGGGTCCTTTGTGGTCAGGCCATGGAAATGAGGTAGAGCATAGGGGCTTATATTCTTCATCTTAGTGTCCCCATTGGTCTCCCTGATGGGGAAGGCACTCTCAGTTGTCTCTCTATCTCCTCTGTCATTTCGGTTTTCAGCCATTGGTTCAGTAGGAATGGGTTCTTCCTCTTCTTCTTCCCCTGTAGGTTCTTCAAATATGTAAGGTTTCTCACCTAAAGGTTCCTCCAAATCACACTCACCAAAGAAGAGAGAAGGTTGACTGTTGGATGTAGTGGGGGTATTTGACAAGAACTTCCCTAAATTGTCCCTATTCCTACGAGGCATGAAAGGAAATGCTTTTGGGTTGGGTTTTGTAAGATTTTCTTTAAATATAGAAAGTAATTGTAGAATGGAAAGCAAAATAGATAATGACAAATGAAAGAAAGGAAGCTAGTAGTATACTTTTGCATAAATAAATTAATGGAAGAAAATTGAGGATAAGAAGTAGAAGAAAAGAAAGTTGGAGACTAGAAATAGAAGAAAGTAGTAATCACATTCTACTTAGACACCTCCCCGGCAATGACGCCAAAAAGTGATCAGCCTAGGTATTGCAACAAGAATGCTGCAACTCCCAAGGCTACCAGCTTTACTTATCAACCCGGGGTTCGTACAAACTTGGAGGTGACAGTGCTATATGCACAAGTAGAAGTGAAGGTCATGCCTATTGTCACTTGTTCATCTGGGAAGAGATCCCAGAGGTTCTAAGCCAGACTTCTATAGGGTCAAAATAAGCTTAATTCTTTGATGGAAGAAGAGAAAATCTATCCTAAGAGAGAGCTACTCTACTACAATATTGAAGAAAACAGCATGTAATGATAAACCACACCATACCTAACCAACCATCTAAACAACTATGCTAAACAGAATTGATAAATCAACACTAACCTAATGCTGCTACCTATGTTGCAGAGGTAAAGAGCATCAAACTATACTAAGGTGTAAGCAAAGAAACTAAGCTAAATCGGTTTTCAAGCGGAAAAATAATTCGGAGATCGAAATTGGTGAAAGGAGGATGTGAGGATGCAATAGTGCATAGGGACCGTTGGATCGATCAACGAACAAAAGATGGATGGTGGAGATCTTATCGCAAAGGCTTAAGTGAATAGATGGATGAACAGGGTGAACACACAAGATGAATGACGGAGATCTTCTCACGGAGGTTAAGTGGATAGATGGACAAACCGGACGAACGAATAGGATGAACGGCGGAGATCTTATCACGGAGATTAAGTCAAGAGATGGATGGATAGGATTAATCGGAGGATGGACGACGGAGATCGTATCGCAGGAAAAAGAAACGTGTGGAAATGATGAAGCGGGTTTCTAAGGTAGTAAGTATTTTCTCGTGTGCCCTCAAGGTTGTAAGCTGTATTTCTGAATTTCACGCGATTAGCCTAACTGAGCGACACGTAGCACGGGAAAACCACTTTTCTTAGGTGCTCTCGGGCGGATAATGGTCATGCAAGAATCTGCACAAGATTGCATGATAACCATTGGATCAGGCGGGGCTAATCAACGGTGGAGACCGGCCAAGCTAGTTGGCGTTTGGGTGACACGATAACCGTCAGATCAAGCGAGTCAGATCAATCGTGCGGGTTTAAAGTGCATAAAGTGGTTAGGTGATGCGATATTCGTCAGATCAGGCGAGGCATATCGACGGTGGGGACTTAAAGCGCATAAAGTAAGTGGAAGACTTCATGCGAGGTGGAAGTTGGATAAACTAATGAATCAGACGGTGATTGGGTAGGTTTGTTGTGGATCGGACGGTGAGGAAACGATGCATGAAGAACGTGCCGAAGGAGGTTTCAAATGAAAATGACAAAAAAACCAATGAGGGTGAACAAGTAACTACATCAAACAAAAAACTCCATAGCTCATGCGAACCAGAAACCTGTGTTTTTGGGGTTGCTGAAGGGTCTCTTCCTCAAGTCATGGTCCCAGAGGGAGGAGATGAGGCCGAGACACCTGCAGACAACCTTATGGTGATCTCCTTCTCCTAGCTACCCTGTAAACTGAAAGAAGGCACAAATGGAAGTAAACTACAGCAAATGCAGCTACTGAAGTAAATGAACAGAATAACCATGAATAATCTACGCTATACTGTTGTAATGAAAATGCAGATACTTAAGCAAATTAATAATGAAAACTAGGAATCTATGCTACTTAAGCAAATAAATAGAACCAGAAATCTATGCTAGCATATATGTACAGTAAAGAGGAGATTTGGTTGCTCGGGTTGGGCCCTAACCCAAGAGCTTCAGCCCTCTGAGTTAACTCAGAGCTGGCTCAAAACAAAGCTCCTCTTTATTATAAAAACCATGGATTACATAACAAACTATCACAAGTCTTGCAGCTTAGAAATAAAGTAGAGTTTTACAATAAAAATCTGAATCCTATTGAGTTCCTAAGCCTCTCTACTTATACATCTGAAGTCTCTAACGACTTCCTTCCCATTAGGCAGGCTAGGCTCCCCACTCAAGATAAACTGGTTTCTGTCCCTTTCACTTGCTCGACTATCTTCTAGTCCTCAAAGTGATGGTTGTTTGCACTCCGAGCTGATGGAGGAATATTTGAATGGAGGCGTAGTAAATGAGGAGGATTTACCTCCTATAATTACTCTCCCTTGTCCCATTCGAGTTTTGACCAAGGTCATTGCCATGATTCCTTGATTTTATCCTTTATGCCTGCATTTTTCCTTGATTTATCCTTTATTCTTGCATTACATGCACATTAGACCACAAAGTGAAATATCCAACTCTAACTCATCTCATAAACAAAATTTAGTCAAAGTATGCAATAAGTTGTGAGAATAGTTAGTTTGAATAAGCTAGGAGGTAAATTAAGGCCAATTAAGGCCCATATAACTACCCAATGATGAGGCTCATCAGAAGCATTGATGTTACATTTTGAACATCCATCTGTATATGTATGATGTGCATAGAACCTGAATAAATTCATGATTGAGCTGTTTCATTCACATAGAGTTTCCACCAAGCATGCTTTGAAATATCTACATGAGGTATTCTATTTTTGAGGATGAGATATTTCTCCTATGATATGTGACTGCATGGATGTATTGTTGATATTTGAGATTATTGTTGTTAAGCACATTTGGATGTTGCTTTAGTATGAGATCTTCCATGATATCTTGGATGAGAGGTCCATAGCATGACCAAGGTTGAACATGATGTTGCTAGCATGGCTAGTTGTGAGGCAGGATGAAGAAGCTCCTTAGAGAGTTGTCTGAGCATGATTTGGATATGACATGGATACATTGTGAGATCCGATTGGCAGAAAATCCCATATTTATAGTTGGGACCAAGATACTCTCGTATATTGAGACAGTGTAGTTGTTCAAAACAAGCTCAGGCTTGTGATTGGAACCTCCTTGAGAGGGAGGATGATTATGGTATTGTTTTGTGATTTATATAATCATTTATGTTCTGGAATGATATTTGATTTGATGTCCTGTATGATAGGATACAAATTCTATTGAGACAAGTTGATACCAGATTTGAGTATGATGAGAACAACATTGATTGAGGGACACTAAGCCAACCCTTCCTCCTTGTATGAGCTCCCAGGGTGAGGAATTGAGATGGAGGGCTCTGGGGTTTGAGGTAACTCTAGACAATAGGGCATTACCCCTATTTTTTTACCCATAAGGTTGGACAATGTTGCTCCCTTATCTTCATAGGGTCGGAGAATATTGCTCCCTTGTTTGGTTTTTGCAGACTATACCCCAGTTGGCATCATACCCACAAGTAGGTCGGCTTGTAGGGAATACCGCTCATTTGGCCAACGAGTTGAGAGTGTACAAACCAAGTCGATTATGACGCAGGTGTTCTACCACATGACTATTTAGGGTTGTCAATGGGAACATTAATAGGCAATAGGATGGGTTGAGATAACCCTATGTGATTCCAAGTTGATATTGAGCTCCCTGATTAGATCCCAGGGTCGAGATGTGCTCCCTGTGTGTTTGGATATCCTATTTCTCTATATGGGGTTGTAGATGTATATCTCCCCCATGAGATTATGGGTCAAGATGTGCTCCTCGATGTGGTTCTAGGTTGAGACATGCTCCTTGATGATATGCTTTCTAATGACGATTGATGATGATATTCTAGGTAGCAGCTCGTTGGCAAAGATTCTAGGTATCAGCATGATGGATAGAGGGTGGTAAGCTCCCCTTCAGTAACAAATTCTTCTTCTTCTAGATTTGAGAATGATCAACATACGAGCATGAGCAATCAATAGATAAGGACTAAGCAAGGGATAGATCGAGCTGTACAATGATGATTTGTGATGATGAGATATTTGAGGTGGTCATGGCATGATGAATAAATGACAGAGATGATCTGTGGTGATACATGATGTCTCTTGATGATTCCATAATGCCATATTGATCGATGGACATATATTGGCAGGTGGAATTCTCCCTAGCTGAGAGGGAGTGTTAATTTTTGCAATTGCAGTCAAATTCCACCTTCAATGTCTCAAATGACTGAGATGATGATTGTATTAGATTCCTCTTTTCGAGAGGACTGAAATCAACCTAAAGATAACCTTATTTGGACTAGGAAAAGGTAAGTTTTGAATTATTTTATTCATACATGTATTATGGAATGGGTCGGCCCTAACCACATGTGTAACTTCTTAGGTCGACCTCAACCCCAAGTGGATCCTCAGGAAAGCCTTTGAATAGAAGAGACCTCAAGCTCATTTGGACACATATTCTCTTCTCTTATTGTCTTGGTTCCCATAGGTCTCTCAGAGGAAAGTTCACATAAGGGTCCGCAATCTCAGAGTTGAAGCTTGCACTGATCTAGGGTTTTCTAGTTCCTAGACACTGGCACATAACTAGACATTTTAGTCCCTGGACGTTGGAACACAAGCTTATGATAGCATCCAAAGACCCATAGACACTGGCACAAAATCTTATGAGAGCGTCCAGGGTTTCAAAGGAATATTTGAAGGTATCAGTTCCTAGACGCTCACACAGAGTGGTCCTGAGAGTGTCCAGGCCATCTTGGACGCACGCATAACAACTGGAAGAGAGCGTCCGAGGGTTTTGAAGCAGCTTTGGTGAGTTTAACCATGCACAAAATGGTCTAGGAGTGTCTATGATGCCATAGACTTTGGGATTCAGTTCACAAAGAGCATCCAGATCTAATATAGATGCTTGCACAACTCTTCATGCCTTCTTCCAGGACTCAAAGATGAGATTTAAGTATTCCGAAGATTCCGCATAGTGTTCAATAGTGTTTAGAAAGTTAAAGTAGTACCGAACAATTGTCTACAGCCAGTGACAACATATTATAGTCATCAGAATCAGATTTTTGTTTTGAAGCATGATTAGATCTGTTTCATGGATATCATAGTTGTTTTGTTGCATAGATAAAGTTATGGATCATTGTACTCTCTTTTGTTGAATCATTTGATGATGATGTAAGAAGTAGAAGATTTGCAAGGGTTCCCCATAGTGGGTTTTTCCCTGGTCTCGTACCAATCCTAGTGTCTCGATGTGTGTGCATGCTTTTTCTTCTATTGTTCCTTTATGTTCCACTGCATTGATGATGATGATGTTGTTCCTTCTATATAATTGCATATGATGATGGATAATGGTGTAGATTTGAATAATGTAATGATGATATGGGGTGAACTTAATGTATTAATGATCAAATACAATTATAAAAGCAAAGAACAATGTAGCCCTCTAAAAAATTTACAAGTTGAACCAGGAAATGATCGAGATGGACCATTAAAACAAGACAATTGAATTCAATTGAATTTCAAGAGACAAAAAGTGAGCATTATATATTAGAGGAAAATGGATGTTGGGTTGTCCTCATGAATGACATATAGAGGAAGTCGATTATTGATTAGATTGGAATAGCATAAAGAGAGATATTTTCCTCACTAATTAGTTTAGGGAAAGGCATTTGTACCTCAATAAAGGCTTCTAGGAGAGTTTCCATTATTAAATGAGCAAGCATGCTTCAAGGGCGTGAGTGTTGAATTTTCTACAATATTACACTATAGAAATTGATCTTCTGATTTGATAATTATTGTCTAATGATTTTCAATCAATTTATCTTGCGCCACATATATCATTAAGCAATTATACACAAAGAATATCAATAGTAATGCAGTGAAACAATGAGATAATAAAAAGGAAACCATGCACAATAGAGACAACAAATATTCCTTGGGAAACCCAAACTTGGAGAAAACCCAACAACTCTTCTTCTAGGAGAAATTCTTCATCATCAAGTTTAATTTCTCTAGAAATTTGTGCCAAAAATGTTAATTTTTTTTAGGGCTATATTGTTCTTCGCTTTGATAATTGCATTTCATCATTTTCATATTAAATTCACCACGTAACATTATATTATTATTCAGATTTACAACATTATTCAGCCACATATGCAATTATATGTGGAAATGCATTGAAACATAAAGGAACAATAGAAGAAAAGAATTCACACATAGAGACGCAAGGATTGGTCAGAGACTAGGGAAAAACCAACTACAAGGAAAACATTTCAAATTCTTCTTATTTGATTTTCATTGAATGATTCAACAAAAGAGAGTACAATGATCCATATCTTCATCCATACAACTATCAACAACATCAACTAAATAATATCCATGAATACGATCTCAACAAAATCAATCTAACAAGGTCCAAAAATAGATTCCAACAAAAGTATTGATCTGATATCACTTCATCAGATTGTAGTTAACTTCAGTCATCTGCAGTCAACTACAGTAAACTACGACAATTGGCGAAAAAAAAACTCTACTTTCCAACTGTAGGGAAGACATGTTGTGCATGTGGTTGAAAGGCTTCCGTCACATAGATGAGTCAGCTAGCATGTGGTTATAGTTGAGAATTCAACATGGAAAGCTCGCGGTTGAGCCTCAAAACCCTAAAATAGAAATGTGAGCTTCAAACCTTGTAATTTCACCTTCGTGCGAACCAATTCTCTGCAAACCTGCCTTAGATTTGTGCGAGCCAAAACCAAGGAAGAGATAGAAGAATGCTCCATGATGGTTGTCCAAATGAGGGTCACTTGAATTATATTTATATCCTTCCAAGGGAGTCCAATTTTCTTTAGGGAAGACTAGATTAAATATGTTCATGTGGGGCTTAATTCAAAAATACACTTTCCCTTGTCCAAATTGAGTGCTTCAATAGTCAAAATTGTTCATCTCAAAAAGAGGAATCTTTTCCCATGGTTGGAATTTTTCATTGAACTGCCAAATTAACACTCCCTATCAACTAGGAAGAAACTCAAACTGCATCATGTAATGATCACAAGTATCCTATCATCAAATCATATCCTATCTCAAGTATCTCATCATCAAATGTTGTCATTGCACATCTTTTCTAATCTCTTGATTATCTCTTCTCATATGCTAAACATTCTCGAATCTAAAAGAAGAAGAATTTGATATTGGAGGGGAGCCTAAGCTACCACCCTCTGTCCATCGAGGAGCCACTACTACCACCCAAAATCATTGCTAGCGGGGAGCCCAATGCTACTACATGGGAAACATCAAAGAGGTTATCATCAGGGAGCCCTGCTCAATCTGGAACCACATCGAGGAGCACATCTCAACTCGGAAACCAATGAAAATGATGAATATTCTATTGTACACTCTCACATCATGTCCATGACAATGGGGAAGGTCCTATGGGACACTATCACCCCATGTTAAGTGATAGGCGAGATGCCACTTACCAAGCAAGGATCACAACCATCCCATTATGTTATCAATGGGTGAGAGACCACTTGCTATACAAGCTAAGGATCACAACCATCCTATTTCCCACTAATCTTTCCAACAATGACACTACATAATCATGTGGTAGAACACCTGCACCATAATCAAATTAGGTTGTACACCTCCAAGAACTCTCTCAACTCATTGGCTAGACGGGGAGTGGTATTCCCAACAAGCCCAACTTGTGGGTATGATGCCAACTGGAGTATACTCTGCATAGACCAAGGTAGGGGAGATAACATCTCCGACCCTATGGGTGATAGGTAGGGGAGCAACATCTATGACCCTATTTTCTAGAGATCCCTCAACCCTAGGATCCTTCCATCTCAATTCCTCACCCTAGGAGCTTGGATGGGGGGGGTGAGTTGGATCAGCGTTCTCGATTAGTCATTCTCTTTGTAGATCATAAACATATCATCATGTTCATACCTGGTATGAGTTTGAACAAGTCATTGAAGAGTTCAATCATCATGTCTCAATAGCAATGGTCTCTTGTTCATACAAGACATCAAATCAAATATTATATTTAAACAAATATATGTCACAAAAATGATACCTTATTTATCCTCCCTCTCACGGAGGCAGCAACCACAAGCCTAAGCTTGTCTCGTACAACAACACCGACTGAAGATATCTCAGTCCCAACTATATACGAGCTTCTCTACCAATCAGATCCCAGTCATTATTATCGTAGTGTATCCCTATGATATCCATAACCTACTCAAACAACTATCAAAGAGCTTCTTCAACCTGCCTCATTATTATCCATGCCAACAACATTGTACTCTACCTTGGTCGTGCTTAAAACTACTGACTTCTCATCCAAAATTATCATGCCTGATCACATAATAAGGTAGCACCCAGCTCACCAATAATGATCCCAAATAACATTAATACATACATGCAGTCACATGTCATAGGAAGAATATATTAGACTAAAAATTGATCGTCCCATGCAAGTATCTCAAAGGGTGCTCGACGGAAAATCATGTGTATGAAGCGGCTCAATCATGAATTCACTCAGGTTTTATGCAAAACACACACACATATACATATGGGTGTTCATACAGAACATGAATGCTTCAATCAACTATCAGTGTCCAAGTCAGGTTCAACAATATCTCACCATAACTTCTTGAAATTGAATCAGAGTGTCCAAGGATTTTCATTTCCACTTTCTAAGAGCTCTTTAATAGCTTCATGATATAGATTTTATTTTCCAAACATCAAAAATTAATTCATCATGCCATGATTCTTTATTTTGAACTTTAGATGCCACCTTCCTCTTACTTTGATCATCAAAGGCTCATTACCTGTCAAGAATGATCCATCAACATATAAAACCAAAATCAAAGCCATACCTTGGACCACTTTTGAAGTAGAGGTTTGGATTGGAACATCTTCTTGGATTCACCAAATGATTTTCAATGTGGACATACCAGGATCGAGAAGCTTTCTTCAGGCCATACAATGCTATCTGCAAACATTATATTGATCAAACCAATATACTGAGCTTCACACAAATCAATACTGTGCAATCAAATCAACTAAGTCAGCTTATCAAGCCTTAGCTGCCAAATCAAATTTAATATCAAAGTCATAAAATTTTATGCCAATAACACTGTAGCAAACTCTATGGATCAGGTGTTAGGTGGAGCTCTCATCCAAATACCAAGTTTCAATAACCTTTTATTTACTGAGCACTATCCAATCAAAATTTATCAAGCTATTCTTATGCTCATAATGTAAATAATTTTTGTCACTATATACTAAGGATAAGTGATATGAGTTTCATCCATTCATTGTGTGATCACTAATTACTGAATCACAACTTTTTATACTACAACCAATATGTCCAATCCAATGAAGTCAATACAGAATTAATGTCAACATTAACCATGAAAGTCACTATGCCCATATAGCACTGTCATCAAGGCAAATCATCAGTTATCAAGTCAATACCTTAACATTTTTATCGCTAAATTCAATCAATCCATAAGTCAAAACATATCTACGAACTATCAGTCATCATGTGAAAATTCTAAGGTTTCCTCAATTTCCTTGTAACAATTTATCAATTATTGTCATATACTAGCTTCAATGATCAAATCAAAATAAAATACTAATATGCATATTATGGTCCCCTACAAACACAAGTTTAGTCAACACAATCACTTTCTCTATAGTAATTCAAACATTCAAACTTCCTTGCCCATGGAACTTTCAGTTATCTACTCCATATCTGTAGGACTGTCATACTCTAGGTGCACTTATGATTTTGTGAAAAGGGCTTAAGATTTTGTGACCTACAGGCACAACCACACCTACATACCTTCTTTCGTGCGGTATAACCACATTAATAAGCTTGCTTCCGTGCAGTTGAGGCTTAGACTAAGGGAAACTCTCTCTTCTCAGATCATAACTTGTTGCGGACCAACAATATTAGATATTTATCTATTCATGTCCAAAAATCTTACTTCAACAATAAAGAATTTTCTATACATTTAATGCAAATGATAATAGGTGTAGGGATCTTATGAAGAGTCTTCCTCTTAATGAACAACCACTTAAGACATCACCATTCAAAACATCAACATGTCTATCATAATACTGTCGTGCATCAAGAAAATTGTTAGATCATGAAATCAAAACATATATTCATCATGGTCATAACATGTTAGCATCAACTACTTTATCATGACATCAAACTTTCATCAAGAGCTAGAGTCATATGATTACGGAAGTTGATGGGTGTATCATTATACTTCAATTATCATAATCAATTCATCACTTCTTTTACATTTATTCAATCATTAAATCAGGTCATTCAATTTTTCCATATTGTAAAAATTACTAAGACAAGGCCAACAAGGAGACACTGAGCAATAATCATATGGTTACACTTATATCATCATGGTTATCATGATTATAACAAACACTATCAATAGTATCAAGTTATAATATATAAGAATCAATGTGTTAGCCTTCTTTATAAGATCAGGAAATCCATTATGTCTAAAATGAATATGCTTGCCAAATATCAAGGTGTTGAAGCCCCGAAAATTGGGTCTACAACAAGGGGGATACCCACCCGGTCCGGACCTTGAAAGCAACTCCTTTTCCGTTTGGGATGGTGGGTCCGACTAGGGATAATGGGAACAATTTCCCAATTTGTTTGTGATGATAAGAGTTGATTTTTTCCTTTCTAAAGATTCCTAAATATAATGCTTTTAATCTAAATCTAATCTAAAACATGCAATTTTATTCTAATGAACGGAAATATTTAATTCTAAAACTATCCTGGGATTAACTCTTCACTTATGCGATCTAAAATAGTTTATAACAGCAATTGGTAATAAAGATCATTCAATTGCTACAAGAAAAGAATTCATTGAAAGTGAATTGTTTCGTATAAGAAATTAGCCGAAACAATTGTGAGAAGCATATCGCATAATAAGTTATTCATACATTAAGCATAAACAAAATAGTCACCACTGTACAAAAGTGCCAAATGATAACTTAAGCATTCAAGCTTTCATATATAAACAACTGAACATGACATATTACTTGACACATAAGCAAAAATCATTAAGAGATAAAAGTACCATTGATAACAAGTCATACTCATGAGCTTCAACAATTTAGATTTATCTTCTCATAATTCAATATCTATTGAGAGTACAGAAATGCATTTCAGTAGCAGAAATTAAACACAGATATCAATAAATCTCGTTCCATTCATTCATCAAAACCTCCTCAGAGGGTGCAGAAGTGCATGTTCTGAAGAAATGTTTTTGACAAATTTATGGACCCCTCTCTAAATGCATGAGAGGGTTAAAATACTACTAACTAAGACTAAAAACAGTTTATTACAAAAATATAGGAGGAGGTTTAAATGACCGTCCTCATCTAAGGCAAAAATAAATAAAAAATAAAACTAAAACTGTATCTAAAAATTAACTATGCATCTGTTCTCTGAGATCGCAAGCATTCAACATCAGCTTCAGGAGTGTCAGTTGGCCGACCTCCGATTTTAGTTGTCCTGCAAAAATAGAATCGGTAAGTGCTGGCGCTATCTTTTCGGCGGCATTTGTAAGGCATTTCAGAGTCATACATTGACTGTGCAGTTTAACCAAGTATTGCCAGTAAGTGTCCCAATTCAACTTGGTTAACTTCTTGATTGACTGTGCCTTTTCTTCAGCTTTCTATCTCCATCTTTTCTACAGTTGCTGTGCCTTTGGGAGAAATCCCAGAGTGGTTTCTGATATCAGGTTTTCTCTATGCAGTTTTTCATTGACACAGTCAATGACATTGCTCGCCGCTGTCTTTGCTTCTTTTGCTGCCTGTTCTGCCTTTTTAATCTGTGCATCCCGCTTATTGAACAACATTTCTTTGTGGGCTTCATTGATTTTGAGCAACCCTGCTCTCTTGCCTTCCTCCGATTCCTGCCAATTCAAATAATCAGAATTTTTTTTATCAATTAAATCAGAATCGAGTCGCAAATCCACGACTTGACTTGTAATTTTATCGCTCATCTCACAATGGGAGCTCCATTGCAATATTCTTTGGCAGAGTGCCTCTTGCTGTTGCAAGAGTTGATAATTCAAGGCAAGGGATTCTGAGACAAATTATGTGACTTTGGGGTCGTCTTTATGCATTTATAACATGGCCTATAATTGATGTTCCTTTTCGACCAAACTGCTTTGATACCCGAGCTGCATATGTCAAAAGTCTTGTTGTAATTTTTCTAATTTTTCTTCCGCTTCTCAGTTAGCACTGGCCTGCTGTAACTGTTGCTGCAAAAATAGGATTTTTCCCTCCTTATTCTTAAACAATAGGTATACTTCGGATGCTTTATCAATAGTAGAAGAAGCATAGGCTCCTACGATCTGGGATAATTTAGTCAAATTTTCTGTAGGATCAGTGGTAGGGTCTCGCCAAAGGACATCTAGTTGCTCTGCCTTAGGTGAGAGCACTCTGTCTAATTTTCATTTCTTTCTTTGTCTTCTTACCACTGCTTTGTGCTGCAGACTATAAAATACATCTAGAGGAGGGATCTCCTCTATCTTCAGCATGATTTCAGATGATGGGACTATGGGAATATGCTCTGTTTCTGGAGCATTGCCGACTGTTTCAATGACCATTTCTATCATTGTCTGTGCAGTATTCTCAGGTGTCTTCATGTTTTGGTCCTCGATATTGATCAATTCATTAAATGTTTCCCACTCTTTCTCCAGCTCAGTTCTCACTAGCTTTGGTGGCTGGATGAGGGGAGCGGGAACCTTCACCTGTGTTGGTGACAAAATTTGTTGCTCTAAGTGCTCTTTAGATTGGGCAGTATCCTTGACTGACCCTTCACTTTTATTATGGTCACTTTCTAACCGTTTAGACCGTTCTGGTGATTCCTTTCCAGATTTAGACTTGGACTTGTCTGTCCCCGAGCTTCCACTTATACTGATGCTAGGAGTGGGCTCCCTTATTGGTTCTAAGCGCAAATTGTCCAAGGGGATGTTTGCTAATGTCCGTTCTCTGTAGAGTTTGAACTCTTGGAATTCCGCTGGGCTAAATTGAATTTGGGCCATGTGCAAAATGTCTTTAAGTGTGCTCTTCTACTGGAAGATGTCATCAAAGAGATCATCTTCTTTAGTGAATACCTTTATTTTGACAACCGTAGTAAAAATTTTTATGACATCAAAGGGATCGAATTGTCTCCCTGGAAATTTAAACAGTCGTAGACTCAGCATGTTGTCTACTTCTTTGAAAGCATGACCTAAATCAAATAGCGAAAAGGCCCCACAGGCCACAGGGAATTGCGGCCAGATGGCCTTTTTCTTGTCTTTCAATTCTTTGCTCATTCCTCCAACCCCGCAGGTTTGGTAGGCTATTTCACGGGCCAATAACTTATCAGGAACATACAAAGGAAGCACATGAGGGGAAGCAATGCTTCCAAATACTTTGATGTAAGTGAAAAACTCTTCTCCGAGCCATCTTCCAACAGGGAGGATATCAACTTTAGCTTTGGGGGAAAATCTTGGGGCATCTTTATTATACAACATTCTGTGAAGGGGTAACATAACTCCATGACAAATTCTATAAAAATATGGGGTAAACTTGGAATCCCACAATTCCTTATGGTAGACCTGAATGGGCAAGGGATTCTGTATAGTCCACTTCCAACCCATTAGAGGAAATCTAGAAACAGAACAGACTGCATCCATAACATAAGCAGTTAAAAACAAAGAAGGATAAATCCTCTGAGAGGGGGTTCTTTTAGATCGATAATTCCAAATAGCCGAGGCTAAATTATCAAATAATATCTGGGCCCAATCCATAATAGTGGTGTTAGTGGCTGCATCTAATAGGGGTAGCCACTCGGATGAAAACTGTTGATATCAGGCCTTCCAAATAGCCTACATAGCATAGCAGCAGCAAAAAAATATGGGGAGGAGAGGGCACCAGTATTGTACATACCATATTTGTCCTTTTTCAATGGCTTTTCCTTTTCCAACCAGTTTTTGGTGCACTCCGCCAAATCTTTGTTTTCCTTGGTGAATTTCTCCACGAACTGCTTGTTGTAGCTAGCCTGCGGCTTTGGTAAATGATACATAAGTCTTAAATCCTGTGGGGTAAATAACCCAATAAGCTCCTGGCTCCGAGACTTGAATTGTCTATCTATTATATCAGCATTGTCCAATACCCACTTGACTATGTCTGTATAGGGAAGTATCTTAGGCCTTGCCGCTATGCGGTGTAGGAATGAGCATGCAAGTTTAGTAAGCGATGCTTCAAATGACCCGCGTGCGTCTGCTGTAACCGTAACTTCCATAACTATGGGGTTTTCTTCTTCCAGCAGACTGTACATGCCTTCCCAAGTGATATGCCAGCTTCTTTGGTATAGGTGGTGTCTGTTAATAAGGGCGTCATCTCTATTTTCTCAGCAACCAAAGCTTTTCCCTTCTTCCCCATTACGTTTGGTACACTGCTCTATATATTATTCTGCTTGCTGCTCTTGCAATTTTATAAGTAAGGAACGAATAATGGTAAGTGATAAGGTGATGGGAAAGCTCTTAATTTCGAAATCGTATCAAATATATCACCTTACGTGAAACAACCTTTTGATCAGATCTAAATCTCTTCTCATAAATGACCATCAATAAACCACTAAGTTGACATTAATTTCCATAACTCGATATCGGATTACGAGAAATATTTCATTGAACAAGGAGCCTTGTTGATCTGCAATAAAGTGATTTTACGATTTGCTTCGCAATATCGCAGATCGCCATATCACTAATCATTTTCATTAACAATCATTTATTTCTTTATGCGAATGCGAGATGCGATTTGCGAGATGCTTTATCGCATATTGCAGGATCGGGATGTTTTATCTTAGATGGTCCTTGCGACATATGAAATCTGTGATGTGCGATGAGTCTGTAAGGCGCACAATCTCGCATCATCACGTTTTTTCAATTTTGAAAGTTTGTTTATATGATATCCTCCTTTACCCTTTTGCGATGCAATGTTTTATTGTTAAGAGAACGATTTTATTTGAAACTTATCATAATACTTAAGTTTTTGGGTTTTGCGGATGTTTTTCCTAAGCTTATGATAGTTTGTTTATTCAAAGGGAATTATAAGTGCTAGTTTTTTCTTTTTTAGAAGGGTCCCCATTTATTTAATCTTTTTACTAATACTAAATAAAAAGGGGGGTTTTTGCTGGCCACAACAATTGGCGATTCACTAGGAAGAACCAGTTATCTCTGATTATCTTTTGAATTTTCTAAAACTTCAAAAATAGAAAAAAAATTCTGGAAAATCAAACTTTATTATAGAAATATAAAGCGCATCATGCTCTTAGCCATTAAAGGTAGTTTGTTTCTTTCGTGTTAATTTTGATTATTTTCTTCCCAAAGCTAGTCATTGTATTTACATCAGCCACTACTAGGTTTATAAAGATAAAAACAAAGACATCATTGTAGATCAGTTTTAAGTATGCTCATTTGTCGTAGGTAGAGCCTCTGCTGCCAGCAGGCGTTCATAGCCTCGACAGGGTTACCTGTTACCCAGCAATGATCCTGTATCCTACTTCAAGAAATATACAATTTTCAAAGATAAATACATATCCACACTTATTTCTTTTGTTTTCTTTTAATTCTTAAAGAACAATGTCTTGGTTTGGTAGCCAAATTTTGACAGTGCCATTCACTTGATTTATAACTTTTCTGAACAAGCTAGCTCGTGATGAGACCCCTTGTCTTTTGATTTCAACAATATTGAGTCATTGCCCTATTTTGGTATGCAATTTTGGCAATGTCAACAAGTTATAATCTCTATGATCATGATAAGTTGGCTCGTGATGAGACCTATTATTCTTTAAGTCTATAGTGTATCATTGTATTACTCCTTGAAACTTGTAATTCCCTAGGTGGGGAGGACGTCATTGGTTCCTCAAGAATAGCTCTAAACGACAATTATAGAGTTTTTTGAAGACAACTTTTCTACAGAGAACCTTCGTTTTGTTATTGATGCTTTTCATAACTGATATAAAACAAATTCCCACGAAAGGTTGTTTTTATAAAAAATTCATAAGGCTGAAACTAGTAAAATTTTCAGGCTTGTAGCATTTGACTGTATGTTTCAATAATAATGATTAATTCTCCAAATTAGTGCTATTTATACAAGCGAAAAACAAAATCTAAAAGAAACACCAATCTTTTTCATGAAATCCAAAGGTAACCATTTACAACCTATTTTATTATCAAAATAAAGTTATAAACAATAATTTACAAAAATAGAAGAGATCATCTTCTATGGAAAGTATTTTTTAAGGAGCTGCCCGTTAACAGGTAAATGTTCTCTTTTCCCTGCTAAATCTTGCAACATGAAAGTCGATGGACCTATAATTTCAACAATTTGGAGTGGTCCAAGCCACATTCGTTGGAATTTAGAATGTTTGCCTTTTTGTTCATGAGCCTTATTGCATTTCAATACTAAATCTCAAATTTGAAAATCCTTCCTAGATACCATGTTTGAATCGAAGGAAGCCTTTACTAATGCTTGATGATGAGCATGTGTAATTTTAGCCTGTTCTCGTTGCTATTCTAGCTTAAGGATCTACAATTATCTTAGTTGTAAAGATGAATATGGCGTTTCTTCAATAAATTGAACTAAGGCTAAAGAAGGAATTGCTAGATGAGTTGGGAGAACTACTTCTTTCCCATAAACTAAATTAAAGGGAGAAGTGCCAATGGAAGCCTTTTGAGTTATTCGGTCTGCCCAAAGAGCATACATCAAAGATTTGTGCCAATTTTTATGATTCTGATCAATGGTTCGCTTAATGATTCTGATTAAGTTTTTATTTGTTGATTCGGCCAACCCGTTCCCTTGTGGGTAATAATTGGCAGAATATTTAAGCTTAAAACCTCTTTTAAGTGCAAATTCAGTCATAGCATTGCCAGAAAAATATGATGCATTGTCAAACATTAAAGCAGAAGGTAAACCAAACCTGGTAATTATGAACTGATCTATGAAATCGATGATATGTTCAGCATTAGCTGTCTTGAGAGGAACTGCTTCTACCCATTTAGTAAAATAATATGTAGCTGTAAGGATGTACCTATGCTGTTTAAAAGAGTGAGGAACGATCTCACCTATTATATCCAATCCCCATTGATCAAATGGTTGATCGATATTGACTAGTTGCAATGGAAATGATGGTTTCTTCTGTCTTCCAGCAGTAGTTTGACAAACTTGACATTTCCTTACATAGCTATGTGCATCTTTAAATAGTGTAGGCCAATAGTATCCTGTGCGCAAAATTTTATGTGCTGTTGCATCTCCCGCATAATGTCCACCTGCTGGTCCATCATGGAGTTCCTGCAACACTTTTTCAGCTTCAGATTTCTCAAGACATCGAAGAAGAACAGAATCATAATTCATCCTAAAAAGCACATCGTTTACGAGTTGATACTGCTTGGCTTTCAATCTTAGGGCTCTTTTCTTTGTATAATTCAGATTTGAAGGAGCATATCCATTTTTTAGATAAAACATGATATCAGCATATCTCGATTCAATATCATTTAGGCTTACCTCATACATTTGTACCTCTTGATTAGGAGATGGTATTTCAGAAATAAGCGATGCTCCAGCCAACATCTTGCAAAAGCCTTGACCTTTTACAATATTTGCTGGCTTGATCTCAACGTCGTATTCTTGTAGGGCAGTGACCCAATTTTATCTCGTTTCACCCACATCTTTATGCACTAAGAGATTTCTTACCACTGGAAATGGCACTATTATCTTTATATGGGTTTTAAGAAGAAAGGGTCTAAAATGTTTGATCACTTTGAAAACAACATAAGCTTGTTTCTCAACGTCAGAATAATTTAACTCAACCCCTTGCAAATTTGAACTAAAGAAGACAATTGGGGCTTCCACTTTGTCTTGATTGGCTTGCGTGAGTATTGCATCATATGACTTTTCAGAGGCAAATGTATACAAAATGAAAGGATCAGAAAAATTTGGAGTTGCTAGGGATGGGGCATTAACAATCGCTTGCTTAATCAGATTGAACGCTTCATACTCTGCTTGGCCCCATTTAAAGAGTGAATTTTTCTTGATCATTGCTTGTAATGGTGACACAATCCTTGAGAAGTCTGGAACAAATCTTTTAACAAAATTAATTTGGCCAAGGAAGGATTGCATTGCTTTCTTATTATGTGGTAAGGATATTTCAGAAATTTCCTTAATTCTATCTGGATCAATATGGATTCCAGATTTTGACACTATAAATCCAAGAAGTTTTCCTTCACTTAATGCAAAAAAGGACTTTTTTGGATTAAGTGAAATCCCATACCTTTGACAACGTTGGAAGATTTGCTTTAAGTCTCTGAGGTGATTACCACGTTTTTTAGAATATATTGTTATGTCATCCAAGTAAATCACCACTGATTTGTTTACTAATCCCTTAAATGTGATATCCATGGCCCTTTGAAATGTGGCGCCAGTGTTAATCAGCCCAAAAGGCATATTTTGATATGCATAAGTACCCCATTTGGTTCTGAACGTGGTTTCTAGCTGATCGTCAAGATGGACCAAAACTTGGTTGTAGCCAGAGAAATCATCAATTTTGATCCGGCAACTGCTTGAAATATTTGTTCCATAGGAGGCAGGGGAAAATTATCCTTTTGGCAAGCTTTGTTAAGATTTCGAAAGTCAATACAAATTCGAATGTCCCCATTTTTCTTTCTGACTGGAACCAAGTTGGAAACCCATTTAGCATGTCGAACGGGAAAAATAATTTTGGCTTTCAATAATTTATTGAGCTCATATTTAATCTGACTTTCTAGATTGGGATGAATCTTCCTCAGCTTTTGCTGGATAGATTTTTCATCAGCTATCATTGGGATAGTATGTTGAATGATTGAAGTGTCATAAGTCTTAAGGTCATCATAATTCCAAGCCAAGACACTTTTATACTATTTCAGGAGCTGAAAAAAGGCTAATTTTTCTTCTGGGGCTAGGCCAAGACCTAGGTTGATATTCTGTGGCTTGGTATCCATTCCTAGATTTACTAATTCATAGTTTAGAGTTGAACTCTGAAGTTTTGAATTGGTAGACCTTTTAAATATGTCTTTCAAATCATATAGGTCTTCCAACTTGACTACAGATTTTGGTATGGCATTATTGGTGCTCTCTTGTTGTAACTGCTTGTCATGTTGGTCCTCATCAATTATCTGATTAGTGTAAGATCCTTCTGATGTCAGGAAACTTACAATATCAGGGTCATCGTTAAAAATTCTCTAGTTGGTAACATTATCAGGGATGGAGGGCTTAAAGATAAATTCAATCGAGAATTTGTCTGGGCTATAGTCTTCTGAGGGAATGAGCTTGGAAGCTACATTAGCAAGAGGTCAGCACTAGCATTTTGGAGTCTGGGAATGGATGAAATATTGAATGCTATAAAATGTTCAGTCAGATCTTGCACTAAAGATTGATAATGCTTTAAATGACCTAATAGACAATGTATAGTATTTCGTACTTGCTTAATAACAATCTCAAAGTCTCCAAAGACTTGTAGATACTTGATATCTAGTCCGATGGCCTTGTACAACCCTTATACTAGAGCTTTGTATTCTGCAGTTTTGTTTGTACAATCGAACTCGAGTATATAGGTTAGCATGGTTTTATTCCCTTCTGGACTAACTAATACACATCTTGCTCCTGCTCCATCATTAGACTTAAAACCATCAAAAAATAATTTCCAAAACAAAGAGTTATTCATAAGACTATCTATAAAATTAACGCATTTAGAACTATCTATTTCAGAAAAGTATTCTACTTGAGACAAAACAGAATGTTCTAAGTAAGGCGAAGTATGAGCATTAAAATTTCCTAAGAAAGAGTCAATAGAATAGTTGCCAATTATATTGTTGTTGTATGTTATAGGTTCATTTTCTCCTTCCAATTCCGTCACTATGTATTTTTGGTGTCTTTCTCGCTCAACCTTTATCTGATTTGGTTTACCATTGTAAGGGAGCCACATGTGTGACCAGTCGGTCGCAAAGTATCCATGAAGCTTTTCAGACCAATCCCTACTAAGAATTAAACCATAAAATTCAGGAATGTCTGCAACTAAAATATCAATGACTTGACATACCTTTGGATTGGATGATAGCCTTATGGTAACTTGATTTAGTTCACCAATTACTTCAACCTGCAATCGGTCCAACTGAACTATGCGTACTGCAGATTTTTGAGGTTGGACGTTTAACTTTGCACATATTGTTTTAGGCAAAATATTAGATGAAGCTCCTGAATCTACCAAACAATTATGCAAATTTTTATTGAAAATTTCGTAAGTAAGAAGGAATGGGGGAGTATGGGATTTTGACCTACCTCCAATTAAAGCAATATCATTTGGGTCAACTTTATTTGCCATATTAGTTGGAGGTCTTCCCATCTCATGAGAAGCTTGCGAGATTACAGCGGCAGGAAGAGGTGCAACGGGTATTGCATGTAACTCTTTCAAAAGCAGTCTATGTTGATTTTTTAATTTGCTCAGTTCATGAAAAGTAATGTTAGCCCTAGTCTTCTTCACGTCTTCAACGATATTATACTCCATCTCATCAGAAACAATCAGTGTTTTAGATGGAGTAGATGAATTGAATTTGACTGGGCTTGTTTGAGTCGCTTTTGGTGATGATTTCTTACCTACGACTTTATCCTTGGATATTGAGCTTGCGCTCTTCTGTTTAGAATTAGGTTGTGGAGGATTGAGTTGATTCATACTTCTGGTACTGACTGGTGATGCCTCTTGATCCTCTTCGTCTGGAAGAATGAAGTCCCATATTCCCTATAGCTCTACAACTTCATCTTCATCAATTGGTTCTTCATTAGAAACTTCCTCTTCTTCTCCTTCAAATTCTGCATTTGTTATAGCATTGGGAGGATTTGAATCAGTTGAAGGATTTTTTCTATAAGGCTTGTAGGGTTTCTTAGAAGAAATATCTGCTACTTGTCTTTTAATGTCAACCATTTTGTTGGACATGGTTTTTAAAACTTTCTACAATCCTTCTAAATTAAATGGGTCCTTTAATTTCTTTTTCTTAGGATCATCCCTAAAAGTAACCTTCTTATATTTTCTTTCATCAACAACGTTCTTCTTTTCTAAAGCTAAGATACGTTTTTCTACCGCTATCGCTTCCTTCATGTTTTCGGCCAATGTTGTCTTGGTAGCCCTATCAACAAAGATCACTATGTTCGATGGTAAAGCAGATATGTACCATTCACTTCGAACTTCTTCGCTAGGCTTGGAAGTGGTCGGAATTTTATTCAAAAGCTTGTTGAAACGCGAGTTAAAATCTTTGATAGGTTCTCTCGATTTAGTCTTAAGATTCGATAGATCATTGATCAATGTTGCCGTAGACCTATCATCGCCAAACTTTGTCAAGAATTTCTCTTGGAAAATGTCCCAACTAGTAATGGACCCTAATGGTAATGAAAAATACCAAGATCCAGTTGTTGCTTGTAAAGTATAAGGAAAAAGTCTAACAACAACATCTTCATTTGTAACTCCATTTAAATTTATTGATAACATAAAGTTGTTTATGTGTTCTTCTGCTAGCATGCCTACTTCAAGATTAAACTTGGGTAGCCATTTTTCAGGATGGGCCAGTAATTGACTCAAGGGCACAGGCATTGAGATTTCCCCTGGATTATTCCATGGGTTTTGAGCCATCATTGAACTACTAACAAAGGAAAGCACAGACGAAGTTCCTTATGGTAGGGATGAGGATGTTAAAGTTCCAGTACTCTGATGGACAACAATATGAAGTGGAGAGGTGGATGTTTGACTTTGCAATGGAGAAGTTGGAATGGATGTTGATGATGAAAGAGTCTCACTATCAGATCCTTGAGGTGACTTCCTTACTCTTTTCCCTTTAGGTAGAGGTAATTCAGTTGGTTCGATACCAAACTTTTCACTCTGTAATCTGGTAAGAGGATGAGAAGGATTGTATTGCGAAGTCACACTACCTTGAGATAATTTAGACTTTTGCAGTGATATTGAAAATCCTTGAAGTTTATGGATTAAAGACTCAACTTCAGGAGGTTCGATAGTATATCTATCTGAAATATTTGGGTTTGTGGCAGTGGTTGTTGTTCTCTCAACTTCTCGCTTAAGATTTAAAGACTCAGAATGCGATGGAGAAGTCGGGGGAGATGTTGAGGGAAATTTACTCTCTGAATGGTATTTAGATTTAGATTTACTAGCCATTCACAGTTCGGACCCTCCTTCTAGAGCCAAATATGTTGATGCCCCAAAAATCAAGTCTACAACAAGGGGGATACCCACCCAATCCAGACCTTGAAAGCAGCTCCTTTTTTGTTTGGGATGGTGGGTCCGATTGGGGATAATGGGACCAGTTTCCCAATTTGTTTGTGATGATAAGAGTTGATGTTTTCCTTTCTAAAGATTCCTAAATAGAATGCTTTTAATTTAAATCTAATCTAAAACATGCAATTTTATTCTAATGAACGGAAATATTTAATTCTAAAACTATCCCAGGATTAACTCTTCACTTATGCGATCTAAAATAGTTTCTAACAACAATTGGTAATAAAGATTATTCAATTTCTACAAGAAAATAATTCATTAAAAGTGAATTGTTTCATATAAGAAATTAGCCGAAACAATTGTGAGAAGCATATCACATAATAAGTTATTTATACATTAAGCATAAACAGAATAGTCACCACCGTACAAAAGTTCCAAATGATAACTTAAGCATTCAAGCTTTCATATATAAACAACTGAACATAACATATTACTTGACACATAAGCAAAAATCATTAAGAGATAAAAGTACCATTGATAACAAGTCCTACTCATGAGCTTCAACAATATAGATTTATCTTCTCATAATTCAATATCTACTAAGAGTATAGAAATGCATTTCAGTAGCAGACATTAAACACAGATATCAATAAATCTCGTTCCATTCATTCATCAAAACCTCCTCAGAGGGTGCAAAATTGCATGTTTTGAAAAAATGTTTTTGACAAATTTCTAGACCCCTCTCTAAATGCATGAGAGGGGTTAAAATACTACTAACTAAAGACTAAAAATAGTTTATTACAAAAATATAGGAGGAGGTTTAAATGACCATCCTCATCTAAGGAAAAAATAAATAAAAAATAAAACTAAAACTGTATTTGAAAATTAACTATGCATCTATTCTCTGAGATCGCAAGCATTCAGCATCGGCTTCAGGAGCGTCGGTTGGCCGACCTCCAATTTTAGTTGTCCTGCGAAAACAGAATCGGTAAATGTTGGCTCTATCTTTTCGGCGGCATTTGTAAGGCATTTCAGAGTCATACACTGACTCTATGGTTTAACCAAGTATTGCCAGTAAGTGTCCCAATTCAACTTGGTTAACTTCTTGATTGACTGTGCCTTTTCTTCAACTTTCTATCTCCAGCTTGTCTGCAGTTGCTGTGCCTTTGGGAGAAATCCTGGAGAGGTTTCTGATTTTAGGTTTGCGATATGCAGATTTTCATTGACACAGTCAATGACATTGCTCGCCGCTGTCGCTGCTTCTTCTGTTGCCTATTCTACCTTTTTAATCTGTGCATCCCACTTATTAAACAACATTTCTTTGTGAGATTCATTGATTTTGAGCAACCCTGCTCTCTTGCCTTCCTCCGATTCCTGCCAATTTAAATAATCAGAAATTTTCTTGTCAATTAAATCATAATCGAGTCGTAAGTCCATGACTTGACTTGTAATTTTATCGCTCATCTCGCAATGGGAGCTCCATTGTGATATTCTTTGGCAGAGTGCCTCTTGCTATTGCAAGAGTTGGTCATTCAAGGTAAGGGCTTCTAAGACAAATTCTGTGACTTTGGGGTCGTCTTTATGCATTTCTAACATGGCCTGTAATTGATGTTCCTTTTCAGCCAAACTGCTTTGATACCCCAGCTGCATCTATTGAAAGTCCTGTTGTAATTTTTTTAATTTTTCTTTCACTTCTTGGTTAGCACTAGCCTGCTGTAACTGTTGCTGCAAAAATAGGAGTTTTCCTCCTTATCCTTAAGCAATAGTTGTACTTCGGATGCTTTATCAATAGTAGCAGAAGCATAGGCTCCTATGATCTAGGATAATTTAGTCAAATTTTCTGTAGGATCAGTGGTAGGGTCTCGCCAAAGGACATCTAGTTGCTCTGCCTCAGGTGAGAGCACGCTGTCTAATTTTAGTTTCTTTCTTTGTCTTCTTACCACTTCTTTGTGATGCGGACTATAAAATACATCTAGAGGAGGGATCTCCTCTATCTTCAGCATGATTTCAGATGACGGGACTATGGGAATATGCTCCGTTTTTGGAGCATTGCCGACTGTTTCAATGACCATTTCTGTCATTGTCTATGTAGTATTCTCAGGTGTCTTCATGTTTTGGTCCTCGGTATTGATCAATTCATTAAATGTTTCCCACTCTTTCTCCAGCTCAGTTCTCACTGGCTTTGGTGGCTGGATGAGGGGAGTGAGAACCTTCACCTGTGTTGGCGACAAAATTTATTGCTCTGAGTGCTCTTTAGATTGGGCAGTATCCCTAACTGACCCTTCACTTTTATTATGGTCACTTTCTGACCATTTAGACCGTTCTAGTGATTCTTTTCCAGACTTAGACTTGGACTTGTCTGTCCCCGAGCTTCCACTTATACTGATGCTGGGAGTGGGCTCCCTTATTGGTTCTAAGCGCAACTTGTCCAAGGGGATGTTTGCTAATCTCCGTTCTCTGTAGAGTTTGAACTCTTGGAATTCCACTCAGCCAAATTGAATTTAGGCCATGTGAAAAATGTCTTTAAGTGTGCTCTTCTGCTGGAAGATGTCATCAAAGAGATCATCTTCTTTAGTGAATACCTTTATTTTGACAGCCGTAGTAAAAAAATTTATGACATCAAAGGGATCAAATTATCTCCCTGGAAATTTAAACAGTCGTAGACTCAGCATGTTGTCTACCTCTTTGAAAGCATGACCTAAATCAAACAGCGAAAAGGCCCCACAGGCCACAGGGAATTACGACCAAATGGCCTTTTTCTTGTCTTTCAATTCTTTGCTCATTCCTCCAACCCCGCAGGTTTGGTAGGCTATTCTACGGGCCAATAACTTATCAGGAACATACAAAGAAAGCACATGAGGGGAAGCAATGCTTCCAAATACTTTGATGTAAGTGAAGAACTCTTCTCCAAACCATCTTCCGACAGGGAGGATATCAACTTCAGCTTCGGGGGAAAATCTTGGGGCGTCTTTATTATACAACATTCTGTGAAGGGGTAACATAACTCCATGTCAAATTATATAAAAATATGGGGTAAACTTGGAATCCCACAATTCCTTATGGTAGACCTGAATGGGCAAGGGATTCTATATAGTCCACTTCAAACTCATTAGAGGAAATCTAGAAATAGAACAGATTGCATCCATAACATAAGCAACTAAAAATAAAGGAGGATAAATCCTCTGAGAGGGGGTTCTTTTAGATTGGTAATTCCAAATAGCTGAGGCTAAATTATTAGACAATATCTGGGCCCAATCCATAATAGTGGCATTAGTGGCACATCTAATAGGGGTAGCCACTCGGATGAAAACTTGTTGATATCAGGCCTTCCAAATAGCCTACATAGCATAGCAGCAGCAAAACAATATGGGGAGGAGAGGGCACCAGTACTGTACATACCATGTTTCTCCTTTTTTAATGGCTCTTCCTTTTCCGACCAGTTTTTGGTGCACTCAGCCAAATCTTCGTTTTCCTTGGCGAATTTCTCCACGAACTGCTTGTTGTAGCTAGCCTGCGGCTCTGGTAAATGATACATAAGTCTTAAATCCTGTGGGGTAAATGACCCAATAAGCTCTTGGCTCCAAGACTTGAATTGCCTATATGTTATATCAGCGTTTTCCAATACCCACTTGACCATGTCTGTATAGGGAAGTATCTTAGGCCTTGCTGCTATGCGGTGCAGGAATGAGCATGCAAGTTCAGTAAGCGATGCTTCAGATGACTCGTGTGCGTCTGCTGTAACTGTAACTTCCATAACTTTGGGGTTTTCTTCTTCCAGCAGACTGTACATGCCTTCTCAAGTGGATATGTCGACTTCTCTGGTACAGGTGTTGTCTGTGAATAAGAGCATCATCTCTGTTTTCTCAGCAGCTGGAGCTTTTCCCTTCTTCCCCATTACATTCTGCACATTGCTCTGTATATTATTCTGCTTGTTGCTCTTGCAAGTTTACAAGTAAGGAACGAAATAATGGTAAGTGATAAGGTGATGGGAAAGCTCTTAATTTCAAAATCATATCAAATATATCACCCTACGTGAAACAACCTTTCGATCAAATCTAAATATTTTCTCATAAATGACCATCAATAAACCACTAAGTTGACATTAATGCCCATAAATCAGTATCGGATTATGAGAAATATTTCATTGAACAATGAGCCTTGTTGATATGCGATAAAGTGATTTTGCGATTTGCTTCGCAATATCGCAGATCGCCATATCGCTAATCCTTTTCGTTAACAATCATTTATTTATTTGTGCGTTTGCGACATGCGATTTGTGATATGCTTTATCGCATATCGCAGGATTGAGATGTTTTATCTTAGATGGTGCTTGCGACATATGAAATCTTCGATGTGCGATGAGTCTGTAAGGCGCGCGATCTTGCATCATCACGTTTTCGCAATTTCAAAAGTTTGTTTATATGATATCCTCCTTTACCCTTTTGCGATGCGATGTTTTATTGTTAAGAGCACGATTTTATTTGAAACTTATCATAATACTTAAGTTTTTGGGTTTTGCGGATGTTTTTCCTAAGTTTATGATAGTGTGTTTATTCAAAGGGAATTATAAGTGCTAGTTTTTTTCTTTTTTAGAAGGGTCCCCATTTATATAGTTTTATTACTAATACTAAATAAAAAAGGGGGGTTGTTGCTGGCCACAACACAAGGATAACAATATATCAAAATTAAGTAGCTTTATTATGACTTAATAGAATGCAAGATACTTTTACAATACCAAGTGCACCATATCATCATAGGTACCATGAATCAAACTTACTTTCATATATATGAGTCATCCATGAAGGTATCTTACCTTAAGGTTTACCTTGCTATGCAATATTGTAGCTGAAACATAACATTGCAACAATACACCATACATACCTTGTAGTATTAAGATACATCTGTATCTTCTTATTTGGCATTGGCAGTGGATATGATCCTCAAGAAGGATCCACTTATTACATCTCATCAAGAGGTTAGAAGTATCCAAATACTCACATATACATGTAGGAAGTATAAGTAATAATAAAAGAAATAAAACCAAACATGAATAAAATCACAAGGAGTTAACCTAAATCTAAAAGGTACTTACCTTTTAACAAGAGGAGATCAGTTCCTTCTTGAACCAACCATCAAGAGTCATTACCATCCATTATCCATGTGACAATGTTTCCTTCAATATTTCATCCAAGAGACCATCTTGTCTAGGGATTCATCAAATATATCACAAATGCTTGAACATCTTCACATTGATCATACTAGGGTTTCTTCCAAGCCCTAACATCACATTGATCATACTAGAGTTTCCCTCAAACCCTAGTATTCCTTTAGGTCCCCTCCATCTTCTCTTGCTTCCATTAAAGGTGTCTTCATATGGGTGATATTCAATGACTTTTTTTTTTTCAACGCAGCTCTGATCCTGTGTTAATTTTTCTAAGGGATATATTGTTCTTTGCTTTGATAATTGAATTTCATTATTTGCATATTAAATTCACCCCATAACATCATATTATTATTCATATTTATGACATTATTCAACAACATATGCAATTATATAGAAAGAACAAAATCATCATCAATGTATTGGAACATAAAGGAACAATAAAAGAAAATCATTCACACATAGAGACAAAATGATTGGTGAGAGACCGGGGCAAAATCCACTACGGGAAAACCCTTTCAAATTCTTCTTCTTATTAGATTGTCATTGAATGATTTAGTAAAAGAGAGTACAATGATCCATATCTTCATCCATACAATTATCAACAAGATCAACTAAATAATATCCATGAAGATGATCTCAGCAAAATCAATCTAACAAGATCCAAAAGGAGATTCCAACAAAAGTACTGATTAGATATCACTTCACCAGACTTAGTCAACTTCAATAATTTACGGTCAACTATGACAATTGACGAAAAAAAATTCTACTTTCCATTCGTAGGGAATACGTGTTGTGTGTGCGACTGAAAGGATTCACTCACATGAATGAACCTTCCAGCATGCAGTTACAATGGATAATTCACCATAGCAAGCCTGCAGTTAAGACTCAAAGCCCTAAAACAAAGATGTGAACTTCGGACCCTACAATTCCACCTTAGTGTGAACCAATTCTCCATGAACCTACCTCAGGACTACGCAAGTCAAAACCAAGGAATAGAATAGAAGAATTATCCTTGATGATTGTCCAAATGAGGATCTTTGACTTTATTTATAGCCTTCCAAGGGATTCCGATTTGCTTCAGGGTTGATCTAATCAAATATGCACATTCAGGGATTAATTCAAAAATACACTTTCCCTTGTCCAAATTGAGTGCTTCAATAGTCAAAATTGGTCCTCTCAAAAAGAGGAATATTGTCCCATGGTGGGAATTTGTCACTGAACTACCAAATTAACAAAAAATCAAGTCCAAACTTTAGTGACTTCATCATTTTTTTTGCTCCCATGTGTGGCTAATATAGAAGAGATATGATCATGAGTATGTGATCAAATGAAGTGTCACATAATGTGTATATATACAAGTCGAATGGGTGCATTTACCCCAAGGGACACACCCTTTCATGGTGGGGCCGACTTGTCCCTTTTGAGCCTACATGAAACCCAAAAATAAAATTTATTTTATTTTAATTTCCTTAATTTTTCTAGGATGGCTTAGGAAGCCTTTTGGCATGTGGGAATATCTCTCGATGCTACAAAAAAATCAACAGTTAGGAGGGTGAGATTCAGTGGTTTATGCAAAAGGAGAATGGACACTTCATGATTTATTGTTAGCAATCAAGGAGTAAAAAAATTATCCAAGAGAAGCGAAACATTGTTGGATTTTTTGAGATAGAATGGTACCTAGTGAGGTTGTGAGGAATTTTGAAAGCATAGAGGAAAATCTATTTGTATCTACTTGTACCTTGAGTACAATGAATGAGGAAATCTTTGTGATTCAATTTTTTTCATTATATTTTTTCTTCACTTTTCTGCCATTTCCTTTGAGTACGATAGCTTGTGGTGGTTTAACACTAGACTACAGAGCTATGAGTTGAGATCATTACCTAAAATGAAGGTATTAAGTGTGAAAAAATTACGATTGCAATAAGCTGGAAATTATTCTTCTAACTTATATAGTTCATTTGTATTTTGTTATTTAATTAAAGAAAAATAACGAAAAGCTCATTACTGCAATATTCACAATTAAATAAACATTGCGAAAATAAATAAGGAATTGAGAAATAATGCACGCACATAAAATGACACCAATGTTTGGATTAACATCTCGGGAAAAATCCCGAAGGGAAAACTGGTGTAGCAGATGGGGGTTTATATTTTATTATCTTCAAAGAATTAGAGAGTACATATATTTTCTTGCCAAAACACTGGAAAATCTCCATAAAATTTTCTCCACCACTCCAACTAGAAGATCGAATTGGAAACCCTTTGTTTCCCTTGCAAAATCAAACTCGGCCTCCTCCAGTAAATGCATACAAAAGACATTGTTGCGGGAAATACAAACTAGTGGGAAACTGAGGTTTTGTTGATTCGACACTTCTTTGGTGATCCTGCACTTCCACTAGGCAACTCACTTTATTCTCCAAATTTGATCCCCAACAACTAGAAATACGATCTGTTGCCCTTATATGCACACTAGATAACTTGCACCCACTAGTACGACCTTCTTGCAGAAGAATTCGTCTTCCATCTAGCTTTAGAAATCAGTGGAAAATATCCCCTAGAAATATCCCTCCAATATCTTTTTAACCCTCTCATTGAAGCTCTGTTGGCTTGAAATCTTCCCTCATTGAATGCTGCGCATTGAGAAATTCGCACTTCCTTGCTCCCTTTCTCATTTGATGTATCTTCTTCAAGCCCCATCGACTTGCTCTTATAATTCTATCATTGGAGCACTAAATGCCCAAGATCTAATCGTGATCGATGGCTCAAATCATCTTAGACTTCGTCAATTAATTTTGAGAGGTCTCTAGAGAATAAGTTGATTTCCTTAATCAATACACTTTAATTAACCAATTTTCCTAAGTTAGACTTAGGAAAATTTAATTATTTGGTCAATTAATTTAATTAAGGTGTTTCAGAGCCATATCTCGTGAAACCATTTCTAGGTATTGAAGATCTCATGTTCCTTAGCCTCTCTGACACCTTAGAGACTAGAATACCCATCGGATGCTACCCCAATAACCAAAAACCAACATTAAGAGGTCAATATTGTGCATATAGGATTCTTGCAACAAGAACATTGATTATAACATCATGTGTTGAATTTTGTAGCTATGGTTGGTTTTTATAATTTATATTTTAGCCCTTCAAATATATAAATAAATAATATAAGACATGTCCTTCATGTTAGTATCAAAAGAGAAAAATTTGAAATTTGTGTTTTGAATGTTTGGCTCCAAACTTGTCAAGTTAGCCCCAATGAAGAGTCATCCATTCAGACAGGTAAAACACTATATATAGAGCATTCGACCTCACACAAGACAAAATATATTTTTGGCATCCTAACAAAGAAGAAGTGGGACAAAGAAGGACAAAATAATCTCTAGCATTTCTCTCTCTTTCTCCCCTTGACTTCGCACGTGTGACATTTACGGGTAGTTTTTGGAAAATAGGCCAAAATTCTAGGCAAAACATTTTGGACAACAAGGTTGAGTTTTTGGGAATATTTTGAGAGGCTAAAATTTAGCCCAGGAAAATCAGATAGGGCTAAAGTTAAAGGGTATAATATTGACTTAACAAGAGGGTTGTTTGACCAGGTTTGACCATAACATTATTGGACAGTTTGAACTCATAGTTGACTAGGAGTACTAGGTGTATCTCTTGTTGAATTAAAAAATTTATCTAAGGAAAAGGTTGTCGGTTTTTCCCCCAAGTTATTCTTCCCAGGGTAAACCTTGTGTTCTCTTTTTGCATTGTGATCTATACTATCCTTATGCATTTATGGTTGAATTTGTGAATTGTAATTGCTTAATGATAAACTGAAAGTGCTAAAAGAATATCTACATAATTAGAAGTAATTATCAATATTTCATAAATTAGTGTTTGTATTTACTGCACTTTAAAAATCAACATGGTACAAAGTTTTGGTGAAGGATATGACATTGAGATCACTCTTGAAGAGATTTGGTAAAGGGAAGAGCATTGAAGAAAACCCACATTTACAATATAATTTCTTATTTATGATTATGGGCTCCTCTATGAAGTCTGAGAACAAATTAGAAGGAGCTACATATTTCAGGGCTTGGAAAACAAGGATCGACCTCATCTTTGCAAAGAATGGTCTCTTGGGTATTTTGACGAGCAAGGTCACTACACCGTTAGATAATGAAGGAAAAATAAAATATGAGAAAGATGATATCACAGATGGAAGTATCATTGTATATTCAATCAAATATCATTTCATTCCTTATGTCACAAATCTTGACTCTTCAAAGAAGATGTATGATACTGTAGTTGGATTATACATTATCAACAACATTGGTCAAGAAATGAGTTTGAAGAAAAAGCTCCGTGATGTTAGAATGATAAGAAATGATATTATAGCCTCTTATTTCATGAGGATTTTTCAATTAATAGATCAACTTCAAGCAATTTATGAAATAATTTATGAAAGGGAACTCATGACTACATCACTTAATGGCTTACCTGACTCATGGGATTCGTTTGCATCTAGTATTTGTGGCAAGAAGGAGATTCCAAGTTTTGAAGTACTTTATATCTCATGTACTCAAGTAGAATCTAGGCTCATATCAAAGGTCTAATGAAGGTGATTCTCAATATATTTCATCATGTTTCAAGAAGGCTAGAGGAAGAAAGAAGTTTGGATTTGAAAGAAGAAATGAAGGAAGAAGACCTACTCCTCAAGGAAATAAAGAAATGTCAAAATGTCGAAAGTTCAATGCTATAATTTGTTAGGATATTCTGACACATAGGAAATAGTTAAGTACAACTTGGTCTAGTGTAGAGTTAGGTATAGAGTTAGGTAAAGTGTGTTTCTTTACCGTTGTACATTTTGTAACTTACAATCCAACGGTCACGATATGTAGTGATCCAACAGTTCATTCTCTCCTCGGTATTACCGACACTTGATCCGTGGCTTGACATCCGATTGGTCCATGAATTCTATTTAAAGCACATGGAGGCTCATTTGTAGGGTAATCCGTGCATGAGAGAAACATATGTAAATTTTCATTCTTTTATTAATAAATTGCTTGAAGTGGCCGCGTTGGCTCAGGCCGTGGACTGTTTCCCTCTTTGAGGGTTTTAACCACGTCAAAATATTGGTGTATTGATCTGCAATCTGGTTGTGAGCGGTGTCCTTTTGGTGTTCTGTCTGAGGAACTTACCTTGTAAATTCCTACATGGTATCAGAGCTATTTGAGGTCCGTGTCCGTTGGTGATCCAAATCTGAAGCCGGTAGAACTGCATCCGACTGTCGTTTCCTAGATCTGTTGTTTCTGACTGCTTTCGGGCCGAGAGGACTACTCTGTTGTGTTGGGAGCATCTGTTCCAGTGAGGAACCCCTTTCGTTTCACGCGAAAAGGTTTCTGGTAGCCCTAGCTGCGTCATTTTTAAGATCTGGAGGTATACAGTGTTTATTTGTAGTTTACTGTTATTTTCTCTCTGTTTATTTCGGTTTCGGTTTATTTAGCATTTTTATTACCGGATCTATACCTTTCATTTCTACGTATGCTCTTTGCCCTGCGACTCTGTGCGATCTGGGCAAATCAGAAACAGAAAGGAAGGATTTTTCTCATGCGTATGCTCTTTTCCCTGCACCTTAGGGTGATCTCGGAAAATCAGAAACATTGAGGAAAATATTTAGTTTCCGGCCAAAGCTAACTTTGAGCCGCAAGGTTCATTTTTGAAAATATTTAGTTTTTCAGCTAAAGCTAACTTCGAGCCATAAGGTTCGTTTTCTTTGCATGTCCGTGTTGGGTTTTTTGTTTTTTGTTTTGTAGGGAAAAAGAGCTTTCTCAAAGCAAGCACGCAACCCAAAGCACCCCCCCCCCCCCCCCCCCCCCCCCCCCTCTCTCTCTCTCTCTCTCTCTCTCAAATTTTTTGTATGGTTCAATTGGTTCAAAGTTATTTTAAGAGAGTAGAGGTCTTGGGTTCAAGTCTCCATTTTGTGGGGGCGGACTTTTTCATTTCTGCACATTCCCGCACTTCGTCAGCAACTTCAACAACTTTTTTCAAAAAGCCATAACTTCTTCATCCGGAAGCCATTTTCAGAGCTGTTTTTTTTAAACCAGCCTAATTTTTTGAGATCTATCCATTGGAACACTTATTTTCAGCACCTTTAGCTTCAGTTTCCATTGAAATGGAAAGTCAATACCAAGTTACCCTTGACAGCACCAACTACTTCCAATGGTTGGCTTACATTGAGGATTTACTTAGAAGTAAAGGTCTCTACAGAATAGCCTCAGGCCAAGAAAAGAAACTAAAGGATGAAGATAAGGCTGCTAAATGGGAAAATAGGCAAGATCAAGCTCGTGGATTGATAGGGATGTCTATTTCTCCAGATCTTAGATTCCATATTGCAGAAATTGATACTCCTGATGAAGCAATGAAACAAATCAATAAAGTTTTTGGGATTAAAAATGAAATTAGAGCCCATCAACTTGAAAATGAGTTGCTTACATTGGACCCTAATAATTTTTCTTGCATTGAAGATTTCTTGTCCAAGTTCAAGACCCTTAGATATCTTTTGGAAGGTGTTAAAGTTAAGAAAGAAGATAGTAACCTTATCTATTCCATTCTTACAAAGTTGGGACCAGCCTACTCTGTGTTTGTTTCCACCTTCCATTCTACAAGAGAAGCCTTCATTTCTCAAGGAACAGACTACAAGTCCCCTTCCTTTGACTCTTTTTTTTATTCTTTAATAAGAGAACAAGAAAAACTCTTACACCTTGGTCTTCTTAATCTTGGAAACTCTTCCAAGAAAGCATTAGCCACCCAGCAGCAACCAAATTCAAAGAATCCTAAGAAGTCATATCCTAAAAAGAATGGTCCTAAACCAAACAAGGGTCCTAAGCAATTTCAGCCCCAAAATGAAAAATCATTTCAACAAAATGATAAGACAAATAAAAACAAAGGGAAGAAGACTGATAGACATTGCAATTTTTGTAATCGAGATGGCCACTTAGAATCAAAATGCTTTAAGAAGATGGAAGCCTTGGAAGCAGCAATGAAGAAGCATAACATCCATTTGGGGCAATCTTCAACTTCAACTTCATCTTCAGGAATGGCACTTTCTGCATGTGGTTGTCAAGCATCTCGGTCTGGCTATGCATTAAATGTATCTTCTTCTTCTCATTCTCATGAGTGGCTCATTGATTCTGGAGCTTCTTATCACATGGCCAAAAACAAAGCCATGTTTTCTTCTTTAAATGATTGTAACACCAAAAATATATATGTTGGTGATGATAGATCTCTTAATGTTGTAGGGACTGGAACTGTTCATCTAGACAATGGTCAATTTAATGATGTATTATGTGTTCCAACCTTATCCTGCAACCTTCTATCTGTATATCAGATAACTCATTCAGGTGAAGGTAAAATCGTTGAATTTTCACCTCATAATGTTGTAATCAAGGACTTAAGAGATCCTAAACAGATTTTGGCTACTGGAATTGCTGATGATTCTACAAGGTTGTATAAGTTTCACAACTTTGGGTCATCAAATCTTCCCTCAGTATTTGTTGCTCATAACGATGAAGTGAGCAAACTTTGGCATGAGCGATTTGGTCACTTAAACTATCGCTCCCTTCAGCATCTATGTAAAGAAAATATGGTGACAGGTCTTCCTATGGTATCTTGCAGAGATGGTGTTTGTTCCGGATGTGTACTCGGAAAACATCATCGGGACAGTTTTGAAAAACGTGCCTCTTGGCACGCCTCAGCCCCTTTACAGCTTGTGCATAGTAATTTATGTGGTCCACTTCCAGTTGTGTCATTCTCTGGCTGCAAGTATTTCTTAACTTTCATTGATGATTTCTCCAGACACACTTGGGTATACTTCTTAAAACTCAAGAGTGAAGTATTTAACACTTTTTTGGCCTTCAAGGCCTTTGTTGAAAAACAATCTGGACATCAAATTCTTAAGTTAAGATCTGATAATGGCGGAGAATATGTTAAAAACACATTCATCAACTATTGCACTGAGAATGGAATTCAAATGCAACATACTGTTCCATATACTCCACAACAAAATGGTGTAGCTGAAAGGAAGAATCGTACCTTAAAGGAAATGGCTAATTGTATGCTACAATCTAAAGGACTTGGTCTTAGCTTTTGGGCAGAAGCAATTAACTGTGAAAATTACATAATAAATCGCACTCCTACTAAGGCTTTAAAGAATATCACTCCAGAAGAAGCATGGAGCTCAATCAAACCAGATGTAAGTCACTTTCGTGTTTTTGGAAGTGAAGCGTGGGTCCATATTCCAGATGAAAAGCATAAAGCTTTAGAACCTAAGAGTGAAAAATGTACTTTTGTTGGATATTCTGAAGATGTCAAAGGCTATAGACTTATTCCATTTAAGTCCAAAAATGTTATCATTAGAAGAGATGTAAAATTTGATGAAAATATATCGGCCTGTGAGCCTAGTCCGGCGGATGTGCCACCTCTCCCTATCTCTTCTACCTTTGAAAACATTTCTTCTTCAGATGATGAAAGTGAGGATGACAATCCTCCCCCACCATCTCAGGATCCTCCTTCAGCTCTTGAGCTTCCAAAATGGGTTCGTGCTACTCGAGATGCAGCAGGTGATCTTGCCGGTGATCCTACAGATCAGCGACGTACACGTTCTCAGTTCGAGAGAGCCTCTTCTTTACTGGCTCAAGCTCCAGTAAATTATGATCCTGACACCTTTGTAGAAGCTTCAGGCCATCTAGATTGGGAAGCAGCTATGAATGAAGAATATCATTCATTGTTGGCAAATGATACATGGGATCTTGTTCCTCTACCAAAGGGACAAAAACTTGTTAGATGCAAATGGGTTTACAGAACCAAGTATGGACCAGATGGGAAAGTTGATAAACATAAAGCTCGTCTTGTTGCTAAGGGTTTTTCACAGGTTGAAGGCATTGACTACACTAAAACCTTCTCCCCTGTTGCCAAAATGAACTCTATCCACCTTGTTCTTTCCCTTGCTGCCTCTTTCAAATGGGAAGTCCATCAGATGGATGTTAAATCTGCCTTCTTGCATGGAGATTTGCATGAAGAAATCTATATGGAACAACCCATTGGCTTCATAAAAACAGACTCCAGCCTTGTATGTCGACTTAAGAAATCCCTTTATGGTCTCAAGCAAGCTCCTCGGGCTTGGTATGCCAAAATGGATAGCTTTCTTTTAGAATCTGGCTTTTCTAGGTGTCATTCTGACAATACTGTCTACACCAAGAAAGTGGGAAACTCTCTTATCATCCTTGTTCTTTATGTTGATGATCTTATCCTTACTGGTAGTGATCCCAACCTTATAAACCATGTGAAGTCTAGCCTTAAAAGGAAATTTGAAATGACAGACTTAGGACACTTACACTATTTTCTCGGTCTTCAAGTCTTGCAATCCAAGGAGGGTATTTCCCTTTCCCAGTCCAAGTATGCTTGTGATATTCTACGTCATTTTCACATGGAAGACTGTAAGCCAACCCCTTCTCCCTTTCAGTCTGGAGTCAAACTTCCAGTCACTTGTAATTCTCCTGAAGTTGATGCTACCTTATACCGTCAACTTGTAGGAAAACTTTTGTATCTAACCCATACTCGTCCTGACCTTTCCTTTGATGTTGGCCTTGTTGCTCGATTCATGCAAAACCCCCGTGAAAGTCATTGGAAAGCAGCTAAAAGAATTCTTCGTTACGTTCGAGGTACAGTTCAGTTTGGGATTGATTACAGTGCCGAAGCAGCTCCTCTATTGGTTGGTTTCACTGATTCCGATTGGGCTGGTGACCTTGATGATCGGAAGTCTACTGCCGGTTATGTGTTCACTCTTGGTTCAGGACCTATTACATGGGATTGTAAGAAACAAGCTGCCATTTCTCTTTCATCAGCTGAAGCAGAGCATCGTGGTGCCGTAGAAGCTAGTAAGGAAGCCTTGTGGCTTCGTCAAATCCTGTCAGAGTTTGGCTTTCAGCAGCAGCATCCGACTACACTTTGGTGTGATAATCAAAGTGCCATTCAGCTATGCAAAGATCCAGTCCAACATCAGCGCAGCAAACACATTGAACTGCACATGCACTTCATTAGAAAGCTCATTCATGACCATGTTCTTGAAGTGCAATATTGTTCAACAAATGATCAAGTGGCAGACATCTTTACAAAGGCTCTCACAGAGGTGAAGTTCACTAAACTTCGATTTTTGGTTGGAGTTCAATAAGTTGTCACTAAGGGGGGATAGGCTCTAGTGCCTCCTTCCTTCTCCTATTGTGTCATATTTGTAAATCCTTCAATCCTATCCCAAGTTGTTCTTAAGGGGGGATGTTAGGATATTCCGACACATAGGAAATAGTTAAGTACAACTTGGTCTAGTGTAGAGTTAGGTATAGAGTTAGGTAAAGTATGTTTCTTTACCGTTGTACATTTTGTAACTTACAATCCAATGGTCACTATATGTAGTGATCTGACGGTTCATTCTCTCCTCGGTATTACCGACACTTGATCCGTGGCTTGACACCCGATTGGTCCATGAATTCTATTTAAAGCGCATGGAGGGTCATTTGTAGGGTAATCCGTGCATGAGAGAAACATATGTAAATTTTCATTCTTTTATTAATAAATTGCCTGAAGTGGCCGCGTTGGCTCAGGTCGTGGACTGTTTCCCTCTTTGAGGGTTTTAACCACGTCAAAATACTAGTGTATTGATCTGCGATCTGGTTGTGAGCGGTGTTCTTTTGGTGTTCTGTCTGAGGAACTTACCCTGTAAATTCCTACATAATTTTTATAAATTTGGTCACTATAGGCATGATTGTCTTGAAATATTGGATGAAAAAAAGAGAAAAGGAAAGCAGCATGCTGCCACAACAAATATTGAAGAACATCCAAAGAAACCCAAGAATCAAAATCTAGGTGACAAATATTTCTTCTATCTTTCTGATCTTATAGTTTCTATTGTAGATAGCAATGATTTGTGTCTAGTAGATAGTGGTGCCTCAAGACACATGATAGTTGACTGTGAAAATATTGTCAGTCTAATGCAAATTAAACTATCTCAAAATGTTGAGCTTGGAGACAACAAGTTATGTCGTAAAAGGCATTGAGAAGGCTTCCATTAAGTTGGAATCAGGTGAAAACGTTAATCATAGAAACATATTAAATATACTAGGTTTGAAAAAGAATTTGGTTTCTATTTCATGTTTTGAAGATAAAGGATAGAGTAGCGTTTGTTGATGTAAAGTACTTGTGTGGCCAAAGGGCTAAAGTATAGATTCTTCTAGAGTAATTAGAGTTCGTGAAAGAAGGTTGTATATACTTTTGAAACAACCCACTTAAGCATTAATACATAATGAAATTAATCCATGTGAACTTTGGAATAGAAGATATGCTCACCTTCACTATAGAGCTTTTCCAGATTTAAATCAGATGGTTTTAGGTGTTCCAAAATTGTAGATGGAGCATGAAGAAGTTTGTAAAGGTTGTGCGCTTGGGAAGAATGTAAATAATCCTTTTCCAAGCAATGAAAGTAGGTCCAAGGAAATTTTGGATCTAGTTCATTCTGATGTATGTGGTCTAATGCCAGTGAAATCTATTAGAGGCTCCTTGTACTATGTAACCTTTATTGATGACTTCTCTCATAAGACATGGATTTACTTCATGAAGAAAAAGGATGAAGTCTTCAACAAGTTTTAAGAATTTGAGGTTGAAGTGGAAAAATTGAAGGGAAAGAAAATCAAGATTTTGAGATTAGATAATGGAGGAGAATATACTTCCAAGGAGCTTGTTTCCTTTTGTAAAGAATCTAGGATTAAGAGAGATTTTATAATACCTTACAATCTGTTGTAGCATTTTTTGGTTTTGATAAGTTAGAGTCAATTAGTCAAAAAATGAAAATATTTTTCAAAAAATGTTAAGCTAGGATATGGAAAAAAAAGAATACTGAATAAAAATGTTAGGAAATATTTTGATAAATATGTCGATATCAAAGAAATTGTTGGAATAGATGCCCTAAAAAATGAAGGCAAAAATAAAATGTTAGATTAGAGAGAAAAGCATAAAGAAATAAACTTTGAAAGTGTGCAAGTCTAAGTGCCACTACTTTTTACTTTATTATGCAAAATAATGGTTGTGTGTAGCTTTTCATAAATGCCACAATCCATGATAGTCAAACAGTTTAATCTTGAATAGTTCATGCTTTAAATTTCATGTTTATAGTTAGAGAATAAAGATCTAGCCAAACTGTTTAATCTTGGCAGATCAATAGTTAGGTAGAGGATAATAAGGAGCTCATCAGTTTAATCTGAGCCCTTGGATGTTATAAGGTTAGAATTAGATAGTTTGATTTTCAATAGAAAAAGGAAAGAAAAGGGTCTGCTAGCCTAAATGCACCCAACTAAGTGAAGAAAAAATGTTAGGGTAAGTAGTGGGTAGGTAGAAGAAAGGTTGCAGAGGTACAAAGTTGATTGAAGCCTAAGCACATTTATCATGCTTGATCATGTGTTTCAGTGTGAAGGAAGCAGTTATCAAATTGAAAAGATCTTCACAAGTTGATTTGGTTAACTTCCTCTCATTCATTTCATTCCCCACTACATACTTACTAATTTCCCATCATCCTATCATTTCCTAAGGAAATACCATTTTCCCTTGTTTTCACACATTTTCCTAGCAATTTACCCTCCAAAGGTCATTTCCTTACTCAAAACACCTTTTCCCTGTTAGCCTCACTCTCTTAAAAACAATTATAAATCCAAATAAAATAATTAATTAAATTAAATCATGAGAGTTAGTTCCTCAAACTAGGGAGTTTAGTTAGGAGGAGAGATTCTCTCCAACTAGTTCTCCTAAGTTAGTGTGTAGTTGAGAAATTGTCTCAACCAAGTGAGTCTAAGATAGACACACTATCTTAAGACCACTTGCTCATGTATTTAAATGTATTATTAAATTATTTGAATAAGAGAAAATTACATGAGTATGAGAGGCCACATGATGGCTCTCTGCCTTTTCTGCCAATTTGTCTTTTGTGTGTTTCTGGTTTGATATTATTGTGTGTTAATTTGTTGTGAGTGTTTAATATGGATGAGTTAAATTCCTTCATTCCCTAGTGTGAAACCCTTTCCCCTTGAAAAAAGCACTTTCCCCTTATTAATTCCCTAGAAACCCTTAAAAAAATCTTTACCCTAAGTGTAAATTCCCCCCTCCGCTTTATCTAATTCAACTCCGCCATACCCATAAAATCCTGACAAAACCCATAAAACCCCTTTTTAGCCTAAGTTTTATTAAACCCTGCATTTCTTAACAAACCTCCACTATATTCCCTTTTTCCCGATATAAGAACTTTTAAACCACCCCCTTGGTGTGGTTAACAAACCCCGCCACATAGTTAACCCTGGTCCCACTCCATAAACCCATTGCAATGTGTTTAAACCCGCTTTATTCATAAAATAATTACAAAATACTTGTAATTAATCCCTGGGCCCCGCTAATCTTTGCGCCTGTTCCCTCCGTGCAACTCCATCGCGCAACAACCCTCTGATCATCTGCTCCCAGATCTAATGACCCACAGCCATATCGCGTGCTCGTGATCTCCAAGCTTTACCCGCCTGAGAGCACGCGAGATTCGTGGTTTTTCTCGAGCTCCTTCCGGTTACGTGGCAACTCCACGTTAACTTGCGTGCCCTGGGAGAAAAACTAGTCCACGGGCAAAAGCAGTGCAATGAGCCTCCGAAACTGCTCCCTGCGTATGATAAAACCATCCACTATTCACTTAACCCTTCCGCGCCAAATTTTAAAAGTTACCCATTTAAACGTGAAAACCCTCGTTTTCGCTCTTTTCGCTCGTTTTTTTCACTGAAACCTGCCTAACCTTGCCTGTGCCACTGTAAGCCTCTACAACCGATTTAACCACTGTTTACCTCTCGAACATGCTCTGGACTCCATCCACAGACCTTTCAACTAAAATAAAGCCATTGTGGCCCTCCTTGCCAACCTGTGTTTTTCCTAACAATTGTTGTATTTTGCAGGTGATTAGCAGAAGACCAGAAGCTTGGATAAACAGTTTGATATTAATCTAAAAACCTGTTTGCTCCATATTCACAAGGAAATCCATTCAAAAGCCTTTATTTAGAAGAAAAAGACATTTATTACAGAGCAGAAGGAAATGATTTACAAATGATCTGAAAATGGGGCACTTAGGCTTCTTGTCTTACTTACAAGAACCTCTCCCACTTCCAAAGCTTTAAATATTCCCAAGTCTCATTGATTAACCAATGCGGAATTAAAAATTCTTGAAAATATAAGTGTATGTTGGTATTTGTTTTTAACTGATTATATGATGTAATTTAATGTGCTCAAACTGATATATAAATACATATAACAGTAAATAAAGCAACAGAGACAATGCAGCAATAAAACACACATAGAACAACAATATTAATTAGGAGTTCACCCAAAACTCTTGGGCTACGTCTCTGTGAGCTCTAGTCAACTCGACTAGGCTCTCTGGGTTTATGGTATAAGTCCTTTTTACAAGGTCTTGGTTGAACTCTTGTTGTTTTACACAGAAATAGTGGGTTCAGACACCATCTTATCCCTTGGCTATTGAAGCTCTCGGCTTTCTGGCTCTGGCTTTTCGACTCTGGCTCTGGCTTTGGCTCTTTGGCTCTAGCTAATGGCAAAAGTGTCCTCAGACACATAATTTTATTAATCAGAAAAAAATAATTACATAATTGATTTTGCAAGAGTTTACACCGGAACAACACAAACACTCTTGCAATGAGCTATTTATAAGCTCCATGTCCTAACTACCTCTAATTATGGATCACTTATTAAATAACAAGTGTCCATTTACAATAAATGCTATTCAAACCAACTAGCTAACTTATCTCCTAAAATAGAGCCTAAGATACGACACATTTGGAGAGTCATATCTAGTTACAACAATATGCTAATTCTAAAAGTCTCCATTAAATAATTAAACATTCTAGAATAATAATTATTAATTTACTATCTTAAATTAATAAATATTTTATTCTAATTTTATAACCTATGATAAAATTGTATTTTTGGATCATCTAACATTCCCCCCTATGATCCAAAGATACATTACAACAGATACCAAGTTCATCCCTGAACTTAGTAAATTTTATTCTGCCAAGCGGTTTCGTGAAAATGTCGGAGATCTGATCTTCGGAAGGACAATAAACTGGCTTGAGGACATCTTTGGAAATGAGAGATCTGATATGATGATACTTGGTGTCCACATGCTTTGTCTTTGAATGAAAAACTGGGTTCTTGGCAAGTTTGATGGCTGACTGGCTGTCAATGAATAACGATGTAGCTTCTACCTGAGAAATGCCCAAGTCCTGCAAAATTCGGCGCAACCAAACAATTTCACATGCTGCTTCCCATGCTGAAATGTATTATGCTTCTGCTGAAGAAGTGGCCACTGTAGCTTGTTTCTTACAACTCCAAGATACTGTTGCTGATCCCATGTGCATTAAATAACCTGATGTTGATGCTCGATCATCAATACTCCCAACAAAGTCGGCATCAGAATATCCACCAAGTACAAAAATTTTAGTCTTTGTGTAAAGAAGACCAAAATATTTTGTTCCTTGGATATATCGAAGAACTCTTTTGGCTGCATTCCAGTGGCTGTCTCGTGGTTCCTGCATAAAACATGAAAGAATACTGACTGCATAAGATAGATCAGGACGAGTATTTGTCAAATAAATCAAGCTGCCAATCAACTGTCTGTAAGTTGTACTGTCCACCTTTTCCCCCCCTTCAAATTTTGAAAGTTTCAAGTTTTGCTCCATGGGGGTGAGAACGGGCTTGCAATCTTGCATGCCAAAGCGCTGAAGAACCTCTGCTGCATACTTACTCTGAGAAATCAAAATATGATGTGGACGTTGGAAGACTTCAACTCCAAGATAGTAGTGAAGTAATCCCAAATCTGTCATCTTAAAACCTGCATGTAACTCCTTTTTCACCTGTGCAATATGATCATCATGATTGCCAATGATGATCAAATCATCTACATACATAACAAGAATGACCAGATATTTTCCCTGTTGTCGCACATACAAAGTATCATCAGATTCACTTCATTGAAAACCAACTTTCTTAAGGTATTCATCCATCTTTGCATACCAAGCTCGGGGAGCTTGTTTTAATCCATATAAAGCCTTGATCAATTTGCAGACTTTATGTTCTTGTCCTTCAACTTCAAAACCTGGTGGTTGGGTCATATACACTTCCTCCTGTAAATCCCTGTTGAGAAAAGCACTTTTCACATCCATTTGATGAACTTTCCATCCTTTTTGAGTGGCCAATGCAAGTGTTAATCGGATGGTGTTCCATTTAGCTGTAGGAGCAAAAGTTTCCTCATAATCAATGCCTTCATGTTGCGCAAAACCTTTTGCGACAAGTCGTGCTTTATACTTTTCAAGTTCACCCTTCTGATTATACTTAATTCTGTAAACCCATTTAGATCCTATGGGTTTAACATTTGTTGGACAATCAACAAGTTTCCAAGTGTTGTTATCAATTACTGCTTGATATTCTTCAACCATAGCCTGTTGCCATTCTTTATGTTTTACTGCCTCTTTGTATGTGGAAGGTTCAGTAAAATCATTTGCTATCAAGGCAAAATTGCCTTCACTTCTATGTGCCCTTCTGATGCCAGTTTTATTCTGTTCATCAGGCTTGACATCTTTCAAAAGTTGAACTGCCCATTTCGGAAGTTGGTGCTCACTTGTTTGTGCTTCTGTAAAGTCCCTATCATTGTAAAGAGGATTAATATAAACTGATGTTCGTCGTTCAGGTGAAGAATGTGGAGAATCATTGTCAGAAGAACTGCTGCTACTTGGAGATGCGGATGAACTGCTAGAAGACCCAGATGATGTTGTTGATGTAGATGGACTGGATGACTCATCTTCAGAGGAAGGAAAATCAAGTTCATACCAATTTGGTGAAGTTGGTTGACTTTGCATTTTTCCATTTCTTTTACTTCCCTTAGTTTCTAATTTGTGAAGAAGATTTTCAATTTCTTCAGCACTCTTACTCTCTGTTTCATCAAAAATGACATCCTTGCTCACAATGAATTTTCCATTGGTCAAAAGACGATACCCTTTCTTCTCATCAGAATAGCCAATCATTGTGCATTTTAAACTTCGTGAGTCAAGCTTAGTTCGTTTTTCTTTCAGAACTAAGGCATAACACACTGACCCAAAAACTCTAAGATGTTTAACTCGAGGTTTGAAACCAAACCAAGCTTCATAAGGTGTGATTCCATCTAAAGAAGCAGTTGGAGATCTGTTTCTTAAGTAGACAGCTGTATGGATTGCTTCTACCCAATATGTTGGACTTAACCTTTTGAAAGTTAACATGGATCTCGCCATGCCTAACAAAGTGCGATTCATTCTTTCGACTACTCCATTTTGCTGTGGAGTGTAAACATTAGTAAGATGTCGTCTGATGCCATTTTCACTGCAATAAGTTTTGAATTCATTTGAAGTGAATTCTCCCCCATTATCTGTCCTGAGAGTACCTATCTTTTCTTTGACTTCATTTTCAACAAGTTGGCGAAAAATTTTAAACTTATCAAATGCTTCTGACTTGTTCTTCAAGAAGTAAACCCAAGTCATTCTGCTGAAATCATCAATGAATAGTAAGAAATATTTGCAACCACCAAATGAAGTTTGTAGTGGACCACAAACATCATTGTGAACTAGTTGTAGCCGCCTATTTGCACGCCATGAACTTGTTGGAAAACTTTCTCGATTTTGTTTGCCATAAATGCAAGCTTCACATTTTGCATTTTCCCTTTTGAATGTGGGAAGTCCTTTAACCATTCCTTGTTTCTGCAATTGAGAAAGACTCTCAAAATTCAAATGTCCATATCTTACATGCCATAGTCTTATAGGTGAAATACCTGTAGTCACTGCCCCTGCAAAATCAGAATGCCTTGGAATAATTGTCCCTTTCATCTGTAACAGTTTTCCATCTTCATAACCTGTCATGACTATTTTCAAGTTCTGTTTCACTGAATTAATCTTCACTAAACCATCTTCCATAATCACCTGATGTCCTGCTTGTCGAATCGAGACTAAAGAGAGCAATTTTTTCTTGAAACTAGGTACATACCATACATTGGAAATCATTTTTTCTCCAATACCAGGGAGAAAAACTTTTACTACTCCTTTTCCATAAGGAGTATGTTTTGTATCATCAGCAAGGAAAATGGAATTAAGTTGGCAATCTTGAAAATTCCAGAAAAAATCACGTCGACAAGTCATATGCTGAGTTGCCCCAGAATCCAAGATCCAGGCATCTTCATAGTCACTTCTAAGATGGGATGAAATTTGTGATGTTGGTGAGGAAGTAAAAACATATTCTGAGTTATCTTCATCTTGATCATTTGCAAATTGTGTTGAATGCTGCTGAAACTTGGGAATTTTATTAAGTGATGTTCGACAATCTTCAGCATAATGGCCAACTTTGTTACATCTTCGACACACAATTTTACTTAAGTCTCTTCCTCTTCCTGAAGATTGTCCTCTGCCTCTGCTTTGACCTCTATTTTGAGATTGTCCTCTACCTTGATTATTATATCCTTGTCCTTGAAAATTGCCTCTTCCTTGGTTGTTTCCTCTACCTTGAAAATTATTTCTTCCTCCTCTGTTAAAATTGTTGCCTCTGCTTTGGCTTCGACCTAGATTATGTGCTGCTTGATTCTGATTCCATCTGCCTCTGCCTCGAGAACTATCGGCTGATGACTTACTAGTGTTGGCTTCTGTGAGAAAAACATCTTCACCAACTTTCTTCTTCTTCCCAAAAGTTTTATCATGTTGAGTTAACATTTCACAGAGTTCATCAAACTTTAATTTCTCTAATTTCCCAGTTACTTGTAGAGTCTCCAAAAAATGCATATAGGAAGAAGGAAGCCCAGCAATTACAATTGTGACCATAAAGCTATCATCAATTGTGGGAAAACCAGCATTAATAATTTCTTCCCTGATATTCTTAAGTCTTGAGATATATTCAAGAACATCACCGTCTTCAGTTAATTTTTGTTGCAACAATTTTAATTGTAGATCGACTTTCTTTGATTCAGGCTGAGTATCAAAGAGGTCTTTAAAAGTTTTCAAAGCATTCCATGCATCTAAAGCATTTTCTATATGGACATATATTTCATCATTCACAGACGATTTAATTAGAGCTAAGGCTTTAGCATTCTTGATTTCCCATTTTGCTAGTGCAACTGCATCTGTGGGTTTATTCGGCTTAACATCTCCATCACATATTCCCTGCCATAATTCATTGTAAATGAGTGTGCTTTCGATGAGACGATGCCATGTTTTATAAGATTTGGTGCCTTCAAGTTTGTCGGAATCAGAAAACAAATTAATCAACTTAGACATTTTAGCATTGAAGCGTCGCACCAAGAATCAGAACAGAAATGACAAGATAGTCAACACAACACACCACGCCAAAAACAACACGATCTATCAGGGCTTGGCCTTGACCCTCGAATAGTCGTCAAAACAGGAGAAAATTGACTGAGCTTTGCACTTGGCTCTAGTCAATATCTCAAATTTTTACAAGGCAACTTTCAAAATTTGACTTTTACAATGGTGCTTTTGCACAATCTGGTAAAAAAAGTTACCCCCCCTCAAAGTAAAATTACTTTGAGTTACAATGCCAGGCTTATCAGAACCAGGTTTATCTCCCAAGAAACAAATTAAAAAAAAACTCCTTATTGCTCCAAAAAAAATTACAAATCACCTTATTGCTCCATCAACCATAAATTCCCAAAATTAAAAAATCACCATATTTCTACACAATACAATATTCCTTATTTTTCAAAAAGAAAACAAACAAAATGCCATTTGCTTGCTTATTATGGAGCACAAATATGTTAAGGATCTGCGTGTGCCTACTTCTGACCTTACACAACCATACAAGAAGTTTTCTGATCTTACTAAACCATATAAGAAGCTCTGTTTTCATAGCCTATAACTGGGCAAAAGCAGGACAAACTTTTATTGAAACTGCTATATTATCTCGATCTGTTGAAAACCACTGTCTAATCTCAGTCTGTTGAAGCCAACCTCGCATACTTCACACAAATTTGCTAAGGTACTTAGCAACAGTGGTGTATTTTACATCCGGGTACAACTGACTAGCCTCAACACCATCAGGCCCAATTTCAAAATTCGTTTGATCACCTTTCACAAAAATAGAGTGACCGATTGCTATGCCAATATTACCTGGGAAGGGTGTTTCTGCGATTAATGTCAGGACCTGCTCGTCAGGGATGTAGACCTTCTCCAGAGTCTTGTCAATCTTCTTCTCCCATAGACTCACAACCTCATTGAACGACAGAGTATTGGCAGGAAGCCGTAAGTATAAGGTTTTGTTCAATGTTCTGGGGTCGTCCACTGCTTTAATTGTGAATACTCCAATGTCTTCCTCATTCACATACACCGCTTTGGCATTTCCATCTCCAAGAATAACAACTTTATCCCTTGGAGGAGCCGTAAGGCCAGGCTGTGCCAGGGTTGGAAGGAAATACCCTGCAAAACAGTTGCTGGAAACGTATGTATAAGGAATACCCTCGGCCTCGATTGCCCGACGGACTTTGGCTTTCAGCTCGAACACACTTTTCGCAGGCTCTACTGCATGGGAGTTGTCAACATCATTGCCGAACTCAGATGGCAGAAACCTCTTGATGGTTCCGATTTCTTTAATAGCCTTGGTGCAGAAGTTGAAGCCCAGAAAATAATAGAAATTCAAGACCCAACGATTTTGATTATAACTCAAAAAATTGATTTTCAGATTTCAAAATCTAAAATCAATAAAATAATAAAATTTCTTCTCTTTTAAACAAAAATTTGACAAATTTCTTACCCAACATTCACTGAACAATTCAATGGAGTTTTCCAAAAATTTGTACAGCTGGAATCTCCTCCTCACATCCACTGCAGCATTACTGGAGCTCTGATACCACAATAATGGCAGAAGTGTCCTCAGACACATTATTTTATTTAAAAAAAAAAAAAAATTACATAATTGATTTTGCAAGAGTTTACACCCAAACAACACAAACACTCTTGCAATGAGCTATTTATAAGCTCCATGTCCTAACTACCTCCAATTATGGATCACTTATTAAATTTGTCCATTTACAATAAATGTTATTCAAACCAACTAGCTAACTAATCTCCTAAAATAGAGCCTAAGATACGACACATTTGGAGAGTCATATCTAGTTACAACAATATGCTAATTCTAAAAGTCTCCATTAAATAATTAAACATTCTAGAATAATAATTATTAATTTAATATCTTAAATTAATAATTATTTTATTCTAATTTTATAACCTATGATAAAATTGTATTTTTGGATCATCTAACACTGGCTTCTTTCGCTCTCTATCAGTTTACAGCCCTCTGGCTTCCCACTTGAACTCCAAGTGACTCCCTTGGCTGCGTGCACTTTAGCTTTTGCTTTCTGCGCTGCTTGTTTTCAGCAACAACACCAACAACAACCCCTTTTTGTCTCTGACATTCATGGCTTTTAAGCCAACTGCGCTGTCTGTTCATTTTCTCTCTTGGGCTCTCTAGCTTCCAGCCTTGGTCCGCTCAAATGTCCTCTCTGAGCGTTAGCAATCATTGCTAAACGCTTTTAGGGATGGTGGCCACCTGTTCTTTAATGGAATGGGTCATCGGGCCTTTTGAAATCCCCAGCAACAGCGTTCTCTATTTTTACAGAGAAATACACTAAAAACACAGGAAATTCACCAAACTACCGTTTACGAATTTGAAATATTATAAGTTCCACCTTATAACTCCTATCAGGTCCGCCTTTTAATTGCTTATCGCATCTACACTGTTGATCTGGAAGATCTAGATCCAACGGCTATGGTTTATTTTGGGCGGCCCATGCGTATGGGAGTTAACCACTCGAAAAGAGTGGTTTTCTCTCTTCAGGGCTTGGACATGTGGCAGCAAATGTATGGGCTCGGGCGGAGCCCGGCCAAAACCTCTTACCGCCCACGGCCTGCCCGAAATCCCGCTTGTTTCGTGATTTCCCTTTTATTTAAAAATACATTGAAATGTGAAAATCCCACTCATCTCGGACTTGAAATCATGTGTAATAGTACTAATAAACCCTTTCGAGTCCAACAACATCTCCCAAATCATGCTTCCCTTGGTTTTCGTTTATTTAACGAAAACACAACTTTACATAGAAAAATCCCTCTTTTACGGATTTCAAAATATATGGACTGTCATTTATAACTCTATCGGGTCCGGCTATCACATCGCATATATATATATATATATATATATATATATATATATATATATATATATATATATCCTGCTTTGTTGTGTAGCTTCAATGTGATATTGTGATGCGACTTGTCGCAATCGCATATTGCGCATACCCGGGGTTTTGTGCATATGGCATGGCCTATGCTGACGCCGATTCGCCGATTTCGGTGATCACAACATCACTCGGCCTGGGGGTCCCACCTTAAGCCCCATGCTATCAGCCAATGCCAATTCGCCGATTTCAACGATCACAGTATCGCTTGGCGCGGGGGTCTGTCGTTTGCCTTATGCCGTCGCTGATTGCGATTCACCGATGTCGGCGATTGACATATCACTTTGCTCGGTCCTTATGCAACATCGTTTGTCTGCCTTTGAACCGATATGTCGGGGATCACACCATCGCATCGGTCTGGTCCTATCGCATGTCTGCCTCTGATAGCCCCCGATGTGTTTTTTCTTCATAAAGCCTTCTAGGCCATTTTTAAGAAGATTTGCCTCTTTTTCTAAGGAACAAAGGGCATCTTCTTTGAGCAATAACTTCTGCATCCTAAGTCCATTTTTTCCCATTCAAGTTGCAGCAAATTCAGGACGAGACGATCTCTGCAATGGGGCTATTTCTAGGAACTTCCTTGGACTTCTATTTTTCCTCTGTGAGGAACACCTTGACTTAGGAATCTATCCAAAATCCATTTTGGATCATGCCTTCCCACTAAAAGAACTTTTGGTCTCCAAAAGACTGATATACTAATTTGAACAGTAAATGATATTGAATCACACTCTTCTTTTAGCCTCCCTACACTTGCCTTGCATAGTGCCTCTGAACCAAAGTTTCTGACCACTTCCCTTCTTGGATGGGCTGGTCTTCTTGGGAAGAGCTGCCTTCTTCTTTGCCTTCCTGCAGAACTCCTGCTTAGATGGTCACAGAAGGTAGTTTGAACTTCTCTGCCTTGATCATTGATCCAAGGTGGCTCAAACAAATGTGAAGTACACCTGCTCCACAAAAATTTCATTTGTACTTGTTTGAGAAGCTGCCAACAACAACTATTAACAACAACAGGCATACAGACAACAACTGGATGGACTAAACTCCTCCTTCAAGAAAAGAAACATATTTCACATCTTGTGAACACATCCATGTCTTACATCTCCATACAAATGATGGACTAGACAACAAGCCCACAAAACAAATGACCCTTCAAGTCAAGCATGTAGAAAAGGACCATTAGGACTCTTTTCAAAAGATGAACATTTCATCACTATCTCCATTTGGAGACCAAGTTAACTTATCCCAAGTCAACATAGCATGCATGTTTAAAGTAATCAGCCCTTCAAGTTAATTACACACACATGTTCAAATACAAGGAAAACATCAACATCCCTGTGTTCATGCATCTCCTGCTCATGCATGCATTTCATACTTCAACTTTCACTTAAGCACACTATACTTTTGAAGCTGAAATGAAATATAATGTAGATGCATCAATAGACATGAAATCTTAATCGGATAAGAACTCTAACCGTTTCTTACCAATCCCTTTCAAAGGTACTACCTTTGTCTGCACATCAGCATCATTATGTGAATCATCCTGAGACACATCATTCATGGAATCTTCCTTTCCATTTCTGCCATCTTCTCTTTCCACTTTCTTCAGCTTTTGTGGAAGCATTGCTGGATTCAGAGTCCAACATTATTCGCAACAAGATGTCCTTTCTTATGGCAGTAAGTGCACTGCATGTGCATCTCCTTGATAGCATGATTTGCCTTGTCCAATGGACCTTTGGGTTTTTGCTTCTTTTCCTTCAAAAGTTTCCTATATGTGGTCATTCTCTTCCAACATTTGGAAACATTATGCTTATCCAACCCACAAAAGGAACATGCAATTCTTTTCCCATACATATGTGGAAATTTATCATGCTTTGTACAATCAAAAGGAAAATGTTTAGAACCAGATTTATACCTTTCTCTTTCACCCTTATTGCCTTCATGAGGAGGTGAATCAAATGAAGAAGTGGCTCCCTTTGGAAAACCATCAATCTCTTCAAGGTTGTTGGAGTCTCCCCAATTCTCTGGTTCACGTGTGTGCTTTTGAACACCTACAATGCAACTCCCTCTTGGAGCTGTTTTAATGGCCTTCATGGTAGCTTTGGAACTTTCTCCATAAGCTAGTCCATAGCCAAGACCAAAATACTTAGGCCTTTCCTCAATCATTATTGGCTTAACAATACCTTGTGCATGTCTACCCAAGCCTTTTCCTTCATAGCCCATCTTGGACATTAGCTTGGAACCTATGCCTCTATTATGTTTTTCAAAAGAACCAATATAAGCATCCTTAGAGGAATTTGAAGACAAACTGGAATGGTTTACCTCTTCTTCACACTGATACTTGACTAAGGCTTCTTGGGCAACAAAGAGCTGTGTCTCCAACTCATGCATCCTTTCCAGGTTCATATTTGCAATATGAAGTTGCCTTTCCATTTCCTGCAGTTTATCAGAAAGAAACTGCTTCTCTTCCTTTATGGAATTCAACTGCTCTCTAAGTCTGCTGCTCTTCCTTCCATCCTCATACATTTTTCTCATCATATCCATCACGGTGGAAAATTCTTGCTTCATGTCTTCATCAAATAATCTTGTGAACAAAAAAGAATTTGAGGACCCACTTGTAGAAGTTGTCATTATGCCAATGAACAAAAAAACTTCAACAAGATAAATAAAGAGCTTATTCAACAACCTTTTGCAACAAACCTCTTATGCTCCAAGGATTGCCTTGAGGTCCTTTGGGATAAGAAGAGTGCCTTCAACTTTCTTTCCTTCTTGTCCTTCCTAGACTGAGCTATCAATAGCTTTCCCTTCACTTCTAAAAACTCAGAAAATAGTCAGTCTGCAAAACAAGCATATGATCAGCCTCTCGTTGTTCAAACACCTTTCAGACAAGTATTCTTTGCTTTGTCAATCAAGCATTTTGATATAACCTTATTTGAAGGCGGGGTTAACCAAACTTAAGCTCTGATACCACATGATCTGGAAATGGAGCACTTAGGCTTCTTGTCTCACTTACAAGAACCTCTCCCACTTCCAAAGCTTTAAATATTCCCAAGTCTCATTGATTAACCAATGCGGAATTAAAAATGCTTGAAAATATAAGTGTATGCTCATATTTGTTTTTAACTAATTATATGTTGTAATTTAATGTGCTCAAACTGATATATAAATACATATAACAGTAAATAAAGCAGCATAGACAATGCAACAATAAAACACACATAAAACAACAATATTAATTAGGAGTTCACCCAAAACTCTTGGGCTACGTCTCCGTGAGCTCTAGTCAACTCAACTAGGCTCTCTGGGATTATGGTATAAGTCCTTTTACAAGATCTTGGCTCAACTCCTGCCGTTTTACATAGAAATAGTGGGTTCATACACCATTTTATCCCCTGGCTCTTGAAGCTCTCGGCTTTCTGGCTCTTGAAGCTCTCGGCTTTCTGGCTCTCGGCTCTCGCTCTGGCTCTCGGTCCTGGCTCTGGCTCTGGCTTTTCACTTCTGGCTTCTTTGGCTCTCTATCATTTTACAGCCCTCTGGCTTCCCACTTGAACTCCAAGTGATTCCCTTGGCTGCGTGCGCTTCAGCTTTTGCTTTCTGCACTACTTGTTTTGCTGCTGCCTTTTTGCACGGCTCTCTTACGCCTCAACTTCCTGCTTTGGCTTCACTTTCTGCTTATGCTTGGTTTCAACAACAACTCCAACAATAACCCCTTTTTGTCTCTAACATTCATGGCTTTTAAGCCAACTGGCGTTGTTTGTTCATTTTCCCTCTCGGGTTCTCTGGCTTCTGGCCTTGGTCTGCTCAAATCCCCTCTTTGAGCATTAGCAATCATTGCTAAATGCTTTCAGTGATGGTGGCCACCTATTTTGCAATGGAATGGGTCATCGGGCCTTTTGAAATCCCCAGCAACAACGTTCTCTGTTTTTACAAAGAAATACATGAAAAACACAGGAAATTCGCTCTCTAGGGCCTGGACATGTGGCAGCAAATGTATGGGCTTAGGCGGAGCCCGGCGAAAACCTCTTACCGCATACGACCTGCCCGAAATCCCGCTTGTTTCGTGATTTCCATTTTTATTTAAAAATACATTGAAACATGAAAATCCTGCTCATCTCGGACTTGAAATCATATGTAACAGCATTAATAAACCCTTTCGGGTCTGGCAACATCGCCCAAATCGCGTTTCCCTTGGTTTTCGTTTATTTAACGAAAACACAACTTTACATAGAAAAAGCCCTTTTTCATGGATTTCAAAATATATGGACTGTCGTTTATAACTCTGTCAGGTTCGGCTATTGCATTGCATATATATATATATATATATATATATATATATATATATATATATATATATATATATATATATATATATATATATATATATATATGTATGTATATATGTATATATGTATATATGTATATATGTATATATGTATATATGTATATATATATGTATACATATATCTATATATATATATGTATATATATATACCTCACTCTGTTCTGTAGCTCCAATGCGATATTGCGATGCGACTTGTTGTAATCGCATATCGCGCATCCCCGGGGTTCTGTGCATATGGCATGGCCTTTGCCGACGCCGATCCACCGATTTCGGCGATTGCAACGTCACTCGGCCCGGGGGTCCCGCCTTAAGCTCCATGTTATTGGCTGACACTGATCCGCTGATTTTGGCGATCGCAGTATCACTCGGCGCGGGGGTTCGTCCTTTGCCTTATGCTGTCGACGATTACGATCCACCAATGTCGGCGATCGACATATCGCTCAGCCCAGTCCTTATGCAACATCGCCTATCTGCCTTCGACCCAATATGTTGGGGATCGCACCATTGCATCGGCCCAGTCCTATTGCATGTTTGCTTCCGATAGCCTTCGATGCGTTTTTTCTTCATAAAGCCTTCTAGGCCATTTTTAAGAAGACTTGCCTATTTTTCTAAGGAACAAAGGGCATCTTCTTTGAGCGATAACTTCTACATCCTAAGTCCATTTTTTCCCATTCAAGTTGTAGTAGATTCAAGACGAGATGATCTCTGCAATGGGGCTATTTCCAGTAACTTCCTTGGACTTTCATTTTTCCTCTGTGAGGAACACCTTGACTTAGGAATCTATCCAAAATCCGTTTTGGATCAACAAAGGCAGTAAATGATAAAACAAAGAAGAAATCCTTCACACAGAGACAGTAAATGTTAAACAGAGGAGGTAGATAAAGACATACAGTTAAAAGACAAACAAATGAAATATACAGAAAGATGATCTATATCCAACTACCTCATACTGAGACATGTAAAAACTAAATGATTTACTATTGAAATACACAGTAAAAACATGAAATGTACAGTAAAACTAAAGAGCACAGTAAAGGTTATTGGTAGGTCAACAAGGTCAAAGAGTATCAGATGAAAGTGTATTAGATGAAAGGTCATAAGTAAATATGGCATCTAGGGTGAAGACCAAACAGCCAAGCAACTTAAAGGGTAAAAGATCAAAGACCAAAGCCAGCATAACCTAAATAACAGGGACAACAAGCAGCAGTTCAATCGCTATCTCTATCTTCTTGCATGAAGATATTTCCTTTTCCTTAAATAAATCATCTTTTGTTAAAAAAGTTTAGGATATTTTCTTAGTTCTATTGTTGTATAAATAACTCTCCTTACGAGTTATTATGGGTTCACCATTGAACCAGGTTGACCATTGAAGAAGAGTTGCACCCTTGAAGAAAGGTGGCACCCTTGAAGAAGCATTTGTAAACATTTGATGTACTTAGCTTTTCTGGGCCCTTAATAAAAAGCAAAGGATTTTGAATTCAGTTTTACACAGTTTGTGTTTCCTATAAGTTTTTCCAGTATTACACATTATGTTTTTCTTCACATTCTTATGTATTACAGAGATACCTAGGTAGGAATAATTGTGTCTCAATCTATTCTTATAAGCTTCTGAAGTGATAATCTATAAAGAGAATGGATTAATGAACGGTCTGTTTAATTAATTCCCTCTGAATCAATAAATCATCAGCATCTTGTTGTAAGAATAAGCATATTCTCTTGAGCCTTCTAAACATTGGTTAGATTTTTTCATACTTATGATTGTTTAATTTTCTGTCTAAAAACTGTAATAATCATATTATTTTTTGTTTCTGCTCACCACTATTCAAGCTATTTCACTGTGTAAAATTTTATAGCAGCCCTCTGTTTTGGAATTAATATTATTCAAAAGGTTAGGCATTACAATGTTATATCTGTTTCATTCATTTGTCCTCCAAATTAAAACAAAAATCCCCAAAACAATTATCCTAGATGCTCTAGCTTGATAGCTAACCATTATCAACTTAGAGGTACAACATCAATCTGGCACCACTGCTGGGGATTTGAATTCTATTTTCCTGGGACAACGATATTCATTCTATTCCTTTAAGGTGATTAAAGGTCTAGAAAGGTTAAAATCCTTCACCTGGCGACTCCACTAGCCCAAATTGGCACCTTTTAAGCACACTAGATCTCATTCAGAATCTGACTTAGTTAATCCTCTGTCAGATCCTGAAAAACTTCTGAGAAAAGCCAATTCTAAAAGGAGACATCAACCATATTCTTCTTCCTCTTCTGCCTTGCAGTCTGAAGATTTAGTATCATTTGATCCTTTTAGTAATATTCCATCTGATCCTAATTTAACACAAATACCTCCTAGGGTTTCTGAACTATTAGATAGGGGAGTTGATTTAGGTTCAACTTTCCTCATTCATTCTTTTGAAACACATCAAGAACCCCCTCTACCACCAAGATCACCTAAAACTAAGTCTGAATTGGGTGTTCATTTACCTGAATACAAACCCACGGATTTCATATCCCCTACCACTTATTCATTTGATTCCACTTCTGAACGACCTGAAGCTTCTACTTTTGAACAACCTGAAGAGACCATCTTTGTATATTCAAATCCACTCTTTGAAACAAAAAAGGGTATTCATTCACCGATCCCAAAGTTAGTCCTTAAGACTCCTTTAAAGTTATTCAGAAGACCTCCTCCTTCTTCACCTCCACATAGTCACACACCCCCTTAATCACCTTCTTCTACCTCTTCTTCATCTTCTTCTTCTTCAACCACTTAAACACCTCATACACCACCTTCTACTATGGAATTCCAACCTATTGTACATGCTAGATAAGTAGCTTTAGTCCTACCTGCTAACCTCGATGCACTCCCAGTCGGATTCTTAAAATACCTTCCCAGGTATAATGAAGAAATTGGTCCCACAGCTGAGGACCATCTTCAATCTTTTCTAGACTTTGTAGACAACATGAGTATCGAATAAGAAAATGTTTACATGATATTGTTTGTACAGTCACTTGAAGGAAATGTAAGAATTTGGTTTAGGCAGTTACCTGTAAATTCCATTAAAAATTGGGAAGAGCTTACAAACATATTTAAAAATCAATGGGGTGTAAAGAAAGATCCTCTTTACTTTTTGACTAAGTTTGAAGAACTTAAAAGAAACTTTGGTGAACCTGTATCAGATTTTATCAAAAGGTTCAATAAACTTTATCATAAGATGCCCCCTGATTGTAAACCCCCTGTAGCAACAGCTAAGTCTAGGTTTTCTAAAGCCTTTGACGATGATTTTGCTGTAATGCTTAGAGAGAGAACTTCAAGAACTCTTGAAGACATGCAAACAAATTCTATAGAGGTGGAAGCAAATAGGGCTGCTTCAACTACCTTGAAAGCTAAAGAGGAAAAGGCCCAAAGAAAACTCAAATCTATTCAAGAAGCTTCTAGTCCCTCTAGTTCTTCTAAGACTAAAACGGAAGATTCTAAAATAGATGAAATAACTTCTCTTCTTAGAAATCTATCTAATAGAATTTACAAGATTGAGAGTCAACCTAGGAAAGTTCAACAAACAGTTACTAGACCCCAAAATCAAAATCAAGGTCAGTATAGAAGGAATCCATAATTACAAATTCTTCAGAGAGCTAGTAATGCTCAGTAGGTTCCTACTCCTTTACTGGTAGATGACCAGCAATCTAATGAAAATACTATGACTATTACTGAAGATATCAATAACATGGATACTTCTGCTAATAAAACAGTTATTATTCCTCTCTCACAACAAAATCAGGTTCAAGAAGATCAATAATCCTCATAGGTTTCTAAATACCATGCCTTCTCTGAATTTTTAATTGCAGAGTTGAACAAGAGATCTGATCTTAGGCCTAGACCTGGCCCTGAAAGACCTCCTAAGGAGACTCCAATAATTGAACATCGTACCAAAGCTTCTAAAACTCAAACAATTGTTATTCGACCATTAAATCAGTCAACTGATACTGCTCAAAATGATAAAAATGCTTTGACTACATTTAATGTTGAAAAAGAGTTAGAAAGAGTTAAAATCCCAATTCCACTTTTAGAACTTTCCAAAAACACTGGGTATAAAAATCAAGTCTCCAAATGGATACAAAACACCTCGGTTGATGCTGAAAGTGATATCATTAGTTTGCAAGATGAAAAACCAGCAGTTGTCTTTGGTCCTAGCTCAGATATGATAGATGAAATAGTGTCTCCTTTCTATGTAACTCTTAACACAAATGATTCCATGTTATATAATTGTATGCTTGATTTTGGAGCATCGCATAACCTCATGCCAAAACTATCATGGACCATTTGAAACTTGACATAACTATATCCTATCATGACTTGTACACCTTTTATTCTAAAAGGGTGCCCTCCCTAGGATTGATTAAGGATTTAGTAGTCACCCTTGCCCAAATTCTAGTGAAAAGTGTAGTGCTTGATATAGTTGTCACAGATATCCTTCCCAAATTTGGAATGCTCCTTTCTAGGTCTTGTTGTGCCAAATTAGGGGGCACTCTTCAGATGGATATGTCTTATGCCACTATTCTAGTTTATGGGGGAGAAAAACTAAGGTTATATAGAGAGGTAAGATTTGTGCACACTGTTTGCAAAACATACCAGCCAAGGAACCATCCATTTATGCAATTGATTAGGATTTTGGTTTCTTTCAACTCTCTTCAAACCAAATACATGAAACTCAAGTTAAAATAGAAGATGTAATTGAAAGTCATGTACCAAATAAAATTGATGTATGGAAACTATTTTTTGATGGTTCTTGTACAAAACATGGGGCAGGAGTTGGGGTAGTTTTAATTTCGCCAGAAAAAAGAAAATATCACCCAATCATGCAAACTCAACTTCGAAGTTACAATTAATGTGGCTAAATATGAATATTTCCTTTTAGGACTACAATTAGCCAGAAGCTTAAAGGTTCAAAACTTAAGTGTTTTTACTGATTCAAAACTTATTGTTAAACACGTTAGAAATATTTGCCAGACTAAGCATCCTAGGCTTAGGTCTTATCGAAATGAAGTTTGGGATTCAGTTGAAAACTTCTTTGATGCTTTTAATTTGACTTATATTCCAAGAAATCAGAATATTCATGCAGATGCCTTAGCTGTTTTTGCTAGTTCATTTAAAATTCCTGATCAGACCAATGTACTCTATCAAATACAATTCAAGTATAGACCATCCATCCCAGACAATTTAAAACACTGGCAGATATTTGAAGATGATGAACATTTGAAATATTTTCTGCAGGTTATAGATGATTTTTCAGTTCTACAAATTGATGAAGATAAAACAGAAATAAATGAAAATGATACTTCAAATTTCAATTCAAAAATTGTTGATCATGACATTATTCAATTGTCTAACAATTTAATTCCCAAAGGCCTCATTCCTTTATAAAAATTTTTGATCAAAATGATGTCCTCAGAAACCCTTAGTCCATTTCTTCACAAGATGACATAGAAGAAATTAATATTGGAACAAATGATGATATTAAAAACATCAAAATATTTGCATCTCTAGATCTTGAGATCAAAGCTCAATATCTTAAGTTACTTCAAAATTATAAGGATGTTTTTGAATGGACCTATGCTGATATAAAAACTTATGATAATTCATTAATACAACATAATATTCCTTTAAAGCCAGAAGCAGTTCCTTATCAAAAGAAACTTAGGAGAATCAATCCAGCTCTTCTACCAACTATAGAAAAGGAAATTAAGAAATTTCTAGATACCCATATCATTCTCCCTCTTAGATATTCTAATTGGGTTGCAAACTTAGTTCCTATTAGAAATAAGAATGGAGAAATCAGACACTTTGTGTGGACTTTAGAAATTTGAACAAAGCATCATTAAAGGATAACTATCCTTTGCCCAAAATGGATCAGTTACTTCAAATGGTTTCAGGAGCACAAATACTTTCTATGCTTGATATTTTTTCAGGCTATAATCAGGTAAATGTTGATCCAATAGACAGAGAGAAGACAACCTTACTACACCCTAGGGTACATTCATGTATGCCAGAATGCCATTTGTCTTATCCAATGCTGGAGCAACATTTCAGAGAGATATGGATGTAGCTTTTGTGGGTCAGGTAAATAAATTTGTGGTCATTTATCTTGATGACATAACTGTTTTTTTCTAAATCTGATCAGAAACATCTAAAGCACTTGATGAAGGTTTTTGACAAGTGTAGAAAATTCGGAATATCATTGAATCCTAAAAAGTCTCTCTTTGCTATCAAAGAAGGAAAACTGTTGGGCCATATAATTTCAAAAAAGGGAGTGGTGATTGATCCCAAGCATGTGTCTTCCATTGAAACATTGACCTTACCTAGAAATAAGAAGGAGATTCAAGATTTTCTAGGCAAGATTAATTTTTTAAGGAGATTCATCCCAAATTATACGGAGATTGTAAAAGATATAACTGACATACTCCAAAAGGATCATGAAGTTAAATGGACTGTCTCTTCCAGACATGCCTTTGATCAGATCAAGAAAGCTATCTCTAAAGCTCCCACCTTGGCCAACCCTGATTACACTAAACCATTCAGAATCTTTTCCTTTGCCTCAGAAACAACCCTTGTTGTTGTTATGTTACAAAAGAATGAAGATTCCCATGACCAACCCATAGCCTTTTTCAGTAAGGTTATGAGAGATTATGAGCTTAAGTATGACATAATTGAGAAGCAAGCCTATGCCCTTATTCAAGCCCTGAAATCTTTCAAGATGTATGTCCTACATTCTCCTATTACTGCCTATGTTCCTAGTAGTGTTGTGAAAATTGTTTTAACCCAACCAAACACTGATGGAAAGAGAGGTAGTTGGATCACTCAAATACTGGAGTTTTATCTAACTATAAAAACTACTAAGCTAGTAAAAGGCCAAGGATTAGCTAAGCTTCTAGCTAAATCCAACTATAAAGTGCTCGGAATCAATTCTGTTTTAGAGATACAAGGGAAGAATCCAGAAGAACCTTATCAAACATTAGATAAGAAGAATACATAAGAAACTTTTGTCCTTGCAAAAGGGGATAATCCATACGAACCTTCCCTTCATCCTGAAGAAAAGAATCCACAAGAACCTTTACCTTCAGATCAGATCAACCCTTTATACATTGATGACAAATTTCTGTTGTCAGATTGGTACCAAGACATTGTAAATTTCTTGATCCATTTTGAATGTCCAACATCATTCTCCAAAATCCAGTGTAAAACTCTCAAACTGAAAGCAGTCAAGTACTATATCATAAATGCAAATTTATACTGGAAAGACCCACTAAATATTTTGTTATTATGTTTAACAAAATCAAAAACTGAAGGAATCATTGACCAATTTCATACAGGATTTTGTGGAGGACATTATCCTTCGAGAGAAACAACATATAATATATTAAGGGGAGGATTTTATTGGCCAACATTGTTCTTACAAGTAGGAGCAAAGGTCAGAGGTTGTGTTCCTTGTCAAATGTTTGCTGGTAAGCAAAAATTAGCAGCTCTTCCACTAGTTCCATCAATAGTCTCAGAACCTTTTAGCCAATGGGGATTAGATTTTATTGGAGAGATTCATCCTACTTCAAGTAATCAGCATATATGGATCCTCACTGCAACAGACTACTTCACTAAATGGGTGGAAGCAATTCCAGTGAGAAATGCTCCTGATTCAGTAGTAATCAAATTTATTGAAGAGAACATCTTATCAAGATTTGGTTGCCCAACTCAAATTGTCATTGATAATGCAATTTTTTTTATAGTGTTAAAATGATTGAGTTTTGTCAGAAATATTAGATTTTGTTACATCATTCAACTCCATAGTACCCACAAGGTAATGGCCTTGCAGAATCCTCAAATAAAAGTCTGGTAAAGGTAATAGAAAAGACTCTAGCAGATCATAAAAAGAGTTGGGTCTCTAATTTAATTTATGCAGTATGGGCAAACAGAGTTACTCCAAAGAGATCTACTGGAAAATATCCTTTCTAGATAGTTTATGGGAAAGATGCAATCTTCACTACCAATTTGGCCTTCCTTGTTTTAAAATTCCTGTAAGATTCAACAGATGAACTTGATGACTTTTCAAGGAGAATAAATTAGACTATTGAACTAGATGAAAACAGAGATGAAGTTCAATACAAATTGAAAAAGTATTAGAATAAGATTAAGAGCCTGTTTGATAGAAGAGCCAGGGAAAGGGACTTCAAGGAAGGTGATCTAGTTTTAAGATGGGATTCCAGGAGAGAAGAAAAGGGAAAACATGGCAAGTTTGACAATTTGTGGTTTGGACCTTTAGCAATTGCTAAAGTGAAGGGAAAGAACACTTTTGTGCTAGAAAATATTGAGGGGCTATATTCCACTTATCCCATAAATGGAAGGTTTCTCAAACATTACATTCAATACTGAGAAGTTGAAGTAGATTTCATTACTTCCATTGTAAAAACTCCAGTTTCTTTTAAATTTCAAGCCGTCAATGCGAATTTTTTTTATAGCAAAAGACTCCATAGCCTGAGGAGAAGGCACATGGATCTCCAGTTTCTCTGCATTCTACAAGAGAAAGCAGTCCCCAGTTGGAGCCAATGTTGTAGCATTTTTTGGTTTTGATAAGTTAGAATCAATTAGTCAAAAAATGAAAATATTTTTCAAAAAATGTTAAGCTAGGATATGGACAAAAAGAATACTGAATAAAAATGTTAGGAAATATTTTGATAAATATGTCCATATCAAAGAATATGTTAGAATGGATGCCGTAAAAAATGAAGGCAAAAATAAAATGTTAGGTTAGAGAGAAAAGAAAAAAGCAATAAACTTTGAAAGTGTGCAAGTCCAAGTGCCACTACTTTTTACTTTATTATGAAAAATAATGTTTGTGTGCAGCTTGTCATAAATGCCACAACCCATGATAGTCAAATAGTTTAATCTTGACTAGTTCATTCTTTAAATTTCATGTTTATAGTTAGAGAATAAAGATCTAGCCAAACTATTTAATCTTGGCAGATCAGTAGTTAGGTAGAGGATAATGAGTTCATCAGTTTAATCTGAGCCCTTGGATGTTATGAGGTTAGAATTAGATAGTTTGATTTTCAATAGAAAAAGGAAAGAAAATGGTCTGCTAGCCTAAATGCATCCAACTAAGTGAAGAAAAAATGTTAGGGTAAGTAGTGGGTAGATAAAAGAAAGGTTGCAGAAGTGCAAAGTTGATTGAAGCCTAAGCACATTTATCATGCTTGATCATGTGTTTCAGTGTGCAGGAAGAAATTATCAAAGTGAAAATATCTTCACAAGTTGATTTGGTTAACTTCCCCTCATTCATTTCATTCCCCACTACATATCTACTAATTTCCCATCATCCCATCATTTCCTAAGAAAATACCCTTTTCCCTTCATTTTCACCATTTCCCTTGGTTTCACACATTTTCCTAGCAATTTGCCCTCCGAAGATCATTTCCTTACTCAAAACCCCTTTTCCCTAGTGTGAAACCATTTCCCCTTGAAAAAATCACTTTCCCATTATTAATTCCCTAGAAACCCATAAAAAACCCTTTACCCTAAGTGTAAATTCCCCCTCCCCTTTATCTAATTAAACTCCACCATACCCATAAAATCCTAAAAAAACCCTTTTAAACCCATAAAACCCCTTTTTACCCTAAGTTTTATTAAACCCCGCATTTCTTAGAAAACCTCCGCTATATTCCTTTTTTCCTGATATAAGAACTTTTAACCCACCCACTTGGTGTGGTTAACAAACCCTACCACACAGTTAACCCTGGTCCCACTCCATAAACCCATCACAATGTGTTTAAACCCACTTTATTCATAAGATAATTACAAAACACTTGTAATTAACCCCCAGGCCTCACTAATCTCCGCGCCTGTTCCCTTCGTGCAACTCCACCACGCGACAGCCCTCCAATCATATGCTCCTAGATCTAACGGCCCACAGCCATATTGCACGCTCGCGATCTCCGAGCTTTACCCGCCCGAGAGCACGCGAGATTCGTGGTTTTGCTCGGGTCCCTTGCAGTTACGTGGCAGCTCCATGTTAACTCGCATGCCCTCGGAGAAAAACCACCCCACGGCCAAAAGTAGTGCGATGAGCCTCCGAAACTGCTCCCCGCGTATGATAAAACCATCCACTATTCACTTAACCCTTCCACGCCAAATTTTAAAAGTTAACCATTTAAACGCAAAAACCCTCATTTTCGCTCTTTTTGCTCGTTTTTTCACTAAAACCTGCCTAACCCTTCTTGCGCTACCCTAAGCCTCTGCAACCGATTTAACCAATGTTTACCTCCCGAACACACTCCAGACTCCATCCACAGACCTTTCAACTCAAATAAATCCATTGTGGCCCTCCCTACCAACCTGTGTTTTTTCCTAACAATTGCTATATTTTGCAGGTGATTAGGAGAAGACCAGAAGCTTGTATAAACAGTTTGATAGTAATCTAAAAGCCTGTTTGTTCTAGATTCACAAATAAATCCATTCAAAAGCCTTTATTCGGAAGAAAAATGCATTTATTACAAAGCAGAAGGAAACAATTTACAAAGGCAGTAAATGATAAAACAAAGAAGAAATCCTTCACACAGAGACAATAAATGTTAAACAGAGGAGGCAGATAAAGACATACAGTGAAAAGACAAATAGATGAAATATACATAAAGATGATCAATATCCAACTACCTGATACTGAGACATGTAAAAAGAAATGATTTACTATTGAAATACATAGTAAAAACTTGAATTGTACGGTAAAAGGAAAAAGCACAATAAAGGTTATTGACAGGTCAACAAGGTCAAAGAGTATCAGATGAAAGGTCATAAGTAAATATGACATCCAGCATGAAGACCAAGCAACCAAGCAACTTAAACGACAAAAGATCAAAGACCAAAGCCAGCAAAACCTAAATAACAAGGACAACAAGCAGCTTTTCAATAGTTGTCTCTATCTTCTTGCATGAAGATATTTCCTTTTCCTTAAATAAATCAATTTTTGTAAAAACAATTTAGGATATTTTCTTAGTTCTACTATTGTAGAAATAACTCTCCTTACGAGTTATTATGGGTTCACCATTGAACCAAGTTGACCATTGAAGAAGAGTTGCACCCTTGAAGAAGCATTTGTAAACATTTGATGTACTTAGCCTTTCTGGGCCCTTAATACAAAGAAAAGGATTTTGAATTTAGTTTTACACAGTTTGTGTTTCCTGTAAGTTTTTCCAGTATTACACATTATGTTTTTCTTCATATTCTTATGTCTTACAAAGATACCTAGGTAGGAATAATTGTGTCTCAATCTATTCCTATAAGCTTCTGAAGTGATAATCTATAAAGAGAATGGATTAATGAACTGTCTATTTAATTAATTCCCTTTGAATCAATAAATCATCAACATCTTGTTGTAAGCATAAGCATATTCTCTTGAACCTTCTGAACATTGGTCAGAGGTTTTCATACTTATGATTGTTTAATTTTCTGTCTGAAAACTATAATAATCATATTATTTTTTGTTTCTGCTCACCACTATTCAAGCTATTTCACTGTGTAAAATTTTATAGCAACCCTCTGTTTTGGAATTAATATTATTCAAAAGGTTAGGCATTACAGTGTTATATCTGTTTCATTCATTTGTCCTCCAAATTAAAACAAAAACCCCCAAAACAATTATCTTAGATGCTCTAGCTTGATAACTGACCATTATCAACTTAGAGGTACAACACAATCCACACCAAAATGGAGTTGTTGAAAGAAAGAACAAAACCATTGAAGAATCCATTAAGGCAATGATGCATGATCAAAAACTTTCATATTTTTATATGGAGTGAAGCAACTATGAAAGTTGTATATATTCAAAATAAAAGTCATCATCGAATGTTTGAAGACAATACGCCTAAAGAGGCATTCACTGGACATAAACCACAGGTTGGAAATTTGAGAATATTTGGTTTTCTAGTCTATATCCATGTACCCAAAGATAAGAGAAAGCTAGAGTCTTCAGTAAAGAAAGGAATATCCATTTGATATAGTGAGTCATCAAAGGCCTACAAAATCTATGTTCCATGACAATGATAGGTTGAAGTCATCAACAACATTACCTTTGATGAGAATGTTGCCTATTGAAAATCTAAATAAGTTCCCATGGACGTTGATGTTGAAAAAGAACATAAAGCTCCCAAGGAAGAAGATTCAAGTCCATCCAATTCTTTAGAACATCCCATAAATCATTAAGAAGAGTTAGAAAGACCTAGTGATCTAGTGGACCCAGTTGTTGTTCCTGAAATCAAGAAAAGGTCAGCTTGGCTTAGATCTACTTTTTAGGAAGCAGGACTTGCAGCACCATGTGGCACCTTCAGGGAAAGAAAGAGCACAAAGAGGCATTCTTGATATGCATCATTGATGACCAATCTCATTGATTATGAACCTTCCACCTTTGAATAAGTAGTTAGCCAACATGTTTAGAAGGATGCGATGTTGGAAGAATACCAATCAATTATGAACAATGATGTATGGGAGATTGTGCATAGCCCTCAAGGGAAGTTAATGGTAACCTCCAAATGGGTATACAAGATCAAGCATGTAGTGGATGGAAACATTGAAAATACAAGGTGATATTTGTGGCTAGAGGTTTCTCCCATAAAGAGGGAGAGGATTATGATGAAACTTTTGCTCTAGTTCCCAGGTACACTACTATTAGATCTATTATTTCTGTTTATTCTTCTATGGGTTGGAATTTAAATCACATGGATGTAAAAAATGATTTTCTCAATGGCGTGATTGAGGAAGAAGTGTACATAGAAAAACCTCAAGGTTTTGAGGTTCATGGGAAAGAGTCTCATGTATGTAGATTAAAGAAATCCATGTATGGACTTAAGAAAGCACTTAGGGCTTGGCATTCTTGAATTTACAACTACCTTGTTGGCATTATGATACAGGTGTTGTCCTTCATGGCAACTCACTCAGATGAAAGATCATGGTGCAGCATGTCAACAACAAAGAATTACAGATCAGACTACAGAGAATGAAGAAAGAGAGGTATACGCAGGTTCACCTTGACCAAGCTGCGTATACACGCAAGTTCACTGAACACAAGTAGCGTATACGTACACACGCACTTTCACAGAAGGAAAAGCGTGTATATGTTGGAAAACTAAGTTTTTGGTCCGAGGTATTTGGTCCAAGGTATTTTGATCATGGTATTGGTCCAAGGTATATGGTCTAAGGCATTGGCCCTAGGTATTTGGTCTAAGGTATTGGTCCTAAGTGGTTTTGATCCATGGTATTGAGAAAGGCCTAAAACTATATAAGGAGGAGAAGATCATTAGGCTAAGGTGTGCAAGTATCGAATATCTAATGAAGTGTGAGATCTAGTATGCAGGTTATTGGCTTATGGTGCTTTGCTTGATCTGAACCAAGGATGAACCTTAGCGATTGATGAAGGATAAGATCTAATGATGGATCGGGACCTTAAGACTGGAAATGAATTATCATAATGTGGTTTGATCATGTATAGTCTACATTTGAATACTGAAGCATGTGTTATTATGTAAATGTTATGATCTGGGTATAACTGAAGTCTGGAATAACTAAAAAATTATGAATTAATATTTACAGATGTGTACGCTGGTTGGCTTTGATAAAAGTGCGTATACACGCTGGTTCGACACATGGAAGTAGCATATACCTTATGAAGTATGTTTCAGTTGTTTCTGTTTGCTGTTGCAGAGTTCTGGGTTTTGCGTTGGGTTCCAGTGACTGTATTCTAGTGACAATGTTCTGAATAATCAGATTCAGGTTATGGTGACTGAGTTTCAGTGATTGGTTGATGTAGATGTACTTGTTGACTTTATTGCAGTTATGATGTTGTTGATGGGTCCAGTATGAAAATTGAATGAAACGTGGCCTTCAGATTGTGGTGTTGTGTTCCAGGAGTATCCAGTCTAAAAATTCATGAAACGTGGTCCTTGGTAGAAGAGTGGAGTTTTCTGTAGGTTGGCACCTACGTACTAGTAAACATATTGGCTAGTACAAGAGCTAGGGGGTTGTAGCTCCCTTCCAGTAGTAGCTGGAGAATGAGAGAAGGTTGTAGCCTTTTGCAGGTGGGTGCCTGCATACTGGTATGAGTCTGCACCAGTACAAGATTGTAAATAGATTTTCTTATTATTAAAAGAAGACAGAGATGACAGTAGCAGGTGGTTTTTACCCACATTGGGTTTCCACCTTATATCTTGGTGTTCATGTGTGTTTCTTATGTGTGATGCTTTATTCTTCTTTTACTGCACTGTCTAATAAATCTCTGATATACTGGTTAAAGTTCAATACATGATAAACTGTCTAAATCAAAAGTTCTCTACATATACACTGGTTGCTTTAAGTACAGTCACATGTACACACTAGTTCACTTAGCTGAAGTAGCGCATATAAATCTGTTTGGGAAATTAAAATATTGATCTAATAATACTGATTCACCCCCCTCTTAGTATTATTTCCAACATACCTAACAAGACTCGGTTTCTCTAAAATTGATGATAATCCAAATCTATATATCAAGGTTGAGAAGAATGAACCTATGATTTTATTATGGTATGTTGATGACTTATTTTGATAGGTGTAAAGCATATCATTATTTGGTGTAAGAGGGAGTTGGTTTTTGAATTCGATATGAAGGATCTTGGGTTGTTGCACTACCATTTAGGGATAGAAGTATGGCAGGAGCCTATTGAAATATTCCTTGGTCAAGAAAAATATATTATCAAGATCTTGCAAAAGTTTGGATTGATGTATTATAAATCAATGGCAGATCCCATGGTGACAAATCTAAGAAAGTTGAGAGACTTTGAGTCAGATCGAGTAGATCCATCCATGTACCAGATGTTGATTGGCTCACAAATGTATTTAGTTAACATCAGGCCAGACATTTGCTTTGCAGTAAATACTCTAAGCCAATTTCAAGTTGAACCAATACATGATCATTGGATTGCAACAAAGCATGTATTGAGATATTTGTGTGGTACACTTGATGATAGTTTGAAATATGTCTCAAATGGTGATATACAACTATAGGGATATGTGGATGAAAATTGGGTAGGAAGTGTTGAAGACAGAAAGAGTACATCTGGAGGTTGCTTCAATTTGGGCTCTGCTATGGTTTCTTGGATGAGAAGGAAGCAAACATTTATTGCACTTAGCACTATTAAGGCATAATATATTGTAGCTAGTTTAGCGAGTTGTGAAGAAGTGTGGCTTCTAAAGTTACTTGCAGGACTATTTGGTCAAGTGCTAGAACTGACTGTGATATATTGTGACAATAAAAGTTGTGTGAAGCTGATAGATAATACAATTTTATATGATAGGTCGAAGCACATTGATATCAAGTACCACTTGCTCCTTGATATGGTGCAGAAGGTGTTGGAATTGTAACTAGGTTCGGCCTTTATAATAGTGATTATACTTGTGTCAATATGTATTTTATCTAATAATAAAAGGAAGAAAAATTATTATTATTATTTTATCAACCAAGCTATTCAAGCTTTATTTTGGTTAAAAGAAAAATTCAAACAACATGTTATTTGTGACCCTATGAAAATAAGTAAAATTTGAATTTCCGTAAGCGCCATTTGTTTGTCCAAGTTACCAAGTCAGCCCTCCAAATGGATAGGTTGGCCACACCATAAGATGTGTCTCTTCATATGGTCGAACAACTATTTATTGGCACATATTCTCCATTATTTTTCATCAATTTTGGAACTCTTTTATGGAGAGATAATTTGGGTCGGTGGCATAAATCTGAGGCATGAGAACGCATACCTTCAATGGCATCATCTATCTCTGTAATGTGAGTTTCCAAGACATATTCTATCTTTGTAATGTGAATTTCATGTGGCATATTCCTATTTATAATGTGAATATTCTTGAGGCACTGTTGAAAAATGTGCAACAAGAAATGTTAAATTTAGAATGTGTTAAAAATAGACCTGCTAAAAATAGCATGTCTAAAAATAGTATGTATAAAAATAACAGTTTGGCCAGTGAGGTCATTTCCCACATTGGGTGAGAGGTGAAACTGCTAAAAATAGAAAGTTCTAAAAATAGCATTTATAGGTCCCTTCCTATTTATAGCAGTCCCAAGTCTATCTATAGGAAGTAAAATTAATTTTGGTCTTAACAGCAGTGGGAAATATTAATTAATTAATTCAGTTGAGTTAATTAGTTAAGGAAATTCGAATTTGAAGTCTTTGTGAGCATGCACATGAGTTGTCCCACTGATTGAGGAATTTATCCTTAATTTCCTCCATTGATTGAGGGAATAAGTATGAGTTCTATAATGAGAGAATCAGTTGACTTAGTTCTAACTAGTCAAGTCCAGTTAGATTATTTTAACAAGTTATTAAAATAATAAAATATAGTTTTTTAATGTTTGCATGCATGTGACAACTATTATTTTAGATAACTGAGGATTCACTCATGGATAATTGTTGCATGTCAGTTCTGTCAGAGACCTAGTTGAGATCAAATGTGGGACAATGTACTATCATATGCTTGACTATTTCTAGTAAGTAGTTTTTGCATGGTTGAGGAACTAGTGTCGTCAAGGATTACGTAGTTGGACCATAGGTTAACTTGGTATGTTTGGAATTAATTGCATATGCTTTTGCTATTATTTCCTAAGCAAACTACACAAGGAAATAGGGATTGGAACATAGGTAAAGCCTATATATACAGGGCTTGTTTGGTTCATGAGATATATCTTCATATCTTCATAGTTCATTGAGAACTGAATAGCTTGAGAGCTAATTCTTTTTGTATTGTGAAGAGGATTTCCACTTGATTGATAATACATGGTTGGGGTTTTATGTTGGTGCTTTCCCCTGGATATATCTTGTGTTATGTGTGATTATTTCTCTTGATCAGTTATGCATGTTTCTACTTGATGTTGTTCATGAATTCGATTATTCTTTCGCTTAATGTTTTGTAGATGTAGAACAAGTATTATGCTTTAGGACATTGCATATATCAGTTTGTTCTACAGGCGAAATTTCTACATGGTATCGGAGCACATGTGATCAAGCAAGAATAGTATACTAGCAAGAGAAATTTGAAGTTTATTATTCGGGATATAGATCTCAAGTTCTTATCACATATATTTCATCGATGGCATTCTATGGTTTGAGGCTTGAGTATGCCCTTGATGACAGCTCAAACTATATAGCTTGGAAGGATCACATGGAGGTAGTTTTGGCAGATAATGGCCTTAAAGATTTCATTGATCAAGAAATTCCTAAGCCTACTGACAAGACTGAGAAGGTGGAATGGAGGAAGTGTGTGGCTAGAGCTAGGAGAATTCTCTTGGAGGGAGTGCGAGATCACATTGTCTCAAGCCTCCATGGGAAGGAGACTCCACATGCAATGTGGAAAACATTGAAAGATTTATATCAGAATAGCAGTGATCAGAGGAAGTTCGCACTGTAGGACAAACTTTGAAAGATCAAGTGTGAAAGGGATGAGACGATCTCTATGTATCTGACCAAGCTCATCACATGTAGGGATGAGCTTGCAAGTCTAGAGGTCATGACATCGGATGAGGATATGGTGAGTCTAGCACTCCTTGGCCTTCCTGAGAGCTGGCATAGCTATCAGGACTCGGTGAATGGAAGGGAAAAACTGCCAGATTGGGAATGACTATGGTCAGATTTGATGCAGGAGGAGATCAGACGGAGCACCAGAGACAGTTCTTCATCCATGCATGATGAGAAGAACTGTGCCTTAGCGAGTAAGGCGAAGAAGGGGAAGAAGAAGGTTTCTCTTTCTGAATCCAGTTCTTCCAATGATGGGAAGAAGGTTGACAAATCGAAAGTGCGATGCTTTCGTTGTCATGAGGTGGGCCATTATGCTGCAAATTGTCCATGGAGGAAATCCAAGAAGGGATCCGGGGAAGGATCTGAAGGTGAGGCACTTGCTCCATAGTTTGAGTTGGATTTCACACTCTTCTCATGCATGGTTTCATCCATGGTGGTAAGTGGTTGGTTTCTTGACAGTGGAGCTTCTTTCCACATGACCGGTGACAAGAGTTTGTTCAGTACTTTGGAGGAGAAAGATCTCCAGATACTCATAGGATGGGTAATGATGAAAAGTATAGTGTCTCAGGTGTAGGCACGGTTATGGATCTCGCTTTACTTTGACCGATTTCAAGTATGTACCAGGACTGAAAAGAAACTTGGTGTCGATCGCGATGCTGGAAGACAGAGGCTATGATGTAGTCTTCAGTAAGGGAAAGGTTTTCCTTAGACACATCATCACTAGAAAGTGGAAATATATTGGTTCACGGGTCAAGAACCTGTATGCTCTTGAGGTTCAAGATGCATGCAAAGCCTTGAGAAGCAAGGCAACTGATAGAGACTTAGTGGTTGAGAGGGAGGGTATGTTATCTCTCAACATGCAGCCCCAGAAGAAGTCTCAGACAATTTTGGAGGAGCCACGATTAGTGCAGCAGCTTCAGGAGGTTGTGGAGTAGCCACAACAAGGGAAGCTGAGTGGAGATCGATTATAGACATCTACTCATGCAGAGACCTCCAATAGGGGGAAACTTCGAGCCAGGTGGGTTGAGGGATCACATGCAGCCATACCTCCATGTAAGAGGTGGGGTGATATAGAGTGATCGTCCCAAGGAGGAGGGGCAGGATCCTTGAGGTACCCAACCTCTTGGATGAGACCTTTCTATAGGAGCCCTAATGTGGAGTAGCAGGAATTGACTGATTGGGTAGATACAGATGCGGATGGAGCGGCAAAGAGAGCTACAGTGCAGGGAATCCCAGGACAGCGCATAGCTAGCAGGCTGCAGAAATTCGAGAGGCACAAGTGTTTTGCACAATGCTAGGTGGCATAGAGAGGTGTGCAATGGTGCGAGATGCATGGAGATGTTGCAGTAGCGTAGATGTCAGAGAGGGAGCACTTGTCAGCAGCAGGTAGAGCTTCAGCATTAGAGTATGTTCCTAGCCCAACAGAGTGGTCAATTGGGAGTGTTTTTGTTCCAAGTTTTTTTGGAGCAAGTGGACCAGGTAGATGTGTTGCATGCAGAACATTCCAGAGTTACAGGATCGGGTTCGAGAGAAAGCCTTTCTTGTTGAGAGGGAGTGTTGAAAAATGTGCAACAAGAAATGTTAAATTTAGAATGTGCTAAAAATAGACCTGCTAAAAATAGCATGTCTAAAAATAGCAGTTTGGCCAGTGAGGTCATTGGCCACATTGGGTGAGAGGTGAAACTGCTAAAAATAGAAAGTTCTAAAAATAGCATTTCTGGGTCCCTTCCTATTTATAGCAGTCCCTAGTCTATCTATAGGAAGTAAAATTAATTGTGGTCTTAAAAGCAGTTGGAAATATTAATTCATTAATTCAGTTGAGTTAATTAGTTAAGGAAATTCGAATTTGAAGTCTTTGTGAGCATGCACATGAGTTGTCCCACTGATTGAAGAATTTATCCTTAATTTCCTCCACTGATTGAGGGAATAAGTATGAGTTCTATAATGAGAGAATCAATTGACTTAGTTCTAACTAGTCAAGTCCAGTTAGATTATTTTAACAAGTTGTTAAAATAATAAAATATAGTTTGTTAATGCTCGCATGCATGTGACAACTATTATTTTAGATAACTAAGGATTCACTCATGGATAACTATTGCATGTTAGTTCTGTCAGAGACCCAGTTGAGATCAGATGTGGGACAGTGTACTATCAGATGCTTAACTATTTGTAGTAAGTAGTTTTTGCATGGTTGAGGAACTAGTGTCCTCAAGGATTACGTATTTGGACCATAGGTTAACTTGGTATGTTTGGAATTAATTGCATATGCTTTTGCTATTATTTCCTAAGAAAATTGCGCAAGGAAATAGGGATTGGACCATAGGTAAAGCCTATATATACAGGACTTGGTTGGTTCATGAGATATATCTTCATATCTTCATAGTTCATTGAGAACTAAATAGCTTGAGAGCTAATTCTTTTTGTATTGTGAAGAGGATTTCCACTTGATTGATAATACATGGTTGGGGTTTTATGCTGGTGCTTTCCCCTGGATATATCTTGTGTTATGTGTGATTATTTCTCTTGATTAGTTATGCATGTTTCTACTTGATGTTGCTCATGAATTCGATTATGCTTCCGCTTAATGTTTTGTAGAAGTAGAACAAGTATTATGCTTTAGGACATTGCATATATCGGTTTGTTCTATAGGTGAAATTTCTATAGGCACAAGCATGAAATATTCTAAGGCTTATATGTGAATGCTCTAAGGCACTAATGTAGGCATACATCCAAGTTTTTCTATACATTATTTATTCTATGAATACAAGCTACCTAAGATACCATTACATCAATATGTATGTGACCTTATATATTTATGTGGCATGGCATTTTAGGACAAACATATGACATTTTTGTGACCAGACTTATTGAATGAGTTATGCAGAATTTGGATGGGTGACTTGGAACTTGGATCATTGATTTGTTTGACTTTGATTTATCTTGTTGATGAAAAATCTATAAGGAAAGGATTGATGGGTTTTCCCCTTGTGGGTTTTGCCCTGGCCTCTTGCCTAACTTATGGATCTCTTGTATCTTGTGCACTATGATCTGTATATTTTAATGTGTAATTGCTTGATGACATAACTAATCAAAGTAAATACTAAGAAAAGGGTGCATATCAGTCACAAGAAATTACCATGATAATAAATTCTACATTGTATCTGAATTTCAACATGGTATCAGAGCTAGGATTGAAGGAACTTGAAGAGAAATTCAATCCAAGGAAGAAAAAGTTTGTGGTATAGATGATCAAGTAGAGTCGAGTTAGGTACAATATCATGTATATCTTCTATTCAACCTTGAAGGACAACCTAATGTTTACTATGGAAAAGTAGGACTATGCCACCAAATTAAAATCCCGTTGCATTGATCTATGGAAGGAGTCTCAATTCCAAGCATATACATGACATCTGAACTATCTTTGTTTCATAGAATCCAAAAATGAAGATTCTAGTTCAAGTTTCATGTGGTATAGAAAGCAATCAATATTTATTTTAGTGACATCAGAGATCTGAATTAAAGGTAACCAATTCAAATCAAAATAAAGTTCAAATATGAATTACATTACCTTTGTATCATCTAAAATGACGTATTTATGAGGAATTCAAAATTCTTTTTGACACTAGACAAGAATCTTCATGGTATGTGAGTTTATTGTGACACCATTTCTCTATGAAATCTAAGCTACTTGTCCAAGTTACCTATGGAATCTATTATCTTATGAGAACAATATTCCACACATATATTTGTTCTCCTCTAAGTACACATCATCTGAAGAATCGAAGTAAAGCTTATATCTTTGAAACAATGTGATTAATTTATATAATGGAGGTATGAACCTGTGAAAATCTAAACCTATGGAAGCCATCTGAACCTATGATTTGAGGGATATATATATTTCTGAAATATCCATACCTAAGGTGACACTTGTAACAGATAAAATTGTGACAAAGGATCATATTCTTGTTTTTGGTTGTTTGAATATAAACCTAGTCATATAAATCCTTGAATGATTACATGATATTCAAGGCATATGAGTTTCTAAGAAGAATGATTAGATGATAGTCCAATGCTACACATAGTTGTAGAGGACGGTGAAACCTGAAGCATTACCTCTCTGTGACAAAATAAGTCCTTGAAGCACTTTATTGGCATATGGCATCCTAGTAGCATTACAAACGACATAAAGAAATTATGAATTTTGGCACCATATTCAAGGAAGACAGGTAAAGTTTCTCAAGAGGTACGTGTAAATTTTGAATTAGGCATATGTTAAATATCTCTAGCATCCAATAAGTACGTCTTAGATGCATGATAGGAATGACATTCAAAAATTGTTAATGTCTAAGGTAGTATGAGGATATATATCCTCTCTCTTGAGAACAAGGACATAATCATTATAGTAAGTATTGCTCCTTTAGACATTCAACTCCATCTCATGATTAGAAGGTATGTCAATGAAAATTCTAGAATACCTAAATAATAAAGGAGCGAGAATTTTGAAGTATGCATTAGAGAAGTCAAAAATCTAGCATGCACCTAGATGGCAACTTGAAACAAAATTTGAGAAGGTTCTCCCTGTAAGAGGGAGAGGTTTATGATAAGACATTTGTCTCAAAGGACTCTTGAGTCATTGTAAAAGATGTTGCCTTCAGAGGAAGCTGGAAGTTGAACTTGACATGAAGGATCTTGACTTAATACACCACTACTTGGAAACCTAAGGATTGGCAGAAAACTGATGGAATCTTTCTTGATCAAAAGAAGCATGTGATCAAGATCCTTTAGAAGTTTGGATTTTGATCTTGTTGATCCATCATTGTACCGGTAGTTAATTTGTTCCTTGATACATTTGATTCATGATTGCATTATTTGGGCTAATAGTGCTGATGATGAAAGGTACTATTGGTAGTTGTTTCTGCTTGGATCTAATATGGTTCTTGGAAGAGCATAAAAGCAAGATTATGTTGCATTGAAAGAAACATAAGATTTGGCAGTTTGTACAGTTAGCTATGATGCAGTCTTGGCTTCGTAAAATGCTTGATGGACTATCTGATAACATGTTGGACTTGACCATGATACTTTAATCAATTTTTTATGATGATTGTCAAGAACTCAATTTTTATGGAAGGTCAAAGCACTTTATTATTCAAGAGCATGATGTTGATAGGAGTTGAGAAGATACAATAGATCTCCACAAAAGAACAAACAACTGATGTAAAGGAAGTATGAGTACTTCTGATGCAAGCTTGGGCTTGTAGATATCTCCTCCCTATTTGAGAGGGAGTGAGGAAGGATTTCTCCCTCTGGGTTAAGAGGGATTGAGGAAGGGTTTCTCCCTCTAGGTTGAGAGGGAGTGAGGCTGGACACATGGTTCGTCTTGTGTCATGTGCTGTGACAGATTAGGATTAAATTCCTAATTAAAGTACATGGAAATGGACAAGGAGAATGGTGGATTGGATAAGCATCTTGGACATACATTCTTGAGTCATGTATTGTGACAGATTAGGATTAACACCCTAAGTCAAAAACATGGACTTGGATAAAGAATGGTCCGATGGATAGAAATTTCCTTGAGGGAAATGGTCTAGTGGAGGACATACTCCGATGATCCTAGGTGGAGTATGTGCCTCAGAGAGGCAGCGTGGTGTCAAAATTTATGCCTCCCAACATTGTTCTCTAATCTAGTGGAGAGATAGAGCGTACTTGTCAAGAACTTGGTAGTTTGAAAATGTTGGTTATGATGATGCAATCATCATTGATGCTTATCAATCTAGATTCTTTCTTATAGAAGTTCTCAACTTGAGAATATCCTGATAAGTCATTATGAATACCTCCCTCATTAAGAGGGAGTGTGTTAGAAAATTAGAAAGGCATACATATTTTCTTATGTTGATAATTACTTGTGATATTAGTGTCCTTATTATATTTATTATGTTATTATTTTATATTTGTTTCATCAAGCAATCATAAAAAAAAAACAATATGAATATCATGGACACCAGATGTAAGCAAACAGTAGGGGCTAAAACCCCTATATAGGGGAAAACCCAGTCATCAAACTCTTCTTTCAGTAGATTCAAAATTAAGATGAGATAGAGCAGAACTCTAGACAAAAGACCTTCCTCCTCCACCAATTCAAACCTTCCTTCTTTCAAATATCCCTTTCTTAGCCTTCCAAATGCCAACCATTCAAAGTGTAGCTACAATTCAAAATTTTGATCTAGCAACATAATTTTCGGCCCAACAACTTGTTGGCCCTCATTTTTGGTCCAGTTTTGCTTAAGAAAACATACTTAATTTCTATATTTTCAATCCATTTTCCATCACATACACATCATTTTGATGTATTTATGCATATTCAGGTACATAAATTTAATTTTGCAATTTTTAGGTGTTTTTATGAAGATTGAATTTCAAGTGCATTTTTGGACAGAATCAGAAATTCCCATAATAGCTATATGGATTTCATATTTGTAGGATACCTAAGCATAAGTTGAATACATTTATGGAAAGCTTGGGAACTAGGATTGAACTAACTCCTATTGTTTTGGTCAAACCAATCTTAATCAGGCCCAGTCATTCATGAAATCCCTAGGAAATAGGGCAGTTTTATGATTTCATGGGATTTTCCATATTTTTAGTTATAGGTTGGATGATTTCACCTTGGATAGGTGGATATGGATAGATATCATTGTTAGAGATACTTTAGATCAGTTTGTTTCATAATATTCTATTTAAGCCGAAACTTTGAGTTAATTTGGAAACCCGTTCTACCTTCATTTTTTTGTTTAATGGTGTGGATGATTGATTGAATTTTCAATAGCTAATAATCTATTCAAGTGTGCAAGGCAAGGGTGGAGGGCCCCCACTCCAAGCTAGGTACACTTCATGGTTAATATAGCTTGATTTTCATAAACTAGTTGCTTTAGATTTGTTTACTTGTTTTACTTCAGATTTGTTTACTTGATTTGATGTATGATGATTTATGTTTGGTGATGAATCTTAGTTTATTTATCATATTTATATGAATGGACAACCCAATGTTCAATTTGAACCCTCATTCTATTGGATTAATGAATAAAAACTAAAGTTCATCCTTCTTGCTTTCAAGTAATTTTATGAAGTTCCAGTTTTCTAACAATAGTATTATGATCAATGAATTTGTGATGAGGAATAGCAAGGACCTCCTAAGTTAGGAGCCACTTCATCTCACATATATTGCATAAGTGAATTAGAAATTACTTAATTAGATTTATATTTATAATATGTATTTCCTTAGTTCTTCATATTTTATCTTTTATTCTTGACTACATCTGATATCCATACATTTTGGACATGCCTCTAAGTTTTACAAACCTGGATTGATAATGAAATACTTGTATTAATTTTTGTTAATAAATTAGCTCAAAAATTTGGCGCTGTTGCCGAGGAGGCATTCATCAACATAGTCAATTAGAAGATAAAAACAAAATCTAAAAAAAAACAATAAAAAATTAGTTATGTTATGTTTCTTTATGCCTAGAGATAGAGATCAGAAAGGTAGATTCATTAAGCAAAACCCCCCAAAAATTCAACCATCAGAACTAACTACATCGGTTGCTGGTAAACCAACTCTAGAAGAATTAGAGGAGAAACAAAGAACATGACAAAGATTAACTTTAATTGAAAGACAAACCTTGTTAGCCTTGGAAGTAAAAAGAAAACAAACTCCAAAAGCAACACCAACTTTAGAAAAACAAAAGGAAACAAGGAAAATTGTTAAACAAATAGATCAACCCATTTTTGAACCCATAGATCAACCTATTTTTGAAAACAAACAACAACTTGAATCTCAAGTTGCTATAATAGTTGAAACTATGATGGAAGAAGGGCAAGGATCCACTATCCTCACTCCAGAACAAAGACTTCAATATGAAAAACAACAGAGAGAATGGAGAAGACAAAGAGAGGAAGAGGCAAAAAGAGAAGCTGATAGAAAGAGAGAAGAAGAAAGAAAAACAAAGTATGATAACAAAAGATTAAATGATAATGAACAAGAAAATACTGATGATCAGGAAGCTACTTTTGGCTTTCCAATATTAGATACAAGTGCAATATTAGGAGAAGAAGTGAAAATGAAAAACATTCCACCTTCTGTATTGCCTAACTTTTATGGAATGTCAACAGAATATCCTGACTCATTTATGTTTGAATTCGATATCTTGTGTAGAACTTATGGATACACAGATGACACACACAAGCTTCGCCTCTTTCCTGCTACTTTGAAAGCGGCATCATTAAAATGGTTCATGGGTTTAAGAGAACATACAATCACTTCTTGGGATGACATGAAGAAAATATTTCTTAAAAAGTATCAAGCCTATTGTAGGCCTAGGGACTCGAAAGAGGATGTTTTTAGAATGACACAAAAAGAAGATGAAAGTTTAGATGAGTATTTGGAAGGATTTTCTTACAATCTTTAAAAATCTAAACAACACTCTTTGAACTCAGATACCATCTGCACAATCTTTCTAAAAGGAATAAGAGATGAATATATTGACATTTTGAATGTAATGGGAAAGGGTGATATTTCAAACTTTCCATTTCATGAAATTGCAGATCTATGTTAAAAATATTCAAGAGGAAGATCAAAAACTAGAAGGAGAGATATTAGTTCAAAAGCAGAAAAATCAGCAGTAGGAGGCGTAACAAGAGCAAAGATAGGGAGTTTGTTGGAAAACTTCAAAACTAATCTTCTAAATACATTAGGGACACAAGTAGATGTTCTGAAAGCAAACAACAAGAAAGAAAAACAAGAACAAATCTTAACAATCTTTTGTCCCAAATGTAGAAAGAAGCATCCATTAAGAGAATGTCCTTTAGATAGTATTCAAGTATGTGGTATTTGCACACAAAACCATTCAACATAAAATTGTCTAAAGTTGAAATAATTGCAAATGAATCCAATGGAAGAAGTACAAGGAGTAGAAGGCTTTTACTACGTGGCACCAAGAAGGCCTTGGCAGCCAAGGATTCCTAAGCAATTCCCTGAGAACTTCCCTCAACAAAACTATCAGTATCCTCCTCAAAATTCTTGGAATACCCCAATGTCGTGGCAAGCTTGGCCTTCACAACAATATCAAAACCAACTTGCATAAGGTTGGAGAGGATATAGTTATGGAAACCGGCCACCTCAACAATACCAATAGCAATACCAACAACAATATCAACAACCATTTCCATACCAACAGTTTCAACAGTATCCACAATCCATGTCGTTTCCACAACAAAATCCCGCACCATTACTAACTCAACCACATCAGCTTCAGATGCCTTCGAACCAACCTAGACCAACTCAACTACCAACTCAGCTAGTAGCAAATCCAAGTAACAAAATGGATAAACCTGCATACAATGTGGAAGAAGCAACATATTTTCCAACATACTCCATTCTTCCCATAAATGATGTCCATTTAAGGTCTGGGAAAGTACTGCATAAGAATTCCCCTCCTGTCATAGAAGAACCAGCTGAACAAGGAGAAAAACCCGAAACATCACATTTAGAAAATCAAAGTCAAAAAGGAAAAACTATAATAACTCAAACACCACTCTATCCAGAAAGGTTAGTAGAGAAGAAAACTCAAATGTCTCTTCCTGAATTTGATATTTTGGATGAATTAAAAAATGCTTATGTCAAAATTCCTTTATTACAGGAAATAAAAGAAATTCCAATTTATGCTAAAACAGTAAAGGAGTTATGCATCAAGAAAACTAGTAAAAAGAAAAAGGATCCTACTACAATCCAAGTCATTGGAAAACTAGCTAGCCTCATGTCTACAAAGACAACAGTCAAAAAATATATTGACCCTGGTATCCCTATGGTTACTATTTCAATAAATAATTTTTCAGTTCCAAACACTTTAATAGATTTGGGAGCAGCTATAAATGTTATGACTACAGAGACAATGAAACATTTTGACTTAAACAACATTAGATCTACTACTACCATTTTGGAGTTAGAAGACAGGTCGAAGGTTATACCAGAAGGAATATTAGAAGATATCATAGTCTGTCTAGATTCATGGGAGTATCCTGTAGACTTCCTCATCTTGCAGCCAAAAACAAACTTAGGAGGAAATCCTCTAATCTTAGGTAGACCGTGGTTAGCCACTGTTGATGCCATATAGGATGCAAATTGAGAAGTATGATTATTGCACACAGGGATGAAAGAAAGCACATCACACTTTATTCTCCAGCACAAGTACCTTCTTTATTATCATGGCTTGAAGGACAAGAACAATAACAAACTAAATCAGTTCTCAGTATTAACCAAGCATTTGACCTTAGAGAAGAAAAGGAGAATGAAGATCTATTGGATCTTTTCATCTTAGAACCAGATATTTCAGTGTAGCTTAGAGTAACCCAGTATGAAGTTGCAAGTAATTTTTTGAACCACTGTTTTCAGGAAACCTGTACAATTCAATCATTGTAAGATTATTTCACAAATATTTTTCCTCATAACACAATTACCAATTCAAAAATTAAAACTATTGAGATTTATGCTGGAAAACATTTGAATATTGGTAAAAACTTACAAGCTTTGCAAGAACAAGAGGTAATAACATTGTTAAAGAAATATTCAAAATCTTTTGCCTGGGATTACACAAATATGCAGGGGATTCATCCCAACACATGTATCCACCACATCTATACTGATGATCATATCAAACCAGTAAGGCAACCTCAAAGGAGGATGAACCCCATGATGAAGGAAATAGTGAAAGAAGAATTACATAAACTGTTACAAGTTGGATTCATCTATCCTATTTCTGACAGTCAATGGGTTTCTCCATTAGTAATAGTGCCAAAGAAAAATGGGAAGTGGAGGATATGTGTAGATTACCGGGAATTGAACAAAGCAACATTAAAAGATCATTTCCCACTACCATTTATTGACTAGGTCCTAGATTCATTAGCTGGGAGGAAATTCTTTTCTTTTCTAGATGGATTTAGTGGGTATAATCAGATTAGAATAGCAATGGAAGACCAGGACAAAACAACATTTACTTGCCCATGGGGAACATATGCATACAATGTTTTTCCTTTCGGGCTATGTAATGCACCTGCTACTTTCCAAAGAGCAATCCTTGCAATATTTGCTGATCTGATCCATGAATGTGTAGAAGTCTATATGGACGATTTCACTGTATATGGAAACACATTTGACGATTGTTTGAAAAATCTTGAGAAAGTTTTGAAAAGATGCATAGAGACAAATCTATCCCTAAGTAATGAAAAATGCTACATGATGTTAACAGAGGGGATAGTGTTGGGACACCATATTTCCTCATCAGGAATCAAGGTGGACCCAAAAAAAATACAAGTCATTGTGAATTTAATGCCACCTACAACTCAAAAGGAAGTAAGAAGTTTCTTGGGTTATGCAGGCTACTATAGAAGATTTATTGAAAATTTCAGTAAAATAGCTCTGCCTCTATTCAAGTTACTTGCAAAAGATGTTGAATTCCAATGGACAAATCATTTTCAAAATGCATTTCAATTATTGAAAGAAAAACTATCAGTTTCCCCCATTCTTCGAGGACCAAATTGGTCTTTTCCATTTCATATCTCCACTGATGCATCTGATACAACTATAGGTGCATCACTTGGACAGAAAGAAAACCTGTTTAATTATGCTATATACTTCATAAGTAAAAACTTAACACCAGTAGAATTGAACTACATAGTCACAAAAAAAGAGATGTTAGTTGTAGTACATGCAGTAAACAAATTCAAGCATTACATAACAGGCTATCAAGTGTTCATTCACACAGACCATTCAACAATCAAATACTTAATGAATAAAGCAATCACAAATGGTAGAATTACAAGATGGCTATTGTTAATGCAGGAATTTAATATTAAAATTCAAGATCGACTAGGTAAAGACAATCAAGTAGTTGATTTCCTTTCAAGGCTTCATACACCTGGTGATCCGAATCCAGTTTCAGATAATTTCCCAGATGAACATCTGTTTGCAATAACTGTCAAAACACCATGGTTTGCAGATATAGCAAACTATTTATCCTCTAGAAAATTACCATCCCAGTTCACAAAGAAACAAAAACGAAATATAATTAGAGAAAGTTCTAGATATAGCTGGGTCAATGGTGATCTCTTTTATACTAGCTCTAATATGATAATAAGAAAATGTGTTAGAGAAGACGAAATATTAGAAATTTTGAAAGCATGTCATGATGAGCCGTGTGGTGGTCATTTTGCAGACAAGCGGACAACCTACAAGGTGTTGCAACTAGGCTACTACTAGCCAACAATCTTCAAGGATTCCAAAGCCTATGTCAAAAGGTGTGACAGTTGCCAAAGAATAGGAAGGCCAATAACATCAGACGAAATGCCACTTAAGCCACAAGTGCTCATAGAACCATTTGAGCAATGGGCTCTAGACTTTGTGGGACCAATAAATCCACCTTCAAATGGAAAGAGGTACATCTTGGTATGTACTGACTATGTTACTAAGTGGGTTGAGGTAAAGGTAGTAGCAAGAGCAATAGAAGACACAGTAGTCACATTCCTCTTCGAGGAAATCTTTTTCAGATTTGGAGTACTGAGACAGATTGTAACTGACCAAGGCACACAATTCACTTCCAAGCTTGTTCGTGATCTTACAAATAAGTACAATATTAAACCTAGAAAATCATCTCCGTACCATCCTCAAGCAAACAGACAAGTGGAGTCGACAAACAAAGTCCTGGAGAATATCATGACGAAGACAGTACAAATGAATAGAAATGACTGGTCAGAAAAATTAAGAGATGTGATACGGGCATACATGATAACATGGAAAAACACAATTGGGTTCAGTCCATATCAATTAGTGTATGGAAAAGAAGTCCTATTACCCATAGAATTTCAAATACATACATTCAAGTTAGCAGGAAAGTTAGGCCTGGAATTATCTGAAGCACAACAACAGTGAGTAATGGAATTAAATCAACTGGATGAAATAATACAACAAGCAGTGGAGCACACAAATCTTGTGCAACAAGAAAGGATAAAATGGCATGATCGATTCATCAAGAACAAAACATTCAACAAAGGAGACTGGGCATTATTATTTGACTCCAAATTTAAAGATTTCAAGGCAAAGTTTACAACTCATTGGCTGGGGCCATATGAGATAGAAGAGATCTTTGATAATGGAGTTGTCAAGGTAAAAAAAATTGATCAAGAATCTATTTCATTTGTAGTAAACAGACATAGGCTTAAAGTCTACAATAAGCCTACCAATAAAGAAGATTTTATGAAACAAATGTCCAAATATATTGATCTGGAAATAATGGAATAGCATAGCAATATGCCTTCCATTATTCCATATATATATATATATATATATAATAATAAAAGTTTGCTTGTGAAAACCAGGCAACTGGCACAAAGCAAACTTGAATTCATGGAGGAAAACCAACTAGTTTGGCTTGTATGAATTCTCTATTTTGTTTTACTCTAATGACAGTTTGATTTTGCAGAATTAACCCTCAAAAACAATACAAGACTTGAGGATAAGTCTTCACATAAGCAAGGGGGAAGTTGCAAAAGGAACTCAGATTGAGCAGCTGAAATTTTGAGCAACTGAATTGAAGAAGGAACTTGAATTGTATGTCAGAAGGGACCTGAAACATTAATGGAAACATTGTACAGAAGGGACTTGAAATGTCATAAGAAACATGTATTATATGACAAATGTTGCGTACAAAAATACATGTCAGAAGGGGCCTGAATCATCAAGTACCAATTGCAAAAGGGACTTGAACAACATCGACATTCAATGATCCTGAATCAATGATGAATAATAATAAAAAAGAACATGAAGCAGGAATAAGTCTACATTGCAATCCATCCTAGATGATCCATTAAATACATTTTCACCTATTATTTGACCATAAGACATCATCAAATACTATGAGGGAGTAAATTATAGTGAGTATAAATTTTTGATCTTGAAATTTCAATTTAAAAAAATAAATAAATTCTAGAGATTGTTAAGATTAATTTAATACATGACATGCATATTTTACCTACATTTCACTACCTTCATTATTCTATCCTATTCATTATCCTACACATTTAATTCCATATACCATATTTCATTTCATACTCCAAATACCACATAATCATTTTCCATATATACATCATATTAACCCCAGGTACTTTCTTAAAAGCAAATGGATTAGAAATAGAGGGTCCAATAGTCAAACCCTAGACTTGCAAAACCATACCAAAAAAAAAATAGTATCATAAATTTAATTTTAAATATGACCTTAACATGATCATTTTAAAATTAAATTACACATATTGAAAAGCGCATTTATGAAATAATATAAGAAATCGAAATAATGCATTTCGATAAGACATAAACAAAGCGCATAAAACAAACATGATGATATGGAGTGTAAGGTTATCATAACACAATGAAACAAATAATGAGATGCCATGCACATAATGCAACGAAACAAACATTATGAAGTTGTTTCGATGGCATAATACATTGGGAATAGATATGAAGTGGAGGCATGATGAAGTTCAATGGGCATGAGGCCATGCAATAGAGTTATAATAAATTTCAAAGGCATGATGATCAAACCAAAATGAAATATAAATAGATATGAGATGAGTAATAATACGAGCCAGAGGAAATGCAAACATATGGCAGTATGAGTATACAATGATATGAGTAAACAACAGTCAAAGGTTATGGTAATGAGTAAGCCGAGACATGGAGGTATACACCATGGGTAAGTACACAGGACAGCCACGAAGGAATGCATGACAACCATGAAGGAAAGCGGCCAGAGGTTGAAGCATGTGGGAACAACCAGACGAATTGGAAAACGCAACAACAAATTGTTGAAATATGGCAAAAAGAATATTCCAATTTAATTTGTCCTTGAATTAAATTGTGAATTAAAATTGAATCTAGTCTTAACAACTACTTGGAAATAATTAATTAATTTGTTTCAAATTAATTATTTGGAGAAATTCAAGTTAGAAGTATTTCTGAAGTCATGCAAGAGTTATCCCTTAAATCAAGGAGATAAGATTGAGTTATATTTGAGTTGTAATTAATTAGCTCAGTTTACTGAGTTAAGTCCAGTTAAATTAGTTCCAAACTATTTGAGTAACTACTTGTGAGTTAACAGTTAGTTGATGCATGCATGCATCCAACTAGTGCTACTCCAGTTAACTGAAGATTCCCTCATCAGAAACTCATGCATGTCTATTCTGAGAAAGACCCAGTTGAGATTAAAGACAAGGACAATGTACTATCAATTGCATGTGTTTTCTTATAAAGAAACCTCACGCATGCAGTCAAGGAATCATTCCTTGAGGATTGCACAGTTCTGATAGTGTGCGTGAGGAGATCATCCACTTGGTTGAAGGCAGATCATCCACAAGGAAAAGCGCAAGGAAATAGGAGCTTGGAGGGCAGAGAGGAAGGCTTGAGAGAAGCCAATGGCTTTCCCTTGTTGTTCCAACCAAACAAAACCAAAATATGAGCCCAATAACTAGCCTGAAATTCCCAGTAAACAAAGCTAAATCTCACAGAGAGATCCCTCTCTGACCTTAGGAGGGAAAGATCCTAAACTGGAAAGTGGTTTTGATGTTGCCTCCGTGGTTTTTTCTTCAGCCTTGAAATTATGGAGTGATAACGCTATCCATTTAAACTTCTATATTATAACTCACTTTCTCTAGAATTTAATTAAATAATTTAAACAAATACAAATTTAGGGAACCCACTCCCTTGGTAAATGTCAACGCTCTTTAGTATATCAAAATTTGGAAACTTGAGAATTATGCTCCTACATCAAGTCTAGACAAATCTAATATTGCCAATTGTCATCCGCTATTAAAAAAGGGCTATATGCCTTAAATATAAATGCATAAAGGTTCTTGCAACACTGGTTTGACAAGTGATCTCTTGGACTACCTGCATCTTAAGCTTCACAAGTTCAGTCCTCTTGAATCATCCTTCTACAAAACTGATTGATTATTCTTCTCCTTTGTCAAAACTTAGCCACAACACCATTAGTCATCAAGGTGCTTGCACCAAATCTCTATATAGCCTCAATTGAATCACTAAGGATGCACACAAGGTATTTTATATTTTGTAGCCTTTGTACCCATTTACAAGTTCAAACCAATATGCAAATTGTGGCTAACCATTACAGTTCCATAAAATTGTCTTGTGAAATAAATTGATGTATACAAATAAAGTAGGAGCATGAGATCCATTATACAGGAATATATAGGAAATATTCATGGTAATATAACATGCCAACATATTCAACCTTCCAAAGGAAGTCTCACCCAAGGCATGTTTTATTATTGTTGTTGAATTAGTTTGCAGAGCAATAGAACACACACATATTCAACCTTCCAAAAGAAGGATGTCTCACCTAAGACATGCTTGATTTTTTTTCATTTAATCGGTTTGTAGAGAAATATGATATATATGTGATTGGAGCATGAGATCCATTCAATAGGAATATGTAGGAAAGGTCCAAGGTAAACTAGTTTGTTTGATTGTTGTTGTTTAATTAGTTTTGGATGCAATGGGAAATGAAAGAAGTGGAGAATGACAAGAACATAACCCTTTCATTGCAACCCATATACATATTTATAAACCAACTAAGGTGGTCACAAAGAAGTATCGATGAATCTAACATTACCAATTGTAATCCACTATTAGAAAATTGAGTTATGTCTTTAATCTAAATGCACAAAGGGTCCTAGAGTATTAGTTTGGCATATGATTTATTGCACTATTTGCATAGTCAAGCTTTGCAAGTTTAGGCCTTCATGAATCGTTTTTCTTTGTTGAAATATGGTAGATGTTTCTGCTCCTTGGTAAAAACTTAGCCACAATACCATGTGTCATAAAGGTGCTTGCATCAAAGCTCTAATAAACTCAACCAAATCACCAAGGATGCATGAAATCTAGAAAATGACAATGTTCAAGTTGACCTTGTGATTGTTAGGATTTCAAATAATTTTAGACCTTAAAATGCATCTTCTTGTGCATCCTCTTGGTGATTTATAATGTGAAAATACATTAGGAGGATGCTAAAGATGAACATTTATAAAATGGTCCTCTTAATGCTCTAAGATGGGTTATAAAGTGAAATAATGACAACCCTGCACCTCTTTTGCCAATATCAATATTGAATAGTTTTATCTATAACTTATGGGGATTTCAATTAATAAATTTAAAATTTCATATGGATGTAATTTATTTGGATTAAGAACCATTTTATATTTATGCCATTGCATAAAGGAAATGATTTATAGAGGTTTTTCCATTTATTACTTCTATTGTCTTATGACAGTGAGCTATTTGGCCCCTACTTGAAAAATAAATAATGGATAGATTGTATTTCAATAAAAAGATCGCAACTTTACTTGTATGGTCAGAAGGCAATAAACAAGAGCACTTTTGACTTTGAGATGATTAACAACATGTCCATAGAAGAGTGCTCATGAATTCGCTGATTTTTCTTACTCATAAACCTCTTTTCTCAACCATAATTGCAAGAATATTGTCTTAAAATTATTTGAATAACAAAATACAAAAATAAGCATTCTTATTCAAGAAAGGTTTTGAAGATGCTTCGAATCATTTTTCTTGATCAAAGAGAGATGAATTTAATGTGGATTGAGAATCCAAAACTATGTTTTTCTAAGTGTCTCTCTTCCTAAAATCCTTTTTCAACTTTTGGCTTCTTATGAGGAGAAGCAAGGGTTAATGGGTTAGGCATTCTTCTAGATGTTGCTTCTACATCAAGAATAATTATTGCAACATAGTTTATGAACTTTGATGACCCTAATCGCACTATATCCTTTTCCCTAGTATCCTCCTTACATTTTTCGATGTCTTCTAAGATCATGCCTACATTTTAGGTTCTCCAAAGAGTGTAATCCAAAAAAAAATTGTTGGAATTTCAATTTTCTTCTTTTGTTGCTAATATTCTTATGAATGATCTTGAGTTGTTTTTGGAATCTTCAAAAGGTTGTGAATATTAGGGTGCTTCTTTTTTTCAATGAGTTATTTGGTAATCCCTTCTCCACTGGGTTTTACTCCTAGGGTGGAGGGGAGAGAGGGATTCTCTTCCTAGATTAAGAGCTTCCTCTAATTTGACCATTTCCAAATATGTGAAGGGTTAGTTTCTCCATTTGTTCAAGGATTTAGACACTTTTTAGATTTCTTCTTCTTTCTCATTTCTCTAGCACTAAGGGGCATGTGCCTTCAAAGAACTTGCTGAAGTGATAATGTTCATGGTAACCATTGCACTTGAAATGATGTTATTCATAGTCCAATGGTTGCACGTGAGCTCAATAATTAGTTGGAAGTTCTATTGCTTCGATGCATCCTTAAAGGTTGACTTCAACATAGATTCTATGTAAGTAAACAACCCTATCTCAACTCAAATTCATCTACAAATTCCTCAAGTCTACTCCCTATTGACTTGAGGGTCCAAACATCCCAAAGATTAAGAGGGAGAATGGATAGTCTTATCCATACTAAAATAGAAGATGGAATTTGAGGTGAACTCAATGTGTACTTCACTTGCTTAAGTGAAGTAACCTTCATGTTCACTTGAAATTAACCTCCTTTGGATAAAAATCCAGAGTCAATCAATTAAGATACAATCCATCGATCCTCAAGTTCCTTAGGTGCTACTAGAAAATATTAAATCTCAATTATCTTATAATTAAAAGTAAGAGCCAAAGAAGCTTATACAAATGTGTGAAAACTTCGTCACATAAATTTTCACATTTGATGATGGTCTTAGGTGCTATTGACATTCTTACAACTATGGGTATCCATGGTTATTGAGCATGCATAAAAAAAAAACTGAAAGTCATGAAGATAACGTTTGAACTTGGTGTCCAAGCTCTAGAACTATGCACATAAACATGGTGTTGTTAGTGCCAAATGTCAAGAAATTGTTAGGAGAAAAATACTCATAAGACTATGTGAAGGGCAATCTTGAATCACAAGGGTTGGTGCACACAACTAGGGGCATTGAGGTAGTCGTGTATGGTCATTCATAATTTTGTTCAAAGTATTTGCATTACTAAGTGAACTTTAAAATTCACAATTTTTTACTAAAATTACTACCTTATAAATTATTACTATTCCATCATATATATATATATATATATATATATATATATATTACTATTGTCAAATATATAATTATTCACGATATTCATTTAATAACACATATTTGATAATAGTAATAATATTGATCAAATTTTGAAAGTTATTATTATTATTATTATTTTATATATATATTACTTCTAAACTCAAATGTACATAAAGGAGTTGAATAACTTATGTCGATCTTTCATTGGGAAGACTGGGCCATAACCAAAAGTGCACCCTTCGCAGAGAGGCATGTTGAAGAATGTAACTAGTGTCAGGGTTCATAATTGTATTTGTCAAAAGAAAAGATAATCTTTTATTGTAAAAGAAAAATGTTTTTGAAGCATGGGTTTCATGCTCTTTTATTTATTTCCTAGGTCATAGCCTTCATTGAAGGTTTTTAGGTTTTGTCAAGAGTCAAAAGTGTCATTTGTAACCTCCTCACCAAGTCGTCGGCTCTATCATGATGAAGTCGACCCAAATTAGGGTTATTCGACCAACCATGAGAAATATAAATAGGAGCAACTCAGCTCATTTTGAAGCACACATTCACAAGTTCGATCTACAAGAAAAAGAGGAAGAAAAAGAGAGTGAGTTGCAAGAGAAGAAAACCTAATTCAAGGAAGAATCTAAATCAAAGTTTGGAGCATCTCTCTCTCTCTCTCTCTCTCTCTCTCTCTCTCTCTCTCTCTCTCTCTCTCTCTCTCACATGCAATTTTTCTAGGGTTTCTGGGCAAGTTGCAAGGGCCTAAAGTTCTGTAGTAACTGCAGGTCCGAAATTCTAGATTGAAGCAAATTCTAAGGAGCTGGCACTTGGAGGATTTGGCATAGTTTGCCTACATAAAGGAAAGGTTGACTTGGTGATTGGAGGAGGTCTTCTTCTAGGTGAAAAGGTCTTGGATTGTCTCGTTTTGATTTGAATCTACTAGTGGAAGAGTTGGATTGGTTTTTCCCTTGGATAGGGGGTTTTCCCTGGCTGCATGTCTATATCTTGTGTCCCTTGTTCTTGTGATCTTCATACATTTGTAATTTGGTAATTTCTTGATGAAAGATAACATAATAAAGGAGTAAAAGATTTCAACATAAATCATAAGTAATTATCAAGAAAAGAGGAATCAACCTTAATATCTACATGCATTGATTTCTCAACATGGTATCAAAGATAAGGTGAAGGAAGGACTATTTGACGATCACCTTGTTGGCTATCATTTGAAGGAAGAAAAAGCATCTTGGAAGAAAGGATCACTCTCTCAATGGAAAGTTATTTGAAGATGGGACTCAATCTCTTGAAAATTGTAGGAAGCTTCATTGGAAGGATCATCTACAAACTATCTAGAAGAGTCAAGAATGGAGGATTCTTGGTTGCACTTACAAGTACACTAAATGATGACAGTGATTGGATCATTGATAGTGGAGCCTCAAGACACATGACAAGAAAAAGTGGATAACTTTGTACTTTATCAAAGGGATCATCATCACAAGTAGTGGCGCTTGGAGACAACAACAACTATGCAGTCAAGGGCCTTGGATCTGCATCATTGAAGCTAGAAAGTGGACCAAAGCTACATCTCAACAAAATCCTCTATGTCCTAGGTTTGAAAAAAGAATTTACTTTCCATTTCTTGTTTAGAAGATAAAGGAGATAGAGTTTCTTTTGTAAATGGTAAAGTTTTGGTTTGGGGAAAGAATTTTAGTTTTGAAAAGGGACAAGAGTTATAGTGATTCGTGAAGGAATATTATATAGATTTATAACACTATCTCCTCAAGTCCTTGTTCATATGGAAATTAGTCCCATCGAACTTTGGCATAGAAGATATGGACACATTCACTATAAGATAATACCCTCTCTAAGTCAAATGGTGAAGGGCATCCCCAACATCAAGGAGGACCATGAAGGAGTATGCAAGGGATGTGCCTTGGGAAATAATACTAGGAAACCCTTTACAAGCAGTGACACAAGGTCTAAGGAGATATTAGACCTCATTCATTCTGATGTATGTGGGCCCATGTCTAATAAATCTCTTGGAGGCCACCAATATTATGTGACCTTCATTGATGATCACTCTACAAAGAAATGGATTTATCTTCTCAAGACAAAAGGATGAAGTATTTGAAAAATTCAAGGAGTTTAGATTTGAAGTTGAGACCCTGACCAAAAGAAATATAAAAACTCTCAAATTCAACAATGGAGGTTAATATACTTCAAAAGAACTTATAGCTTATTGCAAGGAATCATACATTAAGAGGGAGTTCATTGTTCCCTACAATCCCGAACAGAATGGAGTAGCAGAAAGGAAGAATTTAACCATTGAAGAATGCATAAGGACTATGATATTTCATCAAGACCTACCAAAGTTTCTATGGGAACAGCAACCATGACAACAATATACATGCAAAATAGAAGTCCTCATAAAATCCTTGACAAGATGACATTAGAAGAAGCATTTTCAGGGAAGAATCCATGTGCAGACCATCTCTGAATATTTTGATGTCCCACATACATTCATATTCCAAAAGACGAGTGAAAGAAGTTAGAATCTACAAGTAAAAAAGGTATATTCGTTGGTTATATCCTTTCATCGAAGGCTTATAGAATCCACATCAAAGAAGAAAGACGAATTGAAGTTAGCTGAGATGTTGTATTTGATGAAAATCATGCCTACAAAAGATCCAAAGATATACCTATAGAGTCCGATGAAGAATATGTACAACTATTTGAAGAAGAATAGCAACATGACAAGTCACCTACAAACCTAGAGGAAGAAGGACAAAATGGTCCTATTCAACCTACAATCATTCCCAAAACAAAGAAGAGGCCAAATTGGTTAAAATCTACACTTGAAGATGCAAAAGGACACAAAGCAGTAAAGGACACATTCAAAGAAACCAAGAAGCCTAAAAGATACTCAGGATATGCAACATACATGACAAAGTTAATTGAAGTAGAACCAACTACTTTTGAAGAAGTTGCTCATTAATAAGAATGGAAGAAAGCTATACAAGAAGAATATCAATCTATCATGAAGAATGGGGTTTGGGAAATCGTTCCTAAACCTAGTGACAAATATATTGTCACTTCCAAATGGATTTACAAGATCAAACATGTCGTTGATGGAAGCATAGAAAAATACAAAGCAAGATTTGTTGCAAGGGGTTTCTCTCAAAAGGAAGGAATAAACTATGAAGAAACCTTTGCTCCTACTGCCAGATACACTACTATTAGATCTTTGGTTTCACTAATTGCAACTATGGGATGGAATATCCATTAAATGGACGTTGAAACAACCTTTCTAAATGGAACCATTGATGAAGAAGTATGTATTTAACAACCAGAAGGCTTTGAGATTTAAAAAAAAAAAAAAGGGAACTCATTTTTGCAGATTAAATAAAGCTCTATATGGCTTGAAGCAAGCTCCTAGGGCTTGGTATACAAGAGTGGATGCCTATCTATTAAGGATTGGATTTGTTAAAAGTTTTGTCGGTGTAAACCTCTACATAAAAATAGTGAAGAATGAACCAGTTATTATACTTTTATATGTGGATGATTTATTTGTTACAGATGTGGAGTGCAGAATTCTAAAATGTAAGAAAATGTTGGTAGCAGAATTTGAAATGAAATATATATGACTCATGCACTACTACTTGGGCTTGGAAGTTTGGCAAGAACCTAGTAGGATATATATTGGTCAAGGAAAGTACATAATCAATATGTTAGAAAAGTTTGGTATGATGGATTCCAGGCCTATGACTACTCCCATGATCACAAATATAAAGATGTTGAGAAGCTTCGGCTCTAGTCCCATTGATCCTACAAGTTATCGTAAGTAGGTGGGCTCTTTGATGTACTTGGTGAATATCATACCTAGCATTTGCTTTGCTATAAACGTTCTTAGTCAATTTCAGTTGGAGCCTCGTCATGACCATTGGATAGTTTCCAAGCACATTTTAAGATACTTACATGGAACTATTCATGACTGCCTGAAGTATGATGGGAAAGAAATTAAATTGATAGGTTTTACCGATTCCGATTGGGGTGGCAGTGAGACAGATGGAAGAAGCACTACTAGTGGTTGTTTCAGTTTGGGATCTACAATGATTTCATGGATGCGTAGAAAAAAAGATCTTATTGCTTTAAGTAGTGCTGAAGCCAAATATGTTGTTGCATGTGAAGTAGGAAAAGAAGTTGTTTGGTTAAGAAAACTCTTATCATATTTGTTTGGAGGGCCACTGGATCCTACAATGATAAATTGTGATAATCAAAGCAACATCAAGATGTCTAAAGACCCTGTGTTTCATGCTAGGACAAAGCATATTAACTACAAGTACCATTGCATTAGAATTTTGGTGCAGGATGGGGTCATGAAGCTACAATATATTATGACAGATGAGTAGGTAGTTAACGTGTTGACGCAATCTTTTCCAAATAAGAAGTTCAAATATTTCAAAAGCATGCTTAGATTGGTTGATATTACAAATTTAGTAGATTGAGAGAGATGAAGCATCTTGGCACAACAAGATGCTTGGGAGGACATTTGGTCGGCTTGTGATTATGTCTAGATCCCAAAGTAGAGAGGGTATCATTGGTCATGTGGGGCTCTGACCTTGGATACGATACCTAGATCCCTCAGTTGGTGTTAAAGCTAAAACCTGATGGTACCTATAGAGGCTAAAGCTTGGAACACACCTTAGTCCCAGTCGATTAGATACCCTGGTCAGGTGTCTAATATGTAGCGCTTCATGTGTTATGACTCTTCATAGATCATGTCATTTTGAGTTCATCCATGTAACTATGAATACCTCCTTAGTTAAGAGGGAGCGTTGAAGAATGTAACTAGGGTCGGTCTTCATAATTATATTGGTCAAAAGAAAAGAAAAATATTTTTTATTGTAAAAGAAAAATATTTTTGAAGCATGGGTTTCAAGCTCTTCTATTTATTTTTGAGGTCATAACCTCCATTCAAGGTTTCTAGGTTTTGTTAAGAGTCAAAAGAGTCGTTGTCACATTGATTAGACCCTTCTTGGGCATTTGTAACATGTAAAGGAAATTATTCTTGAATCAAAAGTATCATTTGTCACCTCATCACCAAGTCAGACCTATCATGATGAAGTTGGCCCAGATTAGGGCTATTCAACCCAACAGAAGTTGTATAAATAGATGTAGCCCAACTCATTTGGAAGCACACACTCACAAGTTCGATCTACAAGAAAAAGAGGACGAAAAAGAGAGTGAAATGTAGAAGAAGAAGACAGAATTCAAGGAAGAAGCTAAATTGAAGTTTGGAGCATATCTCTCTCTCTTCTCCCACGTCTAAGTTTTCTAAGGCTTCTGGGCAAGTTGCAAGGGCCAAAATTTCTGCAGTAAATGCAAGTCTAAAATTCTGTAGCTGGGGGGGGGGGGGCGAAATTCTAGATTGAAGCAACTTTTGAGGAGTTGACACTTGGAGGATTTGGTAGAGTTTGTCTACATAAATGAAGGGTTGACTTGGTGATTGGAGAAGGTATTTGTCTAGGTCAAAATGTCTTGGATTGTCTCATTTTGATTTGAATTTACTAGTGGAAGAGTTGGACTAGGTTTTATTTTTCTGGATAGAGGCTTTTCCCTGGATGAGTGCCTATATCTTGTGTCCCTTGTTCTTGTGATCTTCATACATTTGTAATTTGGCAATTGCTTGATGAAATATAACATAATAAAGGAGTAAAAGAAGCCAACATAAATCACAATTAATTATCAAGAAAAGAGGAATCAACCCCTAATATCTACATGCATTGATTTCTCAACAAGGCATAGGGTATAAAAATGTCCAAAAAGACTGAAAGGATGATATAAGAATTAAAAATAAGGCTAGATAGGCCATGATCTGAATTTGAAACTACTTGAAATTTGTTTGCAAGGTATTCAATTCAGAATTAAACATGTTTAAAAGATTTCCATGTCTTGCAGAAAGAAAACAAATGAAATTTTCAGCTGTTCATGACCCATTCAAGCATAGCAGAGTTATTTCCTTTTACTATTTAACACATTAAAATGAATTTTTTCTCCAAAATAAATCAACCACAAATGCAAAAGAAGTTGATAAAGCAGTTCACCCCCTCCAGGGCTACGTCTGCTGGGTCCAAAGCTCCCAACCAGGCTTGTCCTTGTTTTTATTAAATGCTAAAATTGAAAATACAGCTGAATAGAAGCATCTACAGGTGAAATAGATGGAAAAAATGGATTCATAACACTTGAATCCTTCAGGATTGACTATTGGATCACCTCCAATGGATACCTGCAACCCTATACAGTCTTCACAAAACTGGGCCCAATGGCTCCTAGAAATTTCACGGCTCCAAAACCTCTGAAAATGACCTCAGATGGCTGTAAGACCTGCACCAATGGCTTCAGAAGGTCGAAAATACCCAAAATCAAAAAAAAATTCGTCCAAAACCGACTTTCCTAGCCAAAGTTATGGCCATTTAAAGTTTCTCCAGTTTGCCCCTAGAAAAACTCCAGCTAACTTTAGTTAACTCCAGTTAGCTCCGCCAATTATGGTGGGTCCGCAAAATTTGGTGCTCCTGCCAAAATTCTGCCAACTTAACTGCAGTTACATTTAATGTTTGGTGGTTGCCTCGGATTTCGTGCTGGCAGTTTGGCTGGCGGTTGGGCTTAAGCCCCTGGTTCCTGGGTCGTGGTAATATGAGAGGGGGGCTGGCCCTTAGGGGCTGGCCCCCTTTGGTTTCCGCCCCATGCCATTTTAAACTTTATATCAATATATTTTCGCCTTTCTAACCACATGTGACCACGTGGTCCAGCGGTAAAGCGCTTGGTTAATATACCACAGGTCGGGGGTTCGATCCCCCATCCGACCAAAAACATTTTTAAATAATCCGCCCAACCCATCTTGCTGACGTCATCTGGGGGCCACGTGGCGGCCTCCGGGCCTGCCACATGGCAGCTTCTGATTGGCTGCTGAAAAGAGAATATTCCTTGAAATATTCCAAGGAATATTCTGTGGAATATTCATTTTTTAATTTTTTTTTAAATTAAAATTTCTAATGTTATGGACAAATTCTTCTTTTTGCCATAACTTCCTCATACGGCGACCGTTTTTCGAACCGTTTGCGGCGCCGGAATCGAGAGGACAAACACTTTCCAGTCGTTCAACTTTGAACTAGTTCTGAGCACTTTGAATTTTGAGCATTTTACGACACTTAGGACATGAGTACCTGATCACGCCTCCCCACTGGGAAGCTTTTGGACCCCAAAAGCCTTCAACTACCTGTTAAAGAGGTGAGGGTACATCTCCCTCACTCTGTCCACCTCTTTCCACTTTGCCTTGTTCGATTTTCTGCCTTTGAAACCAACCCGAACTTAATCTACACTGCCCCTTCTTAAAGTGCGTGTCCTTCTGTCAAGGATTGTATCTTCTTTCAGCTCATCTAAGAATTCTGGCGAGAAATCTTCTATAGATGGAAGCTGAACAGCATTTTCATGATCAGAAATCAAAGGAGGTTCATACAAACATAAGTTTTCCACATTGACAACAGAGTACATTTGCATGTAGGAAGGCAAATCTAATTGAAAAGCATTATTTCCAACCTTCTTGAGGATTTTGAATGGACCATAACGAATAGGCTTCAGCTTTTTACCTTCTCCTTGCATCCTTTCCTTACTAATGTACAGCAATACCTCATCCCCTTCTTGAAACTTGTGATCGACCCTATGCTTGTCGTGTCTTTCCTTGTACTTGCCTTGACTCTTCTCAAGCTGTTCTTGAATTTGCTGATGTATTTGCTGAATTCTTTCAATGAATGAACGAGCTTTGTCAATGTCACTATGTCCCTCAATGGCAACATCTTTCTCAAGAATGAAATCAAGAGGTGATTTTGGCAAGTAACCAAAACAAGCTTCAAACGGTGAGGTGTTTGTGGAAGAGTGCTTGGCACGATTGTAAGCATGTTGTATGTAGTGCAAATGTTCATCCCAAAGCTTGGGATGCTTGCTGCAATAACCTCTCAAGAGGTGCACAATGGTTCTGTTCACAACTTCGGTTTGTCCATCTGTTTGTAGATGGAAAGCAGTACTTTTCTTCAACTTTGTGTCCATCATCTCCCATAGGTTGGACCAAAAATTCCCCACAAATCTGGAATCCCTGTCACTAATAATGGAAGTAGGCAAACCAAAGTGAATCCATACATGATGAAAAAATAATTCAGCAGTTTGTTCAGCAGTTATAGTTTTCTTACAAGGCATAAGTATACACATTTTGCTGAAACGATCAACTACTACATATAAATAATCATGTTGCTTTCGAGATTTTGGCAAACCTCCTACAAAATCCATAGAGATGCTCTCCCATGGTCTAGAAGGTACCGGCAAAGGAGTATACAAACCAAGCTTCCTGTTGCTAGGCTTGCTTGTAGCACATAATGAACAACCTCTTATGAACCTTGAAACAGAATCTACCATGCGAGGCCAATAGCAATACCTCTATAGATGTGCAACTGTTTTGCTCACACCAAAATGGCCAGCAATAAGAGAAGAATGAGCTTCTCTTATGACATTTATCCTCTCCCCCTGTGGTATACACAACTTGCCCAAATGAAACAGCAAATTGTTATGCATGTGATAGTCATTTTCCTCTACATGATTCCCTTTACTCAAGTTAGCATACACATCTTTAAAGTCATCATCAGATGCATATTGTTCTATGTAACTATCATGTACAATGGAAGCATTCTTAAGTAAAGTAACAGCACCAATAATAGGCCTTGAAAGCATATCAGCAACCTTATTCAAAGTACCTTTCTTATACCTTATTACCAAATGGAACTGTTGCAAGAAGCCCATCCATCTGAAGTGTCGTGACTGTTGTAACTTGCTTTGTGATTGCAAGTACTGTAAGTGCTGATGGTTGGTATGTATAACAGTTTCTTTGCCCATCAAATAGTGTTTCCACTTTTTGACGCTTTGTACCAACGCATACAACTCCTTATCATATGTAGGATAATTTACAACATCACCATTAAAAGTTTCCGAATGAAAAGCAATAGGCTTACCATGCTGTAGAAGAACTGCACCCATAGCATAATCATTAGCATCAGTTTGTATCTCAAATGGTTGTCTCAAATCCGGTAATGCAAGGACTGGAGCTGAACTAATCTTCTCTTTCAAAGATTCGAAAGCTTTTTGCTACTTGCCTCCCCATTGGAAAGCATGCTTCACACTTGTCACTGCATGCATAGGAGCTGCTATAGAAGAGAAGTTAGAGATAAAATTCCTCCAATATTGAGCTGCACCCAAAAAACTTCTTACCTCTGTTATGGATTTGGGAGTAGGCCACTTCACAATAGCCTCAATCTTAGCAGGATCAATTCTCAAAGCACCTCCTCCTACTATGTGTCCCAAATAACCAAAGAAGTCTTTCCAAATTCACACTTTGACATTTTAAGAAATAACTGATTCTTCTTCAAAACATCAAGTACTTTTCTAACATTCATGGCATGATCTTCTCTAGACTTGCTGAAAATTAAGATGTCATCTAAGTAGACAATAACAAAATCATCAAGAAAAGGACGCAAGACATCATCCATTACCCGCATGAAAGTTGCAGGTGCATTGCACAAACCAAACGGCATCACAAGCCACTCAAAAAGTCCTTGTTTGGTTTTAAAGGTTGTCTACCAAATGTCACTTTCTTCAATTCTTACTTGATGATATCCACTGCGCAAGTCTAGCTTAGTGAAATATCGAGCATCTTTCAGCTGATCTAGCAAATCATCTATCCTTGGGAGTGGGTAACGATTCTTTACCGTTATCTTGTTCAAGGCCATGAAATCAACACACATACGCCAAGTGCCATCTTTCTTTGGAATCAATACAATCGGTGACCCACATGGCGAAGTACTTGGCCTTATGAAACCCTTGTCCAACAAGTCCTTGATTTGCTTCTTTATTTCAGCATTCTCCATAATAGACATGCAGTACATGCCTATGTTTGGAAGAGGACAATCTGGATGTAAATGGATTTCATGTTGAATCTCCCTCTTAGGAGGCAAACCTGTAGGCTCCTAAAACATCTCATGATATGTATCAATTACATCATACAGATCTGATTTAAGTTTTGGATCACAATTGTCAAATGACTCATGATTCACATCAACCTTGGGCTTAATCATAAGAAGAACAAAATTCTTACTTGAATTGACCAGCCTTTTTACCTGTCCTGCATTCACCATCGCTATATTTGTCTTCTTGCGATGAGCTCTAACAATGAACTCCTTGCCATCTTTGAACAGATGATATTTGTTTTCATGGCGATGAAAGATAGCTTTCCTGTCAAACAAGTAAGGACTTCCCAAAACAATTCCTGCTATATCAAAAGGTACCACATCAAGTTCAACTGTGTCAATAAAATGTGCAGTAATTGCAAAGCGCAATGTGCACTTTCTTGAAACTTGTAAATTTGCATCCTTGCAAATCCATCCAAGTGGATATGGCTTCGGATGTGGAACGGTCTCAAGTTTAAGCTGCTTGACCAAGTCCTCTGTTATAAGGTTTGCTTGTGACCCACTATCAAAAAGTGTGTCAATTTAGTATGTTTTGAAATCACCCTCACATGAAACAGTTCAATTCTTTCTTCCTCATTAGGAGCTTGTACATGGCAGTTTGAGGTACTAGTGCTGGCTTGAGTTTCAATTTCTTTTTCCTTCAAGTTTTTCAAACCCATGGCTGTAATTTTGGTTTCATCACCTGAATCTTCCCCTAAATCTTATGGTGTAGATGTAGTAGCAGCAGTTTTCTGTTTCCCTTTGGATTTGTTAAATTGAGGTCTTTTTTCAGGATATAATTTCCAACAGTTTTTCTCCTCATGCCTGGTTTAGAACAGTGTTTACAGATCACTTTCTCACTCTCCTGTTTGATAGATGCATTCTTTTTGCCCTTTCCCTTGGAGGTTTTCTCTTTGTTTTTCCCCTTGGGGGGCTTGTTTCTACCCTCTTCAAATGTGTTTTTCCCCTTGCCTCTAAATGGGTAGCTTGGACACAAACCTCGTCCAGGCTAGTAGGGTTAAACATCAAGATGGTGTGTCTAAGGTAGCTATGCAAGCCACCAATGTATTTCAGCAAGGTTTCCTGGGTCTGCAAATCTATCCCTAACAAGAGAGCTCTTCTCCTGAATTCTTGGGTGTAGTCTTGGACACTCTGACCCTTAAGTTGTCTGAAATTTTGCCAATTCATAAAGGCCTTCTGCATGTGAGCAAGAGGATAAAACTGTTTTTTAATGGCTAACAGAAATTCAGGCCATGTTAAGGTAACCTTACCAAATTTCTTGATCTCCTCTTTAGTCTTGGCCTCCCACCAGACCAATGCTGCTCCATCCATTCTCAAAGAAGCCAACTGAATCTTTGTAGCATCATCATGCATATTCTGGATCCTCAAGTAAACTTCCAACTGCCTAATCCAGTTGTCAAGCTTTTCTGCATTCACTTCACCATTAAACATAGGTAATTCGAATTTTACATCAAGCTTCAAAAAAGGAGTTTTTCCAGAGGATCTATGCTTATGAACAGAAGAAGACGAGGATGAAGAGGAAGAAGGTGAAGATGGGGGTGGTGGATCACCATTTCCTCCATGTCCTTTCTTGGAATGATCATCATCCTTCTTACCTCCTGAAGAGCCCTCTCCTTCATGTGGATGTTTGGACCCTTCTCCAGCCAATTTCTCATTTCTTTCTTGGTACAATATCCTCACCATTTCAGTGAGGTCCAAGAAAGCCTTTCTGAAGACTCTTTCTTCTTCTCTTGGATCTGTCTCTGTAGGAATTTCTCCTTCATGTGCAGACATCCTTGAAGCTTCTGCTGAGACTCTTGAGGGTGAAATTGAAGGTGGAGGTGATGGCTCTCTGGCCTTCCTTGACTGAGGATTCTCTCGTTCTCTAGTCAACTGTCCTTCCCCTCTTTTGAGTTTCAACCTGGTAAGCATCAATACTTTGCAAGACAGTTAGAAGATCTTTGCACAAAACCCTGAGCTCTGATACCAACTTGATCTGAATTTGAAACTACTTGAAATTTGTTTGCAAGGTATTCAATTCAGAATTAAACATGTTTAAAAGATTTCCATGTCTTGCAGAAAGAAAACAAATGAAATTTTCAGCTGTTCATGACCCATTCAAGCATAGCAGAGTTATTTCCTTTTACTATTTAACACATTAAAATGAATTTGTTCTGCAAAATAAATCAACCACAAATGCAAAAGAAGTTGATAAAGCAGTTCACCCCCTCCAGGGCTACGTCTGCTGGGTCCAAAGCTCCCAACCGGGCTTGTCCTTGTTTTTATTAAATGCTAAAATTGAAAATACAGCTGAATAGAAGCATCTACAGGTGAAATAGATGGAAAAAATGGATTCAGAATACTTGAATCCTTCAGGATTGACTATTGGATCACCTCCAATGGATACCTGCAACCCTATACAGTCTTCACAAAACTGGGCCCTAGTGGCTCCTAGAAATTTCACGGCTCCAAAACCTCTACAAATGACCTCAGATGGCTGTAAGACCTGCACCAATGGCTTCAGAAGGTCGAAAATACCCAAAATCAAAAAAAAAAATCGTCCAAAACCGACTTTCCTAGCCAAAGTTATGGCCATTTAAAGTTTCTCCAGTTTGCCCCTAGAAAAACTCCAGCTAACTTTAGTTAACTCCAGTTAGCTCCGCCAATTATGGCGGGTCCGCAAAATTTGGTGCTCCTGCCAAAATTCCGCCAACTTAACTGCAGTTACATTTAATGTTTGGTGGTTGCCTCGGATTTCGTGCTGGCAGTTTGGCTGGCGGTTGGGCTTAAGCCCCTGGTTCCTAGGTCGTGGTCATATGAGAGGGGGGCTGGCCCCCTTTGGTTTCCGCCCCGTGCCATTTTAAACTTTATATAAATATATTTTCGCCTTTCTAACCACATGTGACCATGTGGTCCTTCGTTAAAGCGCTTGGTTAATATACCACAGGTCGGGGGTTCGATCCCCCATCTGACTAAAAACACTTTTAAATAATCCACCCTACCCATCTTGCTGATGTCATCTGGGGGCCACGTGGTGGCCTCTGAGCCTGCCACGTGGAAACCTCTGATTGGCTGCTGAAAAGGGAATATTCCAAGGAATATTCTACGGAATATTCTTTTTTTAATTTTTTTTTTTTAAATTAAAATTTCTAAGTGGGCTTGATTGTGGGAAAAACTCCACAGTTAAGCGCGCTTGAGCCAGAGGAGTTCTGGGATGGGTGACCACCTGGGAAGTCCTGGTTACCGGGTGCAGGCCCCGGAAGTGATGATTGATGCTATGTGATTCGTTCTCCACATTTCACTAGTTTCAATCCCACTTCTTCACCCTTGTGAGCATCACCTGATGCAATGAGTGCTAAGTGAACTATTCAAAAATCATGAGAAATTAGTCAGTTACGACTACTTCTCATGGAAATGGTCATACGTTTGAATGACTTACTTAACGCAGTTGAATCCCAAAAAATGATATCTAAAATTTCTAATGTTATGGACAAATTCTTCTTTTTGCCATAACTTCCTCATACGGTGACCGTTTTTCGAACCGTTTGCGGCGCCGGAATCGGGAGGACGAGCACTTTCTAGTCGTTCAACTTTGAACCAGTTTTGAGCACTTCGAATTTTGAGCATTTTACGACACTTAGGACATGAGCACCTGATCAGGCCATCGGGACAAACTATAAGATTGAAATTCAAAATAATCTAGAGCATGGCATAAGCTAAGTAGATGGATCAGAGTCAGTGGCAACAACTTGAATTGGGTCTTCATTGTTGCTAGGATTATTTCCAATTGAAGGAAGGGTACCCAAGTGTTTCTCAATGCGATCTAGGCGTTGGTACAAGTCCCTCAAATGACAGTGAATATGTTCCAAAGAGTTACGGATGCTAACTCTATGCTTGAATTGGTCCTTCATAATACGACCAAGGAGAAACTTACAAGTATAAGACGATAGTGTGCATGTATTGGTTGAAGTAGCCTTTCGTGTGTCCTACATCCATCATCTAGTCAACTAGCTTGGTATTTGGAAGTTGTTGTCATGCAGAGGCTCCCTCATGTTCCATGCGACCTATCTCTTCCTCAATGGGGCCCAGAGTAAGGTCTTCAAACCTGGTAGCTATTTCTTCCAAGTGATAGTGGGTATGAGAGTGACCTTGAGAAGCCTGATCCTGATAATAAGTTGCCCTTAAGCAGACATGCGCATGTTAACAGGGCATGTTGAAGGTCGTGAAAATGATACAAGACCAAGATGTTAGGGGGAGAGGGGAATAAATGATTGACCAAGTGAGAGAAGCCACATGAGGAGGGAAAAGGGTTAGATGGGAGGAAGTAAGATAAAGGTGAGGAATAAAGGAGGAAAAAACATACAACATACCACAAAGAGGGAGAGCTAGAAGAATAAGGGAAAATTTGAGGCCAGCTACAGGGATGAACCAGAGAACACATGAGTCTATAGGAAATAAGCCAAAGAATACATTCAATGCAACAAGAGCTAGATGAGAGGTACAAGAAGAGCACCCAACATAAAAAGGATGGCTACATGAAATTTAGTAATATGGACAAGCACATAAATGAAAACTAGGCCATAGAAGTAGTGCAAACCAAAGATGACGAAGATGCCCACCAAGGAGGTCCAACGCCCAAAAGAATAATCCACAATCCTGCACTACTTTAGAGGTTGTTGCATGCACTACAATGACTTGGAGAAGGAAACAACAATGCCAGACCGATATGTTAGGAAACCAATTGCAAGGTGCCCCTTCTTGGAAAATGTAACTAAGTTTGGTCTTCATAATTATATCAAAATGCATTTTTTAAAAATAAAAGAAGAAAAAAAAATTGTTATTATTATTTTTCTAGACAAGGCATGCATTTCATGACTCTAAGTTTATTGAGTCAAAAGAAAAAATATTTTGGGTCAAGGTTCCATTTGGACTCTTTGAAAATATAATAAAATAAATATTTTATTTTAAATGGAAAAAATCAAATATGTGCCCACAAGACCAGATCGGCCCTCAAGATGATCAAGTCGACTTGCCCAAAGGACGCGACTTTTCAGACACATGAACTACTATATATTGGTCAGCTTGCTCCTCCATTTTGGACATGACTTTCTGCGGTTCTGTGTCAAGACAAGCGAAATTATTGAGCCTAGGTGCGAGTTTCTCATGTGGTATGATGCAAGCTTCTTGTGGAAAGAGATGTGAATTTCCTTTATGCTATTGAAGACAAGAAGAAGTTGTACGAAGACAAGATATTTGAGTTTCTAGAGATTCTTTGATGAACATAATTGTGATATCTAGTGGACATAATGGAGGGTTGACCTAGTGCTTATCGAATACTGGTTTTTGGTCTTAGGTCTTAGATATCTCATTTGATATGATTCTATAAAAAGATATAAAAAAAATAGTTTTCCCCTTGAGGGATTTTGCCTTGACTTGAAGCTATATCTTGTGTTTGAAGTCTAGTGCATCTATTGGACAAATTATTGTGACTACTATTGACAAGTTGCTACAGCTTTTTCGTAAATCCTAATCTCAGTAATAATGCAGAGGCATCATTATACAGAAGCATCGCAATTCTGAACTTACATTCTTTGTTTCGTATTGGAATAGCTCGCAAAAGTGGCATCGTGTTACTGCGAAATTACAGAGTCTTGCTACTTCGGTACTGTGGCTCGAATGAAATCACAGGTGGTTCACATGTTCAAATCTAAGGCTCGAATTGATTTTCATTTAATTTCTCATTGGCTCATTATAATTACTATGGCTCGCTTCACATTTTACAGTGGCTCGATCCTAAAATCTCGCATTCATGGCTAAATGTTAAATACTTGCTTGAATTCTGTATAACCTTAGATGCTCACATAATCTGTGGCATGGCAATTTATATACAATTGTTCGCATAAACTATTCTATCTGTGGAATGAGAATATTAAATTATAATGGCATCGTGGCATCTAATTCAATGTATCTGAGGCACCAAGACCTGTGGAAGGAGTTATCGCAAGTCTCACCAAACAATCGAGTTGGTAAGATTGGTTGCAGGACATAACTTATCTGGTTATACAACTGGTTACATACATTGAAGATTGTTGAGCTCCTATGGAAATATCAAGTGAAGTTTATGTTGTCCACATAACACTGACCAAAGCCTCTCTTGCAAATAATTGAGGTGTTGTGTGTAACTATAATGTTTTGATTGCAATAAACTGAAGGAAAATAGGAATAATACATAACCTGTTAGGATTTGGGTTGGATGAGTCCCCTGAAGAGATTTTGACCTGTATGTGACATCGTTTCTGTTATGAAACCAGCTCAAGAAAAGATAGAAAAGAAAGATCAACGCCTTAGAATTCAGCCTCTTCGAGGGGGCAACCTCCTTTACATTACATAAATGAACAATTCTTGGATGATACAAATGACAAAACCTCCTTTCTATATATAGGAGTCTAAGGAGTCACAATATAATCCAGCCGACCTAACAATAATAATATAAAGCCACAAAAATAATAATAGAGGGATTCTATGGGGCACAGAAATAACAATATGTGGGTAATAGGGGCACAACAATATAAATAAGGGGTATAACTACAATAGTAATGGGGTAATCACTAGTATTATAGGGACCCAACATGCCCCTCTCCTTCAAAAAAGTGTTGTCCTCAACGCTTGAGCAGTTCTGGATACTTATGCATAAAATTCTCATCCTCCCATGTGGAATCTTCAGCGGATAAGTTCTTCCACTTGATAAGATACTCTGAAATTGATCGATTTCGTAGCTGTCGAGTTCTTGTTTCTGTGACTGCTTCTGGTTCCAATATAATTTTTCCTTCCTCGTCAAGTTCTGGCAATATTGTTTGAACTGGGAGCTTGTCGCCTATAACCTTCTTTAAACATGAAACATGGAAAACTGGGTGCAATCGAGAAGCTGCAGGAAGCTCCAATTTGTATGCCATAGTACCAATCTTTTCCAACACCTTGTACGGACCATAATACTTTGGTGATAATTTATTATCCTTCTTAGCTTGCTTTAGGGACATTTGCTTATATGGTTGTAGCCGTAGGAATACCCAATCACCTACATCAAAACTTCTTTCACTGCGATGTTGATCTGCCTGTTGTTTCATTCTATTTTGTGCCAACACGAGGTTATCCTTTAAGAGTTGGAGGACTTGTTGTTGATGTTCGATGTGATGTTCCACTGCTTGAACCTTAGAATTTTCTCTTAAATATGATGTGATTGATGGTGGTTGATACCCATAAAGTGCCATAAATGGGGTCATTTTTGTTGCTGTATGGAAGGAAGTGTTATACCACCATTCAGCCAGAGGCAACCATTTGACCCATTGTGTCTGTTTATCAGATACAAAGCAACGAAGATATCCTTCCAAACATTTGTTTACTATCTCAGTTTTCCCATCAGATTGAGGATGATAAGATGAGCTATGAGCTAACTGAGTACCAAGACAAGAAAATAATTCTGTCCAAAAATTTCCAGTGAAAATGGGATCTCTGTCACTTACAATAATCTTTGGGTTTCCATGTAGCTTTTGAACTGTTTCCATAAATGCAGTAGAAACTGTACTGGCTTTAAATGGATGTGATAATGCACAAAAGTGTGCATACTTGGTAAGTCTGTCAACTACCACCATGATGACACTCTTTCCCTCAGACTTGGGTAAACCTGTGATAAAATCCATTGAAACCTCCTCCCAACGTTGGCTTGGAATGGATAAAGGTTGTAATAGACCCGGTGTCTTAATTGTTTCAACTTTATTTTGTTGGCAAACCAAACATTCCGCCACAAACTTTTGAATATCTGATTTAAGGCCATCCCAAAAAAATTCCTTCTTAACCCTGTGGTAAGTTTTTAAAAATCCTGAGTGCCCTCCTAAGGGAGAAGTGTGCAATTCCATAAGAATCTTTTGTTTTAGCTGGGAATTCTTACAGAGGTATAAGCGATCTTTGTACCATAACGAATCATTTTTCCAGCTAAATGTATCAGAAGTACTGGAATCTTGTTGTAGCTTTCGAATAAGTGCCCACACTTCTTCGTCATTCTTCCATTCCTCCTTTGCTTCATTTATCCAATCTGGTTGGATAATAGAAATGGCACACAACAATGCTTCCACATCCTCATCCTTTCTTGAGAGTGCATCTGCCACCACATTTTGCTTCCCTTTTTTGTAGATGATTTCAAAGTCATAACCCAACATCTTTGTGACCCACTTTTGTTGCTCTTCAGAGGATAATCTTTGTTCTAAAAAGTATTTAAGGCTATCATGATCCGTTTTTACCTTGAAGTGTCTTCCCATTAGGTAGGGTCGCCATTTCTTAAGTGCATGGAGTATTGCCAACATTTCCTTCTCATAAATAGCTTTGCTTAAAAACTTTCCCTTGATTGGACGACTTTCAAAAGCAATGGGTCTTTCATCTTGCATTAGAACAGCACCAATTCCATTTCCTGAAGCATCACATTCCACAATAAAGGTTTTTGTGAAGTCCGGTGTAGCTAAGACCGGTGCTTGGCACATTGCCTCTTTAAGATGTTCAAAGGCCTTTGTTGCTTCCGGAGTCCATGAAAATGAATCTTTCTTCAATAATGTTGTTAGAGGTGCTGCTATTCTCCCATAATTCTTAACAAACTTGCGATAATACCCTGTCAACCCAAGAAATCCTCGCAGATGCTTTATGGATGTGGGGATTTTCCATTCCTTAATGGCTTTAATTTTGCTAGGGTCTACCTTAACTCCTTCATGAGATACAATATGACCCAAATATTCCACCTCCTGGACTCCAAAGAAACATTTGGATCTTTTTGCATATAATTGTTTCTCCTCCAATAGTTGTAGCACCTTGTCAACATGTTCAACATGATCCTTCCAAGACTTGTTGTAGATTAGTATATCATCAAAAAATACTAACACAAATTTTCTAAGGAATGGTTTGAAAATTGAATTCATCAAACCTTGAAATGTTGAAGGTGCATTGGTAAGGCCAAAAGGCATGACCAAAAATTCATAATGACCCTCATGAGTTCTAAATGTCGTTTTTGGAATGTCTTCAATCTTCATTCTGATTTGATGATATCCCGAACGAAGATCCAACTTGGTGAAGTAAATTGATCCATGCAATTCATCCAGTAATTCATCAATGACAGGAATGGGGAACTTATCTTTAATAGTGAGCTTGTTGAGCTCCCTATAATCTGGACACATGCGCCATGATCCATCCTTCTTGTGCACCAATACTACTGGAGCTGAGAAAGAACTTTGACTCGGTTGAATTATACCAGCCTCTAGCATTTCTGCAACCATACGTTCAATTTCACTTTTTTGGACATATGGATATCTGTACGGCCTGATGTTTGGAGGAACACTTCCTGGAATCAGATGAATAGCATGATCATGATCACGCATAGGTGGGAGACCTTTGGGAGTCTCAAATACCTTGGAATGATTGTCCAGGACTTTTTGGAGATCTGGAGAAATAGATGATTCCAATGTGGAAACATCTAGCGAACATAATTGTGCAATTACACCTCTTTGCTCCTTTTTTAGAAGCTTTGTCATGCCATTAGAGCTGATTATCTTTCCTGGTTTCCCTGCAATACCCCTTAATTCAACTTCCTTTCCTTCCACAGAAAATTTCATGAAAAGTTCTTGAAAATTAAAAGCTATTGTACCCAAGGATTGTAGCCATTGGACTCCTAGTACAACATCAGCACCTCCCATTGGAATGGAAAGCATTGGGCTAGTCAATACATATTCTCCCATGGATAGCTTGATATTATGGCACTTTCCAGAACAATTTATTGTTCCTCCATTTGCAATCATCACTTGACACTCTGGTGCTGGATATAGGAAGCAATTCAATTCTTTTGCTACCCTACAATGAATAAAATTGTGGGTGCTTCCTGAATCAATCAACACTATTACCTTTTTCTTCTTGATTTGTCCTTCTATCTTGATGGTTTGAGGAGTGGTAATTCCCGCCAATGCATTACAAGATATGGTCGGATTTATTTGTTCTTCATCTAGGCTTTGTTCCTGGAATATATCCTCTTCTTTTGACCTTTCTTGCTCCTTTTCTTCTTCCTCTTCACAATCTATGTAGAATAATTTCTTCTCAGCACACTTATGACCTTTTGTGTATTTGCTATCACAATTGTAACAAAGCCCTTTTGCTCTTTTTTCTTCCAATTGTTGTGGTGTCAACCTTGTAGGTTGTGGAAGACTATGGGCAACAACACTTCCGTCTTTATAGTTGTGAATGGTATGCTTCCTAGTTGCCATAATTTTGCTTTCCATTTTTCTTGCTAACCTGAATGCCTTCTCTAATGAATCAGGTTCCCAAAGGCGCACATCATGTTGGATATTATCCTTTAAAGACCCTATGAACACATCAATCCTATGCTCCTCTGGAATATCTTTTACCCTTATGTTCAATTTTTGGAACTCCTCAATGTGCTCCATTATTGAACCCTTTTGTTTGAGACTTATCAATTGGCTAAAAAAAGTGTTGCTTTTTGTATCCTCATAATGTGCTATCAATTCTTCCGTAAAAATTGCCCAAGTGATAAATTGTTTACGAGAACAAAGCCATTGATACCATACAAACTGATTTGGTTCCAAATATAAAGTTGCCATACGTACCTTTTGTGTGTTTTGCACATTATTGAGATCGAAGAATTGCTCCATCTGTAATATCCATGTGGCGGGATCCTTGCCATCAAACTTCCTCATATCGATTTTTGGAACATGGTGAGTCTTCGATCCAACATTAGAGTCTATGGAATCATGATTAACATTTCTTTTGTTCTCATCATGAGTTTCCTTTAGTACTCTTTCACCCTTAGTGACCATTTCTTGTAGCAACTTATCTATCTTATCATCCATGCCATCAATTTTAGCGTCCATGCCATTCACCTTAGCTTCCATGCCATCCATATTAGCTTCTACACCTTTCTTTAAACCGTCCATCTTAGCTTCTACATCTTTCCTTAAACCATCCATTTTAGATTCTGTTGCTTTTTGTGCAAGTGACACTTGTTGCACTTGTTCTTGTAATTTTGATATATCATGTAGCATTTCTTCTTCTTCTTCATGAGTCATGCTAGAGCTTTCAGGTTCCTTACTAGGTGTTTGCATTTTCTTTCCTCGGGGCATCAGTTACCGATAATAATTCTCTAATATGCCCTTTGAATTCCTTCAAAATAAATTTTCAAACCAAGCTTAAGCAAAAATTAAAGAAAATCTACACACCTTTTTTCACTTTGTAGGAGCTCGATATTGCCTCTGATGTATCTCTGTACTTTCTGATTATCTAGTTCTAAATTTGTGACCTGTAGTAGCCTTCTGTGTCCTCTTTCCAATGCCACAAGTCTGACCCAAATTGGATTCTCCAAGGAAGAGTTATGCGAAATCTCCCACAGTGACTTGATTATAGACTAGTTCAGTAGAGCGAACTTGTACGACGTGCCACGTGTCACTGTTTCAACCTTTGACTCTAAAAAATATATAAAAGAAAACTACAGTCCGTCCTCTTTCTGTAACTTCTTATGAAATTTCAATCCGATGCTCAGAAAGAAAGTTATGACGATTTTCCCCAGGTCACCTGTTTTGAGTGTAATTCAGGAGTCTGCAAAAAGACCAACTTCCTCAGATCATATCTCCGAAAATATCGCGCGAAAAACTCTGAAATTTGGACCCAAGGTTCAGCGCGATTTCTTCTCAAATGGGTTTTTTTTGCGACTTCTGAAACGTCACAGAAAAAAAGTTATAGCGAAAATTCCACGATGACCTGTTTGGAGCAGCGAAACCCTAGAATCCAAAGCTCTGATACCAAATGTTATGAAACCAACTCAAGAAAAGATAGAAAAGAAAGATCAACGCCTTAGAATTCAGCCTCTTCGAGGGGGCAACCTCCTTTACATTACATAAATGAACAATTCTTGGATGATACAAATGACAAAACCTCCTTTCTATATATAGGAGTCTAAGGAGTCACAATATAATCCAGCCGACCTAACAATAATAATATAAAGCCACAAAAATAATAATAGAGGGATTCTATGGGGCACAGAAATAACAATATGTGGGTAATAGGGGCACAACAATATAAATAAGGGGTATAACTACAATAGTAATGGGGTAATCACTAGTATTATAGGGACCCAACAGTTTCACTTGGACCATAACCATATCTAAAGCATGTTGCCAGTGTTGTGATTAAGCAATCAAATTTCATAAAGAAGAACCAATTTTATGCATATGTGTTTTGGTTCTCAACTCAAATAAAGGTCATGTGAGTGGTTGTGAAGGAAGGTTGGTGGAAAAGAAAGGTCTTTTGACTGTGAACAAAGGTATAACGATATGGATCGAGCTCTTATTTTGGCTCATGATTAAAATTAAATTTAGTGATGGGTTTATTATTTTAGTTCATGTTATGAAGAACAATGGTTTCAACTAAAAGTTGTAGCTCGGGCTATTCATGCTCGTTGTAACAGTCTAGACTCATGGTTACGTGGTTTTCTGCCACCCCATTTGTAATCTACAGTTACAAGTCGTTGCTTTGTGGGATGTATTCCTTGATTATGGATGAATAGCAGGAGAAGTATAGTGTGGGTATATATTCATGACCTTAAAGGTATTCTAGGAAAATATTCTATTATACCTTGTAGGTATTTTTGCAGAAGTTTGAAGCAACTTCCAGTTACCATGGAAGACAAAGGTACATATTATTTGCATATGAGGTATGTCTATAGTATGGTTAGGGTTTCAAAGTTAACAATATACTTCGAAGGATTTTGCAATTCCTTTATGGTAGATATTGATGCATATAAATTTGTTATGGTTTGTAGATATTTGTAGTCCTACAGATTCTTTGTACTTAGGATTTCTAAACTCTAGTTTATATTGAATTAACCTTAAGAGTGAAAACCCTAACCCTAATTGGTTGTTCCCTCTGAGGAAATGCTAGCTCTTGACATCTTGGGTTTGCATATCTAATTTTGAAAGGATACTCTAGGGTATGTGGTAAAATCCTAGCAAGGGTTGAATTGGATCAATCCTAGGACTTGAAATCAATCCCCAAGGCCGATGTTTCTGCTAAAAGTAAAAACCCTAATAAGGGTTAGATAAAGAAATATAGGGTTTGTAACTAGAACCCTAGAAGTATACCTTCTAAGAAACCATGAAAACCCTAGATTGACAAAATTGACATCATGCTCTTGTCTTTGTATATTTTTCTTGGTTGTGTTTGTTGTTGAGAATTGCAAGCACATAATGAAGGTTGTCAAAAATATGGAAGCACACTTAGAAGGATACAAAAACAAAACAAGGCAACACTCATGCTTGTTGATGGCTCCTTGAAAATGATGAGCATGATGGAAAGAGGGAATTGTAAGGACCCTAATGGACATGATGTTGAAGCTTCTAGCTAATGAGTTCATTGATGATTGAAAGATGAAGCATAAACTTGTTGCAATAAAACATGCAAAGGAATGTTGACTTCCGACGTAGAAAGTAACATAATTTGGCATGACACTCTTACCAGAGGATATTATAACTTGATAACTTTGATTATCTGCATAAGATATGGCTTGGATCCCTAAAAAGAAATTTGCAAAGATGTGAAAATGCTAGAAGGAAAGTATGCATGATGAGACTAATCAACATATGATGTAATCTCTTGGAGGAAGTAAGCAATGACAACTTCAAGAAGAAGGTTAGTCATGAAAAAAAGAATCTGATGAACAGGCTATTGAATTTGGCTCATTGGTTCATTCCATAAACACGTTGATTGATGATTGATATCATGGAGAAGGATTCTTGTAAAATATGGAGATAGACTCTATGGAAGGATGTTAATTTCAAAGAAAACAAAGCAAAATATGATATCTTGATAGAAGGCCATCATGTTGAGGTAATTATGATATTGATTATCTGGTTGGTATATGGTTTTTCTAACTAGAAGAATGTTGCCGAAATTCATAATGACAGTTGAGACTAGGACACCTACAACTGTTTGTTTTGAACTCAATTCAAAGTATACATGGATTGAGTGGATGATTTTGGTAATCCTCGCAAGATTATATGGTCAAGATGTCTACGTCATCTTGGGATTGAAAGGTAGCAGTACAAAAAGATAACCTGATGTTCATGTTTCGATGACAATAATGACCACTTTCATGATTAGAGGGAGCTATGACTAAGCTCTACTTCAAGTGGTTCAATATAATGTCTTTGTTGATGATGACTAGAGGAAAGTGATATGAAAGGTTGATGGCTTGAACCTTGTAAAAAGTTGAAGAAATGGTTTAGCTCCATTACATCCAAAAAGATAAAAGTTCAATATGATGAGATGCAAAGGGGAGGAGTAGATGTGTTGCTACTACTTGAAGATCTCCATGAAGAACTAGTAATTGATGTATTGATAAAGGCACATGGTTTTGACTTCCCAATTGAAAGGAAGTAAGGAATCTCCTATATGTTTAAGAGGGAGTAAGAAGTCTCCTTAAAACATTCAAGAAGGAGCAATGATCTATTCCCTGATCAAGAGGGAATGAGGATTATCTCCCTAATCAAGAGGGAGTGATGATGGACATTATATTCTCTTCTTCATGTGATCCGAATTTGGATTCTAAAACACTCCCTAAGTTTTCATGAACTATGTAAAATTCATGCCAAAGTTTCTAAAACACTCTCTAAGTTTTCATGAACTATGTAAAATTCATGCCAAAGTTTCCAAGTCTTATAAAGATGGAGCTTATCAAAAATAACCTCGAAACAGTCGTAATTTGTGAACAGCGCGGAGCAACAAGGACCCTCGGTCAAGCGCGCCGACCGTTGGCCCGTGGTAACGCGCACTGTCACAAATTGGCAAAACGGGAGGTATTTTTGAGAAACAGGTTTGGTTTTTGATATGTGATTAGTGAGAAGTCGGGCAAACCCCTCAGAGAAGGAAAATCCCCGATCTCCCGGACCCGAAATGAATATGAAATGCAGAAAAGTACCGTTTCGGTTCCATCGGAGCGGGGTTCCACAAAACCGGTAGGATATCGGAAGGGCTTTGAGGCGGTAAGCGGTTTCAACCAAGTCCCGCCCGATGCCACACAGCGAGTGACACGCGTCCAGTGGAAGAGAGAGAAAACCGTGCATATCAGACGGGTAACCATCGAGCTACTTAACCGCCCGATATGCATGACAACTGTAGGATTTGGGGGCCCCAGATCAACGGCGGAGACATGTCCCGATAAATGACCAGATTTGACAAGGTTATAGAGCAAGATCACATGGGATTTGAAGTCTGACATGGATGATGAGTTGGCAAAGATTCGTGTTTCGCAGGAAATCTTGGAGCAAACGGAAATAACGGCCGTTCAAACATTTCCAAGAGAACTGACACTCAGTTCGTTACGAAATAGGTGGCCACCTCCCTGTGAGGCGTTACACAGTGTTGATTACGCAGAATAGAGGGATTCAAACGGACAAAGGTAGGAGAACCAAAAAGCCGGGAAGCAGAAACGAACAGTCGGAAAGCAGATTGGCTTTAAAGCCACATACTAACAGAGAAGAGGCAGAGTTAGTTAGACGCAGAAAGCTAAGAGCAGAAAGAAGGAGCTAAGTTGACCTGCAGAAGCAAAAGGCAGCATCAAGCCAGACAGAGCCAGAGAGAGTCAGAGAGAGTCTGTGTACTCCAGAGAAGGCTTGAGAGGTTCAAGCGAACTCCTCTGTATATGCTTGTCATGTATGAGTCTCAGATTGGGCTCATACTACTGTGACCAATAGAGGTCGAGTTTCAGTAAGGAGAGTTTGTGTACTCCAGAGACTTGGGGGATCCAAGTACAGTCTTACTGATTTATATCTGCTGGGTGAGACTCAAATTGAGCTCACTGTTGTAAAAACTCTACTTTGAAAACATAATAGAGAGGCCACCACTGAAGGCTGGACCAGGAGACGTAGCCCAGGAGTGTTGGGTGAACTCCTTATTAAACTTGTTGCGGTTACATGTTTGCCCGTTATGTTTTTCACTAACTGCTTCAGTGCCTGTGTATTTCACAATCTTATCGATCCATTGCATAAAATAGCATAGGCATATCCATGCACATGAGTCTGTAACACCTTAATTAATTGTCTTGCATCAATTTTCAGATCAAGTGGTATCAGAGCTCTAGGTTACTAAGGTTAGACAAGCTTGTGCTGGATTTGTTGTTGAATGCTAACTAGATCAAAGCTTAAATTAGGAGAAGGAGAGTTGGTTGAAGCTAATCCAGAAATTGGAAGAGTCTATCCTAAGAGGAAAATGTCAGAAGAAAGTCCCTTGGAATCAGACTCCCAATTCATGGACAGTTTCTTGACCATGAAAGCCATGGTAGAGGAAATGTATAGAGAATTTAAGAAAGGTAGAGATGAAGATTCATCAAACTCCAAACAAGATAAAGGAGCAGAATAATCTCTCCTCCATGACCACTCTAAAGGAAAAGGGAAAGAAGAAAAACTTCCCACACCTCCTAGTAGCCGTAAAAATAAAAAGAAAACATCTTTGATTAAATTAGATGTTAAATTTGATTTGCCAATATATGATGGAGAGTTGAATGCAAAGAAGCTGGATAATTGGATTAGACAGATTGATGTATATTGCAAGGTGCAGAGCATTGATTCAGACAAGAGTAAGATTCAGCTGGCCAGCCTATGCCTTGGAGGCACTGCCTTGGTATGGTGGGAAGGCAGGACACAAGCTGACATGAAGAAGCATGGTAAAATTCTTTCTGTCTGGAGTGAATTTGTTTCTACAATTAAAAAGCAATTCTATCCACTAGCCTATATACAGCAAGCCATGATGAGCTGGTAAACTCTTCGCCAATTAAAAGGGCAAAGTGTACAAGGCTTCACCCAAGAATTTAGGAAAAGAACTTTGATTCTAGGAATTTCTTTAGACTCACCTGAAACATTGTTGAAGTATATAGGTGGTCTACACAGCTATTTAAAGCACACCATTCTCATGTTTAATCCCAATAGCATAGATGAGGTATATGTTCAGGCTACACATCTAAAGGCTAGAGGCAAGAATGTGAACCCAGAAGTTGGGGGATCATCAAAACCCACTACAAGCAAGAATAAGGAAAAGAGGAAACATAAATGGAAAGAGAGGAAGACAAATATTGTACAGAAGACCAAATCTTCATGCACTCACTGTAAGAAGGATGGGCATGATGATGAACACTGTTGGATTCTGCATCCGGAGCTGAAACCCAAGAAGTACGATGGCAAGAAGAAGAAGACTGCTGCAGCTATTCAAAAAGATTTGGGGTCAGACTCAGGGAATGAAAGAATGATCGCAGCCACAGGTGTAAAAGGTAAAAATTTTGAAGCATCTACTAGTAATTCTGCACAGTCTGCTGATAATGAAGAAAATGAGAGGAAAAGACATGAGATTTTTCATATTAGAGTTACTTCCAAGCATCAAAAGATTGATACTTTGTTTGATAGTGGCTCACAAGTAAACTTAATTTCTGAAGCAATTGTAAGGAAGCTTGGATTACTCACCACACCTCACAAGAAGCCATATCCATTAGGTTGGTTATGTGATAAAGCAAAGCTACAAGTGACTAGACAATGTAAAATCAGGTTTTCTTTTGGGTCAGCATTTGTAGATGAGGTTGAGTTAGATATTGTTCCCTTGGATATATGTGGAATTTTTTTAGGAAGTCCTTACTTGTATGATAGAAAAGCTATTTTCTATAGAGCAGAAAACAACTATCAACTCGTTAAAGATGGAATTGAATATATTGTAAGAGATCATAAACTCAAGAATAATTATATTCTCATAAACTCAGGGCAGATGAAAAGAATTGTAAATTCATGCAAACAATTTTTACTAATGGTTGTAAAGGAAAAGAAACCTAATAAAACCAATGTATTTGAGCGTTGTAATGCTAAACAGCAAGCTGATTTAGAAAAATTTGTTTCAGAATATGATATACTATTTCAAGAACCTAAAGGTCTGCCACACAAAAAGGAAATAGTACATGATATTAATTTGCAGCAAGATGCTCCATTGCCTAACATTGGAATGTACAGGTTGTCCACTTTAGAGAATGCAGAAATCAAGAAGCAGGTACAGGAGTTGCTCAAGAAAGGGTTCATAATACCTAGCACATCGCCATGTGGGTCTCTAATTGTCTTGGTGAGAAAGAAAGATGGTTCATGGAGAATGTGCATTAATTACCGAGCACTGAATAAGATAACGATCAAAAATTGTTATCCCCTCCCTCACATAGATGATCTATTAGATTAGTTGAAAGAAGCTGTTTATTTTTCCAAGTTGGACTTGCATAGTGGCTATCATCAGGTCAGAGTTGCAGAGCAAGATGCATGGAAGACTGCTTTCAAAACAAAGCAGGGATTGTATGAGTGGTTGGTTATGCCTTTTGGCTTAACTAATGCTCCTGCTACTTTCATGAGAGTAATGAATGATGTACTCAAACCTTTTATTGATGATTTTGTCATTGTATATTTAGATGACATTCTTATATTTAGTAAAACATGGGAAGAACATTTGAAGCATGTAAAGCAGACTCTAGATGTTTTGAAAAAAGAAAATCTTTATGTTAAGCTCTCAAAATGTGAATTTGGCAAAATATCTTTGAATTATTTGGGTCATATTGTAGGGGGTGGTGAATTGAAGATAGATCCCTCTAATGTTGCAGTCATTTTAAACTGGCCTAAACCCAAATCTGCTACAGAAGTTAGAAGCTTCTTAGGAGCCGCACAGTATTGGAGAAAGTTTATTTCTAACTTTTCCTTGATTGCAACTCCCTTACATGCTTTAACAGGATTGAACAAGGTGTTCCAGTGGGGCAAATAGTAGAAAGCCTTCGACACCTTGAAAGAAAAGATTAGTACAACACCGTACTAGCACTGCCCGATCTTCAAAGACCATTTGAGATTGAAACGGATGCCAGTGACTATGCCATGGGAGCAGTGTTGATGCAGCGTGGTAGACCCATATGTTATCATTCCGAGACATTTAATTCTGTAGTAGTTAATTATCCCACATATGATAAAGAATTGTATGCATTAGTACAGAGTGTGAAAAAGTGGAAACATTATCTAATGGGCAAAGAGACAGTTATACATACTGATCATCAACCACTTCAATATTTGCACTCACAAACTAAGTTGCAGCAATCAAGACACTATAGGTGGATGGGTTTTCTACAACAGTTTCATCTTGTTATCAGATATAAAAAGGGCATACACAATAAAGTTGCAGATATGTTGTCCAGACCAATCATAAATGCATCTACTACACTTAAGCATAATTCAGTATTGCATGAAAGCTACATTGAACAGTATGCTCAAGATATAGATTTTAAAGATGTATATGCAACTTTAAGTCATGGAAAACAAGTAGAAGAATTGGATTATCATGTTAAGGACCAACTCTTGTATCATTTTGGAAAGTTATGCATTCTACAAACTGAAAGAGTAAAGATAATTCTAGAAGCACACACTTCTCTAATATTAGGTCACTTTGGTGTAAGTAAAACAATTGCACAGCTGCAAAGATTTTGTTATTGGCCAAAAATGAAGGAGACAGTTTCTAAATATGTAAGAGGGTGTACTATGTGTGCTAAAAGCAAGCCCAGCAATAGAAAACTAGGCTTGTACACTCCACTACCAGTTCCTTCTCATCCTTGGGAAAGTGTTTCCATGGACTTCGTTGGGGGACTGCCTAAATCTAGAAAAGGTCATGACTATTTATATGTTGTTGTGGATAGGTTCAGCAAAATGTGTATTTTAATACCTTGTAACAAACAGATTACAGTTGAACAAACTGCAAAGTTGTTCTTTTAGCATGTATGGGTTCATTTTGGATTACCCACTTCCATTGTATCTGATCGAGATTCCCGATTTGTTGGGAAATTTTGGTCGAGTTTGTGGGAATTGATGGACACTAGACTGAAGAAGAGCACAGCTTTTCATCCGCAAACAAATGGCCAAACAGAAGTGGTCAACAAGACAGTGATCCAGTTGCTCAGAGGCTATTGCAGCAAGCATCCCAAGCTTTGGGATGAACACTTATGTTATGTGCAGCATGCTTACAACCGGGCTAAACATTCTTCTACACAGATATCTCCTTTTGAGACATGTTTTGGCTTCACACTAAGGTCTCCCTTGGATTTTGTCTTTGGTAAAGACATAGCGGTTGATGTGTTAGATGATCCAAAAATAATTTATTATCATAGGTTATAAAATTGAAATAAAATAATTATTAATTTAAGAAATTAAATTAATAATTATTATTCTAGAATGATTAATTATTTAATGGAGACAATTAGAAATTAGTATATTGTTGTAACAAGATATGACTCTCCAAATGTGTCGTATCTTAGGCTCTATTTTAGGAGATTAGTTAGCTAGTTGGTTTGAATAGCATTTAATGTAAATGGACACTTGTTATTTAATAAGTGATCCATAATTAGAGGTAGTTAGGACATGGAGCTTATAAATAGCTCATTGCAAGAGTGTTTTGTTGTTCGGGTGTAAACTCTTGCAAAATCAATTATGTAATTGTTTTTTCTGATTAATAAAATTACGTGTTTGAGGACACTTCTGCCATTATTGTGGTATCAGAGCTACAGTAATGCTGCAGTGGAAGTGAGGAGGATATTCCAGCTCAACAAAGTCCTGGAAAACTCCATTCAATTGACCGGCAAATGATTGGTATGGAAATTGTCCAGTTTTTGTTTAAAAAAGAAAATAAATTTTATCATTGATTTTAGACTTTTAAAATCTAAAAATCATTTTTTAGTATTATCAAAAATTTCCCCTGTTTTTTGGAATTTTTGTTACTGCTCTGCTTCAACACTGTTTGGCCACAACTTTACACTCAGCGCTGAGGAACTATAGCCCACATATTGATTGCGGTCTCTTCCTCGCCCATCGCGACCTCCTCAGCCTACTCCATTCCCGACTCTCTCACACCCTTATGCCGGTGGCAATCTAAGCTTGAAACATGCAGATCTTATCCGGAACACAGAGAGTTGTTCTCGATCTTCTGTCAGCTGAAAAAGATGCTTCATCAATGCAATTTAATCTGTCTAAGAAGGCTAAACAGAGTTAGCTATGGAAGTGGGGTCGATTTTAAGGCTTTGTTGGGCAGTCGGGACATCTGAACTCGGCGTTTTCTCTTACAACTCGTAATAAGCCGTCTATATTTATGTTTGGTTTGTTTTCAAGTAGACGACTGTGTTACCTGCCATACGCAGGTGTTGTCTGTACTTGTGATTGTTTTGAATTGGATCGACCATTTCTGTTTATCCATGTGTGAAGACAGTCTCATTGATACTGTGAGAGGATCTACACAGATCACAATTTCAAATAACCGCTTCACTGACCACGACTGCAGCTCCGAATGGTCTCTTTACAAGCACATTGACACGCCCCATGTTTCTGCATTAAATGAATCTGTGGTAGGAAGTGTAAAGTCTATTTTCAAAAGCTGGGAACAACGTTTGGATAATTCATCTGAGTTTTTGGAGAGCAATGATGGTGATCCAGAGCTAATTGTTTTTATACCATTCACGTCTGATTCCACATGACAAATTTTGTTGCAGCATGCAATTATCTGCAATCAAAAGAAATTAAAGATATTGTAATTCAGGCTCCACCAAAGAGCGGACGTGTATCTTGTTCCTTTGGGTTGCCGGCATCTGCTGTACATGATGTAAATGTAAATATAAATGTAGGGGAGGATAACAGTAATCACAGAGGGAGAGTTTGCAGGATTCATGATGCCAAACAATGGGACGAATCTTTGCTGTCATCTAGAAAAGTTGGCCTGAGATTTCCTGGAGAATCTCCTGATTTTTTGTTGGCCTCGACATACCAATGAAGTGGCTATATATGAACATCTTCTTTAACTAGCAAAGGTTGTGTTCCAGGTTATTTTATTTTCCTTAACATCATCATTAAATATTAGTGTGTGTAAAGAAAGAGGAAATGCAATATTTCCAGTGTAAGCGGGGCAATATAATGATATATTGGAGAACTTGAATATCAAACAAAGTATTCTCGATTTCAGGGTGTGGCAAGTCTCACTTTGCATTTTCCTAAAAATTTTGGAGCTGAAACAACCCAAATATATTACATCGTCTTAAGGGGCGAAGCTACTCAAATAAAGAGGGATATTGTAGCCAATATTGTTTATGAAGCCAGAGTGAAGCCTGTTAGCCTGTCAATGTAAAGCCAGAAGAAGCCAGAGTGAAGCCTGTCAGCTTGGATCATAAAGTTTTTTTTGTAATATAATGCATATTGTATTTTGAAGAAATCTCATGATTTTTTAATTTTGGAGTTTATGTTTTGTGGAGTAATAAGGGATATTTGTAAATGTTAAGGATTGTAAATTTTGGAGTAATAAGGAGACTTTAGTTGTAATTTGTTTTCGGAGAGATTGTAACTCAAAGTAATTTTACTTTGAGGGGGGGTAATTTCTTTTTACCATATTGTGCAAAAGCACCATTGTAAAAAGTCAAATTTTGAAAGTTGCCTTGTAAAAATTTGAGAAATTGACTAGAGCCAAGTGCAAAGCTCAGTCAATTGTCTCCTGTTTTGACGACTATTCGAGGGTCAAGGCCAAGCCCCGATAGATCGTGTTTTTTACGTGTTGTTTTGCCTATCTTGTCATTTATGTTCTGATTCTTGGTGCGACGCTTCAACGCTAAAATGTCTAAGTTGATTAATTTGTTTTCTGATTCCGACAAACTTGAAGGCACAAAATCATATAAAACATGGCATCGACTCATCGAAAGCACTCTCATTTACAATGAATTATGGCAGGGAATATGTGATGGAGATGTTAAGCCAAATAAACCCACAGATGCAGCTGCACTAGCAAAATGGGAAATCAAGAATGCTAAAGCCTTAGCTCTTATTAAATCGTCTGTAAATGATGAAATGTATGTCCATATAGAAAATGCTATAGATGCATGAACTGCTTTGAAAACTTTTAAAGACCTCTTTGATACTCAGCCTGAATCAAAGAAAGTCGATCTACAATTAAAATTGTTGCAACAAAAATTAACTGAAGGCGGTGATTTTCTTGAATATCTCTCAAGACTTAAGAATATCAGGCAAGAAATTATTAATGCTGGTTTTCCAGCAATTGATGATAGCTTTATGGTCACAATTGTAATTGCTAGGCTTCCTTCTTCCTATACGCATTTTTTAGAGACTCTACAAGTAACTGGGAAATTAGAGAAACTAAAGTTTGATGAGCTTTGTGAAATGTTGAGTCAACATGATAAAACTTTTGGGAAGAAGAAGAAAGTTGGTGAAGATGTTTTTCTCACAGAGGCCAGCACTAGTAAGTCATCAGCAGATAGTTCTCGAGGAAGAGGCAGATGGAATCAGAATCAAGCAGCACATAATCGAGGTCGAAGCCAAAGCAGAGGAAACAATTTTAACAGAGGAGGAAGAAATAATTTTCAAGGTAGAGGAAACAACCAAGGAAGAGGCAATTTTCAAGGACAAGGATATAATAATCAAGGTAGAGGACAATCTCAAAATAGAGGTCAAAGCAGAGGCAGAGGACAATCTTCAGGAAGAGGAAGAGACTTAAGTCAAATTGTGTGTCGAAGATGTAACAAAGTTGGCCATTATGCTGAAGATTGTCGAACATCACTTAATAAAATTCCCAAGTTTCAGCAGCATTCAGCACAATTTGCAAATGATCAAGATGAAGATAACTCAGAATATGTTTTTAGTTCCTCACCAGCATCACAAATTTCATCCCATCTTAGAAGTGACTATGAAGATGCCTGGATCTTGGATTCCGGGGCAACTCAGCACATGACTTGTCGACGTGATTTTTTCTAGAATTTTCAAGATTGCCAACTTAATTCCATTTTTCTTGCTAATGATACAAAACATACTCCTTATGGAAAAGGAGTAGTAAAAGTTTTTCTCCCTGGTATTGGAGAAAAAATTATTTCCAATGTATGGTATGTACCCAGTTTCAAGAAAAATTTGCTCTCTTTAGTCACGATTCGACAAGCAGGACATCAAGTGATTATGGAAGATGGTTTAGTGAAGATTAATTCAGTGAAACAGAACTTGAAAACAGTTATGACAGGTTATGAAGATGGAAAACTGTTACGGATGAAAGGGACAGTTATTCCAAGGCATTCTGATTTTGCAGGGGCAGTGACTACAGGTATTTCACCTATAAGACTATGGCATGTAAGATATGGACATTTGAATTTTGAGAGTCTTTCTCAATTGCAGAAACAAGGAATGGTTAAAGGACTTCCCACATTCAAAAGGGAAAATGCAAAATGTGAAGCTTGCATTTATGGCAAACAAAATTGAGAAAGTTTTCCAACAAGTTCATGGCGTGCAAACAGGCGGCTACAACTAGTTCACAGTGATGTTTGTGGTCCACTACAAACTTCATTTGGTGGTTGCAAATATTTCTTACTATTCATTGATGATTTCAGCAGAATGACTTGGGTTTACTTCTTGAAGAACAAGTCAGAAGCATTTGATAAGTTTAAAATTTTTCGCCAACTTGTTGAAAATGAAGTCAAAGAAAAGATAGGTACTCTCAGGACAGATAATGGGGGAGAATTCACTTCAAATGAATTCAAAACTTATTGCAGTGAAAATGGCATTAGACGACATCTTACTAATGTTTACACTCCACAGCAAAATGGAGTAGTTGAAAGAATGAATCGCACTTTGTTAGGCATGGTGAGATCCATGTTAAATTTCAAAAGGTTAAGTCCAACATATTGGGCAGAAGCAATCCATACAGTTGTCTACTTAAGAAACAGATCTCCAACTGCTTCTTTAGACGGAATCACACCTTATGAAGCTTGGTTTGGTTTCAAACCTCGAGTTAAACATCTTAGAGTTTTTGGGTCAGTGTGTTATGCCTTAGTTCCGAAAGAAAAACGAACTAAGCTTGACTTGAGAAGTTTAAAATGCACAATGATTGGCTATTCTGATGAGAAGAAAGGGTATCGTCTTTTGACCAATGGAAAATTCATTGTGAGCAGGGATGTCATTTTTGATGAAACAGAGAGTAAGAGTGCTGAAGAAATTGAAAATCTTCTTCACAAGTTAGAAACCAAAGGAAGTAAAAGAAATGGAAAAATGCAAAGTCAACCAACTTCACCAAATTGGTATGAACTTGATTTTCCTTCCTCTGAAGATGAGTCATCCAGTCCATCTACATCAACAACATCATCTGGGTCTTCTAGCAGTTCATCCGCATCTCCAAGCAGCAGCAGTTCTTCTGACAGTGATTCTCCACATTCTTCACCTGAACGACGAACATCAGTTTATATTAATCCTCTTTACAATGATGGGGACTTTACAGAAGCACAAACAAGTGAGCACCAACTTCCGAAATGGGCAGTTCAACTTTTGAAAGATGTCAAGCCTGATGAATAGAATAAAACTGGCACCAGAAGGGCACATAGAAGTGAAGGCAATTTTGCCTTGATAGCAAATGACTTTACTGAACCTTCCACATACAAAGAGGCAGTAAAACATAAAGAATGGCAACTGGCTATGGTTGAAGAATATCAAGCAGTAATTGATAACAACACTTGGAAACTTGTTGATTGTCCAGCAAATGTTAAACCCATAGGATGTAAATGGGTTTACAGAATTAAGTATAATCAGAAGGGTGAACTTGAAAAGTATAAAGCACGACTTGTCGCAAAGGGTTTTGCGCAGCAAGAAGGCATTGATTATGAAGAAACTTTTGCTCCAACAGCTAAATGGAACACCATCCGATTAACACTTGCATTGGCCGCTCAAAAAGGATGGAAAGTTCATCAAATGGATGTGAAAAGTGCTTTTCTCAACGGGGATTTACAGGAGGAAGTGTATATGACCCAACCACCAGGTTTTGAAGTTGAAGGACAAGAACATAAACTCTGCAAATTGATCAAGGCTTTATATGGATTAAAACAAGCTCCTCGAGCTTGGTATGCAAAGATGGATGAATACCTTAAGAAAGTTGGTTTTCAACGAAGTGAATCTGATGATACTTTGTATGTGCGACAACAAGGAAAATATCTGGTAATTCTTGTTATGTATGTAGATGATTTGATCATTACTGGCAACCATGATTATCATATTGCACAGGTAAAAAAGGAGTTACATGCAGGTTTTAAGATGACAGATTTGGGATTACTTCACTACTATCTTGGAGTTGAAGTCTTCCAACGTCCACATCATATTTTCATTTCTCAGAGTAAGTATGCCGCAGAGGTTCTTCAGCGATTTGGCATGCAAGACTGCAAGCCCGTTCTCACCCCCATGGAGCAAAACTTGAAACTTTCAAAATTTGAAGGGGGGGAAAGGTGGACAGTACAACTTACAGATAGTTGATTGGCAGCTTGATTTATTTGACAAATACTCTTCCTGATCTATCTTATGCAGTCAGTATTCTTTCATGTTTTATGCAAGAACCACGAGACAGCCACTGGAATGCAGCCAAAAGAGTTCTTCGATATATTCAAGGAACAAAAGATTTTGGTCTTCTTTACACAAAGACTAAAAATTTTATACTTGGTGGATATTCTGATGCCAACTTTGCTGGGAGTATTGATGATCGAGCATCAACATCAGGTTATTTAATGAATATGGGGTCAGCAGCAGTATCTTGGAGTTGTAAGAAACAAGCTACAGTGGCCACTTCTTCAGCAGAAGCAGAGTACATTTCAGCATGCGAAGCAGCACGTGAAATTGTTTGGTTGCGCCGAATTTTGCAAGACTTGGGCATTTCTCAGGCAGAAGCTACATCATTATTCATTGACAGCCAGTCAGCCATCAAACTTGCCAAGAACCCAGTTTTTCATTCAAAGACAAAGCATGTGGACACCAAGTATCATCATATCAGATCTCTCATTGCCAAAGATGTCCTCAAGCCAGTTTATTGTCCTTCCGAAGATCAGATCTCCGACATTTTCACGAAACTGCTTGGTAGAATAAAATTTACTAAGTTCAGGGATGAACTTGGTATCTGTTGTAATGTATCTTTGGATCATAGGGGGGAATGTTAGATGATCCAAAAATAATTTATTATCATAGGTTATAAAATTGAAATAAAATAATTATTAATTTAAGAAATTAAATTAATAATTATTATTCTAGAATGATTAATTATTTAATGGAGACAATTAGAAATTAGTATATTGTTGTAACAAGATATGACTCTCCAAATGTGTCGTATCTTAGGCTCTATTTTAGGAGATTAGTTAGCTAGTTGGTTTGAATAGCATTTAATGTAAATGGACACTTGTTATTTAATAAGTGATCCATAATTAGAGGTAGTTAGGACATGGAGATTATAAATAGCTCATTGCAAGAGTGTTTTGTTGTTCGGGTGTAAACTCTTGCAAAATCAATTATGTAATTGTTTTTTCTGATTAATAAAATTACGTGTCTGAGGACACTTCTGCCATTATGATGGACATAGTGATGTGGACAAGGCAACCAAGTTCATTGAACAAATCCAAGAAATTCACCAGGAAATACATGAACAACTGGAAAAGAGCCAAGCCAAATACAAGGCAAGGCATGATAAGCATCGGATTGAGCATAGTTTCCAAGTTGGTGATCAAGTCTAGTTGTATATCAGCAAAAACAGAATGTAATGTGAAGGTAAGAAGCCGAAACCGATAAGGTATGGACCTTTCAAGATACTTGAGAAAAATTGGTGAGAATGCTTTTCGCCTTGATTTACCAGCTTACATGCACATCTACTCAGTTGTTAATGCAGACAGCTTGAGACTATTTGAACCTTCCTTGATTGAAGATCCTGAAGAGCAGATTCAATTGCCTTCTATTGATGATCTGTTGCCTGAATATCTCGATGAGTTGCAGGAAGATACAGTCTTGGACAAGAAGATGAGAACTACGCGCAAAGGGGATGTTGAGTACCTCAGGATTGGACTCAAAGGTTCAACCAAGCAGTGTGAAATGGATAGAAATTAGGCAAGCGAGGAATTTGTACCCTCACTTGATTGATTCTTAAAAACCAACTTTTGGTGGTCCAAAATATTTTTCAGTGGGAAGGCCGTGATCCGAATTGGATCCTAAAACACTCTCTAATTTTTCATGAACTCTGTAAAAGTTATCAGAAATATCCTCAAAACAGTTGTAATTTGTGAACAGCGCAGAGCAACGAGGACCCTCGGTCAAGCACGCCAACCGTTGGCCCATGGTAACGCGCACTGTCACGAATTGGCAAAACGGGAGGTCTTTTTAAGAAACGGGGGTGGTTTCTGATATGCGATTAGTCGCTAATCGCATATCGCCAGGCAAACCCCTCAGAGAAGGAAAAGCCTCGAGCGCCCAGACCTGAAATGAATATGAAATGCAGAAAAGTACTGTTTCGGTTCCATCAGAGCGGGGTTCCACAAAACGAGCAGGATATTGGAAGGGCTTCGAGGCGGTAATCGATTTCAACCAAGTCCTACTCGACGCCACACAGCGAGTGACATGCATCCAGCGGAAGAGAGAGAAAACCGCGCATATCGGATAGGTAACCATCGAGCTACTTAACCGCCCGATATGCACGACAACCGTAGGATTTGGGGGCCCCAGATCAACGGCGGAGATGCGTCCCAATAAATGACTGGATTTGACAAGGTTATAGAGCAAGATCACATGGGATTTGAAGTCCGACATGGACGATGAGTTGGAAAAGATTCATGTTTTGCGGGCAATCTTGGAGCAAACAGAAATAACGGCCGTTCAAACATTTCCAAGAGAACTGACACTCAGTTCATTATGAAATAGGTGGCCACCTCCCTGTGAGGCGTTACACAATGTTGATTACGCAGAACAGAGGGATTCAAATGAACAGAGGTAGGGGAACCGAAAATCCGGGAAGCAGAAATGAACATTCGGAAAGTAGATTGGCTTTAAAGCCATGAACTGATAGAGAAGAGGCAGAGTTAGTTAGACGCAGAAAGCTAAGAGCAAAAAGAAGGAGTCGAGCTAACCTGCAGAAGCAAAAGGCAACATCGAGCTAGACAGAGCCAGAGAGAGTCAAAGAGAATCTGTGTACTCCAGAGAATGCTTGAGAGGTTCAAGAGAACTCCTTTGTATATGCCTATCATGTATGAGTCTCAGTTTGGGCTCATACTATTGTGACCGATAGACGTCGAGTTTCAGTAAGGAGAGTCTGTGTACTCCAGAGACTTGGGGGATCCAAGTACAATCTTACTAATTTATATCTGCTGGGTGAGACTCAAATTGAGCTCATTGTTGTAAAAACTTTGCTTTGAAAACATAATAGAGAGGCAACCACTGAAGGCTGGACCAGGAGACGTAGCCCAGGAGTGTTGGGTGAACTCCTTATTAAACTTGTTGTGGTTACATGTTTGTCTGTTATGTTTTTCTCTAACTACTTCAGTGCCTGTGTATTTCACAATCTTATTGATCCATTACATAAAATAACATAGGCACATCCATGCACATGAGTCTGTAATACCTTAATTAATTGTCTTGGATCAATTTCAGATCATCATGTGTCATGCACTAGGCTAGGACTAATAATCGTACGTATAGTAAAGGCCATAAAGGGAGAATGGGGTTCAGAGGATTGGATAAGCATTTGAGCTTTCCTTGAGGATAGATAATCCAAGATAGGAAGTAGACCGACACTCTTTGAGGATTGGACATGTATCCAAGACAAGAGTGGTCAAAGAGGATCGACATTCTTTGAGGATTGCGAATCCAAGATCAGAATAATACTAAAAGGACATACCTAGTGAACATTTGGATGGGGTATGTACCTTAAGAGGTAGTGTGGTGTCTCATGTAAAGATTCCCAACATTATGCTCTGATATAAGAAGATATTGTTAGTTAAGGCCTTATTATGTTGACAATGTTGGTTATGATGTTGATACTTAAAGATGGCTTATCAATTCGACTCTTCTTATGATAACATTTCAGTTTGAGAGTATCCTTGTATTAGGTGTACAAATATGAATACCTCCCTAGTTAAGAGGGAGTGTTGGAAAATGTAAGTAAGTTCAATCTTCATAATTGTATCAAAATGTATTTTGTACAAATAAAATAAGAAAAATTGTTAAGTCTTGTAGAGAAGCTGTTGCGGATCGGTGGTTTGAATCCCGCAGAGGGCATTCCTTAGCGCCTGCAGCCCGGGCGCTAGCCGTCGTCGCAGAGGTCAAGAACGCAGTTGTCGTGCTCAAAGGGAATCCTCAGGCCGAGGCTGTTGTCAATCTCTCGCAGGAAGACAACGACAGAAATAATAGACTTTTGGGTTAGGTCAAAAATTTCATTTGGTTGGAATCGCGTCCCCGCATGGAGGCGTTGCTATTGACCTAGCAGCGCCAAGCTAGTCCTTTTCACTCCATGCGATTCAGACATGGAACCTGGTGGAGGCTCTGTTGCTACCCCCCCAATACCTCCAGAATTAGAAGCGTTCAGATCCTTAGTCGCAACATCTAGGAAACGGACCACTGGCTCTCAGTCTAAGTTTGTCAAAAAACTAGGAAGCATTCCCACAGTGACACTACCGGTGGAAGAAACATGTAAAACAGCGCTGAACATCACCGAAAGAGGCCTTATCGGTTAGTTCACAGGGTTATGGCCATCCCCGAAAGCTGTTGAGGAATGGGTAAAGCGAAACCGGACACCTTTGGTCAAAGAAGGAATTAAAAGTCATTTTTTTGGCAAAGGTTTCTTTGTGTTTGTGTTCGAAAACGCTGAGGATAGAAGACTGATATTTAGAAACGAGCCATACTTCATGGGCCCTCAAGGGCTCTATCCGAATAAATGGTCTCCTGATTTCTATCCAGCTCAGGACGTGCCCACGGCGGTACCTGTTTGGGTACGCCTCCCACATCTCCCCCTCCACTGCTGGAGTCAGAATTCATTGCAATCCATAGGTAACGCTCTTGGCAGATACATAGATCAGGCACCGAGGAAGGATCAATACTCCTATGCCCGCATCTGCGTTGAGGTCGATCTGTAAGTTGGTTTACCCGAAGCCATCAAACTCTCAGTAGCGAACTGGACCCATATCCAAGAGCTCGACTATGAGCAGTTGCCTTTTAAGTGCCGACACTGCCATGAATATGGGCACTTTGCAAGATATTGCAAGAAAAAAAAAGAGGAAACTATAGAGAAAGAAAAAGGAGAGCAATGGAAACAGGTAAAGAAACCAGCAAACAACAGGCAGAACAACAAAAACAAAGGCAAAGAGACAGGAAACAAATCAGGGCAAGAAAATGAAAGCACTCAAAACGCTGGAAGCAAGGAAATCATCAGCATAAAGGAGGACAAAAATCCTTTTGAATCTCTCATTCCACCCTCAGATCCTCCAGAGGCAGAATGGGAAGAACCTCCCCAACAGAACAACATCGAATCTTCAGATCCAGGTAATACTTCAAACCTGAACCCATGCAATATCTCATCCCCCTCATATGCTGATATAATCAAACAAAAGAAGAAGAATGTTGAAAACGAGGGCTCATCGGAAGAAGAGACCTTAGAAAGGACATCAGAGCGAGCTGGAAGGAAATCAAACAAAGAAACTAGGGAAGAAGAATCAGAAAGACACAAAACCCTGGGAAGCCAAGCCACCATAGAAATGACTCTCGGAAGGAACACCAGACCAAGGGTCCCTAAGGGAGGTGGACCTACCCCAACAAGTCATAAATGATGCAGCTGGTCTCTTGGAACTGCAGGGGTCTGGGGAATCCCACTAAGGCAGAGGCTATCAGAGATTTATTGAAGATGGAAACCACAGACATACTCATGCTCCAAGAGACAAAAATAGAAGGGGAAATCCTTCTAAACACTAGCAATACAAGATGGAAATTTGATTCAGGAAAGGTAGTTAGCGCAAGAGGTTCGTCTGGAGGAATAGGAACATTCTGGTCCAAAAGCTCCTTCTCTTTAGAAAGCTCCTTTGTGACCGAACATTGGATATATACAGAACTGCGCCACATAGCAAGTAATTTTAAGCTAGCCCTATTTAATTTGTATGAACCTGTGCATTATGATGAGAAGAAAGAATGTTGGAAAACTCTCTTGGACTATTTGGACCTACTCAATCCTATGAATATAGTCATAGGAGGAGACCTGAATATAATCTTAGATCCCAAAGAAAAGAGAGGAGGGACCACTCTGAGAGACCCCTTCCTTGCCACAGTGGAAAACCTCATCCAACAATGGGACTTAGTAGATTTCAAACCAGTAAAAGGAGAATACACCTGGACTAATAATAGAACAGGGGATCACCACATCTCTGCAAGGCTGGACAGATTCCTCACCAGCAGTTCTATTATGCTGAATAAAAGAATTATTTTCTCCAAGATTCTTCTGAAACTAACCTAAGATCATAAACCAATCTTATTATGCTTAAAGGAAGAAGAAGACCTCGGCCCCTTTCCATTTCGTTTCAGTCCTCTTTGGGCAAAAAGGGAAGGGTCCCACGAAACAGTTCAAACTGCATGGAGAATAGAAGTTTCAGGTTCCCCAAGTTAGGTTTGGGAACAAAAAATGAAAAACACAAAGAAGACATTAAAAGAATGGATAAATAAAGTCACAGTCACTCCCACTAGCTAGAGAAAAGATGTAGTCAACTAGCTGGAAGATCTCCAAGTGGAAATGGAAGAGAAAGACATCTCATCCATGGATCTAGATAATGAAAAAATCGCTCAAAGGAAAACATACAACTCTTTTAGAAGCGAGGAATAATATTGGCACATTAAGTCACGCAGCTTGTGGCTCAAAGCTGGGGATAGAAACACTAAATATTTTCATAGACAATACAGGGCTCGTCTTTCGTGAAACCACATTGCAGAAATCATCACAACTAGGAGTCATGTATGCAAAGGATTTGATCAAATCAAGGAAGCCGTTGTGAACCACTTCCAAAACCTTCTCAGTGCAGAAAAGGACGGGAGTGAGGAGGATATTGCAGAATTCCTCACAAATATTCCACAGCTAGTCAGCGCAGATGACAATAACACTCTTTTGAGCCCTGTCACGGAAGAAGAGATTGCAAACATTGTCTGGTCCATGGAGCCAGACAAAGCACCTGGGCTTGACAGTTTTTCAATCCACTTTTACAGAAAATGTTGGGATCTAATTAAAACTGATCTCATCATAATGGTTCACGGTTTCATGAGGAAGGCAAAGATTGGAGGCGGTATAAATTCTACCTTCCTCGCCCTAATTCCAAAGGAAGCAAGCCCAAGCTCTTTTGACAGATACAGGCCAATCTCCCTGTGTAATTCGTCCTACAAGATTGTGGCCAAACTGTTGGCGAATAGAATCAAACCCCTTTTGCAAAAAATAATATCTCCTGCCCAAGGGGGATTTGTGAAAGGAAGACACATTCTGGACAATGTCATTCAAGTCCAGGAAGCTCTGCACTCCAGCCACTCACGCAAAGAACAAGGTATGCTCATAAAACTTGATATGTGTAATGCATTTGACAGAGTTAATCGTTCCTATTTGTACAGGGTACTTTTATCCTTTGGTTTCAGTCAAGACTTCATTAATCTTATCAAGGCATGTCTGGAGAAGATTTGGTTTGCGCCCATGATAAACGGTAGACCTGCTAACTTCTTTTTAGCCACCAGGGGCTTGAGACAAGGCTGCCCCCTTTCATCCTTTCTCTACATTCTAATGGAAGACTCCTTGAACAGAAAACTGACTTTGGAAAAATAAAAGGGGTGTCTACCAGGGATCAGAATTGTGAAAGGCATAGACCCGGTGAACCACTTTTCGCCGACGATTCACTATTGCTTGGAGGGGCCTCTCCAAGAATAGCTAAATCCTTCAAAATCATACTTCATAAATATTGCAGCATCTCAGGAGCACTGGTAAGTGAGAGGAAAAGCGATGTGTATGGGTGGAACACAGAGCAGCACAAGATTGAGACAATAACAAACGAGCTGGGATACACAGGACATGCAGATTGGGAAAAAATAAAATATTTGGGCCTTCCAATAACACTGGGATCCAACAGAAATCACCTGTGGGAGGAAGTTATCTCGAAATTCAAAAGGAAGATCACTGCGTTGGGAGGCTTCTGGCTAACCTCAGGGGGCAAATTAATGCTCATCAATCAGTCCTCTCTACTCTGCCCACATTCCAAGCGTCCCTCATGCTAGCTCCAAAACTAATCTCAGATCAAATCTCTAGACTCATGCGCAATTTCTTGTGGAACGGTGGGAGAGGAAACGCAAACAGATTTCATTTAGTAAGCTGGGATATGGTGAAACATCCGTTGGCAGAAGATGGACTTCAAATCCGCGACCCAGTCCACGCAAATCTAGCTCTGGGCTGTAAGTTTTTATGGCAGCTCCATGCAGAGCCTTCTCATCCAGTGAGTCAAATCTTCAAATTGAAATACCTTAAAAATCAGTCATTAAAAACATACAATACGGAGAAATCCCCAAAAGGAACGCAGGTCTGGAAACTGTGTAACATAAGCATTGCTTTTTCTAGATCCCACTTGTATCGAATCCCCGGTAATGGCAAAAATATAAAGCTATGGAGAGACAGTGTTATGGAACATCGCCCTCTAGCAGAAAACCACAAGATTACAGAGGTAAGAGTCTGGCTACAGACTAAAGGTATAAAGAAAATAGAGGATATCTCTAGCTGGGACAGAAAAGGGAACTGGCAATGTTGGACTTTCCCCAGAATCCAAGAACATTTAAACGCTCAGTTAGACGCTCTTCAAGCCGCAATCTCTGACTTTGCCCCATTGCACATAGAAGACAAAGTCGTTTGGGGCTGGGGTAAGACCGAGGTATACACAGCCAGTCAAGGATATTATCAGATGCAGAGCAAAAAGGATTCGCCACACCCGGAATCCGTGTGGAAGCAGATTTGGGACAGCTTCGGCATTCCCAAAATCAACTTCTTCTTCTGGACACTGTTCCACAACAAAATTTTGACTGGAGATAATTTGTGTAAAAGGAACATAGCTGGACCACATAGATGCGTCCTCTGCAAAAGAGCCCCGGAAACTGCAAATCATCTGTTTTTAGCCTGCGAATTTGCAAAGGCGGTCTGGTCTTTCTTCCTCACCGGGCTGAACGTGCCTCCTCCAACTCAAAGCACGATTGACACCATGTTCTCCTCTTGGAATGACAGATATCCCTTCAGCATAGTCAGCAACTCACTTTGGCAAAAGGTGTGGATAGTTGTACCAAAGTATGCCTGCTGGAAACTTTTGTTAGCTCAGAACAAAATAATATTTAACAACACAAAATTTCCCGCAGCAAAAGTGGCGGAACAGGCAAAGAACCTCCTCTTAGAAACAATGAACCACTCCTCAGTCAAAGACGACAACTCCTTGCGAACTGAAGAAAGGGTGTGGTTGGATGCTTATACAGGAAAGGCCAATCCACCAGCACCCAACCGCACAATGCACAAAGGAAAATGGCAGATCCGAGAACCAGAGGACAGCTTCCAGCAATGGTGGAAATCACAGGGCAAGTGTACCATTTTTTTCGATGGAGCCTCAAAAGGCAATCCAGGGAGGTCTGGAGCAGGAGGGGCGATCTTCTTCCAGAACGGGAAAAAGACAACTTCAGTTGGGGTCTTGGAATGAAAACAAACAATCAAGCTTAAATTCTCAACCTCTTGAAAGCCTGCCAAATGGCCAGAAAAGGAAATCCAGAAGAAATTCTAATCTTCGGTGACTCCGAACTGCTGATAAAAACGATGGTAAACAAGAAAAGACTCAAGGACCCGGTGCTAAACAAACAACTCTCAAGAGTGACCAGAATTCTGAAAGATTTTCCATCGGTTCAATTCTTCCACATCCTCAGAGGATTAAACAAGGAAGCAGACAGATTAGCGAATATTGGATGCACTTTATAGGAAGGAATGATCAGCATAAATGCAGATACAGTGACCATGGATATCATCCCCTAAGTAGAAAGTGTAGGAATTTACAGGGTAAGTTGCTCAGACAGAACACCAAAGGACACCACTCACAACCAGATCGCAGATCAATACACCAGTATTTTTGACGTGGTTAAAACCCTCAAAGAGGGAAACAGTCCACGGCCTGAGCCAACATGGCCACTTCAGCCAATTTATTAATAAAAGAATGAAAAATTACATAAGCTTCTCTCATAGACGGATTACCCTACAAATGACCCTCCATGCGCTTTAAATAGAAATCATGGACCAATCGGGTGTCAAGCCACGGATCAAGTGTCGGTAATACCGAGGAGAGAATGAACCGTCGGATCACTACATATCGTGATCGTCGGATTGTAAGTTACAAAATGTACATAGTAAAGAAACACACTTTACCTAACCCTATACTAGACCAAGTTGTACTTAACTATTTCCTATGTGTCGGAATATCCTAACAGAAAGAGAGCCAATGTAAATTCTGAAAATTGTAATGTTTGATTAGGCTCTGCCCAACCTGTTATCTATCAATAAAACATAACTGTTTCAGTTAAAAAAATAAAAAAAATAAGAAAAAGAAAATTTGTTATTAGTAATTTTCTAGACAAAGCATGAATTTCATGCCTCTATGTTTATTGAGTCAAAAGAAAAATTATTTTGGGTCAAGGTCCCATTTGGAATCTTTGAAAAGAAATTTTTATTTTTATTTTTATTTTAAATGGAAACAATCAAATATGTGTCCACATGACCAGGACGACCCTCCAGATGATCAAGTCGGCCTACCCAAAGGACGTGACTTTTCAGACACATGAACTACTATATATTTGCCAACTTGCTCCTCCATTTTGGACATGTTTTTCAGTGGTTTTGTGTCAAGACAAGCGAGATTACTAAGGCTAGATGTGAGTTTCTCCTATGGTATCATGCAAGCTTCTTGTGGAAAGAGATGTGAATTTCCCTTATGCTATTGAAGAGAAGAATAAGTTGTATGAAGACAAGAGATTTGAGTTTCTAAAGATTATTTGATTAACATAATTGTGATATATAGTGGACAAAATAGATGGTTGAATTGGTATTTATGGAACTGTTGTAGCGGCTATAACCACCCTCCAAAATTTTGCCCATGCTTTGTTTTGGAGCCTCCCTTCTAAATCACAACTCATCTTGCACTGATCTAGGTACTTGTGCTTTGATTGAGCCTCATCCTTTGCATCTTGGCTTGTGTTTTCTTACTTGGTTTATTGTCTAACCCACAAGCCGATCTCTTGACTTGGTTTTCATCCAGTTCCAGGCTTGCCTTAGAGAAATGTGCAATCCTTAAGGGCAACTAGACTTGCTCGTGAGAGTTGCATAGACCAAGCTGACAGTGAGACTTGAGCTCAAGAATTGTGTAGTCCAAGCTGACAATCAGCCTTGAGCTGAGATATTGTGCAGAACATGAGAGGCATCCCAAAGCCACTCAGCCCAGAAATTACGCAGAAGTTTTTCTGCGTAGAGGCTGCTCAGTGCATGAACCAGAGAGTTGCTTGGTTCTCCCCGGAATTGCGCAATCTCTACGCGCAATGCACAACAGTTTTCCTGAAAAAACAAAAAGTAAGAAGCATCACTAGGAAGTAGGGATCTATTATTAGTTCCCGAAGGTGGCACATTTTTATCCTTAGAAGTTTCCGCCAAGTGTTGCTTTTGTCCTTTTCTCATGCATGTGCGTCATAAATTCTATTTTGCTCAATTATATGTAATGGATGCCTTTAGAGCTCATTTGTACATCTGATCATCAAGCTCTAGCATTCCCAAGGAGATCAAGGAGCCTTCAGCAATTATATGTAATGGATGCCTCTAGAGCTCATTTGTACATCCTATCATCAAGCTCTAGCATTCCCAAGGAGATCAAGGAGCCTTCATGTGAGTCTTGTTTTGCTAGTCTTTTATTGCTTTTTTTGTTGTTTAGCTTGTGAGAGCATTGTTTCACTTGTTTCTTTGAACGACTACTAGTGTTTTAACTTGTTTTAGCTTGTAGAAGTGTTGTTTCAAGTTTTTCATTGCCTTTCCCAAGTGTCAAATGTGTTACCCTATTTTTGCACTAATGGACCTCGTTGCGGCGACTCTCTTCACATGCTTCGTTTTCCTTCGGTTTGATTGATTCTTGCACTTGTTTCACTTGCACGCATCATCTCTTAAACAGATATGCACTCAACATCACACCATTCTTCATATATGCTTGATTTCACACTCCCCTTGGGCAAATCTAGGCTCCCCTTTCTCGGATATCACTTTTCACTACATGCACTGCGCATTCTAGGAGCTCAAGGCCTCTGCCTTGGTTTATGGAATTATGCAGAGGTTGCCCTGCCCTGGCTCCAACTTCTCACTATGGAGTTTCAGGAGCCAACCTCCCATCTTGGCCACTGAGATTACGCAATGCACAGTCTCTCCCGACCTTGGCCCAAGGCTGAACTACGCATTACGCAGTTCCAGTTAGCAAGCCTCCCCACTAATTGTTGGTATTACACAAAATATTGTCACCATGACATTCTGCAGTGAATGTGAGTCTATCACCACTCATACTTTCCTCCTATGCAAGTCTTAAACCTCAGCTCTTCATGTCAAGCCTTGAAAAATGAGAGAAAGTCCTTGAAAATCTCTAAAACTCTGGTTCCGCACTTTCTCTTAGCATTACCTGTAGTCCCGCACCTACTGGTCATGTCCCCTGCGGACCTGCCCACTCTGTTTCTGTGTAATGGGTGCGGACCCTTGTAAAAGTCAAAAAGGCGCAAGTACATTCTTAAAAACTCACTTTGGGTTATTTATGGAAGCTTCTAAAGGGAATCTTGAGGTGGCAAGTTCGCTCCTTTGAGGTTCATGCATCCCATAACTAAAGGAGCTAACCCCTTGATGTGAGGAGCTTATCCCTTTGAATGAGGACTCTATCCCTTCATAGGTGAACCTGTAACTTCCTCCCTCTGCACTATAAAATGAGGCATTTGGCTCGTTACTAAGGAGGTTGAAAGCTGAATATTTTTTAGGGTAAATGTTGTTGGAATTTAGACTTCCTAATTGAGCTTGAGAGGAGAGATTACATACCTTTTGTTCTCATTGGGAAGAGTGTGAAGCTTGTCAAAGTAGAGGAGATTCTTGCTTGGACCTTGGGAGGAGCTTGTACAACATCAAGGCATCAAAGGTTGTAAAGTTCTTCTTTGTTCAAAGTTAATACAATCAAGTTTATTTTTCTCAATAAGTCGTCTTCTATGGTTTATTTCATGGATTCCTTGATCACCATGATGAATATGATTTATTATATTGGCTATGCGGGTGTTATTTGATGTGTGCTTGTTTTTGTTTGCAGGTTCTCAAAAGGAAACTCATTCGGATGGTCGAAGCGTGGCTGCCACAAACTAGCGTTGGACTTAAGGTAGGGTCTAAAACACCTCTTGGTTTTTATTTATAAATCCCAATATTTAGAGAAAGGTATATTTGCTTGTTCTACTTGTCGCTAGATATCAGTTGATACTAGGGAGATCGGTCTTGTCCGCAAGAACAATTTATCCGGCCAACAAAATGGTGACTCCGCTGGGGACAACCTCAAGGACAGTACATTCCTTCGGGACAGTACATTCCTCAAGGTCAACCCCAGACTCAATATATACCTCAAGGTCTAGCCCAATATCAATATATACCTCAAGGTCAACCCCATTTTCAGTACATGCCTCAAGCTTATCAACCTCAAGGTCAGTACCCAACCCAAGGTTTCCAACCACCTTCAGGTCAATCATTTGTCCAAGGAGTTGGAAACGTACCTGTTACACAGTAATATGTCACTGCCTTCATCCCAGTCTTCCTACTGTGTCATGAGTCCAAAATCATTCATGCTCATGCTCTCTGATATTGCCAAATGACCCACTTTTCCAAAGGTTTCTGCCTCATCGTGTCTGTTGGCCAAATAAACACGTTGAAGGGCACTCCAAAACAATCTGGAAGCGCTGCCATCGCGGAAGTACACATGATTCCTGTGATGGTCGAATTTCATGTGCCAGCGCACTGTCGCTTGTATTTTCCCGCGATGAACTAACTATCTCTGTTATGCAATAGCGATGTCAGCGCGGCAGACCAGTTATGTGCCTGCGATGATCCAGTTTGGGCGAATTCGTTCCAACAGTCGGCCTTCCAGATGACTCCACACCTGGTTTTTGACCTAGTTTATGTCGCCCTCCTTTCTCTGGCATGGTTGTTCTGTCATTTGTGCTACCTTCCTTGGAGATAAGCTCACTCTCCCACCTTTCATGGAGACTCCTTCTCCTATTTAAACTCCCACCATTGCTATGTGCTGCTAGTTTTTGGAGTTTTGGAATCCTTAGTCTTTGGAGTGTTACTGATAGTATTGTGAGTTTGCTAGATAGCTGGTGTGAGTGTGACAAGTGTGGGTTTGTTGAGAGCTTGAGGAAGGTTGTGAAGTGCTTTTGATCTCGTGTAAAACTTGTGAGTGAGAGAGACTTGTGTATTGGGAGATCCACTTTCAAGAGTGAATGCTTGAGGAACATGCTGGTTGGACCCTCTTGCGAAGGCTTGCGACGTCAAGACTTCGGTTGTAAGCTTACTCTTATTTCATATTTAATGCAATCAATGATGTTTTCCTATGTCTTGTATGTAATGTACTTGATAGCTCATGACTTCTTGACTTTATGAGTAAATAGATCATTTGTTGTATCTAGTTACGTGCTTTGTTGTATTTCCTTTGCTTTGTTTTAGGCTGATTACTCATTAGGAGAAGGAAGCGGAAGCTGGAGCAGCGCAACGGAACTCCATCGACCACCGGTTGAGGTAGGCCTCCAACTTGAACTATTTAAGGAAAATTGTTGTTGATTTGTCCTTGTTTGTGACTAGACCCACTCTAGGGCTAGAGGGGTTGCCTCTGTCCGCAGAGGGAACACTTTCCTACATCACAAATTGGCGACTCCACTGGGAAGCCTTGGCCTTTGTTCTTTTCTTGTTTACTCTTGCCCTGATTTTTTTTTTGGTCTCTTTTGAAACTTTGGGGATTAATTATCAATCTTTTGAGTTTCCTGGGTTGATCTGGGAAATGCCTCTATTTGATTGAAGGGTTGATTGGTTTTGGTTCGGGAGTTTTTGTTCATTTGTCATTATTTTTGCATCATTGTGGAAAAAATACTAACAGTCGCGATGTCATCGCCACTTTGTAGCTTTTTACCCGCAATGATATTGGGTTGCTAGGTTGATTCCCACGACAGCTCTTGAAATCGCATCGTCGCGGAAAATAGGTGTTTTTCCGCGATCATCTCGGGTTGTCTGTGTAAAATTTGCAATGACATCTCGGGTTGTCTGTGTAAAATTTGCCATCATCTCGGGTTGTCAGTGTACAACTTGTGATGATTCCTGAAAAGTTGTTTTTATAACTTTACCTCTTGAATTCATCAATCTTGTTTATCCCCTGTTGTTTCTTGTTTCTCATTAGCATGTTTTAATTGCTTTTGGTTAGGGGAATTGTCTATTTGATTTCATCGAGTGAGTCTTGTGTTTTTTAGACCATGTGACCTAGCCCTTTAGAAGTTTCATCGAGAAACCGTTTGCCTGGGTTACTTGTCTGTTCAAGGTTCATTGACAACCATCTTATTGATTTGCTTGAGACTTTTTCACTGCTTGTTTTCTTGCTGGTTGATTTTTAGTGTCGATTATTGAACCAATTTTTTATGTTGATTCGATTTCTTCACTACCAAGCATAGATCACAATTGTTTGGATCGATCAATTCACGCTTGCTTGTTTGTCTCTTTGAATTCACAAAGAAAAAAAAAGAAGGAAAAATTAAAAGTTTGCATTCATTTAGCATACGAAAGTGAAAGTACATTTGCATTACGAATTTTCATGTTTGGGAAATTGGAAAGCAAATTTTAAATCTTTCATTAGTAGTATCGATGCATCGTGAGATTAGTGTATTGATGCATTGTTTTTATTAGTGTTTGCATTCGCTTGTCTTGGTTTGGGAATGAACTCTCTACCTTTCTGTAAGTAGGTGTTCATCGAAATAAAAGGATATTTTACTCATTTTAGCTGCATTCTAGGATTCGTTGAATACATACGGTAGGGCCTGAAAACTGAGACATAATCCAAGATCAACTTTAAAATGAATTGAATAAATCTAACAACACATTGGAACATAACGCTCATTATTTAGAGGTCTAGGCTAGATACGTACTCCAGCGTCGTTAAACCTAGTCACTTTTGTTTCCACTCAAGGTTGGGTGATTCCTCCTTCTGTGACTCAATAGTGGTCTAGTACGGATTGTGCTCCCACGTACCGTCGAGTATATGGGGAGACCCCACTAGGTTATCATCCTTTATCCATAAGAAGCCGTGTCTGCCACCTTACAAGCCGTAATGCACCGAACACAGCATTCGGGAAGATTGACTGCCGTACGGAAAGTCCTTGGTTTTCATATGACTGCCAAGGTGTATATGCAGTTTTACGGATTTGTCTAGTAAACCTTTTTGCCTAGTTCTCCAGAGAAGTCACTTTCGTTCCTTTTCAGACTCCCTAAAAGAAAAGGTCCACCTGAGCACTTGTCACTTCGGGCTCATTAAATATTCGAAGGCGACTAGAGTCATCTTTTGTCCTTTTCTCAACTCTCTAAAAATGAAAAGGTCAAGTTTTGTTCCTGTGTCTTAAAATTTATTCGGCCACGATTCACATTTACCCTGTTAGATCTTGTTTGCATTAGCTTGAGTAGGGTCCTTTCTCGTTCTCGATGGCAACATTCCCCGAGTCTATCGGCCAAGGTTTTCCCCCAGATGGAAATCCTGGTCTGTTTCCTTCATTTGGAAATGTCGGTGCTCCGTATATGGCAACATTGTCGTTGCCTGGGATAACCATCGGCTTGCCCATATGGTTGTTTTCAACCTCAGTGGTCCCGAGTGTCATGACTCTTGTTCCACCGTCTCCTTCATCTGAACCAAGACATGTTGATTCCAAGGTCGAGCCTATGCCTTCTTCCCCTGTTTCCTCCTCCTCCTCTCCTCCTTTGCCTGGTGAAAGTTTCACATTAAGTAACCAGGAGCCTAAGAAGAAGAAGAAGAAGAAGTCTAATAAATGCAAGGCCACCTGTGCAGCTACTGCTCCAAGTACATCTCAGGTCGGAACACCTTCTGCTCCTCTGCGGAAGGTTAAGTTTCCTTGTAAATTGTGCAAGGGTGACCATCTTCTTCGTGATTGTCCTGGTATTCCTAGGATCCTAGACATATGGTCTCACGACCCGGCTCGTCCCTCATCGTCCTCTGAAGCTCAAGGCAATGCCACCCTATCAACTGGCAACAGTAAGAAGGAAGGGAAGATTCGATTCCCCTGTAGACTGTGTGAAGGCAATCATCCCCTTCACCTTTGTCCGCTCATGGATAAAGCTTCCGCCGTTTTGGAAAGTCTTATAGCTTCTTCACCCCAACTTCCCGTTGGTTATCAGAGGCTCTCTTCAGACCCTCTCCCGATTGACAAAGAGATTAACTTAGATTCTTCTCTTGTTTGTCCTCCTCCTTCCGAGCCTGGCTGTGCTCAGCCTGTTCCAGACCAACCATTGGTCGGAGAGAGTGTCGACTTAGGTTCACCACCTGTTGATCACTCTGTTTCGGAAGAGTGTCATGCTCATGTTCTTCTCGTCTCATCAGATTCTCCAGCATCCGAAAACGACTCTCCTATCCTAGCTGATCCCGAGAGTCCTTCTTCGGTTCCTAGGGGGCAGGGGGGCAATCATACGATTCCCCCACCAAGTAGTTTGGCCGTCACCTTCGACTGGAGTCATTTGACTGCTTTCTGCCTTCCATCCTATGTGCCTTTCGAGATTACAGTACACGCCTACGATAAGGCAGTACCTGGCACTGTCTTGGATGAGGGTGCGTCTGTCAGTCTTATGCCTTCCACTACTTGGCAAGCTTTGGGTTCCCCACAGCTTGTGCCGGTCACACAGAATCTGTTGGCATTTGACGAAGGAACCAGTCAACCTTTAGGGATCCTCCCGAAGCTTCCTGTTACTTTGGGGGCCAAAACCATCTATATAGACGTGATGGTTGTCCAAGGTGCTTTAGATTCCAGTCTTCTCCTTGGTCGTGACTATATTTATGCCATGGGGGCCCTTGTCTCTTCCCTTTTCCATGTGGTTTGTTTTCCACATGACGGAAGAGTGGTGACCATAGATCAATTATCATTCTTTAGTCCCCCGGTGCCTCCTGCGTAGCTGTCATCCCCTCTCGGTTCTTGCTCGCAAGCAGTGCCTTCCTTGCCATAGGTCAATTATGTGGCTACCCGTTCTATCTTCGCATTTACTGCTGATCTTGCAGATGGTCTCGTACATCATGTACTAGGGGCATTGGAACCGGATCTGTCATTGGTGCATCATGACATGTATTTCTCCCAGAGTGCATTTCTTCCATCCCGCAAAGACCTCTTGGGAGCCATGTTCTCGTATGGCCCATGAACAGGAGCATGAGGAGTCCCGAGGATAGTTTTGATCTTGTGTCAACCTCGTTAAAAAATGAAGCAAGGTGTCATGAGGATAGTTTGTTCCTGTGTCAACATCGTTTAAAAATGAAACACAGACTCTTGAGGAAAGTTCTTGATCTTATGTCAACCTCGTTAAAAAATGAAACAAGGGTTATGAGGATATTTCTTTTACTGTGTCAACCTCATTAAAAAATGAAACACCTCCCTTTCCAAATCGAGTCTTTGATTAAGATCTCGTAAAATCCAAGTCGATTCTTTCCAAGTTCTCAAATGTGAACCTTCATTCCCTCCACCTCGTTGAATGCAATGAAGCTTGGGGGGCATGTACCTCGATTTGCGTCATTATGCTAGGGGCATGCGAACTTATAACAAGCATAGTTTTTCGTTTCAAGCTTGTGTAAACATGAAACCGAATCCAAGCAGAGTTCTCCATGGTTCAAGCTTGTGAAAAAATGAACCCACATCCATTTTACACCTCGTGATTGCCATTTTTATCCGCTAAATTATGCTAGATGAGCCTTGGTTGTTTCATTCCATCGCCACCATCTCTTTGGCTGATCATGTGCTTTCACTTGGTTGTTTTTCCTTTCCTGAGGGACCGCAGGGATGAGTGGTTTTATTAGCCAGCCTCTTGACCATTACATGTTTTGAGCAGTTCCACCATTGCTGGAACTAGTTGCTACCCTTTATACCACTCGTTCCTCTAGGACGAGTCTCCTATAAGCTCTTTTCCGACTCGTAACAGATGAAAAGATTGTCGATTATTTTTCCCTTTTTGACTCGTTAAAGAGAATTAAAATGGAGGTCTGCTTTCAGCTCTTTTCCGACCGTTTAAAAATGAAAAGATGGCCGAGTTTCCCTCTTGATTCGTTAAAAGAAATGAGAGGCGGTCGCCTTTAAGCTCTTTTTTTGACCATTTAAACACAAAAAGATTGTTGGGTTTTTGTCGTTTCAGGCTCATTACTGGTTGTGAAACGACGTGCTTCTGACCGCTTTTCTACTTTTTCGGGTCGAAGTTACTACTTACGAAAAGTACTCCTTGATCGTAATGGTCGGGCGGTCCTTTCGAGTATCATTTTATACTTTTTCAGGGTCGAGAGACACAACTCTACGAAAAAGGACCCCCTGGAGTTTTCTTTTCCGTGTCTTTTTCAAACTCTCTAAACATGAAAAAGACTCTGAGTTTTACCTATGTCGGACTCGTTAAACCCTGACGACATTGGACTCATCACCATGATGAGACTCGAGCTTCTCCTTCCTAGGGCTCGTTAAACTGTTACTAGGTTGGACTCAACAATAGGTTTATCATTGATTGTCTATGGTAGCTAGTAACTCTTGAACATCGACACTTTTGCTTCTTGTCAAGTTGGGACATCCATACATCGTCATTTGGCCTTCCGCGGGTTTGGTTCATCGTTCTAGCCTCATTCCGTCTGATTCATGCCGTTTCCATCGAGCCTCTAATCCTTTGATGCCTGAATGCTGCCACCCCCCTCCAGAGTTGTGTCGCCGACATGTTCAAGAGTATAATCCTTCTGCAGTTTACACCCTCGCCTTCTCCTCTGATACTCTGTTTCGCCATCTACCACTTGTTCCTTATCTTGTGTCGTTGATGGGGGAAACATTATGGCCCTCCTGCGACAGGTCGTCTCCTATCAACATCAGCTCATTATCCAGGAGATTGATCTAGAGATCCCCTTTGGTACCTTAGAGCTTGCATGCCTCAATGGCAAGTTCTTCGCACCTGACGGTCGACTTTCATCATTGGTCGTCGATTGGGTGATTCCACGAGTGTTCGACTTCAGCTCCTTTTTCACACTTCGTGGATTGTGCTGGACAGTACCTTGAGAGCCATTGACATTATTGGTGGTTTCTCTCGCGCTTGTTAACAGTTTTCCTCATTGACCGGTAATCAAGCGATGTTCTATCATGCTCGACCTCAGCACATCTATTCGCATGTTAGGATTTGTACTATGATCGGATGGGTTCAAGACCCCGAACTCAGATTACACATGTTCGGGCTGCGTGGATTGGTTTTATGATTACATGACTCATTGATGGATGGCTGCGACCATACCTGAGTCTTCATGGATGGCTGCGACCATACCTGAGTCTTCATGGATGGTTGCGACCATACCTTTATCATCATCATGGTCTCATTAGCTGGATGGCTGCGTCCATACCACAGACCTATTTCGTATGTCTTTTGGATGGTTGCGCCCATGCCTAGACTACATGTACTTCATTATCAGAGATATTAGTTGTACTTGTGTGTAGGTTCTTCCAGATGGTGTTCCAGTTCAGTCAGTTTCGTAAAGCATTTCACCCCTCCCTCTCTCTCGAGCTTCATACTTTAGGGGGCATCTGTTACACAGTAATTTGTCACTGCCTTCATCCCAGTCTTCCTGCTGTGTCATGAGTCCAAAATCATCCATGCTCATGCTCTCTAATGTTGCCAAATGACTCACTTTTCCAAAGGTTTCTGCCTCATTGCATCTGTTGGCCAAATAAACGCACTGAAGGGCGCTCCAAAACAGTCCGGAAGTGCTGCCATCGCGAAAGTACATGTGATTCCCGCGATGTTCGAATTTCATGTGCCAGCGCACTGTCGCTTGTATTTTCTCGCGATGACCTGACTATCTCCGTTATGCAATAGCGATGTCAGTGCGGCAGACCAGTTATGTGCCCGCGATGATCCATTTTGGGCGAATTTGTTCCAACAGTCGGCCTTCCAGATGACTCCAGACCTGGTTGTTGGCCTAGTTTATGTCACCCTCCTTTCTCTGGCATGGTTGTTCCATCATTTGTGCTACCTTCCTTGGAGATAAGCTCACTCTCCCACCTTTCATGGAGATTCCTTCTCCTATTTAAACTCCCGCCATTGCTATGTGCTGTTAGTTTTTGGAGTTTTGGAATCCTTAGTCTTTGGAGTGTTGCTGATAGTATTGTGAGTTTGCTAGATAGCTGGTGTGAGTGTGACAAGTGTGGGTTTGTTGAGAGCTTGAGGAAGATTGTGAAGTGTTTTTGATCTTGTGTAAAACTTGTGAGTGAGAGAGACTTGTGTATTGGGAGATCCACTTTCAAGAGTGAATGCTTGAGGAACATGCTGGCTGGACCCTCCTGAGAAGGCTTGCGACGTAAGACTTCAGTTGTAAGCTTACTCTTATTTCATATTTAATGCAATCAATGATGTTTTCCTATGTCTTGTATGTAATGTACTTGATAGCTCATGACTTCTTGACTTTACGAGTAAATAGATCATTTGTTGTATCTGTTTACTTGCCTTGTTGTATTTCCTTTGCTTTGTTTCAAGCTAATTACTCATTAGGAGAAGGAAACGGAAGCTGGAGCAGTGCAACGGAACTCCATCGACAACCGGTTGAGGTAGGCCTCCAACTTGAACTATTTAAGGAAAATTGTTGTTGATTTGTCCTTGTTTGTGACTAGACCCACTCTAGGGTTAGAGGGGTTGCCTCTTTCTGTAGAGGGAACACTTTCCTCCATCACAGTACCTTTGAATTATCAACCCTACCCTCAACCCGATTATGGTCCTCAATACGCTCAACCTTCTATGGGTCCATACCCCGGAATGAACATGGTGTGGGATCCATCTCAATCTCAACAGATCTTGCAACCTAATGTGCAGTTGTCATCTCAATCTGGACAACCTTTGGTTTCTGGTTCAACCCAGCAACCTGTCCAGCCTACTATTCAAACTTCTGCACCTGGTGTAGCTCATCAGTCTGGGCCTAGTTCGCCTCGAACTCCGCCTCAAACGACTGCTGCAACTACTGCAGCTTCTGTTCAATCTACCCCACCTACTTCTGGAGTATCGGCAGCTCCGGTTTCTACTGTTCCTGCATCAACTCCTCAAGCATCTTTACCTCAGTTTGGACCTACAATTCAGACTTCGGTTCAGATGCCTGTAGGACAACCTAGTCCAAGTACGGTTGTCACAAGTCAACCTCAATTTACTTATCAATTGTACCAGGGACAGTACCAATTCGGTCCTATTGTTCAAAGCCCAGTCTACCAGTATCAACCGTACCCTGGATATACTTATCAGTAACCTCAACAACCCCAGTATGGTCTAGTTAATCCTGGTTTTCCGGGAGGATATAATATCCCAAATGCAATTCCAATTCCAAGTTATCCTGGATATCCTCCTCCTGGGGCTAGTCTTATGACCCAGGGTTTTCGAGACCCTAACAGTCAGTTACCGTTCATTACAACTTTGGACTTGCTTGATTTTTCGCGCCTTACGAACGATCCGATTAATTATCTTCTGTTTTGGCCGCCAATTCCGAATAAATTTCCCAGTGATATCCCAAAGTTTGAAGGTAAATCAGGAGAGGATCCGTCAAACCATGTGATGACTTATCACCTCTGGTGTGCATCTAACTCCATTATAGATGATTCAATTCGTTTACATCTTTGTCAACGCACTCTGATTGGTTTTGCGGCCAAGTGGTACATTGAGTTACCGCGAGCCTCTTTTTATAATTTTAGTCAGTTAGCCACTTCGTTCTTAACTCATTTTTAGTTGCTTGTCAGATATGACAATGGCACGGAATTATTAAATTCATTAAAACAGTCAACGTCCGCATACATTTCAGATCATATTCATGAATGGAGACGTCAACGGCGTTTAGTGAAGGTTTTTATTCCGGATCAAATCTTAGCAGAATGGTTTCTTAAATCATTATTACCTAAAATCACTGAAGATGTAGCTAAGGCAGGAGTTATTACTGAAGAGCAAGTAATTGCTCAAGCTCAGTACCTTGACCTCGTTTATACGCAGTCGAGTACTTTACACGAAAAAATCCTCGACCTTCCGAAACAAAATCAAATAACTGCAGCTCCTTCGGGGTCTCATGCCGTTGATGGTATGATTGGTTCAGTTAACACCAAAAGTAAGAAGAAATCTTCAAAGAATTCTTCTCCAATCATAACTTTACCAAATTCCCCGACAGGAGACTCTTCCGCTAAAATTCCTGTCGATATTCATGTCGTAGAATCATCTACGGCCAAATCAAAATCCGGTGGTAAAAAGAAGGGGAAGAAGAAAAATAAACAAAATTCGAAAGAGAAATCAGATAAAACTGAATCTACTGACGAGAAACATAAACCTCGCTATCCTTGTCTCATTTGTGACGAAGAGCATTTTACAAGAGACTGCCCTCATCGCGCTGAGGTTGCGAAAATCGTCAAAGGTTCTCAAACACCTGTTGTCTTGAAGGATCCTTTTCCTAGTCAAGATAGTAAGATGATCGGTTCTTCCTAAAATGCCTCAGAAGAACCCATAATGATGATGTCCCAAGTTATGATTGCGACACGATCGCAAGATTATGGAAGTAAAATTCCTGTTGGTGGTAAGGAAGCAGAATCTTCTAATTCAAACCCATCAACTTCAACTCGTGGTTCTGATCCGCTAAAGATCGAGAAACTACCCAGACTTAGTAATTAAACTGCCTGCTAAAGGTATACTTCGGAAGTTAGATTTCAATCCACATGCAAGAGCTGCTCAGAACTATAACATTGTTGAAGACTTAGCTATTTCCCCTTCAGCAATGTCGGCTTTGGAGGTGCTGCAATCATGTCCAGCACAACGTAAATTGCTATTGTCGGCTATAGGAGCTGTTGATATTCAGGACTCGAACCTTATAATCTTCGATTTAGAAAATAGTACACCTCGCTTACCTCATCAAATGGCTTTCTCGATTCCAGTGTTAGTCAAAAACAGACCTTGCTTTAGGACTGTAATTGACGAGGGAGCTTCTACGTGTATTACGTTGATTCAGTGTTGCAGATCGCTTAGTTCTCCTACACTCAATCAATCCCTGATGATTCTAAAGGCTTTTGATGGCCGTGGGTTCCATCCTTTTGGCATTCTACAGGATTTACCTATAGGGGTTAAAGGCAAAACTATTAATCTAGATGTGGAAGTGGTTGATGCCCCTCTAGATTACAACCTTCTCTTGGGTCGTAGTTGGTCTTACACTATGATTGTTGTTGTTTCATCGGTCTTTCGGCTTATAAAGTTTCCTCATAATGGAAAGATCGTAACTATTGACCAGCTAACTTACTTTTCATCTGACCCAGCCTCTTCTGAAAGTATCTAGCATGTCGGCAAAACAACTATCCCTTATAAGTATGTTGGGGTAGGATTGGTTAAAAATTATGGTTTACTAGGAACTTTTTCTTTTCCTCCTCCTAACGTATCGCCTTCTACTGAAACCATTCATATGATTTCATCAAACACTATTGTTTTGGATGATCCTTGGATCGTACCTTCCGAATCTGAGGTGGATTCATTTGGTGATGCTATGCCTTTGAGTCCTTATGAAATTTTGTATCAGGCTATTCAGTCATTTTCCGACCCTGGTTCAACCGAAATTGATCTAATGAATGTGATCCATGGAGAATCACTTTCAATATCAACCTCAGATTCAACAACTTTTTCCGAGATTGTTCATACTTGATGAGCAGATTCGTGAAATTTTGTCTGTTGATGATTTACCATGGGAAGATCTTCATTCTTACCTGAGATTGATCATTTTGAAAATGATTTTTCATCTATTTTTACTACTGATTATGTCAAAGAACCACAGAATCCATTGCAAAATCCTGATTCTGAGTTAAATTTGGGAAATATTTCTCGAACGGTTCCTATTGACATTTCAATTAAACCTGGAATTTTTGAAAACATTCACATAGGCGCCTCCTATACAGAAAATGAACTCCAAACTTATAAGGCCCTATTTCAAGAATTCCACGCCGTGTTTGCCTAGTCATATGAAGAAATGCCGGGAATTGATCCAGCAATTGTTGTTCATGAAATCAAAACTTACCCGGATGCTAAACCTGTCCGGCAACGTTTACGTCAAATACATCCGCGAAAAACTGCTGCTATTAAAGTAAAAGTTGAGAAATTACTTAAAGCAGGTTTCATTTATTCAATTCCCTTAACGGATTGGGTATCGAATATTGTTCCTGTTAACAAAAAGCAAGGAACGATAATAATATGTATCGATTATAGGGATATTAATCGAGCTTGTCCCAAAGACAATTACCCAACTCCCTATATCGATCAAATCATTGATGATTGTGCCGGAAGTGAAATTTTCTCATTTATGGATGGTTTTTCCCTGCTGATCAGCCAAAAACATCTTTCATTTGTCCATGGGGGACATTTGCTTATTTCAAATTACCTTTTGGACTAAAGAACGCCGAAGCAACTTTTCAAAGAGCTATGTCTTACGCGTTTCATGACATCAAGCACATTGTGCAACCTTATCTCGATGATTTACCTGCCCATTCATTACGTAGAGCCGATCATCTCACTCATTTACGAGCAATCTTTATGAGATGTAGACATTATCAAATTAGGTTGAATCCACAAATGTGTTTTTTGTATAGAAACGGGTCGTTTACTGGGATTCGTTGTTTCAAAAGCCAGCATTCGTGTCGATCCCTCGAAGGTTGAAGCTATTGTCAAATTGCCTCCTCCTTCGACTCTTTACCAACTCCAAAGTTTGCAAGGGAAAGCAAACTTTTTACGTCGATTCATTCCTAACTACGCCGAGATAACAAAGGGTTTTACTAGGTTTTTGAAAGAGAATACTCCATTCTTTTGGGATGAGATAGCTGACAAATCTTTTGATGCACTTAAACACACGTTGACCCATGCACCATTATTGCATCCTCCCAACGACAACCAGGATTACTTTTTGTACCTCGCCGCTTCTCATTCCACCATTGGGATGGTTTTAGTTAAGGAAGATGAATTCAATAGTGAACATGTGATTTACTATCTTAGTCAAACTTTGAATCCGACTGAGTTAAAATATTCACATGTGGAGAAATTGGCCTTGGAAATTGTTCAAGCTGTCCAAAGATTTCGTCATTACATCTTACTACGCAAAACTACCATAATTTCTGACTGTAACCCTATGATATATATTTTGACCAAACAATTGCTAGGGGGCAAGTATTCCAAATGGATTGTTATCCTACAGGAATTTGACCTGGAAATTGAAAAATCCAAGTCAAAGAAATCTTTAGTTTTTGCGGAGTTGATGTGTGACTTCCCGCGTGCTGATGCTGAAACCGTGGCGGAAGAGCCCATTATGGACGAATCCTTGTTTCTTATCAACACTCTTGATCCATGGTATGGAGATATCATAGTTTATCTCCAAACCCAATCTTTTCGGCCTGAAATTTCACGATCTCAGCGACGGAAAATACGTTTCCAATCCCAACAATATAAAATCATTGGAGATACACTCTATCGTCGTGGGGCAGACTCTGTTTTCTGACGTTGTTTAACTCATGAAGAAGCTGAAAAGGTTCTAAATGACTGTCACTCTGGAGCATGTGGCGGTCATATGTTTGGGTATGCCACAACCCAAAAGATATTGCGCGTTGGCTATTTCTGGCCGTCTTTGTTTAAAGATTGTATTTACGCGGTCCGAAAATGCCACAATTGTCAATTTTTTTATCGAAAGATGCATGCTCCACCTGCTCCTCTCCACCCTATAATTGTCGTCGGTCCTTTTGCAAAGTGGGGTATCGACTTTATTACATGTAACCCTCACTCGGTTGTGGGGCATGCGTATATCATCTTTTCGGTAGATTATTTTACCAAGTGGGACGAGGCGATGCCTACATTTTCAGCAGACAACAAAACTGCTACAATTTTCGTTTTCAATCATATAATTACTAGATTCGGTGTTCCACAAGCGATTATCACTGATCATGGGCGTCATTTTCGAAACATCATGATGACTGAACTAACAGATCAACTTGGCCTGCGTCACGATAGTTCTACTCCATATTACCCACAGGCTAATGGTCTGGTTGAAGCCATCAACAAAGTTCTAGTCATTATGATCCGACGAATCATTGGTATTCATAGGTCGAATTGGCATAACATGTTATTTTTAGCGCTTTGGGCGTATCGAACCTCAGTAAAAACATCAACTGGTTTCACTCCTTTCCAACTGGTTTACAGTTTGGAAGCTGTGTTACCCATTGAATGTGAAATTCCGTCATTGCAAATAGCCATAGAGTTACTCCCAGCCACTTCTGAAGAGGAGAAACATTTGTTGTACTTAGCTCAGCTAGATGAGAATCGACGTGATGCTGCACTAGCAATCGAAACTCATGCCAAACGAATTAAAGCTCAGTACGATCGAAATGTTACACCTCGTAATTTTTCGGAAGGAGACCTAGTCTTACTATACGATCAAGCAAACGATAAGCTAGGGGCTGGAAAATTTGTACCTATGTGGCATGGTCCTTTTATTGTTAAGCAAAAGATGGCAAAAGGGGCCTATGAATTGGTAGATTTTGACGGTGTCTCTTTGGGTAAACCCAAAAATGGTCTTTATCTGAAGAGATATTATGCTTAAATCTAGGTGTGGAGATTTTAGTTAGATTAGTTTTCTTTCTAGCTGGTGTGTTTTAGATTAGAAAAGTGTACTTAGTTCAGATAGTGTTTTTATCATTATTCCTGCTTATCTTGATTTTACTCTTGATATTGCAAATGTCGACGTATCTTCAAACATACATTGGTTTCACTAATGGTGCTTGTCGTAATACACGAAACATTTCTTCCGTAGCTTGGGTTATCTATTCACCCTCTGATGAGTTGGTATCTATGCATGGGGTAAGCCTCGGTCAAACAACGAACAACATTGCAGAGTATAGTGCAGTGATTGAGTTATTATCTGAATCCATCTCATTTGCGATTCGGAGTTTGATTGTGAGGTTAGATTCTGAACTCGTTGTATTGCAGCTTAATAGAATTTATGCCATTAGAAATCCAGTGTTGTTAAGATTATTTTTGAGAGTTCGTCTCTTGGAACGTGAATTTGACTATATTGAATATCAGCATATTCCAAGATATTTAAATAAATTAGCAGATGCAATTGCTTCTTGAATGTTAAGTAGACATTTGCAATAATCAAACAGTAAATTTAAAAACATTCCATAACATGTTTTACAAGATAACCAGTAATAGCATAGCATAGAAGTGTGTCAAATATACATCGTCTTCGATCATAGGTTGAAAAACACCTTATGATCGGCAAAAATGATAGTACAAAAAGCAAAAATGTCATATGAGTCTACAAAAGGCGATCATCCTATCACTGATGATGATCATGATAAGAAACCACTACTCGGGCCTCCGTACAAAGTAACCTCCTGAAAGGTCCTGGGACCCCAATCACATAGCACTGTAACCTAAGAGGAATGTCATCTATGCTAGTCTCTGGAATATCTGCTATCAAACGCTCTAGATGGTTTTCCAACTCGGTTAGGGTCTCTATAGATTCGTCTCGTGGGGCTGGTACTGCTGCAGCTGGGTGTCTCCTCTCATAGGGCCTGTTAGGTTCCTATACCAATAGGTGTCATATTTCATGATTGACTGTGGAAATGCCAAATATGATCATGCTTTCCATGCTGCAAAGATTCCATATTTCAAAAAAAAAAAAAAACCAAAAAATTTAAAGAAAATGTAAAGAGGGTATGCCCTAAAAGAAAAATCAAAGGGCAAAAAGAATGAATTGGTCAAGAAAGAAAGAAAATGAACCCCAAAGAAAAGACCAGGAAAGTGTGCTAGTCAAAATGCCCCTACTGTCCTATTTTTGCAAACAAGTTCAAGTTATGCAATCAGTGACTTCTGTCACACTTGATGGATGGCCAAACAGCTCAATCTTGGCCAGCCCATGTTTAAATTTCTTGTTTTAGAAATAGAGAATAAGGTCTGTTCAAACAGTTTAAGCTTGACAGATCAGTAGTTAGGTAGAGAAGCAAGGGTGCTCAACAGCTGAATCTGAGCCCCTGGAAGAGATAAGGGTAGACTTAGATAGGAGGGCAGTCAAAAGAAAACAAGAGAGAAAGGGTTTGCTAGCTCAAATGCACCCAAGGAGAAAGAAGAAAAAATGTTAGGTGTATTAGGCTGGGTAGGCAGTTTGATGTTGCAGAAGCAGGTTTGTGATCAGTTGTGTCCTTTGGAATATGTTCTATCTCATAGATATCACAAGTACCATGGCAAAGTGGCTGCAAAACAGGTGGAGCATGACTAATTTCCCCCCTCATTTCCCCAAGAACATTTACTAACATCCCCTCAAGGACACTGAGATCTGCTCAGTACACCTAATTCACTTCATTTTATAGAAAAAACCAAGTGAAATTCTGGTTTTACTTGAGAGAACTAAGCCACATTTCTTGTGTAAAAATCTTTTTTCTTCCATTGTGCTAAGTCTCTGTAAATCCATGACCTGGATCCCTTTTTATTCTCTAAGCCTAAGTTTTACTCATTTGACTTAGTGTATTGATCAAATATACCATTTCATATTGACATCCTAACTCTATTATATAACTCCTATATAAAGTTTTCCCCTCCCATACTATGTAAAGATACATAAAAAATCCCAAAAATATTATAAATATCCCCCCCGCGGCTAAAGTTATGGCCATATTGTAATTTTGTCGGGAGCTATTGGTCCACCCGGGGCCAATAACAACCCTCCACGTGCTCCATCGGGATTTGTTTAACATTTGGTTAAACAAATAACCAAGGCCGCCAACATAAACCATATAATAACCCCGATAACCAAAGTTTTATACCCCGCAAAACATATAAAACGTTAATATTACGGCGGGTCCCCGCGCCGTACCTCCCTGCCAACTCCTCGTCCCGTCAACCGTCGGATCCGATCCCGCAGATCGGACGGCTCGTGTCCATATCGGAACCCCTCCGATGTCCGAAAGATAGCGCCCGATGAAAAGCGGTATTTCCGTCGTACTCCGGGACGCATGTCGTTCACCCGCTACCATCGCATCCCCTCCGCCCGAAACCACCTTTGTTCAAAAGCGGTGCGGGGAATACCATATACCGCCCCACGGAACCCCCGATGACATCATCCGATGACATCACCTCCACGTCATCGCCCACATCAGCCCCCACGTCAGCTGCCGCCTCACCACTGTGTCGTCCGCCCTGTCCGCCACGTCACCACCAAGTCACCTTCCGTACCCCGCTACACGACAAAAAATTTACGTCATGATGACGTCATCACAAAAAAGCGCCAAAAGCCCGTAAAGCCCAAATTTTGTTAAAAAACCCGTGAAAGTGATTGTTTTCGTCCATTTCTATTCGTTGATTTGCGGAACCTGTGCATGCAAATTACGACGAATTTGCCACTAAAACTCCAGTCCGTCACCTTGACCACCATAATCCGGCATCCTGCTCTACAAATCATCGTCCAACCGGCCAATTACTCTCGGGCGCATCGCTAAAACACAGGTATTTCTCCATTACTCCCAAACCCTGAGTATTTCTGGTTTTTTCTCTGCATTCCACTCGAAGAACCAATAATCCAACAAATTCAGTCCATAACCCTTGAAAAATACGCCCCAACCATACCTCTTTTGTCCATTTTTTCCGCAAAAAACTCGACTGCCGCAGCTAAAAACACAGTGAGCTGATAAAAACAGGTATTTACCAAAGTCTTGTTCCCAAGCCCCCTGTTTTTAACTTTCCTCTGCAAAATCTCCAAAAAATGCCCAAATATTGAGTTAAATTTGTCAAAATACCTGCAAAAGGCGCACCATTACCACTGTTTTTGTCCAGCTTTCCGACTAAACTCTGCAAACTTTGTTTTTTACTATGAATTTTACCCAGTGAGGCAATTTCTAATTAAAACTCAGTCTGCAATTTCCTGAGAAAAACCCCAGAGCCAGTATTCTGTTTTCTGTTGCTGCACAGACCCAAATTCCAATTAAAAACACAGACAGTTGAGCAATGGAGGCTCCAGTGGCCCTCAATATTGCCCCTCTCAATGCTCCACATAAAGAACTTGAATGGCTACCCCTAGCTGACAGGGATTTCCAAATTAATGATTTAATGGGTGACAAGCCTCACCTCCAAGCCTTCTGTGAGATCAGGAATAGCTACAGGAACAAAGCTGATGTATTTGGAATCTGGGAGTCTAATATGCCCATGTATTACCTCCCTTCAGTGAATGTATTCCCTGACCTTATTCACCAATGTCATGCCAATTATGAGCCCACTCAAAGGGCAGTTATGGCCCCATCTGGGACTGTCCTCTTCTATATTACTCCTCAATCCATAAATGAGATGCTGCACTTTAAGCCAACTCAGCCTCTGGCCCCTCTCTCCATGGGATTCTTGCTTGACCAGGGTGCCAAACTTCCCAGTTCAAAGATAACCAGAATTGCTCAATTATTCATGAAACCAAATTTCCAGCCCCAGCAGCCTCCTCCTTATCTGCATTCTTGGTTCAATGAGGCAGGGAGATTCATTGTAGACATGATATCCTACATCTTAGGATTCAAAACCAGTGAGTTTGTTGATGAGACTACCTTAGTTCTGATGTCCATTTTTGCTCCAAGACAGCCCCCTGCTGTCAAGTATGATTTTGCTACCTTCATAGCTAATAAAATCCATGAGCAATTCATGAGCCTGGATAGAGAGAGAGTGTTTAAATACACATCATACATATATCATTTGTTGTTGTACAATTAGCCAGACAATTTTCAAATCTCCCTCAAAAAATTGGATTGCAAAGGAGAGCCTAGGTCAGTAATCTTCTGGACCTCAGTTTTCCACCGTGTTAATGATTCCCCTTATTCTTATTGTGAATTCATTGACCTGTTCATACATCCAGCCTCCTCTTTACTGATGACAAGTCCTCCAGATAGACTTTCTGGTGAAATGCAGAGAATTTTACAGCTCTCTAAAAACTACAACATAGGTGACTGGTACTTTTACCAGAATCACACTGAAATAAGAATATATGGCTCTGAACTATGCTTGTGCCCATGAGGTTGTTTGCACTAGAGTACTTCAGGCAGTTTATCCATGCAGACTTAATCGACTTTGGCAACGCTAAGAAAAAGACACGGCTCAAAATAAGAAATCAATTGGGCCCTTTTATCTTTAATAAAAGGGAAGCCTGGGAGGAGGCAGATAAGATTCTAGGGGAGCAACTTATGCTGAAACAAAGCTTTTATTGGTCACCATATGACCCTGGTCATTTTATAAGTTATAGAAAAGTCAAATACAACCTGGCACCATACGTTCATTGCAAGATCCCTGAAATCCAACAGTATGCTAACCAACAAGAATGGTTAGAGGGCACATTAGTTGAAGAGATTACTGAAGAAGAAAAACTGGAAAAGGCTATGAAAGGGCTTGAAAAAATGCTTGACCTGGACTCTTTTGGACAGGTATCCTTCAAGCTGCCCCAGCACATAGGAGGTGACACATCTTTTGCCGGGACTTCTCAACAACCATCACAAAAGGCTAGCACAGCATCAGCTAAAGGCAAGGAGGTAATAGGTGGGGAACAGAAAACAATGGCAGATCAGCCAGATACATCAAAGGAACAAAGCCAAGGGCAAGGTCCTTCAACACAGACAAAGGTGCCTGAAATCCCTGTATTACAAACTCCTCTAAATGAGGAAAGAGGCAAGAAAAGAGACAGGCAGGAAGACACACCTATAAGTGGATCAGCAGAACAACAAGGGGAAAAGAGGCAAAGGTTAAATCCTTACTCTGAAGAGGAACTCTTGGGAGAGACAACAGGCAACCTGAGCGGTGAGGGAAGAACTGAACAGCAGGCTCCTCCAATTTTGGACACATCAACTAGCTCATATCAGCAAGAGCTAGAGAGGCAGCATGGTGTGGAGGTTACATCCACCAGGCCACAGAGCGAGCAAAGCTCGGATATCAAGAAAGAATTTACTGAAATAAAGACTAGAAATGAACCAGTAAGGATCTAACTTTATAATCAATTGCTGAGAATGGCCCACACAAATCAACAAAGGCTAATGGAAGCCTATGATATTCAAGAAGGGAAAATGACCCTTAGTCACTTCAGGCCCACAATGCAGCAGCCACAGTCAGCTGAAGATTATATCAAGACCAATCTGGAAGTTCTCTCTAAAGACATCCATCCAATGGACCAGATTGAATTACATAAACAAACCGGAGAAATGGTGTATTCCACCTTGGCAGACAAGGCATTATTAGCTCACAAATTACAGAATTCATTGCATAATACCTCTGCCCAATTAGAGTTGGAAAAGGCTTCTTCTTTGGCTAAGGATAACATAATTAAATCCTTAGAAGAAATTATCATAGAGTTGGGACATGATCCCAAGGATCCCAAAGGCATCCAGGCATTAATAAAAAAGAAAGAAGAAGATATTGCAGCCCTCAAAAAGTAATTAAAGTTGCCGATTACAATGCACTCAAAAACCACAGAGGTTGCACAGCAGAAAGCAGAGGATGACACGATGGGTTTACTGATGAGGATGAATGAGAGACTGGCAGAAACATAGAAGGCATTGGAGGAGGCACTACAAGGAAAACAGGGAGAGTTGGCCTCTCATCCATCTCAAACAACTCCAATTGTTACAACTGCTCCTTCTACAGTCACAAGAGCAGTCCCTCCTACTGATCTGGCATCAACAGCACCGAGCATAACATCAACAGCAGCAACAACAACAGTACCAGATACCAGCATGAGCATGGAAAAGATGATGAAGGAAATAAAAGAGTTAGAACTCCAAATGGCAGAACTGAAGGAAGCCAAAGAAAAACTGGCCAAGTTAGATGTAAGCTATGATAAATCAAAAATAACTGTGGCTGAAAAATCAAGAGAGGTAAAGGCCTTGGAAAATAAGGTAAAATCCTTGGAAAAAGATCTTACTTTTCATAAACCTCTATCAGACATCAAAACAATTGTGTGGACTAAAATTAGCCAGTCTATCACTGATCAATGGATATCAATACAGACAGTCCATGAGCAAATTGAATTGATAGAAAGGGCTCAAGTTGAGATTCAAAAGGCCAGAGCATTATTAGCAAACAAGCCCGAACAGGCCAATAGACTAATTCATTTTTTGAACACTCACACCAGGGAACAACTAGCAGCTCTGGATATCAGGGACAGAACAGGCACCATTTTGACAGTTAAAAAGGTGCTGACTATGAAAAATTTTGTACAAAATCTGGAGAGAAAGTGCCAAGAGATGCAGACAGAAATAAATGCCTTTACAGCCAAGTTTACAGTCTTGCAGCAAAAGGGTCTACCCAGTTTGTTAACCAGCAATCAGAGGCTGTTGACACATGAACAATATGCTCACAGGGTGAATACATATGTTACCAATCAGATCACAGCATCATCAAGCACTTCAGAAGACATAGTACCTCCCTCTGGACAGAGCTTATATGACAAGTTGGAAAATTTGTTCTATATCGAGCATGAAATAACACATCTTTTTGAAGTCCAACCCAATTACTACAGGTATACTGAAGCTGATGAAACATTAATAAAACTACAAAGACACCAGTTGCCAACAGACCAATGGTGGCAGAGCATGTTAGAGGTTTTACCAAGGTAGTTTTAATTCTTTTTGGTCATCTACATTTAATGAAATTCAAATGCACGTGCCACATATCATAAGAATGAAAACAACAGAGAAAGGAAGTCACGCCAAAATGCATTAAAGCGGAATCAGGCACAGATGGAAGGGTCGGGACAACAACGCAGAAATGCAAAGGAACACAACATAAAGAGACAGCTACCAACCGACTTGTTGAGTCAGAAAAGTCAATATATATGACCGACTGAACAACCAACGCACCAACATTCACTTCTGCATTCATTTCTTTCATTTACTCCTCCTGTAAAAGTAGATGGATGAAGTTATTGCTTGATATTTTCTCTATGAGATATTTTGTAACTCTTTTTTGTATAAAGACCTCCCCTGGAAATGTATTGGGGGTTGGTTGGTGAATATCATTCTGGACCTGTGCTGTAAATTTTGAGAACCCTTCTGAAAAAAGATTGTTGGAATGCTTTTGAAATTAATGGCAAAAGAATATGTTACAGAATTCTCGTATTACCTCATGGATCAATAAGTCTTTCTAACTATTGTTTTATTATTTTTGTGTTTTATATATCATCTATATATCATGTTCTAAATTGCAAGAAAAAAGAATAGCCCATAATTTACTTTGTTGTACTCTGTGTTCAATTCCTGTCAATTTCTTATGTTTTCTTCAAGACTAGCATAGGCAGGAATTCTTGACTGCTCCTGCCTCCCTAGTTCATACACCCTGAATACAATTAAGGAATTCTTAACTGCTCCTTGGTAATATTCATACACATTCCCTCAGTTAGCATAATGAAATATTCTTGATTGCCTTTCATTCCCTGACTCCATTTCATCTTATTTCAGCTTGAAGATTGTTCCATGGTTAATTATCTTGCTCTGTAGTTCCTCCTTTTGCCAAAGAAACCATACCCAGAAGTTTATTTTCATTTGACTCCATTAACCCAATGGTCTGAACTTCTCATACTTTGCAGCTCTATTCTATTGAATGTTACCATCCAAACATCAAACAAATACTTGTGCCTCATAACTAGCCTAACATATAGCAAAACAAAGCTAAAACATAAAGAGAGAGCCCTCTCTGGCTACAGATTGGCTAGAATCTGCATCCAAAAGATTGGTTAGTGGTTACCTCGGCCGTATTCCCTTTTCCACTACTTTTGGGGAACAACCTGAGTGATAACAGGGCCGGAGAGTGGCTGGTCGTCGTGGACCTACATCTGCATTTGAACCTTTTTACTATCAGTTTTGGACGATTAAAAAAAAAAAAAAAAAACCTAGAAAATGTTGAGAATGATTTTACCTGAGTCATCCCACTACTCTCCTGGTGGAAGAGTCATGTCTGGGTCACCACGAATGATTTTACCTGAGTCATCCCACTGCTCTCCTGGTGGAAGAGTCATGTCTGGGTCACCATGATAATCCATCCCAGCATAAGGAAAATCCTGAATCACGAAAAGTTGGTTCTCCAACCAACGAAAATACTCAGGAGGAAATCGAACGACCTCTGAACCCTCCTCAAGATGACGAGCCATAATTGCAACCCAACGCATCATCTTGGGCTCTCGGGGAAGTCCAACTCCAACGGAAAGATGCTGTGGGACCAACATCAGGACCCTCTTTAGACCAAAGCTCACAACTAAGAAACCATACCCAAAGTTTTTTAGTTGTTCGTTCTTTGCTCTAGTCAGTTGGCCTTTTACATTTGCCAACACAGCTTCGCACCAGTTGAAGATGGTGCCTCGATAACAGTCTACTGCCATTCGCATTTTGGATCCGGTGGCTACATGCAGTGTTGTGCTTCCGCAGAGTCTGGTGACAGTAAATACAATCACTTTGAGTTCAGGACGGGAGATTGTTTTGATATCAATCCCTTTGTCCTTTGTTTAGTCATTACAAAACTCTAGTCGGAGACTATTGACAGACTGGCCACCTGGCCTAGTCCCGAATAGAGTTAATCATTCACCTATCTTGGGCAAACCAGTCAAGAAGTAAATGTCCTCTGGCTCCATTTCAAGCCGGTGGCCACCAATAATGAAACATTGGTCCTGTATATTCCATCTGTCCACCAGCCACTGCAAAAATTCTACTTGGGCCCTCATGCCAGGTATGGCCCAGAATTTAAATAGCCTGCATGCCTTCAATGCATCTATTGAAGGTTGATGATTAATTGCGGCAAGGTCCACATCTTTGTGCTCCCGTTCCCGCCAACTGAGCATTGCGTATATCCTACATTGAAAGAAAAGGCAGATTAGAAAAGTTTAATTCAAAGTTTTTGGGCGCAAAATTGAAAAAATTGAAGTTGTAAAACCTATGTCGCGGGGTCCGCACTCTCCATTTAGGGACAGTGCATAGGTCCGCACTCTGCCCAAGCAGCAGGTGCGGGCCCCTGGCTCTTTCCGTGAGCGGTCTTTTAAACTAATTTTTCTCTAAAAAATCAAAATGAAAGCCTAAAAACAAAATTCAAACGAGTGAAATGCAAGATTAAAGTGATGTGGATTACCTGGAGGTGACGGTTTTCGATTCCAACAGATGGATTTTCCGCAATCTTCACAGGAAGTTTCTTACCCAAAAGCTCTCTTTTCTCACTCTGAAGTCAAACGGTAAAAATGAATTTACAAAAGCCCTTTTTATAAGCTTTTTTGAATAAATGAATTTTTAATTTGTTTATTTTTCACTTTAAAAAGGTAACTTTTTGATGCATTTTTATTTATTTTAAACAGGTATGAGTAATGTTTGAGTTTTTGTGCAAAATATCGGATTTTTCAGGAAAAATTGATCATTTTCAACAAAAAACATTTGAGTCCTCTTTAAGCTCTTTTCTGACTCGTAAAACATAAAAATATTGCCGAGTTTTTCTTTTTAAGCTCGTTAAAACGGAATTAAAAAGACGGTCCACTTACAGCTCTTTTCTGACCGTATAAACATGAAAAGATTGCCGGGCTTTTGTCGTTTCAAGTTCGATATTGGTTATAAAACGACGTGTCCTTGATCACTTTTTTACTTTTTCGGATCGAAGACACTAATTATGAAAAGTACTCCTTGATCGTAATGGTCAAGTGGTTCTCTCGAGTATTAATTTATACTTTTTCGGGCTTGGGAAACACAAATTTACGAAAAAGGACAACCATGGAGTTTTCTTAAGTTTTTCTTCTAACTCCCTAAAATTGAAAAACGTTGAGTTTCTCCTATACTAGACTCGTTAAAATTTAACAATAAAGGACCTGTTCAATTACAAACAGGAACGGACCACTCCTTCTTAGGGTTCGAATTTTAAACTAAGTTGGACTCATCCGAAGGATGAGCTTATAATCAAGCAAATGTTATCCTCCTCAAGCTTGTCAAAAATAAAGAGGTACTTGCCAGAAATGGTGGGGGAAAAGAGAGAAAAATGAACCTGTTTGTTATACTTTGTGTCTCAGAAAAGCATTCAACCACTCTTGAACACGACATTTTTTGTTCACCTGGGTTGGGAAATCCTTTGCCTAACAGTTAATCAAACCATATTGAAAGTCTTCAGCCGATTTCTGGGTATTAGCTTTGGGTCAATTGTCACCAAACCATCTGCAGTGTCGTTATGTGTTCAAGAGGTCAGTGCAAATAAACCATTCATCTGCAAAATATATGTCATCCATCTTGACCATCCCTGAGTTAGTCCTTGCAAACATATTTCTTCAAACTTGATCTATGATTTCGTGTTGTGGGCTTGCCTACGACAGATCGCTTTCTATCGACTTCAGCTCATTATCTAGAAAGATGATCTAGAAATCGTCAGTACCTTGGAATCTGCATGCCTCAATGGCAAGTTTCTCGCCTTCGACGACAAGTTGCATCATTGACCTTCGATCAAAGGATTCCGTGACATGTTCGACATCAACTCATCTATTCACATTTCATGGATTGTACTGAGTACTTTGAGAGCCATTGACATTACTGGTGGTTTCTCTCACACTTGTTAACAGTTTACATCATTGACTGGTAATCAAGTGGTTTCTACCATGTTCGACTTCGACACATTCATTCACATGGATAGAATCATACTATTTCGGGAAGTAGAAATCAAGACCCTGGATCTAGTTTCCACCATCCAGGCTGCGAGGAATTTTGTTATTCATTATACAGTGGACTATTCATAAACAGATGGTTGCGCCCATACTGTGTCTACATATGTCTATACTTGTGATGTATTACAAGATCATTCCTATATCAGAGAAGTTTAGTTAGTTTTCTAGTCAGTTTTGATCTGAGTATGGGAATGCCTACCTTAGTGATGATATGATCACATATATATATTTTGTATTGAATGTTTTTACAGGTTCCAACCAGGCTCTCCACAGGATGATCCTCGAAATGATAAAGTACTTCACTCTTCTTAGATGACAAATACTGTCCTCATCTATTACAGACTTCGCACTTTAGGGGGCAATCTGTTACACAAAATATTGTCACCATGACATTCTGCAGTCAGTGTGAGTCTATCACCACTCATACTTTCCTCCTATGCAAGTCTTAAACCTCAGCTCTTCATGTCAAGCCTTGAAAAATGAGAGAAAGTCCTTGAAAATCTCTAAAACTCTGGTTCCGCACTTTCTCTTAGCATTACCTGCGGTCCCGCACCTACTGGTCATGTCCCCTATGGACCTGCCCGCTTTGTTTCTGTGTAATGGGTGTGGACCCCTGTAAAAGTCAAAAAGGCGCAAGTACATTCTTAAAAACTCACTTTGGGTTATTTCTGGAAGCTTCTAGAGGGAATCTTGAGGTGGCAAGTTCGCTCCTTTGAGGTTCATGCATCCCATAACTAAAGGAGCTAACCCCTTGATGTGAGGAGCTTATCCCTTTGAAGGAGGACTCTATCCCTTCATAGGTGGACCTGTAACTTCCTCCCTCTGCACTATAAAATGAGGCATTGGGCTGGTTACTAAGGAGGTTGAAAGCTGAATATTTTTTAGGGTAAATGTTGTTGGAATTTAGACTTCCTAATTGAGCTTGAGAGGAGAGATTACATACCTTTTGATCTCATTGGGAAGAGTGTGAAGCTTGTCAAAGTAGAGGAGATTCTTGCTTGGACCCTGGGAGGAGCTTGTACAACATCAAGGCACCAAAGGTTGTAAAGTTCTTCTTTGTTCAAAGTTAATACAATCAAGTTTATTTTTCTCAATAAGTTGTCTTCTATGGTTTATTTCATGGATTCCTTGATCACCATGATGAATATGATTTATTATATTGGCTATGCAGGTGTTATTTGATGTGTGCTTGTTTGTGTTTGCATGTTCTTAAAAGGAAACTCATTCGGAAGATCGAAGCGTGGTTGCCACAAACTAGCGTTGGACTTAAGGTAGGGTCTAAAACACCTCTTGGTTTTTATTTATAAATTGCAATATTTAGAGAAAGGTATATTTGCTTGTTCTGCTTGTCACTAGATATCAGTTGATACTAGGGAGATCGGTCTTGTCCGCAAGAACGATTTATCCGACCGACAGTTGGGACTGCGCAATGTGTAGTTCCAACAGGTAGCCAATGACCTCTGTGAACCAGAATTGCAGCCTATACCATCATGAGACTGGTTTGTTTCTTGGTCTTGTCTTCAAGTTGCTTTGGTTTTTGAGCTAACATTTGACTGACATGAGTGTCCTCTCTGTCTCCAAGTACAACAATTGTTGAGCATCTCTCTAGAAGTTACAGTTAACATGGCCTCCAAGAGAGTTGCATCAAAGGAAACTATTGAGAGCAATACTGAGGAAGCAATTGAGCAGATGTCAGTTAATCTACCAGTTTATGCAGACACTCAGTTGTTCATTGAGAAGGGTACAACATTAACATGGCAGCAAATCAAGGATACTTTTGCAGAGGACTTCAAGGAAGACTTAGAGGATCAACAGGTTTACCTTAGCATCCACCAGTTAGGATTATACAAGGTTGCATGCAGGTACCCCATCTTCCCATGTGCGGACATTATCAACTAGATAGTCTCACACATAGATGAAAGGACTATGACATTGAGCAGTGTCAGCAGGATAGATCTTGCCACCTTCAGGGCCGAGAACTTTCAGAAAATGTATCATTTACCTCAGTTGGTGAAATACATGGATTCATTTTCTATGCCACAAAAAACTTTGTGAACACTATAGATATCGTCAAGCGTTGGGTGAAAGAGCTGTCAAAATTCAGACAGATACCCAATCATGTTTACAAGACAAAGTCTCTCAGGAAGGCTTATCAATTCTTGATCATCTTTGCATGCAAAATATATGGTCAAGAGAACACAGAAACCTTTCTTGAAGGTTGGGTGGTCGTGCTGGACTAGTTGGTGAATGATGGGAAGCCATTCAACTAGTCAGACTTGTTGGCTCATCAGTTGAAGATCCATGTGACTAACGCTTAGAATCTGCCTAAGAATGAGCAAGCAAGATTCTACATGTTTGCATACTGGCTTGATGCAATCTGTGCCCAACAAAAGTTTCCTGGCATGAGTTGGACATGGACACCGAAGGAGACTATCGTCAATGTTTATTGCAAGTTTCTTTCTGACTGTAGCTATTGAGGAGTGATGGAAAAGCTAACTAGCCATTTTATCATCTTGTTGTACAAGCTTATCTTTGAGTAGGATCCACCCTGCATGTCTCGAAAATCAATGGAGGCGATACTTAACATTGCAGATTGGTATGCCTCACCAGGTGGCACCTTCATCGGAGTATTTGGCGAAGAGAAGCCTCCACATGCTCTACGAAGGTATGCCACTGACAATTTGATCATGCAAGAGGTCTCATATCACCTTTCCATAGGGTTTTTAGCGAGACTACATAGGAAGAAGAAATCACCATGGACTGCTCTTCCTTTGTGGATCAAATTGTACGAGATTAAGAGCTTGAAAGATGCAGATGCCGAATGTAAGGAGATATTGAAATTTGAGTTCGGCACCAAAGACTTTAATCCATATGATCCCCATGGTATTTGCAAGAACCACTGTGTGAACGTGTATTATCCATGGATCCATAGGGAATTTCACTGCCATGAGGAGGACCCTTGGAGATACTGCTACAATGCCTCCAAATTCCACAAGTCGGATAGTATAACAACAACTTGGAAGGTTTCTCTGCAGGTGGCAGCAACTCAGGAAGCAACAACAGTAAGAAACAACCCAATGCAGGACAAGGGGAAGAGGAAGATTGTCAAGAATCCAAAGGCAGAGCAACGCTGCAAATGAAGGTAGATCCTATCACGGAGAAAGAAGCTTTAGCAGCGGAATCAAAGAGGGAATAACAGATAAAGAGAGCATAGTGAAGGAAGAGAAAAAAGAAAAGGTCGCAGGAAGCAAAACTGAAGTTGAGGGAAGAGCAGGAGATGAGGAGGAGAGAAATAGAAGAGAAGCAGAAACACGAGGAAGAAGAAAGGTAAGGCGCAATGATAGAGCAAACAACACCTATACAGGTTGATGAGTTGGAATAGCCGACTGCTGAAGAAAAGGAAGAACAGATGTAGGATCAGGAGCTTTCTCAACAGATTGAGAAACTAATTGAAGTGACAAACATGGAGTTTGAACAAGAGCCACAAAATGAAGACATTGAGCTTATGCCAAGAGCACCCAAGGTCATCTCTCAGTCTCCACCACCTCCAGTGTTAGAACTAGTCCCAAGTGAGCAAGGAGAGGTTGTCCTCCTTAATGATGAACCAGTCATGGATGTGTACAATCTATCATTTGACTAGTTGCAGAAGAGGATTGTACAGGCGCAAAGGAATCACTTTCCGAATGATCATGCACCACCTGCATTCATGAAGGAAAGGGTGATATTGTCAGACACCATAAAGCATCCAACTGCCCTTGCAGATGCCACCTTGGCCTATGCAAGAGCCACAAGATAAAATGTTAAGTTCCTGTTGGCCAAGAATGAACAACTGGCAAAGAAATTACAGGCTGCCAGGCAAGAGGTAAAACAACTTTGAGAGTAGAGTACAGTTTCCACAATGGGAGAGATGAGGAAAGCGATACTTGCTGAAGTATCAACACTTGAGACTACCATGCAAAAAATCTATGACGAATTTTTCATCGTGCATAAAGCAGTTGCCTATGTGCATGGCTTACAACAACGGAGCAAATAGTTTGTTCAAACTTTCAGGAACATACATGATGCCATCGCCAATGTGCAAGAGTGGACAATGTGGTACAAAGGGGCCCGACTTCACTTGCCAAAGAAGATAAAGCCACAAGAAGAGCTGGAGAAAGAAAAGGTCCAGATGTTGATCCAAAACTATGAGTTGCTCACCCCATTCGTCAGCAGCATACATGCCTCATATGCATGGTTTTATAATAGTCTGGATGTCATGGTGAGAACAAACAGGATCCCGTCAATCGGTTCCCTCACCGAGGTTAGATCCAAGAACCAAGTCTAGCTAGAGATCGATGAGTACATGGAGCAGTTAAGGAGAGAGACCACCAGGGAATATTTAGAGTTGAGCACACATAACATGCAGAAGTACATTGGTGGTCCGGTCATGGTCAACACCATGTTGCGCATGCTTCAGGATGAGTTGGATACAGGTTCCAAGACCATATAACAAGATACTATGGAGGCAAGAGTATGCTATCAGAAAGACACCATCAAGTAGTTTGGGGACATCATCACATAGTACCAAGCTTGGCATCAATATGTGACCGAGAAGCACCAAGCGGAGGTTGTCGAGTTAGTCTTTCCCCAAACTTCTTTTTTGTCTTGTTAGGTTGTCTCTAGCCTATTTTGTATTACATGGGTACATGTGGAAATGCAATATTATCTGTAAATATGTTATAAGTGAAATTCCAAGTGTCATTAGTGGAATCTGAAAGGTCATCATGTTATGCAATAAGTTGCCTGTGAGGAAGTTGAAGAGTCATGAGCATAGTCAAAGATTCACAAAGGGGAATGTCAAGGGTCACCCCGCCCTTTGTTATAAATAGAACCTCACAACTCATAGAAGGGGCTTTTGGGAGCCAAGATTTTAGTGAGGCGTAGGCCTAGAAAATGCTTGGGAGACGAACCTTGGCTTCTCCATAACATAGAACAAGTATACTTCTTTGGAGGAGTAGGTGTTCTTGATTGTAATGTTCCACTATTGGGGCTATTGGTCATCAATGGTGTATGTATGGATGGAACTTTCACTTATAATAATAATATCAGAGCCACCATGCTTTCATGCATATGTTATTATTTTAGTTGGAATATTCTAGTTGCTTTAGCAATGTATGTTGTTCAACTTACGCATTTTCTTATGATCTAATTTGTATGCAATTCTATGAATATTGTTGGATGCGTGTTGTTGGACTAATCCATCGCTTTAACTTGTGGACTATTCCTCATTTTAGCTGGTGATGTCATTTCGCCCATGTGTTCCTTTCAAGTTGCGTACTATTATAAGCTTCTAAGGGGCACACTTCCTTTTCCCCTCCATGTGTTATAACCCCGATGCATCGCACTTCACTCTCCGCACAGTCACACACTTTCTCTCACCCAAAGTTATCATACTTACCTCTGTGCGCTACCGTGGTCAAGGCATTACACTACCACCCACCGTTGGGACTCCTACTCCAAACGATTTGTGGTCTAGTTGGGACTTCTTATCGAGGAGATTCCCTTAATGTTGGCACGTCCAGCACCGTCAATAGGGACATTGGTTTTTGGTCTTGGGTCTTCAATATCTCATCTGATCTAATTCTATAAGAAGGGATTTTTTCTGGGTTTTTCCCTTAGAGGGGTTTTGCCCTAGCTTGGAGCCTATATCTTGTGTTCTCTGTGTTCTTGTAATCTTCATGTTTGTATGTTTGGTAATTGCTTGATGAAAAGAAGAAAAACATAATAAAATAATGCCAATAAATTCACAAGTAATTATCAAGAAAGGAGAAACTATATTTATCTTGTAGCCTCCCTGTTTCTCCAACACCCTTGAATCTCTAATTGGGGGGAGTGGACCTGCCAATTATGGAATGTCAACTGATATTTGAGAGAGAATGAACTGGGCCTAGCCAAGGCTGACAAAATTCTCGTCACTTCCCATGAAATGAATTGTAAGCGAAGGGATAGTCTTCTCCATACTAAAATAGAGGATGGAATTTGAGGTGAACTCAATGTGTACTTCACTTTCTTAAGTGAAGTAACCTTTATGTTCAATTGAAATTCTCCTCCTTTGGATAAAAATCCAAAGTCAATCGATTAAGATACAATCCATTGATGCCCAAGTTCCTTTGCGGCTACTGCAAAATATTAAATCTCAATTATCTTATAATTTAAAGTAAAAGACAAAGAAGCTTATACAAATGTGTGAAAAGTTGGTCACATAAATGTTCGCATTAGATGACGGTCTTGAGTCTAGTTCACATTATTGTGACTATAGGCATCCATGGTTATTGGTGCATGCATAAAAAACATTGAAAGTCATGAAAACAACATTTGAACTTGGTGCCCAAACTCTAGAACTATGTGTGTTGTTAACACTAAATGTCAAGAAATCGTTAGGAGCAAAATGCCCATTAGACTATGTGAAGGTAAATCTCGAATCACAAGGGTTGGTGCACACAACTAGGTGTATTGAGGTAGTCGTGTATGGTCATTCATAATTTTGTTCAAAGTATTTGCATTACTAAGTGCACTTTGAAATTCACAATTTTTTTTAGTAAATTACTACCTTATAAATCGTGGGGTAAATATTTTGTTTCCTTCTAAACTAAAATGTACATAAACAAGCTAAATATATGAGGTTGATCTTTCATTGGGAAGACTGAACCATAACCAAAAGTGCACTCTTCGTAGAGAGTCATAGGATATCAAAATGTCAAAAAAGATTGAAGGGATGAGATAAGAAATAAAAAGTAGGCCAGATAGGCCATCAAGACAAACTATAAGATCAAAATTTAAAATAATATGGAGCATGACATAAGCTAAGCAGATGGATCAGAGTCAGTGGCGAAAACTTGAATTCAATCTTCATAGTTGTCGGGATTACTGTCAGTCGAAGGAGGGATATCCAAGTGTTGCTCAATGCGATCCAGATGTCGGTATAAGTCCTCCAGATGTTGGTGAATACGCTCCAAAGAGTGAAGGATGCCAACTATATGCCAAATCAGTTCATTAGAATACAACCAAGGAGAAACTTGATATTATAAGTTGATATTGTACATGTATTGGTTGAAGCATATTTACGTGTGCCCTACATCCAATATCTAGTTAGCTAACTTGGTGGGAACCTTGGTATCTGAAATTTGTTGTCACGTAGAGGCTCCTTCATGTTGTATGCGGCCTATCTCTTCTTGAATGGGGTCCAAAGTAAGGTCTTGAAACTTGGAAGCTATTTCTTTTAGGTGATGGTGGGTATGAGAGTGACCTCAAGAAGCCCACTCCCAATAATAATTTTCCCCTAGGCGGACACGTGCATGTTGACGGGGCATGGTGAAGGGCGTGGCAAGGTTATTTGATTAGGAATATTAGTTTTGTTGTGCTAAGATCCTCCTCAGAATATAAACAAAATGATATTCATGTGCTTAAGGATTCATGAGTTTATTGCAAGTGAAAATGAGTTTTTATGTTAATTTTATGAGCAATTTTAACATAAATAAGAAATTGAACAACAACATATAAATGCATATAACATCACCAACAACACATCACAACAGGAATATGATGAATGAGTTCACCCCTCCTGGGCTATGTCTCCTTCGTCCAGCTTCCAATGGCTTGGGCCTCTCTATTATGCTCAAATGTGTAAAAATATGTACTTACAATGCTCAAATGCTTCTGCAACCTGCTCCAATGAGTCCATAATGTCCAAAAATGGCTATCTAGCCTCTTTCTACACCCAATTTGGTTGAAAACTGGAGAAGTTATGACCTCTCCTAGTTTCTCCACTATTCACTCCACAAATTGCCCAAAATTCGGCACCGAACCCTCATTTTCGCCAGATTTCCGCTAATGGGCCACCAAATCCGCCGAAATCTAAGCGGATTTGTCAAACAGATAATTTGGCCGCCAAGGCCTAAAAATGCAAAAATTAGGGTCATATGGGGGTCCATGCACCCAGGGGCTAGCCCCTGGCATTGACCCCTTTCCTCTGGCGGTCGCATAACTGTTAGCGGCTAGCGGTAGCAGTTTTCACATGGTGGTTACCCTAGCGGCTTCGAGAGTGTGCTCACATGGGTGGTTAAGTCTGCCCCAACCTCCAAACTATGCGGCATAACTCTTTAAATATAATTTGCGGTCTATGTATGTTAAGAACTACCACGTGGTGCATTGGCAATGGGCTATGTTGTATGTTGGGAGGTCGCAGGTTTGACCCCCACTACCTCTGCACAGACTATAGCAATGTCTTTTGTGGCCTCCCAGGCTACCACGTGGTGGCCTTTGGCTGGGCCACGTGTCAGCCCGTGGTTGGCCATCATTCCAACCAATAAGAACCATTAAAATCTAGCCAATCAAAATGTGCCACTTGGCACGATTTCATTAGTAGAGGATCCCTTTGACCAAGTCAATGTCCACATCACCTACCCATTCAGTGCCACGTTAGGAGTATGGGCTGTTGACTGGGCTATCCATTCTTTTTGAAAATTCGCCTATTTGGGAAAGTGAACATAATTCGTTTATGGAGTCATGAAGAGTCAATTTCGCGCAAAACGAGTTGCACCAGATTCAGGATGACGAGCACTACGCGATTGTCTAGGTTCCACACCAATTCAACAAATTTGAAATTTGAGCTATTTTTTGGAGCACCTGATCATTCCTTCCCACTGGAAGCCTTTTGGACCCAAAAAGATCATTTTCAGTTGTCCAGCAGGTGAGGGTACATTTCCCTCACCTTTCCAATCTCTATCCATTTGGCCTTTGAAGGATTTGTTCCTTTGAGCCCCACTCGAAGGTAATCCACATTCCCTCGTTTTGAAGACCTTGTTCTTCTGTCAAGAATGGTGTCTTGTTGTATTTCATCAAGGTATTCAGGAGAAAAATCCTCTATGGAAGGAATTTGGACATTTTCTCCTTGATCTTCAATCAATGGAGGCTCATACAACCTTAATTTCTCAACATTAACAACATCATAATTTTGCATATATGAAGGCAAATCCAACCTGAAGGCATTGTTACCAATATTTTCAAAAATTCTGAATGGACCATATCTAACTAGTTTTAGCTTTTTACCTTCTCCTTGGAGACTCTCTTTGCTAATGTGAAGCCAAACTTCATCACCAACTTGGAACTTGTGATCTACACAATGCTTTTCGTGCCTTATTTTGTACTTGCCTTGGCTCTTTTCAAGTTGTTCTTGAACTCTTTGGTGTACCAATTGGATTTGTTCAATGAACCTTCTTGCTTTGTCTATGTCACTATGACCATCAATAGCAACATCTTTGCCAAAAATTAAATCTAAAGGAGACTTAGGCAAGTATCCAAAACATGCCTCAAATGGCGATGTTTGAGTTGAAGAGTGCTTGGCCCAGTTGTAAGCATGTTGAATATAGTGCAAATGTTCATCCCACAACTTAGGATGCTTGCTGCAATATCCACGAAGAAGATGTATCATTATCCTGTTCACCACCTTTGTTTGACCATATGTTTGCGGATGAAATGTTGTACTCTTTTTTAATTTGGTGTCCATGAATCCCCACAAGCTTGAGAAAAAATTCCCAACAAGGTGAGAATCTCGATCACTAACAATGGATGTGGGCAATACAAAATGCACCCATACATTCTGAAAGAATAACTGAGTAATTTATTCAGCGGTAACTTGCTTTTTACATGGCATCAAAATACACATTTTGCTTAACCTATCCACAACTACATACAAATAATCATGACCTCATTTTGACAATGGAAGACCTCCTACAAAATCCATAAAAACACTCTCCCACGGTCATGAAGGAACCAAAACTAGTGTGTACTATCCTAACTTCCTATTGCTAGGCTTATTCACTACACATAATGCACATCCTTTAATAAAACATGACACACTTTCAAGCATACGAGGCCAATAACAATACCTTTGTAGATGTGCCACCATCTTACTTACACCGAAATGACCAGTAATAAGAGAAGTATGTGCCTCTCTTATGATGTTGACTCTTTCTCCCCGTGGAATACAAAGCTTGCCAAGATGGTACAACAAGTTATCATGCAAATGATAATCCAATTCCTCTACTTGGTTACCTTGACTCAAGTTTGCATAAACATCTTGAAAGTCATTGTCTAATGCATATTTCTCAGTATAACTTTCATGCAAAACAGAATTATGCTTGATTAAATTAGTTGCACTAATAATAGGCCTAGAAAGCATATCAACAACTTTATTGTAGATACCTTTCTTACACCTGATTACCAAGTGGAATTGTTGAAGAAAACCCATCCATCGGAAGTGTCTTGATTACTGCAACTTTGATTGAGATTGCAAGTATTGCAATGGCTGATGATCGGTGTGGATAATGTTCCTTACCCATCAAGTAGTGTTTCCACTTTTTCACACTTCACACCAATGCATACAATTCCTTGTCATATGTAGCATAATTAATCACTGCACCGTTAAAAGTTTCCGAATGAAAACATATAGGCTTACCATGTTTCATGAGGACTGCACCCATGGCATAGTCACTAGCATCAGCCTGAATCTCAAATGATTGTCTCAAGTCTGGAAGTGCAAGTATTGGAGTTGAACTGATATTTTCCTTCAATGCATCAAAGGCCTTTTATTTTTTGCCTCCCCACTGATTTTTTTTTTTCACACTAGTCAATGCATGCAAAGGAGCTGCTATATAAGGAAAGTTAGCAATGAATTTCCTCCAATAATGGGTTACTCCCAAAAAACTTCTTACCTCAGTAACTGTCTTGGGCCTTGGCCAATTCAAAATGAAATCAACCTTAGAGGGATCTATTTTCAACTCACCTCCTCCAACAATATGACCCAAGTAAACTAAATAAGTTTTTCCAAACTCACACTTTGACATCTTTAAATACCACTATCCCTTATTTAAGACATCAAGTACTTTTCTCACATGCATGATATGTTCATCACGAGATTTATTGAAAATTAAGATGTCATCTAAGTAGACTATAACAAAATCATCAAGAAATGGCCTCAACACATCATTCATCACACACATGAATGTAGCAGGAGCATTACATAAACCAAAATGCATAACTAGATATTCAAACAAACCTTGTTTTGTTTTGAATGCTGACTTCCAAATGTCTCCTTCAACAATTCTAATTTGATGGTAGCCAGTCCTTAAGTCCAACTTAGTAAAATACTTTGCATCTTTCAATTGATCAAGTAAATCATTTATTCTAGGCAGTGGGTAATGGTTCTTTACCATAATTTTGTTCAATGCACAGAAGTCCACACACATGTGCCATGTTCCATCCTTCTTTGGCACCAAAACAATAGGTGAACCACATGGCGAAGAAGATGGCTTGATGATGCCTTTATCCAACAACTCTTGAATTTGCTTTTTAATTTCTACACTTTCCATCATTGACATCCTGTACATGCCAATGTTAGGAAGAGGAAAATCTTGCTACAATTGTATCTCATGTTGGATTCATCTCTTGGGAGGTTATCCTTTTGGTTCTTAAAATATCTCATCATATTGGTTAACTACATCAACCAATTCAGATTTCAATTTTGAATCACAACCTTTAAAAGCTTCATTATCAACATCATTTTTGGATTTGATCATTAGAAGCACAAAATTCTTGCTTGAATTCACTAGTCTTTTCATCTACCCCACATTAACAAGTGAAAGATTTAGTTTCTTGCTATGAGCTCTCACAATATATTCTACTCCATCTTTGAATAAATGGTATTTGTTTTCATGTCTATGGAAGATAGCTTTTTTGTCATAGAGGTACGGGCTGCCCAAAACTATACCACATATGTCTAATGGCACAACATCAAGCTCCACTTCATCTATGAAATTTGCAGTAATGGCGAATTTCAGTTTACACTTTCTAGTAACCTGCAATTGTGCATTGTCACACACCCATCCAAGTGGATATGGTTTATGATGTGGAATGGTTTCCAAGTTTAAACTTTGACAATGTTTTCAAATATAAGATTGGTTTGAGAGCCACTGTCAAAAAGTGTATCAATTTTTTTATGGTTTGAGAGCCACTATCAAAAAGTGTATCAATTTGTATCAGAAAGGAAAGAGGACAACAGCAAAATAAGATTTGGAATCCTGGAGGAACAGAAGTGATAGTGGCAGAAGAATTGAATCAGCAGCAGGATGAAAGTGATCACCAGTTACAAAGTAAAGTATGGGATACTGGATGATCAGCAGAAGAAACACATGACCAGGAGGCCATGAAAACTTTCAACTTTGGGAGTCTGATGCAGGAGCATTCAGGCCTAGTCAGCTATGTGATGGCATGGTCACATGTTGTGACTAACAAAGGGTTGGAAGACAAGGGTTTAATTAATTTTATTTATTTAAATGTGTGAGAGTGTTTATTTATTGTCGAATATGAGAAAAAAGGGTATAGTGGCTGATTGATCCTCCCTATGTGGAGATGAGGCCAAACAACTAGATTTCTTTGGTTTGAATAAGATATGAGGGATTTGAAATCTTGATTTAGCATTTGTTTAGAAAAGAGTGCAGTTGAAGAGATTCTTTAGGAGAGAGTGAGAGATTTCTGGATCTGAACCAGAATTGGTTCATGAATCCACTTTTGTATAAATTGTGATCTTTTTGTATAATTCAGGAGTTAGCGAGAGAGAAGCTAGAAGAGCAGGGGTGTGATTCTAAGCCTACGGGCAGATTGTAATCAGAGGCCATTTACATGAGAAGATTAGGCCAAAGATAGAGAAATTGTATAACTAGGTGTTTATATATATACAGTGATTGGTTCTAAACTGTATAAGTATGAAATTCGTGTATTGAATGTTAAATTTATGTAGGGATCGGAGTATTCTGTATAATATACATGTGCAGGCAGAGTCCAGGTGAAACACAGAGGAGAAGAATAGAGAGGAATGAGATGGATCGTTGAATCCATTTGAAGAACCAAGTAATGTTTTGGAGGGACATTAATTAAAGAACCTGCAGAGTTAAGCTCAGGAGGGAGTCACATCGCATAATGGCGGAAGGACGAGGAAACCCAAAATAAACCAAACCACAGAGAAATCGTTGAAGAGTGGCGTAAAAACCAAGCGAAGAGAAGTGAAGCGCTAATGCTCATCAACCGTTGGATCTTTACGATCAACGGTCAGGATTAGATCGCAAGAGCGGAGCAGAGTTTAATATCGCATTGGCGGAAGGCGGTTTCCATAAACAGTAAGCGGGATATCGGGCGACACTAAAGTGGTAAGTGGTATTTAGGGCTGGTCACCCGATACCATTCATCAATCGACACGTAGTAGCAGAGGAGAAAGAGAAAACCGCTTTATCGGGCGGTTAACCATCTCGCAAGTTATCCACCTGATATCAATATCAACCGTCAGATCAAGCGGGGTTGATTGAACGGTTGAGATCGAGTGAACTGTTTACACAGATCGGGAGTGTAAAGGAGCAGCGCAGCGGACCCGACGAGTTTATGAATGTGGGTGTAATTATTTTGAAGTCCGGCCTTAGGTGGGTTTCCGTGTATTTCCCTTATTCCTGTGTATTCCGATAGTTGTATGGTCCGAAGGTTTTAAGGCGAAAGGCTTCAATCAATGTTTCTGATAGTGTTATATGGGAGCAGTTTACAAGTCCAGCGTTATCGCAAATCGGAGGAGGAAGGGTTCATGTGTACTATCACCGCGAAGAGTGATATCCCGATTGCGATAAAGGCATACGCTAATAACTTTGCAAAGGCCTTAGGATGGGCGAAAAAGGTATGGTTTATGGTGTTTTATGTAATATTTGTTATAAAAGGTTATAATAGATTAAGCACCAATGAAAGGTTTATGGTTAAGTCCTACTACGACCAAAGTTATAAAGTGGGGTTTGGATTTATGTGCAGCATTCTTTAATGAAGGGTTAGACTATAATTGGGGTTTAATAAATCATTCCCCATAGGGATTTATGAAAGGGCCTGAAACCATTCTTTTATGAAGATTTGACTCGGTTTCTGAGTTAAAATTCCTGGGGATATTGGAATTCTATGTATCCGCTCGTTTCCTGCGTCATTTTGGTATCAGAGCTAGATCAATGCTCTATAGAGATTGGTTGAGAGACTGAATTTTAATTCCAACATATGTATAATTGCACTGAAGTGAATTTGATACAGATGGGGATCAGACTACAAAGGACACTGAGATCAGAATGGGGAAGCAGTGAACTTCTGATGAAGGTCTGGTAAGAATGTTTATTTTGATAATTTTGCAGAGATTTGTTTTGAATGTCTGAAGAACAACAAGGGACTGAAATTTCAAAGGAGAAGATGTTTTCCTTTCAGGAAAATGAAATTTCCATGTAAGTTGATTGAATGATTGGTTTGATTTAAAAGGTAAATTGAAGTGAAAGGTTTGGAATTTAAAGTTAAATTGAAGAGTGAATGAAGATTGCTTAAAGTATTGTTGAAGGCAATGATATTGATGATTGAAAGAACAGAGATTGGGTTTAATAGGACTGAAAGAAGAACCACTACAAGGAATGAATTTTGGAATTTGTAGAAGCAAGACAGGATTTGCTTACAAATAGGTTATCAGAAGAAATTGGTAGTGTCTGCCATGAATTGGTAAATATAATTGAAATTCAGATCTAATCTTAATTGATCTTGAAAGCTGAAGAGTCCATTATGAAAAGTAAAATGGGAAATAGTTGTTGGCTGTATGGAGTCTTTTGAATGGAAAGTCTAAATGAAATAGTGAACAGATGAATCCTTTGGCAAAGATTTAACTGATGGAATGGGAATTAGTTTTAAGACATCTTTGAAGGAAATATTGCAGGTTTGAAAGGTACTTTGATGTATCTTGAGATAAGATTGTGCAGGTCAGTGGAATTGCTGAAAGATAGAATGAATTGTACCAGCATCATAGCATATGAGCTATGTTAAAGAAGATAGAGCAAGAAGAACTCTCAGATGAGTAAAGGTGACAGTACCCAACAATAAATGAAATTACTGAATGAAGAAGGAAGTGAGCAATTGAAGATGCAGAGCCTAAAGCAAGGAGTGTTCGAGAGAAGATGAGAACAACTTCCAACTGTGGTTGGGTAGAAGTTGTTGAGGCAGCTCCACAATTGTGATTGTGGATAGGAGATAACAATTCCAGCAAGAGGAGCACTGGGTAGAATTATTAGTCAGTGAAAGGTTCGAGGAAAGAACCAATAGGTGCCAAAAGGCTAAACTCAGGAAATTTTAGTGAGGCATGAAGGAGACTTGTTACAGGTGAAATGAAAAAGGCTAGTTGCAGCTCACTAGTGAACAAGGAAAGTTCACCAAAGGAAGAAATGGAACTGACTATTGTTAGTCATGGCAGGGGTACAGAGGAAAGTCACAAACAGAGGAAAAAGAGTGTTGAAGCAGTTGGACTCAAAGGAATGAGTAAAGAAGAAAGGAACATAGAGTTGGCTAAGATGAAGGCAGAACTTAGTCGTTTGAAGAAGCTAGTATTGAAAGGAATTAGAGAAAAATGGAAACAAGGATTTTATGTGGGAAAAAGAGTTAAATGGCCTGTCAGAGAATTGTTTGCTGAGAAATTAATACTCCGAATAGTTGAGGATGAAGGAGTAGAATACATCTGTGAACCAGAGAAAGGATCTCTCCTTGGGGAAGGAGACAATGAAGACAGTGATGAAGAACTGATCTATGCAGATCAGAATGAGAGGAATGTGCTGGTAGCATCCTCACAGACAAGAGGATCTCATATTTTTGGGATTAATTATTTCTATGAATGTAAAATTGCAGGTATGCAGCCTAATGAATTTGAACCTGTGTATGAAAAGGTGAAAGAGGCAAAGGCAAGACAAACACAAAAGGAGATGCATAAAGACTTTCAAGACTTCAATTGGTGGAGTAAATTAAAAGGTATGGTTGAATGGTTGTCTTTTCTTAGTAAAAACATATTGGATCATATTTGAAGGAATTTTAGCATGGATAGAAGACCAATGGGAAATGGAAAAAGGAAAGGAAATAGATGCATTGCAGATTTGTGAAATGAAGAGAAGAAAACCTAACACATAGAACTTAGTTGAAGAAGTTAAGTCAAGGAAATCTTTGAAGGATCAAAGTCTTATCATAGAAGAGGAGGAGACATTGTTATCTTATTTGGATAAACTGAGTGAAATTGTGTAGAACAGGAAGGTATTCTACAAACTTATGATGAAGTTGCCAAGCATAGTCGAGAAGTTGCAGTCCCAAAAGTTTTCTTTAATGAGGAAGAATTCAGATATGTTGAGGAAGAATTTCTCAATAACTTAGTGAACTATCAGAATAGTTCAAAGAAACATGAGGAACTGATCACTGAGGCTTCAAATGAAGAGCCTTGTAATTTTGAAATTGACATGTTCTGTATGTTTTCAAGTTTGACAAGTGATGAAAAACAATTGGACAATGTGCTTATGCATGTTGATGAAGAAGTGAGATTACTAGAAGAGATGGCTGAAACAGAAAGATATTTTGAGTATGTATTTAATAATTTTGAGAATGATGGTATTGACAAGGAAATTATCATGATTAAAGAAGCTGAAGATAAGAAAATGAAAGTTTGTGATGATAACTAGAATGAAATATCTTAAGTAGAGAATCAAAATGAAAGTATTATAGAGATTGTGAAGGAATATATGATAATGTTGACAGATGCAGAAGTTCAAGAATTCTGTGATTTTAAAGTGGATTATTTTTATGAATCTGTAAGCCATGAAGAAGCTTTAGAAAACCAGAATTTTGTTTCTGTTGTAGGAGAAGATAAAACAACATCATTTTGTTGCAATAGTATAAGTATAGAGGATGAAAGGATACTTCACAATGATATGCTCCAAGAAATCCTAGCTATTGAATTGTTGAATGATAGTCTTGTGTTAGAACAAGGAACATTGTATAGTGCAGAGGAAAGTATGGAAATGAAAATTGATGACAATTTCATAACTTATGCAGAAGGACAGTATAAAGATTTGATGGCAGAATTACCTATGGAAAGTGAAAACCATAGTTATTTTGAATCTGACAATTGTGATGGAAATTATGTTTTATACAGAAGGAGAAGTCATATGTAATTGACATGCTTATTGAATATGAAGGAATCTGTATTTTGTTGGAAAAGATATTAGATGAACCTGATAACATAGAGGAAAGGATTATCTTTAATGATAATGAAAGGGAAGTTGTAGAGTACAAACAACAATTTGTAAATGACAGAGACAAAGAAGAATTGGACAGAAATTTCATTATTTCTATAGTAAGGAGAAATGTACAGTAGGTAGATGTCAGTGAAGTTTAGTTAAGAACAAATTGTAAAGAGGAAGTTGAGAAATTGTGGAAGATGAAATCAGATGAGAAGAGGGACAACAAGGAAGAGAAATTAACAAAAGGAATTTGTATTAGAAAGAAAAGAGGACATCGACAAAATAAGATTTGGAATCCTGGAGGAACAAAAGTGACAGTGGCAGAAGAATTGAATCAGCAGTAGGATGAAAGTGATGACCAGTTACAAAGTAAAGTTTGGGATACTGGATGATCAACAAAAGAAACACATGACCAGGAGGTCAGGAAAACTTTCAACTTTGGGAGTCTAATTCAAGAGCATTCAGGCCTAGTCAGCAATGTGATGGCATGATCACATGTTGTGACTAACAAAGGGTTGGAAGACAAGAGTTTAGTTAATTTTATTTATTTAAATGTGTGAGAGTGTTTATTTATTGTCGAATATGAGAAAAAGGGTATAGTGGCTGATTGATCCTCCCTGTGTGGAGATCAGGCCAAATAGCTAGATTTATTTGGTTTGAATAGGATATGAGGGATTTGAAAGCTTGATTTAGCATTTGTTTAGAAAAGAGTGGAGTTGAAGAGATTCTTTAGGAGAGAGTGAGAGATTTCTGGATCTGAACCAAAATTGGTTCATGAATCCACTTTTGTATAAACTATGATCTTTTTGTATAATTCAGGAGTTAGCGAGAGAGAAGCTAGAAGAGCAGGGGTGTGATTCTAAGCCTACAGGCAGATTGTAATCAGAGGCCATTTACATGAGAAGATCAGGCCAAAGATAGAGAAATTGTATAACTAGGTGTTTATATATATACAATGATTGGTTCTAAACTGTATAAGTGTGAAATTCGTGTATTGAATGTTAAAGTTATGTAGGGATCGGAGTATTTTGTATAATATATGTGTGCAGGCAGAGTCCAGGCGAAACACAGAGGAGAAGAATAGAGAGGAATGAGATGGATCGTTGAATCCATTTGAAGAACCAAGTAATGTTTTGGAGGGACATTAATTAAAGAACCTACAGAGTTAAGCTCAGGAGGGAGTCACATCGCATAATGGCCGAAGGACGAGGAAACCCAAAATAAACCAAACCACAGAGAAATCATTGAAGAGTGGCGTAAAAACTAAGTGAAGAGAAGTGAAGCGCTAATGCTCATCAACCATTGGATCTTTACGATCAATGGTCAGGATTAGATCGCAAGAGCAGAGCGGAGTTTAATATCGCATTGGCAGAAGGCGGTTTCCATAAACAGTAAGCGGGATATCAAGTGGCACTAAAGTGGTAAGTGGTATTTAGGGCTAGTCACCCGATACCATTCATCAATCGACACGTAGCAGCGGAGGAGAAAGAGAAAACCGCTTTATCGGGCGGTTAACCATCTCGCAAGTTATCCACCCAATATCAATATTAACTGTCAGATCAAGCGGGGTTGATTGAATGATTGAGATCGAGTGAGCTGTTTGCTCAGATCGGGAGTGTAAAGGAGTAGCGCAGCGGACCCAACAAGTTTATGAATGCGGGTGTAATTATTTTGAAGTCTAGCCTTAGGCAGGTTTTCGTGTATTTCCCTTATTCTTGTGTATTTCGATAGTTGTATGGTTCAAAGGTTTTAAGGTGAAAGGCTTCAATCAATGTTTTCGATAGTGTTATATGGGAGCAGTTTACAAGTCTAGCGTTATCGCAAATCGGAGGAGGAAGGGTTCGTGCGTATTATCGTCGCAGAGAGTGATATCCCGATTGCGATAAAGGCATACGTCGATAACTGTGCAGAGGCCGTATGATGGGCGGAAAAGGTATGGTTTATGGTGTTTTATGTAATATCTATTATAAAAGGTTATAATAGATTAAGCATCGATGAAAGGTTTATGGTTAAGTCCTACTATGACCAAAGTTATAAAGTGGGGTTTGGATTTATGTGCGGCATTATTTAATGAAGGGTTAGACTATAATTGGGGTTTAATAAATCATTCCCCATATGGATTTATGAAAGGGCCTGAAACCATTCTTTTATGAAGATTTGACTCAGTTTCTGAGTTGAAATTCCTGGAGATATTGGAATTCTGTGTATTCGCCCGTTTCCTGCATCACTACTAAAACAACCTTCAGACCTTCGCAAATATCCATGATTGGTCTTTGCGGACCCTTAACAGTCTGTTTATCTACTTACGTGCATCAGAGAACAACTCTAGACTAGGGTTTGAGTAGATAAGCTTGTGCTATTAATAAACATTAAGTAATTTATCAAAGTCTTCACGTAATTATACAAACATGCTTGCGTACATGATCTAACAGTTATTCAATGGAATCGTGCATCATTAGATCGATATTTCATAAACATAATATTCATTAACAACATAAGTCATAAACAGAAGTAAATAGCAATGCACAATATTTCTCTAGAAACAACTTCTTTATTGATTTCCAATTCAGAATACAGACTCAAAACTTCCTTGCGCACTTAATTGTAGGGGCCCGCACACTCAGCTGCGGACTCTATCTAGGCCTCTATGCACTCAACTGCAGAGCCTTTCTCTTCTATCTGACCCACTTCTATGTGTTCTCTTCTATTGTCCCCTTCTACATGATCTCTACCTTAGACTCTTTAAGACACACCTATTTATACAATCCCAGGAAATAAACCCTAACTCATACCATATCGGGTCCGCGAGAAATGTTAACCCACCCACACATTCGAGCACGATTACCGTCCGATCAATCAACCGACGAACGGCCTGGATGGTCGGAACTCAACGAAGTTTTAAGCCTGTTGTATAAAACCTTATCGCGTCCATTTTTGGAATTAACGCTCATGCTTGTTTGCATGCGATATGCGTCCGATCACCATTAAACGGACGGTCTGATCCTTCGGAACCTTAAACTCCTTTAAATTATTTTCTCGGGTCTATTTCTAGAATTAAACTTCAGCGTTTGTTACCACGCGATGACCGTTAGATCTATTTGATCTATTGGGTCTGTCTGATCGAACGACTATGATGGTTCCTCCAGGTTCTCACGATTTTTGTCAGGATTCTCTCGTTCCGCCGATATTATCCGTTGATCGAGGCGATTTGACGGTTTCCATTGTGCTATTCAATCGAATCCAGTTTTGATTGAACACCTCTCCTCCTTTGATCTATTCTCAATCCAATGACTCTCTCGTTTGCTTATTGATGGGACTCGCCTTACAACACTTTACTTCTGCCATACTCTATTTAAGGCGAAGTTCATAGGAACTTCGTCCTTTACACTCGCACACGCATATTTAATAACTTGCAGTCCATAGACACACAAAATACAGATAACACACGTATTTCAATTATATACATAATTCGATTAAGACTAGGGCCTCACGGCCTGAACCACAAATTAACCCTGCGGCTACATTGTATACTCTCTCTATCTCTCACAACACAGACTCTCTTTATATAGGAAATTACAAAGGGAAGGATCGTTTACGATCCATGAGTTTCTTCCACAATCGCCTAGAATCACTCAATCAAATCCCCTAAATCTCTATATACGCATACATGGCACATAATTACATTTAATCGAGCCTTATCAATTCCATCAATTTAGCTCTGTTTTAACAGAATTTGCCCCGGTTTGCAATGATTGTCCATGTTTCCCCTTTCACAGCTCAAAATTTCAATTTTGATTAAGGGTGGTCAGATGCTCCTGCATCAAACTCCCGAGGTACAAAAATTTATGACCTCCTGGTCATATGCTTCCTCCATCCCTTAGCAATTATACCCACATCCTCTGTGGAATTGCCTTTATGATCTTTCTGTGAGCTGCAACAAAACCTCTGTAGTAACAAGTCTCCTTCTTGCTACATGAGACCTCACCAAGCTTCTCTCCTCTGAGCTTAGTATTTCAGCATCTCTCTGGTTCTCTCTTATTTGGTACCATTTGAGCACTCCTAGCTCTAGGTTGTTGCAATCTTCTCACTTCTTTTGCCACTTCTTGTACGACAAGAATAAGACCACAAACTCACCAATCTTCAACATAATTGTACCTCCTTCTGAACGCAAAATATTCTTTTGCTTTGATACAAAAATTGATGATAGCTCAGCCGCTTTTACGCAACAAAGCTGCATCTTATACAAAATTATGTGTGTGGACATGTGGGTTATGGGCCCACATATATATTGGAAGCCTTCAAATCAACAGAATTACAAAGAAAAACCGACTAATCACCCAACAGTCCTTTGAACATTTATGACCGGAACCCAAAAGGAAATAAACCCCAGTTCATACCATATCGGGTCTGCCATAAATGTTAACCCACGCGCACATTTGAGCGCAATTACCACCCAATCAATTAACCGATGAACTGTCTGGATGGCTGGAACTCAACGAGGTTTTAATCCCATTGTACAAAACCTTATCGCGTCCGTTTTTGGAATTAAAGACCGCGCTTGTTTGCACATGATATGCGTCTGATCGCCATTAAATGGATGATCCGATCCTTCGGAACCTTAAACTCCTTTAAATGATTTTCTTGGGTCCATTTCTAGAATTAAACTTAAGCGCTTGTTACCACGCGATGACCGCTAGAGCTATTGGATCTACTGGGTCTGTCCGATCAGATGACTATGATGGTTCCTCCGGGTTCTCACGATTTTTGTCAGGATTCTCTCGTTCCACCAATATTATCCGTCGGTCTAGACGATCCGACGGTTTCCAATGTGTTGTTCAATCGACTCCAGTTTCGATTGAACACCTCTCCTGTGTTGATCTATTCTCAATCCAACGACTCTCTCGTTTTCTTATTGACAGGACTCACCTTACAACACTTTATTTATGCCATACTCTATTTAAGGCGAAGTTCATAGAACTCTGTCCTTTACACTCGCACACGCATATTTAACAAGTTACAGTAAAGAACAATGTGTAAACAGACACAGACACACAAAATACAGATAACACACGTATTTCAATTATATACATAATTCAATTACAGACTAGGGCCTCATGGCCCGAACCTCAAATTAACCCAACGGCTACATTGTATACTCTCTCTATCTCTCACAACACATACTCTCTTTATATAGGAAAATACAAAGGGAAGGATCGTTTACGATCCATGAGTTTCTCCCACAATTACATAGAATCACTCAATCAAATCCCCTAAGTATCTCTATACGCATACATGGCACATAATTACATTTAATTTAGCCTTATCAATTCCATCAATTTAGTTCTGTTTTAACAGAATTTCCCCGTTTGCAATGATTGTCCATGTTTCCCCTTTGACAGCTCAAAATTTCAATTTTGATTAAGGGTGGTCAGATGCTCCTGCATCAAACTCCCAAGGTACAAAAATTTATGACCTCCTGGTCATATGCTTCCTCCATCCCTTAGCAATTCTACCCACATCCTATGTGGAATTGCCTTTATGATCTTTCTGTGAGCTGCAACAAAACCTCTGTAGTAACAAGTCTCCTTCTTGCTACACGATACCTCACCAAGCTTCTCTCCTCTAAGCTTTGTATTTCAGCATCTCTCTGGTTCTCTCTTCTTTGGAACCATTTGAGCACTCCTAGCTCTAGGTTGTTGCAATCTTCTCACTTCTTCTGCCACTTCCTGTACGACAAGAATAAGACCACAAACTCACCAATCTTCAACATAACTGTACCTCCTTCTGAACGCAGAATCTTCTTCTTCTTTGATACAAAAAATGATGACAACTCGACCGCTTTTACGCAGCAAAGCTGCATCTTATACAAAATTATGTGTGTGGACATGTGGGTTATGGGCCCACGTATATATCGGAAGCCTTCAAATCAGCGGAATTACAAAGAAAACCCAACCAATCACCCAACAGTCCTTTGAACGTTTATGACTGGAACGCAAAAGGAAATAAACCCCAGTTCATGCCATATCGGGCTCGCCAGAAATGTTAACCCATGCGCACATTTGAGTGCGATTACCGTCTGATCAATCAACCGGTGAATGGTCTGGATGGCCGAAACTCAACGAGGTTTTAATCCCATTGTATAAAACCTTATCGCGTCAGTTTTTGGAATTAATGACAGCGCTTGTTTGCATGCGATATGCATCTGATCGCCATTGAACGGACAGTCCGATCCTTTGGAACCTTAAACTCCTTTAAATGGTTTTCTTGGGTCCGTTTCTAGAATTAAACTTAAGCGCTTGTTACCACGCGGTGACCGTTAGATCTGTTGGATCTATTGGGTTTGTCTGATCGGATGACTATGATGGTTCCTCCAGGGTCTCACGATTTTTGTCAAGATTCTCTCGTTCTGCCAATATTATCTATCGATCTAGACGATCCGACGGTTTCCGCTGTGTTGTTCAATCGACTCTAGTTTCGATTGAACACCTCTCCTCCGTTGATATATTCTCAATCCAACGGCTCTCTTGTTTTCTTATTGATGGGACTCACCTTACAACACTTTATTTATACCATACTCTATTTAAGGCGAAGTTCATAGGAACTTCGTCCTTTACACTCGCACACACATACAGTAAAGAAAAATGTGTAAAAAGACACGAACACACAAAATACAGATAACACACGTATTTCAATTATATACATAATTCGATTACAGACTAAGACCTCACGGCCCGAACCACAAATTAACCCTGCAGCTACATTGTATACTCTCTCTATCTCTCACAACACATACTCTCTTTATATAGGAAATTACAAAGGGAAGGATTGTTTATGATCCATGAGTTTCTCCCACAATTCCCTAGAATCACTCAATCAAATCCCCTAAATCTCTCTATATGCATACATGGCAGATAATTACATTTAGTTGAGCCTTATCAATTCCATCAATTTAGCTCTGTTTTAATATAATTTGCCCCGGTTTGTAATGATTGTCCACATTTCCCCTTTCACAACTCAAAATTTCAATTTTGATTAAGGGTGGTCAGATGCTCCTACGTCATGGGGCAATGGAGCACGCCGTTGCCCGGATTTCATCGTATTGTTTCTACAGCTCCCGCGTCTCTGTATTCAGTATTTGCAGGTTTGGGCTTTCCTGCAGAGCCATTACCAACTCCATTGCCTGCTCAAATAATGCCGAGCAGTTAGCGATTGTGGCCATCCCTTCTTTTATGGTGGCTCTGTGCTTCTCCCTGACCTCGGGTGGAGTCGTGGGCTGCAAATTTAACTGCAGCTTAGTTATTTTCATGTTGAGTTTGAATTGAACTCGTCCAACCTCTACCGTTGCCTTGTGCACTCCGCGGCTAACTTCCCGATCTTAGCTTCCGGTTGTGCGTCCTCGGGAATGTGAAGCTCACGCACCATTCTACATGCCTCTGCCATTGCGAACTCCAGTTGGGAACTCTGTGCATGCAACATTTCCTTTTGTTTCAAGGCCTGTGTTTTCTCGGTGAACATATGCTCGTTGTTCAACTTATATTCGCTGATCATATTGAGAGCGCGTTGCTCTCGAGCTCTCAATTCCTCTGTCACCCCTTCCTGTAGCGCATGAAGAAGCTCATTGGGGAGCACTGCAATGTTTAGCCTGATGTTCTTAAGGGTGCTTAAGATGATGCGGTCATTGGACAACTCTACGCATAGGGACCCTTCGGGTAATGCAACAGTGCGAAGATCTAGGGTCCTTACCAATTCTGCATCTTGACTCGTCCCTGGGTCAGGCTTACTTGTACTGCGCTCGCTTGACCTGCGCCCACCTGTATCCTATTAGGCTAGATCTACATCTCGTGCAGATCCTTTTGGACGTTCCCCAACGTATGCATATACTGCTACAACATTTCAGTTGTAGTGTCCTGTATTTTGTTGTCGATATCTTTGAGATCGCCCTTCTTTAATACCATGGGATCACTCTGTGACTTGTCTGATTTTTGCTTTTTTCTCGGGGACCTTCCCGCTACTCCTGTCCATGCTTCTTTAGCCAAAACGAGGTGCTCTACCCATCATCGCCTTTTTTGCCTTGGTCAGACTACTCTTCCTCCTTGGTCTCGAGCGAAGGGGATTTTCCACTTCTCTCTGACTGGCGTTGCTCTTATTTAGCCCGCTCCTTAGTAGCGCTCTCTTTCTCCATCTGAGCCTTCTCTGCGGCTTCCTTCTTCTAATGTGCGACCAAGTTTTGTGTAGCCTGCTTGACTGCATCCTTTCTTTTTAATGCTGCCAAGCTTCCCACACCCTTACTGGTTCCGGCATCCAATTCTAAGGGGGTGCACCACTCTATTATGAAATATGGCAAGTCATGTCATTGTTGTTGTGGATCCTTTCGAGCCTAAATGTAAACTCGGTGGAAGTCAGCCTTGAATGCGGCATAGGCTGACAACTGCGTGTACAAGGTCGAGGACAACCTTGGGCATTGGTTGATGGCCATGTAGAGGCTTGATTCCATCAGAACCGAGAAGATTTTTGTTTCTCTGACTCGCGCGAGGTCCTTTGTAGCCCATTCATAGGGGTTTTCAAATTCAAATCCGACTGTTCCCCCCAAATTTCGACCATGAATGTTGTTTTGGCAGCAAATCTTCAAATATTTTGGCCTTAAATGTTGTCAACCCGATCCTCTTAACCGTCTTCTGGTTGTCAAATCATGAACAGTGACTCTAATAGTCACTTTCTGCTGTGTTGCGTGACGTCTTCCTCCATAGCACAACTTTCTTCGCGCAACTGCATATATTGCAGCTTCACCATCTTTCGTGCAACCCGCCTACTTCATAGTCCTCCGATCCTGGTAGTGTAGTTTATAGTTCCACGCTCCCTTGCAACTGCCTGGAGCACTAAGATTGTCCTGTCGCCATATAGTCATTGCGCAAGATCCCCTGTATATGGCTTCAATCGACTTCCATTCACTCTTCTCGGAAAAAGGATCTCCATTCAACTTCGCGAGCTGAACTGCGCCTCCATCTGTAATTTCCTTGATAATATATGGCCCTAGCCAATGCATCTGAAATTTTCCCAGAAATTTAGTGAATTTACTATCATATAACAAAACCAGATCATTTACCTTGAACGTGCGAAGCTTGATGTGGCGATCGTGCCATGCTTTTTCACGTTCCTTCTGTACTTGTTGATGAAATTCAACCAAAAATTTATCCTCCTCGAGCTCCATCAACTACGCGAGTCGTTCCTCCAAGGCCTCGTGATCTGCCATATTCGTCAGTGTTTCTATGCGTAGACTGGGCACAATATATATCATTAGCATTACAACTTCTACACCATATACCAATCTAAAAGGGGTCTGTCCTATCAACTTTTTACAAGTAGTCCTATATGCCCATAGTACTGCACGTACGTGCACATCCGAGTCATTTCGTTGCGCGTTGCAAATATTCGTCAGCACGTTCTCCAAAATTTTATTGAAAGTTTCAACTGTTCCATTAGCCCGTGGATGATATGGAGTGCTCTTCTGATGGTAGAATTGGAACTCCTTAGTAAACGCGTTGATTGTCTCATTTAAAAAGTGCGTACCTCGATCACTCATCAATACCTTCAGACAAGCAAACTGAGTTAACACATACTCAAACAAAAACTTCGTTGTTGTAGCCCCTGTGCAATCCTTCACCGGCTGTGCCTCTTCCCATCTGGTTAGATATTCCGTGGCGGTGATGATATAGCGAGCACCAGTTTTCTTTCCCGGGGGCTGAATTGGCCCAACGAAATCAATTGCCCATTTTTCAAATGGCTGCAACGATACTTGAGGATTCAATGGCAACTCGTCCCTCTGTGATGGCCTGCTCGTTCTTTGACATGCATCACATGCCCTACAATACGCCTTGGAATATTTATGAAGCGTAGGCCACCATAAACCTGTGCGCAGAATCTTCTGCGTAGTCGCATTTCCTGGATAATGTCCTCTCGCAACCCCTCCATGAACTTCAGCGAGAATGTTATTCTTCTCAAAATTTGGCACATATCTTCGCAATATCTTCTCTGCACCCACCTTATACAAATGTCCATCAATCAACGAAAAGTTTGTCACACACACTACTAATTCCTTCTTTTTCTGACTTGTATACCCTTCTAGTGCCATCCCTATAGTCAAAAAGTGGATAACATCTACGAAATGATTATCTGCTACGCGCACTACGAAGAGCTGCGCATATGGCAACCCTTCCTCCAAATTAGTAGGCTCTTCTCCTGTTTCGATCCACGACAGATGGTCAGGTCCTGCATTCAACCTCCCTGGCTTTACAATGACCTCAAAGTCATACTCTTGGAATAGCAGCAACCATCGGCAGATCTCCCCCCCCCCAAACACATGCTTATTGACCAGATATTTCAAGGCATAATGATCTGTGTACATCATTGTCCACCCAACAGATAGTGCCTGAACTTTTGAAGCACATATATCATAGCCGACCTTTCGCGCTCTGTTGTTGAATAATTCTTCTCGACCTTCGATAATTTCCTACTCGTGAAGGAAATAAGGTGATCCATTTCTCCTTCGTTGGCCTGTGTTAGCACTGCACCCAACGCAATGCAAGAGACATCGACATGTACATGGAATTCCTTCTTCCAATCAGGGAAGACCAAGATTGGCGCGGTGACCATCTTCTCTTTCAGTACATCTAAACTGCGCTGACATTCTTCATCCCAACAGAATGTTGCGTCCTTCTTCAGCAGTTTCTCCATGGGCGCGGTAATCTGAGCATAAGCCTTGATAAATTTTATGTAATATCCCATATGACCTAATGTTGTGCGCAACTGCTTTATGTTCCTTGGGGCCTCCAGATTCACTATCACAACAATCTTGGCAGGGTCCACCATCAACCCTTGCTTGCACACCACATGACCTAACCGGATTCCAAAGGGAACACAAAATATGCATTTCTTTAGATTCAACGCAATCTGGTATCTGCGACACGTATCCAACATCAGGTTCAGACTTGCTACATGGAGCTTTACTAATCCGAACACTGTCCAACCATCAAAGTATACTTCGAAGAACTTATGAATAAATTCCTTGAACGATGTGATGATTACGCTAGAAAATATCGCGGGCGCATTCTTGAGTCCAAACAACATTACAGTGTATTGAAAACAAACCCATTCCATCGTGAAGGTCGTTTTGTTACTATCCTCTAGCGCGATCCTAATCTGGTGGTACCCCGAGAACCCATAAGTGAACGAGTAGGCCTCCTGCCCTCCAACATTGTCTAATACCTCATCTGTAAATGGTGTCGAAAATGGATCATAGACAGGCATCATTAAGCTTCCTCAGATCTACGTAAATTCTTATTTCGCCCTTCTGCTTCTTCTCCTGAACCACCATTGGGATCACCTAATCAAATTCTTCCACTGGTTCTGTGATGTCTTCTTCCAGCATCTTATCCAACTCCAATCAAACCTTTTCCTTGTACTTAGGATTCAGGTGATACAACCTCTGCTTAACAGGCTTCACATCCAGCTTTAGAGTAATCTTCATCACACCCAATTCTCCTATTATTCCCTTCAAGTCCGAAAACTTAGTAGGCAATTGATCTTGATATTCATGGAGTAACTCAAAAACCTTATCCACAGTAGCTTCATCCCAATAATCCCCAATTTTGGCAAACTTTGGTTCTACTTCAGTCCAAATGTTCACTTTCTTGGTTTTCAACGATGCGGTGATGTCCGGGTTCTCTATTTGTGGGCCCTTGACTTTGTGATTCCCTTCGGCCTCTGAAATATTAATATTTCTTGGATCTTCATCCTCCTCCTCAGCGGTCACATTATAACATTCCAACGCATGGCGCAACTGGGTGATCCAATTTGGTGGGACCCATTCCAGAGGTTCTTGCGGTATTATCAAGATCACTGCCTTACCTCCTGCAGATGCCCTAAAACCCATCTTCAAAACTAAAGGTCATTAAGAATCCTTCCCTCAATATATCCACTCTGAAGTGTCGTGGTGGAGCTCTGTCTCCAAATACCAGTTCATGGGGATTGTGTCTAAAGTATGGAAAAGCAAGTGTACCCACTCCAGCTGCAGCTCTGTTCCATAAGTTTTAGTCCACTTCGCTAGATTATTATGCGGATCATTTCTCCCATCGTATTTTTCGGTCAATCGAATGTTAGGTCACCCAAATCGCAATCTCATCATTCTTCTGTAATCACGCCATCCATCAAAGCTATCCTTGTGCGTGCCCCACCATCGTGTGGGCGTAGCGCGCAGTGCCAAATCTAACGCTTGGAAGCGGTGATGCTTAGGGACTTCACACTCAAACACATCCAAAAACTTATCCACGTCAGTTAACCCATCATAATAAGGTAAATTTCTTACCTCTGACGAAACACAGCACAACGATTCAGTCATAATGTTGCAACGCTGTTACACAGCAATTTGTCACCGTCCCTGTTACCCCTCGCCTGTACACTGGAGGACTCATTCCGGGACTTGTGAGAAGTGACATGCCCTGAAACCACTTGCATTATATTCCTCTGAGTATGAGCTTCATTTGCCCTGAAGACATCTCCTGCAAAATCTCCATGAAAACAGCTCTTTTTGCATTAGCGCGGGTCCACAGTTCACTGCCCGCGCCAATGAGGGAAATCCTCTAAAAAGGGCGCGCCATTGGCGCTCTGTCTCAGAGTCGCACTCGCGCCAACTGAATTGAGTAAAGTTTTCAACCACCAAACTCCCGAAGGTTCTCTTCAACCCATTCACCAACTGAATCTATGTTGAGCTAGGATGGTTTGGCTTCGAATCTCCATAGAAGGGAAAGTGGTTTGCCACCTTTCATGGAAGTTTCTAAGTGATAAAGCCAATCCCATGAATAATGTGGTTGATCCTATCTCTTTCCTCTCTATCTATAAAAGCTTGCCTTTATGCCTTGAGCAAGCTAGTTAGAGTTACAATAGTTACAGTCACAATAGTCAAAAGCCAAGAGTTTGAAGTTGCAAGAGCCTTCTTTGCACCCATAAGGCCAAATCTAAGTAAGGAGATTCTTGTCACCCAAAGAGAGAGAGGCTTGTTCCTCATCCCAACAAGCTTTGCAAGACTTGTGTAGCTGACTACCCAGCCAAAGGAGGATTTGACGTCAGAACAATGGTTGTATTATTCTTTGTTACTCATTAATAATAGATGACTATCATTATGGTTCCACTCTCATTGTCCTATGTTTGATGTTGGGTTATATCTTTTCTGACTGATATATAATTGCATCTACTAGATTTTATGCTTGTTTTCGTGTTGTTCTTTGCATGTGCAGGTATCTAATCACGGAGATCGTGTGGATCGTGACCGGCCAAGGCAAAGGAACGAGGGCGACATCTCTTCGACGAACACTAGCGTTGGAATCCAAGTAGGTTCTCATCATCTACTTTTTATTTGCAATTAGGAACTTGCGTGATAGCATTGTGTGATTGTTGCTAGACCCGGTTTGGGCTAGTAGGGATTGTCTCTGTCCGTAGAGAGGATTTACCTCCACAACAATTTGGCGACTCCGCTGGGGATATCTTGTTGTTTGATTTGTAAACTTTAGACGGAGCCTGAAGCACGGCCAGGTAGCCTTCGAAACGCTATTGCTTTGCATTAGCGAAGTAGATCAACGCCACTTCAGTCAATCTCCGGTTTGGTTTACGGACTAAACAACTTGGATTTTGTCTTGTCTCTTTGGTTTTTCTTGCTTTGATTGCTTAGATAGCTTTATGGGTTGGATTTCTTGCTGTTTCTTGCTTCTTGGTTTGCCTAGATACTGTCTTCAAGCCCTGGGTCGCTTGTTTTTGTTTTTGATTTAGCAAACTTGATTAGCATGCTTCTTAGCCTTACAGTCGCGCTATTGGCGCAAGTTGCTCAAAGACAACCCGCGCCAATCCTATAAAAGCGCGAGTTGCAGCCTGACAGTCGCGCCAGGCCTGTCAACTTTTTAGTTTGCTTGTCCTTAAGCCCTCTAAGCTTGGATTTGTATCTTGCTGTGTCTTTTTCAATTACTGGAGTGTGTTTGATCCTGGTTTGACTGGTTTTAGACCTTCATCCTTCGGGTGTTTTCCTCTTTCTATCGATTACACCTTTTAGCCCTAGGGCATCTAGTGGCTTAGTGCTTCGAGCCTTCCGTAGGAGTCTTGGGTTCTTTGATCGTCCAGTCAACTTTGTGATTACCTTTTGCATTTGCCCGATAGTTGTCAAAGCTTTTTTCAAGTGATTTGTTTCTTTTTCGCTTGGGTTTCACTTGGCTTCGTTTGGGCTTAGATCACATAGCTCATAGAGGTCTTTGTGTTTTCTTCTTGGTTTGAAGGACTGTTTTGGTGTTTTGGGGATTAGATTGTGTTCTCATTGAGTGAAATTGATCTTTTGCTCGATGTTACTGTCTCTCAAAATTTGTTTAGTGCACTTTGCCATTGAAAAGAAAAACGAATAATCTCTTTTGCGTTGCATTAGTTAATTGAACTTAGAAGATTTTCATTAATTAAGTGATTTAAAACAAAAGAAAAGTTTCGTTTATTTGTCATTAGCTGCATTAGAGTGATTCTTGCTTGTTTGTGGTCATTTTGTTTGAAAAATCCTTAACTCTCTCGTAGTTAGCATTCATCGAACGAAATGATATTCTTTGGCATATAGTTTGCATTTAGGGGAATTGTGAGAGATTATATATGGTAGGACCTGGAAACTGAAACTTAACTAAAGATCAACCATAAAATGAACTTAAAAACGCATTGGAACATAACGCTCACTAATTAGAGGTCTAGGCTAGAGACGTGCTCCGGCGTCGTTAAACCTAGTCACTGTTGTTTCACACTACGGTTGGGTGATTCCTCCTTCTGTGACTCGATAGTGGTCTAGCACGGACTTGAGCTCCCACGTACCGTCGCGTATATAGGGGAGACCCCACTAGGTTATCATCCTTTATCCACAGGAAGTCGTGTCTGCCGCCTTACAAGCCGTAACGCACCGAACACAACATTCGGGAAGATTGACTGCCGTACAGGAAGTCCTTGGTTTTCATATGACTGCCAAGGTGTATATGCAGTTTTACGGATTTGTTTGGTAAACCCTTTTGCCTAGTTCTCCAGAGTAGTCACTTTTGATCCTTTTCAGACTCCGTAAAAGAAAAGGCTCACTTGAGGAGTTTGTCACTTCGGGCTCACAAAACATTCAAAGGCGACTAGAGTCACCTTTTTGCCCTTTTCTCGACTCTTAAAACATGAAAAGGTCAAGTTGTGTCCTTGCGTCTTAAAATTCATTTGGCCACGATAAACATTACCTGGTTAGATCTTGTGTGCGTTAGTTTGAGTAGGGTCCTTTATCGTTAGATTCCCTTAGGTTTGTTTGAAGTTCGTCATCCTAGCTGAATCGTCGACTCCCGTTCCAAGTGATCAAGGCTCTCCGTCTTCCGCTGCTCCCGAGGTACCGGTTGTGAGTGATACTCTTCCTGTTATCCCGAGTATCCAACCGATCAACTCTCGCGCTCCGGATGACGAAGGTTACGAAATTCGTTGGAACCCCATCTGGGAGCCTGACGAGGACGATATTCCTTTTACCCCCCTAGGGTTTCGTCTCCAATGTCTACCTCTCACATGGATGAGACGTCTCCTAGAGTGAGTGAGACACATGTGTTGTCGAATATCGACACTCCCATCCCAGCTACTTCTCCGCTCCCCCCACGCTATTAGTCGTTGAGGGATAGGGTAAGTGCCAGGATCCCTGCTTCGACTATGTGGGACCCCCATGTCACTCCCACCACGGGATCTTTTGTTTCACAAGTCCACACTACACCTGTCACTTCAGTTCTGAAAAATCCAACTGTTTGTGTAGCACATTCAACTTCGGTTGTTAGTGCCGTTACAGCGTCTTTAGCTTTGAACACTAGTGTTGGTCCCCCTCACGGTCAAGTGAATAATGGCCAGCCGGCACTCTCGCCTAAAGTTGTCCACCCTGCACAAAGTGCTCCACCCTCTTCTGGTCCCGTTCCAGGAGGGGGACCATATGATGCCTCTGGACAAGCTGTTCAGGATCCGAATGCGCAAGGTCCATTCTTTTATTATGATTCTACCGGTAAATACCTTCAACTCTCTCAACCCTTGCCTACTCAACCTGTTGTTGAGGTTTCGGTACCATTATCCATTGCTTGGAACCCTGGTACCACCTCTTTCCATGGGGGCCAAGCAATGCCTGCACAGCTTCAGGGACCACCTAACCAAGGCCAGCCATCTTATATGCAAACCCCCCAGGGGCAGCAATATTATGGCCAGTCTTACCCAGGACAATCTGGGGGCCCACAAGGACAACCCTATCAGGGTTAACCTTCGGCCGCTGGTGGTCCATCTTTTACTTATCTAAATCAACCTTCTGGTTATCCGGGGCAACCTGGTACCCAGCAAGGTTACCCCTCTAGACAACCAGGACAACCTTATATCCAACAAGGCCAACCTGGTATCCAGCAGGGTTATCCCTCTGGACAAACCGGACAAACCTACATTCCACAAGGTCAACCGACAGTCCAACAGGGGTATCCTTCTGGGCAAGGGGGGTAGCCTTACCTACAACAAGGCCAACCCACTGCTCAGCCTAGTCATCCTTCTGGGCAAGTAGGTCAGCTTTCTTCACAGCAAAGCCAACCCACTGCCCAGCTTAGTCATCCTTCTGGACAGGCTGGCCAACCTCAAGGTCAACCGGCCGTCCAGCCCGCTCAACCATCTGTTCCGCAAGGACAACCTTCGGTTGCTCAAGGACAACCCGCTACCCAGCAAGCACATCCTTCTGGGCAAACAATTCCGTCCCAAACCCAACTAGGCCAACCTTCCAGCCAGATGGTCCAAGCTCAACCTGTTCAAGGACATCCTTCTGGGCCCCAGACTCAACTTGGTTATCAAATGCAAGGTGGGCCACGACCCCAACTTTCCTACCAAGCGCAGCCTTCTTATCAGGCTCAGTATGGAGCTCAGCAAATGTATGGCTACCAGCAACCCCAGGGGCAAGCTCAATTTACCCCTTATCAAAATTATCAACAAATGCAGGTCACTCCTTATCAAAACTATCAGCAACAGTACGTTGCACCTGTGGGTCAAGTTGCTAATCCATGGGGTGCTGGGGGGCAGACCCAGGGTCAACTGTCTGCTTATGGACAAAATCCATATGGACAGAACCCCTATGGGCAAAATCCCTATGGGCAAAACCCTTATGGGCCAGGCCCATCCGGACAAAGTCCATGGGGGCAACCACCACCTAGTTGGAACCCTGGTACTACCTCTCTTCCACAGCCACAAATGTCCTTTAATCCTCAGTTGCCTTTCTTAGCAATGTTGGAACTTCCAGATGTGTCCAAGTTGACGAATGATCCCATTCTTCATAATCCATATTGGCCACCAGTTCCAACTAAAATACCCGGTGATTGCCCAAAATTCGATGGCAAAGCTGGTGAAGATCCTCAAGCCCATGTCATGACCTATCACCTTTGGTGCTCATCCAACTCATGGCTTGATGACTCCATCCGGCTCCGCCTCTTCCAAAGGACTCTCACCGGCTCAACCGCTAAGTGGTATATTGAGTTGAATCGCGGCACATTTCAAGATTTCAACTCGTTGGCTATGGCATTCCTAACTCATTTTCAGTTACCCATTCGGTATGAGACAGGGACACATCTCCTTACGTCTCTCAAACAGGACACGGCCACACATATATCCGATCATATACATGAATGGAGATGGTGTCGTCGCTTGATCAAATTTTGGATTCCTAATCAGCTCCTGACCGATTGGTTCACGACTTCCTTTGTCCCTGCGATCGCGCGAGACATCGCCATGGGAGCTTGTGTAACTGAAGAGCAAGCTATCGCGCGTGCTCAGTACCTCGACTTAGTATACTCTCAGTCAGGTACTTTATATGATTATTTGCCAGACGCCCCGAGACCCGGAACATCCAAAGCTCCGCCAAAACCATCTGTTGACGGAGTTATTGGCTCTGTAAACACGTCATCAAAGAAATCAACCGCGAACCCTGGGAAGCAAAAACAGAACGCTTCTAATGGAAACACTTCTCAGGGTCAATCTAATTCTGGAAGTACCTCCGAGGTTAACGCCGTTCAGTCCACCGCGGCGGATAAATCCTCGAAAGGGAAAAAGAAAGGGAAAGCTAAGAATAAGACCGAACAGCCCAAACAGGACTCCCCTAAAAATCCACCCGAGGAAGGAGCCAAACGAAAACCTAAGTATCCTTGTCTTATCTGTGATGAGGATCACTACACTAAAGACTGCCCCAGGCAGTCCGAAGTTAGTCGATTATTGAAAGGTGCTCCTGGGACTCCTGCTGTGCTTAAAGAACCTTTCCCTTCTCAGCAAACTCAAATGGTGGCTAATCCATTGCAACCCTCTTCTTCATTCGGCTCTCAAGTCTTCATGGCTGGGACGATTCCCATTCATGTCACTACTCGAGCGAAAGAATATCCATCTCATGCCGGGAAAGAGCCGGAGGTCCCGTCCAGCGCTCCTCCGTCCAGTTCTGGTCCTCTCCACATCGAAAGACCTAGCACTGAGACGACTATCCAACCCCCTCCAAAAGGTGTACTCCGGAAGTCTTCTTACAACCCTAATGCTCGTGCTGCCCAGCACTACAACATCGTTGAGGACTTAGCTCAGGCTCCGTCTGCTATGTCCACTCTAGAAGTCCTCCAGAGCTACCCCTCCCAGAGGAAGTCCTTGCTATCAGCCATCGGTGGCATAGACCTGGCTGACTCGGATCTGATTTATTTTGATCTCGAGGGCTATACGCCGAGACTGCCTCACCAAATCGCTTTCCTTATACAGGTCATCATCAATGGTAAAACGATTCATCGCACAGTCATTGATGAAGGTGCCTCAACTTGCATAATGTCTATTGCTTGCTGGAAAGCTATTGGTTCTCCAACATTGAGCCAGTCTCCTACGACGTTAGAAGCCTTTGATGGAAGAGAGTCCCGTCCTTACGGTATCCTCCAACGCTTGCCCATCTCCTTGGAAGGGAAGACAGTAGAAGTGGAGGTCGAAGTTGTTGACGCTAATCTTACCTATAACCTCCTCCTCGGACGTAGCTGGACATACGCCATGCAAGCCGTGGCTTCCTCCCTTTTCCGTGTCATTCGTTTCCCTCATCAAGGGAAGATTGTCACGGTGGACCAGCTCTCCTTCTTCGCCTCTTCTTCCGAAGGAAATGTGCCATTCGTGGAGCATACCTCTAAATCATTCGAGAGTGTGGGAGCCGGACTCTTTAAAGATCCCGCTCTAATGGGTGTTTTTCCCCTTCCACCTCCAAATCTCGCCCCTATTAACATGATTTCCGTGCGTTCTGATCCGTGGGTCCTTCCTCCCGCTAATCAGGTAGAGTCCTGGGGCGATATGATGTCGTTGAGTCCTGCCGAGCTCAACTACGTCGAAATCGTTGCTGTATCGGCTCCCCCTCCCGAACCTGCTCTTCCGAGCGGTATTCCCGATTCGTATATTCATTTCCCTTGGCTTGGAGATGATGCTACTCCGGATCCATTAAAGGAAATATTTTCTTCCGATGAAGCCATCATAGAGACCATGTCTCTTGAGGAACCCCCTTGGTCGGATCATCACCACCGTTCCTCATTTCTCCCTGCCCATCAGGAAATGATCACATGTCTCGAGCGGTTTGCTTCGTTTATCCCATCCTCGCCCCTTCAAACACCTATTCAAATCTACCAAGTATATTTTGAGGGCAATATGGGAAACATCACGCAAACCCAACCCATCGACATCTCTGTGAAATCAGGGATTGTCGAGCACATTTACATAGGAGTCACTTGCACTCCAGAGGAAGTTCAACTCAACACTGACATATTTCGCGAATTTCGTGATGTTTTTGCTTGGTCCTACGAAGAGATGCCCGGCATCGACCCTAGTATAGTGGTGCACGAGATACCTACGTATCCAGGTGCCAAGCCTGTTCGTCAGCACCTACGCCCTGTGCACCCCCGAAAGGCCGCGGCCATCAAAGCAGAAGTTGAAAAGCTTCTCAAGACTGGTTTTATTTACCCCATTCCACTGACGGATTGGGTTTCTAATATCGTCCCTGTGAACAAAAAGCAGGGCACTATTCGAGTCTGTGTTGATTACCGTGATATCAATCACGCCTATCCTAAGGATAACTTCCCTACACCCTTCATCGACCAGCTTATTGATGAGTGTGCACGAAGCGAAATTTACTCGTTTATGGACGGTTTTTCTGGATATAACCAGATCAACATCGCGCCCGCTGATCAGCATAAGACGGCTTTTATCTGTCCTTGGGGCACTTTTGCCTATAAGAAGCTCCCTTTTGGTTTAAAGAATGTCGGCGCTACCTTCCAACGTGCAATGTCCTATGCCTTTCATGACATTCGTCACATTGTACAACCATACCTGGATGATCTTCCAGCTCATTCAGTCAAGCGTTAGGACCATCCTTCCCATCTTCGCGAAATTTTTCTCCGCTGTCGACACTACCGTATTAGGCTCAATCCTCATAAATGTGTCTTCTACGTTGAATCAGGCCGACTACTCGGGTTTATCGTTTCCCGAGAAGGCATTTGTCTGAATCCCTTCAAAGTCAAGGCCATTCTGAATCTTCCTCCCCCTGCTTCTTTGCAGCAGTTGCAGAGCTTGCAGGGCAAAGCAAATTTCCTTAGACGATTCATTCTGAATTATGCCGAGGTGGCTAAGGGTTTCACACGGTTGTTGAAGCGAGACACACCCTTCCATTGGGATGCTATCGCTCAGGAGTCTTTCGAGCGACTCAAGGGTCTCCTTGTCTCTGCTCCATTATTGCGACCTCCGAACTACCACCGTGATTATACTCTGTATCTGGCCGCTGCTGATACCACTATCGGCATGGTTCTAGTGTAGGATGATGATGATGGCAATGAGCACGTTATCTATTACCTCAGCCGCAACCTCCTGGATACGGAAACTCGCTACGCCTACGTTGAGAAATTGGCATTGGCCGCTATATGCGCCGTCCAACGTTTTCGGCATTATATCCTGTTGCGCACCACAACCGTGATTTCTGATTGCAACCCGATGACGTACATTTTGTCGCGTCAGTTACTGGGGGGAAAATACTCAAAATGGATCGTAATCCTCCAAGAGTTTGACTTGGAATTTACTCCTGCCAAGTCTAAGAAGTCTCTGGTCTTCGCTGAATTGCTCTGTTCTCTGCCATCTCCTTCTGCACCTTCTCTTTCAGAGGATCATATCCCGGACGAAACTCTTTTTCTGATCAGCACCCTCGATCCTTGGTACGAGGATATTGTTGTTTATTTACAAACGTCCTCTTTCCGCCCCGCTGTATCCAAAGATGCTCGACGGCGGATCTGCCATCAATCTCAACCCTATCGTATCATAGGAGACACCCTGTACCGCCTCGGCGTTGACTCCGTTCTCTGCCGATGTCTTACCCTCGAGGAAGCTGAGAGAGTCCTGAATGACTGCCACTCTGGCGCCTGTGGTGGCCACATGTCCGGATATGCCACAGCTCAAAAAATCCTTCGCGCTGGTTATTTCTGGCCCTCCATTTTTAAGGATTGCATTCTTGTTGTCCGCTCGTGTCATGCATGCCAGATATACCAGTGGAAGATGCGTGCGCCACCGGCCCCGCTGCACCCTGTAGTGACCGTAGGCCCTTTTGCAAAATGGGGCATTGATTATACAACCTGTAAGCCTCGCTCGGCCGGGGGGCATGGGTTTATTATCGTTGCCGTCGATTACTTTACAAAATGGGCCGAGGTGATGCCCACATTGAATGAAGACGGTCATACAGCAGCGCAGTTTCTGTTCAATCATGTTATTACGCGGTTCGGAGTTCCACAGGCCATCGTCACAGATCACGGAAAGCATTTCCGTAATCACATGATGACTGAGCTGACAACCCAACTAGGCTTACAGCACGATAGTTCAACCCCGTACTATCCTCAGTCTAACAGCCAAGTTGAAGTTGTTAACAAGATTTTGGTTACGATGCTTCAACGTACTGTTGACATGCATAAGTCTAATTGGCATCTGATGTTGTTTCCCGCCTTGTGGGCCTACCGAACCTCTGTGAAGGACGCCACCGGTTTCACTCCATTTCAACTAGTTTATGGACTGGAGGCTACCCTTCCTATAGAATGTGAAATTCCTTCGTTGAAAATAGCCGTCGAGTTACTTCCCAACACCACTCCGGTAGAGGAACGGCTTCTTTATCTAGAACGGTTAGACGAGACTCGTCGTTTAGCCTCTCTAGCTATCGAAGCTCAAAAGAAGAGAGTCAAAACTCATTTTGACCATACCATTCATCCTCGTTCCTTTGTTGAGGGAGACCTCGTCCTACTATACAACCAAGCAAATGACAAGCTGGGGGCAGGCAAACTCGAGCCCATGTGGCTAGGCCCTTACATTGTAAAGAGAGTGTTGCAAAAAGGGGCCTACGAGCTAGTGGACTACGAAGGTAATCCTCTTGATAAGCCCCGCAATGGGTTGTACTTGAAAAAGTACTATGCATAATTCATGCGCTTCGATTTTTACATGCGTGTGTGTGTGTGTGTGAGTTTTCATGTTTTCCGTTTGGTGTGAAAGTGTGATTGCCCCTTATTGTGTCTTTTTTCTTCTTGTGCAGATGTCAGGTGCACCTTACATTGGTTTCGCCGATGGTGCCTGCCGCAGTACTCGTAATTTGTCCTCTGCGGTGTGGGTGATCTACGATCCTCATGGTGAGTTGATAGACCTTCAAGGTGTCTGTTTAGGCTGTACTACAAACAATGTTGCTGAATATAGCGCTGTTATTGAATTATTAGCCGAGGCAATTAATCTCGGTATTCGTACATTGCTTGTTAACCTAGACTCCCAGCTTGTCGTCCATCAGCTCAATGGGCGATATTCCGTCAGAGACCATCACATTTTAAGGTTGTACTTACGTGTTAAATTGTTAGAAAGGAATTTTGACTTTATCACATATCAACATATTCCACGACGATTAAACACATTATCTGATGCATTGGCCAATCATGTATTAGATAGACATTTGTGTAATTTATAATCAAAACATCATACAAGCAAGCACATAAAAGCACAATAATAAACCATATGCATATGTATATATATATGTGTGTCATAATGTTTGCACCGCGTGCATTACAAAACCCAAAAATAATACATGTTCATCCTGATACATCCTCGGACAACATGTCCCTCAAAAAATATGCATGAAAGAAACCTAGGAGTCTACTCGTGGTGGTGCTCATGATAGCACGCCACCGCGCGCACCAAGCGTCTCAACAGACGATGGATGCGGGTCGGCACCCCCACTGTGTGCCTCTGATATGCAAACGGCACGTCCGCCAATCTAGCATAGCCTGGAATCCCTTGGGTAAGTCCCTCGAGATTCTGCACCAGCTCTTCCCCCATGGCTCCCCTTGCCTGAGGGTCAGCTGCAGGTTGGTCCCTCCGCGCTATAGGAGACAAGCCGGCTGGTCGCTCTAGGCCCACATGTGCATATACATACAATTGTCATCAGAACATGCATGTATTAACCAAAAAAATGAAAATACATAAAACACCAAAAAGAGAAGATCATACCTAACTCCTCTTCCCATTCCTTTCCCTCTGGCAGTGGGAGGTCTGGGTCCCCCATGAAGTTGGTTCCTGCGTATGGCCAGTCCTCTACCACGATCAGCTGGCGGCGAAGCCATATGAAGAACTCGGGCCTCCATGACATCTGTTGGCCCCCTCCTCCTCTAGGCATCAATGCTGCCCAGCGAGCCATCCTAGGCTCTCGTGGTAATGGATCCGCTACCACAGCTCCCTGGTACTGGAATAAGGGTAATCGTTCCAAGAAGAACGACACCACAATCGAGCCATACCCGAACTGTTTCACTCCCCCGCGCTTACATTTTGTAAGCTACCTTTTGATATTTGTAGTCACCGCTGTATCCCAGTAAAAAATGGTGGGGCTGAGACATTCTGTCGCCAGTAACAGATGATTCTTGCTTGCCTCATGGGGCGCCTGTACCCCAGCTGCACGTGTGATGGTGAATAGTACCACTTTAAGAACCAAATCATGGATGGTGGCGATATCCACCTTAGCACTGTTTTTCCCAAATTGTGCCTCTGGGCACACACGAGCCTTCACCTCACCTATCTTCTCTCCGGAAGGCCTGCTTCCGGTCAAAATGGGGCTCACCCCTCTCCGTGACAGCCTAGTAATGAAGTACACATCCGATACATCCAGCTCTAAGGTCTGATCCCGTAATCGAAAAACTTGGTCATCAACATCCCAAGCATCCACTATGAACTATAATAGCTCCGATTGAGCTCGCAGATAAGAGGTGAGGAAGAATTTTTTGAGACCGCATTCTCTCAAAGCATTCATACATCCCTCATCCGCTATGGCTAAGGCATCTACGGCATCATGCTCCCGTTCTTTCCATTCCACCACCATTTTTGCTTGTTTCCTGCACCCACAAGGATGAATAAATCATTAATGAAACCCTGGTAGAATTACAAACCAGTCAAATTTAAAAAATGATGGAAACTTTAAGTAAAAAATTAGGTCGCGCGGTTGGCGCGACTGTTTCTAAAACAGTCGCGCCAATGGCGCGGCACCTTTGGGTAAATCACCCCATTGGCGCAGACCCGTGCCGGATACCTGCGCCAATGGGGCGCAACCCTAAATTTTAAAATCCCCCTTGCAGAGGCTCAATTAAGGAAAAAAATGCATAAAACAAGTATGGAAATGGAGCTAAAGGAAGTGCCTCTTACCTGGAACTGGCGGAATCTCAAATGGTTGCCCGGATTGGCGGTAATCGCTGCTCGAAGTTTACACCCCAAATGGACCACTACCACTATGCAAGAGGTAAAAAGTAAAAGTAATTTTATTTTTTACATTTTCACCATATTTATAGACTTTTTGACTTGTCATTAGGGTTAAAGAGTTCTTTTTTGAATATTTTAATATACTTTTGGTCGAAAATGGATTTTATGCTTGCTTTTGGTGCTATGACAGGTCCTTTTTGCAACTTCGATGGTGAAACGAGTTGTATTTTATACTTTTTCGGACTCGGTAAATACACGAAAAAGTCACTATGGAGTCATCTTTCAGCTCTTTTCTGACTCGCTAAAAATGAAAAGATTGCCGAGTTACCCCTCTTGACTCGTTAAAAGTAAATAAGAGGCGGTCGTCTTTAAACTCTTTTCCGACCGTGTAAAAACGAAAAGATCGTCGGACCCTTGTCGTTTCTGGTTCGTTAATGGTTACGAAACGACGTGATGTTGATCGCTTTTTTACTTTTTCAGATCAATACCACTACATATGAAAAGTACTCCTCGATCGTAATGGTCGGGCGGTTCTTTCGAGCATTGTTTTATACTTTTTCGGGCTCGGGAGACACAACTTTACGAAAAAGGACCCCCCTGGAGTTTTCTTTTTGCTGTCTTTTCAAACTCTCTAAACATGAAAAGACGTCGAGTTCTTCCTTTGTCAGACTCGTTAAAACTTAATGACATCGGACTCCGTCATAATGACGCTCACAAGCATATGCTATCCCCGTCAAGCTTGTTAAAAATAACTGGGGTACTCGCCAGAAATGGTGGGGAAAATGGACCCATAATTATTGTCGTGTCGGCAGTATGTCGCTCTTGAACATGGCACTAGTCTGCATTCGTGTCTGGGTGGGAACATCTCATCTTGTTTTACACTTGCCTCCGTGGGTTTGGGTTATCCTATTTGGCCTCTCATTTTCTCATTACCTTGTCACCATGACCTCTGCTCATTTGATGCCAAGTACTGCCAAATCCACTGTCGTGCCACCGATATGTTCAAGAGAAGTTGACCTCTGCAGCAGTACAACCTCCTCTGATACCTCACATAATTTTGCATCACCACAACATTCTTCCTCTGTCTCGTGTCACTGATGTGGGAAACACTATGGCCCACCTTTGATCAAGGTCACTTCCTGTCGACTTCAGCTCATTATCCAGGAAGTTGATCTAGAGACTCCCTTCGGTGCCTTGGAGCCTGCATGCCTCAATGGCAGGTTCTTCGTGTTCGACGAGAGGTTTTCATCATTGGCCTCCGATCGAATGATTCTGCGGGTGTTCGACGCCAGCTCATTGATTCACACGTCGTAGATTGTACCTATAGTACCTTGAGGACCATTGTCATTATTGGTGGTACCTCTCGCGTCTGTTAACAGTTTTCACTATTGACTGGTAATCAGACGATGTTCATGCATGTTCGACTTCAACTCATGCATTCGCATGCTTGAACTTGTACTCTGTTCGGGTCGAGATGGAGCGCAAGACCCTGGATTTCGTCTATTGGAATCCAGGCTGCGATTTGTGGCTTATTATGATTATTACATGACTCATTCACTGGATGGCTGCGACCATGCCTGAGTCTGTTTTTTGATCCTCTCTGGATGGCTGCGTCCATGCCTTGGATCTAGATTCTTATGTACTCTATTATGGATGGCTGCGCCCATACCACACATATATCATGTACTTGAGATATCAGTTGTACTTCTTTACGCAGGTTCTTCGGCGGCTGTGTTTTCAGTCACGCATGTTCTTGTAAAGCATTTCACCCCTCTCTCTCTCGGGCCTCATGCTTTAGGGGGCATCTGTTACACAACAATTTGTCACCGTCCCTGTTACCCCTCGCCTGTACACTGGAGGACTCATTCCGGGACCTGTGAGAAGTGACATGACCTGAAACCACTTGCATTATATTCCTCTGAGTATGAGCTTCATTTGCCCTGAAGACATCTCCTGCAAAATCTATATGAAAACAACTCTTTTTGCATTAGCGCGGGTCCACAGTTCACTGCCCGCGCCAATGAGGGAAATCCTCTAAAAAGGGCGCGCCATTGGCGCTTTGTCTCAGAGTCGCACTCGCGCCAACCGAATTGAGTAAAGTTTTCAACCACCAAACTCCCGAAGGTTCTCTTCAACCCATTCACCAATTGAATCTATGTTGAGCTAGGATGGTTTGGCTTCGAATCTCCATAGAAGGGAAAGTGGTTTGCCACCTTTCATGGAAGTTTCTAATTGATAAAGCCAATCCCATGAATAATGTGGTTGATATTATCTCTTTCCTCTCTATCTATAAAAGCTTGCCTTTATGCCTTGAGCAAGCTAGTTAGAGTTACAATAGTTACAGTCACAATAGTCAAGAGCCAAGAGTTTGAAGTTGCAAGAGCCTTCTTTTCACCCATAAGGCCAAATCTAAGTAAGGAGATTCTTGTCACCCAAAGAGAGAGAGGCTTGTTCCTCATCCCAACAAGCTTTGCAAGACTTGTGTAGCTGACTACCCAGCCAAAGGAGGATTTGACGTCAAAACAATGGTTGTATTCTTCTTTGTTACTCATTAATAATAGATGACTATCATTATGGTTCCACTCTCATTGTCCTATGTTTGATGTTGAGTTATATCTTTTCTGACTGATATATAATTGCATCTACTAGATTTTATGCTTGTTTTCGTGTTGTTCTTTGCATGTGCAGGTATCTAATCACGGAGATCGTGTGGATCGTGACCGGCCAAGGCAAAGGAACGAGGGCGACATCTCTTCGACGAACACTAGCGTTGGAATCCAAGTAGGTTCTCATCATCTACTTTTTATTTGCAATTAGGAACTTGCGTGATAGCATTGTGTGATTATTGCTAGACCCGGTTTGGGCTAGTAGGGATCGTCTCTGTCCGCAGAGAGGATTTACCTCCACAACAAACGCAGTGTAGATACTTCGTGCAGCTGATTCTGCCAATGCTCCAATTCTTCATCTGAATTAGAGGTGCAGGAACTCTCACGGTCCCATGCAATCCGTCCATCTGCTATTGGAATGATCTAGTCTTGATCTCGCACTATTATTTTGCAGATCTGATCTAAGTCATCCTCACTTTCTTCATAATCGCGAACTGGTTCAGTGTAGCGCACCCCTTCTGCAGGGTCCAACGACACTACAACTCAAAGCGATTTCTTTTCAAATGACATTGCCCTCTTCTTTAGGTTGATGACTCCATTCATGTCAATGGTCTAGTCGATTCCGAGGAGCGCAGGTTATGGATTATTGTCATCAGCGATCTCTATTACTTCAAAATCAGCCAGCGTACTTGCACCTTCTATATCCACTGTTACTCCATGTAGTCATCTAATAGGGATGATCTTCTACTGGTTTTCCATTCTAAGATGGATTGGAGACCACTACAATGCAGGTATCCCCATTCTCTCCCATGTCTGTTTAGGCAAAACGTTCGCGTCCAACCCCAGATCCAGAATGACCTGGTCCATCTCATATTCTCCTATCTGTGCAGTGAGCCTCATCTCCTGCCTTGTTCTTGCCTTATGTTTTCCAATTTTTCTAACTACGCGGTGTCCATCAGGGGCATTTTCTTTATGCATTTGTTTATTAACTCCTGCAGGCCTTTCACAGCTTTGCTATCATGCAATAGTTTCATGCAAGTCTCCAAGAACGTGGTAAGCACAGAGGGATCAACCTCTGTAGGCATGCTGGTTTCTGGTACTTTGTTTTGGCTTCCTGAGGTGGAGGCCTCAGCAAAGCTTTTCTTGGCTTCCATAAAAGTTTCCTTAACGCGCACCAAATCAAAACCAGCTTCTTTTTCTGGGGCCTTGCGGACCCATCTGTCCTCTTCACTAGTTGTTATCATCGCTAGTTGTTATTTCACTTCTCAACACTATATTCACATTTTGATCTTCTCACGGGGCTCAACCCTCATCATTTGTAAGTTCTACGTAGGTTGCTGAGGCTGCGCCTTTTTATCCTGCATCCTAGCTATTAGCACCAAGAATTCTTCTAAAGTGTGATCAAACTGGCTGTAGTATTGACATGACGGGCGTGTCTGATTTTGACACTTCCACACGTAGTGCCCGGGTGTTCTACATTTGTAACAAATAACCTAACCTCGGTCTCTACCAGGCCATCCTCCTCCTCGGCCTTGTCCTCGTCCCTGATATCCTCTGTGCACTCCTCCAACGCCATTCTCTGGAGGCCGAGTTTTCTCCTGCATTTGGTAGGTAGGTGTTCTTTCCATCATCAGCTCATAGCTACAACAATGGCGCTCATCACGAACCACTAATTTGCAAAAGTCATAGAAAAAAACTATTGTGGTGTTTGAATGAACTTTTGAAGCAAATGACAATTATCCGTTGCGTGTTTTCTAGCCACCTGACAAATAGCACAACCCCCATGCTCGGTCTTGTTAGAGCTTCTGGTCTCAGGGGAATTGGTCCCCCTCTTGTGATATAGTTCGTAAATACGGGACAATGGTCTTTATCATTCCCTTGGCTCTTACATTTCAGACACCAGACTTCCGCGCGCACCCCTAACTTAGCCTCCATACCTTTCTTCGAGCTTTGCAATTCTAAGCATAGGCTCTGTAACTGAGAATGGATTTGTTGTACCCCCAAGGTTACATCCTGAATAGCTGTCACATGCAACCTCATCATGATTTCCAGGGCTTTTGCCTGAGTTCCTATCTTCTGCTACAACAGAGCAATCCTAAGGTGGGGCAGAAGTGAAGCTATAAATCACTCACGGTGCTGACCATCTGTGAGCTGCATATTAGCTTCTCGAATCACACACTTCAGCCATTGATCTAACTCCCAAGGTGTCTCATCAACCCTCATTGTGATCTCCTTAAATCTAACTACTGACTGCAAGTCAAACTTAGGCTTATTAAACTCTTTGTTTAAAGCAGATTTAGTATCTGCTAGCATTGCTACAGGATGATCAAAACAGTACTTAATATACCATGTCAGTGCGCGATCCTACAGAGCAGTAACTAACTGCGCCTTCTTTATGTTTTCATCAGTAATCTGCTGCGTTGTCCACACAGCATTCGCAACAAACCATAACTGATTTGTGTCTTCACTCCCTATACCTTTGAAAATCGACAATTTCATCATGTTCGACATGTTGAATGGCGTGGTGGTGTTGGAGGTGTGAACGAAGGTGTATGCGGTGGAGGTGGAGTGGATGGATGATGTGTCCACGAAAAACCCTATCTTATCAGATGGAAAACACTCCGCGGCGAGGCCTGTACCGCTCCCTCGTCGTCACTCGAAGGAGGTCTAATCAATGAGCTATATTTAGGACCTGATCTCTCTTGATCTCTGAAGAGTTTTCCACTTCGCGTAGCTCTGAACATCAAGGCAATGGAATAACCCGTTTTTCACACAAGAACATCTTAATCCAGGTATTCAAAGATCTTAGATACTTACCTCGCGGTCCCTTGAAGAAGTGCCGCTCTGCTTCGCTGTAGCTAACTAAGGTATCAACTGCGAATTCTATAACAAATCCTCCTATAATTCGATCAAGCCAGTGGTCGACAACCCGCGCGATTTTGTCTTTAGAGGCTTCTAGTCATTGTACCAACTCTAGAGCCCACACTATTGGACCGTCAGGCTTTCACCTCCCTTGGTCGTCTGCCAACTTAGCTAACCATTCGTATAATTCGATCGGTAAGGTGCAGAATTTTTTTTGGTGTATTTCCGTATACAAATATTTGTCCAACCACTGTTCCTTTGACAGGCGTGGATTCCTATTTTCCTACATCGCGAATTCGTGAATCTTTCTGTCCAAACACTTCTCAATTTCCTTCTTGGTCAGATTCCAGTGATGCGACATCACACATCTCCTTTAAGCAGATATCAATCCCAACAATGGAACCATTTGTTGGCTTAGGGGGTCCTAACCAAGGTTTAGAGTTAATTGCGCCAACCAACAAATCCCTACACTACTGGCCTTTCGGCAACAACTTGCGTAGCGTAGGCTGCAGTCTCACCTGAAGTAGTATGGGGGGATGCAAGAACCAAGTTTCCGCATCTAAAGACAAGTGTGATGTCTTTTAGTGCCCTAGATATGCCTTTGTGTAGATCTATAAGCCGGTACTGCAACTCTACTAAAACAACCTTCAGACCTTCGCGAAGATCCACGATCGGTCTTTGCGGACCCTTAACAATTTGTTTATCTACTTACGCGCATCAGAGAACAACTCTATACTAGGGTTCGTGTAGATAAGCTTGTGTTATTAATAAACATTAAGTAATTCATCAAGGTCTTCACGTAATTATATAAACATGCTTGCGTACATCATCTAACAGTTATTCAATGGAATCACACATCATTAGATCGATATTTTATAAACATAGTATTCATCAACAACATAAGTCATAAACAGAAGTAAACAACAATGCACAATATTTCTCCAGAAATAACTTCTTTATTGATTTCCAGTTCAAAATATAGACACAAAACTTCCCTGTGCACTTAGCTGCAGGGGTTTGCGCACTCAGCCGCGGACTCTATCTAGGCCTCTGCGCACTCAACTGCAGAGCCTTTCTCTTCTATCTGACCCACTTCTTTGCGCTATCTTCTATTGACCCTTTCTACATGATCTCTGCCTTGGACTCTCTAAGACACACTTATTGATCTCAATGCCTACTCAACTTTACATAAACAAGGGGTTAAACCCCCTTTTACTCCTAATCATTTACGCACTCCGCATCCACAAATCACAGAGACTTTACATCTTTTACAAAAAATTACATCAATACTTGGGGTTTCAACCCCAAAACTGACCCGGGGGACCCCATCCCAATAACTGTCCTTTTTTTTGAAATTTCGCTTGTTTGGGAAAGTGAACAAAACTCGTTTATGGAGTCATAGGAAGTCTGTTTTGCGCGAAATGAGTTGCGCCAGATTTAGGATGACGATAACTACGCAGTTGTCCAGGTTCCATACCAATCTGAAAACTTTGAAATTTGAGCTATTTTTTGAGCCCCTTATCACAAGGAGACAAGACCAAGATGTCAGGGGGGAGGGGAATAAGTGGTTGACCAAGTGAGAGAAGCCACGTGAGGAGGAAAAAGGGTTAGATGGTAGGAAGTAAGATAAAGATGGGGTTTCAAGGAGGCAAAAGCATACAATAGATCACAAAGAGGGAGAGCTAGAAGAAGAAGGGAAAATTCAAGGCCAACTAAAGGGATGAATCAAAGCACACACGAGTCTATAGGAAATAAGCGAAGAGCACCCAACATAAAAAGGTTGGCTACATGAAAGCTAGTGATATGGACAAGCACACAAATGAAAACCATGTCATAGAAGCAATGCAAACCAAAAACAACAAATGTGCCCACCGAGGAGGTCCAATGCCCAAAAGAATTATCCATAGTCCTGCATTGAGAACCGTCTTCAGAAGTTGTTGCATGCACTACAATTTGACCTAGAGAAGGAAACAACAATGCCAAACTAGTATGCCAGGAAACCAATTGCTACGTTCCCCTGAGTCTCCAGCTAGGGGGAGTGGACTTCCCAATTATGGAACGACGGTTGAGATTTTAGAGCAAATGAACTGGGCTTGGCCAAGGCTCACATAAGTAGGCCCACCAGTGCCCGTGGAATGAATTGCTTGAGTGACTAGAGGAGGTTGTAGAGAGAGAGAGAGAGCGCCAAAAACCACACAATTTAAATGAGAGTAATGACACTAGGAGGAGAGGTGTGAGTGACATCAGGAAGCGAGTAAATTTCACACGATCTAAGATGTGACAGACCTGTCGAGGCAACCATAATTCAATGTTGGTGGTGTAATCCATTATGGGTTCAAGTGGCCAATGAACAGATCAATTAGGTAGCCTCGAGTGAGGAGTCATTAAAACACAATTATGGGTCGTGCTACCACGTCCCCTAGCCACTTGGCTTGATGGGGCAAGGGCAACCCCCCTTTTACAATATAGTCACCAGTGACCCCATCCACTAATAATATAACTAAACATTAAATCAATATATAAAATTTTCTTACACATATACTCAATCATATAATTTTTGACATAAGTTATAGTACTCATTTTCAACATTATATACAAAATAAAGAGAAAACCTATAGTCTTAATATTTCCATTTTATATACAATTTACCTCTAACCACTTTATTTGGCATATAATTAAAAGAATTAAAATATGTATAAAAAGAAAACTCACACTTACCTATTTCATTTCACATAAAATATACTAAATTGAAATGTTTAACACATCAATACTAATACTCAACATCTAATATATATAATTGCGCCGAAAGACGCTCTCGAACGCAATATGGAAGAGATGTTGTAATGTCCTATCTTGTAAAACATTTTGACTTGGTCAAATAAATAAAAAAAAAAATTAATAATTGCTCCCAATATGGAAGAGATGTTATGTAAACATTTGTAGTTGAGAATCCATGGTTTTTTCCATGATATTTTGATCCTATAGTTTTTCCCATGGTATTCTTCTCTTAAGCCTATTTAAAAGTGTAAAATTCCTTTTTTCCTTGTGATCTCATGCTCAATGTTTCTGCTATGAATTCGTAGCAGGGGGGAGTGTTTACACAATCCACACTAGGATGGGTATTAAAGTCTATTCTACTTCTTCCTGACCATCAACCCTTGCGAGAGTTACGATTGCAGAGCCCTATTAGACTCCCCAATCTTCTATTTTAACAACGGGTGGATCAGTACCAGGGTGGATTCTGCTATCGGCTTCAATGTTCACCTTTTTCTACGATTTTTAACGAGCTCAATATTACAGAGTTTGGTTGAATATAGACAATTGTTTTTTTTGGCAAATTGATTGTTTTAGGAATTTTTGTGGAATTTGATACTTTCGATCAGAATTAAGGTTTTTGTCGTTGAAGATCAAGGTTTTCTTTCTCCAGTGCCATGGCAGTATGTTGCCCATATGCGTTCAACAATATACATATAAAGAAGAAAATGAATGACCCTCAAGGAATTGTATCCAATCACATGACAATCAATTCAACCCTAAGTCTAGAAGGCTTCAACGTGGAAGCATTAGATTCTTCGATACCAGTGCCACGACAATTAAGTATTCAACCTCATCCAAGACCACCTTGTGCTCTTCTCAGTAACATTTCTTGAATATGAACTCAAATATAAACAAAATGATAGATTTGTTAAAGTGCATATCACTCGCATAATCTCCAATATAGTCTCTATCGTGAAACTTTGCTCACCCATATGTCTAGCATCTATGCCTATAACAATGAAGAAAAATAGACGATTCTTGACATAAGATTGCTGATAGGTTGCATAAACCCTAGCCACCAGGATTCATAATGGATCCCAACACTGATCTGTCATATATTTGAAAGGCCATGATCATAATTGTGGAAAACATGTACAAATAATGTAAAATGTAATTTTAAAATACAATATTATATATATATATATAATCATAAAAAATAATTAATATATAAATACTCATTAAATTATTTTTTTGACGATTTTTGATAGGTTGCATAAACCCTAGCCATCAAGATTTGTAATGGATCTCAACACTTATCTGTCATATATTTGAAAAGCTAGGATTATAATGGTGGAAAACAACATGTACAAATAATGTAAAAATATTTTTAAAATATATATATATATATATATATATATATATATATATTTTATTATAAAAAATAATTAATATATAAATAATCATTAAATTATTTTTTGTAAATTTTTTATATATACATTGTAATTCTTGTTATATATAGATGTGTGTCTCAATCTAGCGTGAAAATATATTGTCTTGTCATGTCTTCTTAAATATGTTGACTTGTTCAAATTACATAAAAAAGAAATTGCAATATTTGACTTGTGCAAATTACATAAAAATAAAATTAAAAGTTATTTTTTTTTAATTATAATTATTAATAAATCAATTAAACCAATCTATCTATATTCATCTTAATTCTGAATTTACCAAACCCAAACCTCCAGAGGTATTAAATCTCTTTTCTCTTTTCACTCTGACAAGGTTAATCTTTTATACCAAGTGTGAAGAGGTATCAAATCTCTTTTTACTAATAGGTTTGCATTTCAAGAGATTTGATCATTCTGGGAGGTTGGTAGAGGGATTGGGGTCTACCAAACCCCTAGATATATCAAATCTCTTTTTACCCTAAAAAATTTACATCTCAATAAATTTTTGATCACTCTTGAAGCTTCCTAAATCAACTGTGGTTAAAATTTAGTAAATCAGGGTGGTTAAAATTTAACGAGATGATTTGGTTTATTTTCATTTTAAAAAAAATTGAGGCTTCGCCACAAAGACTCAGCTCAACTGTATCCACCAAAAGTTTCCTCTTTGGTGACGGCGCAGGTTCGAATTTTAACATGACAGATTAGAAGAGAACAATTTATCGCGCGCCAAACTTCGAAATACTTCACGCTCTGACAGCAAATGACGGTGTCCGAAGTAGGTACGCGGTTTCGACACGCAAGCCACCTGTTTCTTCCTTCGGTCGGTTTGCTTATCTCCCGGCTCTGTAAGAATCCTATAAATACAATCAAGCGGTCTTACAGTTCGATCTAGCAGGGAATCTCAATAAAATTTCACACGAACTGAAAATTAGGGCACTGTGTTGGATATGGCGAGCGAATTAGAGGAGCATAGGCGACGTAGAAGTAGATTTTGGGAATGGAAAACGTGGACATTTATAACCTTGACTGCTATTTTAGCGTTTTCTGTGGCCGCATGTGGACGGCAGCAGCGAATTTCTCTCTTTGGCTTCTCCTCCAAAGAGTGCAAATGCACGGTAAACTATGGATAAACCCTTATTTAGCCCTTATTGGTTTTTCATTTTAAAGTTTCTGCTATGTTTGAAAATAATTTTTTGAGATGTATATTGCCGAGATTGCTTGAACTGAATGGCCCATAAGCCAAGGCTCCATTTTCACGGGGAAGATACCGATCTGTGGGCTTTAGTCAGTAAATCTTGAGACCACTTTTAGCGTTTTATGAATAATAATTTTAACAAGGTTCCATCTTGCAGCAAATATTAATGTAAAACACTATTGTTTGGGTATAGCTATGATCTAGATGACCAGGATAACAAGGGAAATAGTCCATATGCTAAATCCAAATGAGGCGCATGGCTCCCAGGTCTAATAATGATGCTGATTATTATTTGCCCGCAACTCTTTATTTGGCGTCATAGAAATACTGAATTCGCCAAATACAGATGAGTCCCACAGCTGCCAAGTATATGTACGGCGATCATTTGCAATGCAACTCCTCTTTAGAAATCAGAGAAATGGTGAATATGCCAAATATCAGATGAGATGTACAATTCCCCAGTATAACTGCCAACTATATATAACTGCCAAGTATATGTATGGCGATTATTTGCAATGCAACTGCTTAGAAATCAGAGAAATGGTGAATATGCCAAATATGAGATGAGATGTACAATACAACGGAGTTGATGAGAATTAGTCCTTAACTGAGCAATAAGAATTTTGGCTCTCCAAGAAATATTGGCCTTTATGTATGCTTTTGGTTAATGATTATGAGTGGAATTAAACACTTCAATATAGTAATTTTTCTTTCTTCCTAGCTCTTTATCCCAAGTACGTTTGTGGAACTTTTCCATAACAAAAGCTTTTATCTCTTTGCTGTTTATGGGACACGCGTTCAAGCAAATACCCCATTTAATAAACCATTTGTTATTTTGCTGCATCCAAGTTTTTTTTGCTCTTGCACAATCTATCATTAAAGACAACCTTAGGCCATCTACCCTCTTCCATTTGCTCAATTTTTTTTAAATACCTTATGACTCGCACCATAGCAATTGCTTCAATAGGAGCAGTCCCTGTATCACTTAACAAGATATCGTAAGGAACTGCACTTTTAATCTTAAATTTGTTTGTCATCAAACGCTTCTGAATTTTCTCAATTTGCCTCCACTGCATGTTGGAGGTACTGCTAGGCCACAGTTCACAACCATAGAGAATCATCAGAATCACTAGAAGCCCAAAAAGAGTTTGAGTGGTCTTCCAATCCCATAACTCTGCCTCTCTACACCTATTTTGAAAAGCATAAAATGCTTTCCAACCCCCCAAAGTTCTTTTCTTTCTACAACCATTCTAGCTTAGATTTTTGTTGAAGTCAATCCCGAGGTATTTGTAATCCGCAACTTATTCCAGAGTGTTGCCTTCAAAGTAGAACTTACGCTGGTTATGTTTTCTTTTCTTAGAGAAGACCACTACTTTTGTTTTGCTGATATTGACTTGCATCCCCACACTTCTACAAAAATGCTCAAGGGATAGTAAATGCTCTTGCAAACCAAGAGCCGATTTAGCAATTAGAATAAGGTCATCTGCATACAAAAGAAGCCTTATAACAAACTTGCACAAATAGATATCATCACCCCCTTGCGAATTTAACCACTCCTCAAGCTTGTCGATATATAAACCAAAAAGGGTAGGAGACAGTGGGCAACCTTGCTTGACCCCGATATCGCTTCTAAAACTTTCAGAAATGCCTGCTGAAGTTCTAATTTTGACTTTCACATCTTCATACAGCCTATGCACAACTGCTCTCAAATGTTTAGGAACCCCAAGTTCCTCCATTCTCTGCCAAAGTTTATCCCTAGGAACCGAGTCAAACGCTTTTCTGAAATCAACAAAGCAACAAAAGACTTCTTCCTTTTTCTCCCAAACTTTTTCAATGATGTGCCTTAAAGTTATGCAATGATCAACTGTGGAATGTTTAGGTCTAAAACCTGCTTGCCCTTTAGCACACTTATCTCTTTCTTCTGCCCACTTGCTAATTTTGTTTTCTAGCATGCTTCCAAATAGCTTTGCAAACAAAGGGTTTATCATGATGGTCCTATAATTGGAGGGATTATTGATGTCACCGCTCTTGAAAAGAGGTATTGCCAGACTAGTTGACCAATCTGTGGGGAGCCCTTGTTGTATGATGTTGTTGAAGATTTTTGTAATGTGAGGTGCAAGAATCTTTGAGCCCCACTTTAGATATTCTGCTTGGAGTTCAGCTAAGTCTTTTGCTTTTCCAACACCCAACTTCTTGATACCCATCTCTACCTCTTGTACCATGAAGAGTTCAGTATCAGTGTTGACCAAAGGGGGAGGGTCAACCTTGGGAACCTGCTGATAGAGTTGTTTTGCATAGTCAAACCATTTAGAAGCTGTAATATTATTTTCAATTTGTATCTTTTTTCGGTTGGAGCTCCTTCCAAAATAATTTGGGATTATTTTTCCCAAGGAAGATTAGTTCTTCCCTCCTTGAAACTATGAAATCAACCTTTTTCTTGCTTAATAATTGCTTGTACGATTTGAGCTTTATGTTATCCTTGTTTGACTCTTTCCACATTCTCCTTGCCTTTTTGCATTCCTCGTCAAACCAAGCATTAATTAGAAAGCAATTTGTTTCAAACTTCTTAATTTTTGTTTTTTTGCACTTTGCAAGTGCGCATTGAATTAAATGTGTTAATTCATGACTATGAAGGCTGTGAATTGTAATTTTCTCCTTCTCAAAGAGCCTCTCTAGCGTCATTTTGAAGGTATTACAATTTTCTGGCGTCAAAAGAATTCTGCCCTATGGGAGATTTTGTTGGACATGCTGAATTTTTGACTCTAATTGTTTTTTTCCAATCCAAGAGAAACATAAATAAATTGGCTTGTGATCTGATTTCAAATCCCACAGCTGATCTCCAACCAAAACTTCTTCCATTTTCTCACACAAACCATGTGAGCAAATTACATAATCTACCACACTTGCTCCGTTGTAAGTATTGCAAGTGAAATTACCGGACTTTGCCATCTAGTCAAGCCATTACAAATGACTAAATCAAAGGCCCCACATAGAGTAAGCAATTGTTCACCAAAGAGATTGCAGCCCTTGTCCTTTGAAATTCTTTCCCACTGATGATTACTTTCTTCTATAAGCCAAATAGGGCCACAATTATCTTTACAACAAAGAATGCTAGCTTGTTCACTTGCAGTCCTAGCATTGAAATCACCCACTATAAAGACTTCACCTAGCTGCGAATATGTTGCAATATCCGCTTTTAAAGCTGCAAATGGATCTTTGTGGTCAAGCCCTCTACCTTTGTAGATTTTTGAAACTTGTGGCGCAAAATAGCATGCTGCAATTCTGATGTGGTTTCCATTTTTTGATATTTTAAACCAAATGAATTGCTTATTTGAGTCTTCTTTTTCTAACTGAATAAGATGACCTTCTTTCTCCCTTACTAAAACCATGATACCCCCGTGCCCTTTGCCATTCCTTGCTGCCTTGTTCCACACTGCCATCTTCCAGTATCCTTCAAACAAAGGTGTCTTGCACCCTTCATGCTCATGTGTTTCTATGAGGCAAATTATGTCTCTATTTTCCGCAATAGGCCCTAACCCAGGTCCTCATCTCCATGGGTAACCTCTGCAGTTCCAACAAACTAATCTTAAGGAAACTTGGGTATGACTTGATTGCTATTTATTTTGACATGCAAGACTCACATTTGAGTCTTTGTCCTTGTTTTCCCATACCGACCTTGCTTTCTGATTTCCTGTTGAAGAGTTTGTTGCCTCTTCTTTATTACCATCTTGCTGCTCTGTTCTGGAAGGAGGTCCAAATTGCGCTATCACAACTTTGCCTTTATAAATCCATGCTCTCTTTCCTTTATCTCTTGCTGTCTTAACCTTTAAAATTTCCTCCCTTCTTTCCTCTTGTTGTTTTACAATTAAATCTTCTTCTAGGAAAAAACGAGAAGCCCTCAAGAGATGTTTCTTGCTTAGAATAATATATTTATCACACTAAATTGCACTACACCCTTTTCTCATAAGGAGTATTTTCCAACAACCTGAAATTTAATAATATTAAATAATTATGTGTATTCATATATATTTATTTCTGTTTCATTCGTCATTCCTTATGGCGTCGAATTTTAGGCCAAGCAACTTTTTTTTCCTAAGTAAAATCTCGTGGGATTCCTCCTTCCCTTGAATATTCCAACCGATATTTGGATGGAGTGTCACTTGACTGCCAGTGACAATGGTGGCTGATAACCTTGAGTGACTCAACTGGATTATAACCTGTGACCTTTGGGAGGAGTTCACAACCATTGACAACTGCCTTGAGAGGAGGGTTCAACCGATTAAGCTAACCCTTGGTTCTAGTGTTATTTTCCTAACCCCAGCAACTTGGTTAATTATTTCTTAGCCTGAATAAAAAACGTGGCTGAGATTTAAACTCTCAAATAAAATATAATAGTGGAAGCAAATTAAAACACCAATCTCATTACCTTGCACACATAATTTCTGCCCTTCAAAATCTGTTGTTTCATTAATTAAAATCTACAGCATACAAAGGCTCCATTCCTGACCTGCTGTTTCATTAATTAAAGTCTACAGCATACAAAGGCTCCATTTCTAATCTGCTGTTTCATTAATTAAAGTCTACAGCATACAATGGCTCCATTCCTGGGATAGCGGCCCTTTGAGGAAGAATACCAATATAAAAAGAACCTGAAATTGATCCTGCTGATCAAACCCTTGATCTGTTCTACAATCTGTTGGATGCTTTGGATTGTTCCCTTGTTGCCCTTTGAACTCTTTCTTGAACTCTGCACACTTGGATGAAAATCTTTCTTCAACCAATTCACTGAGATACCACCATCTCACTGTGTCTTGTGCTCAATGATGTGTCTTCTCCCTTAGCCTAGCCTTCCTTTTATAAGTTTGAGTTATTGAGCAATCCACAACCCTAATCTCTGAAGTGGTTGATGGTTGAGATTAGAATTCAATATCACATGTGATCAACAGTTGAGATTTTTCTATTTTACTAATGCAAATAATCTCTGCATTTCATTAAGTTAACTTACTTTATTTTATAAAAATCAATTACTTCAATAATTAAAGTAATTGCTAAGGTTAAGAGTCAATTAGGCGACTTCCACATACCTATACACCTAGGCCTCACCAGAAGTATCTGTCCAATGCTACAAACATCCACAGAAGTATCTGTCCAATGCTACAAACATCCACAGCTAGTTGAGCGACTTTTACATATACGAGCGATCCCTTATATTGTCCACTTTATTTTTTGCGGATAGTATATAAAAATGCTTCCTCTATGTTGAAAGAAACTGTTTTTTTCTTTGTCAATATTTAATGTTTTGTTGTGGAAATTCTTTTATTCCCTTTGTCCAGTGGTTTAGGTTAGAAGATGTTAATTCAGGGTTTGAATGCAGGAAATACAATTTTATGTTTTCTCTTTCGTTTTTGTCTCCATATGATTGCTCACTTTTATGCACTTCATTAAAATTTCGTGCTAAATGCAATTTAATGCATTTTTTGCTCCTGTTCTTTCAGAGTCCACACAAACTTACTGGAATTGTGGAAGATTGTTGCTGTGATTACAAGACAGTAGATACTCTCAACGACCAGGTGCTGCATCCTCTTCTGCAGGACCTTGTGAGAACGCCTTTCTTTCGGTATTTTAAGGTGAGTAGCGCTGGAGTATATGGTCATAGAGCTGTCTAGTTATAGAACTGTTTATTGTTCAATTTAACCTGGACACAGAAAATGCTGAAATTTAGAGACATCTTGTGTTTACTTTGAAGATTAAAAATCTATTCTATCTATAGATGTACTATATATGCTTTGATACCATGTTAAATTTGTTAACTCAAAACATATAATTATATTACAGAATACTTGATAAGGTAAAATATTGTTTGGCGCAGTTTGTTGAGATTGACAAGTGTGAGGGAGATAGGATTGAATGGATCCATCAGCAAACCCTATGACCTGCAATAAACTACAGATAGAATGGTGCTGAATAAATGCTTGAACAAGTGCACTGCAGCTATGGTAGAGGTGTGCAATATAGAGATATGCCAAACACAAGTGTAACATCAAGCATAAGATGGGGGTGCCCATAGGCTAAAGGAATCAATCATTAATGAATCCATCAATGTTATCAGAACCAGACTGGTGATTGAACCTGTTGACTGCAAAAACTGGAACCGGTAAAAAATCAGAAACAAAAACTGGTCAACCAACAAATACATAAAATATATAAATTTTAAAATAAAATATATGTTCATGTACATCCACGTGAATTCAAATAATTAGACACAAATATGCAAAGGTTTTTCATGTATATAGCAGGTCAGAGTGTGTATAACCAAAATAGCACCAAGTGCAGTCCACATCACCAAAATACATAAAACAAAAATGATATTTTGGGGGGTTTTGACTTCTGGGGACTGCTGCAGGGGTCAAGGGAGCAGCAACTCCCTTCCAGCCTCCCTGTGTTGAGGATGGATTGAGGTCAGAGCCTTTATTTTTATTTTTTGGTCTCCCTTGTAGCCTCTCTTCATGACGGCAGGGTGTTGAGGGTAGAGCCATATATATATATTTCCTGTAAGTTCTAAGTTCATCTCACACAATTTTCACTGACTCCACACAACATTAGCAAGTCAATCCTCAGTCTACAATAGCTTAATTAATGGCATTTAAAAACAATGGATTTATTACTTTTTGAGCTTTTTAGTGGGGTTTAGTGGCCCTATACGCTGGTTGTACAGTGCCGTATGGAACTAGCTGGTTCAGGGAATTAAGGCTTGGCCCTTTCTGGGTTGAGGGTGTGATTTAGACTAGAAACCTTTTGAACATGTTGGACCAACTGGCTTTTGCAAAACTAGTTTTGTTTTGGTAATATTGGAATTAATATGATGTTACAAATGAACTAAGTTGCACGAAACGGGGAAACGGAAACGAGTTTCCGAAACGGGAAGCGATACGAAACGCGACCTCCCCAAATTTTGGAAACGGGGAAACGCAATATATATATATATATATATATATATATATATTAAAAATATTTAAAAATTATTATTATATATATGTGCAATCATAAAGCATTAATGATACATTATAATTTATTACATTTAAACATTAAGATTAAATTTACATCACATTTACTCATGAGTCATGAATGATCACATAATGAAAATAAAAATATAGGAAAATCCAAAAGCAACCTTTATTATATATCCAAGGGCAAAATCTCAAAATCAGCCTTTATTTATATTAGTATATGAGGCTGCAAGTACAATAAAGACTATAAGGCTGCAAGAACTATAGAGACAAGTCACAAAAGACTAATCCTCATCATAACAATCCTCATCAAAAATAGAAGCAGCACAATGCTCAACAGTGGATGGTAGTGCTGAAGAAGATGATGCACCAATTCCACTTCCAGATTCGGCCTCAATATTCAGGGCAGCAAGAGAGAGATCCAAATCAGGATTTTCTGCATCCACATCCCATTCTTTAGAAGGACCACTGTTGTATTCTGGACCCCTACGAGATGCAAGGCGAAGGTTGGAGTGCACATAAACAAGATCCTCTGCTTTCTGTGAGCCCAACCTATTGCGCTTCACAGAATGAATAAAACCATAAGTGCTCCAATTCCTTTCTGCTGATGAAGAGCTTGCCACTTGTGAACGAATACGAATGGCAAGGTTTTGCAAATGTACACCATTTGCTCCATGACAAATCCACCACCTAACTGGATTCATGGTGCTTCTCTCCTCCAAAGCTGATATATCTGCATAATCATCTATTCCTGCAGCAAAACTGGCAAATTCCTCCTTTATCTCCCTATGTAGATGAGAAGGAAACATTCTCATAAGGGCTTTTTTCACCCCAGTAGCCACCTCTCTATCCTTATGGGGTGCCTTCCTCTTCCCATTGCTTTTAGCAATAAGCTCCTCATCATAAAATTTGGGGTTCAAAGCATGTGCTAAAGTGTGTAATGGAGTATTGAAATTGTTCCACCTATCAACAATGATTTTCTTGATCAAACCAGCAAAATGATCATCAACAAACAAAAGTTGTGGAGACTCCTGCGAAATGATTTCCATAGTTTTCTCAACCATGGAATCCATGCCATCATATACCTCTCCCAAGAAAGGTTGGTCAGTGTCAGCACTTCGGAGAAGCTCAAATGCAGGGGTTGTGAACTTTAGCAAGAAATCTACCTTGCTCCACCAATCCTCATCAAGGCACAATCTACGCACCATAGATCCCTGCTCTGAATCTGCTTGTCTCCACTCAATCCAAAGTTGACTCACCACCATAGAAACTAATGCATGCTTAACCTCAACAAGGCGGCGCAACATCACGAAGTTTGAGGCATATCTTGTCTCAGCAACTTTTAACAACTCCAATTTGGAGTACTCTCGAAATATGGCCTGAGACTAGTGGTGGTTGGTGATGAATTTGATAATCTCCCTTGCTTCCCCTGTGAGTTCCTTTATCCAGGAAACTTTGTTGTCGATCTCCTCTAAGATCAGATTCAGATTATGGACAATGCATGGTGTCCAAAAGATGTGGTCATACCTCCCCTCAATAATTAAACCTGCAGCTTTGCAAACCGGTGCATTATCCGTGATAACTTGCACCACCTTGTTAGGCCCTATTTGTTCAATAGCTTTTATAATAACATCAACAATGTACTGTGCATCTTTCACCTCTCCTGAGCAGTCTTCTGCCTTGATAAACATTGCTCCTTTGGGGGAAGTGGCAATGATATTTATCAATGGTCTGCGCCTTATATCTGTCCAACCATCTGAGACTATGGTAACCCCAGAGCTACTCCAGGAAGAACGAATTGGAGCTAAAATGTCCTCCACAAGGTCCTTCTCATTTTTGAGAAGCTGGGTTCTGACTTTCTCATAGTTGGGCCCCTTGTACCCTTGAGGAGCTTTGTTAACTGCCCTTATCATATCTTGCCAGTAAGGAGAGTGAACAACATTGAATGGGATACCACATGCATAAATGCACCTAGCCACTCTGGAATCAGTTTCTTCTCTTGCTTGCACATTCACCAATCTAGCAATTCTGCTATCCTGAACTGAAGGGGATGCCCCTGGGCCTCTGGTATTTTTGGGTGCTGGTTGTTCATGTTGTTGAGTGTGACTAGCTCTCCTCTTTCTTGCTTCAGCTACAATCCTTGGCTCAATGTTAGATGGAGCTTGAGTAAGGTCATCATGCCTTCTCTTAGTACCATCCGCCTCATCTTGCTCTCTTTGATATGCCCTCCTTGCCAACGGATCTGATGTTTTTGTGCAACTTGAAATCCCCTGTCCTCCTCCATGCAATAGATGTGCCTTCACTCTTGGGTAGGAGCCCTTGTACGTATTATTGCAAAGATTGCATCGCCATTCCCATGAGCCACCACCTCCACATCTTTGAAGCTTCGTCACATGCCTCCAAAGAGGATAATATTCAGCCCTTGGGTTGGCCCTAGGGCTTGAACTTGCAGCTGCACTTTGGCTGGAAGCCATTGCTGCAAAAAAAATTAAAAAAACAAATCTATAAATAAAAAAGTTAAATAATAAAAACGTTTTTCATATTTTTGGCTGTATAAATCCTAGAAAAATTGAAGAAATAGTAAGAAAAAACTAAGAAATGAATGTGGCTTACCCAAATTAATTTTCTGTGGCTGAAACTACCCTAAAATGCCAGAAAAGAGGAGAAATATGGCTGTAGCTGAGCCAAATCTGTTGCAAAAATAAATTTAAAAAACAAATCTATAAATAAAAAATGTTTGTCATATTTTTGGCTGCATAAACCCTAGAAAAATTGAAGAAATAGTAAGAAAAAACTAACAAAATGAATGTGGCTTACCCAAATTAATTTTCTGTGGCTGAAACTACCCCGAAATGCCAGAAAAGAGAAGAGAAATATGGCTGTAGCTGAGCCAAATCCGCTGCTACTGAAATCTCCTACTGAAATCTCTTTCTCTTGCTGCTGAAATCTCTTTCTCCTGCTGCTGAAATCTACTTTGCTCACTGCTCAAAACACCCTAGCTGAAACAACTGCCAGTCTCCAAGAGAAACGACTTGCTGAATAGTGTGATGAGAGAATGAGACAAACTTCTCTTTTATAAGTTTAGAATAGGCTTCTAGAATTTACTGGAAACCTAAAAAAAATTTAAAAACAAATTAAAAAATAAAATAAAAAAAACACATTACAACTGGGAAACGTGGCTTGTACGGCCGGGAAACGCGTTTCCGACCGTACTGCCACGTTTCCGTTTCGGGAAACGTGGCAGTACGGCCGGAAACGCGTTTCCTGGCCGTACCAAACGCGTTTCCGCGTTTCGTACCGGTTTCCAGCCGGAAATGGGCCCCCCCCCCACGTTTCCTGCAACATAGCAAATGAATCATGAGGTGTTTATTTATACACAACTTATGAGGTGGGGCGCCTTCCCTCATAAGGGGATTATGAGCCCACATAGATGCCTAGGTTGGTCTTCGCTAGCTAGAATAATTTAAAATATTGTTGACCAGGTTGAAATGATAAACTTAGTAATAAAATAATGATGGAATTTAGCCATAAGTAAATAATAAGTGAATATTACGATCATTTCAACAACCGTGCCTCAATCTAAGCACAGGGTCAAGGACAAAGATGATGAATTGCAAAAGGAGTGGGCATACCCAATTTGATAGAGAGAAACTGTTGTTGTAATAATAGTGTGTTTTGATGACCTGACTAAATACAAATGTCGATGTTGAAAATATTAGAGAGAAAGGGTTCCTTGATTTGTGCCTTAATCAAAGGAACCACAATGAGTTTCTCCTTGAGCATGCACGAGTTCCTATGAGTTAAGAGCTAATTTCTAAAAAGTAGGATGAGTTCATAAAATTTAGGGCGAAGGCAATTGACTAGTGCTAATTAGTGGAAGGTCGAGTTTATTGTCTTCTAGTGCGAGTTATTTTAGGTAAACGATGAGTTGATTGAGTCAGACTCCTAAATTATAGGAATGACGAGTTAACACAACTAGTTAGCTTTTGTTAACTAGTCAATCAACAGTTCGACTTTCCTCAAATAGAACTTGCTAGTAATAGCCTAATCAAAGAGCATAAGGAGGAACGAAGGGACAATTTGGTCATTGTCTTGTGAGCACGAGTTGGTGAGACAAGGCAGTAGAGAGCATAGGTTGGTGCTTGTGTGTTGAGGTTTTGTGCGAGTTCATAGAAGGCAGATTTCCCTTGCTCTTGCGCTAGGAATTCAGAGCAAAGATCAAGCAAGGGAAGAGGGCATCGTGATCAACATTTCTTCCAGGAGTTTCAAGCTTAGATCAAGCAGGAAAGACAAGTGTGTCTTTCAGATTGAAACAGTTGTATTTGTAAGAGATCAATAAAATTCTCAAACAAGTAGAGGGTTTTCCCATTTGGGTTCCCTAGAAAAAAATTGTGTTTTGATTTGTGTGATTGTGTTTATTTCTGTTCTTATTCTGATGCAAATTAAGTAGAGAAAATCTGTCCTAATGAAAAGAAACTAGCTTTCAAATTGTTCATTAGAGCAATTGTAGATTTTCGTGGATTTTCTACATGGTATTAGAGTAGTGAACAGAATCTAGACCAACACATGGAGAATGCAGTCCTAAAGTTTTTTTAGGCAGCGGAGTACTGTTCATAAATGACGTTGCGAACAATGTTTCTCATGGGTGAGTATGTAGTGGGTAGATGTACTTATCTGTTGTGAGAAGCCAACCTTGTTGAAGACCTCAAGTACAATGTTCATGGAAGGAGTCATGGGCTGTTAGGAGGCAGATTCAAATGGGATCCCTAGTTTAGCTGATGAAAGGAGCCATATGGTTGATAAGAGGGTAGTTCCAGAAGTCTCTAAGAGCAGTGATGATGGAGCAGCCATATTAGTGCTAGTGGGTAGTTTGTTGAAGACCCTAAGAGTTGACGATCTTGGAGGAGTAGGAGAGCAGTGAGTGGGCAGATTTGTTTGAGATAGGTGCAGCCTTGAGCAACAAGGCAGGGAGATCTCAAAGTGAAGTGGTGGTCGAGCAAGGGTAGGATAGAGTTCTCAAGATGGAGCCTCAACCAATATCTTAGTTTGGGTCACAACTAGTTGGCAGTTGGGTTGACCAGCAGGATGATGAGGAGCATAGCCCACAACGAGTGGAGGCAACCACTTTGCTAGAGACTTCCATTTTAGGGAAAGTTTGAGCCAATTGGGCAGAGGATTTGGTCAAGGGAGATCAAAAGAGAGTTGAGTCTCCCAACATCAAGAAGCAGACACACAGGGTACATGGCACCTATGACTAAAGAGGTGGACTTGTAGAGCATGGTGGGAAAGAACAAGTCTTCAAAGCAGGTTTCATAGAAGAAAGAAGGGAAGCCTTCTAGTTCAGAGGGAGCAGTTGCAACAACGAAGAACATGGTAATGTTGGAGACAGATCCAGGTGGACGAGGTTCTTCTAGGAACACCTTCCTCGCTAAGAGGGAGTGTTGAAAATGTTAGCGAGAAAGGGTTCCTTGATTTGTGCCTTAATCAAAGGAACCACAATGAGTTTCTCCTTGAGCATGCACGAGTTCCTATGAGTTAGGAGCTAATTCCTAAAAAGTAGGACAAGTTCCTAAAATTTAGGGTAAATTCCTAAAAGTTAGGAGTGCAAGAAGTAGTTGACTAGTGCTAATTAGTGGAAGTTTGAGTTTATTATCTTCTAGTGCAAGTTATTTTGGGTAAAGGACGAGTTGATTGAGTCAAGCTCCTAAATTATAGGAAGGACGAGTTAACACACCAAGTGAGCTTTTGTTAACTAGTCAATCAATAGTTTGACTTTCCTTAAATAGAACTTGCCAATAATAGCCTAATCAAAGTGCTTATAAGGAGGAACGAATGCACAATTTGATCATTGTCTTGTGAGCACAAGCTGGCGAGACAAGGCAGTAGAGAGCACAGGTTGGTGCTTGTGTGTTCAAGCTTGTGCGAGTTGGTAGAAGGTATATATCCCTTGCTCTTATGCTAGGAATTTGAAGCAAAAGATCAAGCAAGGGAAGAGGGCAGCAAGATCAACATTTCTTGCAGGAGCTTCAAGCATAGATCAAGCAGGAAAGACAAGTGTCTTTCAGATTGAAACAATTATTTTATAAGAGATCAATTGCTTAGTTTCTATCAATAAAATTCTCAAATAAGCCGAGGGTTTTCATAGTTGGGTTCCCTAGAAAATAAATTGTGTTTTGAATTGTGTGATTGTGTTTATTTATGTTCCTATTCTGCTGCAAATTAAGTAGAGAAAATCTGTGTCCTAATGAAAATAAATTAGCTTTCAGATTGTTCATTAGAGCAATTGCAGATTTTCGTGGATTTTCTACATGGTATTAGAGCAGTGAACATAATCTAGACCAACACACGAAGAATGCAGTCCTAAAGTTTTTTTTAGGTAGCAAAGTATTGTTCACAAACGAAGTTGTGAACATTCTTTCTCATGGGCGAGTATGTAGTGGGTAGATGTACTTATCTGCTGTGAGAAGCCAACCTTGTTTAAGACCTCAAGTATAGTGTTCATGGAAGGAGTCATGGGCTGTTAGGAGGAAGATTCGAATGGGAGCCCTAGTTCAGCTGATGAAAGGAGCCATATGGTTGATAAGAGGGTAGTTCCAGAAGTCTCTAAGAGCAGTGATGATGGAGCAACCATATCAGTGCTAGTGGGCAGTTTGTTGAAGACCGTAAGAGCTGATGATCTTGGGGGAGTTGGAGAGCAGCTAGTGGGCAGATTTGTTTGAGACAGGTGCAACCTTGAGCAGCAAGGCATGGAGAGCTCATAGTAGAGAAGTGGTGGTTGAGCGAGAGCAGGATAAAGTTCTCAAGATGGAGCCTCAGTAAGTATCTCAATTTGGGTCAAAGCTTGTTGGCAGTTGGGCTGACTAGTAGGATGATGAGGAGCATAGCCCAGGGCGAGTGGAGGCAACCACTCAGTTACAAACTTCCAGTATAGGGAGAGTTCGAACTAAGTGGATAGAGGATTTGGTTAAGGGAGATAAAAAAAGAGTTGAGTCTCCCAACATTAAGAAGCAGACACAGTAAGTATCTCAATTTGGGTCAAAGCTTGTTGGCAGTTGGGCTGACTAGTAGGGTGATGAGGAGCATAGCCCAGGGCGAGTGGAGGCAACCACTCAGTTACAAACTTCCAGTATAGGGAGAGTTCGAACTAAGTGGATAGAGGATTTGGTTAAGGGAGATAAAAAAAGAGTTGAGTCTCCCAACATTAAGAAGCAGACACACATGTACGTAGGATAGATGGCACTTATGACTAAAGAGGTAGACTTGTAGAACATGGTGGGAAAGAACATGTTTTCAAAGTAGGTTTTGCAGAAGAAAGCATGGAAGCTTTCTAGTTTAGAGGGAGCAGTTGCAGCAGTGAAGAACATGGTAATGTTGGAGACAGATCCAGGTGGACAAGGTTCTTCTAGGAACACCTTCCTTGCTAAGAGGGAGTGTTGAAAATGTTAGCGAGAAAGGGTTCCTTGATTTGTGCCTTAATCAAAGGAACCACAATGAGTTTCTCCTTGAGCATGCACGAGTTCCTATGAGTTAGGAGCTAATTCCTAAAATGTAGGACAAGTTCCTAAAATTTAGGGCAAATTCCTAAAAGTTAGGAGTGCAAGAAGCAGTTGACTAGTGCTAATTAATGGAAGACTGAGTTTATTGTCTTCTAGTGCAAGTTATTTTGGGTAAAGGACGAGTTGATTGAGTCAGGCTCCTAAATTATAGGAAGACAAGTTAACAAAACCAATGAGCTTTTGTTAACTAGTCAATCAACAGTTTGACTTTCCTCAAATAGAACTTGCCAGTAATAGCCTAATTGAAGTGCTTATAAGGAGGAACGAAGGCACAATTTGATCTTGTGAGCACGAGTTGGCGAGACAAGGCAGTAGAGAGCACATGTTGGTGCTTGTGTGTTGAGGCTTGTGCGAGTTGGTGGAAGGCAGATTTCCCTTGCTGTTGCACTAGGAATTCGGAGCAGAGATCAAGCAAAGGGAAGAGGGTAGCATGATCAACATTTCTTGCAAGAGTTTCAAGCTTAGATCAAGTAGGAAAGACAAGCGTGTCTTTCAGATTGAAACAATTGTATTTGTAAGAGATCAATTGCTTAGTTTCTATTAATAAAATTCTCAAACAAGCAGAGGGTTTTCCCAGTTGGGTGTTGAAGAAAGTATAACTAGGTTTGGTATCTACAAATGTAATTTTGATCTTTGTACTTGTCAAGAAAAAGAAATATTATTTTTGTAAATTATAAGAATGAGATTCTTGCTCATTCCATAGGTTTAGGAAAGTCAAAGAGACAAAGACATGTGTAAAGAGCTCTTCTTGAGCATATATGTAATGTATATGATTCCACCTAGTGTCTAGATCAACCCTCCAAGACAAGCACAATCCTCTTGATGAAGGCAACAAGCAAAACGATGAAGAAAGCAGTTATCGAATTAAAGGATGTCATGTTGGCTTGCATTGAAGACACAACTCTTCACTGGCTCAGGTCTAAATATGGAGGGCAAACCACTATATATACCCAGCTAGGGTATCCGCAAAAGACAAGGAAGAAACTCAGACTTGTCTGAGATTTTCGGGACTCTATCACTGGATAATACACATGAATATAGGGGTCTGAAATATGCATGGCAGGAGGACGCAATCTTGGGTATCTCTGAAGTAATTACAGTCTTGGTGTAATAATGATTTCAGTGCAAGATACAATCTCGACATACCTGTGAATGGAGAGATACAATCTCAGCATACTTAAGAGTTACGTGACAGTTCAGTCAAAGTCTTGGGATAACTATAAGGAAGAAATCTCAGTGATCAAACAGAGACATACCCTGTCTCGGCATTATTTCTGAACGCATAAATATGATCACTGTAATCACTATCTCGGCATAATTGTAGTCACTGTCTCATTGTCTCGGCATGTTTGAGGAGGATCACACAGAAGCACACATGATCTCGACATACGTAGGGGAGCATATACTCTCAACATAATTATGATGATAAAGATCTCGTTGAACCTATAGTAATGTTCCATGTCTTGACATTCAAGGAATCATGTAAACACAGTCACGATCCTAATGAAGACGGAGTTGCAAGATCATGATCTCAATGCAACACTCATGGATGTATACATATGTCAATATGAAGACCTTGTTGATGAAGACGTCGGTGAAGATGCAGCTATGATGTTGCAACAATAATGAAGATCTCAGTGATGTAGTGATGATCTTAGCAGTGACAAAGAAGAAGATTGGTGTCTTGGTCCCGGAGTGGCTTAGAAGGTCAAGAGTCATGGTCTTGGTATTCGTCAATTGGAATCTCTATAAGAAGAATTTTTTGCGGGTTTTCCTCTCCAAGAGGGAGAGGTTTTGGCCTTGGCAGATAGCCAACATTGTGTGTTCTTGTCTCCTTGCCTTGTTTTGGTAGCTATTTGATGAACTAAGAAGACACACTTTAATAAGAACAAGTGAAGACTATGCTAAGAAGAAAAGTTAAAACACCTCACAAATAGTTATCAAGCTAAGAGGAATCACATTAATTCTAATTGCCCTAGATTATTCAACATGGTATCAGAGCTAAGGTGCTGAAATCAAAGAAAGGGCAGCAAAAGAGACATACAAGGATCAATCTTCATGAAGGGCATTAAAACAAGTTTAAGGGTTTTGTCAAGATTAAAGGATCAAGTCTACAACAATTGTCTACAAAGCAAGACCTCATCTTGGAACAGGTTGACACCATGGAAGCAACCTTGATCCACACTCAAAGTAAGGCATATTGAAAGCAAGAAGGCACTGCCATCTCCAAGGTTATGAAATCAAGCAAGGATCATCTCCTTGCCCTAGAAGAAGACCATCCGAGGAAGTGGAAAATCATCAAAAGGGAGCAACCTTTTCTACTAAGGAAAGGCTTTCTCACTTGAAAGGAGCAAATCATCAAATGGGAGCAACCTTTTCTACTAAGGAAAGGCTTTCTCACTTGAAAGAAGATCATCTAAGAAGAAGCCCTCATACATCTTCTTCAACCATCATCAACATGATCAAGGTGAAGATTTCATCTTCACATGACAAGTAAGTATCTTTTCAATTTATAAATTTGGTTAAATGACTTCATGAATTGCAAGGACATCTATAAGTTGATGGGTCATCAAGATTCTTTGCATGAAGAAGGAGGATAGTCATAGTCCTCTAAGAAGCTGAAGTCATTAAACATATCAATAGGTATCCTTTGAATTTATGGAAAGGGATTCTTATGAAAGATCCCCTCACATAGCAATATTGGAGACATCAAAGTGATGTAGATGATAAACTCATTCTCTAAAGATGCAATGAAGAAGGTCACATGAAATTTGATCTACATGAAAGTAAAGGGTATCAAAGGATGTAGGATATCTTCCATCTACAAGACCTAGAAAGGAAGATAACCATAATGCACTAACAAATAATCAAGGTAACAAATATCCATAAGATAAGAAGGTTAACCTTAATGCACTAACAAATAATCAAGGTAACAAATATCCATAAGATAAGAAGGTTACCTCATTCGACAACTTATGGTCTTTATGCTAAATAGATAAAGACAAGTTGATGGCAAAAGTATTGAAGGGTAAAGGACTAAATCATGTGCAGAAAGGAAATGGAAGTTTGGTCCTCAAACAAGGCAGAATAGGTATAGCTAAAATTATGGAAGCTCATATCACTGGACAGATGGAGGAAGTTGAAGAAAAGGGCCATGGAAAGAGGGAGTAACAAATCTCTCATGAGTAAGATGGTATCCCTCACAAAAGGGTCCTATCATAAGCTTCTGCTATAAGATATGACAATGATGATAAGATGCATCGTGGCATCATGGAAGCATTAGAAACAAGAACTCATGACATCTCCATGGGAATCATGAAGGACAAAGTCCATGATAGACAAAACATGAAGGATATAGGTCTTAGAAACCTCAGTGGACATTGTAGGAAAGGAAGAAGTCATCTAGGACAAGGCTCATCATACATCAAGTCAAAAAGGAAACATCTGCCAGTTGGGGATATACCAGATCCTCAAAATTCTCTGATGGAATCCTCATCGTAGGATTCACTAATCTAGAGAGGAAGCAAGTGTTTCAACAGGAACTCCAACTCATGGAATCCATGAGACGATGACGTGATGACATGAAGCAGATCAAGGGATTGAAGATCTCTTCAATCAAGGAAGCTGCTGGAAGAAGCCTCGATGACCTGAAGGTAAAAATAAGGTATGTATGCTTGTGTTTAATATTATAATGACATGTCATATGGTTGTAGGTAACATAGATCATTACTTCTATCTTGAGAAGCATGATCAAGAGAAAAAGGATCTCCTCCTCTGAAAGGATGTAAGAAGACATAAGACATACTAGATGAAATCAACATAATATGTCCCCATATGAATTATGAGGTGGCTGATCACAACTAAGAAACTCTGATTAAAAGACCCCTGGGAATGGAATGTGTAAGGAAGGAAGCGATCGTAAGATATGCAACCCAGATGAAGGCAATCAACATCTAAAATATCAAGAAGACTTGACTAGAAAATATCCAGGAAAGATATGAAGACTCTGATGATGTAGACCCTTGACAATGGATATCTTTGGGAGATGTGTCAACATGAATGCAGGATGCTGATACCCACAGAAGGATGTCATGATGAAGAGCCACCTAGTAAGGTACGATTTAATGGTATATTTGATTTCTTGAATAATATCTGGATAAGTTCATGTAGGGCTACTTACAAGTACAACTAGCATTCATGTGATGAATGGAAGAAGCATGATGAGAAAGTAGTCATATGACGAAGGTTCCAAATATGAAGAAGGCCACTTTCCATGAAGAAAGGAATGACATGACGAACTAAGGAGGAAAGTGATTGATGACTGTTGCCCTACAAGAAAGAAGCTCAACTGATTTTCATGACATCAAGGAGAGAAGTTGATCAAGCAGCTGAAGGACCCACGAAGAAGAAGTTGCTGATGTATAGAAGAGTCCTTAGCTAAGAGGGAGCTCTGATAGGTCCCTGATCAAGAGGGAGCTTGGATTAGATCACCCATAATTAAAAGGAAGTGACAATTGTGTTTTTCTATCTCATGTGTCACGCACTAGACCGGGACTAACAACCATAAGTCTAGGTGAACGCCATGAATGGAAATGTAGACACATGATAGACACAACATTCTTGTCTTTACCTGGAAGATAGAATGGAGGATTGGGTAATCATCTGGCATCTGATGCTCTTTGAGGATGTGTAGGGCATCCAAGATAAGAGTAGGCAAGATCACTGATATTCTTTGAGGGCTGGGAACCCAAGATAAGAGTAGTCCTAGAAGGTCATACTCAGTGAACACCCGGGTGGGTATGTACCTTGAGAGAATGATAAAGGTGTCTATAAATCATTAGTCTCGCCAACATTGTGCTATGATCTTATGAGAGATAAAGCTGTTAGTCAAGGCCTTGCTATAAACAATGTTGGTTACTATGATGCTATACAGATGGGTTACCAATCCGATTCTTCTTATGAGAAATTCTTCAGATTGAGAATGACCAAGTACCATTATAAATACCTCCCTAGTTAAGAGGGAGTGTTGAAGAAAGTATAACTAGGTTCAGTATTTACAAATGTAATTTTGATCTTTGTACTTGTCAAGAAAAAGAAATATTATTTTTGTAAATTATAAGAATGAGTTTCTTGCTCATTCCATAGGTCTAGGAAAGTCAAAGAGTCAAAGACATGTGTAAAGAGCTCTTCTTGAGCATATATGTAATGTATATGAGTCAACCTAGTGTCTAGATCAACCCTCCAAGACAAGCACAATCCTCTTGATGAAGGCAGCAAGCAAAACAATGAAGAAAGCAGTTATCGAATTAAAGGATGTCATGTCGGCTTGCATTGAAGACACAACTCTTCATTGGCTCAGGTCGGCTAAATATGGAGGGCAAACCACTATATATACCCAGCTGGGGTATCCGCAAAAGACAAGGAAGAAACTCAGACTTGTCTGAGATTTTCGGGACTCTATCACAGGGTAATACGCATGAATACAGGGGTCTGAAATACGCATGACAGGAGGACGCAATCTTGGGTATCTCTGAAGTAATTACAGTCTTGGTGTAATAATGATTTCAGTGCAAGATACAATCTCGACATACTTGTGAATGGAGAGATACAATCTCGGCATACTTAAGAGTTACGTGACAGTTTAGTCAAAGTCTCGGGATAACTATAAGGAAGAAATCTTGGTGATCAAACAGAGACATACCTGTCTCGACATTATTTCTGAACGCATAAATATGATCACTGTAATCACTGTCTCGGCATAACTATAGTCACTGTCTCATTGTCTCGGCATGTTTGAGGAGGATCCACAAAAGCACACATGATCTCGGCATACGTAGAGGAGCATATACTCTCAGCATAATTATGATGATAAAGATCTCGTTGACCCTATAGTAATGCTCCTTGTCTTGACATTCAAGCAATCATGTAAACACAATCACGATCCTAATGAAGGCAGAGCTGCAAGATCATGATCTCAGTACAACACTCATGGATGTATACATATATCAATATGAAGATCTTGTTGATGAAGACCTCAGTGAAGATGCAACTATGATGTTGCAGCAGTAATGAAGATCTCAGTGATGCAGTGATGATCTCAGCAGTGACAAAGAAGAGGATTGGTGTCTTGGTCTTGGAGTGGCTTAGAAGGTCAAGGGTCATGGTCTTGGTATTCGTCAATTGGAATCTCTATAAGAAGAATTTTGTGCGGGTTTTCCTCTCCAAGAGGGAGAGGTTTTGGCCTTGGCAGATAGCCAACATTGTGTGTTCTTGTCTCCTTGTTTTGGTAGCTATTTGATGAACTAAGAATACACACTATAATAATAAGTGAAGACTATGCTAAGAATAAAAGTTAAAACACCTCACAAATAGTTATCAAGCAAGAACCACATTAATTCTAATTGTCTTAGATTCTTCAACATTGGGTTCCCTAGAAAAAATTTGTGTTAAAAAGAAAAGTTAAAACACCTCACAAATAGTTATCAAGCTAAGAAGAACCACATTAATTCTAATTGCCCTAGATTCTTCAACACTGGGTTCCCTAGAAAAGAAAATTGTGTTTTGAATTGTGTGCTTGTTTTTATCTTATTCCTATTCCGTTGCAAATTAAGTAGAGAAAATGTGTGTCCTAATGAAAAGGAACTAGCTTTCAGATTGTTCATTCGAGCAGTTGCAGATTTTTGTGGATTTTCTACAGGGTTTATGAATACCCAAGCATCGTCAACATAGAATTGCTTAACTCCAAAAGCAATGCCAACATTAAACTATTGATCCCTTAATCTAAGCACGGGGTCGTAGACAAAGATTATGAAGTACAAAAGGAGAGGGCATACACAACTCAATAGAGAGACAACCATATTTGTAATAAGAGAGAGAGAGTGGGCTTGTGATAACCCAACTCAATACAAATGTGGAAGGGTTTATGAATATCTGGTCATCATCAACATAGAACTATTGAACTCTTGAAGACATTCCCTATGTTCCACAAGACTTTGGGACAGGGGATGTGGGTGTAGGGCTAAGTTATTAGAAACGCTGCACCCAACTCCCAAAAATACCGTTTGGTGTTTTGGATACGGAAACGCGTACGAAACGGCTTGGAAACGACATGGAAACGTTTTTGCCACATTTCACTTTTCGGAAACAACTAGCCTGAGATTGGAAACATTTTGAAGGAGTTTCAAGAAAATTTGATCCATTTCTAGAAAATTTCGATATGTTTCTAGAAATTTTGGATACGTTTCTAGAAAATATGGATACTTTTCCAAGTTTCTAAGTTTCTAGTTTTCCAGGTTTCCAATGTTCTAGGCACTTTATTGCAATATATTTTAGGTTTGTTTGTCCAGAGCATGTAAATGCAATTGAATTCTTTGCAGACCTTATATCGATTGATTACAACTCATCTGAATGTTAACATTTATCTTGACAACGGATTCATGACATGATAGAGGTATTTGCCAACAAGTTTTCAACAATGCCAGATCTAAAGGATGAATTTGGAATGGAAACTCATAAGGTATCTATGAAATCAAGAAGGAAAGTTGTTACCCACAAAGTTGGCTGGTGGAAGCAGTTTCTTTGCATTAGGTTAAATTTCTCAACATTTCTTTACTAGTATCATACTTCACAATACTTAATTGCTTAAATTGTGGCATCTTGATTCTTGGTCATATGATCTTAGGTTGTGAATAAATAAATCCAGCTTCTTTCTATGAATTTCAAAGCATCTCTTGTTGTAGCTACTGGAATACAATCCAATTTATAATGTGTAGACGTTGTTATTTACAATGATTAAATTTACATTATATTCGGTGATACTAAACAATATTTCTATGTCATGACTCCTTTAGAGTCTAGACCAAGATACTGTGCAACATACTATTTACAAAGTCAAATTCACTATGTTGCCTCTGTGTTAGTGTTGTCAAATTCATTAGAAAAATATATAATTTCATGAAGTATGATGTGACTCTGAAAACAATCTCATATTCCTTTAAACTGTGAGTGGGTATTGACATTTTAATCAAAGGTGCCAACTTGAATGTTATAATAATCATTGATGATGATGATGACAATGTTTATACTGAATTGATGATGATGATTTGTTTATGTTGAATTCATGATGATGATTATGTATTTTTAAATATAGAATCTAGATTCTAAAGACTAAAAGATGAATGATAATATGAAATTTTTATTTTATCATATGATAAAATAAAAATTTCATATTATCATTCATCTTTTAGTCTTTAGAATCTAGATTCTATATTTAAAAATACATAATCATCATCATGAATTCAACATAAACAAATCACCGTCATCAATTCAGTATAAACATTGTCATCATCATCATCAATGATTATTATAACATTCAAGTTGGCACCTTTGATTAAAATGTCAATACCCACTCACAGTTTAAACGAATATGAGATATGTCGTTTCCTTGCCGGTATCCAAATTTTTTGAAAATTTGTTGTATCTGTTTCAAACCCCGTATCCATATCCGCTCCTGTATCTGTTTCAGTGCAACTTACGTGTAGGGAGATGCACAAGGGGGACGTGTGGGAGTACCCTCAAATTTTAGGGATATTTAAGGGTGATGTCAGGGTTATATAATATTTTTTTAGTACACACACACATATATGCTTTCAATAATGAAAGCATAAATACATTGATCCATATTCATCATTTTAGAATCCACATTGATTTAAAAGTTAAATTTATCATTCATCATTCTTGTTGGACACCTAATCCTCTAAGGGTTGGTGTGGAATGTGAACAGTCACTGAAGTCCAAGAGACCACTTGGTATATGAAGACCAAGGGTCAGAAGGAATTGTATTTATATGTGAATATTGTTAATAGAATGAAACTCACGATTTATCCTACTCTTGCTGTCGACATTCCATGTGAGTTTTAACATGGTATCAGAGCGGGCGAATTCTGGCCCTGCTCCAATTTGAACCACTGGTTTTTTGGTCTTTCTATTTGCATTCTCGACATAGCAAAAAACGACGAGTCTCCTCATACTCAGCATAAAGCCTGGGGAAGCCAACAAGAAATGAATGGTCGTGAACGTTATTGTTGGTGACTCTGTCCTCTCAGCTCCCACATCTTGAGCCTGGGCGCTCAGCGCTACCATCCACACCTAACTAAAGGTTGTCAGATCTGCCTATTTACCTATCTGCTAGTGTTTTTGTGCCAGTCTTCTCATATCAAATCTTTCTGCTCAGTTGTAACTCCTATGTGCCTATTGCAGTTGCTCTGAGGAGCGCCAACAACCTATTACATATCTATCTAAAACCTTTTTTCGTGAAGGCTTAGGGGGCAAAGAAACGCTCTCTGCCATTGCAGAAGTGTCGCTCTGCCATTCTGGACGCTACCTTGTCTATTCTTATCTGGTCTAACACGATTTATCCTTGGCTAGCATTGTATGCATAACACATCAACGTTCCCTTCACCATAAGTTATTCCTCTCTGCCTCAGAATCGCCCGTCTGATATATGTGCTCCGAAAAACGAGTATCATTGTTATGCCTCAAAATTCCTCAAAATGCCTCTGCCATCCTGAGCTAGTCCGAGCTAAGTTTAGAAATAGGCCAATATAACTCCTTTGACATCTCTCTTTCCTAACTGCACTCTGGTTGCGTACAGTGCTGAAAAGCATTAAGATATGTTTCTCTACCCTGTAGCTCCTTTGCTTTATTAAATTCTTTCTAGCAGCCCAACTAATTACAAATATGTAATGCTCTCTCTGCATGCCCAACATCTCGGTGTGTTCAACCATATACGTTCTGCCACATTGTGTGGGTCGATTCAAATTTTCTGTGTGAAATTTCAATCAGTTTGTGTGATGGATGACTCTCCTTGAGATTTGAAGGTCGTGCACTGGAATATTTTTAACACTGGTCTGACCTGTTGGATATGAAATACAGAACTGAGGAGAGACCTCCTTTTGCCACCCTCTCTTTCTGCTGCTTATGCTTCTCAGTGCTTGCTCGTCGGATACATTATTGCAGCAATTGTTGAAATACTTTGATAAAAATAATAGTAGATAGCAAATTCGGAAAAGGATTTCCAGGAGACGCCGAAAGGACTAATCCAATCAGCTCACCGCAACAAGCATGACGGTGCAGAAGATATTGTTGAATCTTTCTTGAATCCCAATCAAGATAAGAGGTTAAGGAAGTTTTCCATATTTTTCAAAAGTCACACAGGATTTCCAGGTTCAATTACGACACATAGTTTAATGAACAGATTCAGTGTTGGACAAGAAAAAGGAGCAAATACGCTTCTTCAGTTTGTATATTATTATTTTCTTCCAAATTGAGTGATAGTGATAGGGTCATGCAGTTGCAGTTGGTCTATGTATCAAAGGCGAATGCATCCTAATGAGTTAAGGTTGTTGAAAGATTACAACGTAATGCATTGATATTAATTGACGCTGCCCCAGGTTCGTGATGCAACAATTTGGAATCTGGCTGTTTGGTTCTTTACTAGTAGTACTGGATTACAAAGGGAAGACTTTACTTTTGTAATGGATAGTGCCCATGCCCACGAAGGAAGTAAAGAGAAGATGCTTTTGCAGATGAGTATTGCGAGGGGTCAGTTTTATGGGAAAATCGAAAAAAGAAATAAAAAATGGGTATGACGCCCAACATTTCAGTCAAGAGCTCATGTCCAAACCTGTCATAAAATTAGTCTCTGTTGAGGGCGTGGAGGAGGCGATATTTGAGATGTGATTCCCATAACCACACGACTATACACATTTTCTGGTAGAATAATATCATTCCCAGTTATACTGTTACCTTGATTTCCATTCAATGTGAAGGAGGAGACTGAATTCTTATTGTTGTCGCTTCCTTTTTAGTGGAAATCCCCTTCCAAGTATATGCGTTGAACCAATAAGCTATGTGAAACTACGTACACAGTTCTGGTACAGTTTTATTCACCACGACCATTGAGTGCATATTTTGGCATATGAAGAAGAGAATCTCAATGAAGGTCAACCCATTGTATTAGTATGCAAATTTTGTTGGATGTAGTGTTGAATAGTTTGAATGCAACCATGCGATGCATATGGTTCAATGCTTGAATGTTGCGTGGGATGATGCTTATGGAACTATAAAAGGAAGCAACAAATTCAAGTCACTTGCTCCAGTTGTGAAGATTATTACAACAAATAATTGAAGGTTCATAGTTGTGATCAGTTTTAAGTGTAATTTTGACAATGGATAAAATAACTGGAATTGGTGAAGTATTAGAGTTCTTAAAAACTCTGAGACATTCCTCTGATCATGATACAGTAAGAATCAACAAAGCTTCTCTTGCTGACATTAGAACTAGTTTGCACAATGCACAAGAAAAAATTGAGTTTTTGCAGCTTGAGACACAACTACAACAAGAAGAGCTACAACATAATAGACATCATTCTGAACCTATTTTTGTTCAGAACATTGAGACAGATTCCCATCAACAATAAGAAATTGCAAATGCAGTACCCATTTCAAGAGCAGTTTTGTATAAAGATGCAGATATTCAGGTTCCACTTCCCAAGCCCATCATCAGACCTTGGGAAGAACTTCGCCATAACAAGCACAAAACTGGTCTTGGATATGACAAGGAGTGTCCTTTCATATTCTAGATTACTCAAAGTCCATCCAGTTTCAGAGTGCTGGATTTCTTTATGACAGTTCATTCTTAGCTGTTCCAGATTCTACTCCTCTTCCACAACAACAACATAATGTTAAATGCCAACATTTGTGACTGAGTTGGCCATACGAAAGATCAATGTTTTGATCTTCGTCCATGTGAGCGCCGTCATAAAACCACTCATTCTTCAAACAAATGCTTCAAAAACAAGCTTCCTGCAAGAACAAAGATTCATCTTGGATGGATCGTTTCTTGGCAATGGGCTTCAACAACCAAGAAGATATTTCAGTCATATATCATAATCTCTTCTAGAATATTAAAAGGTCTTGCAGTTGAGTTTTTTTCCATCTTCTCACCTTGTATCTGACAGGGGGGGAAGTGATGGTCATCTACAAGCTTCAAAGCCACATCAAGCGAGCCTGAGCCACAACCTGCCACACCAGATTCAGAGTTGTAGCTAGAGACAGAGATGCCCCTGAGCATGCCTTTGGTTGGTGGTTAGCCTTAAACCATCTATGTGCGGTGAGACCTCCCTTTTTAGGTTGAGGTTCTCCCTTTTTATGCAGGTTGTAGACCTCCCTTTTCTAGGTTGAAAGTCTCCCTCTTCAAAGCATTAGGAGCACTTCCTCTAGTAGAAGACTTCAGCGTCATGCCAGATTTGGAAGAGTTCCGGGAATTGCATTAAACATTCCAATGTTGGTGGTCATCCTTAAACCACCTCCTTATGCAAACATTTCAGAGAGCACATTCAGCCTAGTGCTGCCATGCATTTTTGCACCTTTTGTATTACAACTCTCTTCTTGGACTCATACATACCCCTTCGGATTAAGGGGGGGCATGTTGGACACCTAATCCTCTAAGGGTTGGTGTGCAATGTGAACAGTTGCCGGAGTCCAAGAGACCACTTGGTATATGAAGACCAAGGGTCACAACGAATTGTATTTATATGTGAATATTGTTAATAGAATGAAACTCACGATTTATCCTACTCTTGCTGTCCACATTCCATGTGTGTTTAACAATTCTAGATTCTAAATTGATTTAAAATTTAAATTCATCATTCTAAAATTTAATTATTACTAAGCGAAATAGAATATAGTAGATACTGAAGTCAGAAGATTGGGATAGTAAATTGATATAACTCAAACTCAAATAGTAAAGAGTAATGAGTTAAAGAATCAGTCTAAGCCTTAAGGTCATCGATATCTAGAGTCACGACTCAAAAGTTAAAACTGAAAATAAAAAATGGACAATGAGCATTGAAGGAGCACCGCGAGGGAGGAGAGGCAATAGTTAACTGGTAAGTCAGATAGCATTGCGCAGTAAGCCGAGTAGAGGTAAGCTTGCTAAATCAAATGAGTTGGGGATTGCAAATTAGTTTAGGTTTTGATATTTGTTATGTATTTTTCTTTCTAGTTTTAAGTTTTTAATCGAAATTTTGTTTTTTATAATTTATATATATATTTTTTAAATTTCAAGGGTTACCTGTCCCCCATCAAGAGGGGTGCTTCTGGGCTTGGTGCTGTTGATTAAATGTTAGTTCTAGACCCTCATACATGATAGAATCCAATGGAAACATTGCAATGCCCCCAATCTTGAGAACTGTTAAGTCTGTGGATTTTGAGTGGGATCTAAAATTCCACTTTCTCCATATGAAATCCAATGAGGTCAGAACCACTCTCAAACATCCTGAGTCAATTAATGGTAATGCTAAAAATTTAAGTAAAATGATGAAAATGAAAGATAAAGGAGAATGTCACTTTTATTCTTATCACTACCATTAATTACATAGCATTAGTAGGGCTAGGGTTCAATATTAAGCTTCCCCACTCAGAAATTATTGTTTTCAAGCAAAATTAATGAGGGACACCTAGCCCTTTATGGAGGAAGGGGGCGCCCACAAGATGTTTCCCCTTATGTCTCCCCAAAAGAGGGACATGGAAAATGTTTCCCTAGGCGTCCCCTTGTCCCAAGAGTGTGAGAAGCGTGGGGTGCGTGCACCCCACCTTGGGGGACACGTCTCCGTGGAACAATGTTTACAAAGACAGACATACTGATTCCGTGACTAGAAAAGCAAAATGAACATGACCATGGCCAGAACCAACTTGCACAAACTACAATGTGAGACTAGAAGATGAACAATCCCCAAGGCATAGTGAGGAATATAACATGTAGAATATATGCAACAGAAACAAGACTAAGGATGTCTGGCTTGTAATCCCAATGTGCCCTTTCTAGAAGTGGGAAGCGCCTTGCACAAACTAAAATGTGAGACTGGAAGATGAACAACTCCCACGGCATAGTGAGGAAATATAACATGTAGAATATATGCAACAGAAACAAGACTTAGGATGTCTGGCTTGTAATCCCAATGTGCCCTTTCTGGAAGTGGGAAGCGCGGGGTGCGTGCACCCCACCTTGGGGGACACGTCTCCATGGAACAATGTTTACAAAGATCGACATACTGATTCAGTGACTAGAAAAGCAAAATGAACATGACCATGGCCAGAACCAACTTGCACAAACTAAAATGTGAGACTGGAAGATGAACAACCCCCAATGCATAGTGAGGAAATATAGCATGTAGAATATATCCAACAGGAACAAGACTGAGAATCGCCAGCTTGTAATCCTAATGTGCCCTTTCTGGAACAATATCTCTTACAATTTCCAAATGCACATCAATACTGATTCAACAACTAGTATTGCTTTGGTTTTGACTGAAATTGGACTGCTGAACAAGATGGATGATGCTGGTCTAGTTAATTTCAACTTCACTAGCAAGATGAACTTTAGCATGACTGAAACCAACTCACTCAAACCAAATCATGAGACTGGAATTTGAACTACCCCCAAGGCCCAGTGAAGTAATATAACATGTAGAATGTGCAACAGAGACAAGACTGAGGGCAGTCAACTTGCAATCCTAAGGTGCCCTCTCTACAATGATGTTTGCTACAATTTCCAAATGCACGTCAATACCTATCCAAAGAACTACTTTTGAGTAAAACTAGACCATTTTGACCAAAGTGGATGATGTGATCTGGTGCCTCAACTGTACTTGATGTGACAGGTGAATATGACCAACAAACCATTAATGTAATTCATTGTCAACTTAGTAGTATTAATAAGATGTCATAGGTTCTTTTCCCACTTGCAATTGCTCTGGTGATTAGTGCAGCATGCCTCGTTTTGATGGTCTAGATGAGAGGTCATATAGTTTATTGTTCTTTCTTCAATTATGAAGATCTATGTGCTCTTGGGCAGATTGACAGAGGCCTAACTAGAGGACCGACAAGCAGCAACTGAAAGTGCCAGCAATCTCTGGCATCTAATAACAGACATCCTAAATTATATGCACACACTACAACAAAATTAACAGCAGACCTTTCAATTAGGTCTGATTTGCCCTTTTCATCTGATTTGATTATATCGGAGGAAAAGCCCATGAAGGCTCTGGACTTCTCTTTAAACTGGGAGGAGCTAATTGTGCAATGTGCCCAAGCCATCTTACATATTTAATATCACTGTTCTGTAAGAGAAATCATATTTGGAATGCCAGTGTTTTCTGTTTTGCATAGATTTTAATTTTTTAATATTTTTACTAATATCTTGGTTATGCATTCCTAGTTTGGTTGCTTTTGTATTGTCAATGAGAATAAATTACTGTACGGATACAATCATTTATAGATATTTATTTATGGTTAAATTTTACCATGAGATGCTTTACAGCTCTTGTAATCACTGTTTCTATATTGATTACTGTATTTAGGTAAAATTATGGTGTGATTGCCCATTCTGGCCTGATGATGGGATGTGCCGTCTCAGAGATTGTAGTGTCTGTGAGTGTCCAGAACATGAGTTTCCTGAGACTTTTAAAGGACCAAATGGACAGCTTCCTGTTGATGACTTAAAATGCCAAGAAGGAAAACCTCAAGCTATGGTTGACCGAACTCTAGATAAAAAGGCTTTCAGCGGCTGGATGGAAACCGACAATCCCTGGACATATGATGATGAGACGGACAACTGTGAGTATTAGTTTCCTTTTTAGGAGTCTGGAGGTGATGATATATGTAAATAAAGCATTCTAGAAGTAATTTGACAGCAGCAAAATATTCTCAATTTGGCAATAACGGAATATTATTAACAATTACTAGGACATTTTGGCAACATAGAGATTCCTTCGTAATAATAATCTTTTTGTTTGTTCTTTTATGTAGCGGAAATGACATATGTGAATCTTCTACTAAATCCTGAACGTTACACTGGATACATGGGGCCATCAGCTAGAAGGATATGGGATACGATATACAAAAAGCATTGTATGAACGGTGAGTTTATAGTTACACAACTATATGACGTATAGTTTTATATGACAGCATACATTGCTACCCTCAAAGATGTCAAGCATTGGTTTCCCATAATTCAATTGGATTTTGAGGAGGGCCTACATTGTTTTCACCCCCACATTCGTGACTTTTGTCTATCTAGCAGATGTGCGTAATATTCCAGTATTCCTGTCTACCTAGCAGATGTGCATAATATTCCAGATAATCCTATTAACATTTAGCAGAACCTTCAAGTTTATTTATCTCAGTGGTTAGCTCGACTAATTGAGTGTTGTAAATTATAAGCATGAGGTCACATGGTCAAGTCCCTGGTTGGTTGTCTCTATGAATTGTGGGCTTCAGTTGATGTCCCCATCAGGTTATGTTGTGAAAACTGCAACTGTTCAGTTTACCCTGAGTACCAACCATCCTTGTAATGAGACAAAGTGCCTGGTGGGCTTCCCTGTGATGTACATTCCGTAAAAAAAAAGAATTTTTGTGTTTCTTTAGATAAAGCTTATCTGCTTCAATAAAATAATAGATAATGACACCTGAGCACCTTGGAGGGTGCTATACTCTAATGACAATATGTGATATCACCAATTCATAAGGAATTTTATGTTATTGTTGAGTTGTAATATTCCTCAACGATTGTGTTATTGGTATTTCTGATTTCTCCTTGTTTGTTCTATATCTATGTATGTTATAGATTTACCAGGGGATGCTTCTACAGAGAGGCGGGTTTTCTACAAGCTTATTTCAGGAATGCATTCTTCCATTTCAGCTCATATTGCTAAAGAATATCTACTAGACGAAGGAAAAAATTTAGTAAGTTCTCCCAACTGATCCTTTTTTGGGTTGGTTATTTTCCTTTTCAAACATACACTAGATGGAAGAATTTTGTAAGTTCTCCCAACCGATCCGCTCTTTTGGGTTTGCGTTTCTTTGTTGTGTCGAAGATACATTCAGAAAGTTATTCTGTCGTATTTTCTGAAGCTTGAACTTATGTGCCATTACTCTGTGCTGTGTTTTCTATTTCTGAGAATAGAAAGATATCTTGGCATATGGTCTCATTCTCTATTGTGGTTGATTGTGATCATCTTTTTTAAGTGGGGACCGAATCCACCTCTGCTCTATGAACGGGTGTTGAAACATCCTGACCGTGTCAGAAACTTGTACTTCACGTTTCTTTTTGTGCTTCGAGCAGTGACAAAGGTAATGAATTACTTATTATTACTTTCAAGTTCCATTACACTGCGATAAATTGCTGATATCCTTTGTATGAGTCGGCTTATTATCATTGGGCCAATTTCGTGGTAATTTTAAGCCCTAGTTTTTCAGATACGTGGAAGTGGTGACTAATATCTATATGGATGCGACCCTCTTCTGCAGGCAGGAGACTATCTCTCTCAAGCAGAGTACAATACTATGAATTCATTAGAAGACCAAAATACATTGCCATTGGTTAAGGAACTTGTATACAACAAGCGGTTGCAATCAGCTTGTCCAATTCCTTTTGATGAGGCCAGGCTATGGAAGGGTGAAAATGGAAATGAGTTGAAAAGTCAAATTCAGTTGCAGTTCAGAAATATCAGGTTTGTATTAAATGACAAATTTAATGGAAGTCCTAGAGTCTATGGATTATAATAGTGTATAAAATTGCACTGATAATAGTGTATAAAATTGCACTGGTTGCATCGAGAGGCACACTACAGTTTAGTATGGGCAGATTAAAACAGTATGGGCAGATGTTGTAGTGACTAATTAGATTAGATGTTGTAATGAAGTGCCAAATAAAAAAATTATAATAATATATAACATAATGTTGGCTCAATTTAAAAGTAATAAAGTGCAATTGCATCGAGAGGCACTCTACAGTTTAGTATGGGCAGATGTTGTAGTGACTAATTAGATTAGATGTTGTAATGAAGTGTCAAATAAAAAAATAATAATAATATATAACATAATGTTGGCTCAATTTAAAAGTAATAAATGTAATAATAAAAAAATAAAGTTGATTCAATTCAATTTGTTATGTTGTACTTTTGTTTTTATTAATAACAATTACAAACAATTTCTTCGGTAAAAATTCATAATATGTATATAACAAAAAAATTAAATAATTACAATTCATATTTGTAAATTCATAATATGTATATAACCAAAAAAATTAAATAATTACAATTCATATTTGTAACCATGATACCTGAGAACTTTATATTTAAATTTAATAAAAATACAACTAGAAATAAAAATATTTATTTATATATAAAAATGTGAAATATATATAAAATATAAATAGTAATTTTAAATTAAGTTCCATTTTACCATAAAAATGAAAATAATAATGGTTCATATTCATAACCATGATATTTCATAACTTTATGTTTAAACTTAATTAGTAAAAATATCAAAACTTAATACTTACAATAAGCTGTCTCTTTTTCTAAAAGAATAGGAATATATATATATACACACTAAAAAAATAAGAATATATACATACACACACGGGACAAGTCAAATTTTTTTTTTTGAAACATGTCAAAGAAAAAATTGTCAAGGTATTATCAGGGTTTTAAAAAAAATAAGAATATTTCTATATAGAGATGTGAAATTTATACACATTATTCATTTTAACTTGAGATCTGCGAAGCGCTGAGAGAAATGAAATCTTTTCAGGTGCAAACCTTTTTGGAAGTTTTGCACTCTTAAGAGATTTGATCCTTCTCAGCGCTGGGTAGATCTGGAGTTAAGATAGATTTATGCTGGTTTGAAAAAGATAGATGATCTGATAAAGATGTAATCAATTGCTACACAAGTCATAAGTCATTCTTGTTTGTTGTATATTGTATGTGCTATACACTGTGTTGGATAAAAAATAAGAATATTTCTATATAGAGATGTGAAATTTACATACATTATCCATTTTAACTTGAGATCTGCGAAGTGCTGAGAGAAGTGAAATTTTTTCAGGTGCAAACCTTTTTTGAAGTTTTGCACTCTTAAGGGATTTGATCCTTCTCAGTGCTTGGTAGATCCGGAGTTAAGATAGATTTACGCTGGTTTGAAAAAGATAAATGATCTGATAAAGATGTAATCAATTGCTACATAAGTCATTCTTGTTTGTGGTATGTTGTTTGTTATATGTGCTATACAGTGCTTTGATGGACTTTGTTGTATGTTGTTTGTTGTATGTGCTATACAGTGCTCTGATGGACTGTGTTGGATGTGAAAAATGTCGGCTGTGGGGGAAGCTTCAAATCCTTGGTCTTGGAACAGCTATGAAAATACTTTTCTCAGTGGATGGCAATGACTTGATAAACCCATCGGTAAGAATGGTTTTTCTAGAAGTGGGAGCTTCCACTTGCAGTTGTTTCACATCATACATTTCGTGATCATGCATTATTGCTATTTAGTAACATGCTGTTGTTTATTTTATGTTGTTGTATAACAGGCACAGCTGCAGTTACAAAGAAATGAAGTGATTGCATTAATAAATCTTCTCAGTAGATTATCAGAGTCAGTTAAAATACTGGACGATTTAGCCCCTGTAACTAAGGATGCTATAAAGGATGGACAAATTGCAGCCTCCAGTCTTCAGAGTTTATAGAGAGCATCTTTTCCTTCATTTTGCCTCTGAAGGATTATTTGGAGATACCTGTCCTGAACAAATCGGATGGTGCATGCTTTGATCAGCTTTGGTCTAGCGATACCGCCCTTTAATCTTTTTAACGTGGGATGTTACAATCATTAAAATGTACATTAACTAATGAATGGTGTATGCTTTGATCAACTTTGGTTTAGTTATACCGCCCTTGTCTCTTTTTGACGTGGGTTGTTAAAATCATTGAAATGTACATTAATTTAAAACAGTAGTTCATTTGGCATTGGCCCATGGTTGTGACATTGAAATGTGCATTGACATCTTAGAACTATGGTCCATTGACCCATGGTTGTAACATTAAAATGTACATCAACGTCTTAAAACTGTAGTGCATTGCTTTATGTTTGTAAGGAGCACTGATATGAGGAGAAGTAAGGTTTGAATCTTATGGATACCTTCCCTGCCAAATGATTAACTTTAATGAGACTTCTTAGAACTGTAATTTTATAATTCAGACGCAAAGTTGCTGAGAACTGTTTAGATACAGTGTTTTGGAGTGGGTGAAAGCGTTCAAATTTGATTCATCATCATCTGGAATGACAAACGGCATCTATGTAATGTTCAGGAATCAATAATCATACTCGATTCTCTTATCATAATGATTTTCTTTGATTACTTTGTAAAAAGGTACATTTTTTTACAGGGGTGATAATCAGATTGTGAAGGGAGCTTTGAACTGTAAGTATAAATTGTGGCATATTTTTCCTTTTCCTTTTGCCCTTTCCATCTTTGCTTCGAAAAACACTGCATCCATGGGCAATAAGCACTGGCCATAGGCCGTCAAGATTTTTGGGACTCAGCCTAGTCTAACTCTGGAGCATGCTTACTGGGAATTGAACCTGCTCTTTTTCCCTTTCGTTAGCGAGAGTGAACACATCACATCATTTTCTCTTTTCCCATGTTTCTTTGAATCGTTCTATTTATTCTTCTTGGGTTGAAAATTGTAGGTAGAAAGGCTGAAAGGAGATGTAGTTTTCCTTTGGTAGTAGATCCAGAGCGATGTTCTTTTGGACTTTTCCAAGATTAAAGCCTCCCTTGCAATTACACGACGCACGTTAGTTAACAGAGAACATGATATTTACCAAACTTAGTTAAGAGAGAACATGAAATTTACCAAACTGAAAAGAAACTTACAAAGCTTGCGGCATAGAAGTAAATATTCAAATTTACAAGTTGTATTAGTACATTGTCATACCTAATGCATCTGTGAAATGAGCATCACACTTAACGAGTTTGTGAAATGAGTATCACAGCTAATGATTGTTAGGAAATAGAGAGCGTGATATTTGCCCACTGAGAAAACATGCAACGTATTGTCTATAATGCGACTTTTTGACATTCCGGTGATGGAATCCGGCGGAAGAAATTGAGATGAAATCATGATTTGTTGCAGTTAAAATGGTTTTTTAACTGCATATTCGGATTCAGCACCCTGAAAAACCCCTGGGACGGTTTCATTGTGCAGAAATTAGCTATCAAACTTGGATTCCAATAAATTACTGCCGGATTTTCACCGGAAAAAATTGCCGGAAAGGCTTTCAAAAAGTCGCGTTAAAGACTACTCCGAAGTCAATATGGAAAATCAACGTAGGAGTCAACGTAGAAGTCAATATGGAAAATCAACGTAGGAGTCAGTATGCAAAATTACGAATTGGAAATCCCTACATTATAAAACCAAATGCGTCTGTTAAATGAGTGTAACCTCACTGTACACCTTTTAAATTGTTAGTCCTTTCTTTTAGTTCTCCATATATTAATTGGAAATCCCTACATCATAAAACCAAAAGCGTCTGTTAAATGAGTGTAACCTCACTGTGCACCTTTTAAATTATTAGTCCTTTCTTTTAGTTCTCCATATATTAATTGTAGTATGATTGAGATTAAGACTATCAATAAATATAGAGAAGCGTGCAAAAGATCAGAAATGTGACCAGATGAGATAGAGGCTACATTTAATATTTTAATATGTGATATAATGGTAATTGTAATATGTTTGAGATTAATACAATCAATAAATAGAGAGAAGCATGTAAAAGATTAGAGATAAGCATCTAAAAGATTAGAGATGGGATAATAGGAGGGGTTACCTTTAATATGTGATATAATGGGAAACTATATATTAATGGCAATATGTTTGAGATGGGATAATAGGAGGGGCTACATTTAATATGTGATATAATGGGAAACTATATATTAATGGCAATATGTTTGAGATGGGATAATAGGAGGGGCTACATTTAATATGTGATATAATGGGAAACTATATATTAATGGCAATATATTTGAGATTAAGATTATTGTGATATAATGGGAACCTATATATTAATGGCAATATGTTTGAGATTAAAATTATTAATAAATAGAGAAGCATCTAAAAGATTAGAGACGGGATGATAGGAGGGGTTACATTTAATATCTGATATAATGGTTGTATGATAGATTAAAGATATTTATAAATGTAGAAAGACATGTAAAGAATTAATTATGGGAGAACAAGTTGAGAAAAAGAGTACATTGAATATTTGATATTAACCTCTAGGTATCAATAAAGAGAGTTATGCAAAGAATTAACGAATGGACAAGAAGAGATGGAACTTGCATTTAAGATTTTAGTTGTGTACATAGAAAGGCATGGATTTTATTTGTGTACATAGAAAGGCATGTAAAGAATTAATGATGGGAGAACGGGATGAGATAACAACTACATCGAATATTTGATATTTACCTATGAGGTATCAAAAAATAGAGAGCTATGCAAAGAATTAATGATAGGACAAGATGAGATGGAATTTGTATTTAAGATTTTATTTGTGGTGCATTTTGTTAAAATCTTTGATTCTCAATGAATTCATTTATGATTAGATGGCTATTATAATTTGACATGTCTAGTTTGCATGAATTTAAGGTTTCGAAATTGAATGTTTCTTTATAGACTGGGAGTTATAGAAACTTAACAAAGAATAATGTTTTGCCACTAAATGTTGGCCTAAAAAGGTAGTGATCTCTAACCTAATGTAGAGCTGCTTAATAGTATTGACCTCTCTACACTTTAGTGATCAATTTGTGCCATATCCAAGATGGCCTGAGGTTATAGATAATAGCTTCTCTAGTGAGAATTGCTCCTAGAGTGCCATGGATAGGGGGGTTTTGACAATAAACTACTTCATATGGTGTCATTTTGGTAGTAGCATGTTATGATCGAAATTGGATCAATATATTGTTTGTCATCTTCTTTATGATTTTAGAGTGGAAAAAAGTGGAGGAATCAATTCAGAATACCATTTTTACCTACGGGACCTAGTTTGGGAAATTGGGGTTCGAAACTTTTTGGAAACAATTCGAGGCATTAAATAACATTTTTTGGGGGTAAAACTTTGCCGTTTTAGTGCAACACATTTTTTTCTTTCTTATTCTACACACTGAAATTTCCAATGGTGCAAGAATCACTTCAATCAGAGTTTGTATGCAAAAGTTATGCCACTTGGAATTTCACCTTCTTGTTTTGACCACCATAATTCGAAAGAATGCCATGTCAGCCCCCATTACTCATGGAAAATGGGCTAGCCACATGGTCATGATGAAGAAGACTCTATTTGAGTCAATATTATAATTCTAGTTAAGAGTTGAAGAAGTCAAACTTAATGACTAGTAGGCTATCAGGTTGTGTTATAACTTGACCACTAGGTGGAAAACAAGTTTTGTTCTTTTCGAGTAAATTTTGTTTCACATATAAGCAAAGTAGCCGAGAGGGATGGGGAGAGAGCACACACAGAAGATTTGTGCACTATATTAGTCCACATTTCACATGCCTTACTTTTTTGTACTTGCATCCATTTTCTATTCAAAGAAAGAGAGTATAGTAATCTCACCTTCTAGTTGAGTTTTATTTTGAAAGGGTTTCCCATGATATATCTTGTGTCAATTGTGCTTTGTGGTTTTTTATTTCATTATTCTATATTTTATGTATAATTATAATTTGCATGCATGCACAATAAACAATAATTAATAGATCCAGAAATCTAAGGAGAAATAAACCCTCATAGTATATATTTCAGTTTTTCTAATACATATTTTAGTAGAAGTGTTGTGATGAATTGTTTAGTGGAATATACATGACAATTTATAGACCATGATATGTTGCATTTTACCTCCATTCAACAAGAGGAAGGCATTGTGCTCATTGGTATGGTTTTTCAAAAGTAAAACATTTTAAATATGTTTCTAAGCACTTGTTGACCACTTCTATTTGCTTGTCTATTTGGGGATGATATATACTGTTCATATTTAGTTGTGTGCCTTGAAGTTTAAATAGCTCTTTCCAAAATTTGCTGCTGAACGTGGGGTCTCGATAAAAAACAATGGAAGTGGGTATACCATGTAGCTTGAAGATCTAATCCATGAAGGCCTAGATAATAAAGGAGTGAAAGGATTAGCAAGGGCACATATATGAACAACTTTTGAAAGATGATATACTACCACCATAATTTGTTCCCTGCTTTTGGAAGTCCCATAGTAAAATCCATTGAAATGTCTTTCCAAATTTGTTTTGGGAGTGGTATAGGTTGTAATTCCCCTTGTAACTTTACCCTTTGTCCCTTGTTTCGCTGACAAGCCTCACAAGATGCTACAAAGTCCTAGATATCTGTTTTCATGCCTTCAAAAAAGAATGAATGCTCAATTCTCTTATAGGTTTTATGAAAGCCAAAGTGACATGATTTTGGTGATGAGTGTAGATATTCTAAAACATGGTGTTTGAGGGATGAATCTTTTGCCAAAACAATGCACCATTTATACTGCTATGTATTTTGTTGCATATTTTTTAGGAGATTTGGGAGTTGTTTGAAGTTGTTGGATGAGCTGCCTTAAAAGATTGTTTGCTAGTTGTTCCCCGTGGGCTTCCTCATGCCATCTTGGACTTGGTTACGATAAGGCGAGGAGCGACACATCCTATTCACATTGTTTGGAATAGGCATCGACCACAACATTTGTTTACCCTTCCTCATAATCATATCCCAACATCTCGGTGATCCATTTATGTTTCTCTGGTGAAGACAATCATTGCTCGAGGAAATACTACAGACTGTGATGGTTAATCTTAATTTAAAAATGCCTCCCTATGAGATATGGATGCTAGGTTTCCACCACATGAAGGATAGCCATCATTTCTTTATCATATGTGGATTTTTCCAAATTGTGGTCACACAATTGCTTACTAGTGAATGCCAATGGGTGTTTTTGTATCAATGTTTCTCCTAGACCTCTTCTCGAAGCGTCACATTCCAATTTTTGTTTTTGTTTTTGTTAACTGAGTATTGAAGTAGTGCACATGACTTTCTTTAAAACAATGAATGCTCGTGTGGATTTCTCACTCCAGACAAAAGTATTCCTTTTAAGGAGTGAAGTTAGGGGAATTGCAATTTTGCCATAATCTTTGCATAGCCTCTACTTTCTTGGGATCAACTCATACACTGCGTTGACTTACAATGTGGTCCAATATTCAACTTTAGGAGCCCCAAAAGCACACTTGAAGTACTTGATGAATAATTGGTTACTTTCAAGGGTTGCAAGCACTTATCAACATGCTCTATGTGTGATTCACATGTTTTACTATAGATCAAGATATCATCAAAGAAGACCAACACAAACTTGTGTAGGAAGGGTTTGAAAATCTTGTTCATGAGGCTTTGGAAAGTGGATGGAGCATTATAAATATTGAAAGGCATCACTAGAAACTCATAATGACCTTCATGTGTTCTTAAAGTTATCTTCAAGATGTATGCCTATTTCATCATGATTTGTTGGCATTTTGAACGTAGATCAAGCTTAGTGAAAAAATTTGCTCCATGAAGTTCGTTTGGGACATTTTCAATAAATGGGATGGGAAATTTGTCCTTGATTGTAAACTTAGTGAGAGCCCTAAAATTAGGGCACATGTTCTAAGTGCCTTCCTTTAACACCATGACTACCGGTGATGAGTAAGGGATTATATTGGGATGTATGACTCCTACCTCAAATAGTTCCTAAATGACATTTTTCTATTTTGTTCTTTTGTGCAAAAGTGTGTTGATAAGAACATACATTTGGTGGTTGACTTCTTGGAATTAGGGGAATTCATGTTCATGCTCTCCTTGAGAAGGGGGTAAACCCTTTGGTGTCTGAAAGACATGATAATGTTTGTTAAGGACCAACTACAAATTTGTGTGGATTTTTTTTATTCGCAAACTGTTGTGGATATTTCATTGGATAGTTTGTCGCAACATATATGATAAAACTATATTTAAAAATATGAAATCTACATGATTGGGATTTATTTCTTTTTAGATTTATGGATCTATAGAATATTGTTTATTACATATGCATGCAAATTAAAATTTATGTAGAAAAGAGAGAACAATGAAACAAAAACTCACGAACCACATTTGACACAAGATATATCTTGGGAAACCCTTTTGGGAGAGAACCCAACTAGAAGGTGAGGCTGCTTTGCTCTCCTTCTTTGAATAGAAAATTGGATGAGTACAAAGTATGGCATGTGGTTCGTGGAAACTATAGTGCACAAATACTCTCTGTGTGCTATCTCCCTATAGCTCTCGGTTACTCTTCTTGTTTATGGAACAAGTGAAAAATGGAACCCCTTTTCCTCCTAGTGGCCCAGTTATAACACAACCCGATAGCCTCCTAGTGGTTAGGTTTGACTCTCGCAAATCCTAACCATAGTCACAATATGTACTCTTTTAGAGTCTTCTTCTTCATTATTACGTGGCTAGCCCCTTTTCTATGGGTTATGGGGTTTAATGTGGCATCCTCTCGAATTATGGTGGTGAAAACAGGGAGATCAACTTCTGAGTGACATAACTTTTGCATATAGACTTCAATTGAGATGATTCTTACATCATTGGTAAGGTATTTGTGTGTATAATATGAAAACAATATTTTTCTCAAAAGCAATAAAATTTTACCCCCCATAAAACGTCGTTTGATGCCTCAACATTCTCCTAGAAGGTTTTAGACCCAAATTTCCCACACTGGGCCCTGCTGGTAAAAATGGTCTTATGGGTTGATTCCTCCACTTTTTCGACTCTGAAAGCATCTAGATAGATGAAAAAAAATATAATTTCCAATCCATATCATTTTTTGTGTGTCGTACTATCTATGACCTGCATGTCATTAAATTGGGAGATAGTGCTAGAGCGACCTTTCTTTAATAACTCTCCATACGAGGAGAGTTGACTATTTTAAGGGAGCTTGCCTATAGCCCTCGAAGGCTGTGTACATGTCCCTCTTTACTAAAAATTATGTATAATTCTTTGAAATCCATTGTGACTGGTCCCAATGTGTGTAGCCATTCCCCCCCCAATACTATATCACAACCACCCATGTAGATGGCAAATTGATGGGTTTTGAGTTAATAGTTTCCCATTTGGAGTTTTACATTTTCACATCTTCCCCAACGTTTCATCATACCTCCATTAACGATAATGATTTGAAATTTTTGCATTGGGTGTAAAAAACAATAGGTTTCTTTTGCAACTTTTTTATGAATGAAATTGTGAGTATTGCCACTGTTAACTAGGCCTATAGCTTTAGGACTATAACCTTCCGATGCATGATGTAGCTCTTCCATGTTTGTGGAGTTGAAATTTTTGATGATGCATGCAAGGAGATTAGGGGTTCTTCAAAAGGAAATGATGGTTCAATATTTGGTTGATTTTGAGTGTCGATGTCTTCAACTTGTAGTGCCAATTTCTCTTAAGTGGTTATGTTTTCCATTAGGCCTTGAGTAGTCATATAAATTTGGAACAATTTATGTTCTTTACACCTATGACATGGAACACATTTTTCATCACAATTGTAACCACACTTTCGCACAATGGTCCTTCACCAAGCAATGCGGGTCATACAGATTGAAACTTCTAGTGCCGAAGGTGAATCTTTTGAACTCCTCGATCTCGGCCTCAATAGGCTTGAGATTCCGTATCTCATACAACCTGATTCGCAATTAAGGAAGAGCGAACCAAGGTGCCTTCTTCTTCTTGTGCAGTATTGCTGACAACCCTATCGAGATGTGATATGACACCTCTTGCATGACGAGCTTGTCCATGGAAAACTTCGGTAAAACACACAGAGCCTTCTCTGCGCTGTACATCCGTATGAAGGTGCCAAGGGGTGAGCCATACCAATCTACTATGTCGATCAATGCCTCCATCGCTGCTTGCGACATGTAAGGTGGATCCTGCTCAAATATCATTTTGTACACCAGGGTGACAAAGTGGTCTGAAAGCTGTGTGATAAGTCCGTAGAAGCTACATTCAAAGAACAATTTTCAATAAATGTGCACACATGTTTCCGAAGGTGTCCATTCCCAACTCAAGCTTGGGAACTGCTGACGAGCACAAACTGCATCCAGAATGTAAGCGGACATGTATATCTTCACTGGCTGACCCTTGGGAGGATGCCAGGTTTTTGTCACATGTTCCTTCAATCTGAGAGCCAACATGTCGGACCAGTTGCAAGGTATTCCTTCGCTGGCCAGTTGGTCCAACGCAATCACCCAACTCTGCGGGAAGGTCTCTGTGCTCTCTTGGCCGTATAAGCGACATGCAAAGATGACCAAGTATTGATATGCCTTCCGCAGTATCTTCGTCTTGTAAACCTGGTTGGGTGTTGTCCTGAACTTGGCTGGCTCTTTCACCCAGCTCTTCAAGATATCTCTTGAGTTTGCACTATTGCTGGGTTTGCTGAAGGGTTTCTCCATTGTGATCACCGACTGTGGCAAGTGATACATCTCCTGAAAGTCCTTCGCCCTGAAGGTAGAAAGATATGTTCCACTGGAATTTCTCAACATCATTGTCTCGTGATCAGTGTGTGAGACAATCCAGTGGATCATATCTGTGCATGGAAACGTGAGATACCTGCATGCAATCTGGTACAAGCTAGACTTGTGAATGTTGACATAAACCCTACGGTCTTCCAGATTTTCCTCAAATGTGCTCGAGAATATATCATTGATGTCCTGCCATTTCATCTTGATATCCTTCTCTATGAACAACTTGGTGTCTTCGTACATGGGCAAGCTCATAGACACTTGTTCAACTACATCTCCAGTTGCACTTTCGACGGTGTCCTTTGACCCTACTCTCTTGGAGGCCATCGAACTTGAACTGTTGAGAGGCGGACGAACACCTACGATACCTGGAGGGATAGAAACACTCATGGCAAGCAATTTGTCAGTTAAAAACCAAAACAACTTTGAGGACTGACATGCAACATACCCGGGTGACTGACTGGGAAGATTGCGCAATTTTCACTGGGAGGCTGGGAGACTGACTACCAAAACTCCACAAGACACAGTTCGGGCTGTTAGGAGGCTAGATGACTGCTGGAACTGCGCAATGCTAAGTCCAGCCTAGCCTGCTGAGGACTGAAACTGCACAATGTGCAGTTTTAGTCAACAATGACATGCAAACCCACAAACTGCATTACGTAATTTCTGGGGCCAGTAGGGCACTGCATCCCAGAATTGCGCAATGCACGCCTGGAGGTTAGTCTTGGCCAGATTTGTACATTTTCTAGGAGGAAGGTAGAGCCTTCACGCTCATAAATGCGTATTGCTAGCCGGGCAAGGCGAGGTTTGGGCCAAGGCAGCTGAGACCCGCCGACAGGGGACTGAAAACACGAAAAGTTTGAATGCATAGAGAGACTGAGTGTAAGAAAGAGTGAATGATAATGCATTCAAATAGTGAGTGAAATATTCAGAAAATGGGAAAGCAAGCATGTGTGTGAAGCGAGTCGCCACAATGACGACCGTCGGTGCAGAAACAATGTCATGCATGCGAGAATAATGAGATGCAATGAAAAACTTAAAACAACGCTTCTACAAGCTAACATGCATTAAAACGACAACAAGCGTTCAAAAAAACCAAGCAAACAACATTCACACAAAGTGAAATACAAAAAGCGACAAAAAAGCAGCGAATGACATGAAATGCAGACCTACCCGGAAAAAACTGAGCTAACTGTGTCGAAGACTCCTAGATGCGATGTGGGATGTAAGAGCTCCAAGATCGATGTGAGGAACGATCTCTACAACGTCAAATAAATAAGTTTGATAAGGATGGGGCTTATGATGTGGATGCCACAAATCTAGGAAAAAGCGACACTTGGAGGAAAGTTTCTAAAACAATATTTGCATGTAACCTCTAGCTACTAAAAACAGATCCCTAAAATCTAGGGATGTTTTTTTGCTTTTTGTTTTTTTTGGAAAAGCAACCCATGCATGCAAATCAGGATTGCTCAGTTCTGGAGGGTGCCCGTCAACCTGAAAGCACATGTAACTGTCTGCAAGCCTAGGGATGAGATTTGCGCCATTTCTGGGCTGAGAAAGACTAAATGTCCCTCATGCATTGCGTAATTTCTAGACTGAAGCCCTGGTTGTTAGTCAGAATTGTGCAATTTATGAGCTGAAGCCTAGTGCCGGGCTGCATTACGCAATTTTCAGAGGTAAGGCTGCGTGGATGGATTGCGCATTTCTGGAGCCCAGCAGGTAACCCAACTTGATTGCACAATTTTTGGAAGGAAGGCTGGTTCCCCTCCAGGATTGCGCAATTTTCTAAGTGAGCATCTTAGCTAGAAAATTGTCTAAGTCCGGAATGACAGCCTGTGGTGGGAGACAAACAAGTTGACATGCATAGGTTGGCAAGCCACTGAAACTTAGCTGAAGCCTATGTACTTGGACAGTACAAGACATGCTGCTACGGATGGTTGGTAGGGAGGCTCCAAAACGAGGCCAAGGAAAAATTTTGGAGGGTGGTTGTAGCCACTACAACAGTATCTTATAAGCTTGTACCGTGATCTAAAAGGGTACATAAGAAGGAAGACGATATCCTACCAGTTGACTCCAATCAAAGAAAGGGAATAAACTACTTGGAGAGGGTGCCATCGAAATGGGAGGACTTCCCTCTTGCGTTACGAGAATAGGAGGATCCCCCCACTGTACCGTGGGAATAGGAGGATCGCCCCCATGTACCGTGGGAACAGGAGGATTGCCCCCTAATTCTTTGGAATCTGAAGAAACCAGAAGAACTTGAGCAGTATAAACTTCACTCTCTACAGGATAGATACGATCAAATGAAAGTGGAATCAGGTCAACCATTTTTTCGACCAATGGTTGGTCGGAAACAGACTCATGAGATTCACTTTCAGAGAGAGTGGGATTGACCGAAGATGAGTTTTGATCAATCACTTGATCAACTAGTGGAGGATCAAGGGAAAGCTTTCGATAACTAGTCAGAAGATGAGGTTGAGAAGTGGTAAGGTTATCCAACACTTTTGAGGCTTCATCCATACGAGGACAAAGGTGAATAGGATGATTGCCTTCACATAACCTACAGGGAAATTTGACTTTTCCATTTGTCTCATTGGCTTTACAGTCACTAGTTGAAGGTTTGTCACCAGCATGATCTCTAGAGGCTGATGGCAAAGGTTGTTTTGAGCCAATGGACCATACTTTTAATACCTTGGGAATACCAGGGAAATCTCGAAGAAGGTGGTCACCCTTACGAAGCTTGAAAGGGAATTTCACTTTGTGGGGTTGATTGGAATATTTCTCAACATCAATTTCATCTGTAGCAATGGATGCTTGGTTGACCCTTTTCTTATTTTTCTTCTTTTTAATATTCCTTTTCTTCTTCTTCTTATCCACTTGGTTACTAGCTTGCTTGTATTCACCAGACGAAGAGGAAGAAGAGGCTGAAGAATGAACAAGTGAAGAAGGAAATGAGTCAACTTTAGGCTCAACCAGAGGTTGACACTGTTTAGATGGAGGAGAGCCTGGTTGAGGAGCAATTTGGACATTCAAAACCATAGGGGTCGAAAATAAACAAACCAACATATCAATGGTAAATCCAGGAAGGGACAACGTTGCCATGCAGGGAGCACCAACATTTCCAAAAGAAGGAAAAGGACTAGGATTCCCAACAGAGGGGTTTCCTTGGTTGGTAGACTTAGGAATTGTTGCCATTAGTCTCAACCTAAGATCTACTAAGGAGTATTTCCACATGAAGGATATTATTCCGCAGTCAATTAATTGATTTTAGAACTTAACAAAAATAAATAAAAAATGGGTAACTAGGCATAGAGGTTTACCAAGCAACCGTGAACTGCAATATACACCTTGGCGAACCAAAGAATCAACGTACGACAACCAATCTCCTCGAATCTTGTGTTTGGTGTATCACGATATACAAGGTGGCACACTCGGTTATCTATGGATGGATAGAAACCTATTGGGGACTCCCAAAATATACGCGACAATACGTGGGAGTGCAGTCCATAGTAGTGCTATCTAATGCATAACTGTTTGATGAGAGCGTTCCCATATACTTACCATGCGTGGAGCGCCTCCGATATACCCGAAAGTACTGGAGAACGGTCCTATACACTTTTGTATGTGGAATGAGATTTCACTCTCGGGATACAACGCTGGCGAATAACGACAACTCCTACGTTTAATGACGCCAGAACATATCTCTATCCTAGACCTCTAAATGTTTTTCGTTAATGACAAATGCTCCTTAGGTTAATTGAGGTAAATTTTAAGTTGATCTTCAATTAAGTTTTGGTTTTAAGGCTCAAAACAATGTCACCTGAACACCTATGATGCAACTATCATGAGAAAATGATTCTTTCCATTTCGATGAAAGCTAATCTAGTACGAGAAGAGATTCAAATAATGATGCGACAACGAAGAATGCAACAAACAAAGCTTTTCTAACTAGATCTTTCACTTTCATTTTCCAAATACAACCACCAAAAACGAAATGATTTCAATTTTTCTTTCAATGAATGAGAATGCACTCGATGCACTTTTAGCTTTCAATCAATAAACAATATAACCTATGTCCAACGATAGATCTCAAAAAATGACTTCTCAATGCAATGTGATCTAATGCACTTTACGAAAAGTAAATTGTGAGATGAAAAATAAATGAATGCAAAATCAATTTCTTTATGCTCTCAAAGAACTAATAATGCTCAAACAACAACAAATCAATATTCCTTCCAAACATACAAGCAACAAACAAAAATTTTAATTGACTCAAAGAATCAAAGAATCAACCAAAATTTACTTTCATCACTTCAAACAGTGGGAGAGACTTTTGCACACCACAAAGGAACTAACTCAAATTAAAGAAAATTCAATACACACAAAGTAGGAGGATGACCTCAAAGATCAAGACACATTAGGATTTTAAGCAAAAACCCTAAAAATTCTCAATTTTAAGGATCAACACTACTTTACAAAGCAAAATCCGCATTGACAGGGTCATCCACGCTACTTTACATAGCAAAACCCATGCTGGTAGCACTACTTTACACAACAAAATCCATGTTGGACGAGAAAATGGAACAACGCAGGCAGACAATGGAAGACAAGGTTTCCAGCGCGACTGTATTGGGAAAAATTAGGGTTGTCAGCGCGACCGTAACTGATAAGAATGCGTTGAGCAGGGAAATTTTAGGAAAAACAAGTAGATCTTGAGCAAAACCTCAGACCTGATACCCTAAATGACCGACTACTCAGAGTACAGACTTAAAGGCAATCAAAACCAATGATCATTGAAAGGTGGCCAAACTAATAGAAAAGGCCAAATGCAAAACGAGGGTTGAAAGGGTTATAGGCTCCCTAGTATAGTCACCAATTTGTTATCTAGGAAATCCCTTCTACGGATAGAAGCAATCCCTCTAGTCCAATGAGTGGATTTAGTAACAACCGAAACAAATACATGCAAAACTCTCCTAGTTTAAATCAGAATGACATGGGAGAGGAAAGATGACCTACCTCATTCCTATATGGTTGCTTTTCGTTGTTGTTATTGATATCTTCACTTCCAAGCTCGATCCGCGCTATCCTGTTGCGAACAAATACCTGCAAGAGAGATCAAACAAAGACAACAATGGAAAAACATAGCATATGCATTCTAATGTAAACCATATGAAAGATCAAGGAGCATCATACTAACCAGGTAGCCATTTACACGCTTATGGAAAGTAAACATGCATTGTATTAATAATAAACACAAGAGGGAAGCATAAAGCCACTACCTTGATGTTGGAAGCCTCCTTCAGGATGGGTTTCCAAGTCCAAGCCAAGACTTCTCAAGCTCTCCTTTCTCCTTCACAAATTGGCAGCAATTAGGCACAATTTAGCAGCAGCATGACCAATCTAGTCTGACCAACCATTTGAGGGTGTAAGGGAATTCATTTATAGGGAAGGAGAGGGAGTTAGGGATCCACAAAAGGGGGAATAAGGTCCACATCTTAAGGGGAAGATCCCTAAAGGTAGGATCAAGGACTCAAAATGGGATAACTTGACCATATCCTTACTCAACAATAACCAACTCGTCATTCTTGAGGCTTCTAGTAAGAGAAGCTTCTGCTCCATTTTTGGAGAAATTGCCTGAAGAGGATCAATGCGGATTTTCCTATCTAAAGTCGCGCTGCCAGCGCTAGTCACTAGTTAGACCAAAGGGTACCAGCACGGGTTTGCCTGCTAAAAGTAGCATTGGGATTGCAAATAGGGTTTTTTGACAAGCTCTTCCATAATTACTTCAAGGCATTTCTTTTTCTTTTCTTCAGGGATGCTCTGATCAATGTTTTTCATGGTGAATTCATTGACAACTTTTGTCACTTTGCGAAATTTTGGGCAAAGTTCAACAACTCAGGGTATGAGACAGGGAGTGCGACAATTTACTGTATAACAGATCTTTTGTGCATGGGTGGGAAGCAAGTGCCATTAGAAATTTTGTTTATTAGGGATTGGTCTTAGGGCCTTGAACTTATTTGGGGAGGGGGAAATAAAGTCCTTCATCTCTAAAGAAATTTTATGGGACATGATTTTTTTTTCAAACCACTAAAAAATTCCACTAGGAAGTATCTTTGTCCTTGATTGCAATATGAAAACTATTATGAAGTTTTTCACACAATAGATTGATCTTATGCATTTGACCAAAAATGAAGTTTTTAGGGTCTTCACCCTTGAGCTAGTCCTGAAAATACCATACAAACCCAATTTATTGGCCTCTCTTTGGGATATGTGCATCATTAGAAGATTTTATGTACCTAGCATGGGTTTTTAGGACCTCAACTATGGTTAATGAAAGATCATGCATTGCATAATTTCTGGACTGAAGCCCTGGTTGTTAGTCAGAATTGCGCAATTTATGAGCTGAAGCCCAGTGCCGGGCTGCATTACGCAATTTTCAGAAGGAAGGCTGCGTGGATGGATTGCGCATTTCTGGAGCCCAGCAGGCAACCCAACTTGATTGCACAATTTCTGGAGGGAAGGCTGGTTCCCCTCCAGGATTGCACAATTTTCTGAGTGAGCATCTTAGCCAGAAAATTGTCAAAGTCTGGAATGACAGCCTGTGGTGGGAGACAAACAAGTTGACATGCATAGGTTGGCAAGCCACTGAAACTTAGCTGAAGCCTATGTACTTGGACAGTACAAGACATGCTGCTACGGATGGTTGGTAGGGAGGCTCCAAAACGAGGCCAAGGAAAATTTTTGGAGGGTGGTTGTAGCCGCTACAATAGTATCTTATAAGCTTGTACCATGATCTAAAAGGGTACATAAGAAGGAAGATGATATCCTGCCAGTTGACTCCAATCAAAGAAAGGGAATAAACTACTTGGAGAGGGTGCCATCGAAATGGGAAGACTTCCCTCTTGCATTACGAGAATAGGAGGATCCCCCCTGTACCGTGGGAATAGGAGGATCTCCCCCATGTACCGTGGGAACAAGAGGATTGCCCCCTAATTCTTTGGAATCTGAAGAAACCAGAAGAACATGAGCAGTATAAACTTCACTCTCTACAGGATAGATACGATCAAATGAAAGTGGAATCAGGTCAACCATTTTTACGACCAATGGTTGGTCGGAAATAGACTCATGAGATTCATTTTCAGAAAGAGTGGGATTGACCGAAGTTGAGTTTTGATCAATCACTTGATCAACTAGTGGAGGATCAAGGGAAAGCTTTCGATAACTAGTCAGAAGACGAGGTTGAGAAGTGGTAAGGTTATCCAACACTTTGGAGGCTTCATCCATACGAGGACAAAGGTGAATAGGATGATTTCCTTCACATAACCTACAGGGAAATTTGACTTTTCCATTTTTCCCATTGGCTTTATAGTCACTAGTTGAAGGTTTGTCACCAGCATGATCTCTAGAGGCTGATGGCAAAGGTTGTTTTGAGCCAATGGACCATACTTCTAATACCTTGGGAATACCAGGGAAATCTCGAAGAAGGTGGTCACCCTTACAAAGCTTGCAAGGGAATTTCACTTTATGGGGTTGATTGGAATATTTCTCAACATCAATTTCATCTGTAGCAATGGATGCTTGGTTGACCCTTTTCTTATTTTTCTCCTTCTTAATCTTCCTTTTCTTCTTCTTCTTATCCACTTGGTTACTAGCTTACATGTATTCACCAGACGAAGAGGAAGAAGAGGCTGAAGAATGAACAAGTGAAGAAGGAAACGAGTCAACTTTAGGCTCAACCAGAGGTTGACACTGTTCAGATGGAGGAGAGCCTGGTTGAGGATCAATTTGGACATTCAAAACCATAGGGGTCGAAAATAAACAAACCAATAGATCAATGGTAAATCCAGGAAGGGACAACGTTGCCATACAGGGAGCACCAACATTTCCAAAAGAAGGAAAAGGACTAGGATTCCCAACAGAGGGGTTTCCTTGGTTGGTAGACTTAGGAACTGTTGCCATTAGTCTCAACCTAAGATCTACTAAGGAGTATTTCCACATGAAGGATATTATTCCGCAATCAATTAATTGATTTTAGAACTTAACAAAAATAAATAAAAAATGGGTAACTAGGCATAGAGGTTTACCAAGCAACCGTGAACTGCAATATACACCTTGGCGAACCAAATAATTAATGTACGACAACCAATCTCCTTGAATGTTGTGTTTGGTGTATCATGATATACAAGGTGGCACACTCGGTTATCTATGGATGGATAGAAACCTATTGGGGACTCCCAAAATATACGCGACAATACGTGGGAGTGCAGTCCATAGTAGTGCTATCTAATGCGTAACTGTTCGATGAGAGCATTCCCATATACTTACCATGCGTGGAGCGCCTCCGATATACCCGAAAGTACTGGAGAACGGTCCTATACACTTTTGTATGTGGAATGAGATTTCACCCCCGGGATACAACGCTGGCGAATAACGACAACTCCTACGTTTAACGACGCCAAAACACATCTCTAGCCTAGACCTCTAAATGTTTTTCGTTAATGACAAATGCTCCTTAGGTTAATTGAGGTAAATTTTAAGTTGATCTTCAATTAAGTTTTGGTTTTAAGGCTCAAAACAATGTCACCTGAACACCTATGATGCAACTATCATGAGAAAATGATTCTTTCCATTTCGATGAAAGCTAATCTAGTAAGGGAAGAGATTCAAACAATGATGCAACAACGAAGAATGCAACAAACAAAGCTTTCCTAACTAGATCTTTCACTTTCATTTTCCAAATACAACCACCAAAAGCGAAATGATTTCAATTTTTCTTTCAATGAATGAGAATGCACTTGATGCACTTTTAGCTTTCAATCACTAAACAATATAACCTATGTCCAATGATAAATCTCAAAAAATGACTTTTCAATGCAATGTGATCTAATGCACTTTACGAAAAGTAAATTATGAGATGAAAACTAAATGAATGCAAAATCAATTTCTTTATGGTCTCAAAAGAACTAATAATGCTCAAACAACAACAAATCAATATTCCTTCCAAACATACAAGCAACAAACAACAATTTTAATTGACTCAAAGAATCAAAGACTCAACCAAAATTTACTTTCACCACTTCAAACAATGGGAGGGACTTTTGCACACCACAAAGGAACTAACACAAATCAAAGAAAATTCAATGCACACAAAGTAGGAGGATGACCTTAGAGATCAAGACACACTAGGATTTTAAGCAAAAACCCTAAAAAATCTCAATTTTAAGGATCAACACTACTTTACATAGCAAAATCCACATTGACAGGGTCATCAGCGCTACTTTACATAGCAAAACCCATGCTGGTAGCACTACTTTACACAACAAAATCCATGTTGGACGAGAAAATGGAACAACGCAGGCAAACAATGGAAGACAAGGTTTCCAGCACGACTGTATTAGGAAAAATTAGGGTTGTCAGCACGACCGTAATTGATAAGAATGCGTTGAGGAGGGAAATTTTAGGAAAAACAAGTAGATCTTGAGCAAAACCCTAGACCTGATACCCTAAATGACCGACTACTCAGAGTACAGACTCAAAGGCAATCAAAACCAAGGATCATTGAAAGGTGGCCAAACTAATAAAAAAGGCCAAATGCAAAAGGAGGGTTGAAAGGGTTATAGGCTCCCTAGTGGAGTCACCAATTTGTTATCTAGGAAATCCCTTCTACGGATAGAAGCGATCCCTCTAGTCCAATGAGTGGATCTAGTAACAACCGAAACAAATACATGCAAAACTCTCCTAGTTTAAATCAGAATGACATGGGAGAGGAAAGATGACCTACCTCATTTCTATATGGTTGCTTTTCGTTGTTGTTATTGATCTCTTCACTTCCAAGCTCGATCTGCGCTATCTTGTTGCGAACAAATGCCCGCAAGAGAGATCAAACAAAGACAACAATGGAAAAACATAGCATATGCATTCTAATGTAAACCATATGAAAGATCAAGGAGCATCATACTAACTAGGTAGCCATTTACACGCTTATGGAAAGTAAACATGCATTGTATTAATAATAAACACAAGAGGGAAGCATACAACCACTACCTTGATGTTGGAAGCCTCCTTCAGGATGGGTTTCCAAGTCCAAGCCAAGACTTCTCAAGCTCTCCTTTCTCCTTCACAAATTGGCAGCAATTAGGCACAATTTAGCAGCAGCATGACCAATCTAGTCTGACCAACCATTTGAGGGTGTAAGGGAATGCATTTATAGGGAAGGAGAGGGAGTTAGGGATCCACAAAAGGGGGAATAAGGTCCACATCTTAAGGGGAAGATCCCTAAAGGTAGGATCAAGGACTCAAAATGGGAGAACTTGACCATATCCTTACTCAACAATAACCAACTCGTCGTTCTCGAGGCTTCTAGTAAGAGAAGCTTCTGCTCCATTTTTGGAGAAACTGCCTGAAGAGGATCAACGCGGATTTTCCTATCCAAAGTCGCACTGCCAGCGCTAGTCACTAGTTAGACCAAAGGGTACCAACACGGGTTTGCCTGCTAAAAGTAGCATTGGGCTTGCAAATAGGGTTTTTTGACAAGCTCTTCCATAATTACTTCAAGGCATTTCTTCTTCTTTTCTTCAGGGATGCTCTGATCAATGTTTTTCATGGTGAATTCATTGACAACTTTTGTCACTTTGCGAAATTTTGGGCAAAGTTCGACAACTCAGGGTATGAGACAGGGAGTGCGACAAATTACTATATAACAGATCTTTTGTGCATGGGTGGGAAGCAGGTTCCATTAGAAATTTTGTTTATTAGGGATTGGTCTTAGGGCCTTGAACTTCTTTGGGGAGGGGGAAATAAAGTCCTTCATCTCTAAAGAAATTTTATGGGACATGATTTTTTTTTCAAACCACTAAAAAATTCCACTAGGAAGTATCTTTGTCCTTGATTGCAATATGAAAACTATTATGAAGTTTTTCACACAATAGATTGATCTTATGCATTTGACCAAAAATGAAGTTTTTAGGGTCTTCACCCTTGAGCTAGTCCTGAAAATACCATACAAACCCAATTTATTGGCCTCTCTTTGGGATATGTGCATCATTAGAAGATTTTATGTACCTAGCATGGGTTTTTAGGACCTCAACTATGGTTAATGAAAGATCAAAATTAGTCTCTAGTGCTCATAATATTTGGCCTCTAAATAAGATATGGGCACTATTAGAAAATTTCAAAATAATTGGGTTAAGGTCATATAGATTAAGCCTAACATTTAAGGACATTTAAGGACACTCTCATGATAACAAGTGAATAGTGTTAGTCATGACTTTTCCAACTTGGGATTTCACATTGTTAAAGTCCCTATAGAGAATCCAATTGACCTTTAACAAGTTTTAAACCAATGAATCCTAGTGTGAGGCACATCCCTTCACCACAATAAGTGAGTAAATATTTGCAAGGGAAAGAACCTTGCCTCATATTTAAGGAGACCCACACCACTCAGTTAAATGGTTTGATACCTTCGTCAATTACACATGCTCTAAAGTTGGGTGTGATAAGAGTGGCTACCCACCTTAAATTTATTCATGCAAGGTTTGAAATTTATCGTGCCAAACCATATATGACTCAAGGTTGATCTTAAGGTAACACTACTAACCTTTACTTCTTATAGAAAAGGATGTTTAAATCTAAAATCAATGTACAAATTATTCTCACCATGATCTTCTTATGTGGCCCTATAAGGCTCCTTACATTCCAAGATGCAACTTTCAAGGGTAACCTTCTATGATAACTTCTGTTTCCTCCACTTCATTACCATTAAGCAACTGGTAGGAGTTATATGATAAAATGTTTTTCTTCTTTAGCATTTGAATAACCCATTGGTCATTAGTATTTGTATTTGGTATCCTTTATTCTTCTTTTGAATCCACATTGTGTTTCCCATCAAGCCTTAGAGGTAGTCATTATGCCCATCAACTACTACCACCACAAAACATAACATCCCAAGAAAATACATTTGCGCTTTGCACATAATTAAAATGTCTAGCTTGGAGGTTGTTAGCCTTGTATTAGTTGCATCCTTAGCTTAGGTGTTAGGGAGCCATGACACTTTTTACTTTCTTAAAAACATGAGTCCATTTACTATCTTCACTAAAGGTTAAAGTCTTTCAGGTCCATAAAGTTGAGGTTGGAGGGTTGAGGTGGGAGGGGGAGGAGGAGTAGGGAGAGAGCGGGTGTGGGAATGGCATGTGGGGTGAGAGGAGTATGCCAAAGGAGTCAATGTTAGTAAATGGAGGGAAATTCCTAATATTATGGCAAGGGCTTTGACAATGAAAGCAAGTATTGAACACGTTGATATAGCAGACAAATTGGTGTTAAACCTAGAGTCAACTTTGACAAAAAGTACCCCTCCCACGTTATGTAAATTAAGCCAAGGCCCTCTAGATCAATGAATTAGCAAATGTTATTAGCACATATAATAAGTTTGAAATGGTGGCTAGTTATCATGGGCATGACACTCAATCCTACAGAATATGGAACTCCTTCTTTTATTAACCTCAACATTCATTACTACTACTCCCTCCATCCCTAGAGCTACCTACAATAGAAGGCAATGATTCTCTCAAAGGGAGACATTAGTCATAGTGGTAAAGGGAGGGCTATAGCATGGGTGATGCCTTAATGTAACTTTTAATACTAAAATGATGATTTTGAAGAAGTGAATTATGATAGATGTAAAGCTATACTAACTTATTTAAGATTGTTTCCACATTAAAGCAAGCTTAGGTTAGCCCATTTAGAATTGCTTATAAGAATATATAGGCATAAAGAAACATGACAAAGATCATGTGAGTAAGAGGAGGGCAACAATAACTAGAAAAAGAACAAAGTGTGGCCATGACAACATTGCTATTGTAACAATTAAAACAAAAATACAAAATAACCCATAAACTAAAATTAAATATAAAATAGATGAAATGAAGAAAATATCCCTGAAAGAAAAAAAGCCCTAAGCAAAGAATATTTAAAAATAGATAAAGAACAAAGAAAGTAAAAAATGAATTGTACCCAAAAAAACTAAGATAAAAATCCTAAGCATCTTATAACCCTAAATAAAAAATACACTAAAAAACAATAAAAAAATCTAAAAAAAGAGTAACTAGGCAAATATACCTAAAAGCATATAAAATAAAAGTTGTAAATGTCATATATATAAAATCACAATTGTAAAAATACCTCATAAACTTGGAAAACCTTAACAAAACATCAAATAATAAAAATAAATAAACAATATTTTTTTATAAAACAATAAAGATGACATAATCATTTACTTCTTAAAAATCCTCTTATATTTATAAAAAAAAATTCATATAAAATAACCCATCCATTAATAAATTAGAACTCCATAAATAATAAAAATAAAATATACAAAACAAAATTATAACTCCATTTAAAATAAATATTAAATGTGAGAGTGATATAACCTATGCTTGATAAATTAAAACTCCATAAATAATAAAAATAAAATATACAAAACAAAATTATAACTCCATTTAAAATAAATATTAAATGTGAGAGTGATATAACCTATGCTTGATAAATTAAAACTCCATAAATAATAAAAATAAAATATACAAAACAAAATTATAACTCCATTTAAAATAAATATTAAATGTGAGAGTGATATAACCTATGCTTAATTAATTATTCACCGTACATTAAAATGTAAACACAATGCAATAAAAAATCTAAAATTCCATAATCAAGATATGTGAATTAAGAATATGTAGATTAGATATATATTTGAGTTTATGTTGTGGTAGATTTCATTTTATTAATAATTTAAATATATAATATAGTTAAGTTTAACCTATCAAATAGTTTAAGTTATAATATAATTAATTTTAAATAGACAAATTGTTAACCATTATTATCATTATAAGGTGTTTGCAGGAAAGTGACTGCTTCTAAATCTATTAAGATGGATTGGATTAATAGTTAAATAAAAATGGTTTTTTTTGGAAAAAAGAGAAAATAATTTATATATATATATATATCATAATAATAATAATAATAATGTAAAAAAAGAGAAAAAGAAAATATGAAATACAACAATGAAATAATGAATAACTGATATGAAATAAATCAAATATTCAGTTAAACACCGATTACTCTTAAATCAACTCTTAAATCAAATATTTTAATAAATATTTCTTTTGAATCAAATTTTACTATTTCTAAATATTTTTTCCTGATTTCATTTTCCTTGACTATTATAACATAAAAACGATATATCCAAATTTTATGTGAGAACTTAAATTTATCACCAAAATCCCTACTATATATATATACTATGAAATTTATCAAGATCACGAAACATGATGCAAATATAGTATCAAATGTTTTCTAACATATAATATAGAAAGTATAAACCTGGGAAGTTGTCAACCTTGAGAGGATCAACAGCGGGCAACAAAGATTTCAAACGGCTTTTATTGCTAGAAAATTTCATCATATTTCATGAACATCATTGCTAAATCTACACCTCTCTAATGGTAGTAACTGGGCAATTGACCTGCAAATAACAATGTTTGACATTTGAATACCCTATTCTGTTGGCAGGAAAAGAACGCGAAAATAGGCAATGAGATGCCATAATTAGATCTCCACAATTGAAGTAGCTTGATACTCAGACTATCAAGAGATTGTTAGATTAGAATGAAGCTCTGTTATCTATATTTATTTTTTCAAGTTTACTTAATATAATTAAAAAAATATTGTACAAATTATAAATATATTTTGATCATTTTTATGTGAAAATTTAAATAATAATTATTTTGAATCTTTAAATGTATATATATATATATTTAATATAATAAAAATTATTCTACAAATTATCAAATAACAAATAACATTGTGTGAAAAATAATACAAATCAAAATACATCAATTATATTTACCATCGGCAAAGAAATAATGTTCATCAAAATATATTTATCATATTTGCTAATATAATTATGCTATGTTATTTTCAAAATAAAAATGTTATGTTCCCTTAAATTACTTTTAACTATGTTCGAAGATAGAAGATTGTTGTCACTACTTTTCTTATTTTAAAAAATTTAGTTAAAAGAAACATTAAAAGCTTCTAAAACATGAATAATTGTTTAAAATATTGGGCTACCAATATATACTGTGTTATTGATTCATTAATGCATGAGATGTATATGTCCATCCTTAAATTTAAACAAGTACATTATCCCCCTGTAAGCATATAAATATATAGCCCAATTGATTAATGGATCAATGACCCAATATATATTAATTGTCCCAACATTGGGCTTAAAAAAATATAATAAATTATTATTTTTAAAATTAATCCAAATTAAATCATTGATTAATATGAAGGGATTTGATATGACCAACCTATGTCGGTTCGGGTTGTACCTGTTGGAAACCCAACGTATTTATGCAATGCAAAGCGTTTCAATGAACGAGAGGGCAACCAGGGGCCTTGTCTATAATAAGGAGGCAACCATGGTAAGGCAAAGCAATGCAGCCGGATTTTATAAGAGCCTTAAGGCCGCTGCCCGTGCTGCTGTGTCTTACCCTCTGCATATATTCCCATCAACCACTGATGCTGATTCCCTCTTTGCACTCAACATTTTAACTTCTATTTGTGCAAATGATGGTCTGAGATATTCCGGCTATCCAGTTTCCTCTCTGCAAGATATTTTTGAATTGGCAGGCAATAAGCTGAGCTCCCAAGATGAACCCCTGGCTGTTCTCCTCATAAACTGGGGAGCCTGCAAGGACCTGAAGGGTTTTCTGAAATTGGGTCCCAAGGTTCATGTATTTGTAATAGACAGCCATAGACCAATCCATTTACACAACCTCCATGATGATAACAAGAATGTAACTGTGCTTTATACTAAAGAAGATGAGAACCATTCAGACTTGGCTTATGATTTTGATGTCTCTGCTCTGGCAAATGCCACTGGCCCCGAGGATTTTGATGGTGATGAAGCTGTTGAGATCTCTGAGAGTGATTCAGATGAAGAAAGTGATCATGGTGGTGAAGATCAGAGAAGAAACAAGAGGAGGAGATTGGATGAAAGTGAGGAGGAGAAAAAGGATGAAAGTGAGGAGGAGAAAAAACGAGAGAAGGAGATGGTTAAGGCCATGAAAGCTCTGAAGAAATTAAGATCAGAATATTACAGATTGGGTACTTACCATGGCAGGCCCTCTGGGATGTTAATGTTTGACATGGCCTATGCAAATCACATGAACACTAATGAGCTTCTTTGGTTAGCATGCGCTTCTCTGGCTGATCAGTTCGTCCATGAGAGAATCACAAGTGAGAGATATCTTGCAGGTGTCATGGAGCTTGAACAGCTGGTGAACAGTGCAGGGCACTTGGAGATGGTGACCTCTGTGAAACTCAAGGATGGGACCAGGGTCAGAACTCCTGATCACTGCAGAATATCATATGGGGAGGAGCCAAAGCTGATGCTTTTGAGAGAGTGGAGTCTCTATGATTCCCTAGTATGTTCTTCTTATATTGCCACCAAGCTGAAGACGTGCACTGAGAGTGGGATTAAGAGGATAAAATTGTTGGCAGCGCAGATGGGCATTCCCCTAACACAATGCCAGCAGAAATTCAGGTTCGTTAAGTCCTAACCTATGTTCATTTAAATTTTGGTCAAAGTATTTTTTTTGGAAGTTTTGATAGGCGGATTGTTTAGTTTGTGATATGTTAAGAAAAATGTTAATAATTGTCATTTATGTTAATATTTGATAGGTTTATGTTTATATATAAATAACGATATTTGTTAAATTTGAAATAATATAAATTAACATAAAATTTATAAATTAGAAGAGATTAGTTTTATTATTGTTGTATTTATATGTAATGATTTTTGATATAATAAGATGGTATATATTTTAATGATATTTTTCTTAAATGGTTTATATTATATTTATAAAATTTTCAAAATATTTATGGTAGTAATAATATTTTTATTTTTTTAACAGAAAATTTATGATGATTGTAAAAAGTATTTCTCACTCATTTTTTAATATAAAAATAAAAATTTAAAAATTCTTATTTTTTTTATAATAAATATTAGTAAACATAATAACTATCATCAGCAAATATTAATTGGTTCTAAATATTAGAAAATATTTATCTACAATATAGATCACAAAAATCTCACTAAAAATAAAATAATTTTTTTTTGCTAAAAACATTTATATATAATTTTTTAGCATTATAATATTTCTAAATTTAATTATTACATTTTTTCATATTTAAAAAAATATTATCATATTTTTTAATTAAAATTTTATTATAATTAAAAGCATAATTTTATTATTTATTTTTATTTTTAATTAATTAATTAATTTATCTTTCTTAATATAATCCTTTTCATTTTTAACATTTCGTGGGTAAGATAATTACATTGTATTTTTTTCCTTTTTCTTTTAAAGTAACAAAATATGAATTTATTTATTTTAAAATTTGTTGTTATCAATATTCGGAAAGACCAAATTACACCAAATTAAAGTGTACATGAATCATCATTAGTGTAGTTAAATAATTATTATTTTGTTTTATATTAATATTTTATTTGAATGTTATTAAAATATATATTAATTAAATAATAAAATTTCAATTTTAATAATATTAATTAAATTGATTTAAAATATTTAAAGTTTTTTTTATAATTTAGTTTTTCGAGTAAGTGTGATTTTTTGAAGTTTTGATATATTTTTCGTTGAGATTTTATTAAAAAATTTTGTAGTTAAATTTTGATTTGTGTTGTTTAAACTGTTCTTTTTGATTATATATAAAGATTCAATAGCCTCAAAAACTCTAAAGACATTTCCATTATAAAGAGTTCACATGTCAAACTTATGATTTCAATAAATCCCTACCAAATTCTATATAAATTAGAGCGAAAAATAAACCAATTTCTTTCCTTTCCAAAAATTCAGGCTTAAAAACAATTAATTTTTACACCTAACACTATATTCATAACATATCAATTTCATAAAATACCTCTTTAATTCCTAACATATTAATTTCATAAAATACCTCTTTAATTATACTAAAGCACTCCCCGAATTATGAGTGATCTCACTTTCAACTTTGAGCCTTTCATACTAAATTGACCTAATATCGCAGAGTTATAAATAAGGGTTTAATATCATCCATTCATATTTTGCTTATATAGGGTTTAAGATCTCCCAGGGTATAGAAGATAAATATTTTCTGTTTGTTATTTATTTAGTTTATTTTATTCATGTCAATATGTAATGGCAGCAGAATTTCAGGTATATGAGCATGGATTCCAAAAGGAGACTTCAAGAAGAGTTAGGGAAGTTCAGTCCAGACTATGGACTCACAGAACTCTACTACAGAAGCTTTCAGAGGCACCATGGCTACACATCTCAGGTTTCTGCGACGGATTTTGTCTATGGAATCACCGCTTTGATGGAGTCGTGGACAGAATTCTCTCAGGATTCAGTGGCGGAGCAGTTCTGGAATGCGTCCGAGGCGCTTGTCTTGAACAACGTGGAAGAATTAGATAAGGGGCTGCGGACGGCCATTAATGTGCAGAAGTCGATTTTCAAGCAGGGCAGTCTGGCCATGACGAAGAGGGGGTTCATGAAAAGCACAAGGGCGTTCAGGTGGGTGAAGGTGGAGGAGACGGCGGACGCGCGGAGGTTGTGTTATCCTCAGGCTCTGGTCAGGTTCTGCTATTTTCTGATGGATGCGATGAGGGAGAAAGGTGCGGGGACTAAGCCTGTGGTCTGCGCATGTGTGGTGCCCACTGCGATTGATAAGGTGTTGGTGGTGGGAGTTGCCCAGCGACCCCATTTGGGTTCACGCCATGGAAACCAGTTTGGGGCCGCGTTTCGTGCAGCGTCGGAGGAGATTGGAATGGAATGCTCGCAGTTTGGATTCGATGAGTCGTGGATGACACTGGGCGTGCAGAGCCTCAACGCTTTCATGCAATTAATAGCAAACAAGTTTTAAGTTTTTTTTTTTTTTTTCCCGAAGGTGGCAAAACCTATCAAACTCAGGTGTCAAACCAACAGTGAGGACAGCCATCTCTGGCTGCTATCCACGAATGTCGGTTTGACTCATCACCGTTATCAAGGAAAACCACGCCACCTGTAATAACCCGCTGGTGGTCCGTAAGGGAGCAGGCTTTCACTCCTGCCAGATGCCTCTGGGTCTTGGGCTGTTAACCTGTTTCCTTACGTCCGAGGAAGACGAGCTCTTAGCCAAGCAGAAGCAGTTTTACGGCATACCCCAGGCCGAAACAAGTTTTAAGTTTTAACTAAGCAGTGCAATAGATTTATCTTATTGTAGGTAAAAATCTATAATATGACTTTAGAGGATAATTTTATTTTATTTATGAGTTGAGTTGAGGGGATCCAATTTTGTCACCTGCATATTTTGAATGTAAAATATAATGTGTTATTTTTCATTGTTTAAATTGTATTTAAAATTTGATTGTAATTTATTTTATTTTATTTTTATTTTTATAAATATATATATAAAGTTGATATCGACATATAAATTAGTTATTATAGATCTTCAAATAGTTTATTTAAATCTTTTATTGAAATCTTTTTGAAAAATATAAAATTTAAACTTCTGATTCACACATTTTTTATTTCTTTTTACTTTATAGCATATTCATTTTTTAATTATAACTTACAATATTTTTCTATTTAAAATATAATTTTTAATTTTAATTTCCATTTTAAAGGGGCAAGGACAAACTTACACATCCCTGGTACTAGGTTATAAAATGAGTCTCTAGCCTCAATAAATCTCTAAGCTCAATAAACCTTTCAACTCAAATAATTATATATCTAAAACAATATATACAAAATTATATTGTGAAAAATAAACCACCAAAAAATGTAAAAATAAAAATCGAAGTATATAAAATGTTGTTCAATTATAACCTTCCCCACATGTTTGTTAAGAGTTATGGTAAAATACCAATCCAAAACATTGTTAAGAGCTATGATAAAATACTAATCAAGAACATAGAATAGCGATATTTAAAAATATGCAAAAACTTAACCATTATAAAAACGCCAGTTTACAAAATGTTGACATTCACCCTAAAGAGGTCAGCATTTTTTTCTTAATATTGTTATTTATTTCATTAAAGGTCAAATTATACCAAATAATTTTCAATTATAACTTCCCCACACGTGTCTTAAAAAAGTATGGTTAAGTACCAATCCAGAACATTAAAAAAAAATAAAAAATACATAACCATTATAAGCACATCTATTCATAAAATGTTGACATTCACCTAAAGAGGTCACCAATTTTTTCTGAAATCAGTAAATTTCCTACGGATTGAAATTACCTAGGAGGCTAACCAGCGTAACCCTGGGTTTTATCTTTAGTTCCTCTCGTTGCTCCATCTAGTGTAGCGTTGTCCCTAGAAACGGATTCAGTTAGGTGGTCTTTGTAACTTGTGTTTGCTGTCTTTTTTGGTTATATTTTTTCTTATTCTTTCTTTCTATTCTTCCTTTTTTTTTAATTCCCAGGTTTTTATTTCGAGGTTTTTTGTTTGTAATTTTTTGTTTATAAATTTGGTAGTACTTTTTCTATTTATATTAACTAATAATAATTAAGTTTTTCCAATAGTAACAGGTGACCTTAATTTGTCGGTAGGAAACTAGGTTGGCCATCGTTAAAAGCTCTCCAAAATTTAAGAAAGTCTTTTTCTATCATCCTTACAACATTGTCTATTTTTTCTAAACTGAATATCAACTTTGAAAAGTAAAAGCTATTTGGCAGAAAAAAATAATAATTTATTTGGAACTCTGTTTTACTCCTCGTCCGAGGACTCCACTAGGGCTGGGGCTTTAGCGCTGGATCCTAGCATCTCGCTTCTCATCATGTCTTGCACACTTTGCTCGATCCTACTTAATGCCAGGTTGTTTCGATATGTTTGAATCTGAATTGCTGCTATCTCTTTGAGGAGATATGTTCTGCAGGGTTCCTTCACTTTGGTTTCCTCCTGTGCCTCCCATCATTTGTTTACTACCTATTCTTTGTTGAGAGTCATGGCTTGAGCCACTACATTCTTCATGACCCAGTTTTATTGGATCGTTTGTCTGAATAGAGTGTGGCGGCTGCGGGTGTTCCCCGGGTCTTGTACCATGTCTTCCCATTCTTCTGTGGGAATATCTTGGTTGGTGATACTGTCATTTAGTTCTTTCTCCCAACCTGCTATTTGCGCTCTGATCTTGGGTGGATTACTTGCCATGTATGCATCGATAAGGGTCTTCATATGCTCCTGTCCCATTTTTCTGCCTTGCTTGCGTTGGTCTCTGCTGGAGGTTCCCACCCTTCGGCAGTTCGTTTCCCTGTTTTGCCTACTCTTCTGTTGCTCTTCTTAGCCACTTCTTTTTCGTCTCTCACCATTCTTGCATTGTCTCGGTTGCAGTTTTCTTCGCCCAATTCGCTTTCCTCTGTGTGCTTGCTTGCCTCCACACTGTACTGGACGTAGATTATAATTAAACCTAAAACAATACCATAAGAAGTATCAGTAGTCTGAAGGTATACTTCCCATTCTGTCTTGTATTTAAGTGTTCCAGGTTTGGTCTCTCGCTCAAGTCCTGGCAGCTTGAGTTTGCCTTTCATCTCCCTCAGATTTCCCCCTGACAGTTCTTGGGTTAGCATTTTGCGGCCTCTCAATTCTTCTTCTCTCAGATTCATCTCTCCCTGTCTACCCTCACTTAGATGGTTTACCTTAGAAGACCTACTGAGGAGTCTACAAAGGGAGACCATGTCCTTGTTCTGAATTGCACGAGGTTTCTTCATTCCATTCTCGCACCTCTCTATTGTCTTCGCTCTAATTGAGCCCCTGGTTATCCTCTCAGTTTTATTCTGGATATTCCAGTTAGGTTTCTCAGCGGCCCAGATGTCCCTTGTCTTAGCTACTATGGCCTCTAGGGTAGTTTCCTCTCTATACCAACTACCTAAATTATCCCCTCCGTGCCTCAGGAGCCACCTGGCCGGAGCTATATTCCTTCTGCCTTCTCCCTTACCAGGTTCTCTCTTCTCTCCCTGACCTCCCTCCTTCCCTCTCTGCGCTTTCTTCAAAGGCGTTTCTTTATCTTTTGCTTCTCTCTCCCTTTCATCCTCGTTCCTAACCTAGATAATGTTCCAAGAAACCCTGGTTCCGATTCTTTCTGAGTCTGACTTTCACAGGTCTCTTTCCCTAGTACCAATGAAATTGGTATTATTGTAATTCTGATGTTAAGGAGATAGAAGAATACATACCGTCGACTTGAGTTGATGCAGCTGCATCCACTGGCTTGCGTCCTCGTCCTGCATCCACCACCTTTTGCTGCTCTTACCCTCGCTCTCTCTTTCTGCATGCAACCATCTTCTTTCTCTCTTACCTTTTGTTTTAACTCACTGTCCCTACTGCCTTTCGTCACACCTCCCACCTGTCCTCCTAATTTTCTCGCCGCCCTTTTCCTCATTCCTACTCCTCGGAATGATGGCCCTCTGGCGCTTCCAGCTCTGTCCCTCATTAACTCCCTCATGCCTCTGGCTGCTCCTGCCGTGGGTTCTTCTCTATACTCCTGCCACTTGCTGGCATCAATCTGCCCGCTCTCTCGCTGGCCCCCATGCCTTCCTCTCTGCCTTCCCTTCGCAACCACACCTGTCTTCTTTCGGGGCTTTCTCCCTCCCTGCCCTGTCCTTCTACCTGCCCTTCTTGCTGTCCTCTTCCCCCGCATCCCGATGTGTTCTTTGTCCTCGCGCTCGATTGGATGATCCCTGACATATCCACTTCCCATTGCCGCTGGCCCACCTCTTCCCTATCACACCTCGATCGAGGTTTTTTTGTTTGTAAATTTGAATTATAGAGTATATATAGTTTAAATTTCTCAACGTGTCAGATTCATTTCAAGTTGAGATGCACTGTATAATTTAACATGAGAAAATTATCATATTAATTAGATTTAAAATTAAATTTTAAAAAATCAATTCAATTTGTTATATTATAATTTTATTTCTATTATTAAAATTACAATTTGTATTTGGAAAAATTTCATAATACACATATTACATTAAAATAAATTTAATGCTACTTATCTTTAATTAAACTATGAGTTGTCTTTAGAAATGATAATTTATATTGTTAACCATAATATTTTATGGTTTTATGATTAAATTTGACTAATAAAAGTATAATTAGAAATAAGAATACTTGTACGTTTAGAGATGTGAAATATTGTTGAATTGAGGCTTCTGTGATCCATATCAAGTTTAAGAGAAATTCTTCGGCGTAAATCACAAGATAAATCATTTGCCGACGCGTTTCGAACCAACTAGTGTGGTTCATCGTCAGGACAAGTTGAAGAGACAGATCCAGCTTAGCATGTTAAATAGTTTGAGCAGAGCCTCCAACGGCTATCACGACTAACGGCTACTTTTGACTTTAGGACCAGAGTCAAAATTATTACAATTTAATGGAAAATTAGTTATATTAGGTTACCAATAAAAATATATAAAATAATTTAAATGGTGTCTAAGGTTAGTTAAAAAGGGTATTGTTTGTTAATTAAAAATTATCACTTAGCTAGTATTAAAAGGGAATAAGTTATATACAGGACCTATTCATATAAAAGTTAGTTAGAGTTAATAAAAATAATGGAACGAAAATTAAGTTAACCTGAAAGAAAGAAAAAAAAATAAAAAATAAAAAATAAATAAATCAATAAATAAATAAAAATTAAAAAATAAAAAACAAAAAAATAAAATAAATATAAATATAAATATAAATAAATAAAAATTAATTAATTAATTACAAAATAAATAAATAAATAAACAAAAAAAATAAACAAAAAAAATAAAATAAAATAATAATAATAATAATAATAAATAAATAAATAAATAAATAAAAATAATACCAATAAAAAAAAATAAAAAAATAAAAAAATAAAATAAATATAAAAAAATTTAAAAATTAATAATAATAATAATAATAATAAAATAAAATAAAATAATAATAATAGTAATCATATATATATATATATATAGTTTAATTAAGAAAGTTGTAAAAGGTATTAGAAAAAAATAAAATAAAATAAAAATAAAAATAAATAAATAAATAATAATAATAATAAAATACTATTAACTTAAATAAATAAATAAATAATATTGATGATGATGATGATGATGGTTAACGTCCACTGAGACCAAATAATGGTCTATCGGACCTAAAGAAACAAATTATCTATTTTGATTTAAGATTTTATTCCTATGCTCAAAAAGCTTGGAGAGAAGCCTCCCGTGCTCACTATAATTTTGACATTGTAAAAGGCTAGGAAGGTCAGTATTGTAACAAAGATTGTGAAACTGAGATCTAATGTGGTTATACGCGGGGCACTCTAAGAGGAAGTGGTTTTCATCCTCGATGTTCCTATTCTTACATATATGGTTTTCATTAATAATAGAATACTATTAACTAAAAAAAAAATTAATAAATTTTAACGAGTCAAAAGGAAAAACCCTTTATTTATTTATTGATTGATTGATTGATTTATTTATTTTCTTTCTTTCAGGTTAACTTAATTTTCGTTCCATTATTTTTATTAACTCTAACTAACTTTTATATGAATAGGCTCTGTATATAATTTATTCCCTTTTAATACTAGCTAAGTGATAATTTTTAATTAACAAACAATACCCTTTTAACTAACCTTAGACACCATTTAAATTATTTTATATATTTTTATTGGTAACCTAATATAACTAATTTTCCATTAAATTGTAATAATTTTGACTCTGGTCCTAAAGTCAAAAGTAGCTGTTAGTCGTGATAGCCGATGGAGGCTCTGCTCAAACTATTTAACATGCTAAGCTGGCTCTGTCTCTTCAAATTGTCCTGACGATGAACCACACTAGTTGGTTCGAAACGCGTCGGCAAATGATTTATCTTGTGATTTACGCCAAAGAATTTCTCTTAAAGATGTGAAATATATATACTAGCAATTGCACCACATGTTGTAAAAGGAATGTCGTTATAAGGCCAGTGGCACCGAAGATGGAAGTAAAAAAATTATGGAATTTTATACATTTATAAGTGTTTTTGTGAAAGAAACTTTGAAATTTATACATTGACAACATTTGGTTATGGTCATATTGAAATGGTTTCAACTATTAAAAATAAGATAGTTTTATCATTTGAAATTGTAGAAAATAAATAAATGAAATAAAATAACAAAATAGTTTCTTGCATGATAGTTCATCGTAAGAAACAAATAATACCTAGAAAAGCAACAAAAAGAAACATTGCCAATGTTAAAAAGTTCATAGAAGTTAGGTAAATCGCAACAAAACGCTACAAAAGTATTAATCCCAGATACAAAAGAAAGATATATTGGGCACAGGGCCAGGGGGATAGAACCCATGATAGGCTCCATGTAGTACTCGGTTCCATGAGGATTTAGATGGACAATTTATAGAATTGAATACCTTACTTATCTCAAAGAGAGAAAAACATTAATAAATTATTTGTGTTGAGCAATGAGAGAATTTTGCATACATGTTTACAACAAGTTATAAGGAAAAATAAAATAATATAAATAAACCACTTTGTTGGTCAACGAGAGAACTAGAAAGTAGGTAAATGAAGAACAAGAAATGAAAATAAAGTCTTTGTTGCTACAAATAATGCTTCTTAAGGAAAAGGAAACTGCTTTCTGCATTGATAACTACTAAAAGGAGTAACATAACCAAAGTATACATGCCCAAGTAGAAATATTAAAAATAGAAAGAGAGACAAAAATGACACACAACACATATCAATCTCATATTTTTATTGATAAAAAAGGTTACATATATATAGGATACAAATCACTGACTTCGACAAATCTACATCCTAAGAAGGTGGATCTATGATTGGGACATGACACAACAATAACTCATACACATGGGAAACAACCACATCTAGAATAACACCTCGGAATACTCACTGACAACTTGTAATACACATGGAACACAAGACATGGAAGCATTACTTCCAACACCCTTCCTTAATGCTTACATCGAAAACATTGAAAGCACATTACAACAACAAGGATAATCTATGTCCGACTTGTTGGAAATACTAAGGGGGGGAGGGGTGAATCAATATTTCTTTTCAATTGTTCTTTTTTTTCCCAAGGAAAAATCGTAATTTTATTAATTAAAACAAAATTACATGTTGCAGATGCTATGGTGCATTACATCAGCAGTATTGCTGCTGATCAAAGATCATGAAAATAAGCAAAAAATAATGTACAGATGGGGAGAAAAGTCAAGCTTTTCACCCTTTTTTCTTCTCAACCTTTCTCCACCCCCTGTGTCTCTGTTGGAGATACAAGTGCTAGTGTTGTGTCAGCCACAGGTTGGGGGTTATCTTTTTCAGAATCTGATGTGTCTGATATGTGTTGCCATTTGGATCCGCTGATATCCATTGTTTCTGGTATCTTTACCGACTGTGAGTCCATAGGTTCTTGTGGATTGATGTCTTCTACTTCTGGTTCTTTATTCATCTGATTGGTCTCGTTGGGAGTGACATGTTCCACATCTTCTTCCTCCTCGTCATCTGAGAGTGGTGGAGGAAATTTCCATCCCTTGGCTTGTTTCCCTGTTTTCTTCTTCCTACGAATGTCTTTTTTGGCTGTTGGGCACGTGTTTTGTAGGTGTCCCGTTTGTCGGCAGGTTCTGCATCTGAATGTTGTATTTTCATAATCTAAAACCTGTGTCCAACACCTCTGTCTATGTTTTAGTTGAATTTGATCTGGCAGGCCTCTGCTGAGGTCTACTTCCACACATATTCGTGCAAAAGTGTAGATTCTTTCCTCCAGTCTTTGGGTGTCCATTTTGATGTAACGCCCAATAGTATTACCGATTCCTGCAAGTACTTGTTGGTTCCAGAGGTGTATTGGGAGATTATGCAATCGAACCCAAACTGGCATCCTAGAGACAACCATTGTATTTGCATCAAATTCTGGGAACCATGGTGTGATGAAGAGTCCTGTGGACCCCCAGAACCAAGGTCCTTCCTATATTACAATGTCTCTAGCCTCTATTGTAGGAAAGTTCACTATGAAGAACCCCTTGGAACAGAGATGTATTTCACATTGTATAGTCCAATTTGTGAAAATCCAATGAAATAGATCAACAGGTTTGGGCCAAAAACAGTTGAATCTACATATTAATGCTTGTCTTTCATATATAGTGCAGTGCTCATCTGTTTCTGGTACATCTATGCTTAATTCTGGGGTATAATTCAACTGTTCCACGATATATGGCCTTGCTTCCATACTTGTTTGATTTGGTGTTGCTTCGGCTGTATTTTTCCCCTGAAGAATGTTTTTGAAGGATATACCTCCAGTTTTTTTCCCCTGATGTGTTTCTGCAGTTTTTGCTGTGCATTTCCCACTTCCTTCACCTCTATAAGGATTTCTGCTGTTATCTACCATGCCACCTCTTATTCTCAGATTGAGAATTATTGTTGACAAAGATGCGATTTTATAATCCCTGAGGTACTTGGTGTCCTGGAGTACTCTGCCCTCATGTATCAAATTTTGTGCTCTGGTGGGATATCCCACTTGTTGCAGGATAAGATTCTTCAGTTGCTTCACTGAATCGGTCCCATTTACCCAAAGTAAATGTGTTTTTCCGGCAGGGGTTTTGACAAATACTTGGAAACTGAGGGTACTTACCGGAGATCCAGATTTTGTTGCCAACTGAGGATAGCTTGTCCAAGGATCTACAGATACTCCACTCCGTAGAGTGTGCTCTGCGTTCCCTGCGCTGTGGCCGCTGCTTTCCCCGGAGTGATCATCCTTGCTGGTCTTCAGCGCCGTGATGGCTTTCTGGCCCTCCGCGATCCCCCGTCCACCTATCAAACCCTTGACGGGCTTCTCCAGATCCTCGATGGCGGTCCCCTCGGCCCAAAATTCAGGGTTAGATAATATCTGAAAGTGTATCCCTTTGTTGTTGTGGGTGGGAATCTTCTCGATCGTTTCCACGCTTATCTGGGTGGCCAATTCCCCGTAGGTCAGGTCGGCTGCCTTGTCGACGCCAAGCCCACAGATCTTGGTAGGTGTGTTGACGGAGACGAGCACTATCTCTGGTTCCGCATCGTGTTTTTCTATGACGGAGCTGAGGAAGAGATGCTTGCTTCGGCAGAGCCGGATGATCTCCTCTAGCCCAGATTCGAATATCAGCGAGTAGTCACTATTCCAGGCAGAGATTACTACCACCACCACTTCGATCTCCGAGGACTTGAGCTCGATCATGGCTATCGTCGGCCCTCCCACGTACCCTGCCCAGATGCAACAGATCTTCACCATGGTCGCGAGTTCAAAACTGTTGGTGGGACTTGTCGAGTAAACCCTAGCCGCAGAGCGTTTCAGGATTTGTCTACTATGATTGATATGTACCTTCAATTTTTCTTTTTATCACCAAAAAGGTTTATATATGCAACACATAAATAGATAGCTGAAATAAATGATTTTATTAATACAAACAATGCTATGAAATAGATACAATATATAAGTGGTAGCAATCAGTTTCCAAGCACGAACTTGGACTTTTGTGAGGCTCCAACCTCTAGAGCACCAACTCTGTTTTGCCAAGGCAACAATCCTGGACTTAAAAGCACCAACTCCCAAGGACTCCAATCCTTTTAATTCTAAGGCTTCAACCCCGTGGGCTCCAACCATTTACTATCAACTGTTCGAGTCTATTTTGTTGTAGGTCTCTGTTCCCAAGCCTGCTGAGCTTACGCTGCACCTATGTTCTCCTGCTTCTCCCGCCTCTACTTAAACTTTAGCTTCTTCTCACTCTGATTATTCACACCCACCTTTCCTTGTTTTTTTGCTTTTATATGTTCCTGATTCCTCTGACTGTTTGCTGCGTTGGCTCTTCGGCTTCCTCAATGCTTGCTACAGCTTCCTCTGTGCTAGATTTTCCTCTTCGGATTCTTGATTCTTCATGTTGCTTTGGCTTCCTCTGTGCTGGCTCGTACTTTGACTTCCTGGCTTTTTGGCTTCCTCCATCTCTTCATGTTCACCAACACTCCACAGACATGTTGATTTAGCAGCGATGGTTTCCATGTCACTATCGCAATCGTAATCGGCATCGTTCAGGCCTACTAAACTATCAGGACTGTTATTACAAGATTTTGGCCTAAAAACCCCGTGCAATACAAATATTGAAATTACACAGGAATACACGGACAAAACCCACCCGAACGCTTAAGGCTTGAACTTCAAATTTATTATACCCGCATCTATAACTGCATCGGGTCCGCTGTATAATCGCAATCGGTAGTCGCAGCTTCCGGAAGTCCTATGGCTGATGGCTGATGACATCTCCGATGGCCGATCCACCCATGGATGCGATATGATATGAAGCCCAACTGTAATGTTGCATCGGGTCCGCAACATATATCGCAATCGGCGCTTTCAAGGGTGACACCCCTTTGTATATCGTGATATGCGAGTTTCGATGGTCAGATGCGATATAACAATAGAGCCTTTCCTAATGTTGCAATGGGTTCACAATTATATATATGTGTGTGTGTGTGTGTGTGTGTGTGTTGCAATCACATTTTTTAATGTGGCAAGGCTTAGAGCGGAGATGCAAGGATACATAGGAAATACATTAAAAAACCATGCTTCGAAACATTTAGCGGACTTCACCCGGTTATACACCCAGACACATTTATCGTCAGCTCCGCACACATTATCGATGTCGGAGGTTTCAGGGGGTGGCACAAATAGAACCCATCGATATGACTGCTCCGATATATGTATATAATCCGCCTCCGATAGTGTATTTCACATATATGCTGCTCCGCCTCTTTAAATCTTCTGCATATATGTGTGCTGCTCTACTTTGGCTCTTTGGCATATATATGGCATGTTTTTGGCATCCATTGCTCCTGATAGTCCTGAAAATGCCTCTGATAGCTCTGTTTTGCTCCTTTGATAGCTCTGTTTGCTCCTCAGTTTTCTCCTCCGATATGCTCTGTTTTGCTCCTTTGGCTCCACGATATTGCCATATTGACATCAATGACAATCTATGTCAACAATCTCCCCCTTTTTTATTGATGGAAATATTCTTCTTCTCTCCCCCTTTGACATCAACGGCAAAGGAATGCATACAGACTCCCCCTATCGAACTACTCCCCCTATAGAATTGATCCTCCTGTCCTACAACATCTTTATGAATGAACTTAAGTGATGCTAAGGAGATAACCCCCATCTTTTGACGAAGATGTTCAAATGCTTCTCGAGGAAGAGGTTTTGTGAAAATATTAGCTATCCGCTCCTTAGTATTGATATATTCCAAGATGATGTTTTGTTCAGCTACTTTTTCACGAAGGAAGTGATATTTGATTGGTATATGTTTAGTCTTTGAGTGCATCACATGATTTTTGCTGAGACTGATAACACTTGTGTTATCACAATAGATGGTAATTGGTTGATCTGTACCTATGTTGACATCTTTTAGAGCTTCCTTCATCCATAGTATTTGAGTACAATAGTCTGCTGCAAATATATACTTGGCTTCGACTATGGATAATGATATGGATGTCTGTTTTTTGCTGAGCTAAGATACTAAGCAGTCTCCTAGGAAAAATGCATTTCCACTAGTACTTTTTCGATCATCTACACTTCCAGCCCAATCAACATCGGTGTATGCAGTTACAGTCAAAGTTGAGCTCTTGGGGTACCAAAGACTGAAATCAGGAGTCCCTTTTAGGTATCTGAGAATTCTTTTTATAGCTAACATATGGGATTGTTTAGGTGCTGATTGAAATCTTCCCACCATTCCTACTGTCTGCATTATTTCGGTTCTCGTAGCAGTTAAGTACAAAAGGGCTCCAATTATTGACCTGTAATGAGTTGCATCTACTAGAGGGGAGTCATCATTTTTTCTCAATTTGCAATTTGTGGTCACAGGTGTGCTCATGGGTGCACAGTCTTCCATTCCATGTCTTTTAAGCATGTCTTTAAGATATTTGGCTTGAGATATAAACAATCCTACTCTGGTTTGAGATACTTGTAGTCCAAGGAAGTGAGATAACTCTCCTATCATCGACATCTTAGACTCTTTTGACATGTTTTGAGAAAATTCATGGCTCATCTCATCATTATTGCTAGCAAAAATAAGATCATCAACCTAAACAAGTGTGACTAGTAACTTACCTTCATCTGTCTTTATGTAGAGATTACTTCCTGCCACTCCCTTCTTGAAGCCTTGTTGTTGTAGATAGTGATCCAATCTTGCATACCAAGTTCTGGGCGCTTGTTTCAACCCATATAATGCCTTTTTCAACTTACAGACTAAGTCTTTTCCTTTTGTTAGATCAAACCCTTCTGGTTGCTCCATGTAGACTTCTTCCTTGAGTTCCCCATTCAAAAACGCTCATTTTATGTCCATTTGATAGATTCTGAATCCTTTTGAGCAAGAAAATGCTAAGAACATCCTGATAGCTTCCACATGAGCTGCTGGTGCAAATGTTTCTTCAAAGTCAATTCCTTCAATTTGTGAATAGCCTTTACAAACAAACCTTGCCTTGTTTCTGATGACTTGTCCATCTTCATTCATTTTGTTTTTGAATACCCACTTGGTTCCTATAATGTTTTTGTCCTTTGGACGAGGTACCAGCTCCCATGTTTCATTCTTTTCAATTTGGAACATTTCTTCTTCCATGGCTTTTACCCAATGAGGATCCTTACTTGCCTGAGTATATGTTTTTGGTTCTGTCATGGATAGAAGAGCAATATTGTTTTTCTTTGGTGTACTTATCATCCTTCTTCGGGTTTGCATCCCTTCACCTTTATTGCCAATAATCTGCTCTTCTGGATGATATTTTTGGAGAAACTTCATCTTTGAAGGGGTATGAGGTGGTTCTTCTTCTTCCTTGGCTTCTTCTTGACCCATTTCTTCTTTTTCAGGTTCTTCTTCTTCTTCACTGAGAGGATCAACTTTGATTTCTTCAATTTCTTTTTCTGGAAGGTCTTCATCAATATTTACATCAATGCTTTCCACTATTTTCCTTAGCCGATTGTTGTAGCACTTGTAGGCTTTGCTCCGTGAAGAGTATCCAAGGAATATCCCTTCATCAACCCGAGAAACAAACTTTCTTGGTGAGCCATCATTGATCTTTATGAAGCACTTGCTTCCAAAATTCTTGAAGTACTTTAAAGCAGGTCTTCCTTTCCATAATTCATATGGATTTTTTTCACAATTTGGTCTTAATTGAGTTCGATTCAAGGTATAGACAACTGTCCCGACTGATTCTCTCCAGAATTTTGGCTGCAAATCTGCTACTAATAGCATTGTCCTTGCCATTTCTTGAACTGTTCGGTTTCTTCTTTCAACTACTCCATTTTTCTGGGGTGTTCTGGCAGCAGAAAATTCTATTTTAATTCCATGTATTTTACAGAACTCATTAAATTCTTTTGATGTGAATTCCCCCCCTCTATCTGTTCTGAGGCACTTAATCTTTGAGTCCTTTTCATTTTCTACAAGGGATTTTAGATTCTTAAAACACTCAAATGCTTCAGATTTATATTTTATAAAATATATCCACATCATTCTAGTATACTCATCAACAAATAAAACAAAGTACCTTTCTCCTTGGAGTGCTGCATTTCTAGTTGGTCCACATAAATCAGCATGGATGATCTCCAAAGGCTTTGATGTAGAGAACTCCTTGGTCTTGTGGTTGGTTCTGGTTTGCTTTCCATGTTGACATGGACCACATATTCCTTGATTTGGTTTGAATAACTTTGGAATGTCTCGTACAACTTTAATCTTGTTGATATTGATCAGGTTCTCGAAGCTTGTATGTCCAAGTCGCTTATGCCACAACCAACTTTCATTTGTCTGACTCAAGTAGCATTTATCTTCTTGAATCTTGTTCAGAATGTAAATGTTGTCTGGTGTTCTAACCCCTTTCGCCACAAGTTCCCTCGAGGAAGAGTTCCTTATTTCACAGTCTTTGGTGCTAAAGACAACATTATGTCCTTGATCACAGATTTGGCTGACACTCAGGAGGTTGTGTTTGAGCCCGTCTACTAGCAGAGAATTTTGACATTTTATTTTTCCATTGATAAGAGTAACAATTCCTTTTCCTGCAATTATGGCAGATCCACTTCCAAAGGATACATTTCCTTCCTTTTTTCTCAAAGAGACAAACTTCCTTTTGTCCCCTGTCATGTGTCTGGAGCACCCACTATCCACAAACCAATGATTTTCATTATTTTGAGCATATAGAGCCAGACCACATTTATCCATGTTGGGATTCTCACTACTTTGTTTTCTTCTTTTGAGTGGGAAGTTTTGTTCATAGTGTCCATTATTGTAGCATAATGAGAAAATCAGATCAAATTTGGTCAAGGGATCAAACGAATTGAAGGTTTTGATTTGTCCTTGCCTTTTGGAGCCATATGGCTTGATTATTTGATCCTTTAGATTTGGTGTTTCACTCTTGCGAGCCATGCAATGTCTGGCTTGATGACCAAAGTTTTTACAATGAAAACAATGTACAAGAAAGATAGTTTTGTACCTGTTGTAGTAGCCATGATTTGAGTCAACTTCCTCCCTTGGAATTACTCCCGCTTCATTCTTTGGATTTGAGATGGGCCTTTGATGGAATACTGGTTTGTATCTGCTGTAATATCCATGATTCGACTCCACATTCTTCTTTGGAGTTATTCTCTCTTCATTCTTTGGATTTGGGATATGCCTTTGATGACATACTTTTTCTTCTTTTCGGTTGCTGGAAAGTGCATCGGCATAGCTTTTTGCACTATTGTTAGTGATTGATGATTCTCCTTTAAAACCTATTCCAGACTTGTCATGTTGAGGTTTTTGACTTTTTAGAATAGTCTCAAGTATTTGAGAGCTTTTCCAACCCTTTTTAACTTGTTCCAATTCCTTCCTCAGGGATACTATTTCGGCTTGACGTTCTTCACAAGTCTCTCATTTTTCTTTTAGCTTTGTTTCTAAGAGATCTTCTCTTCTTCTTGTTTCCTCGTTTTCTACCTTGAGAGAAATGATTTTATTCCATAATTTCTCATTTTCTTCAATGGCACTTATTAACAGTTCATCTACATTTCCTTCTAGCCCCGAGTCATCATCATTTTTGAATGCCATGAATAATGTTTCTTGGCGTTCATCATGGTCACTTTCCTCATCTGATTTATTTTTGATGACTACAAATTCATCCTCATTAGACTCATCTTGCTTAGAGAAGAAGTTCTTCTTATTGAACACTTTCTTTTTGTATACCATTCTTTTAGAATTTCCTTCATCATCACTATCATGTTTATGAGGACATTTTGCAGCATAATGACCTATTTTTCCACATTTGAAACATATAAGAGGGTACTTACCTTTTAGCTTAGATCCTTTCTTCAGCTTTCGTACAAATTGAGCCAATTCGGATCCACATCGGATTCAGCACTATAGTCATTCCTTTATTTCCCCTTCTTTGATTTTGAAGCCTTGAATGCTGCATCTTTGGAGCTTGGGCCACTTTTCCTCATCTCATAGGAAGTGAGGATTCCATGGAGTTCATCCATCTTGAGAGTATCTAGATCCTTTATTTCTTCTATGGTGCTTATTTTGGAGTCAAATTTGTCTGGAAGAGATCTCAAGACCTTTTGAACAAAGGTACTTTATTCAATGTTTTAGTCCAATCCTTTAAGAGAGTTGACCACTTCAGCTACTCGGAGAAAGTATGCTACAATATCTTCTTCATCTTCCATTTTCAGACCTTCAAATTGCCTTCTATGAGTTTGAAGCTTTGCCTTCTTGATTTTTGAGTCCCCATCGTATAAGCTAATTAGCTTATCCGACATTTCTTTGGCAGAGTTACAGTTCATGATTTTTGTAAACTCGGAATCAGTGATTCCACTAGTGATGGAGTTCAAGGCTTTTGAATTTGCAATGTAGGCTTTCCTCTCGTCTTGATCTATTGGAAGAGTGGAAGGAATTAGGTACTCATTTAGAACTGAATGCCAGACTTCAGGTCCAAGGGACATTAAGTAGTAGGTCATTCTATTTTTCCAGAAACCAAAATTAGTGCCATCGAACAGAGGAGGTTGTCCTGACGCTTCGTGATTTCTCATCATGGCTATGAATCCTTCTTCAAGCTGTTAGGCTAATATGAAGAAACCTGCTCTGATACCAATTGTTGGAAATACTGAGAGGGGGGGTGAATCCGTATTTCTTTTCAATTGTTCTTTTTATCCCCAAAAAGATTTATATATGGAACACAAAAATAGATAGCTGAAATAAATGCTTTTATTAATACAAACAGTGCTATGAAGTAGATACAATATATAAGTGGTAGCAATATTTCCAAGCACCAACTTGGACTTTTGTGAGGCTCCAACCTCTAGAGCACCAACTCTGTTTTTCCAAGGCAACAGTCCTGGACCTAAGAGCACCAACTCCCAAGGAATCCAATCCTTTTAATTCTGAGGCTCCAACCCTGCGGGCTCCAACCCATTACTATCAACTGTTCGAGTCTGTTTTTTTGTAGGTCTCTGTTCCCAAGCCTACTGAGCTTATGCTGCACTTCTGTTCTCCTGTTTCTCCCACCTTTGCCTAAACTTCAGCTTCTTCTCACTCTGATTATTCACACCCACCTTTCCTTATTTTTTTTTGTTTTTATATGTTCCTGATGCCTATGACTGTTGGTTTTCACTGCACTGGCTCTTCGACTTCCTCAACGCTTGCTACAGCTTCCTTTGTGTTGGATTTTCCTCTTCGGCTTCCTGATTCTTCATGTCACTTTGACTTCCTCTGTGTTGGCTCATACTTTAGCTTCTTGGCTTTTTGGCTTCCTCCGTCTCTTCATGCTCACCAACACTCCAGAGACACGTTGATTCAACAACGATGATTTTCCATGTCACTATCACAATCGCAATCGGCATTGTTCAGGCCTACTGAACTATCGGGACTGTTATTACAGGCTTTTGGCCTAAAAACCCCGCGTAATACAAATATTGAAATTACACAGGAATACACGAACAAAACCCACCCGAACGCTTAAGGCCCGGACTTCAAATTCATTATACCCGCATCTATAACTGCATCAGGTCCGATATATAATCGCAATTGGCAGCTGCAGCGTCCAGAAGTCCTATGGCTGATGGCCGATGGTCGATCCACCTGCGGATGTGATATGATATGAAGCCCAACTGTAATGTTGCATTGGGTTCACAACATATATCACAATCGGCGCTTTCAGGGGTGACACCCCTTGGTATATCGTGATATGTGAGTTCCGATGGTCGGATGTGATATAACAATAGAGCCTTTCCTAATGTTGCAACGGGTCTGCAACTATATATATATCTATATATATATATATATATCTATATATATATATATATATCTATATATATATATATATATATATATATATATATATATATATATATATATATATATATATATATATATATATATATATATATATATATATATATATATATATATATATATATATATATATATATATATATATATATATAGATAGATAGATGTTGCAATCGCATTTTTTAATGTGGCAAGGCTTAGAGATGAGATGAAAGGATACATAGGAAATACATTAAAAAACCACGCTTCGAAACATTTAGCGTACTTCACCTGGTTATACACCCGGACACATATATCGTCGGGTTCGCCCCCATTATCGCAGTCGGAGGTTTCAGGGGGGTGGCACATAATAGAACCCACCGAAATGACTGCTCCAATATATGTATATAATCCGCCTTCGATAGTGTATTGCGCATATATGCTGCTCCGCCTCTTTACTCTTTCACATATATGTGTGCCGCTCTACTTTGGCTCTTTGGAATATATATGGCATTTGTTTGGCATCCATTGCTCCCAATAGTCCTGAAAATGCCTCCAATAGCTCTGTTTTGCTCCTTTGATAGCTCTGTTTGCTCCTCTGTTTGCTCGTCCGATATGCTCTATTTTGCTCCTCTGGCTCCACGAATATTGCCATATTGACATCAATGACAATCTATGTCAACATGACTGGTCTTCATCAACACTCACATTCACTCTGGAATCTCTCAAACACCACTCTTTCACCACCACATCTTCAAGTTGTCACTTGACCTCCATTTAAAATGTAACCACCTCTTACCATCATTGATAAACATTGCAAGATCAACAATATTAACACCTCGGCTCATCGGGGCTTTTGCGATAAGAGCTGTCAAGTAATGAACCATCATATGGACTAACCACCATCTGTTGGATATTTTGCTTTTGGCTATCCGTTAGTTACTAGGATGGAGGTCTCGATACTGAATGTGTTCAAAAGTTGATAAAAAAACTTGACCTTACTAACACAAGAATTGATGTTTCGGACACCGGGGCTTCCAGTTTAAGAACCACCAACCATTTTTATTAACCATAATGGAAAGAAATAGAGAACTACTCGATAAAGACATCTCACAACTGCAAACTCAATTATCATAAAATTATCAGTTGTCATCTAGACATAGATAAGTCACCACATCCCTCCTTAGCACAGGTCAAAAGTTGTTCATCTAGTTCAATCTTTATCTTGGAGCTTTCTCGTCTTCATAAAGCATTTGTTAGAGTGGCCAATTCCAACAAACTTACACTCACACATTGAGCTGACCACACTCAATATGTTTAAAATGCAAACTCCAAAATTTGAGATTGTAACATAAACATCTGACGCAAAAATATCTTCCCCGCAGAAGCGAAAAATTAAGACCTACCTCCAATTTTATCACTTTTGATATATATCACTGGCCACATGAAATTGCTCCGCACCAAATCTCAAGTCTAGATCTATGCATCAACATGTACATTTCGTGGGCATGATTTTGCATATTTATAATATGATAGTGCACACAACTTTGATAAAACCATCTACGCAGGAATTTAACTCCTTTGCAGGTTTTGGGAAGATAAGCACAATTTTTTTTTTTACAGATAACAAGATAATGGAAGGATCTGACGATGCTTGAAGAAACTGCAAATAAAAAAATAAATCTACACAGACAAGATCACACAAAAATTCACACACTAAAAATAAATTCCAACACATCCATACTAATATGTACAAAAATAATAACACTCAGGATCTCTCACATATTCCCGGTCCTCCCTTGAGGGAGTCAAGCCAGTACCAACTATGATACCATATTAGAAATAAAAAGAGAGACAAAAATTACACACAACACATATCACTCTCATATTTTTATTAATCACAAAGGTTACATATATATAGGTTACAAATAATTGACTTCAATCTACATCCTAAGAAAGTGGATCTAAGACTGGGACATGACACACCAACAACTCATACACATGGGAAACAATCACATCTACAATAACACCTCAGAATACTCACAAAACAACTTGTAATATACATGGAACACAAGACATGGAAGCATTACTTCCAACAAGAAAAAATCCTGTTTTGGTAACCTCAAGGGTCTTTCTTGAAAAAGAGTTTAATTAATATCTTGTTAAGGACGTCTTGGTCAAAGGTAAATGTGTAGGGTTGAAGAGATTTCGGAAGGACGGACGGAAACCACACTTTGGAAACCCCCAAACGCACCTGTAATAGGTCGGATAACCAACCGAAATGAGTATCAAAATTCTAGAATAAAAAACAGGAAGCCAAGATACATGAAACCCCTAATTAAGTCATTGGTAAACTTATATAGAAAGGAAACAATACCTCTCAAGGGTCTTTCTTGAAAAAAAAATAATTAATATCTTGTTACAGTTATGAACAAATAACATTCATGAGTCTTACTTACCGATGAAATTTATCTCAGTAACAATATATAATTACAGAGAAATGATCCCATATTAAAAAAAAAAAACTTAAAACAAAAGGGTCTCATCGAGAAGTTTCCTCGTCTTCAGAGGAGGGGGTTGGTCTACAAATTTTGGAATATTATATGCCATCTCGGATTGCCCGGTTGTCAATGCATGAGCATACTTATCAGTTAAGATGTGACCCATCCCATCCCCTTACAATAACTACCTGAGTGCAACTTCAAAGTTCAAAGAAGCCCATAAATTGAGCTAAATTTTTAATGAAATTGCTCTCATTTACACAATATTTTTTAGAGCATAAGTCAACTAAATTTCACCATGCCTAAACATATTTTTCTATTCTCAAAAGCAGGTCAAAATCTTCTTAAAAAAAGTAACCGCCAATAGTTATTTTGGACCATTTTCTACATAAATGTATTTATAAATATAATAGGCTAATTAAAATAGAATAACCACACATAAAATAGTGAAAGTAGGTAATAAGTTACTTTGACAATTTACAAAATAACACAAAATCTAATAAGATTTAGTTTGAATTCACGAGGATGGAAAAAGGGTTCTTCAATTGTTTGCCAAATTTTAGTACACCTCTAACTTTAACACCGGATGAGAATGTCAGTGCATCAGGTAGCGACAACAAGGCCGATTGGTCTCCTTTCATTTTTTTAATTGTCTGATCAATAGTTATGCAACATCCTTAGGACCAAAAACTATTGAACTCCTCAATTATCAAGATTCAGAACTTCGATTGTGATTAAATGAATTTTATAATTTTGTAATTTTACTTTGATAAATATTAATACCCTGGTATCACCATGGGGCTTCACTGACAAAGAAATACTATATCACGTGTGTTCATATTGTGGTAAACAATTAAAATAAATTATAAAACATTATATTGATTATATAACAAGGGCATATTGGGTTTTTATATACCATATACAAATATAAGTATTTTAGGGTATTTTTTACTTAATATTGTGGCCAAGCGCATAAAAAAAGGTAGCTAAAATAAAAATTAGGTCGTGGTGTTCAGGTGAGCGCATTATTTCATGATTATTTCGCAGTGAAGGTCGTAAAGGGTTTGCAGTGAAGGACGCAGAAGGTTCGCCGAGGGTTCTGAACCAATGTCGCCGAAGGTTTTGAACCAATGTCGCAGAGATATATGGAACTGGATCAAGGACTGTATATGTGAGATGGAGCGAAGGATTTCCCAAAGGGTGGGTGCCAAAGCAAGTTATTAAGTGGGTTTGAATGCGAGGAGAAAGGTTCGAGAATGTAGTTTAGATGCCCCTGCCCTGGTTGTTGTTCTTCGAATGATTAGGTACATAGAAAGGATTATAAAAAAACTTGAGGTGTGTGTGCGTTGAACACCTGAGGTCCATGCTTTGGGGACATATTCATGAGTAGCATGACAACCATTCACGAGTAGCAAGGAAAGTATTTGGATACATAACTCATTTCAAGTATTTAGGATATTTGGTGGGTATCATTTCCACCTACGGAAGGCAGAAAGAAAATCAATAGGAAGGGGTGGTTCCCAACATATGACTGTTGCCATTTTCAAATATGAACCCACTGTGGTCTCAAAATCATCCCAGACATCATCCTCCATCAAGGCATCACACCTAACCTCGTCACATCTAGAAGGATCACATTGGAATGCGTCCAGGATGCGCATTATTTCGTAGTGAAGGCATGAGAGAAATGTCGTCAAGGGTTTGCTGAGGGTTCTGAACTTATCTATGATTGCATTACGATCGACATTGAGTATTCAACATCCCACTGCTCCTGGAGGTACCCACTTTTTTAATTCCAGATCCATATTCAATATTCGAATGAATGATTTTGGATGGTCGTTTTCTGAAATCACAATAAAAAGATTCATTTTGATTCTTAATAATATAAGCCATGTGAGCAACACACCTTTCTTTTCTATCAATGCGACCTTTTTCTCCAGACTGCTTTTTCCTGTTAAAGGAGCTTCTACATCCCACTTCATCCATTTCATCATCAACCCCTAACAACTGTAGACAAAAAGAATATTAATATCTCACTAAATAAAAATTACAAGAAACATTTTTTTCTCTTTACTCAACATAATGACGAAGAAATCTAGGGAAATCTCTCACCAAGAATATAAGATCTAAGCAACATCATTGGGGATAATCGAGCTAAAATTTATAAGAAGGAATATTCAAAAGAAACTTCAGAGATATGAGATGTGAAGAGAAAGGACACACCTCAATTTTATGCATCTGATACATCATAGGCCTCAACTTCAAGCCCTTTCTAGGTTGATGTTTCAAATCAATGATGTCCCAATTTACAGTAAGTTTACCAGTAAGTTTACCTTCTTTTCCCCAATTTCTATTCCTACAGATGGTGCTTAAGTGACATCTATTTAGGAGTCCTCAGAATGACATGTTGGACGAGTTTAAATTCGGCTTCAAACCCTGCCAAGATTATGGATTAAAATATAGATGTGTGTTTTTTGATGAACTGTGGTGTAGCAGTGAGTGTAATTTTACCTTCTTTGACCCAAACTCTATGTTAGTGTTCAAATATGAATTATGGATTTCACCCTTCCCCACATGTATTTCCAACTCGAGGTTCGTTAATTGTTTCAAGGCTACTGTGCAAAGTTTATGCCGACCACAGGTTCCGTACCCAGTACTGAACATTCAAACAAGCATCATAATTGAGTAACAACAAGCTAATGACAATAACAAAAATATTAGAGTAACAACAATTTGAATTCATAGAAACACGAAATCGATAAATCATTAACAACAATAGAAAGGCAATCATAACAACACAACCAATATAAATCTACACACACAACTAATCCAACAACACTTGATCAGGAGAGTGGGCCCGACTCTCCGATCAGGGTTGTGGAAAAGATCAAAGATTACACGAAGTTCAAGAAATTAGAATTTCATTAATCAAGAAAGGAATACAATAAAGTCTGTTGTTACACTTCTCAGATCCAGTGTCCTCATTTCTACCCTGATAACCATTACTTATACATTGTATCATTACAGAAATAGTATTAACAAACTCAGAAATTACGGCAGCTTTGTCTGCTCGCAAATATACAGTAATCGTTAAAACAGAAAAAAAAAAACGCAAAAGATAGAAATTGTATCAGTCCATCAGCTCCTCGTTGGTTGGACATCGTTGTATCCCCTGTCCTGGAATAATACTGCCAGCTCATTAACAACCATTGCAATGATTCATAGCCTGTTGGTCATCATTATCTTGATTCTGCAAAAGAACTTTAATGAACAAGCCACATAGACAATGTTTCCCTAGGATTACATTTCATTAATCAATATTTCGAAAATACATGCCAAATTAATATACCTTTGTTGTTTTGAGACATAAATTAACCTCGCAAGACTATGGAATGGGTAAGGTGAAATGGATAAAATTAGGTAAAAATGGGCAAATTTATCAACCAACTTCTCCCCCCAACTAGATTATTTACATGTCCTCATGCAACTCGTTTCCTACAATGATCTGGGTTAGATCTTCTATGGCTGACATGGAGTTGTGTGAGATCATACTGTGCGGCCATGTCTGACTCGAGAGGTTTAAATCCATCTGAATGAATGATATCCTTCCACCAATTCTCATCCATCTCATAATTCAATTCATATTTCTCAGAAGGGAGCCAAATAATGGGAAATTGGAACCTTAGGCCTATGCACTGGACCCCACAGTGTCATATCTAGGTGATATAACGTGGAATTCTATTTAATGCCCTGGAAAAATTGGGGGGCCCAAAAGGTTCTCATGTTCGAACTGCTGATGATGACAATATCCAACGCTTTTGACAAGCATCCTTGGCTTCCTCCTGACAGGTGCAAATTTGCCTCGTACACATGTCAACGCACCACCCTTGTGTCCTCAAATATGTTTGTTTCATCCTTCTAGCTGAAGGAACCCTTGATGCCTATTATAAATATCCATAGATTGACAATGTTCCATTCTGATCACAAGTGGCCGATTTGCTTGATTTTCTTCGAACGTGTCGAAAGCCTTCTTCCACTTAACTTGATTAATTGTGAAGGACATGAACACTCTCATTGGAATGTCTCCCGCATATGGTACTGGATTGAACGACTGATCATTTCCAAGGATGTAATTATACATATAGATCTCACATAACAAATGCTGGTTTAATTAATTGTGAGTTCTCAAAATTCTTAGGAACTGCATGGGGTCTTCTATATCATGGCTTGATTTCTGGTGGATGCTTCCCAAACATAAAAACATATATTGTTCATGGAGGAACAAGGAATAACAATTAGAAGGGGGTCTACATGCTATTATCTGTTGCGTCAGGGTGAACATCTCATCCTTGTCTGCCTTTGATAACTGGACCCAGCCCTACAACTCTACAATCTTCTTCTGTAACTTTTCCTATTGCTGCTTTGCTTTTTCTACCTGGGTGATATGATCAACCACCACTCTTGCTGCTTGCTCCGAGATTTCTTCAGTCCTTTTCAGTGCGATTCTATGGGAATTGATCCATGTTGAAGACTGGGAGCAGTGGCCTTCCATTTTTGAAGCTCTGTTGTCAATAGGAACTCATAGGCCTCTACCAAATGAAGAAGCGACTCAGTTTGCATAGATGCTGAAGCCATATGCTTATCCTCTGTTTTCACTGCCACCGAAGTTGTTTTGTCAGTTCCAGGGGTTATGATAGCTTGACCAATGTTTCTTTTTCGCTTTCTTTCCTGTCTCCACGACTGTATTACCTATTTTCACTGTATTACCTATTTTGTTAATTTAGTAATTTCCATTTTCAACTGAATTTTTTCTCTGAACAACAATCAATACTCACTTTGGATGGGGTCTTTCCTTTTTTTCCGCTTCTTGAAAAATTCTTGTTTTATGACGACCTCCTCCATTTGTCTTGCAGTCGATGTCGGGTTTGTTGTATTAGCATCAACAAATTCGTCGACTGGTTCTTGCTTTACTATCACTTCCCCCACTTGTTCGACTAGCAGTATTTGTGGAGCATCTTCAACATCACCTTCTACATATTCCGTTACCGTCAGATTCCTTTCTAGTCGCTCAGGAGCTAGTACTAATTCCTGAAGAATAGTACCATCAATATTTCCCTCCTGTAGTTGTTTTGAGGCCATAATTTCTTCTCCTACTTGCTCAGGAATTGATACTGATTCCTGTAGGTCAATATCAACGACCACTTCTCTTTCCATCTGCTCAACGGTTGACATTGGTTCTTGTGGAACAATGTCAAAAATGACTCTTTCTTCTATTCATTCAACGGTTGACACTGCTTCTTGTGGGACAATGTCAACAACAATTTCTCCTTCTATCTGTTGAGAATTCAACATTGGTTCATGTGGGGCAGTGTCAAGGGTGGTTTCTTCCTCCATTTGTTCAACAATTGACGTTGGTTCTTGTGGGATAGTGTCAAGGGTGGATTCTTCCTCCATTTTTTCAACAATTGACACTATTTCTTGTGGGACAGTGTCAAGGGTGGCTCTTCCCCCTGTAATTACTCTGACAAACCTCAATTTTGGAGGAAAAATATTTTCTTTTTTTTTGTGCAGGTAGGCAAACGAAAGTTCCTTGCCCCTCTCGATAGGGAGGCCAAGAGTGGAGAACGAGGAGTAACATCTTCAATTTCCATTCCACTAATACCCTATGCCACAATCCTCCCAGCTCCACCTCCATTCCCCGAATCATCTGGCTGGTTTGTCATCTCTTCATCCCCCTCTTCTTCTACTCCCTCCGGTACTTGTCCCGTCACTTCCTCCTCCAATAATTCTTCTTCAGCCCTTGTTGGCATCATAGTTGGAACCTCTTCTTCTACTATCTCAACCAATTGTTTCCAAGTCATAGGGGTTTGTAACAGGTCATGCATCACCAATAGCCTGACGAGTCCATGATTTGTGAGGACTACCAATTCTTGGAACGATTGACGTGCAGACCATGCCATCATTTGGAGATTGTTCCAAAGGAAAAACATAATATCTAGGGGATGCACTTGATGAAATTGAAGACATGCTAAAATATTACAATGATTCTTAAAAAGGGTAGATAGCCGAACTTTATAGGTGATGTACCACATTACAAAGTATGCAACCTTGGCCCATGGCTGTGGCAACGATTTCTGATCATATCCTTTTCCCTTCTATACCACATTTTCCCCTGTCTATAGGAATAATTATGGAAATTCCAGCATGGGTGTTTTCCATGCGAACCACTTCTTCCCTCCTAGCAGAAATCCCCTGAAAGTCGAAATAACTTCTTATGTTACCTAAATTTCCAGTCCGCGGACTCTGGAACAATTCCCTTGCAAATTTAGCGTGAAATCAATTATCACCCCTTCATTGAACCCTTGTAACCTTTCAAAGTAAATGTGCCATCCTACGTCCTGAAAGATCTTCCATACATCTGGTTGATCTCGAACCTACGTTGTGTTTTCTGGCTCGTGTCTAATGGCTTGGCCACCCATTCTGTTAGTTGTTCTGTAGCAGCACTTAGAGTAGAAGCAAGTCGTTGAGGGGGTTGTTAGCTGGTAAAATTTGTGGTAACAGGGATGACTGTGAATTTGGGAAAAGTTAATGGAAAAAATCAATGGTAAATACAACACGATTATGGTAATTATTCCAACGCATTGGAAAAGATCTCATTTTAATGTCAGCCTGCATATTCGTACATAGTACAATTTCCAATGTGCATGGATATATGTGAAGGGCACAATGAAGATATAAATGGATAGTGGTAATAATGAGCGGTTAAATTGAGGTTTAATTAATAATGATGAAATAACATCATTATTATTAAATACGAGATCTCCCCCCAACTAAGGTATGGTCGTCCTCGGTCATGTCATAAATGAAATATCAATCAAATCTATGAAGTCATTCGAGAATGTACCTGACGACTTACCTTCGTGGAGTATTAGCATCGGCGGAGTAACAACTCTAGCGGAGTATCAACATCAATGGAGTAAAAACACTAGTGGAGTCAACATCAATAGAGTAACAACACCAATGGAGTCAACATCGGTGGAGTAACAACACCAATGGAGTATCAACATCGCAAAGTAACAACACCGGTGGAGTATCAACATTGGTGAAGTAACAAAACTAATGGAGTCAACATCGGTGGAGTAACAACAAATGTGGAGTCAACATTGGTGGAATAACAACACCATTGGAGTATCAACATTGGTGGAGTAACAACACCAGTGGAGTATCAAAACCTGCAAGAAAAATAAAAGAGCGCTACTGATGGAATAGCAGCAGAATTTTAACTTTATATATATATATATATTTATTCAATATGAGTTGCAGAGGAAGTATTTTCTGCACAAATGATTTCAAAACTACAATGATCAAAAATATGTTTAATAAAGGAGTCCCTAGAGGTCGGGGGGTGATATAATTCAAGGTGATGTCCATTTACAAATAAAGGAGTGTGTGCCTCATCTATTGTTGTAATTTTAACAGTCCCATTGTTGAATACTATGTCAACCTCATATGGTCCCATCCATCTAAGGTGGAGCTTTCCCTTGAAGTCCTTGAATCGGTAGTCATAGAGTAATGCCCAATCACCTTTTTGAAACACCTTTTCTTGATGAATTCGTCATGCCACTTGGTTCGTTGCTGCTAGACTGCAACAATATTCTATACAACAATCAGACAAATTTCATCTAATTGATTAAGCTATTCTAGTCGGTGTTTTTGGGCTGCAGTAAGATCCAGACCTACTTCAAGAGTGGTCCTGAGCATCTTAATTTCGAATTCCACTGGAAACAAAGGGGATCTTCCATACACAAGCTCAGATGGTGAAAACCTTGTTGTATTCCACCATGTAGTTCTATATGCCCAAAGTGCTTTAGGAATTTTTTCAGCTGAATTTCCGCGATGGTTAGCTACTGTTTTTGTGAGAATGTTTTTCAGTACTTTATTTATGCTCTTTGTTATCACTCCATAATTTCTTAAGGTTGCGAAAGAAACCCAGAGGTAACCACAAAATGACTTTTAAGATTAGAAGTTATCCCTTCTAAACTCAGAGAGGGATCTCTCTATGGGATTTAGATTTGTTGTTGTGGGATTTTAGGATAGTTATTAGGTTCAGAGTTTGGGTTTTTGAAATGTTAGGTTGAAACTGCAAGGAAAGGTAATTGTGTAGTGAAGTCAAAGTCTTAGGGTGATCAGATACAAAACTATTAGAATAGATTGAAATAGGGCAAGGTAGGAAGACTATTGGATCTTTTGAATCTTTGTGGAGTGAAAAGGAGGAAAATATTCAAATTCAATTAACACAGAGCATTTTAACACCCATACACTCTAATTTCTATGTAATTTTGGTATAGGTACCAGTCACATGTTTTAGTTTGCTCATTGAGATGAAATATTTTTATCTCAGATCCTATCCTTGGTTCAACATTACTATTCAATAGGAAAGAGACTACATATAAATAATGATCAACATACTCACTAAAGGTAAATTCATTGGAATGCTTCCTTACCAAGGAAGTCCAATGAATTACAGATTGGGCATTTCCTTGCTCATCCAATTTCTATAAGGGAAACTAAAATCTATTTGCCTGATGGAATAAAAATAAATAAACTAGAACTGAAGCATACTTAAAGGTTCCCTCTATAGAAAAATTTACGAACTTTCCATGAATGGCATCTGCTAGAAACTCACTGTAGTTGAAGATGATGGAGGGTTTTTCACCTGTTGAGAAGACTGACAAAAAACCTATGATGGCCTCATCAACCCACTGATCAGATTGATAGCCTAGTAAACAAGAAAGAATGGAGATAATATGTTTGGTCATCTCAGGGAACATGGAGGATGAATAAGGGGGATTTTTCTTAGGAAATTGAGCATCCTCAAGGAGAAATGTTTCAAATATCTTTGATCTATGTGGGAAAGTGAGGTTCTTGTAGAGTTCCAAGAGGGAATCTACTGAAAAACGTTTCAGAGGGATAGAATTATGACTTTGCAGCATCTGGAAAATGGAATAAGAGGTAACCATGAGAAGGGTATCATTGTTTTGGGGCACAATTTCCCTCTGACTGGGAATATATCGGAAATGGCACCATGAAACGAATTCAGGGAAATGGTAGGTATAAGGAAAAATGAATTGGGGTAGGAAGGAGTCCCACAAACCCAATTCATCACTAAGATCAATCAAATTATGTTTTAACCAATTGTGGATTTCATAGAGGTCAAAATCACAATTGGTTTCAAGGATTTTATATTCCTGGTCTACTAGTGGTTGATGGTCCAAGTCTATTACAAGGGGAAGAAGGGGGTTTTCTTCTATAAATTTATATTTTCCTTTAGGAGCCATGTTGGAAAGAAAAGAAATGTAAATCTGGATTTTGCTCGGGAATAGGCTAGACGAAGACTAGTGGCTGGGTGATCAGTTGTAGTGAGAGTTTGATGGCTAAATGGGCGTTGGAAGAGGTTTCTAGTCTGTCGGCGTCTCAGAACAAAAAAAGAAGGGATAACGTCATGGGTCAAGGCTTTATTTATAACATAAATAGCTTATCATTGAGATTAGGTCATTTAACGGAGCGAGTTTGTTAATCTGGGAACAAATAAGTTATTAAATGGTTGTGCTAACAGTTTTATGACAAGTGCATATGTGCCATGTGGCGGGAGCGCATTGGATTAGAGTGGGGAAGGATGTGACATTGATGGAAGAGGAGCGGATGGGGAATTCCATGTGGCAATATTGTATTGGAGTGGAGTGGGGACAGAAGGTGCCACTTGGCATAATAGGAGTGGAGCGGGAGCTCATGGTCAACGGTCGTAATCAACAGGAATAGGAAAGTGAATTTTGAAAGGGGGGGGGGGGGAATGCGCCTGGGGAGGACACATTTCAAAGGTAGTACGTGAGAAAACCACTTTTCAGACACCCCCCCACCCCTTAGTTAACCGTCGGAAGGGTGGGGTGGTGGGGGGGGAGGGTCCGAAGTCATCACCCGCCATTGATCTGGGCGGGCGAGATTGCGACCCTTCATTGCTGTGCCAAATTTATTACAAAAACGACAAACTGTCGTATCAATAAAACTTTATTTAAACTAATATAATCACAGTTTAACAATGCGATTAAACTAATCACATTTACTTTATTAAAAACTAACTTAACCATGATTACATTGTGTGGTTAAATAATTACTTATCTTAACTAAACACACTTTATTCAACAAGTCTAATCATGCTTAAATGATGCGAGTAAACCATTAAACCTATTTATCTTATTCTAATGTGGCATTTTAAATCGCTGCACATTATTTAAACTTTCTAAAGGTATTTCTCATGCATCTATATATATATTTTTAAATGCAATGGCATTTGAATTTGCTCACTCATTGGGGGTATTTTCATTTTTTCTATATTTTTATTTCTTTGACTTTTCTTTCACACACACACACACACACACACACACACATATATATTTTGTATCCCTTTTTTTTCTTTTTGGAAATAATTTGTAGAATAAAATATTATTCACAACAATGATAATCATGGAAATTTATAGATAATCAACTTATTATCCTATAGATTATAGGGCCCTAACAGTGGCTCCACTTGGGATGGAATCTCCTTGTGAGGTGTCAAGAATTTTGTATATCCCTTTATCCATTGGGAAAGTTGTCGTTATTCTGAACATGAATTGATTTCACTACTATTATTCTTAAATATGGGCAACAAATCACTAGAATCTTACAGCCTTCTCTTCGGGCTTCAATTCCTGATGTTAGCCACCCTCTCCCTTGCATCAGAATAATAAAATTATATTTACAATGATTCTAAATGAAAACTGATATATTGTTAGGCCCATATACTACTAGTGTAACCCCTTATTGTTATTAGTACAACCCCCTTATTATATTGTTGTACCCATGTAGTGCTGTTGAAAATGCGAAATGGGAACTAAACTGATTACAAGCCCCAATTAGGCTTGCTTTTGTTTGGGATGGTTAGTTCCAACGGGTTTTAATTGACCCCGTAAACTGTTACCGGTGTTGAAAGATTGCTCCCCAGAGGAAGACTTCATTTAAATCAACAAAAGAAACAACTAACCTAGATGTATTGAATATTATCTACACTACTTCTATCTTCTCTAATCTAGTCCTAGCTATCCCAATCTATCCTGTAGGAGCATGAAAAGGAGAGGTCAAACATCATATATGAATCCCAAGTCTAAATGAATCAATTACTGGTTCACATAAGAACAAGGCAACATTAATTCTAAATTGCAATCCAATCACTCATACATGAATCCACATTCCTTTTATGGGATTAAAGCTTGCAACTGATGTTTAACATAATTTCAAATCAGAGGCCATTCACAAGTTAACCATGAAATTGAATCACATTCAATTTAACAAGACTAATAATGAATTGTAAGTCATCAATATGCACAAATAAAAATCACATTTACATTTATGCTAGCAACAACACTCTGATCCAAAACATATAAAAAACAATAAAATAAGTCTGAAATTAAGGCTCCTTCTTGAATCAAACAGTCCCCTCTATTCACAATAAATCAAAACTATTCTTCTCCAAGCCAAAAAACCCTTCCCTCATATCCTGAGGTAATATTTATGCAATCTCAATGACTCTTGGCCTTCCCTGTCGTTTCCTCTTTTCAACTATTTTCAACATACACATTAAGTATACGGATGAGAAAGATCTGTGAGGCTGCTGACACGTCGAAGTCGCCTTTTCTGGAGCGTTCTACTTCCCGGGGAAATGAATAGGTGTAGATGGAACAGAGAATGACTGCGTATCCCTTAATTGCACCTGTGTGGAATGGCTATTATTCCCTGTCGTTTCTTGAAGGAAACTGAAAACGTTGTGCTCATCATCCAACATCTGGCCTACTTTATGGTGTATCTGGAGGGAATGACATCCTAATGGATCAGCGCTATGCTTCCTCTTGACACGGAGCGAGCCTTCATTATGCACTATGGCGGTCCATATCCTTTTCTGCAAACTGCGCCTTCGCAATCTCGACACCAGTGGTGTAGAGGTGTCATCTTGATACATAACGCCTTTATGTGCTACCAGGTCTGCTTGAACTTGCCTGCAAAAAAATTCATATTAGCAATGATTGTGAGGAATCTGACAAACATGCTCACAAAACACAAACAATGCCTTCATTAAACATCAAAGGGACAAGAGTGAAAGAGTCGGCCCCCTGGTCTTTAATCTATGCATCGATCAAGTCCTGCAAGCGTAACTCGATTTACATTGAGAATCATAGAAATACAAAGAGCCGGAGCCAAAATCCTAACTCGAAATGCTATGGACGGGGACCTATACCATATCGGGTCTGCACAACACTATCTCATGGCATTGTGCCATGTGATAAATCTTTGGGCTCGGCCGATTGCGATTTGTGATTGGCCAAACCCGAAACACATATATGTCGCGCTAAAATATCCGTTCAGGTCTGCCATATCGCCCCTTCCTTTGAACACCCGCTCCCTTTGTTATATCGGAAACTTTATAAAACATAGGAGTACAAATAAAATCCTGCTCCGATCACTTAGGCTGGATCTCAAATTTTATATATCTGAGCCTATAATGATTGGCGGGTCTGTCGTATCGCAAATTGCTATATGTATTAACAACGAACTCCGAACTCCGCAGATAGCGATAAGAGATGGGGAGGTGGACCTGATAACATATATATTTCGTTTAATAAGATCGACGGGTTCGCGAAATCACGCTGCATTTTTTATATGATCCCAGGCTCTGCCGATATGCGATATGTGATGGGGTACCAGACCTGAAATGGATGTATATTGCACTTAATAGCCCTAGTGGGTCTGCAATGTATGATTTTCTTTGAAAAGCCCCGACCTTAACATTTTTCGTAGAACACAAGATTATACGGGAAAACTTGCATCTGGCTGTAAGCCCGGACTTGAAATAATATATGCTCGAGTTCAAATCATTAGCGGGTCCGGAAGACAGTGGAGTGCCTTATATAAAAACCCGGGACCCCGCCGATAGCGATAAGCGATGGGGCTTCAGACCCGAAATGTATGCATTCAGGTTAATAAATCTGTTGGGTCCGAAGGCCATGTATAGATTGTGTTTTAATGTTGACTGTGGTGGGTGAAAAGGGGTGATTTACACATATTTATGAAGGATTTTCGTTATAAAGATTTATAATGAAAATAAGGTGCGATGGAAGGCTTTGTGTATTAAGTACACAAATGACTATAGTGAGGGTGGGGGTGATTATGTGTGTGGGCATAGAAGTACCATGAATGCATGTGAAGATTGAAAAGTCTGATGATGGAAATGAATGAAGGGCTAAGCTGGGTCACGAATGAACTATGCAATAGAGATTTATCAAAGGGGGCCTTGACCATTTAGAAATTGAGGATTTAGCTTGCAAAAGAGTTAAAATCCTTGGGATAATATAGATTATTCGAAGGAGTGCAAGATCAACTTCTAGGGGACCCATTCAAAATTGCTACCAAGGCAAGTTTTGATAGGGTAGTGGTTGTGGTCACAAAAAATGGTGAACCGCTGGGTGAACCAATTATCTCTGTTTCCAAATAAACCTTGGATCAATAGAAAATCAGGGTGTTAAGATGAACTCGAAATGAAAACTGTATAGATGGAAAGGCATGGATTCCACTTCAACATTAATTTCTTCAGGTGGGATAAAGACAAATAGCTTCTACTGACTGATAGGGTTTTAAGGAATTTAGACTTCTGTGATCCATAACATTGTTCAGAAACTCTTCGGCAAAATCACATAACCAATCTTTTGTCGACGCGTTTCGAACCAACCAGTGTGGTTCATCGTCAGGACAAGTTGAAGAACTAATCCGGCTTAGCTTGATTAAATAGAGCGTGCAGAGACTCCAACGGCTATATTGCCAACGGCTAATTTTGACCTAATGGACAAAGTCAAACCACTAATATTCTTGATATAATAAATTCTTATTATTCTTAGAAAACAGCTAAATTTGGTAAATAATATATTAAAAGAATTCATTTGTTAATAAATGTATATCTAAAACCAAATAATATATAATTTATTATTATTAGCTAAACTTAAAAGAATTCATTTGTTAACTAAATGACTATGTTTAATAAAAGGTATAGCATATAATATTTATATAATTCATATTTATTATTTAAATATAATGGTCAATAAATTAATAAATAATTAAATAATCTATATTTGTTATTATTCCAACATTATTTAATTATAAGCAAATAGTCTTAAATTACTATTAGGTAATTGTATAATTATCCAATAATTATTTCAATCTATTGGTAAAATATATTATTTTATTTTTATTTTATTTATTATTTAAATATGATGGCCCATTCGAATTTAAACAATAAGTTATATATAGTGATTTATATTTATCTATATTTACTTAGTAATTTATAATTCCAATATTATTAAAGCATTCTCCAATGACAGTATTATGGGGTTTATTGAACTTCCTTTACCCGTTTCCCACTTTCAAAAATCCTTTTGGGGCCGTCACTGGTTTTTCCATACCTGTTTAGGTGTGTACCTCAACTCTTTATTGCTCATCAAACTCGATGTAGACATGTTTATCTTGCACTTTATATGAGAATTTCCATGCTATATTTTCATTGATTGAATGGGGCACAGTCATGGATCATGCCATATTTTTAAACTGCTTAAGCAGGGTTGGGCTTGCTGTGTCAACCAGTACTCTGAGCCCAACAATAGTCCTTACTCTAACCGACTTCATAAACAACATGTCCTTCTAGTTTGGCACAAGGACTTGACATTTCATTTATTTTTAGATAAGTCCTTCCAGTTTCAGGCACAAGGACTAGAGCAAAATTTGATTTTCCACAGGGTATATGACAGTGAGCTTAGCCCATGAAAGGAGGTTTACTTGTGAGTAACAGGTATTGGACAATTTAGTGTGGTGGATGGGGACAAATCTGAAAGGTGGAATGGGACTGGAGGACCAAAATCAGCAAGCTGAAAGGACTGTGATTCAAAACAACAGGAAAATAGACTTTGTAGAAAACAAAAGGAAAATACAGAAACACAACCAAGCTAACAGCAAAAATGAAATGAACTCTAACCTACTCAGGAGGTAACCACCATGCAGTGGCTACTGGAAGTATCTCTTCAGATGTTGGCCATTAACAGGGAGCTTTTTAGTCTCTCCTTGTAACGTTTTCAACCTGTAAGTCCCTTGACCAATTTTTTCAACAACTTGGAATGGGCCTAGCCATAGGTGTTGGAATTTTGTGTGTTTACCCTTTGGCTCACTCAGCTTGTCCCATTTCAGGACTAGCTCCCCATCTTGGAAATATTTATCTCCTGCCAGATGATGATCAAACCATTTTTTTACAATCACTTGGTTATTTTTGAATTTAATTATGGCTCTGTCTCTTAATTCCTCCAGCCTCATCAGTTGGTTGATTCTTTCTTGAAGCAAGGCTGAAGGGGTTCCTCTTGAAGCTTGGGAGAGTTGTAAGGAGGGAAGGGTAACATTTGGAGGCAAGATGGCTTCCTGTCCATAGACAAGGAAGTATAGGGAGTTTCCTAAGGCCACTTTAGGGGTGACCCTATCGGCCCAAAGGGAATTTGTTAGGGCGTTGTGTCAGTTCCTCTGGTTGTCAGTGACTGACTTGCGGATTATGCGGATAAGGTTTTTATTAGAAGACTTTGCAACTCTGTTTACCTGGGTGTAATAGTTTGCTGCATACTTTATGTGGATTGATTTATCAATAGAAAGCTCAGTTAGTTTCAGAGATGAAAAGTAAGAAGCGTTATCAAATATGAGGGCATCAGGGATGCCATACCTATTGATAATGAATTTCTTAATGAATGATATTACCTCATCTTCATTCACCTTTCGGAGCAGGATGGCTTCGGTCCATCTGGTGAAGTAATCAGTCGCTGTGAGTATATACTTATGTAGCTGTGAAGAGTTTGGGGTGATCTTGCCTATGATGCCTAGGCCCCATTGCTGGAACGGTCGATAAATCATGAGAGGCCTGAGGGGAAACATGCTTTCTTTCTCGTCCTGTGGCGGTTTGGCACACCTTGCATTTGTGAGCATAGACCTGCAAGTCTCTGAACACTGTGGGCCAATAATATCCGGCTCTTAATATTTTGTGAGCAGTGGTCTCTTCGCCATAGTGACCACCTGCTGGACCGTCGTGCATTTCTTTCAATACATGGTTGGAATCATCCTTATCCAAACACCTCAGCCAGATTTCATCATGATTTTTTCTATATAAGACGTTGTTGGCCAAATGATACAGATTGGATTTCAATCTGAGTGCTCTCCTCGTGATGCATCCATGTGTTCAGGACACGATCCCCACACTAGATAGAAGCGTATGTCGTAGTACCATGACTCAGGGTCCAAAAAGGCTTCCGATGCTTCTCGCTCATACATCAGCGCTTCGTTACTCCATAAGGGCTCCTCCCTAAGTTCCATTTGTGCATATTGCATGCCCAATGTTCTTGATTCTTTGGATGCCCCTTTTTTGTCCACCAAGGCTTCTACCGCTAGCCTGCAAAGTCCCTGCCCTCGAACTATCTGTGTCAGCTTTATCTCCAGGTCGAACTCTTGAAGGGCGGTTATCCAGTTCCCTCTTCATTCACCCATTTCTTTCTGCACGAAGAGGGCTCTTACAGCAGGATGGGGAACGATGACTTTGGTCTTGGCCTTTAGTAAATAAGGGCAGAAATGTTTTACGGCCTTGAAAACTGCATATCCTTGTTTCTCCACGTCTGGGTAGTTGAGTTCCGCTCCTTGTAGATTTGAACTCATGTAGGAAATGGGGACTTCATTACCATCATCATTTTTTTGAGTGAGAATTGCTGCATATGAAAGGTTAGAAGCAAAGGTGTATAAGAAGAATTCTTTTCTGAAATCGGTGTTGACCAATGCAGGAGCTTCAACAATGGCTTCCTTGATTTTCTGAAACGCTTCCTTGGCTCCATCGCTCCATTTATACACAATGTCTTTCTTCATCATCAGCTGAAAGGGGCGTACTATTTTTGCGAAACCTGAGACAAATTTTCTAATGAAATTAATCCTCCCAAAGAAATATTGCATGGATTTTTTATTGGCAGGGGGTTGTATTCTATTGATGGTTTGTATTCTTTTAGGATCAATAACAATCCCTTCTTTAGAGAGGATATGACCCAGTAGTTTCCCCTCTGTGACTGCAAAGATGCTCTTCTTGGGATTCAATGAAATTCCATACCTTCGGCATCTTTCAAAAATCTGTCTCAGGTGATAAATATGATCCCTTCTGTGATATGAATACATAGTGATGTCATCCATGTAAACCACTACTGATCTGTTCATCAACCCTCAGAAAGCTATGTCCATAGCTCTCTGGAATGTGGCGCCCGCGTTAATGAGCCCAAAAGGCATTTTACAATATGCGTAGGTGCCCCATTTGGTGTTGAAGGTTGTCTTAAGCTGATCCCCATGAGATACCAGTACTTGATTATATCCTGAAAACCCATCTAATAGGGACAACATTTCAGACCTAGAAACGCACTGAAGGATGTGTTCCATAGAAGGGACAGGATAGTTATCCTTTTGAGATGCTTTGTTCAGGTTTCTGAAATCAATACACAGCCTGATGTCTCCATTTTTATTTCTCATTGGCACAAGATTGGCTACCTAGCGGGTGTGTCTGACCGGGAAGATGATTTTAGCATCCAACATCTTGTTCAATTCTTTCTTCACTAATGGTTCTAGGCTTGCATGCATCTTACACAACTTTTGTTGGTAGGGCCTGGCCTCCTTTTCCAAAGGGATCACATGTTGCATAGCATTGGTATCAAAGGTCTTTAGGTCTTCATATGTCCATGCAAAGACGTCCTTATAGTCTTTAAATAGTTTGACAAATGCAACCTTTTCTTGTGGAGATCACCTAAGGCCCAGATTGACATTTTTTGGGTCTTCTTTGGTCCCAAGGTTGGTCGTTTCACACTTCATGGATGAGCTATGCGTTTTTCAGTTAGTCGGTTTCTTGAATTTATCAAACAGGTCATACAAGTGCTCCATCTTAACAACTGGTTTTGGAATCACATTGGGCTGATCCTCTTCCTCATCTTCCCTCTCATTCATAAGCTTGTCATGCTCCTTTTCGTCAATGACTGCATTCTTGAATGTCTTCTCGCAGTGCAAGAACTTAAGGATTTGCTCATCACCTTCGAACACCTGCCAATTCAAGATGTTATTAGGCATGAATGGTCTTAAAATCAATTGAATAGAACATTTATTTTTCTTCAATCTAAAATCAAGCAAAATTTTAGCAGCCATATTAGCCATCAGATCAACATCTTGGTTTTGCCCTCGAGGTATGCATGTAATATTAAAAAAATCAAAATTGTCAATTAAGTCCCATACCTCGTGCTAGTACCTTACCAGGTGTGGTGAATTGCAATGTATCCTTTTCCTTACCTGATCTACGATCATCTGTGAGTCAAAAAAAACTTTAAGATTTTTTACATTCAAATCAATGGCTTTCTTTAGGAACTGCAGCAAGCCTTCATATTCTGATGTGTTGTTGGTGCATGCAAACTCCAACCGGCTGGCCATCAAATGTTGGTTCCCTTGCGGGTCAATGAGAATACTTCCAGCACCTGCACCTTCAAGGCAGTTAGAGCCATCAAAATAGAGTGTCCACAATATAGCATCTAATGTTACATCAATTGAACTACTATATAAGAAATTAGTCCTATCATCTGTTATAATATAGGATAGCTCATCAGTTGGATTATGGGAGGGAATTTCCAGCTGTGTGTATGTCAAAGTTTCTTCAATTGTTTCTGCATGAAATTATCCAAAATAGGTTTTTATAGCATAAACATTGAAACTATAGTTCCCAAGGATGGAGTTGGTAAACATTACAGGTTCCTTGGGACCATTTAGTTCTGTTACCACATAATTCATGTACCTTTCATGATCAAATCTCAGCATATCACCTTTTCCCTTCTGAGGCAGCAAGAGGTGGGACCAATCAGTTGAGAAATATCCATTGAGTTTTGCTGACCAATCCCTACTAAGCAGCATTCCATAAGCCTCGGGTATATTGACTACCACTATATCAATGACTTGTGTGTATTGTGGTTTGGCAACCATCTGAATCAACACATCTTTCAGTTCCCCAATAACATTCACATTCGTTCTGTCCAATTGCATGATTCGAGTTCCCGTTTTCTCAGGTATAGCATGTATTATTTTTGCAACAGTGTAAGGCATAACAGTGGATGAGGCACCGGAATCTACCAAGCAATTGTGAACGTTCATGTTGAAAGTTTCAAATGTGATAAGGAATGGTGGAGTCATAGATTTTGGTTTCCTCCCTATCATAGCTACGCTGACATCTTGGGGTTTTCGATTCATTTTAGATAAAGTGGCCTCCATAGCTGATGGTATTTGGGCTACACTAGAGGTACTAATAGGTTTGGACACTGGCTTCTTGGTTTGGCTGCTTGAGGTAGTGGGGGTTTTACAGTTCCTCTCATCATAGCTTTCAGCAGCAAATCTCTTTGCTGCGTTAATTTTAACAAGTTGAAATATGTGATATTAGCCCTAGGCTTCTTGAGATCATCTACAATATTATAATCAATGTTATAAACAGGATAGGGCAGGGTAAACATACCGGTTTTTTTGTTCTTAGGTGGGGGTTTACCATTTTGAGTCGCCTTTGTTGTAGCGGGAGACGCGTTATCCTTTTCTGCATGGTTTGCAACTGGGGTATTCTTGGACTAACCACTAGGTCTACCCTTCTCAACAAAAAATTTAGGAGTGGATGACTTTAAAGGGCGAACATCTTTCTTTGTCTGGTCTGCAGGCTTTACCACACCTGGAAATGATCCTTTGCTTCGTGTGTTGATTTCATTAGCGTTGATTTCCGCTGTACTACCTCCTTCATCGTCATCGTTCTCATTTGTATAGAAATCCCACAACACATTGATTTAAGATTCCTCATCTGAGGGTTCTTCTACTTGGTACTCTTCCTCATCTTCTTGCTCTAGCTCCAGCTCCACTATAGGTTCTTCTTTGGTAAGGAGCGATCCAATAAGAGCCAACTCTTCCGTTTTTAAAGCCCCTTCATTAGGTGGAGCAGGCAAGGCAAGTGGCCTATGACCACATTCTATTTTCTTACGATAGAAAAATTTGAAGGGTCTTCTGTTGTTATGATCTCCTCCATTTCCACTTGTACCCTCTCCAGAATTCCTTTTCATATCGATGACTGTGTTCGTCAATTTCTTAATGATCCGATGCAAACCTTCCACATCTGTGGTATCCTTTTCTTTGGTCTCAGCCACATCCCACTACTCTTCTTGGATGATTGAGGAGATTTCTTCACTTCAGTTGTATAATGACATGCTGTGAGGCTGATCATTTCATTCTCAACTTTCACCGCTTCTTCGATAGCACCTTGTAGGGTTTGTGCATTACTCCTCTTAACCCACATCGCTGTAGGGACAGGGAGAGCTGAGATATACAACTCCATGAGAACTTCATCAGTAGGTCTAGCATTAGCTGAGATTCTGTTGAACAGAGTGTTGAATTGGATGTTAAAATCCTTGACCTTCTCTTGGGTTTCCATTTTCAAATGGGATAGTTCTAACAATAAGGCCGCAGGTGTTTTGTCATCACTAAACTTGTCTAAAAAGGCCCATTGAAAAGAATCCCATGAGGTGATTGACCCTATTCTCAAGCTGAAGTACCATGTGGAGGCTGCACCAATTAGGGTGAAAGGGAATAAGCGACATACCACATCTTCATCAACGACCCCCAACCTGCGCAAAGTTAGGAAGAAAGAGCGAATATGGTTATCAACAGTGTCCCCCCACTCAGGGTCGACATTAGGAAATACTTTTTTTTGCGTTTTTGGGTAAGGGATGTTGCTGCCCCGGTACAACAATGACATCCTCTATAAGCCAGGGAGGGAGCACTCCCGGAGGAGTTGGGGGTTGGTTCCCACCTGGAGGAGGAGGTGGAGGTTGGTTTCCACCTGGAGGGGGAACGTTAGCCATATTATGGATAGAGAGGTTCTAGTTGGAGGCTTCTTCTTTAGGATTTTCAAAATCAAGCCAGGGATAACCTTCAAAAGGAGAATCCTCAGGAATTTATTCCCAAGGAGTGTCGATACTTTGCAAGGACTCTACCAAAATATCTTCAAGAGAAGAGGCTGCAAATGTCTCTTCGCTTAGGTTAAAGATCCTTGGTTTTCTTCTAGTTGTAGGGGGTAAAGAGTGAAAGATGGGGAGTTGAGAGAGGGAACGAGCGTAAACCTGAGTAAGTGTTTTGACTGGTTTCTCCTGAGTGACAGGATACTCCCATAGTTTCTTTTCTTTGGGTGACCTAAACACAGGACTTAGAGGGATATCTGCTTCTTCGAAATGAGGCCTTTTCAAATGTGTGGTTGGATCTTTTCGACCTTTATGATCCATACATTAATCCTTTCAAATCCATGCGCAACATTTAGAGATGAAATCTTGAAAATCTGTGGACGATGGTTCAAGCCCTCCTTCTAGCGCCAATTTGTTGACAATGCCAATTTTCGCTGTGCCAATAAGGGGAACTAACCTGATCACAAGCCCCAATTAGGCTTGCTTTTGTTTGGTATGGCTAGTTCCAATGGTTTTAAGGTACCCTGTAAACTGTTACCGGTGTTGAAATATTTCTCCCCGGAGGAAGACTTCATTTAAATCAACAAAAAAACAGCTAACCTACATGTATCGAATCCTATATACACTACTTCTATCTTCTCTAATCTAGTCCTAGCTATCCTAATCTATCCTGCAGGAGCATGACAAGGAGAGGTCAAACATCATATATGAATCCCATGTCTAAATGAATCAATTACTCGTTCACATAAGAACAAGGCTGCATCAATTCTAAATTGCAATCCAATCACTCATATAGGAATCCACATTCCTTTTATGGGATTAAAGCTTGCAACTGATGTTTAACATAATTTCAAATCAGAGGCCATTCACAAGTTAACCATGAAACTGAAACAAATTCAATTTAACAAGACTAATCATGAACTATAAGTCATCAATATGCACAAATACAAATCACATTTACATTTATGCTAGCAACAACACTCTGATCCAAAACATATAAAAAACAATAAAATAAGTCTGAAACTAAGGCTTCTTCTTGAACCAAACAGTCCCCTTTATTCACAATAAATCAAAACTGTTCTTCTCCAAGCCAAAAATCCCTTCCCTCATATCCTGAGGTAATATTTATGCAATCTCAATGACTCTTGGCCTTCCCTGCCATTTCCTCTTTTCAACTATTTTCAACATACACATAGTCGACGTTGACATGTCGAAGTCGCTTTTACTGGAGCGTTCTACTTCCTGGGGAAATGAATAGGTGTCGATGGAACAGATAATGACTGCATATACCTTCATTGCACTTGTGTGGAATGGCTATTATTCCCTGTAGTTTCTTGAAGGAAATTGAAAACGCTGCGCTCATCAGCCAACATTTGGCCTGCTTTATGGTGTATCTGGAGCGAATGACATCCTGATGGATCAGCGCTATGCTTCCTCTTGACACAGAGCGAGCCTTCACGATGCACTATGACGGTCCATATCCCTTTCTGCAGACTTCACCTTCGCAATCTCGACACGAGTGGTGCAGAGGTGTCATCTTGATACGCAATGCCTTTATCTGCTACCGGGTCTGCTTGAACTTTCGTGCAAAAAAAATTCATATTAGCAATGATTGCGAGGAATCTGACAAACATGCTCACAAAACATAAACAATGCCTTCATTAAACATCAAAGGGGAATTAGTGAAAGAATTGGCCCCCTGGTCTTTAATCTATGCGTCGATCAAGTCCTGCAAGCGTAACTCGGTTTACATTGAGAATCATAGCAATACAAAGAGTCGGAGCCAAAATCCGGACTTGAAATGTTATGGACAGAGACCTATACCATATCGGGTCTGCACAAGACTATCTCATTGCATCGCACCATGTGCTAAAGCTTTGGGCTCGGGCGATTGCGAGTTGTGATTGGCTAGACCCGAAACACATATATGTCGCGCTAAAATATCCGTTCGGGTCCGCCATATCGCCCCTTCCTTTGAAAACCCACTCCCTTTGTTATATCAGAAACTTCATAAAACACGAGAATACAAAGAAAATCCCGCTCCGATCACTTAGGCTGGATCTCAAATTTTATATATCCGAGCTTATAATGATCGGCGGGTCCGCCGTATCACAAATCGCTATATGTATTAACAACGAACTCCTCCGATAACGATAAGTGATGGGGAGGCGGACCCAATAACATATATATTTCGTTTAGTAAGATCAATTGGTTCGCCAAATCACATTGTGTTTTATATATGATCCCAGGCTCCGCTGGTATGCAATATGCGATGGGGTACTAGACCCGAAACGTATGTATGTTTCACTTAATAGCCTTGGCGGGTCTGCAATGTATGATTTTCTTTGAAAAGCCTCGACCTTAACATTTTTCGCATAACATAGGATTATACGGGAAAACCCACGTCCGGCCGTAAGGATGGACTTGAAATAATATATGCTCGAGTTCATAATCATCGGCAGGTCCGAAAGACAGTGGAGCGCCTTATATAAAAACCTAGGACCTTGCCGATAGCGATAAGCGATGGGGCTCCAGACCCGAAATGTATGCATTCGGGTTAATAAACCCGTCGGGTCCGGAAGCCATGTATGGATTATGTTTTAATGTTGATTGCGGTGGGTGAAAAGGGGTGATTTACGCATGTTTATGAAGGATTTTCGTTATAAAGATTTATAATGAAAATAAGGTGCGATGTAAGGCTTTGTGTATTAAGTACACAAACGACTATAGTGAGGGTGGGGGTGATTATGTGTGCGGGCATAGAAGTACCATGAATGCATGTGAAGATTGAAAAGTTCGATGAAGGGAATGAATGAAGGGCTAAGCTGGGTCACGAATGAACTATGCAACAGAGATTTATCAAAGGGGGCCTTGACCATTTAGAAATTGAGGATTTGGCTTGTCAAAGAGTTAAAATCCTTGGGATAAGACAAATTATTCAGAGGAGTGCAAGATCAACTTCTAGGGGACCCATTCAAAATTGCCACCAAGGCAAGTTTTGATAGGGCGGTGGTTGTGGTCACAACAAGTCCCCATATTGTTATTATTCTGCCCCATAGAAGCCCACTATTGTTATTATTATGGCCTTACATTATTCTTGTTATGTCGGCTCTGATTATATTATGACCCCTTAGACTCCTATATATAGAAAGGAGGCCTTGTCATTTATATCATCCAAGAATTGTTCATTTGTGTAATTTAAAGGAGGTTTCCCCCTCGAAGACGCCAAATTCCAAGGCGTTGATCTATCTTTCCTATCTTTTTGTGAGCTGGTTTCCTAACATTTGGTATCAGAGGCTTTGGATTCTAGGGTTTCACTGCTCCAAATAGGTCATTGTGGAACTTTTGCTATAACTTTTTTTCTGCGATGTTTCAGAAGCAAAAAAAAAAAAACCCATTTGAGAAGAACTCGCGCTTAACCTCGGGTCCAAATTTCAGATCTTGTCTTGCTATATTTTCAGAGATATAATCTGAGGAAGTTAGGGTTTTTGCAAGCTCCAAAATTTCAACTAAAACAGGTCATCGTGGGATTTTCGTGATAACACTTTTGCTACGAAGTTTCAGAGGCTAAAACAAAAATCCATTTGAGAAGAAATAGTTCTGAACCGTGGCTCCAAATTTCAGATCCTGTCTCACTATAGTTTTGGAGATATAGTCTGAGGAAGTCACGGTTTTTGCAGACCCCCGAATTACATTCCAAATAGGTCACCTTGGGAAAATCATTATAACTGTCTCTTTGAGCATCAGATTGAAATTTCGTAAGAAGTTACAGAAAGAGGACAGACTTTAGTTTCTTATGTATATTTTTCAAATCCAAAGGTCAAAACAGTGACACGTGGAACTTCATACAAGTTCGCTCTTCTGAAAAGGTATATAATCAGGTCATCTTGGGAGATTGTGCATAAGTATTTCTTGGAGAATCCAATTTTGATTAGACTGGTGGCATTGGAAAGAGGACACAAAGGACTAATGCAAGTCACAATTTCAGAACTGGAAGAGCTGAAATTACAGAGTTATAGTCGTTGCAAGATCGAGCACCTAAAATCAAGAAAAGGCGATATGAGGAAGTTTGATGGCAAGGATCCGGTAAATTGGATACTACAGATTGAGCAATATTTTGATCTACATGAGGTGCAACTGTTACAAAAGGTACGTATTGCATCTTCATATTTAGAACTGGATCAATTTTTATGGTATAAAGGGATTTGTTGTCGTAAACCACTTGTTACGTGGTCAATTTTCACGGAGGAAATGATAACACATTATAAGGATACAAAGAGAAACACCATCTTTAGCCAATTGATAAATCTCAAACAAAAGTGTTCAATGGAAGAGCACATTGAGGACTTAAAAAAATTGAATATAAGGGTAAATGCCATTCCATAGAAGCAAAGGATTGATGTCTTCATAGGTACTTTAAAGCATAACATTCAACATGAGGTTCGTCTTTGGGAACCTGATTCGTTGGAGAAGGCATTCAGGTGGGCAAGCAAAATTGAAAGAGAAATTATGGAAACAAGGAAACCCACCACTCACAAATATAATTATGGAAGTGTCATTTCTCTTAGCCTTCCAAAACCTACAAGGCTTACACCACAAAAATTGGAAGAAAAAAGAGAAAAAGGGCTTTGTTACAATTGTGATAGCAAATGCACTAAAGGTTATAAGTGTGCTGAGAAGAAATTATTTTACACAGAGTATGAAGAGGAGGAAGAAAAGGATCAAGAAACATCAAAAGAAGAGGATATATGCTAGGATCCAACCCAGAGAAAGAAGAAATGAATCTGATCGTATCTTGTAAACCATTGGCAAGAATTACCACTCCTCAAACTCTCAAGGTAGAAGGACATATCAAGAAGAAAAAGGTTCAAGAAGTGAAAGATCACATTGAGAAAGAAGAAATTAATCCAAACATATCTTGTAATGCATTGGCCGAAATTACCACTCCTCAAACTATCAAGATAGAAGGACATATCAAGAAGAAAAATGTTCAAGAAGTGAAGGATCACATCGAGCATCAAGAAATGAATCCGACCATATATTGTAAAGCATTGGAAGAAATTACCACTCCTCAAACTCTCAAGATAGAAGGACATATCAAGAAGAAAAAGGTTCAAGCAGTGAAATATCACATCGAGCATCAACAACAAGTTCTCCAACTTTTAAAGGATAACGCCACTTTGGTGCAGAATCGAATGAAACAACAGGTAGATCAACATCGCAGTGAAAAAGTTTTGATGTAGGTGATTGGGTATTTTTACGGCTACATCTCAAGCAAGCTATTTATGAGAAGGAAATGTTGGAAATACTATGTGCACTTAAGAAATGATGACCTTACCCAATGGGAAGACACTTCAAGGTAAAAAAGGATCATGATAGTCTTAAATACTTTTTAGAAAAAAATATTATCTTTAGAAGAACAGAAAAAATGGGTGACAAATATGTTGGGTTATGACTTTGACATCATCTACAGAAAAGGGAAGAAATTTTTTGTTGCAGATGCACTCTCAAGAAAGGATGAGGATGTGGAAGCATTGTTTTGTGCTGTTTCTATTATCCAACCATATTGGATAAATGAAGCAAGGGATGAATGGAAGAAGGACAAAGAAGTGTGGCCACTCATTCAAAAGTTGTAGAATATCCCAATTCAAAGAATATTGCCAGAACTTGAAGAGAAAGGAAAAATCATATTGGAACCTAGAGCAGTCATAGAAACAAGAACCTGAAAACTACGAAATCGATCAATTTTAGAGTATCTCATCATGTGGAAGAACTTACCCGCTAAAGATTCCACATGGGAGGACAAGAAGTTTATACAGAAGCATCAAGAACTACTCAAGCATTGAGGACAACACTTTTTGAAGGAGAGGGGCATGTTAGGCCCCTATACTGCTAGTGTAACCCCTTATTGTTATTAGTACAATCCCCTTATTATATTTTTGTACCCATGTAGTCCCCATATTGTTATTATTTTTCCCCATAGAAGCCCACTATTGTTATTATTGTGCCCTTACATTATTATTGTTATGTCGGCTCTGATTATATTATGACCCCTTAGACTCCTATATATAGAAAAGAGGTCTTGTCATTTGTATAATCCAAGAACTGTTCATTTGTGTAATGTAAAGGAGGTTGCCCCCTCAAAGAGGCTGAATTCTAATGTGTTGATCTATCTTTCCTATCTTTTTGTGATTTGGTTTCCTAACATATATTCTTGATGAAAGTAGTGTGAGAATTCTGCCATTGACAGGTCCACCTTGCAGTTCTTCTCCAATCAAGTCTTTCAACAACAATGTATTGTTACCTCTGAAAGTCTCAATTTTGTAGGGCCCTTTCCACAGACTATCGAATTTACCATGCTTACCTTTGTCTTCATTCCTTGAGTCCCATTTTAACACAAGATCATCTATTTGGAAGTCATTAGATTTTGTCCTTCTGTCATGGATATTCTTAATTTTATCCTGAATGAGTTGAGTTCTTTTGTAGACATCCTCCCTAGATTGCTGCAATTGTATGGTCTGATTGATCCTTCTCTGTAAATAATTTGTTTCCACTTGTGATTCCTGCAGTAGTTTTAGCACAGGGATTCCCAGGGAAGTAGGAAAAATTGCATCTACTCCATATACTAATTGAAATGGAGACATCCCAATAGATTTCTTAGTGCTAATTCTGTCAGCCTAAAGGGAATTAATCAACTTCTTATGCCATGATTTTTTATTTTCCTGCAATAGTTTTTTGATGATGTTGACTAGACTCTTATTAGAAGACTCGATAACCCATTCCCTTGTGGATAATAGGTAGTAGAGTGTCCTAATTTTATATTATACTTATGGAAAAAATCAATCATTCTCTTTGATTTGAACGCAACAACATTATCAATGATGATCTTATGTGGACATCCAAACCTAGACAGAATATTACCTTCTAAAAACTGAATGATTACAATGTTTGTTGCATGTCTGGTTGGAATAGCCTCAATCCACTTGGTGAAGTAGTCAGTGGCTGTCAAGATCCATCTATGTTGACCTGAAGAGCTTGGATGGATTTCCCTAATAAAATCCAGACCCCACTATTGAAAGGGAACCTCAACTGAAATGGGTTTCAAAGGTAGAGGCAAAAGCTTTCTCTTACCTTCAAAGATTTGGCACTGGTGGCATGTGGTAACTTTCTTATGCACATCTGCAAACAAGGTAGGGCAGTAAAAAATAACCCTAAAGATTTTGTTGGCTGTGGTCTTCGAGTATAAATGTCCTCCATAGTCTCTTTGATGAAATTCTTCATGACCCTGTCAGCTTCATCCTTCAACAATAAATTTAGAAAAATACCTCCAAAATCTTTCCAATATACAATCTGATCTAAAATGCAGAATTTCATAGCTTTCAACTTGAGAAACCTAGATTTTGTCTTTGTTAAACCAGGAGGAGCTTGTAAATTTTGTAATACAAAGATAATATCTTCATACCAAGGAGAGGTAGAAAAGGCTTTTGATACCTATGGAGTCGCCATCTCTTCATGTTCATCAAGTGCAACTATAAAATTAATATCTAGTACATGAAAATTGGACTCAATCATTAGCTTAGCCAATCCCTGACCTTTGATGAGCTTGGTAGGTATTATATCAATGTCATATTCTAGGATAACTGCAATCCATTTTCCTCTTCTCCCATCCGGGTCAGTTTGTGTATTGATATATTTTACCACAGAATTTGGAAGAAATGCAATGATATGGGAATGCATAATGTAAACTATAAAGTATTTTAGTGCCTTCACCAAAGAAAAGGCTTGTTTCTCCATGATATTATACTTTAATGAGGCATCCTTTAAAGATCTATTGAAGAAAGTTATAGGTTGTTCATGTCCTTCACTATTTTTCTGTAACAAGACAACTGCAATAGTATGTTCAGATGCAAAAGAAAAAATCATAAAATCCTTTGTAAAGTCAGGGCTAATTAAAACATGAGCAGTGGTTAAAGCTAACTTTACTTCACTAAAATATTTCTTGGCTTCAGTATTCCATTTTATTTCAATATATTTCTTTAGCATGTTTGTAATGGCTCTTAAGATCTTGGCCAGATTTGGAATAAATCTCTTGAGGAAATTTATCCTACCGATAAAGGACTGAACTTCTTTCTTGTTCCTCGGAGGGTCAATTTTTAGTATGGATTTGAATCTGTTATGATCTATCCTTATACATTCTTTTGAAATACTATGACCTAGAAGTTTTCCCTCCTCTAATCTAGAAAGAGTTTTCTTAAGGTTCAAGGAGATACCTATTGGCAATATGATACAGATGTTGTCCTTGATGGCAACTCACTCAGATGACAGTTCACTGTGTAGCAGGTTAACAATTTTCCTTGATGGCAACTCACTCAGATGACAGTTCATTGTGCAGCAGGTTAACAACAAAGGATTACAGATCAGACTCCAAAGAATGAAGAAAGAGAGGTATACGCAGGTTCACTTTACCCAAGTAGCGTATACACGTAGGTTGACTGAACAAAAAGCGCGTATACATACACACACACTTTCACAGAAGGGAAAGCGTGTACATCTTGGAAAACCAAAGCTTTTGGTCCAATGTATTTCTTGGTCCAAGGTATTTGACCCAAGGTATTTGGTCCGAGGTACTGGTCCGTGATATTTGGTCCAAGGTGTTGGTCCTAAGTGGTTTTAGTCCATGGTATTGAGAAAGGCCTTAAAGTATATAAGGAGGAGAAGATCATTAGGCCAGGGTGTGCAAGTATCGAATATCTGATGATGTGTGAGATCTAGTATGCAAGTTATTGGAATATGCTGCTTTGATGGATCTGAACCAAGGATGAACCTTAGCGGATGATGAGGGATAAGATCTAATGATGAATCAGGAACTTAAGGCTTGGAATAAATTATCATTATATGGGTTGATCAGGTTTAGTCTAGATCTGAATACTGACGCATGTGTTATTCTGTAAATGTTATGATCTGGGTATAACTGAAGTCTGGAATAGCTGCAAATTTATGAATTAATATTTACAGATGTGTATGCTGGTTGGCTTTGGTAAAAGAGCGTATACATGCTCGTTCAACATATAAAAGTAGCGTATACATCATAAAATGAAATTTGCAGATCTGTATGCTGGTTCCCTTTTGGTAAAATGGCGTATACATGCTAGTTCGACACATGGAAGCTGTGTATACCTTCTGAAGTATGATGTGTAAAGTTTCTATTTAATGTTGCAGAGTTCTGGGGTCTGCCTAGTGTTCTGGTGACTGTATTCTGGTGACAGTGTTCTACTTGATCAGATTGATTGATTGTGATTTGGGTTGCATTATGATTGATTCTGAGCTTCTGGTGTTGATGGGTCTAGTATGAAAGTTGGATGAAACGTGGCCTTTCGATTGTGGTGTTGTGTTCTAGGAGTATCTAGTCTGAAAATTCATGAAACGTGGTCCCTGGTAGAAGAGCAGAGTTTCCTGTAGGGTGGCACCTACGTACTAGTAAAAATATTGTCTAGTACAAGAGCTAGGGGGTTGTAGCTCCCTTCTAGCAGTAACTGGAGAACAAGAGAAGGTTGTAGCCTTTTGCAGGTGGGTGCCTGTTACACAGTAATTTGTCACCATTGGTCACCGTCCCTGTTACCCCCTTCCCATACTTTGGAGGACTCATTCCGGGACCTGTGAGCAGTGACATAACCTAAAAACACTTGCATTATGTTCCCCTAAGTATGTACTTCATGTTCCCTGAAGACACCTCATGCAAAATATCCCTGAAAAGTGCCCTTTTTCCATTAGCGCGGGTCCACAATGTACTACCCGCGCCAATCAATGAGATCCTCAAAAGAGGGTGCAACCATTGGCGCTCTGTCTTAGAACAACACCTGCGCCAACCAAGTTTGGTAAAGATTTTTGACAAACGCGCGCCTAGATGTTTTTTCCCTTCAAGTCATGAAGTCTTTTGAGGATAAAGCTCATCTTCTAGATGTCGAGAGTCATCATCTATCCTTGACATCTATCCACAACGGCTTTTTGGAGATAATTCCAATCCATAATGGGTGTCCTGATGCATTATATCTTCTTCCCCTTCTCCATCTATAAAAGTCTGTCCTCATGCATTTGACAAGCTAGTTTTGGAGTAATGCTAGTTGTGATAACGCTTGTCTTGAGTGATAGTAAGAGTCTTGAAGCATAGGGAGGTTATGCTGCCGGAAGTCTGAGAGAGAGAAGGTCTATTGCAAGACATACATAGCTGCTCGCCCAGCCAGAGAAGAGGTTCAACGTTAGAACCTTGGTTGTATCTTTCTCTGTTGATTATTCATTAATAAACGACTATCATTATGGTTCCGATCTTACTGTTCATTATGATAATGTTTGATCTATTTCCTTTCTGACTGATATATAGTTGTATTTTAGTGGATTTTATGCTTGTATTCGCTTCATTCTTTGCATGTGCAGGTATCCATTCGCGGGGATCGTGAGGATCGTGACCTGCCGAAGCAAGGGAACGGGAGTATCAACTCTTCTACGACATTAGCGTTGGACTCCAGGTTGGTTCTCATAATCCACTTTCAGTTTGCAACTAGGAACTTGCATGGTAGCGTGAATTGATTGTTGCTAGACCCATTTTGGGCTAGTGGGATCGCCTCTGTCCGCAGAGGGGATTTACCTCTCCAACAGTGCCTATGTATTGGTATGAGTCTGCACCAGTACAAGATCGTAAACAAATTTTCTTATTATTAAAGGAAGACAGAGACGACATCAGCAAGTAGTTTTTACCCACATTGGGTTTCCACCTTATATCTTGGTGTTCATGTGTGTTGCTTATGCGTGATGCTTTATTTTGCTTTTACTGCACTGTCTAATAAATCTCTGAGATACTGGTTAAAGTTCAATACATGATAAACTGTTTAAATGAAAAAGTTCTCGACATATACGCTGGTTGCTTTAAGCATAGTTGTGTATACACGCTAGTTCACTTAGCTAAAGTAGCGTATATAAATATGGTTGGGAAATTAAATTGTTGATCTGATAATACTGATTCACCCCCCTCTCAATATTATTTCCAACAATACCATATTTCTACATTTTTCAAAAACCTTTCTCTAGTATAATAGGTGTTCTTCATCCGTTTTTGAAAAGACAGTAATATCATCTAGGTAAATTACAATGAACCTATCTATCCCATCAGCAAATTCAATGTCCATTTCTCTTTGGAAAGTGGCCCCAACATTCATAAGGCCAAAGGGCATTTTTACATACATAAAAGTTCCCCAAGGCGTAGTAAAATTTGTTTTGTGTTGATCATCAGGATGAACTGGAATATGGTTGTATCGTGAGAAACCATCCAACAAAAAGATTCTACTTGAACCAAATAGTATTTGAAAGATGTGATATTTTAGGCAGAGGGTAGTTTTCCTTGAGAGAAACTTTGTTTAGATTCCTAAAATACACGCAGAGCCTTATTTATCCTATTTTCTTTCTTGTAGGTACTATATTAGAGACCCATTTTGAAATTCTTAGAGGTACAATGATTTTTGCATGAAAACGTTTTTGACTTCTTTTTCCATAAAAGTTAATAAGACTGGATTCACTCTACTCAATTTTTTTTGAAGGTTTTTTGATCTTCCCTGATGGGAATGGTATGCTGTATGATACTAGTATCATATGATTTTAAATCTTCATAGCTCCATGCAAACACATCAGAAAATTCTTTAAAGAGTTCAATGTATTTTTGTTTTTCTTTAGGAGGTAAGGATTTTGAAAGTTTCACAATTTTAGGATTCTCTTCAGTTCCAATATTAGAGTCCTCTACCTCAGCTCCTACCGGTTATATTTTTGGCTTCTTGGCTACATCGTTGAAATCAAAAAGCTCTTCCAATGGCACCAATTTGGATTGTCATCAGCTTGATTTAACACTATTTATTTTTTAATCTCATCTACATCATTATCTGTGTCAATATATACACACTCAAATTCATATTTCAATTGTAAAAAAATTTCTTCCTACTTATCATTATAAAAAACCTGCCGATATCTTACATTATCTAGAACAATTGGCCTGTGTTTTACCTCCACCTCATATTTTATCTTTGGATGGAATGGCATTTTACAAGTACTGGCTGAAGTAGCTAAAAAATCAGCTAAAATATTCTAGCCTCTAGGAATAAGAGACAACAGATATCCAGGAAAACATTAAAGAAAATCTAAAACTGCATTTCTGTAGGTTCTTAATCTAGGGTGTTTGGCATAGTACTCACCTTTAATCTAGTTAATGATGAGTTCTGAATCCCTGTGTACATAAATTATTTTTTCCCCTAACCTCTTTAAAAGTTGCAGTCCTAAGATTAATGCTTCGTATTCGACTATATTGGTTGTACATTGAAAATTTAGCATGTAAGAATGTCCTTTGGCTATATTTGTTTGTGAGTTTACAATGAAAACACATGCCCCTGCTCCTTCCTTTCTCACAACCCCATCAAAGTCCATGTTCCATAGGGTTTCTTCCTCTTCCTCTTGTTTCTTAGTATCTATTTTATATCCTCTATCTTACTCAGTTCAATTTATAAGTGTGAAACTTCCTTCTTTATAGATTCATCATTGTAAAAAATAAAGGAGTCTAAATTTGAATGCATAGAGTACAAGGGGTAATTGTTTGGTTTTTCTTGGCTACTAACCATGTACTTCATTAATGTCTCCTTGTATAATCTTCTATGCTGACCAAAAACATGAATGGTAACATAGGTCATATCCATTTGCAAAGTACCCTGTAACTTGGCTCCCCATGATCGTTATAGTAACATTCCATACTTAGGAGGTATGTCTGCTACTACAATGTCCATGACTAGAATATTTGCTGGTAATTGGACAAGTGTGACACATAAGTCTTTAATGAGGCCTAAGCATCTCACTTTGCTGGAATCAAATGAATACAAATCTTTGTAGGGTCTTGTTATGTCTAATCCTAGTTTCTCCATGATGGCTCTTGGCATCAGATTGTGAGAAGCACCAGAATCAAGTATTGCATTGTGCAGAATTTTGTCATGAATGTTTAAACTGATATAGAAAGGTGGCAACTTCTATCCTGAGATTTCCCTTCAACCTCAGGCCCAAACAACAACTCAGGTTCGTCATCAGTTAAGTTGATTGTGTCTGTCCCTTCCCCTTCCCCTATTTTGGAGCCTTCATGACTTGAAGTCTATATGCATTTTTGTTGATTAATTTTATGAGAGGAATAGAAATTTTCACCTTAGCCAATTCATTTTTAATTCTAAAAGATGTATGAGGTTTATTTATCTCTTTGATATTAGATCCCGTCTTTTAGAAGTCTCCTTTTGAGAATCATCTTTTGATTGACTAGTAGAAGGGGTGTCATTCTGAATTTTCTTGGGAGGATTTTTAGAAACCTTTTTACTTCTAAAATTGTACAGTCTATGCACCTCCATGATAACATTTTGGTATCCTTGTTTATAATCATTTGACTCTAGAGGGAGAATTTCTGGTTATGAAAGCAGGAACAGATCTTTCTCCTCTTTAGTTAAGAAAATGTGGTCAATTTCACTTTCCTCAAATAAGTTTATTTGATTTTCTTCATGATCCTCTGGTAGCTCAGATTCTTCATCTGCATAATTCTCTTGGAAAGGAGGTCTAATTTGCTGCTGATCAGTTTGGCATCTCTACTCTCTCTGTTTGATTTGAGGTGGGTTTCTCCTAAAACCAAGATTTCTAATTGGAGGGCCATCTTGATTTTCTCTAGAGGTGTCCTATCAGTTAAACTTATCCTTTCCATCATTTTCTCCATTGTTTTAACTAATGTAATGAACTTAACATCTGATGAGGAAGAAGAAGGTTCTTCGTTAATAGTGACTCTCTTCTCAGCTTTTAGTTTGGTTCTCTTTTCCAACAGATTGACTTCTACACTGACTGCATTTCTCTGCATTTCCTCAAGGGTAGCAGGTTTTCTCTCTCTAAATTGGTAAGACATGTCTAGATAAAATCCATCTGGGAATTTGATCAGATCTAGTCATGGTGGGAGTTGTATTGCAGTTGGGATATAATTGTAAATGTTATTAAATCTTGTGCAATAGTCTTAGACTGTTTCACCAGGGGCTCTTTTGATACTCTCATACTCATCCAATATTTGAAGAGGGCTTTTCTTTACTTCCCATCTTGTGAGGAAAATTTGGTGAAATTGTACGAGATCTGGGATAGAGGCAGTGGACAATGGTTTAAACCATTTCTTAACTTCTCCTGTGAGACATTGGGAAAAGAGTCTCAACCTTACATCATCATCATCAATTTCTTGCAAGTCTAAATAATCATTCAGTTTGTCTATATGCTATTGAGTAGTGATTAGCCTTGTTCCATCAAATTGAGGTATTCTACTCTGGTAATCTTGTGACATGTAATTAATGTTGTCTAGGTAAGACTAGGGGGGCATAATGACCTGCCACGATAGCTACATGAGAGGAAGATGTAACTACAATATATGTGGATGTGGAGGGTATTAAATGGGGTGGGATGGTGGTTTTTTGTGGTGGTAGGGATAGTAGATGAAATGGGTACAATGGTGATAGGGTGAATTACTGGAGCAATAGTAGAAATAGGTGGAATTAATGGTGGGGTTGGGGATGAAGCAATAGAAGAAGAATGCGAATATTTAGGTGATTTAAGAGATTTCTGCTCAACCTGATCTTAATTCAGATACCAACACTTCAAGCTTATTAAATTGTTTGATGACATCCTCATCAGAGCCTGGATTAACAGTTTGATGCTTTGAAATGTAAGCTTTTAAAATACTTTCATCAAAAAAAGTTTCGGGTACAAAGCTATCATATTTAGTCCAAAAGAGGCTATGTTCAAAAGCTAAATCAAACTCAAGATCCTCTACAGTTATTAAACTTTTAGGAAGAGAATTAAGTCTAGGGAGAGGATTATTACTTCCTTGGCTCTTAGTTAAACTATTCCTTCTGAGATTTTTTTCAGGATTATCTACAATTTTTTGGGGTTTAAGATCTGAATTAGCTCTAGTATATATCTTATTAAGAGCCAGGTCTACAAAAGTATATTTAACAATATAAAGTATGTACAACCATAATTAGATCTATTTCTCAGCCACAAACCTAGAAATAGCTTTAAGCTTTGAAATAAGAATTTTACTAGGGAACAATTGAATTGATATCAGATTTGTTTGAATTCCCCAGTATGGTCGCCAGGATTTTATCACTTCGTAATTTCTTAAGGCTGTGAAAGAAACCCAGAGGTAACCACATAACCACTTTTAAGCTTAGAAGCTAGCCCTTCTAAACTCAGAGAGGGATCTCTATATGGGATTTAGATTTGTTGTTGTGGGATATAGGCTAGTTATTAGGTTCAGAGTTCCGTTTTTTGAAATGTTTGGTTGAAACTGCAAGTAAAGGCCATTAGGAAATGGAGTCAAAGTCTTAGGGTGATCAAATACATAAATATCAAAACAGATTGAAACAGGGCAAGGTAGGTAGGATATTGGATATTTGAAGGTTTGTGGAGTGAAAGGGAGGAAAAGATTGAGATTCAATTAAACATAGAGAATTTTAACATGAATTCTATGTTTAATCTCAGTTTGAAAACATATATATTTCTTATAAGCCAGGATATAGTGTAATTAAACAAGTTCAACCCTTAATATTCTTTTAAACAATACATATAAGAAATGCATATGAAAAACAAAGATGTAACAAGTTTACGAGAGAAAAAACATCACCAATTTGCCTGACACATGAATCCTGGAATGATCTTCTATATTAATGAAATGATCACTTTTAGCTCAGTGAATAGATTTACATCAAATTATGCTTTCTTGATACAAGTCCCAACATTTGTACTTCAATTTATGAAGTATTTATATAAAACTTAACAAAATATCTTGATTTGAAAAATCAAGATTTTTACAAATTTTCTAAAAATTAATTTACAAAAATAGTACAGAAATGTAGGCAACTAAAACTGTTGTAGTTCTCTAGCACTATCTTTGAGGATTTTTGGTGATGAATTGGCCTAAAAAAGTAATGCTTTGCTGTGGAAGGTGAAAAATTGTTTTACCCAAGTAAGTGGCACAATTTGTCCCATCTCTCCTCATATGGAGTGGATAATTTAACTATCTTCCTATAGGTTTCATCCACCTCAGTACTTTTGAAAAGTAGGCTTGACAATGAATAAATGCTTTATGTCATGTTTGATAAGCAAGTCGAAATCCAAAGCTTCCATGAAGGATTTTCCTATGATGCTTCCTTTGATGGTGGACAACTTTGACTTATCCCTGGCTATGGTATACAAATTCTTCTGATAATCATCTAACCTGATCAACTTCTCTCCAATTCCTATCAAACCTGTCAACCCCTTTAGATTTAGCAGATTGAATTTCCTTTGGAACTTCTAAATGCTAGACTCTAAGTTGTGGCACTTATTTTCCAGCTGAAGCATAAATTTCCTTTTTGTAAGGACCCTCCTCACTTCCAAAATTGTCTTTGTCTTGTCTTCAATCTCAAACTACTCCAATTCTTCTTTGGTCGTTGAATTCAAAATCCTGATTAAAGCAGTGAATGCACTTGGCTTTTGTCCTAAATCTTCTTTCACCTCTTCAATGTCTCCTTTAGATCTCTGTACTAATTCTGCCTGCTAAAAACTAATCTGAAAAGAGGGCCATATTTCAATCATGGCCTCATTTATTTCTATCTAAATGTTTTCCTTTTCTTGTGCATCTGTTTATGCCATGGCAGACTCATTTTCCAACTGTTCGATTCTCTGGGTTAACCTATGAGTCTTTTGAAGTTCTGCTATGTACACATTATCAACTTTCAACTTCTTCTCTTTGATGTTATTTAGCTGATCTTTCAAATTCTCAATTTCTTGTCCTTTGATAGAAAGGTCCTCCATAGATTTGACTAGGTCTCTTGAAGATTCTATAGATTGTGCCTCAATTATGATGGAAGTTGAAGTGGATGCCCCTGCTACTAATGTAGATGAAATAGGAACTGTTGTGAGTGGAATGGCCGCTAAATATGTTGAATGTTCTCTTTCCTTTAGCAATTTCTCCATCTCGGTCTCCATTTCTTTGATCTATCCACTCTACTCAATAATAATTTTGAACATGTCTTCCTTTTCTTTCTCTAGCTGTCCAACTTCTTTTGTCTGTGGATCTTCTATGGATGGAAGCTTGAGCTGCTTCTTAAGTGCTGCAATGTCAACATTCTTCCTTCTAATGATTTCTTCTGCATCTTTCACATTACTGGGATCATATCCCAATTTAATTACTAGATCTTCTAAAGACTTTATTTTTGTGTCTTTAGCTAGAGAAGAGATCTTCTCTAATTTGAGTTGTGACTGAATGTTGTTGACAGAAGCTTGTAGCCTAGAAGTTTCCATTGCTGAAGTTGTCAAGGTCGAATACAACATCTCCCCTGTTTTCTTATGCAAGTCTATTTGATCAATTGGATGAATTTGGTTAACATTGAAGGAAAAGATGGATTTCTTGTAATCTTATGGAGTTTTAGGGAAATGAACTTCATCCTGGAGGAAGCCTATCTACATTTACTTTCTTGGTGTCTATTAGCGCTTGAAATTTCACCTCAGGCTGAGAAAGGCAAACTCCAAGGCAACATCAAACCACTTAGCCTCGTAGCTAGCCCTACGGGGCAGGAGAGGGCTCTCTCCGGTCTATCTCGGAAAAGATCTTCAACGGGCAGAGATAACCAATAAAGAACAATGATTTTAGGCTAGTAAACTGATAAAAAGGTTTGATTTGCGATTTTTAGGGTTTCGGTGGAAAGTTGGGGAAAGGCAATTTTGGGTGCGGGGATTGGACACAGTTTTTGCAGGGGGTTCTTTGGGGCAAGGTAGGAGACTGTATTGATGCCTTTGAAAGAGTCAGATGGGCAAGAATGACTGGTGAGGAGCTAAGGAGAGCAAGTAAACACCTTGAATCCTCCTTAAACAGATGAAAACATTGATATTAAGCAAACTTAAAGGCAGAGCATAGCAACCATGAATTCTACCTTAACACTTCATTTGCCTAATTTGCAGAAGGAAAAGTAAGAAGATGATTCACATAACAAACTTACAAGTACAAAGAGAAACACACCATCAATACATGTAACCACAGGAATCCCAAAAAGGACTGCAAAACCCTGGTCTTCCTTTGCCAAAAATTGCAGAGATACAATGAGTAATACAATAGAAGCTTTCTCCCTCAAGAGTCCAACCATGAAAATGACCAAGAAAGTACATAATATAGGAAATATAACATCTTTCCTTGCCTCTAGGGGTCTAGCTCACTATCCTAGGAGCTGTTTCAACCAATTCCAAACTGAGCACTAAAATCTAGGCAGTCAAAACAACTTGCCTCTATAAGCTAGGAAACCAATTCATTCATTAAATTTTTGCCTATTTCATGAATGAATCTTCTAGAAGAGATAAATAAGTGTCAAAGTATCATAAAATTACATCATTTACATCAAGGAGGATCAAAATCTACTCCAAAAAGTCAAACCTAGTCAAAACTGCGTTTTGCTGAGCTGTAGGTGCATTTATGTGAAAATGGCCTGATGCATAGCGCCCTGAATCTCAACGCATAGCGCGCCTTTGGGCCTGCTTTTGAGGCACTTCCCGGTGTCCAAATGAGGCAAAAGTGGGCTTGTTGGAAAGGTCTGGATGTCTACTTTCCAACCCAAGTAGAATTTGTGAATTTGGTGTCCATTTTCCCCTCCAAAATTGCAATCTCCCAAGACTGCTTCCTATGTGTCAAAAATGTGGCAGAAAGTCATTTTTTGCTTGTTTTTTGACCTTCTGGAGGCTCAAAACTTGGTGAAATTTCTTGGCAATTGCTGAGAAAGTGTATTTTTGCATGAAAAATCCAAAAATTCTGAGTTTTCATGAAAAGGAGTTGCCCATCTTCAGGGTAGCGCGCGGCGCGCTACGCGTTGGGGAAGAAAACCTGTTTTTTGCCCAAAAAATTCACAAATGACCAAAAATGCTCAAATTTTTTTGAAATTTGTGCTAGAGGTAAGTCATTTAGCACCATGCTCCTTCAAGGAAGCCTCAGCCAAGATGTAGAGGGGATTGGGCCTTTTTCTTCGTTTTAGTGCCTTGGCCAACCATCCTTTGAGCACCTTCATTTTTGCTTTACATACGTGCATCCGAGTCCAATAATGATTCTTCATGTTCCGGAGCATGTCCTTATCTTTGTTAGTCTTGGCCAGCAACCTCTCCAAATGAGCATTGACCCGAAGAAGCATAGCCTCTCGCTCAATGGGTACCAAATCACCGGGTCTCTTACGAGCCAAGTTGCGGTCTTCATGGATCCTCCGCAACTCATCGAGAGTGTGCTCATCCTCTAATTGCTTGTTGCGCTGCTCTAAATATGTGATTGTCCATTGTGTCATCTCTAATTTTTCTTGCAACAAGCGATTTTCAGCCTCCCGTTGCTAAATGATCTCCTTAAGCTCTGAGCTAGGAGAACGGGTGTCAAAATCAATGATGTCAATATCTGGATCACCTGACAATCCCTCCTCAATCATGGGCTACTTGCCCCTCTCTGATACCTGTGCTAATGTCGGAAGCGAGGCCCCTTCCACCTGGTGTGGAGATAACACTTGCGGTGCTGATGAAGAAGGCGAGACCCCTTCCACCTGGTGAGGAGAAAATACTCGCCGAGCTGATGCAAATAAGGCCCTGTGGCCTCTTTGATATGTGACCAATGGAGGGGAGCTGACATGTCTGGGCTCAGGGATGTCATACTGCTGTGAAGGTCCTCCCTCCTCATGAACAACCTCAGGGGGTGGTGGCGCTGTGAAGAAATCTCGAGAGATGAAATCCTCCCATGGAATACCCTGCTGGGCCAACTGATGCATGACCACAATCTTGATCAAAGCATAATGGTAGATGCTCCTGTGTTGCTGTGCTGGGCTCTTTCTCTGCACCAAGGGAACCATCCTCTCAATATTCCGGCACATGAAGAAAGGAATGTTCATCATCCGTACCCGTGTGAAATGCATCAACAAGCGGATATGATACGAATACAAACGTGAAAATCTGCCCTCACAGGTGAAATAGCGAATGATGAGCCTCATCAAGGGCGCATACTCATCCCTCAAGAATCTGAAAGGAAATACACCAGTTAGGTGTCTCATATATACAGGTTTAATGTAGGGCTCATACTGGAATCTGTCCAACAACTGGCGCTTGTTCCACTCTTCTCCAACATTGGGTATCCCTGTTGCTTGAGCAACAATCTCAAGTGACAATGTAAAATCCACCCCTGCAAGATTCACATGCCTGCTGCGCAAATGCAAAACAAACAAGCGGACCAATTCCCTGTGGTGCTGAATTTGGGAAATTCTCTCGCAATATCCATAGCATGATTGATGACGGAAACATGTGACTGCAAGGGGACAAGCTTGCAAATAGGCCAAAGAGGTGGGCTCCTCTCTCACATGCTGACCACCCTTACCACCCCTGTGAGGCCTCCTTGGCACCTCAACCTCTGGTGTTGACTCACGGTCATCACTTTGCTGTTTCGGTTTCTGACATGGTTTCAAGAGCAAAATGGCTGAAATGTATCGCTGCTTCTGCTCAAATGACCTGCTGTTTTGACTGTTTGAATGCTGCTCCAAGGGGACAAAAAACACAAGGGAGATGTTAGGGAGGGGGACTTTTGAGGGGATTTAGGGAATATATATATATAAAAGGGAATTTAGGGAAAGAATTGTGACATATACATCATCACATAATCATAATTTGCAGGGGTTTGATAGGAGGTAGGGTTTAGGGAGATTTTATTGAATTTTAGGGATAGGTAGGGTTTTAGGGCTTTTGATTTTTTTTTTTTGTTTGTTAGGGAGATTAGGTGAAAATGACAAGGGAGGGGACAATGGGAATGTGGGGAAATGAGGGAGTGAAAAAGGATGACCTTGGGCAGCAAATGTAAAACCCTAGCTCACATGCATTTGAATTTTTTAAACATAATACATATGAATTTTCCATTTCAACTTGATGGCATTTGACACATTTTCACGTTCATGTTATCTTTACAAAGCAAGAACTTCAATGATTTGAGGCCTACCTGAAGAAATTGAGGAGGAAGAAGTCGATTTGTGGCTCACTGGCAAATTTCTGAAGGTGGAAACCCAACGCGTAGCGCACGGGCCCTGGAGCGTAGCGCGCACCCAACGCGTAGCGCCCGACCAATTTTTGCAATACAAAGACTGCCCTGACGCGTAGCGCGCGCCCAACGCGTAGCGCGCAGGCCCTGATGCGTAGCGTGCAGGTGCAGTCACCAAATTCGCCCAGTTTCACACTAAATCGCCTTTCACACTTGCTCTTGGAGTCTTGGAGGCAAAAGAATTACAAAATGAGGAGAGAGGGGCTTTTATAAGCTTGATTTAAATTTATTTGCCCTCAAACCCACTTTATAATGTTTATGCAATGACATTTTTTAAAACTCATTGCTGCTGACTTCTGGTTTCCTTTTGTCATGAAATTGGTTGAAATGATGCTTTTTCTTGAAAATTCTTTGCAGGGATAGCTTCTGAGGAGTCTTGGCAAAGGAGACCAAGGCTGCATGCCGACTTCTGGAGAATTTGAATTTTTTACAAATTTTTACAAAAATGAGAAAATGACCTTGCCTTCAAAAACAGGGTTTTTGAACTCAAGGTAGAAATTAGCTATACAATATGAAATCCTTTGGAATGATGCTTTGATGAACATCCCTCTGGCCTGCTGGGCATTTATTGACCTCAAAAGACATGACCTCAAAAGACAAAATTGGACTAAACCCTAGACCTAGGACTTTGACTTCAAGACAAGACTAATGACCCTGTAAAAAATTTATTGACTGAACAAAAACATGATCCAGCAATGCCAAGAGGGGAATAAATGACACAAGCTCCTCCATCAGGGTTATGGCATGCCTAATGGAATGCAATAAGATGACACTGATGAGACACCTACTTATGCAAATGCAAAGAGCTTTGATCGGTGATGGAGGGCTACTAGACCGACTCTAACAGTGTCAAAGGCAAAGAGTAGCCTATGCTGTGAGGATGTTGTTTGCTTCCAAAACTATGTATTGGTTGTAGCTTTTAGCATATCATTCTTCTTTTTAATTTCTCTATAGTTGGGAAAATATATTTGGTTCATCTTGGTCATGAACCAGTTCCGCTGATTGAGAGGTATCTAGTGGCTCTTGGGAGGTTGAAGAGGATGGATGTCCTATAAAAATATCATCACTTCTAATACAAGTATGAGGTCCTGCCAAAATGATAGTAGACTTTACATTTTCATCTTGAAAGGATTCTTCTATTGGATTGGTCCTTTGTCTATTCTTGTAAATTGGAAACTCTTTCTCTTGGATTTCTGTGACTGCAGGGGAAAAATCTTCCCTTGGCCTCCTATCCTACTTCTCCTGTGGCGTTGGAGTCTGTGATGATGTTGTTTAGAGTGCATGTTCTTCTGCCTTCGGCAAAGTATTCTCTTGCCATTGATCCTAGTTCATGTATTTTTCAATCTCTGGCCTGAGAGTGTGAGTGTAGGGAGTAGTCTTATGTTCTACTGTCAACTTTGAAATTATTCCCAAGGGGTTATATGACCAGTTGAAGCTGAATTTGAAATTCATCTGCTTAAGGAGTATATCTGCTTCTTTGGCTGCTATCCTGGTATTGCAGATAAATGGGCCAACATGTATTTTCATTTTAAATTGAGATTTCTTCTTGGCTGCCACAAAGTGTAGCTCATCCATGTTAATCATCTATCTCATATACTCTAGTAAGAAAATTATCATTGGGACAAACTTGAGCAACATGTATGGTGGCAATTCACATCCATACACTCCGATTTCTTTGTAATTCTGGTACATGTACCAGTCACCTCTTTTAGTTTTCTCATTGAGTTGAAGAAATATTTTTATCTCAGATCCTATCCTCGGCTCAACATTACGATTCAGTAGGAAAGAGACTGTATATAAAAATTGATTAACATACTCACTGAAGGTAAATTCATTGGACTACTTCCTTACTAAGGAAGTCCAATGAATTACAAATTGGGCATTTCCTTGCTCATCCAATTTCTGTAAGGGAAACTGAAATCTATCTGCCTGATGGAATAAAAATAAATAAACTAGAACTGAAGCATACTTAAAGGTTCCCTCTGTAGAAAACTTTAGGAACTGCTCATGAATGGTATCTGCTAGAAACTCATTGTAGTTGAATATGAGGAGGGTTTTTCATTTGTTGAGAAAACTGACAAGAAACCTATGATGGCCTCATCAACCCACTGATCAGATTGATAGCCTAGTAAACAAGAAACAATGGAGATAATCTGTTTGGTCATCTCAGGGAACATGGAGGATGAATAAGGGGGATTTTTCTTAGGCAATTGAGCATCCTCAGGGAGAAATGTTTCAAAGATCTTTTCTCTATGTGGGAAAGTGAGGTTCTTGTAGAGTTCCATAAGGGAATCTACTAAAAATGGTTTCAGAGGGGCATAATTTTGAATTAGCAGCATCTGGAAAATGGAATCAAAGGTAACAATGAGAAGGATATCATTGTTTTGGGCATGACTGGGAATGTACCGGAAATGGCACCATGAAACGAATTTGGGGAAATGGTAGGTCTAAGGAAAAATGAATTGGGGTAGGAAGGAGTCCCACAAACCCAATTCATCATTAAGATCAATAAAATTCTATTTTAACTAGTTGTGGAGTTCGTAGAGGTCGAATTGACAACTTGTTTCAAGGATTTTGTATTCCTGGTCCACTAATGGTTGATGGTCCTAGTCTATTACAGCGGGTAGAAGGGGGTTTTCTTCTGTAACTTTAGATTTTCCTTTAGGAGCCATGCTGGAAAGGAAAGAACTGTAAATTTGGATTTTACCTAGGAATAGGCTGGATGAAGACTAGTGGCTGTGGGGCCGGTTGTAGTGACAGTTTGATTGTTGACTGGGTGTTGTAGTAGTTTGATGGCTGACTGGGCATTGGAACAGGTTTCTGGTTTGTTGGTGTCTTAGAACAACAAAAGAAGGGCTAACAACACAGGTCAAGGCTTTATCTATAACAAAAATATATTACCGTTGAGATTAGGTCGTTTAACGGAGTGGGTCTATTAATCTGGGAACAAATGTTATTAAAGGGTTGTGTTACCATTTTGATGACGAGTGCAAACGTGCCATGTGGTGGGAGCGGGCAAGGATGTGATGGTGATGGAAGAGGAGCAGATGGGGAGTGTCATGTGGCGGAATTTTATTGGAGCAGAGTGGGGACCAGAGGTGCCACTTGGCAGAATAGGAGTGGAGAGGGAGTGAGTCGTCAATGGTCATAATAGGTGGGAATAGGAAAGTGGATTTCGGAGGGGGGGTCCAAAATGCACCTGGGGAGGACACGTTGCAAAGGCAATAGGTAGGGAAACCACTTTTTAGACCCCACCCCCCCCCCATGGTTAACTGTCAGAGGGGCAGGGGGGAAGGGGTTCGAAGTCATCACCTGCCGTTGATCTGGGCAGGTGAGATCACAACCCTTCATTGCTGTGCCAACTTTATTACAAAAATGACAAACTGTCGTATCAACAGAAAATTATTTAAACTAATATAATCACAGTTTAATAATGCGATTACACTAATCACATTTACTTTATTAAAAACTAACTTAACCACAATTACAGTGTGGTTAAATAATTACTTATCTTAACTAAACACCCGTTATTCAACCAGTGTAATAATGCTTAAATGATGCAATTAAACCATTAAACCTATTTATCTTACTTTAATGTGGAATTTTAACTAGCTGCACATTATTTAAACTTTCTAAAGGTATTTCTCATGCATATTTTTTTATTTTTTGAAATGCAGTGGCATTTAAATTTGCTCACTTATTGGGGGTATTTTCATTTTTTCTATATTTTTATTTCTTTGATTTTTTTTTTCACATATATAAAATTTTTCTTTTGTATCCCCTTTCTTTTCTTTTCTTTATTTTTACTTTTCTTGGAAATACTTTGCAGAATGAAAGATTATTTACAACAATCATAATCATGAAAATTTACAGATAATCAACTTATGGTCTTATATATTATAGGACCCTAACACTTTTGACTCGACCATTCACCTGAGGATGGTATGGATATGTCACCCTATGTTTGATTCCATATTTTTCCATAAGCGCTGCTATTAAATGTGATGTAAACTATGACCCTCCATCTGAAACTATTTCTCTAGGAGGCCCATACCGAGCGAGAATTTCTTCAGGTAAAAAGTCTAAGACAACTTGTTTAGTGGCCCTTGTGATGACTTTGGATTCCACCCATTTTGTCACGTAATCTGTGTAGACACGAATATGGACTTTCTGATGAGAAGGAGGATCAAATGACCTGGCAAAATCGATAGCCCATTCTTCAAAGGGATCAAGGACTAATTGAGGCTATAGTGGCATTTCATCTAATCGACCAGGCTGACCCATCCGTTGGCAGGTTTCACAACCTCGGACATATTTCCTAGCATCATGGAAAATAGAGGGCCAATAGTACCCCATCTACAACACCTTATGACCAGTTTGCTTGTCTAGGAAATTCCCTCTACAAGGACCGTCATGGGCGACTTCTAGAATATCATGAATCTCGTCCTCCCCTACACAACATCGGAATTGCTGATTTGGTCCGGTGTAGAAGAGATATCCCTCTATCCATGTATAGTGGGCACTTTGCTGGATGATTCTTCATTGTTCCTTGTATGACAAATGATGAGGTACCTTACTTGTAGCAAGATAGTTAGCAACATCTGCATACCAAGGGGTGTGAGTAGAGATTTCAAAAAGATAATCGTCAGGGAAATTATCCTCTATAGGTGTATTTTCATCATTAATATTCAACCTAGACAAGAAATCTGCTACCACGTTATCTTTTCCTGGTTTATCTACAATAGTAATATCAAATTCTTGTATCAATAACAACCATCTTGTAATTCGACCAGGAGTTATAGGTTTTTTCATTAGATACCTGATGGTTGAATGGTATGTGTGCACGAAAGTGGGGTACCCTGTAATATAATGCCGAAATTTATTAACATCATAAATGACAACTACAAATTCTTTTTCAATTACCGTATAATTGAGTTCAGCAGGAGTTAAATTCTTGCTGACATAGTAAATTGCACAAGGCTTCTTGTCCTTGTTTTTTCCCACGATTTCCCCTACTGCTGTATGCAAAGCATCCATGGAGATATGAAATGGGAGTTTCCAGTCAGGGCTGCGTAATATTGGAGCTTTATAGACTAGTTTCTTGATTTCTGAAAAATCTGCTTCACATGCATTAGTCCACACAAATTATGCATATTTAGGTAGTAATTAGAAAAGTGGAAATTCTATTTTAGAAAAAAATTATATAAAGCTTCGACAATATATAGCATAACCAATAAAGATGTTGGCGTTATGATACTAGTGTTTCCCTTGATGGCAACTCACTCACAGTGTAACAGGTCTATTTAAAGGTAACTGGGCATTGGTACAAAAGAACAGGAAGATGGAACTAAAGTCTACTAATCAGAATGAAGAAGTTGGAGGTAAATGATGGTGTAAAGAAGTTTAAGATGTATACGCAGGCCCACTTAGTCAAAACAACGTATACACGTTGGTTCACAGAACAAAAGTAGCATATACGTATACACGCACTTTCACAAGAATAAATGCGCGTATATGTTGGAAAATCAAGGAAATTCAAGAGGAGACAATACCAGGGGTCAATACCATGCTATTAGCCCACAATATTGAGAGGAGTAACGACTATTTGATCCCGTCCAAGAATACCATGGGTCCTAAGAGGTTTTGGTTCGAGGTATTGACAAAGGCCAAAAACTATATAAGGAGGAGAAGATCATAAGGCAAGGTGTGCAAGTGAAAGGGTTTCTAAGGAATACTTCTATCTAAAGTATTTTTTATGTTGCAGGGGCTATGTTTGTGATTTGATCTGAAATATTTTGTGCACCTTGAATTCAATGTTGGATCAGGATCATGAGACCTGAATTGACTTATCACTGAATGATTTGATATTGGTTTGGCTAGATTTGATGGTATACGCCTGTTTTATTCTTTATGATATGGGTTTTTCTGAAGTCCGGAATAGCAACGATGTTATGTGTTAATATTTGCAGATCTATATGCTAGTTCGTCTCGGTAAAAGCGCGTGTATACGTAGGTTCTACTCTTCCAAGTAGTGTATACAAAGGAAACACCTTTTCTTCAGATCTGACTGATCTATCTAATCAATTTTGTTGTTTTACTGTTGTCTGTCAATGAATTCTTCTTAGATCTAAATGTAAAACTGAATGCATAAGGAGTTTGGTATCTGATTGATCGATTGTATAAGTGAGAAGGGTGATCTTTGCTACTTCCTGTGTAAAGCTCTGTAAATTGACAGTAGCTGTTCAGTATATTGCTGGTTGGTATGGAATTGATTCAGAAGTTGTATACTTCACTAGTTTTGAAGGTATACGCAGGTTTGAATAAAGGAAGTAGCGTATACACGCAGGTTGGTTTCAATAAAGTAGCATATACATTCTGATGCATGATTTTTGAGGTTATAGCTGGTTCTGAATGATGATGCAGGTTTCTGGGTTCAACACAATGTTCTGGTGACAGTAATCTGATTGTTCAGATTAACTAATTATTGGTTGATGCAGTTTGAAAGTTATGATGGGTCCAGTATGAAAATTTGATGAAATTAGGCCTTCATGTGTATTGTTGTGTGCCAGGAGCATCCAGTCTGAAAATTTATGAAACGTGGTTCCTGGAAGAAGAGAGAGGGTTGTAGCCTTCTGTAGGCTGGTGCCTACGTACTAGTAAACACATTGGCTAGTACAAGAATTAGGGGGTTGCAGCTCCCTTCCAATAGAAGCTAGAAAGCGAGAGAAGGTTCTAGCCTTCTGCAGGTGGGTGCCTGTGTACTGGTATGAGTATGCACCAGTACAATATTGTAAACAAATTTTCTTATTATTAAAAGAAGACAGAGACGACATCAATAGGTGGTTTTTCTCCCACATTTGGGTTTCCACCTTAAGTCTTGGTGTTCATGTGCCTTGCTTATGTGTGATTGTTTATTATGGTTTTACTGCACTGTTTAACAAGCTACTGATGCACTGATTAAAGATCAACACATGATAAAATGATTAAATCATAAGTTCTCTAGGTATACGCTGGTTTCTCTAATAAGAATAGCGTGCACACGCTAGTTCACTTCATAGAAGTAGCATATATAAATCTATTTTGGAAATGAAAAATTATTGAACTGATAATACTGATTCAACCCCCCCTCCCCCCCACCCCACCCCAGTATTAATTCCAACAATTGGTATGAGAGAAGGTCCTTCAAAAGAAGCTTGATCGCTTGAAGGAAGATCTTTCAAGATGAATAATCACGAAGGCATGGGATCTATCAGACCACCAATCTGCAATGGGAGTAACTTGGTATGTTAGAAAATAAGAACTAGATCCTATCTTCAATCACTTGGAGCCGATGTTTGGGAAATTGTGGAAGGAGGATATCAATTTCCAGCAGCAATATCTACAGACTCTGCAGGTAATAAGTTATATGAAACCAATGCCAAAGCTGTCAATACGTTATTGGGAAGTCTGTCAGAATCAAAATTTCTCAAAGTCATGCAACTCAAGACAACCAAAGCGATATGGGACAAAATCATTCAGAGCTACGAAGGAGACTCTGAGGTAAAACATGCTAAGCTTCAAAATCTCAGAATTCAGTATGAAACTCTTAAGATGCATAGTGATGAGAGTGTTTCTAGTTACTTTTTACGTATAGATGAGATTGTTAACTGTATGAAGAATCTGGGTGAAGAGGTAAAGGAAGCTACTTTAGTTGAGAAAATTTTGAGATCTTTGTCTTCTAAATTTGAGTCAAAAGTGTCTTCCATAGAATATAATAGGATCTTCAAACTATTACTGTGACTCAAATCCATGGAATCCTAACTGCCTATGAAATGAGGAAAGGAGTTCCATCAGATATGAGAGAAGCCGCTTTTAAAGCTTCAACAAAGGAAAAGGAAAAGGAAGAGCACAATGAACCAGGATACATTTCAAAAGAAGAAGATGAGATAAATTTTGTCAAGAAGCTTCAACGAGGTTCCAGAAGATTCAAAGGTAAGTTACCATTCAAATGCTTTACTTGTGGTAGAGTTGGCCATTATGCTGCCAAATGTCCTTATAAAGATAAAGACAAATATGTTTGACAATTTTCCCATGATATGAATAGTGGGTGGGTCTTTTGGTTTTCTTCCAGGATTTTTAGAAAAAAATTCCTTAAGCGTTTTAGCATAGATCGACACATCCTTCATAGCTTGAAGTAATGAGATTTTGACAAATAAGTTCGGTAATTCCCTCAAAAAGTCAAATTCAGGTTGAGGAATTTGTTTTCTCAGGGATAGCCTCTCAGGATAAGGTGGGCCAGTTTGAAATTCTCGAGTGAAAATTATTTGAGTAGGGGACTATTGTTCCATGGTAATCTGTATTGAATCACCCTCGGTCTTTCTAGAGGGGTTTATAGGTTCTGGTTCTGATACTTCATCATTAGTATGTTTAATAGTTATCAGTGAAGTCTTAGTATTTACCATCCGTACAGATCGAAGATTCAATTCATTACATTCCGCGATATAAATACTATATGCAAGAAGATTTGAGTGTCTCAAACTGTTGGGTTCCCCTATTATTCAAGTTCGGGTTGAATTGAGCAAGAAGTTTGGGACAAAGAGGAGGATTGGTGGTGGAGGCATTAGACGGAAGTTGTAACTATTATGGCAGCATAGGCTGGGAAAATTAATTTGTAGGAAGAGGAGGTCCACACCAGCTCTGGGACCATGAAGGGGCTGGATCAGATTGGGGGGACCATGACTTCTAGGGCATTGGATAATGATAGTATGGCGTCCACGAAGGTGGGAATGGTACAGGATGAGACCCAAAATTCAAACTATTAAAATATTGAGAAGGATCTTGAGACATACCTTGATTCATATTCTGTGGCCATGATTTCCACGGCTTCTTTGATCCCATGAAGTAAAGTTGATCTACTTCTTCATTTGCTTCTTGAAGACTGCCTTTAGCCTAGGAAGAGATGGACACGTGCTGGTAGAATGGCTCTGCTCACATATTGCACAAGTTTCAACGGTGTTGAGTGGACATTCCTTCAGCAGGTGATTCTTCTTAGATTGAGGGTAGAAAATGGCCATCGCCTTCTCGACTTCCATCTGTTTCTATTTTGCCTGCAGAATGTCCAGCTGTGAGGACAGTTTGCTTAGAATATTAGTCCTCAATTTATCCAGCAAGTTCCCAATTTCTAATTTTGTAACCCCACTACTGGAGGTCTTGAGAGCTTGTATTCCTTGCTTATGCTTTGCAACTCCACATGAACATTTGATACAAAACTCACAGATGGTGTCGAATTCTTCCTTTGAGATATATCCTTTTCCTACCACATTCAGGAGTTCTTGGGATTCTTCCCTTAGTGCTCGGAGAAAGATTATATTTAAAATATCCTTATCAAAGTCACTATGCCCTAATCTTTGTAGGCTGTATTTATAGCGTTCCACAAAGTCCTCCATGTTCTCATCCTCTTTTTTGCGTAATATTAAATATTTCCTCCTTAATGTCTCGAGACTTGTAGTAGTCCTGATATTTTTCAAGGAAAAGTTTCTTCATGTCATCCCATGTTGTAATAGATTTCCCCCTAAACCCATAAGCCATCTCAGAGTTGTTCCTTTTAGAGTAGCAGGGAATATTTTCAATTTTTGAGCATTATAAATATAACCATATCCTCGACAAACAAAATTGAATTCGAAGAGGAATGTGTTCAGATATTAGGAAGTGAGACCATGGAAATTAGGTAATGTTGTTAAAGGAATAGGCTTCATAGGTGCATCACCTATAATATCTCCAATTGGAAACTCAATCGTAGAATTTGTATGGGCCATGAATATCTTCCAATATTCACTTGGGATCTCAATAGGTTCTGGTTGTTCTATAATGCATGGTTGAGTTTGTTTGAAAACACTCCCTCGATCAAATGGCGGAGTTAATTCCCTTGAGTCTCCTTCCCTTTCTTCTGAACTTGCAATGCTTAATTCCTCAGATCCTCTTCTTCCTATTTCTTCTTCCTTGAGTTCTACTGTTGTTATTGGGGAAGGATCTAGTTGTGAAATTGGTTGTCCTCCAGATCTCGTATGAGATTTAACCCTAACAACAACTTGTGATGATGCTCCTGACTCAGCTCTCAAAACGATCTCTTGGATATATGTAATTCTACCCAGATATTTCCTCCCTCTTTTTGGGGGTCTTCCTCTCCCCCTTTTGTTCATTTCTCTATTTATACAATATTAAAGCGAAGTAAAAACATCCAATTGAAATCCCTAGTTACCAATTGTAACCTAACCATATTAGCTTCCAATAGATTGAGCTTGTCATTTACTCATTATAAATGGAACAAGCCATTGATACCTAAGGAGAGTAAAGGAATGAAATAATGCCCATGTTGTTGTATGGGCAGAGGAGGGACATAAGGTGTCCCATCCCATTACTTGAGGATTGACTTCATTAACTAACTTTTCCTTCATACTAAGTTGTCATGGTTGTGGATGATGAGAGGAATTCCCCTCATTCAAAACCAATTCTCCTTGATCCAAGATGGCACCTATGTTAGCTAATGAATCTACCATTAGGTTAAGGTTTCTTTTGGTGTGATAAAGCTCCACAATTTCAAACTTAGCAATTTGGAGATTGATCTTGTGTGGAATGGGGAATTGACGCTGATTTGAATTATCAATGATCTTGATCACCTGCTGAATTACTATCATGGAGTCACCGAAGACAAAAAGAGGGCGAATTTCCTTGGAGGTTGTGAGTTTTAAACCATTCCACAATGTTAAGTATTCAATCTGATTTTTGGTAGATGTTTGTAGACCCCAAGCATATTGAATTACTCTTTCTTCATTGAGACTAAAAATAACTCCTCCCACTCAAGCCTCCCCAATAATTATGATTTTTTTTCTAAGTATGATTAGTCTATTAACAAAGGAGATAAAATTACAGGAGACCGAAGTTTGAAACATTGCCCTGCAGAGAGGCAAAGGTGTCAAGATATACATGGAATGTGACTGCTCCAGTACAGGGAGCTCAGTCTTGCACCTTTTTCTGGGTTTACAAAAAACAAAAAGAGTTGAAATGCCATTCACCATCTGAACAAAAACATGCCCAATAGTATGGGCCGCCTGTCGAACTGTCATGACATGAAAAAACAAGCTAAACATCAGGAGATTCTTCAATAATCCGGCACCAACCTGTATCATAAATGTTTCCTTCAGGAGCCGCTGCTGTGTTGGATGGACCAGGGTCATCCGTCGCCATGTCCACGTTCGGAGCATTGCTTGCTGGTGCCTCAGGAACCTGCAGAGGCTCTCTGCCAATCTCCAACTGGATATTCGATGTCCGAGCAGAAACAGGTTCCGGGCCTTCTTGAGGAGCACTCGGTTCGCCCTCTTGGGCTTCTTCCTGGAAAACCACTGAAATATGCACCGTGATTCTTGGTCGATTCAGCCTACTGCAGAAGGTAAAGATCGCCGAGCCATAAGTGGGACGCCCTCTTCCGCTTCGTGTGCTCGGGTAATGCCCAACAGAGAAGTCGCTAGAAGGGGAGGTCGACGCAGTGGATGGGCTGGAAGGCACCCTCCTGAGCTGTCCCCGACGGGACCTCATACGATGGCGATGACGAGGCATTAGGACGTCCAAAGCATAGGTGAGAGAGCGAGGCAGAGTGGTGATGATGACTGAGCCAGCGGAGTGCGTGACCACAAGGACCAGGCTGGCTGATAACTGGAACACTACAATTCGCAGGCCTGGTGCCCGAGAAATCAACCGAAATGAGGACGGAGGCAGCTCTGCCGTGCGTCCAGAGCTTGGAGACAGAGTCGCCTCTTCATTTAAGCCACCATTATCATCAGGGAGGATGAGACTCGCATAAACTATGCCAAACTCAGAGCTCCAACCATTTTTTGGAGAATTCTGCGACTGAGTCACCAGGATTTGCACCCCCGCCGGCTCGCAATTGAGCTTTAAAACCTTAATCTCCTGCAGGTCTCGAGAATCATCCAAATTAATTGCCGCAGTGAATGTTGCCAAGGTTTGAAGCGAGCCAGCGCGTGCGAGCACATGGACCATGGTGCCGGACAGGGATGGTGGAACAGAGCCGATGAACATCGAGCAAGTGAACTCTGCATTAACCATATTCCCAGACCCTTCATTTATTTGCCTGTTGATTGTGCTGTACCGTGTGGGCAGGTGTCGTGCCTCCTGGCACCACCTCTGTCCCATCCAGAATGTTAGCTGTCTAAGCACCCGCATCCAGGGAATAATTATAAATTATTATTAATATGGAATAAATATAATTTTTTTATTTACATATAATTATTATCATCAATATATATTTTATAAAAAAATAAAACTATCAATATTAAATTTATATATAATTGAGAATTGATATAACAACATCTATATGCTACCCCTAAGATTTAACACATATTTATGATATATTGCTTCATAGTTTTTGCATAGCATTATTTCCATTGGCATGATATTTTGATAATTTTTTTTTATAGTGAACATCAAATTATTATATATATAAATTTTATATATATATATATATATAAATATAAATAAAAGATTAAAATGAATTTGATATCAAAAAATTGAATATTGAATATTTATAATGTTAATATATTTTTTATATATATGTATGTGTTATTTTTTTATATTTTTATAAGAATATAATGTGTTTTCTAATAAAAGTAGTATGTTATAGGTTCAAATTTAGACAGGATAAAAATGTGTACATTTATATAATAGTCAAATCATTGTACTAAGATGGGTCCTTTAACTTAAAAATTAGAAATTTGATACATCAATTTGTGTCTATCTTAATTACTTTATAGAAGTGATATATGTTAGAATTCAGCATAAAGAATTTTGATTTTTAAGTAAATGAATGGCCAAAATTTGATTTAAAAAAATATTCTTCATCTAATATATCATCCAACAAATAATATAAAAAATAATTGAACAAATTTTTAATTTCAAATCAAAAAATAATATATTTAAATTTAAAATTCATTTATTTCACCCGCTGTAAACTACACACCAAATGTTTACACAAATAAAATTCATTAAATAAATAAGTGAAAAAATCTATTTTCCCATTTTCATCGAACCATAAATGTTTCGACTGACCAAACTTTTTAACCCATGAACACCATTAAATTATGATTTAGAAAAATAATAATTATATAAGATATACGCATACGGGATGGATTAATTTTGGAGTGCTACTAATAAAACCCACGTTGATTGAGTCACGCTACTCTCTGTATATTCATTGCATTGATTGTTTAGTGAGCCCTGTCATGCATATTGAGTCTGTCTTGCATTTATTAAGATTTATTTCTTTACTTAGTTTTAGGTTATGATTACTTGAAATAAATGGGAAAAAGGAGGAATTCGAACTTTATACATAAATAAAGGTTTTCGAATTCACCCTTATAGGAAGATATGGGAAGGAGGAAGTATTTCAACATTTTAAAAATATTATATCTTATTATTATTATAGGTTTATAAAAAGATTTTGTTAAATAAAATAATATATTAAATATATCGAGTTAGCTTATAGGTAATTTTTGTATTATTATATTTTTAAAAAAGCTTATACCTATAAAATAAAATTCAAAACAAAACATTAAAATTTATTAGATGAAAGTTATAATGTAGCCATAAAGATGTATCATATATTTTCTATGATTTAATAAAGAGAGTAGCCTAAACTTAACCCAATTATCTTAGAAAAAATATCTAATCTTTAAATAGTAAAGTTGCAAAAAAAATCTATAATTCTGTATATTTGGTTTGGCGGACAACAATAAGAATATATTTGACAAGTTAATTGCATACACATGTCAGCCTAAGACTGGATTCCCATTTCGATAATAAATAAATTCATTTTCCTCTGGTGCTGTGCGGTCGTCAGAGATAGTGATGAAATCCCCTCTCCTGTAAACTGGACACAATATCGGCCAAAGACTTGTCTATTGGTGTGAATGAGAGGCCCAAATATATGATTTTCTCATTGGAGAACTTGTATGGCTACTTCCTTGGATTTATCTCGTTTGAACATCTACATGTATGCACGAAGTTGCACATAATTATTTATGATGATGATGATGATGATTAATGTCCACTAAGACAAATGTGGTCTATCAGACCTCAAGAAAAGAAAAAGAAAAAAAGAGTCTAATTGTCATTCTTCAAAATCTTGTTTCTGTGATCAAAGAGAAGGGAAAGAAGCGCTCCAAGATCGCTATAGTTGGTCTGGCTTAATAAGTCAAGAATATTGAAGGTGTGGCTAATGATAGGGAATTGAGAGCGGACATGGGCAAGGTCTGGGCAGTTTAAAAGGAAGTGCTTTTCATCTTACACCTTCTTAGTATCACAAATATGACAGATTCTATCTTCCCAGGGAGCCTTGCAATTAGACCACCGCTTGGTCTCACTTCAAAGCTCATGAGAATTAGTTCATATCCTAGCGATGTTCATTTTCTTCTTAGTGCTGGTCAACACAGAGAGATAATTCTGGTTATCGAGGGTGGGGTTGATCACCTCCTTATAGTATCCTAGCTTCCTTTTACTCTCCAACTCCTTACCATCCCACCCTTAAAATTGGAGGTAATAATATCTTTGATACTATCCTTGCTTCCCATGATGATCTCCTCCTTAATGCCCCAAAGGTTGAGCCAAGACTAGGCATCCTTATGCCACCCGTGCTTGAGACGTAGGTGGGGGTTTTGACCAAAGTTAGAAGCAATTTTTGGGAGCCTCTTAGATTTCATGTTGTAAAGCTTCTTCTTATACATCAAATATCTAAGCATATCTGTACTTTCAATGGGGAACAAACCCGCTTCGATCAAGAGGATAAGATAGGGAGTATTTCCCTTGATCTTGAGGTTATAGGTTATGAATTGCTTTTGGATTGTCTTAATCTTTCTTCGTGATTCTCTAGATATATTGCAACCTCAAAGTTCACATTCGTATAAGACAAAGGGGTGACAAGAGTCTCAAAGAGGAAACTTTTTTTACTCCAAATGTAAAGATTAACCGAGTTACAATTATTTTCAAGCTCATAATAAGCTTTCCAACCTCCAATAATTCTTTTCTCGATGCTATAATTCCAGTTGAGCTGATGAGGAAATTCAATACCCAAATATTTATAAGAAGAAACCTGCTCTAGATAATGGTTATCATAGACAAAACTACCATGGGTGATATTTTTGGATTTAATGATCATGACTTTAGTCTTGTCGGTATTAACTATCATACCCATCTTGGAGCAGTAGACATGAAGAGTCTTAAGTTGCTTGTCTAGGTCATCATGGCTTTTGGCAAGAAGAATGATATCATCAACATAAAGGAGAATAGTAATGATTATGCCAACGAGCTTGGTGCTCTTGCAACCCGTAGTTTCTAGACACTCCTCTAGCTTATCGATGTAAATACCAAAAAGGGTAGGGGAGAGGGATCACCCTTTCTTAACCCTGATATTGCATTTAATATCTTTAGACCATCCTTCATTGGTATTAAGTTTGGCAATGATAGTCTCATAGAGGCGGATCACAACAATCCTCAATTCAGGAGGAACCATGATCTCTTCAAGTATCTCCCAGATATTTTCTTGAGGGACAGTGTCGAAAGTTTTTCAAAAGTCCACAAAACATCAAAAGAGATCGATTTTACTGTTGCGACATTCCTCTGCAACGATCCTGAGATAGACAAGGTGGTCGACAGTCGTGTGTTTTCTCTTAAAATTAGCTTGCCCTTTAGCCCTTTTACCCTGTTTCTCAAGCCAAAGGCTAAGCTTCTTTTCTAAAATGAGTCCATAAATCTTTGCTAGGATGTGGCTAATCATAATGGTCTTGTAGTTAGAGGGAATGCTTTTGTCCCCATTTTAAATATAGGCACAATAGAGCTTTGCATCCAAATCTTAGAGAAGCCATGCTTTACATCCAAATTGAGAAGCTTGTGGATATGAGGAATGAGGATAGATATTCTCATTTAAAGATCTTCACTTGGTATCCTTCAATATCTTTAGATTTCCCATTAGCGAGCTTATTAATCCTAGACTCAATGTATTCCAGAGAAATATATCTTCCTTAATAGGAGTGTTTAGTGCCCATGGTGTCCGGAGAGTCATACAACTTCTTAAGATAGTTATCCCATTTCTCTAAGGGGATAGAATGATTATTTTTAGTTTTACGAACAAGCACAATCTGCCAAAACTTTCTAGGCGCAACTTTAGAAAGGTGGAGAATATGCTCTTGTCTCTTATTAATATATGACCTCTTCTTCCTCTTGATGAGATCTTTGTATATACTTATATTCTGGAGCTTAATGATTTCATTAGGGGCATCTTTGATTGCTTTCCTGGAAATTTTACAGTCTTTTTCATACCAAGGATTGGAAGTTCTATTATTTTGCTTATACAATGTCTCATTAGAGAACTTGCTAATGGTAGTGGAAAGGGTAGTAGTAAAATGGTAATAGATTTGATCAATGTTGTTATTATAAGTCAAGGAGCCTAAGTCCCTTTCTAAATCCCTTAAGAAAAGGTCGACATTACTTCTATCAAAGCGAATGTGTATTTTTCTTTCACTGGCCTCTTGCATGTGAGTAATAAAATCTTTATATATATATATATATTTCAAACATTTCCAAAATTCAATAAATAAGAGCCCAGTCAAACAATTCACCTCTCATTCAATTCACCATAATTTAATATTCCACAAAATAATGCTACAAATTTTTCTTTGGAAGTGCATACTTGGTAGGCACTGGACAATGAGGGAATTCTAACGAGTTTGCCTCAGTGGAGTCTACATTCACCGCATATATATCTTTGGCCACCGGTTGAACGTGCCTCATAAACTAAAATGTGATATATATATATATGTGTGTGTGTGTGTAAATTTCATATATGATATATTAAATAGTTTTAAAAATATGCATAGATCCATTTTAATTTTGATTTACTAAGTATTGAGAAGAATCAAATCTCTAGGGGCGCCAACTTTTTCTCAAGTTTTACACTCAAAATGAGGTTTTCATCTTGAAATATTTGATCCCTCTCGGTACTTGGTAGATCTAGAATTAAGGTAGATATATGTTGGTAAATAGAAAATTAAAACCATATCTTTAAATTTAAAAAAAACGGAGCAAAAACATAGAACAATGAGTGTTTTGGTTTTATAAATACTTTCTTAGTATGAATCTTAGCCTTTAAGACTTAATTGATATTGGCATTTTTCAACTAAATTCCTTTTGCGGAATTATCCAACGAAGAATCTTGTTTTTTGAATTATTTATTTTCTAGCCTAGAATTCCCCCACGGTCCCAACCTTTTCTCTTTTAGACCAACTCCAAGATCACATTTACACAACCATAAGTCGCCCTAGTTTTCATTCACATTTTTCTAAATAATACTCCGTACTTAACCATTCAACTGTAATCATCCATAAACACCTTACCAAAAATTTTCGTTCTCATTCCCTTTATACCATCAATGAGTATCCTTCTCTCTCCATTATTTTTAACCATCCCCTTCCATTCAATAATAAGAATAACATTGAACATGTTTCAACTTCACTATCCCCAATGTGGTCACCAATAAATCCTCTTTCATTTCCTTCCAATACTTAGGACCTTCTTCCATATTCTATCGTCATAGACCAATAACTCCTATTATATTTTTACATCCCCACTCCATACCAAATTCTATGGATACATGGCTTCTCACTACCAAATCTAAGCCTTAGTCTAGCCCACATACGACTATTGGAATCCAACTATTAATACCACAGCATATGACTATTGGAATCCAACTATTAATACCACAACATATGACTATTGGAATCCAACTATTAATACCACAATATATGCTTTCACATTGCATCTCTCATCTCCTAGTAGCCCATTCTTAACTTAATGCCCTATTAAACTACTTTCTGCCAAACATAGCTAGACCAGTGTAATGTCCTAATTTTAAATGGTTAGAATGATTTTAACTTCTTCTTTTTTATCTGTAGAAAAGGTACCTATATCTTCATTATATAAATAAGGAAAATACATTTTGTATATGCACCATAAAAGAAGTTTGAATTCCATTGAGGCTTTAAGCCCCTCAATCAATGTTCATAATATTACCAACAAAACCTGGATAAAACCATGATACTATGGTATTGTATCCAGTTCCCATACCATAAGTATTAACCAGTACAACAAATCAAATGGAGAAAATGTATCCGCTGACAAAATGTTGTTATAGTGTACATACAACTGACAAAAATGTTGCTAGTGCAGGATATAGCTAAATAAGATATAGATAGAACAAAAAGGATCTATGTAAAAGGCCCCACAACAAAGGATCACATCTAATACTACAACTACTCTAAACCAATGAACTCCTTCACCAGTGAGAGACCCTGATCCATGAGGATGGATTATTTAGAAAGGTGATCAAGGGTCGAGTTCAATCCCTGTAAACATGCACGAAAGTGAGGGAGGTAAAGTGAGAAATGATACAAAGAGTGTTTGCAACAATATCAACAAGAAGTAAATTTCTGCATATACTTTTCCTGTTTAACCAATTCACCACAAGCATAGAATCCCCAAAACATTGCAAATGAGAAACCCCCCTTATCAACAAAAAAAGTAATCATAGCCTGACATGCATTGATCTCGGCCTAGTTGTTTGAGCCCCGACCCAAACCTATTTGAACATGACAAAAACGCTGAGAATTAATGAATAATACAAAACCCCCACCAGAGACAGGGTCCTCTCCTTGAGATGTCCCATCGAAAAATCGGCAAGAACATGATTGATCATGTTCAGTAACAACCACATTTCGAGAAGAAACCACAACCACATCTTTTGCAAAATAATTCAGAATTTTCAGTCCCTTAGTAATGACCCATGCCAGAGGGGTCAGAAGCCCCTTGAAAATAGATTTATTCTTGACACTCCATACTCCCCAGCAAAGAATAACAGGTAGTGCCCATAAAAAATTTGGATGATGAGCCTCCACCCATATTCTCCAGGTCTCTAAAAAGATAGGCATATCCCAATGAATAAACTTCCCCAAAGAAAGCATGTAGGAGCCCCAAACCCTTGTAGTAAAGGAATAATGAAGAAAATGATGATCATTAGTTTCTCCCAAGCATACATAGAGGTCACCTCCTGGGCCCAAGAGTGAAACGCCATTGCAAAAACTCCCATGTTGGTACTTCCCCCTCCATAATAGACCATACCAGTAACTTTTCTTTTGTCAGGCATCTAGATTTCCATAGAATATCCTACCACCATTCCAAGTTTTGTGGTCTAGAGGCCACACTCAGGCATAGATATCCATATTTCGAGGTATAACTTCCATGTGGAGAAAAATACCAAGGTAACTCATCCTCATGGCCACAAAGCCGAATATGTGCGACAAATAATGCCCCAATATACTAATGTCATTCATCCTGAAGGAAGAGAGGAAAGATGTTAGGTCCCTATACTACTAGTGTAACCCCTTATTGTTATTAGTGTAACCCCCTTATTATATTGTTGTGCCCATGTAGTCCCCATATTGTTATTATTGTGCCCCATAGAAGCCCACTATTGTTATTATTTTCATGTCGGCTCTGATTATATTATGACCCTGTAGACTCCTATATATAGAAATGAGGTCTTGTCATTGTATCATCCAAGAATTGTTCATTTGTGTAATGTAAAGGAGGTTTCCCCCTCGAAGAGGTTGGTTTCTAAGGTGTTCATCTATCTTTTCTATCTTCTTGTGAGCTGGTTTCATAACATTTGGTATCAGAGCTTTGGATTCTAGGGTTTTGCTGCTCCAAACAGGTCATCATGGAATTTTCGCTATAACTGTTTCTCTACAAAGTGTCTGAAGCTAAAACAAAAACCCATTTGAGACGAAATCAGTCTGAACCTCGGGTCTGAATTTTAGATCTTGTCTCACTATATTTTCGGATATATGATCTGAGGAATTTAGGGTTTTTGCAAGCTCCATAATTTCATCTCAAATAAGACATGGTGGAATTTTCGACATAACTGTTTTTCTGCATCGTTTCAGAAGCTAAAACAAAAACCCATTTGAGCCGAAAACTTGGTGATGCTCGGGCCCGAATTTAAGAGCTTTGTGTGCTATATTTTGGGAGATACAGTCCAAGACATTTAGGGTTTCTGCAGGCTCCCGAATTACATCCTAAACAAGTGACCTTGGAAAAACCATCATAGCTTTCTCTTTGAGCATTAGATTGAAATTTCGTAAGAATTTTTAGAAAGAGAATAGACTGTAATTTTCTGTGTATCGGTTTAAGGTCCTAAGGTTGAAACAGTCACACGTGTCACTTCGTACAAGTGAATTCTATTGACTAGTCTGTAATCAGGTCATCGTGGGAGAGTTGACATAATGCTTCCTTGCAGAATCCAATCTTGATCAGACTTGTGGGGTTAGAAAGAGCACTCAGAGGAATATTGCAGGACGCAACTTCAGAACTTGGAGATCTTAATTACAGAGTGACAGTTGTTTCAAGATTGAGCTCCCAAAATCAAGAAAAGGCGATATGAGGAAGTTTGATGGCAAGGATCCGGTAAATTGGATACTACAGATGGAGCAATATTTTGATCTACATGAGGTGCAACTGTTACAAAAGGTACGTATTGCATCTTCATATTTAGAACCAGATCAATTTTTATGGTATAAAGGGATTTATTCTCGTAAACCACTTGTTACGTGGTCAATTTTCACAGAGGAAATGATAACACATTATGAGGATACAAAGAGAAACCCCTTCTTTAGCCAACTGATAAATCTAAAACAAAAGTGTTCAATGGCAAAGCACATTGAGGACTTTCAATAATTGAATATAAGGGAAAATGATATTGCAGAGAAGCAGAGGATTGATGTCTCCATAGGGACTTTAAAGGATAACATTCAACATGAGGCTCGTCATTGGGAACCTGATTCATTGGAGAAGGAATTTAGGTTGGCAAGAAAAGTGGAAAGAAAAATTATGGCAACAAAGAAGTCTACCCCTCACAACTATAAAATGGAAGTGTTGTTTCTCCTAGCCTTCCACAACCTACAAGATTGACACCACAACAATTAGAAAAAAAAATAGCAAAAGGGCTTTGTTACAATTGTGATAACAAATACATTAATGGTCATAAGTGTGTTGAGAAGAAATTATTTTACATAGAGTATGAAGAGGAGGAAGAAAAGAATCAAGAAACATCAAAAGAAGAGGATATACACTAAGAACCAACCCCGGAGAAAGAAGAAATGAATTCGACCATATCTTGTAAAAAATTGGAAATAATTACCACTCCTCAAACTCTCAAGGTAGAAGTACATATCAAGAAGAAAAAGGTTCAAGAAGTGAAAGATCACATCGAGAAAGAAGAAATGAATCCGACCATATCTTGTAATGAATTGGCCGGAATTACCACTCCTCAAACTATCAAGATAGAAGGACATATCAAGAAGAAAAAGGTAATAGTGTTGATTGATTCGAGCAGTACCCATAATTTTATTCATTGTAAGATAGCCAAGGAATTGAATGTCTTCCTATATCCAGCACCAGAGTGTCAAGTGATGGTTGCAAGTGGAGGAACCATAAATTGCTCTAGAAAGTGCCATAATATCAAGCTATCCATGGGAGAATATGTATTGAATAGCCCAATGCTTTCCATTCCAATGATGGTGCTGATGTTGTACTAGTGTCCAATGGCTACAATCCTTGGGTACAATAGCTTTTAATTTTCAAGAACTTCTCATGAATTTTTCTTAGGAAGGAAAGGAAGTTGAATTAAGGGGTATCACAGGGAAACCAGGAAAGATAATCATCTCTAACGCACTGACAAAGCTTATAAAGAAAGAAAAACGAGGCGTAATTGCACAATTATGTTCACTAGAGGTTCCCACATTGAAATCATATATTTCTCTAGATCTTCAAAAAGTCTTGGACAATCATTCCAGGGTATTTTGAGACTCCCAAAGGCCTCCCACCTATTCGTGATCATGATCATGCTATTCATTTGATTCCAGGAAGTGTTCCTCCAAACATTAGGCCTTACAGATATCCCTATGCCCAAAAGAATGAAACTAAATGTATGGTTGCAGAAATGCTAGAGGCTGGTATAATTCAACCTAGTCAAAGTTCTTTCTCTGCTCTAGTAGTATTGATGCACAAGAAGGACGGGTCATGGTGCATGTGTCTGGATTATAGAGAGCTCTACAAACTCACTATTAAAGATAAATTTCCCGTTCCCACCATTGACGAATTATTGGATAAATTGCATGGATTAATTTACTTCACCAAGTTGGACCTTCGTTTAGGATATCATCAAATAAGAATGAATACTAAATACAATCCGAAAACAAAATTATTGAAGAAAGATGCATTTTCATGGACTCCAGAAGCAACAAAGGCCTTTGAACATCTTAAAGAGGCAATGTGCCAGGCACCAATCTTAGCTATGTCAGACTTCACAAAAACCTTTATTGTGGAATATGATGCATTAGGAAATGGAATTGGTGATGTTTTAATGCAAGAAGAAAGAACCATTGCTTTTGAAAGTCGTCCAATCAAAGGAAAGTATTTACACAAATCTATTTATGAGAAGGAATTGTTGGCAATACTACATGCACTTAAGAAATGATGACCTTACATAATGAGAAGATCCCAGTTCAAACAATGTTGCCAGAACTTGACGAGGAATGAAAAATCATATTGGAACCTGGAGCAGTCACAAAAACAAGAACCCGACAGCTACAAAATCGATCAATTTCAAAGTATCTCATCAAGTGGAAGAACTTACCCGCTGAAGATTCCAGATGGGAGGACAATAATTTTATACAGAAGCATCAAGAACTACCCAAGCGTTGACGACAACACTTTTTGAAGGAGAGGGGCATGTTAGGTCCTTATACTACTAGTGTAACCCCTTATTGTTATTAGTGTAACCCCCTTATTATATTGTTGTGCCCATGTAGTCCCCATATTGTTATTATTGTGCCCCATAGAAGCACACTATTGTTATTATTGTGTCCTTACATTATTATTATTATGTCGGATCTGATTATATTATGACCCCTTAGACCCCTATATATAGAAAGGAGGTCTTGTCGTTTGTATCATCCAAGAATCGTTCATTTGTTAATGTAAAGGAGGTTGCCCCCTCAAAGAGGCTGGTTTCTAAGGCGTTCATCTATCTTTTCTATCTTCTTGTGAGTTGGTTTCATAACAAAATAAATGTTCTCGATAGTTTTTCCATCCTTGACGTCATATGTTGGATCTCACTGGAGCAGCAAATTGAGCCAAACAAGTTATACCCATTTCCTGGAGATATGTAATAAGAGGGAAAGATAGAACATGCTCTTGAGTGCATCAGAACCATGGGTTAAAACGAATGTGAAGACACATTCCATCCCCAATGCACCAGACTAGACCATATGCCGCTATATCAAAAGAGTGAAGAATAGCCTGCCAAATCAATGATATGTTATGACGTAGCTTATCGAGAAGACGAATCCAATCCTTTGTGGATAAAGGTTCAATATATTTACAAATAACCACTTGATTCCATAGATTCTGAGGTGATATTAACCGCCAAGCAATATTTTCCACGAGGGCCTTTGAAAAATGAAAGATACCCATAGAAGTACATATTGTTCCTTTGATCCAACCCATAAGAAACAAAACAAAGACGTTGCATCTTGTCCAACGTACCACATGGAATCCATGCCAAAGACATAGAGTTAATTAAAACCAGACACCCAACTCTAGATAGCCACCAAAAACTCCAAACCTTTAACCTCTTTCCCAGCTTGCCCAGGAATCAATGCCTGTCCTCTTTTAAATATCTATTCAACTTTAATAGTTACCCCAGGTATTTGAGACAAGTGTCCAATGAGGAAATCACATATGGGAAAACCCTATATCTATGATCAATTTCAACTTCCCCCAGATTCTGAACAACAACATATATTTCCGAACATTTACCACCACACCCATCGCAGTGCCAAAAAGTGCCAGAAGCTCCATCAATTTATCAATGTCCCCACCTCATCTATTACAAAAAAATAAAATGTCGTCCACAAATAGTAGATGAGTGATGGAAAAAAAATGGGAGATCTAAATCCCATGAAATGTTTTATGTCTAACAACATCTTTGATCAATAAGCTTAGGCTCTTAGCAACAAGTATGAACAGAAGTGGGGATAAGGGACAACCTTGACGCAAACCCCGCTGAGCATGAAAAAAAGGTGAGGTTGCACCATTTATCATAACAGAGAAAGAGACTGAGGTTATACATCCCATGATCCAATTAATAAAGTGGAAATTAAAGCCCACCTGAGTAAGCAACAAACGAATAAAGGACCAGTCCACTCTGTCATAAGCCTTTGATAGATCAATTTTGAAATCACCCCCTTAAGATTCAAAAGTTTTATACTGTGAAGGCCCTCTTAAGCAATGCCAATGGCCTTGTGAATTTGTCGACCTTCCAAGAAATCATATTGCTCCTCAGATATCACCCTGGATAATATGGGCTTAAGATGACCTGCCACCACCTTTGAAATGACTTTATATACACAATTACAGAAGGATATTGGACGAAAGTCCTCAAAAGAAGAAGGTTGATCCACTTTTGGAATCAACGCTATGAATGTAGAGTTAAATGATGGTAAAATCGATCCTTCCTACCTCGCTTCATTGACCACCTTAAGTAGATTCAGGCCCATAAAATCATAAAAACCTAGGAAAAATTCCATAGCCAACCCATTGGGACCTGGAATTTTATATTTTGAAAAATTGTGAGAATAGTTTTTTAATTCAGATTCAGTGAACTCCACCATACAACCCTCATTTTCTTACTCCCCTACATAACGAGGGAAGAGATGAGCCACCCTGACTATCTCCGCAATATTAATTCCAAGAGCCTTCTTAAAGATGCTCTGAAAATGTTGAACACCCAAAGTAGTCAGACCTTCATAAGATGAAATAACCCTCCCTGCCTCCCCCTACATCTCCCAAATGGTATTATGTTGCCTTCTACCTTTTGCACGTGCATGAAAAAAATTGGTGTATTCATCCCCACTATCCAACCAAATGGCCCTACTTTTGAGTCTCCATTGCTCCTCTTGAAGACCCAATAGCTCCTTACATCTAGAGATGAGGGATTGGAAATGATCCTGACGATCCTGAGAATGAAGACCTTCCTTCCCTAAATTGGCGAATTCCTCAATTTCCTTTTCAACCTCCAATAAATCCTCAGTTTCTTTGAGACCTTTGATCCTGGCCCATTCCTTAATAAGTCTCTTTAAAAATTTTAGATTTTGTGCAAAGTGACCTGCAACAGAGATTCCCAAATTGCTCCCATAAGGATGCCAATTTTGTCTCACCAAATCATGAAAAGAAGTATTATCTAACTAGTGAGCATTCATCTTGAAAGGACTAGCAAGTTTAGTGACCACCCCTTTGATCTCCAGAAATATCAGATAATGATTTGAGAAGACCCGAAGCCAATACATTGAGGCCAATACATTGAGGAATGAGGGGGGAAACATGAATGGTAAGGTCATGTAAAAGAAAACAATGAATACATTTTGCAATATAGTCCATACCCACCCTCTGATGGGACCAAGTAGACTTCAATTGAACGGGGACCAAATCCACCATATCCTTTGAAATAAATTTGTGTGAGAAGAAATCCGAAAGACCATCCGGCCTCGTACATTCACCCCAAGTTTCCGTCTCCCATTGAGAAATTTAACAACATGGAATAATTAGATAAGGGTCTGCGGGTGTCCATTAATGTCCAAAAGTTGATTTTCAGGCAGGGCAGTATGGCCATGACGAGGAGAGGTTTCATGAAAAGCACAAGGGCGTTCAGGTGGGTGAAGGTGGAGGACACGACGGACGCGCAGAGGTTGTGTTATCCTCAGGCTCTGGTCAGGTTCTGCTATTTTCTGATGCGTTCGATGAGGGAGAAGGGTGTCGGGACTAAGCCTGTGGTCTGCCCAATGTGATCGATAAGGTGTTGGTGGTGGGAGTTTCCCAACGACCCCATTTGGGTTCACGCCATGAAAACCAGTTTGGGGCCGCGTTTCATGCAGCGTCGGAGGAGATTGGCGTGGAATGCTCGTAGTTTGGATTTGACGAGTCATGGATGACAATGGGCGTGCAAAAGCCTCAACGCTTTCATGCAATTAACAGTACACAAATTTTAATTCTAGGCACACTGGAATTTGACCCTAATGGATCTCAAGAGAATTGAATCGACCCATTATGACAAAAGGCCAAAGATTTATGAGGAAATCTCCAACGAACTAGTTACCCATCAATAAAGGCCAAATATTTATGAAAAAATCTCCAACGAACTAGTTACCCATCAATAATTCTACTTCCCTTTTAACTAAGCCACTCCGTTGGCAACTTGTCCTTCCTTTCTTGAAAATAATTATGCATTTATAAAACAATATTTACAAAATTATTTGAAAGAATTTAACATAACATGTATACTATATGTTAAACTTGAAAGAGCTTTTACATAACTTTCCATTCAAAGGTTGGTTCAACCTGCGTAGGCTAAGATTTTCACGACAAAAACTACTGATTTTTCAAAACAACCTAAGTAGGTAAGCTTGTAATTTCACATTAAGAGAAAAGAAAAACTTCAAATTAAGAAACGGAATTGTCTTTAGTGTGACTTTTTAGAAGTTTTTACGGTCAAATTTCTCTAAAATCCGGCAGGAATTTATTGAAACCACAAGTTTGATGGGTAATCCTGTGCAATCGAAGTGCCCTAAAAGTTTTGCAGGGTGCTGAATCCATATATACAATTAAAAAACTAATTTAAATAACACAAATCAAGATTTCATCTCAATTTTTTCCACCAAATTCTAACACTGGAAAGGCTAAAAAATCGCACTAAATTCCTTAAAAACAACTTCACGTACTTCACAAATTAATTGGGGGAACAAAAAACTAAGGATTTTTCAAAACAACCCAAAGTACATAATCTTATAATTTCACTTAAAAAAAGCCTTCAAGTTAAAAAAGTGAACTTGAAGTCGTTCACAAAATAATTGTGCAGAATAAGTTATGCAAAATAATTGTGCAGAGTAAGTGACACTTGTGTAATGTAATGCCCCTCGGTTATTGTAAATATTTTAAGTGACTCTTATGTAATGTAATGCATTTTAGTTCTCGTAAATATTTCACAAGTTATTTTTATTGCTAAAACCTAAATGACTATGGTATTGAATTTAAAAGAATTAATTTCTAATTTGGTTGATAAGTTGGTTTACTTTTATTACCATAATCTAATTGACTATGGTATTGAATTTAATAGATAAAATAATCAATTTTGAATATGGTTGAGAAGTTAGTTAGAGTAACCAAAGAAATTACTGGAGGAGTTACTAAGTGAAAATTCCATTACTAGACAGTTAGAAGAGGTTTCTTTTCTTTCCCCGTTGGAAAAAAGGGGGAGGAAAAAGACTTGCGACATTTGAGAGAAAGAACACAGGAAAATAAAACTGGTATCTCAACATGATGTTGTTAGAGATAAGGTAGGAAGCTGCCAGTGGGGGATTTCTTGAGCTGGTAAGCCAGTGGAACCCCTAGACAGAGGTATCTATGTGACAACCTCAGCAAGACTGGTGAAGTCTGAGGTAGCTGGGGAACTCAGTTGTCTAGTAGTGGAATTTGCACAGGGGGAGAATTGTTAAAGGTACCAATATCATTGTTTGGGAGGAGTGCACTCTCTCGTAGAATTTCCTTGGCTGGTTCAAACTGAGATCAAATAAGTTTTTAACTTTGTTGTTGTTTGTATAGAAGTTGTGGTTGCATTTCTTGATATAGGATGAAAGTATGGATTTCATAACTAAATAGAAAATTGACTTAATACTAAGAATAAATACTGTAAATGAGTTTATGGTGCTCTTGGTAGAACTATTAATGATATAACTTTGCTATTTAAGTTAATGCATTTTTGAAATGGTTATACGCAATATTTATTTTTGTCGAAAAAACATGTTCATGTATACAAGTTGTTAGAGTCAGTATTTGTAGCCTTCCACCAGCAATCAAACATGCTCTTACAAAGTGGTCTTAGGGTGTCAAAGTCAAATTTTGTCATTTCAGTGAATCTTCAAGTAAAATTTGGTCACTAGGTATTAGGTCTAGGATTGTTTTCATTCCTTCCAAAGTTTTCAAGTATTGGTCCATGTCACTATTCGGCTGAGTGTACCATCATTCAAAGAGTGGTCATCATTATTTCAAGTTCCAATGGGTCATTTTACACCTTGTTCGTGCTTCAGTTGTGCTTAGGTAAGGCTCATTTCCCTCTCCTAGGGTTTTGAAGGTAATTTTTCTTAGATGGTCAAATCATCAACAAAAATTATATCCTGATGCTCATACACCTTCCCCAATCCTTAATATACCTTCTTCAACACTTCCCATCATTGATATCCCTCAAATTCATTATTTTCCCACAAACCCTAGCCTATTTCTACAATTTGACACTTTTCTAGGTTAGGCCTGTGTTTTTCCCTTTTGGATCCCTTCCCCTCACTCAATCATTGAAATTACACTTTCCCCTGCTTCCTAACATCTCTCCCTACTTCCCAAATTTTTTTCAAGAAATTAGAAGCCCCTCATCCCCTTCATTTCCCTTCATTTCTACAAATCCCCTGTTCCACACATCGGGATAAGTTTTCTTCAAATTCTGAGCAAGAAAAGATGAATTTGACAAAAGTTAGAGAGGTTTTTTTTCCATAATAGACCCAAGAAGAAAAACTTCCTTCAGTTTTTACACAGGTCTCATGGTTTGGGAGAAATGTCCAAAACAACATTTGCCTCAGGAGAGTTGTTGCACTTCTGGATTGACTTTGGGAAAATCAATATTTCTCCTAGCTGGAGTGACCAAATTACTTTTTTTATGAGTCAAATGATAACTAGACACAGAGGGATTTCCAATGAGCTATCATGAGCTCAATTTGGAGTTGAGGAAGACCTCAAAAAGTTGACTGAAAAATCACTCTGCATTTTGGCAGCCTCATTCTGCACATTTTTACTAGACTTGGGAGATTGAGCGGTTGACAGGGCAAATGAGCTCCAAATTGAAAAATTCAAGATGTTTTGGAAAGTAGACTCGACAAGCTTTCCAGCAAGCTATTCCACACCCAAATTGGACACCAGAAAGGCCTCCAAAAGTAGCCTTCAAAAAGAGATACGCGTTGAGGGAGTGGCGCTATGCGTCTGGCAAAATTTCCCAGTGTAATTTTACACTAGCGCTGCACGTTGAGGGTGGAATTACGCGTTTGGGCACTGATGCTATGCATTGAGAATGAAGGCTAGAAAAGCCTCAAAACTTCCAACAAACTCCAAATTTTCTTGCTCTCACCTGCATACAAGTAAGTTGACGTCCTTTGCTGTAGTTTTGGTTTGCAAATCAAACTTATAAGCATCATTTTCTGTGATAAACATGAAACCCTAAAAATATCCCTAGTGGTGCCTAAAACCATAAACCCTCATTGTTCATCCTATCACCTATCCCTACAGCTCTAAACTCCATCCCCTTATCCCTTTATCCCTTTACCCCTATTCCATATCATTTCCATCCCTTTATCCCTCTTCCCCAAAGGCAATTTCTCAAACAAGCCCTCCCTCTCATTTCCTACTCCCTCATTCATTTTTAGCCCATAAATTCATTTCCCATCCCCTCACTCCTAAAACCATTTCACTCATTCCCTTCATACAACCTCAACTTTGCAAACATGGACCAAGAAGGTCGAGACTATGGAGACTAGAACTACTGAGGTGCCCGTTTACATGACATATCAGAGAGGCACTAGGAGATTATTTGTAGCCGATAGGCAAGTGTTTTCTCCACGGGATGTGTAAGGGACCTTGCCTTTTTTCATCAGCCCATAAGCAAATGCTAGCTCCACTTGACGTGGAAGGGGCTTTGCCTTCTTCATCAACATAGTAGGTATAGGTGCAGTAGCTGCACAAAGGGAAGGAAAATATGTCGAAGGAGAGTTGTGATGATGAGGAGAAAAGAGACTTTCACTTGACTGAGCATGATGAGCCGGAGCAGCGTTATACTCATCATGGAGTTGAAATCATTGACTTAGAGGCTTAGGATGAAGATCTGGAAGGGTTTTTGATACAGGGAACCACGGGAGGAGTAGATTCGTTACCACAAGAAGAACTCAATAAAATACAACAGTTGTTTCTATGGAAATCACAGGCTGGCCGCTAAAATACCTAGAGTCAGTCAGATGAACATCACTATTCATTGGCGTGAGCGCAGCGGATACCATAGTTCTTTAATTAATGGAGAGCCTCTCTTCTTTTCTGGGATCCAGGTTCAGGCAAGAAAGTTGAGCAGGCATGGAAGGAATCCTTGTTTTACCGGCAACCAGAATCTTTACATTTTTGGATGTTCGCATCGCTCTAAAGTGGGAAACGGTTTTAGCAATTTTGCAGCGATCCCATCCAACATCCTACACGTGGCAGAGAGAGGGTTTGGAAAACCACCCTCCATCGCACACTAACGTCTGGTCCACTTGTTTGGTGCGATATTATGCTCTTCCGTTGGATTTCTTTATGTGGATCAACGGTCAAGATTGTTCGTATCAAAGGGACTCTGCCGGGGACTGAATTGCGGGAGATCTCGCGGGCTACCGGGGGCTGGTGGCAATTTTGGGTTATTTTGAATTCGGGTCTGGATTCACTGTTATCTTCCGTGCATGTTGAGCCTTGAGGTTGGAATTGGTGGATTTCGGGAGATTCACATGCGCGAAGTTTATTCCACCATTCGGACTCGAAATCCGTTTAGTATGGTTTCTATTATTTCATCGGGTCCGTTTTTGGAATCTAAGAATATGCCTTTTTTGGCTCCGATTTGCGTCTCATCTGTCAGAACTTTGCAAACGGATTGGCCGGTTTAGGCTTTTGTTTGTATTTTGAAGGTCTCACAGTTAAATTTGTGGGCCCGTGGCCCAGACTTGGTACCCAAGCCCTGAGTGGATAGTTGACTCTATGTCCCTCAGGTCTCTTTGGGTAGTTGTATTATATGTAATTTGTTTCTTTGTTTCTAATGAATAAAAGGTACGAATCTTGCTTCAGCAAAAAAAAGAATTTAAGTTAGTCGTCCCCATAATATCATTGCTCACCCTAGCTTACATACTTAATATTAAACAATGAACCAACTTAACATAAGCTGATGCACCCTGCATCTTTGCTTTATTAAAAGCTTAAGTTAGAGGCTTATTTAGCCTAATAACACCCGTCTTTTTTAATTAAGTAGATTATGGAGAGTCCTTTACCAGATCTCAAGGTATGTGGTTATAGATGATAATGAGTCATTGAGAAAGGTAACTTTTAAGTGTAAAAGCATAGGTTGAGGCTTCTCGAGTCTAATAATACCCCTCATTTTTTCGTTTTTTACATAAGTAGATTGGAGAGGTCTTCACCATGAGATGTCATGGTATTGAAAGTTGAGAGTGAATTTTTCAAAAACTAATATTAGGTTTAAGTTATTGTGAAACAATATATAAATTATTGTAGATATTCACCCGAAGTAATTTATTATAGCCTACATTGTCATTTTTGAATTTTTATTATTTAATTTATTTTTTGAATTTTAATTTTGTTTATTATTTTATTATTCAAATATTTGAAAATAATTTAAAAAAATAATAAGTAAATGGAAATATTAGTTATATGATTTAATAAAAGATGTAATTTATAAAATATGATATCAGAGAAATCTAATTAAAAAGCAGACTTATATTCTATTATATTTTATTTAATTATGAAACTTTACATACAAAAAAATGAGTATTTATTACAGAGTTTTTTTTGACATTGTATTCTAAATGGTTCTTATGTTATGCTCTTAAATCTAACTCTTAGATGCTCTACTCTACCACGAGACAATACAATGCTAGAAAGATGGAACCCCCTCTTTCTAGTGACCTGGTGTTTAACATAGCTTGATAATGATTTCAGATTAGGGTTTTCACATGTCTCAACACTTCGTTAGTGTTAAATACATATAAATATTGAAACCCATAAAAGAAAAAAAAGTAAGTGAATATAAAAATCATATAATTTAATACAAGATATAACTCAGGGGATATCATATAAAAGAAAACCTAATTAGAAGGTGAGGCTTATACTCTACTCTTTTTTATTTAATTATGGAAATACAAATACAAAGAAAGGGGTATTGACTATCGAGTTGCCTATGACATTGTTGTCTATATGGTTGTTGCAAATTATCTTTCTCCTTTGTTTTGATCTCAAATCCCACTCCTAGATGTTGTGCTCAACTATGTTTTAATACAATCCTAAAAAGATGGAACCCCTTCTCTTCCTAGTGACGTAGTATTTAACATAGCTTGGAAACTATTTAAGGTTTAGGGTTTTCGCATTTTTCAAGCCACTATTAGTGTTACGGTTTTGGACCTTTTAGGATCTTTTTGAATGTCCACACGTGACTAACTCCACATATCTAAGTAATGGCGTTGATGCAGCGTCCACTTGGTACCACCGTATGAACAAGTTAGCTGAACTTGTGGGAGGCATAGCTTCTGCATATGAAATTTGATTGAGGTGATTTTCACATTGTTTGAAAGCTGGAATTGGTGTGTAAAGCGACATCAAGAGGCAGAGAGCTATGCTCACAAAGCTTTCACTCATTTCATATCCCAAAATAACTTTAGAGGGCTTTAAATTCTAAATCTCAAAATTAAGACATATCATAAAATATGTCACAAAAGATAATTCCTCCAATTTTTCTACCCAAAAAATATCAAAATAAATAACAAATTATCCAATAATTCATTTTAAATCAGTTAAAAAAAATGTTTCATTTCAATTTTTATTTGTAGAATTTATTTTAAATTCAGGTGAAAGAAGAATTGGAATGTTTTGTGTAGCATTGTCTTGTTATTCTTAATATGAAAAAGAAAAGTATTTATGTATTCTTAAAATGGAATGTGTGTCACTTTTGTGGTGAGGAGAGGAATGTGTATAAAAAGAAATTACATACATAAAGCAAAATGAAAAATAAAGTGTTACTTTCCCTTTAAGTTAAGCTATGTGATCAATCAAACAAGGAAAATATTTTAGCTTCTTTTGCGTATGATAAAAGGTCCTATGAAGACCTATTTGTCCTTTCCACTCTATAAGTAACTGGGCCTTGCGGAGATGTCTTTTGTGACAGGTACTGGGGCTACGTCCCGAAAGAACTGGTGACGCTTCCAGCAGCCAAAAAATGACGGGTACTGGGGCTACGTCTCGAAAGAACTGGTGAAGCTTCCAGCTGCCAAACAATGACGAGTACTGGGGCTACGTCCCAAAAGAACTGGTGACGCTTCCAACAACGAAAAGAATCAACCAAGGTATTGAATGAGGCTTTAGTGCTTCCCACACCTCCACCTATAGGGAAAGATGCCCTAAAATTTGGCCAATAGGATACCTTCGTCTCACGGAGGCAGTCGAGTCTTTAGCTTCTTGGTAATCGGTTATCAGTACCGAGCACTATATAGGTTGGGTAGCCCCATATAGGATCGCATGCACTGAGCAAAAGCTGAACCCCCTTTGAATCGGGTCCCTGTGCTGCCTGGGTTGTCTTTTCCGTGGATTGATTGAAGGATTTGAAGCACCCTAAAAGACAACTTCTATGTTTCAAAATGTAACATGACCATGGCGGCTTATTGGATGCCTACCCCCAACAATCCTAACCTAAACTATAAATTATTTTGTGTCCCATGCGGGGAAATTTAGTTTGTTCAAGTTATGATTGCTTTTACGTGTCTTCCTTCACTTATGGTGTGAAAAATTAAGCTTAAATAAACTAAGTACAAAAGGTTTTTACACTTGATTCCCTTTGTTCAAAGTTTAGAGTAGCTTAGTGTGTGTAGTGAAATGTGTGTGTAAGTGAAAGAGTGAACATACAAAGTTTGTAGTCATGTGGATATTCGATGATCCTTTTCAAATTCGTCTACTTACACTAAATTATGTTTGTTCCTTACCTGCAAATAAAATAATGTGTGGTTGATGGGCCACTTACTTCCTTCCTATTACACTATGTGAGTCTAAAAAGGGAGATGAAAAACTGAGTGCTTTGAGAAATATTTCAGATGCAAGCCCAGGATAGTCTAAAAGACGCAAGGGAAGCAGGGGCTACTCCCTTTATTTAATAACACTAGTTCCTAGTCCCAATGCTAATGAAGTAAAGATGCTTTGGTTAGTAAAAAATATGAGTGAATTATGGGTCACTTACTCCTTTGCTAATTAAGCTATGTGACTTGGTAAAATAGCAAAACAAATTGAAAAAATGTGTGGATTATGGCCACTTACTTTTCCTCTTAATTAAGCTATGTGTGAAATGTAAAAATTTTAAAGTAAAGGCTAAGTAATTGCCCTACTAATATTGATTATTAAAACAATCTGAACTATATGGAAAAAAATTGCAGAGGTGAAGGCAATTCACTAAAGGTTGCCAGTCACCCACGAATGAAAAATTACAATGATTGTTTTTGTTCTCTGTAAACCGTGGGGTTAGGCTCTGCACAAGCGAGCGAACCGTGTGTCAATCTGCAAGAAAATGATAAGTGTTAAGCCAAATTATAGATATTAGGAGTGAGAATGATTATAAGCAATACGCATTATCAATGTTCTAAATTTAAACTTATATGATTAAAAAACAACGTATTTTATAAATGATACTATACTATAAATAATTTGAATAAAATTTACAATCTCACATAAATTTCGCGCATCTAGAAATTTACATTCATAAACTATAGCTATTAAATTCAAATTCAGATTTGATTACTAAAAAATTAGACTATCTAAAACCCAATAACAAAAACAATTGAAAGTGTACATCTTATATATATTCAAATATATAAAAAATAAATAAAATTAACATCGTTTTAAATTAATGAACTATATTCACACAGTTTGAAAAACACAATTTGTCTTACTCCAAAGAAGACACGGTAGAGATGCCTAATTATAATGTTCATATCATTGCCGGAAAACAAGGCATTTTTTTATGAAGTTAAAATATAACATTCCCTCGAATTTTCATAGAAAATTGAGAATATTTCGATGATACATAATTTGAGAACTATTATTAAAGTGGAAATTTGGTAAACATAAACAAATTGCTATTTATTTGTTGACAAACAAATAAAACAAAATATTTAAAATAAAATAAAAAATTGCAATTACTTCCTTTAAGGACAACTTGATCTACTTCGGATTCCATTTGAAGCTATAACTACAGCTAAAAAGATTGGCAATAGCTTACCAACCAAATTCAATTTGGTAAATATAAACAAATTGCTATTTATTTGTTGATAAACAAATAAAACAAAATATTTACAATAAAATAAAAAATAGCAATTACTGAACATCTAAGGACAACTGGATCTACTTCGGATTCCATTTGAAGCTATAACTACAGCTAAAAAGATTGGCAATAGCTTACCAACCAAATTCAATTTGGCTTAACAAAAGGGAAGGCAAGCATGTATTAGTTTAGTATTTCAAGTGGCTGTGGGTTTAATAGGCGGAGGTATTGAAACTTGAATTTTATGAAGCATATTAAATTTAAAGTTTAGGTAGCCTTAGATAATTGTAGGAAGGCTTGATATTGAAATTAACAGGTTTTTAATTAAGGTTAAAATTTCTCTGTATTTATCTCTAGAATAGAAATTTATTTAACCATAACCAAAACAGTGTCAATTTTTTTTGTAATAGTCTATCAGAAATAAATCTCTCTGATTGAATTCCATAACATTATCATGATTTTGCATTATTTCTCAATCCTTGTAATTCCTATTATCTAACTTGATAATAGCTATCATGAAAATGCAGGAAATGCAATTTTTTTTTTACAATGTTTTCCATATAAAACTTATAGTTTTTTTTTTTTTTTTTTTTTTTTTTTTTTTTTTTTTTAATATAATTTATTTTTTTCTTACAATCTTTTTATATAATGAATTATATAAATATCATTAAACTCATCATAGAATTTAGGTAAATAATTAAAAAATTAAAAAAAGAAACAACTCGTAAAATTTAATAATTTTAATAATTACCTTTTTAATTTTGGACAATCTTTTACAGTATTTAACGAAGGAGGAATTGCACACTATGAATCCTTAGTATCCTATCCATGTTGGAGAGGGAAAAAAAAATTGTTCAAATTTCTAGCATTGTTCTATTGATTGCTCCTACTGATGGGGATGAACAAAAATGAGTCTAATCCTATATCCAATATAATTCTATGTATAGTATTCAAAACTGTCAATGTAAAAAGTGTATGTATGAATTTGCGGTAATACATTGAAAAACTGAAGGCACTGTTCTTTGTCTTGTAAACTTCACTTGATTTGTCTGTAGATCTTCCAGTGTACCATCCACCATAGTTGTAGACTTTTAGTGCCAATAGTAACCCAAAAATGTCTATGCACCATCCACACTAGGGAAATAAGGTGGTTCAAAATATATCTGACGCAGGGCATCACAAGCACCTAGATATGATGGACCCTTCATTTCAGTGCTACCCATGGTTGTTACTACCAGCTGCTAATATGAGAAGAAAAACCTTTTCTCCGTGGCTTCTATTGCCTGGAAGGCCAACAGAACATGTTTTGTTGCAACATGGTAAGCACCTGAAGTGTTATGTGAGCGCAGTCCATGTGAATGAAACAAATGCATAAGTGCCTCCTGGAGCCTTGGTCCACCCTTTAGATCAGCCTCAACACCGATTACTTTGGGCACCAGATGCCTTAGTTCCTTGCATGCATTTGTAAGGTCTCTAAGGGGGGCAGACCGAAGGCAATATGTGCCTGCAAGCGTACTAGTGCTGCTAATTGCCAACTGGTGCTTAAGGCAAAGGAAATCATCTGGGTCCATCACTAGAAGCAAATTCACAATTTCTGTGAGCGTGTTCCACATCCTTTCAACCATCCAACAGTCTGTGGATGCTCCTACGAAATCCCCAGAGTCTATTCTTTCATATACTCTCTGCAACAATTCTTGGCCTACAAATACCCAGGCCTCAAAGATCTGGAGGACATTGCAAAGTTTGGCATCTTCTGGATTATGGAACTGTTTATGTTGTTTTAAAGAGTGCAAATATCTTGGCTTGCAGATTCTATCATATTCAAGAAGAGGCTTACTTGACATATTTGGTTCCCCCAGACCTAAAGTGAAGGGAGTCCTCTGCATATGGCCTTCAATGGCAAGCCATATTCTAGAAACCATAGCTTCAACGCTTTTCCATGTACCCAAACGAGGAAATAAGCTCTCTTCACTTGTTCTGCTGACCACAGGTAAAGCACCAGGTCTCTGCCATACCTCATGGAAAACTTTCCTAGCAAGAATACCACTACTTACTGACAACTGAAGAGTGGGAACCTGCTTGTCATTTTCAAAAATCATTGAAATCAACTCAATCTGTGAACTAATTAAGGATTCAAGCCTTCTCTTCCATTCCTCTTTGTCAATGTAAGTCCTTGTGTCATAGAGGACAGACGGAACAAACCGAAAAGTAATCTCCAATGACTGTAAGGCAACCTTTACCAACCCCTCTCTAGACCAACCAGGCCATTCCTTGAATTTCCACATGGCACTGAGCTCGGGGAGATGCACATATCGCTCGTAACCCGCACACTCCATGGGGGAGGGCTCTATGGACTCTTCAACAAAGGAAAAATAGGATGCCATTTATTTACAGGACATATTTTTTCCCTACAAACATAACCAGGAGAGTAAAGACACTAATGCTCTCCATATACCATAATATAAAAAGAACAACATAATAATAGAATAAACACTAAAATCCATTTTAAACACTAAAATTTTGAAAACTAGAATAGAATAAAATGTTCTTAAATCCTTGATATATTTAAAAGTTATATATAAAATGTTACTGGACAGAAAAAATATATATTTGTTGCAACTCAACTTTTTCTGTAGATGATAAAAACTTAACACGTAAATTCTCTTGCGGTTGCCGAGCCTCGCTTATAAGCCTTATGACTTCTCCCTCGCCCAATTTAGTGACACTCTTAAAATTTTCGCATCCTTGGGCTCTCCAAGTAGAATTCTATCGGGGATGTCCAGTTAAGAGAACTATGGCCAACCATTTAATTAGGAACAACCTCACCTAGCATGGCGGTGTTAATGCCATTATGATTACACAGAGATCCGGAAATAATCCCAACACGAGAAAAGAATCAATAGAAGGGTATAATCAGTTCATATCAGAACTGAGTTAATCTAACGAAAACAATGCAAAACATGGCCTATATCGATGTGAGAGACAAACTACCTACTGTGATATATGTAAGCCGTAGAATTTTCTCTAATCTAGCAGAAGGGCATGGTGCATCGATCTTCAAATCGATAAAATTAGAGGTGATAGGAGGGCCCTCTATTGAATGGCCATGCCATATTGCATTTTCTATGTTTTTAGTCTCGTCTTATGAAGAAGATTTTTGATACGGCAATAAATTCTGTAAGTTTTGTTTCTTTATATTCGGTGGCCCTTTTTAGATTGGTTTCAGGAATAGCTCTGAACATTGTGTATGTGGATGGGAAGCTTAGTATGTCTTTTTATTTTCGCAAATATGGGAGAGATATGGATAACATGTACTAGTTTTTATTTTCTAATATAAAGTTAATATTTTTCTCTTTATGGAAGAATAAAATTGTGAATTTAAATTATCTAAATAATTTTTCTAGTGTATAAATAGATTCAGTGTTTTATTAAAAGACAATTGAGATACCTAATTTATGCAAATTATATCAATGAAACATGAAATGTTAAGAACTATCAAATTTGAAAATTAAGATTCTAAGAAGTCCCAAATTTCCATGAGAATAATTACCCTAAAGAAGACAAAAAAAACCTCTGATAATTAAAATTACATGAACTTTTTTTTTGAGATAATTAAATAAAACTGAAATATTTCCAAGATTTCGTGGATAAAATTGAAGTAAAACCATTATTCTCATTTTTACCCCTAAATAAATATGAAATCTACCTTCAAAATAAAAATATAAACATAACACGTAATGCGAACAACTTTTATTTTTGAAGAATCGAAGAAAGCGTATTAAGAAATGGGAAAACGGAAAATATAATCACATACACTTGTGTTCAAAGAATTTAACCCTCCTTCCAGAAGACAATTATATAGAAATCTGAGAACAAAACTCTGATTATAGTATAAAATCAATTTCTGAATTGATTCAAATGACAAAATACTCATGTGAATCTAATTACGAATTTCGAAGAGATCACAAAAACGAAGCTCTATAAGTAGTAAGTAGTATTTATCAGACACCCTCATAAAACTTCCACAATCTCACGACATTGCATACTTGGAAATGTACCGATGTGCAACATTTACCCTTCATGTGGTTTTCACATTGCGCATGAAAACACATGCCTCTTAGACAATGAGGATTTTTGGTCTTGATCCAATGGTTGGAATTCGACTAAGGTTTTGTCCAAGTCGTTGCCCTTTTCAATTCATCTCTCATTTTGTTCTATGTACTCAGTCTAATGTCGTCGTACATGGACACAAGGTTCCTACGATTTCCTGGCTTGCACAAATTTTTTTTTCTCTACCCGTGTCGATTAGTTAATTTATCAAAGGTGTTTCCATGGAGATTTTTCTCTCGCACATAATGCAAAGGTAATGATTCACATTATTTATCATTAGAGTACTTTTACAGTTCTAATGAAAAATGTTGAAAGTATACTTTCTTCTAGTTGGGGCTTATTGTAGTTTGGTTTTCTTTTAATTTTTTAGTTTGCAAGTAACAACTGAACCCCTTGGGAAGTTTTTTATATCATTTGAGATATTGTTTTCGGGGTTGTCTACTCTATCAAGAAATTTAACATGACAAGCAATGATAGCATATTCGATAAATTCTAGTAGTTCTTCCTTCTAGTCTCATTTATCGTTTAAAACCATATCTCCTTCTTGTTCTCGGTTGCAGGGAAAATTGGATTTTTCCCTATACTTCACGCACAATGCTTTAGTGACCATGAAAGAGGCTTGAGAATTCGTGCCCATTTTATCCCATAGAGAAACATGGCTCTTGGCATAATTTTCGATTAAGCTTTCCAAGCCCTTTCTGACCCCGATTAAATTTCTTTTCTCTCTTCCAACTCATTTTGATTTATTCATGTGTTATTGTCGATTACAGAATGAAAAAGTTCGAATAGCACTGGAAGAGAAGCGACAGAGACATTTGAGAGCCCTGTTATGTCTATTTGGTTTCAAATTAGATATAGATGTGGATATTGTTATTCTTTTCCGTTGGTTTCGGATTTCTCTTCTAATTTACAGAACGTCTAGCATGAGAGGGCTTTGCATTGCGCAAGGGTAGAGCGTTACCGGTTTCGAAGCGCTGCAGGGGATCACCAACGTCGGTTCGCCGCTGCTCTGCCGTGCTCCTGTTCGATGGTTGCAGGGTTTGAATTGCCGGGATTAGTCCAGAATCCGATAACGTATTGAGTCCGGTTGGTGTATTGGGGATGGTTGGTGGAGAGTTTATGAGCCTCAAAGCGTGGGTTGGTAAACCTCATTAAGACATCAAACCGAAGGCGGGCAGGAACACCAGCGCTGGAGGCGGGCAGGAACATGCATCGCCGGAGCTGGGTGAGGGTATTCGCGGGAAGATAAGAGATGGATGCATGGATGCATGATCAATGGTCGCGGTGACGTCAAGCTCCTGTCAGGTGAGTGTAAAGACGAAGCATTAATAATGCTATGGTCTACGAAATAGGAACTGCCCTTAACCTTCCATGAGTCAGAGTCGGGATCAAAAACTTGTCACTCAATATGCACAAGTGGCATCACGAAGGTGTGGAGGTTGTCATGGGTTAATCCTAGCAACGTTGTAGTCATAACATATGCTATTCATAGATATTTTAGCAAGGGGGTGGGTAGCCCTTAAACCCCAAACAACCATAATAATGTGGAACCACAATTAATCAACAAGTAAACCTTTAAATGAATTTACCAATTCGCAAACTTATAAATTAGTTTAGTTATAAATCGTAGACAGTGAATAAATTCTTGTAGGTAATGAATATTAATCACCTTCGTCATAAAATATTACATGACAAGGGAGTTAAATCAATCATGTGTCTTTAATCTATGCGTATGAGACCATAAAGAAATATGCTAAAGGAATGGTTGGTAATTGATTAATTAATCTATTTATGGTGGATATTACATGTAACAATAAAGTTACCAATAAATTAGAAAGAGAATATATTCATTTTTTTAAAGCTAGTATAAAAGATTTATACTAAGAAAGATAAGTTTTATATTGATAACATATGTCTTCCAAAAAGGATGATTTGGAGTATAAGTCTCCAACTAGGTAATACAAGGTAAGCATGAAGAGTAAATAACAAAATATCCGTAATTTACGTTAATTGGCCAATAGTAAAACTAACACCTCCAACCTCCAACTTATACTAAGAAAATTGAAGCACTTGTTGCAAAAAGAACACAAACTAAGTGTCACATCGAATAGAATACCAATGCATGCTATAAGAGCATTAAACACCACCTATTTGCAAGAAAAACATAGTCTAAGTTTCATAGAAAATAGATTTCCACTACCTGTTGTAGATAAGGGAAGTAATTATGTGCCATTGTAAACAATCACAAAAAACACTAGCAACACCTTCCCAAGACCAGTGGAAAAAAATGTCATTGAATTTGAAGGCAAACAAAAAAACTGCACAATTGAAGCCCATTAGTCGGATATGGTAACTGGTTAAAGTGGAGATGTGTGAGATGGTGGAGAAGCGGTAGTTGGTGGAGCATTAATAACAACAGAAATTTGTGAGCTCCTCAATATAAGAATCACAAACTATATACTTCTAAGTTGTTGCGAAGATTGATATCATGAAATAACCTAGGGGGCTAACCCCTAATGAGTTAATTGGGCCTCCAACATAACCCTTATATTTATCTTAGTTCCTCTTGTTACTCGATCCAGTGTTTCATAGACATTAGCAACAAATCCAGTTCGAAGGTCTTTAGTCCCTTGCTTTTTCTTTTTTGGTCAATTTTATTTTAAATTTCCAGGGCTTTTAGTTGTACAGTTTGGTGTGTGTATTTTTTTCTTTTAATTAATATTTTGGGTAATTTTAGTTTAAGTTTTATGAGAATTCTTGTGAATAGTAAATTTTTGTTATAGAGTATGTATAATCTAAATGTCTCGTGATATTTTAAGGCATTGAATTCATTATTGTATTTGAAAATAATTCTTTAAGTTGAGAGATACTCTACCATTAAATACAATAATTTTTTAAGTTGAGAGATACTCTACCATTAAAAATGGGGAAACGTTCATGTATAATCATTACATTTAAAATTAAGTTTAAAAAAATCAATTCAATTTGTTATATTATAATTTTATTTTTATTAATAAAATTGCAAATATATTTTTGAGAAAAAATTCATAATATACATATTTTTTTTTCATGGAAAAATTGTAATTTTATTCATAATGAGCAAAATTACATGTTGGAGATGCTAAAAAGCATATGTATAATAACCAAATCCTGATTTCTCAGGATCTATAGAAAATCTCCAGTAAATTAATCTTTTGTTTTTTACTTTTCTTTTTTTCCACTTTTTTCCAACAACAAGTGTTGGGTGTGGATGTTACAATAGACATTTGATTCTCTTTGGTAGTTGTTGGGAATTATTTGTCAGAATTTGAGCCTTTTGAGCCATTTGTTCGTTTGCTGCCACTAACCTCTTTTCGAGGGGTGTGTTGCTCACTTTGTTGTTGTGGGATGGTTTGCCTTGAGATTAATGTGAAGTTTCGTTCTTGTTATTCTGTGAGATATTTTTCGTGGTCTGTTCATTGTTGTTTGTGGTATTTTGAGGGAGTTCTGCTTCATATGCTGCCTCTTCCAGGGGTTCAGTGCATTTCCAACCTTTTGGCTTTTGAGATTGTTTCTTATTTCTTTTGGGGTCTTTTTTAGCTTGTGGGCATGCACTATGAAGGTGTTCTATTTGAAGGTATCCATGACAGTGGAATATCGTATTTCAATAATATAGTGGGTGTGTCCACTGAATGTTGTTGTGTACAAACATAATGTGATAAGGTAAGTTTTGGCTAAGATCTACTTCAATGCGGATTATGATAAAATTAAAAATAAATCTTTATACTCTATCCACATCAATCTTAAGAAATTTTCCCAAGGAGTTCCCAATCCCTTCTAAGACTTTGTGGTGCAAAAAATGTAGTGGTATATTATGTATCTTGACCCATACAAGAATTTTGTATACCGCCATGTTGGTAGCATTGAAGCCTGGGAACCAAGGTATCACAAAGAGCCCTCAATTGGCCCAGAACCATGGTCCCTCATTAAGGACATAATCTTTATCTTTTACTGTTTCAAATATGACAATAAAAAAACTCCTTGGAATAGAGATGAATATCACAGTTTGGTGTACATGTAGAGAATACCTATTGATGTAGACCGTCTGATTTAGGCCAAAGACCATTAAATCTACATATGACTACTTTGGTATGGAAATATACATAAAGCTCATTTACCTTAGGCAAAGTAACTGTTAGGATTGGTATCTGGGGTTTCTGCTTCATGATATAGGGCCCAGGTAGATTTGGAAAGGGTGTTGTTTTGGTTTGGGCTTTCTCTATCCCTTTGTGTGCATCCTTGAAAGAGCATGTACCTTTAGAGCTAGTCTCAAGGTATCCACTTCGCAATCTCAGGTTGAGGATGATGGTCAAATTAGTATCTATGCCATAGCCTTGTAGCGTAAGGTTCTCCTGTAATATTTGCCCTGCATGAATCAAGTTTTTCATACTTGCTAAAATACCCAGTTGTTTTTGAATCTCACACTTTAGGTCTTGTATCTGCATCCCACTCTAGATCTGCTTGCAAATAGTCTTCCCTTGGAATGATCTAATAAATATTTGGATCAGACCCAGATCTATTGTGTGTTTATTCCTAAATGATGAGTTTCTATCACTTGTCTCCCACAACTGATTGTATATTGCGATCCCATAATTTCCATAGAAAAACCTTCTTGCAAGAGTTACAACACCATCATTGAATTTGTATCTTTCATATTTGATGATATTTACTTCGTAGGCATATCTTCCTGAATAAATATTGAGAGATCCCCAGTTCAAAACTGTGATCCACGGAGCGTGCAGGAAGAATGTAAACTGTTGTATATCCACCGCCTTCGTTTGTATGGATCGACACAAGGTGCAATTGAAGCCCGACGATTGTTTAACCCCAATGTTGATCCTGTGATCTATCACCACCTCATGTGCTTCTCGTGGAGCTTTAGTATCTGACAGAGATCAGGAGTCGACTCCTCGGGATGGAAACATGGTATTTGGGCTTCTAAGGCCCCTATTGTGTGCTGAGATGTACGATCCCATGAGATCCATAAGATCAGAATGAAATCCCGAATATATTTGCGTTGAGGAAGAACAAGGTTGTAGATCGAGAAGGTTGTTTCCCTATCAATATCCTCACCTTCGCACCCGAGGATAGATTTTTCCTCTGTATGCATGGGTGATAAAAGAAAATGATCGTTGGGCAGGGGAAAGTATAGATCTCGTTCTCGACATCTTGGCGTTATCGCTGAGTTGGGCTCTATACCCAGGTTAACTTCAATAGGAAGAAAGGGGTCGTGGTTCTTCAGAGCCTGAGCCTTAGTAGCGTTCCCAGCGTATCCTTCGACCAGGTCTTTGATGCAAAGGGTTTCAGATCTGCCACAGTATACCAGCGTCTCAGATCTGTCGATTCGTATGGAGATTATTTCTAGGGATTATCGTGCAGCGATACAGTTCCTCTTTCAGATCCGCGCCCGTATGCAATGGGATAGAGCCCTAGCAATGACACATGCATTGGATCCAATGCCTGTATCAAATCGGCTGAAGGAGGAAGGACCTCGGCCGAAGAGAAACTTACCATCACCGCGAGTCGTTCTTCTAGTATACATATTACATTAAAAGAAATTTAGAAAATGATGATTTATATTCCCAACCATGATATTTCATGCTTAAATTTAATTAACAAAGAAATAAGAATATTTTTATAAATATGGAAATATATAAAATATAAATAATAATTATAAATTAAGATTCATTTAAATTTTACTAATATATTGAAATTTTTAAAATAATATTACAAAACTTCGTATTTAAATTTAATTGATAATCATATTAAAACATAACACTCTTGTTGTCTATGCATATCATGTTAAATGATTAATCTCTATGCATATCACATTAAATGATTAATCTCTATACATAACACATTAAAAAATTAAATTATAAAAATTATAGAGCATGCTAAAGGAAATTTCCAAACATTATGTAATTGTATGTATTATAAGGTTTTAATAAAATTAAAAATAAGAATATTTATTTCAAGAGAAAAATAATTTCGGCGTAAATCACATGATAATACATTTGTCGACGCGTTTCGAATCAATGAGTGTGGTTCATCGTTAGGATAATCTCTCTCTCTCTCTCTCTCTCTCTCTATATATATATATATATATATATAAAATTTATATATAATATAAGTACTATTAAGAACTTGCATAGATCCATTTTAATTTTGTTTTTATTAAGTATTGAGAAAAATAAAATCTTTCCCTTTTGGACCCCTTCCCCTCACTCAATCGTTGAAATTACACTTTCCCCTGCTTCCTGATATCTCTCCCTACTTCCCAAAATTTTCTCAAGAAATTAGAAGCCCCTCATCCCCTTAATTTATACAAATCCCCTATTCCACACATCGGGATAAGTTTTTTTTCAAATTCTGAGCAAGAAAAGATGAATTTGACAAAAGTTAGAGAGGTTTTTTTTCCATAATAGACCCAAGAAGAAAAACTTCCTTCAGTTTTTACACAGGTCTCATGGTTTGGGAGAAATGTCCAAAAAAACATTTGCCTCGGGAGAGTTGTTGCACTTCTGGATTGACTTTGGGAAAATCAATATTTCTCCTAGCTGGAGTGACCAAATTACTTTTTTGATGAGTCAAATGATAACTCGACACAGAGGGCTTTCCAATGAGCTATCATGCGCTCAATTTGGAGTTGAGGAAGACCTCAAAAAGTTGACTGAAAAAACACTCTGCATTTTGGTAGCCTCATTTTGTACATTTTGACTAGACTTGGGAGATTGAGCGTTTGACAAGGCAAATGAGCTCCAAATTAAAAAATTCAAGATGTTTTAGAGAGTAGACTCGACAAGCTTTCCAACGAGCTATTCCACACCCAATTTGGACACCAGGAAGGCCTCCAAAAGTGGCCTTCAAAAAGAGATACGCGTTGAGGGAGTGACGCTATGCGTCTGGAAAAATTTCCTAGTGTAATTTTACACTGGCGCTGCGCGTTGAGGGTGGCACTGCGCGTTTTGGCACCGACGCTGTGCGTTGAGCATGAAGGCTAGAAAAGCCTCAAAACTTCCAACAAACTCCAAATTTGCTTGCTCTCACCTGCATACAAGTAAGTTGACGTCCTTTGCTATAGTTTTGGTTTGCAAATCAAACTTATAAGCATCATTTTTCGTGATAAACATGAAACCCTAAAATATCCCTAGTGGTGCCTAAAACCCTAAACCCTCATTGTTCATCCTATCACCTATCCCTACAACTCTAAACTCCATCCCCTTATACCTTTATCCCTTTACCCCTATTCCATATCATTTCCATCCCTTTATCCCTCTTCCCCAAAGGCAATTTCTCAAACAAGCCCTCCCTCTCATTTCCTACTCCCTCATTCATTTTTAGCCCATAAAGTCATTTCCCATCCCCTCACTCCTAAAACCATTTCACTCATTCCCTTCATACAACCTCAGCTTTGCAAACATGGACCAAGAAGGTCGAGACTATGGAGACTAGAACTACTGAGGTGCCCGTTTACATGACATATTAGAGAGGCACTAGGAGATCATTTGTAGCCGATAGACAAGTGTTTTCTCCACGGGATGTGTAAGGGACCTTGCCTTTTTCATTAGCCCATAAGCAAATGCTAGCTCCACATGACATGGAAGGGGTTTTGCCTTCTTCATCGACACAACAGGTACAGGTGCAACAGTTGCACAAAGGGAAGGAAAAGATGCCGAAGGAGAGTTGTGATGATGAGGAGAAAAGAGACTTTCACTTGACTGAGCATGTTGAGTCGGAGCAACATTATACTCATCATGGAGTTGAAATCATTGACTTAGAGGCTTAGGACGAAGAAACCATAAAAGACATCATCATACAAGAAAAGGAGGCTCAAGTACAAGCTTTGGCAGACAATTTGGAGAGGGAAAAATATGTTATCACATATTTGGAGCAAGAAAACAAGTAGTTGAGTGACAAATAAGTCCTCATGGGGCTGGAAATGCATAAGGTAAAACGAAAAAGTGGCAAAGAGGCACCTGTCACTTTGACTCCCATTGAGAAAGAGATTGAAGAGGATAGAGAAACTTGGCTTGAGAGAGTCAACTTGCACCTTGAGAAGCTGCTACAGAAGGCCAATAGAGACAATCAGATGATCAGACACATGGCTTATTATTACAGGACCCGAAACAAGATTTGCAATATGAGGGTCAAGAAAATGAAAACTAGGCTAAGGCAGGCCTTGAAAGGAAAAATGGAGGAGGATAAACTTAGGATGCTTGCTAAAGCTTCCTTGGCTCATCAGAGCATATGATGGTGATGCTTCACACAAATTTTGGGCAAATTTTGACATTTGCAAATTTTAGAAATTTGACACACAGGAAAATGGCTTAGACGCATAGCGCTACCGGCGCTGCACTTTTCCTAGGGGCACCCAATGGAAAAATGGCTTGCATTTTTGGATCCAGGGCAGTGAGGACACACACCCTAGCAATTTTCAAAGTTTTTGGAGTAGAACTGGTCCACCAAAAGGTCCAAAAATACTCTAAAAATGACATTTCTACCACTTTTTGGACACACAAAAGTAGCTTTGGGAGAATTAAGTTTTTAGGGGTCAATGAGCTCCAAATGCAGAAATTTTAGATGTTCTAGAAAATAGGCTTGAATACCTTTCTAATGAGCTATCATGGGCTCAATTTGGATGTCAAGAAGGTCTCCAAACGTGACTTGAAAGTGGCGCTACGCGTTGAGCCAGTGGCGTTGCGCGTAGGCAAAGTTTGCTCAGGATGCCTATTTTTCCAGTTTTTCACTATAATTGTGGATTTTATCTCATGATGGATATTTTACCAATGTAAATGATGATTTGGAATGTAATTATGGTAAGTAAATAGTGATAGAGGGTAGATTCATTAGATTAAAGGTTGTTTTGAGGGCAATGAATCAGTTTCCCCTCTTTTAGAGGCAAGTTGTTAGGTGGCCTGGAACCCAGTTCCTTGTTTAAGTTTGTTGAAACAACTCCTCTTCTCATGGATTCGACCCCTGAGGCGAGGATGAGTGGTTTTGATAACTATATCATGTGTTGAGGTTGGACTCAGTTGGATGCTCAGACTTTGATTGTACACTTTTTGTAAGCAGTTTGGCTGGAGATTAATAAGAATTGCAGCTATTTTTATGGGATCCATTTGGTATGGAGTTTTAGTGAAGTTTCTTCTTTTGTGATCATATGTTAGAATGTTTTTTATGCTTCATTAATCATTCCATTGCTTTCAAGTGAATGTTTTCAAGTTGATAGGTAAAATTCATCACAACACTGCTCTGCTTTGGGTAAATATTCAGTTTTATATGTTTTCTATTGTTTAGGAAGGATCCATGATTGTCACATGCCCTTCTTAGCTTCTCACCAGTCTTAAACATCTCATCTCATCAAGCCTTAGAGTGCTAAAGCCTATGCCTACCTTGCCCCACTGAACACCCTACAATTTTGACCTAGTTTCCCAAACCTAAACTGCTCAGCTCCTCCTGATCCGACAAACCCTTTCAAAATCAAAATTTCGTGCTACTATAAATAGCCTAAAATCATTTACCTGATCCAATGATTTCGAGTGAGATCCTTACGGAGAGAGCCCTCTCCCGGCCTAGTAGGGCTAGCTACTTGGCTAAGTGTGGTTTGTGGTTACCCTGACTTGCCTCCCTTCAGCCTGAGGTTCAATCCAGGTGATAACACAAGTAATAACCCTATAGGGTTTTTAGAAAAATGATTACTCTCCTTAAGTATAGTAGACAGTATAGAAAAGGACTGTTAGTTACCCATCATGGACATATGAACACTAAGAGCCTACGAACAACCCAAGAATGTAACTAGATCCATACATAAACTATTCCCTATTGCCGCTAGCTAGTTTAGTCCTTGGTTGAGCTGAATAATTTCAATAACCTAAGATCGGTTTGAACCAGTATCATCAGTGGTACAAAGAGGTTAATAAAAATTACATCAAGATAAAAAGTACAGAAAAACAATATATCAAGTAAACACATTTCAAGGAAAGAACAGTGCATGAAGATAGAACTTCCTTGAAAAGAAAATAATAATCAGTAACAACATAACTAGTATAGTAATAGTATCCAATTACTAATAAATTAAATAGTATAGTTGGTGAACAATATTTACATGACAAGAAAATTGAATTTAGATCAAACACTAAGCATAGTGTCATTAACCACAATGACAAATTCTAGAAAAAACAATACCATATCAAATGGACAGGCCAAAAAGCCCAAAACTGTCGACAATTTCAATAGTAAACACATATTACATATAGGGAACAATCATAAAATGGGCCAATGTATAATAATAAATATCAGAAAGCATAGGTGTTTTAGCCTAATGGAACAATATTAACTTATCCCGTCATTACAATTCTTTCTTAATTCTCAATAATAACAAGAAGTAAAACTCTGAAACCCATTATAGGGTCGCCGAGAACCCTTAGCTTGACAAGAAAATTACTAGGTCAATAACTGAGGATTCCCATGGAGTAGCTGATCCTAAAGTCCAGAGAAAAATTGTCTTGTGAAGAACGAGACTAACTTGTAATCTGGAAATAGAGGATTAAAAAGACAGAACCTAGTCGCAACAAAATTTTGAAGAACTCAAGTAGAGCTCACCTTGTTTTAGTTTAACCTGCATGTAGAGGAAAACATTAGTAAAATAAGAAAATTAAAGAAAGAAATGTATAGTATCAAAGTTTACAGCAAAATCAGTGCTACCTCATAGATTAGGCACCTCTTGAGGGTTTGGAAGCGAGTTAAGTGTCGTGGCTAGATGCATCTTGAGGGTTCTTCTCCAAAACAGAAGAAACATATAAGAATCTAGTGTGGCAAAACAGGGAGTCCTTATACCCTTTCTCCCAAGAAATGAGATAGAGAAAAGGAACCCCTAGACCACATGGGAACGTAAACCGTCAACAGTGGAACTGTAATATAAGTAAAGAAGGTTGGTAAATCAATTTTAGCAAAAACGAGCCGCATGGATGTCAAGAATAAGGAAAGAAGATACTTGGATTGTAATACAGAATCTACGACTGCAAACAGAAGTATCTTCCTTAGACCTAGTGGCCTGATCTAGAACAACATAAATCAAAGATTATAAAGTTTTCCTTAGAATAATTGGAGAATGGAAAGATGCTTACTTGTGATCCATTTCAATATCTTCTCTCCTTTTGTCTTATCATCTCCAACCATAGCTCCAACTGTTGTAATTAGAACCTACATAAATAAACAACACAATCCAAAGATCTACAACATCTATGTAGCATTATCGAATCATTCTATTCAACGCATCAACATAGCATTGAAACACATGTACATAAACATAACATAACACATGTAGGAAAACAATATACTCTTTGTATTAATATGAAAGGGAGAAGTTTACAACCAAAAGTGGAAGCTAATCTTATAGAGAACCTCCCAAGTTGACTTGTCCTTCCTTGCCACAATGTACACCTCAAACCCACCCTAATGCATGGGAATGATATCTCTCTTATGATAAAGAAAAACAACATAAGGGTATGATTAGTATTCAAAATCTAACCTATAGCTTATGGATGGAAGAAAATATATAGGAGAGGATGGTAGTTTAGGAATTCTTATCCATTTACCAATCTAAGCTTGAGATCCACTCTTGATGGGAGGATGATCTCAAGGGATAAGAGGCGAAAACTCCAAGGTAGGGAAGATAGAATTCAAAGTTCTTATCCAAGGTAAATGGTTGTAACAACCCCTAGAAGCTTATGGAAGAGGAAGCTTCGGGATTCTTTTTATTTTTCCCAAACTTCTAGAATCAGCGCAACTCCAGGAAGGGAAAACCTACTATGATCATAGCAGGTGCAAATTGAGAAACCTGCCACCCAAAGAAGGTCCCTAAAGGGCCAAGGTGCATTGGGCCTTAAAAGCACTAGAATGAAGCAGCGAAGGTTAGAAACTAAGGGATTTGAGAGATTCATGCTTAGGGATTTATGTATGGATGATGACAAGGTTTTCATGGATGTTGATTGATCCAGTTTTTAGGCCTATTGACCAGATATGACAAAATTTTCAATAATGTGGATGGAGAGGGAAATCACTGTGATGGTTTCATTGCAAAATCATAGTCCATTCCAAAACCTGAGTGCAAATGAGCTAGTGCGATGTGACGTCCGAGGTAGTTACCCCTTAACCGACCGACACACCTTTCCACCATCCAATTACAAACCCTAATGATCGATGACGCTTAACCTTCCACGAGTCGACGCCAAGATCGAACACTTGTCTCTTAGTATGCACAAGTGGTATCGAGAAGTTTTAGAGGCTATTGTGGGTTAATCCTAGAAACACTATAGTCATAGCATATGTTATTCATAGATATTTTAGCAAGGGGTTGGGTAGCCCTTAAACCCCAAACAACCATAGTAAAGCAGAATCATAATTAATCAACAAGTAAATCTTTAAATGAATTTACAAATTCACATATTCACAAACTTATAAATTGGTTTGGTTATAAATCGTAGATAGTGAATAAATTCTTGTAAGTAATGAATATTAATCACCCTCATCATAAAATATTATATGACAAGGGATTTGTTTCAATCATGTATCTTAATCTATGCATATGAGACCATAAATAAATATGCTAAAGAAATGGTTGGTAATTATTATTTTTTATGGTGGTTTTTACAAGTGGTATTAGAGCATGGTTACCACACTATGGCTTGATATGGGTGACCAATAACAAAACTGTGTATTGTTTCTTAGAGAGAGGAAGAGAAGGAAGCAACACGAGGAGAGGAAGTGGCTCAAGGACTGTACCACCTGGGAGACCACTAGTAAGAACTGAACCTATGCCATATATGGAGTCCAATCCAAAAGTGTGGATCCAATTATGGGAAGAATCCCAGAATAATATTTCTATGTTGATGGAGACAGTACATCAGAAAAGGAAGAAATGGAAAGGTTAATACAGAACAATGAGAAGTTGATGCGTGATCAAGAACGAATCATGAAAATCCTTAGAGAGAGGTAGAACCATAGGAATTATAATCTGAGACTTGATAATGTGAATAGAGCAGAGACCTTTAAACAAGGAGAACCAATCGTTTAAGAAAGAAGTCATATCCAAAGGCTAGAAGGAGACGAAGATGAGAATGAGGAAGAGTCTGGAAATTTATCAGGCCAGAAGATAGTCAAGGGACAGAAGACATAACTACAAGGTGAATTTAATAAAATCAAACCCCCAATGTTTGATGATGAGTCGGAAGAAGCGACAAAGCCTGGTTAATAAATATGAATAAATATTTTCAAATTTATGAATATAACGACAATTTGAAGGCACAATTGGAAATTTATCAGCTGCAAGGAAATGCCACTTTGTGGTGGGAAGAAGTTAAGGTTGTTCGTGGAGTGGATGAGTAAGAAGTAACTTGGGATAACTTTCAGAAATATTTTAAGGAAAAATATTTAACAAAATGCTTTTATGACAATAAAGCACAAGAGTTTCACGATGTCAGACTGGGACAACTTACTGTGGATGAGTTTGTGACTAAATTTGTGTCCTTGTTAAGATATGTACCTTATATATGTGAGGAGAAAGCTAAGGCACAACGTTTTATGAGCAATCTAATTGCATTTATGAATGAACACTTGGAATTTGATAATCTCAAAACAATGGAAAAAGTCATTCGTAAGGCATGGATATATTATCAATAGATGAGGCAAAAAAGGGGGTAAGAATTGGTTAAACTGGAAAGAGCAGAAAAATTTTCAGAACTCTTAAAGTGTAAAAGTTGTTAGTACTAAAAATACACATAAAAATCAATAAAATAAACCCATTGGGAATAATTGCAGAAAATATGATTACAGAATGATCAGAAACAAACTAGAATTTCAAATAAACTGGAGGCCAGTCAACAAAAATGACCCCCACTACAGTATTGGGGTTGTGGGGAACCCCACTACTACAAGAAATGTCCTCACCGTTTCAGAACAAAACCAACTAATAATATTCAATAGTCATCAACGGCTGGCGAGGTGGCTCGAAGTATGCCAAAAATTAATGTTGCGTGGAGGATCATCAAGAAGAATATCAACCAACAACGATAGAATCTTAAGGTAAATTTTCTAACCACTATGTGTGTATTTTAATAGATATTGGAGAAATATTGAGTTATATCGACGCTAAAATAGTGGAGGTATGTTATTTAAAAACCAACAAATTCAAGAACTCATGGTTGGTGCAGCTAGCTACAGGAGAAAAATGAAGGGTGTTTGGCAAGGTAGGAAACAACTTGTTGAAATAGCTGGTCAACCAATAAGTAGTGAGATGAATGTGTTGCGTTTAGGATGGACTGATTGCAACAACATTGGACCTTGGTACACTATAAAAAGAAGAGAATTAGCTTCATTAACAAAGAAGGGTTTAGGTAAGAGATTCAAGGAATCGTGAGACCACTAAAACTAAGACCCATCATTGTGTCACAATTAGGGAAATGTAGTAGGAAAGGATGCCAGATATATGTTGTTCAAATTGGATATGAAAATTCTAAGGATAAGATAACAACTATATAAAATCTACCTATTATACAATAATTCATTGATGTGTTTCCAGAGGTGATACAAGGGTTGTCACCTAGGAGGGACATTGATTTCACCATTGAACTAGTTCCAGGAGCCACCCCAGTGTCAAAAGCGCCATATCGCATGAGTAGTCCTGAGTTAATATAGTTGAAGATACCACTGCAAGAACTACTTGACAAAAGGTACATCCTCCTAAGTGTATCATCATGGGGAACCCTTGTGCTATTCGTTAAGAAAAAAGATGGCACACTAAGACTGTGCATTGATTACTGCCAATTAAATAAATTAACCATAAAGAATAAATATCCATTGCCAAGGATAGATGAACTATTTGACGAGGTTAGGGGCACAACAATATTTTCAAAAATCGAGTTATGGTCGAGATATCACCAGATTCAAATTAAAGATGAGGATATATGTAAAACAACATTTAGAACCCGTTATGGCCATTATGAATTTGTTGTGTTGCCATTCAGTCTCACTAATGCCCCAACAATGTTTATAAGTCTCATGAATGAAATTTTTCATCCGTATTTGGACAGTTTTTTTTAAATCTTCATTGATGATATCACTATATCTTCTAAAAATTTATAGGAACATAAGGAGCACTTGCAAATTGTACTGCAGATGTTTTGCGAGCATGAACTATATGCAAATTAGAACAAGTGTGATTTTTATAAGGAACAAATATAGTATTTGGGACACATTATTCCTTCGGAAGGTATAGCTATCGACCCAGAGAAAATTAAAACCATTATGGAATGGCCCGTCCCTAGGAATGTTGTAAATATTCGATCGTTTATGGGTCTAGCTAGATATTACCACTGTTTCATAGCAAGATTTTCAAAAGTTCTTATCTTATCACCTCCCTACAAAAGAAAGGGAAATTTTTCAAGTGGATAGTGGAATGTCAGCATAGCTTTGAGAATTTGAAATAATTGTTAACCATGACCCCAATATTAAAGGTTGCAAATCCCAGAAAGGAATTTGTGGTTTGCACAGATGCGTGTAAAGAAGGGGTTAAAGGGGTATTGATGCAGGAAGGTAGGTTAATAGCCTATGAGTTGCGGAAGTTAAAAGAACATGAGAAAATATATTATGCTTATGTCTTAGAGTTGACTATATTAATTCAGTCTTTAAAAATATGGAGGCATTGTTTATTGGGGATAAAGTTTGTCTTAATGACAAACCATAACAGCTTAACGAACTTCTTCAAACTACCCAACCTGAATGCATGACAGGATCGGTGGATTACATTTTTAGTGAATTTGATTTTGATATTAGACACCTAAAGGGGAAGGAAATCCGAATAGTCGATGAATTGAGTAGGAAATTGCATTATTTTTATGAAATTTCTTACAACCAAGTAGAGTTTGATTTAACAAATCATATTAAGGAAGCTGCGAGAAAAGACCCAGAATATGGCTACCTCTTGTAGCAAGTTAAACAACCTCTTGTAGCAAGTTAAACAACGAGATAGTCCGAAAGGAAAAGCTGATTACAACATTAATAATGAGTTATTAATTTATAAAGGAATAATATACATTCCCAACCAGAAAACCATTAGGGAATTAACTCTGGATGAATTCCATAGAAGCCTCTATGCTAGCCATCCTGGATACCAGAAACCGTTTACTGTGATAAAGAAAATTTATTTTTGGCTAGGTATGAGGAAAGATATCACAGAATATTTAGCCAAATTCCTTGAGTGCCAACAAGTTAAAGTAGAGCACCAACATCCAACTAGATTACTCCATCCAATACCCATCCCTGAGTGGAAATGGGAAGTTATTAGCTTATACTTTTTCACAGACCTACCAAGGTCAAAGCAAAAAAATGACTCTATCATGGTAGTAGTACACAAACTGAGTAAATCTGTGCACTTCATTCATGTATAGTTTACTACAATATTGTACAAATTGCAGATATATTCATGAAGGAAATTTTTAAATTACATGATATTGCTAAGGTGGTGATTCAACTCTGCTTTTTGGAGAACTCTTTTTACCGGGTCGAGTACAAAAGTTCAGTTTAGTACCGAGTACCACACATAGACCGATGAACAAATTGAACGAGTGAACTAGGTGCTAGAAGACATGTTGAGGATGTATGTCATGCAACAACCAACTAAATGGGAAGACTGCTTTCACCTAGTAGAGTTTGCGTACAATAATAACTACCATGCTTCGCTGAAAATGAGCCCATTTTAAGTGCTTTGTGGAAGAAAATGTCAGACTCCTATCAATTGGGATAATCCTGAAGATAAATTCTAGTAGGACCTGATATGTTAGCTACAATGGAAGAAACAGTGAGGAAAGTTCGACAAACTTTAAAGGCTTCTCAGGATAGGCAAAAGATTTATGCTGATAGGAAAAGAACCTTTAGATTTTTTTTGTAGGGGATCATGTATATGTAGAGGTCAAATCTAAGAAAAGTACCTTAAGGTGGGGAATTAGTACTAAGTTAAACCTTCATTTCTATAGCCCCTTCCAAATATTGGCTAGGGTGAGACCTGTAGCATATCAGTTAGCACTTCCTAGTCACATACAGGTGCACAATGTATTTCATGTTTTTTTTTTGAAAAAGTATGTGTATGATACCAAACACATCATTAGTTGGCAGGACATACAAGTAAGATCTAAGTTGGTTTGTTTCATATATATATATATTATGCTTCTACACATTTTTTTCCTTATTGTATATTTTATGGTGATAAGAGCTAAATAAGTTCATGTTGGAAGGTCCAACCAGACAGAGAGTTCCTACTTGAGCCTCGGCGTGTCCTCGATCAAAGAGGAACAATGCTACAAAGGTGAGCTATCATCCAGATTAAAGTATAGTGGAGGGACTTTAATCGGAAAGAGGCCCCCTGGGAGGATACAAGTTTAATGGAGGAAATATACCTGAGCCTATTCTATGGGCAGGAATAAACACCGGGGACTGTGTTTTGCTTGAGTGGGGGGAGATGTAATGCCCTTCCATTATTGTAATATTTCACAATTTACTTTCCCTGCAAGAACCTAATTTACTATGATATTGAATTTGATATTTAAAAGAATTAATTTTGAATTTGGTTGACAAGTTAGTTAGGGCAACCAAGGAAATTATGGGAGGAGTCACTAAGTGAAAATTCCATTACGTGGAAGTTAGAGGTGGTTTCTTTTCTTTCTCCATAGGGAAAAAAACCTTTGTTGGAAAAAAGGGGCAGGGAGGAAAAATACTTGTGACAGTTGACAAAAAGAACATAGGAAAAGAAATTGGTATCTCAACACGACGTTGTCGGAGGACGCTGCTAGTAGGGAATTCTTGAGCTAGTAATCTAGTGGAACCCCTAGAAAGTGGTATCTTTGTGACAACCTAAGAAAGACTATATAAAGTGGTATCTTTGTGACAACCTAAGAAAGACTATTGAATTCTAAGTTAGCTTGGGAACTTGGCTGTCTGATAGTGGAATCAACATGGTGGAGAATTGGTAAAGGTACCAATCTCATTAATCGAGAGGAGTGCATTCTATTTCGTCGAATTTCCTTGGTTAATTCAAACTGAGATCATAAAAGTATTTAACTTTGTTGTTGTCTGTACAAAAGTTTTCATTGCATTTCCTGATATAGGATGAAATTATGGATTTGTAACTAAATAGCAAATTGACTGAACACTGAGAATAAATACGGTAAAATGAGTTTATGGTGCTCTCGCTAGAACTGTTAATGATACACCTTCACTATTTAAGTTAATGCATTTTTGAAATGGTTACATGCAATATTTATTTTTGTCAAAAGAACGTATTCAGGTATAAAATTATTAAACTTGTATGGTTTTTAGAAAAATGATTGCTCTCCTTAAGTATGGTAGACAGTATAGAAAAATATTTCCAATTACGCATTATGTACATATGAACGTTAAAAGCATCAGAACAACCTAAGAATGTAACTAGGGCCATACATAATCTGTGTCCTATTGTCACCGGCCAGTTTAGTCCTCGGCCCAACTGAAGAAGTTCAACATCCCATGACTGGTCTGAGCTAGTCTCATTAGTGGCACAAATAGGTCAATCAAAACTACATCAAGATAAAAAGTACAATATATATATATATATATATATATATATATATATATATATATATATATCAAGTAAACACATTTCAAGAAAAGAACAATGCATTCACAGTGCATGAAGATACCACTACTTTGAAAGGAAAAGAATCATTTGTAACAACATAACAAGTTTAGTAATAATATCTAATTACTGATAGAAGTAAACAGCATAACTAGCGAATAGTATTTACATGACAAGAAATACGAATTCAGATTAAACAATAAGCATAGTGTCACTAACCACAACAATGAATTCCATAAAAAAAATACCATATCAAATGGATGGACCAGAAAGCCCAAAACCATAAAAAATCTCAAGAGTAGACATATATTGCATTATAGGGAACAATCCCAAACTGGGTCACTTTATAATAAGAAATATCATAAAGCATATGCATTTTAGCTGAATGGAACATTATTAACTTATCCAGTGATTACGATTCTTTCTACACGCTTAATAATAACAAGAAGTAAAACCCTAAAACCCATTATAGGGCTACCACGAACCCCTTAGCTCTGGTTCGACAAGAAAATTATTGGGTGAATCACTGAGGATTCCCATGAAGTAGTCGAGCCTAAATCCTAGGGAACAATCGTCTTGTGAAGAACGAGACTAACCTGCAATAGAGATTCAGAGGGTTAAAACTAGCATTTGCACCTGATGTTGCAAAGGAAACGCCGTAAGGCATAGAGTGTGGAAGAATAGGGACATGTGAATGGGCATTGTTGAAAGCAAGGGTGGATGATAAAGAGTTGCAATTGAAATTGTTAGTTATGTGTATGTTGAATATAGATATTTTATAAATAATAGTGTGTAGAAGAATAGTGACATGTGAATGGACATTGTTGAACGCAAGGGTGGATGATATTGAGTTACACTTGAAACTATTAGTGATGTGTGCTTTGAATATGGATAAGTAATAGTAGTGTGTGGAAGAATAGCAACATGCCGAAAATAAGGTCACTGCAGAAGAAACAAATTCCTGGTACACGTGAATTCACCCTGGCAAGCAATCCATTCAAACCTTCTATGCTGAGTTTTCTCCGTGCTAAATATTTATACTTTTCTGCCTTCCATAGTTCCAAGAGAACATTATGGTCAGAAAAATTGCTGTAATTAGGAAGGGACACCAACCTCCTTGTGGTACCTTATGCAATACAGATGATAGATAAACGCCTTCAGAGATAGCAAAAAACAGAGTGAAGGGTAGTATAAACAAAATATTTTGTGTAAACGATGTCCCGTGCACTATTTGTCATAGATTATCCTTCTAATATTCTCACCAGTGAAGGAAACAAGTCTTTCCATGCCCCAAAAGTCAATAAAAACAACATATTATCAATACAACAATGCAAAGGTTTCTATCTTCCTGTATTTTACATCACAACTGAGCATCAAGGGCTGGCACTTCCAAAGGAGCGTGATCAATTCTTCTTAAAATTCGCCACAACCAAAACAACACCATCAAGACCAGTAACAATATAAGTAAGAAAAATAAAATATCTAACCATATATATGCTATTATTCTCCGCTGGTAATCCATAAGTGGTGACGTTTCAAGAGCTGATGCGAATTCAAGGAGCAAGCTAGCCAATGTTGTCAATTTGCTGTAAAACATTTGGTAGACAAACTTTGAATCTCAAATTCACCAAACAATGAGTAGTATTAAATAGCTCTAATTATCTCCATATAGCCCAGCTCACATATCCACTATCAAAACTGAAGTAAATTGAAAACGCTATCAAAACTTTTATCTCTTTCAAAACATAATTTAAAAACACATTGTGATTTCTTGTCCATCTTTTACCTATCTAATGATAACCTAAAAATCACAAAACTTTGGTATTCTTCTTCTACAAAGCCAAGATTTCAAATCATGATTCATACGTAGATAATCTACCATAAATTCCATAAATTTAAAAATGAATGCATATTTAAAACATGGTAAATGCTTAGAATTTTCATTATATACTGAATATCAGTACATTATGATATGAAATAAGGCAACGTTTTTCATCCCTGTGGTGGAAAATAAGATCGAGGGAAGCAGCTAAGAGCCATGGACTGTTTTATGATTGAGAATGTTGCTGTAATCAATGCTTGACTGGCTACAATGGCTGCTAAAGTGGCAACAATGAACATTAACCAGTACACAGGCTGTAGTATTGCTTTGTAAAATGTAGAGCCTATGTCCCCTGGGTTTTCTATCAAATAAGTCACTTGTCTCGTATATGTGATAAGTGGAGATGGGTAAACCAACACACAGAAAGCAAGCTGCAACGAAAAACCCAAATTTCTCATTATGGTACTAAAACTTGAGGATGAAGCACGCAGGTATGATGAAATACTAATAATTATGTCCTTGACATATAGCTTGGACCTGGATTGATTTCCTGTTGAAATGGCCCAAGTCTGCAAACATGGCCTCGGCACCTGGATCCAGTCAGAACAAAGCACTGATGTTAGTGTTTCTATTTGTATAGCTTTAACATAAATAATTGGGATGAAGTTACGAATTTTGTTTGAGAAAATCATTGGTATGGATTTATCAATTGAGTTAGAAAACAGTTCCAAGTATACTATATGATAAAATGAGACACATATCATCATGCGAATAATCAATACCTGTTATACATAAGACTACACCTGCAAGCATCACCCATCCTTATTAGTGATATTCATGAAAGTAATAGTATATATAATATGGGTTGAATGCCTTGAATGCTCTAGGATAATATTTCACAATATTATACTGTCCTATCATGATGTTGGTCACGAACCAGGCAATCATTATGGGTGAGAACATGAAGCTAACTTTACTTGTACCGAGTACTTACACTCTAGATGAAACACCAATGTATTCAAAATGCTTCTGAGTACTCTAGGTGAAATTCATAGCACTCAGTGCCATTCATTTCGATACAAAGACAAAACATCATTTCCAACTATGAAAATCTAAATAATGAGGAACTGGTTACCAGAAATTATGTAGCTTGCCTAACATCCCATGGCACAAATATCCAACTGTGGATCGTCTTTCCAACAACTTAATTAGTCTTCTCACTTTTGGATTTGGGTACAGCCTTGTATGGTATCTTGATTGCAGATTCCCTGAATATTTAGGGGAGCAGTTAAATATTTGACAGCATTTTTTATGTCGATTGCAGATTCTCCAAATATTTGGAGGCGCAGTTAAATTTTTGACTAAGTGTTTTATCTGGATTGTAGATTCCCCAAATATTTAATAATCTGGTGGACATAAAAACCGTGAAATTTTTAACCGTGCCCATATCCTTGTCCATCCAATTGCCAAATATTCAGAAAATCGGCAATCAGATAAGCTCCAGGATATGGTCGTGGATGCTATTTTCCAGGCATTACATGGATACAACAAGAAGTCTTTACACCGGCTGGCGGGCTGAAATGAATGGCAGATAGAGAAGATAACGTTTGATCATCTTGAAGGGGCAATGCAAAAAATATTCTGTTGACTTAGCCTGAGGATATTCACACTGATAGAGATACGTACGATTTGACATAATCTTTAAATGTTCAAATGAGTCATGAAAATAACTGAATCATTTTAAATAAGAATTATCGCTGTCTTTAATGAACTGTCCATATATATCAAAGCATTTCGAGGCCTATTAGAAGTGCACTCGAGAAATATATATGTATAGACACACTGTTTTCTTTTTAATTGAAGTGAGGTTGGGTTTATTTCCATAACAATGTCTTCCCTCACGAAGTCCATGCAATTTGTGGTTAATTTATTCACTACGCATGTAATTATATCTCTGATTATCACCTCACTTCAGCTGAATTGCAAGGCAGCACCTCCAAATGCCAGAGTGGAGTCCTTTCCAGGATATCATGGCAATATTAGTTATGAGATATATGCTGGGTAAGTGTCATATCTATCCAAGGTAAAGTATATTTATTCATGAATAAAGTCCATGTTCAAATGTAACAATAATTGAAAGTAACAAATTCAAAGTGCCAGATTTTTCACTGGAAAGAATATTTATTCATTAACACAGTCATGTTCAAAAATTGCATGCATGAATTTGCTCCTGTTTGTAAATAAACAATTAGCTGTGTATTTATGCAAAGATTAAGAACATAACCAAAGAGTTCATAGCTTGTAGAATGTTCATAGCTTGTAGAATGCATGCTTATATGACAAAGAAAGACAGAAAAACATAAAAGATATACAGATATCTAATTGTTATGCACAGACTGTGAATATGTTTGAACAGAGTTTAATTTCTATGGATACTTAATAAATTTGGTGACAATTGAAGCTAAAAAATATTAAAGTCAAAATTGTTGCATGGAGAGTTCAAAATATGTAAAAGACTAGGAGCGAAAATTGTTATATGGAGTGCTTAAAGATGTGATTCTACCACTCTTATATTCTATTGGATGACCAATTAACTGCATGAAAGTCTTTGTGTTTTCTTCATATTCATGCAGGTATGTGACAGTTAGTGAGGCCAATGGAAGAGAACTTTTCTACTATTTTGTGAAGTCAGAAAGTAATCCAGCAAATGGTCCACTTCTTCTTTGGCTTGAGGGAGGTCCTGGTTGCACTGGTTTCACTGGATTTGTCTATGAGATTGGTCAGCTATGGGAATTCTTGTTCTTATTGTCTGTTTCAATGCTCAAAGTTGCTATTTACTGAATGAATTTTGATCTTGTACATATTAAGTTTTCAAATTTGTAATCTGGCCATGGGAACGGCTTGTTCAAATGGCTAACTGTAAGCTCACTTTTACCCATGTTGTTGGAATTGGCACCCAAAACCGAGTCAACTGCTGTTATAATTAGGCTTATGCAATACTAAGATATCATTGTAAACCAAAGAATAACGGAAATCGATAAATTATGGATTTCATACTCTTGAAACATTACCTATTCATTGTTCAGCATTGATCGTGAAAAGATAATGCACTTGCCAGACTTGCAAGGCTAGGCAGGGTGGGAGGCTATTTTGATGGAATCCTTGTGTAGAGAAAAACAGAACATAATAGTGATTTTTAGAAATTTGTAAAATAAAATGATAGAGATCTTCTAATATTTATCCCAAAGTTTTTCTCCTATTGCAGGTCCAATGAGTTTTGATCTCAGTAACAATTCTGGGAGTTTGCCCACGCTCATCCCCAATCCACACTCTTGGACTAAGCTTGGCGTTCAAGGCTCCTGCCTCTGCCACTATGGCTATAATGAAATGTTTTCAATTAGGGCACCAATTTTTTTTCCCTCTTTCAAACATTCGTCAAGTGAGCATACTAGATTATGTCACTGATAAAGCATCTCTGTTATCAACTTTTATGTTCTGTTGCTTTCATCACTTTGGAATTTGCCATTATTAAATTGTTTCTCATCCAACTTGGACTTAACTTGGATGCCACTGAATGTATAAATTTTTGTTGTAATGGATTAACCTTGAATGGTTTTGCACATGTAGGTCTCCAACATTCTTTTTGTTGATTCTCCAGTTGGGACTGGTTTTTCTTACTCCAATACAGCTACAGATTACAAGACTGGAGATTTTAAGGCTGCTTCAGATATACATACTTTCCTCATAAAGGTTTTCAGTTCTATCATGCTACAAAAAATCAGTTTACAAGTGTATAGATTTTTGTGAATCTCAGTACAGTTTATAATCTTGGATGTAGTGGTTTGAAGCATTCCCTGAGTTTCTATCTAATCCATTTTATGTCGGAGGGGAATCTTATTGTGGTATTAATATTCCAATGGTGGTACAGGAAATAGTAAATGGTAAAGCACACACGACCCATGTTTTGTTATTCAGTTGACTTCTTGGATTCTCTGTTTTTGGAATAGGCTGGAATTTCTTTGTGGCAGCAGGAGTCCTATAAGTTGATTTGAGGTTGCATTTCAGGAAAACATATGTTCTAGACATTGTATTTTTCTTAATACAATTTGTTTTATGATTGATACTTTGATGCTTGACCATTGCAACCTCTCTTTCTTGGCTATGACAGGAAATGAAGCAGGTATTAAACCAACCTTGAACATTAAGGTCAAAACTCTTTGCTAATAATTGAAATTCATAGCTTTCTTCATTCAGGCCTCACCAAAATATGTTGGTGACTATGAACAGCGTTATGTTCTTTAGGAATTTTACTAGATGGTCTCATGGTCTGACTTCTTGCATGGCTAGTTTTTCAGGGTTATCTGGTTGGAAATGGGATGGCAAATGAAGTATTTGACAACTCAGAGGTGCCTTTTGCAGATGGAAAGGGACTTATTTCTGACGAATTATACCAGGTGTGTACCCTGCAACATTAAAATAAGAGACCATGAAATCATAGGCACACCATGCTGTCTGCATAATGCAACTTGAAATTTCCAATAAAAAGATTAAAAACATTTCATCTTGTCTCTGAATAAAACGAAGAATGAATGAAGAAAAGTTACCAGATAGTTTCCAAAGGACCCACTGCAGTTTTAACCATGGCCCCGGACAAAGCTCCACTGGTAAACTCTCTAAATGATCTGCCTTTGAATAAAGTCTGCATGCATATCAAGATTAATAGGTGAGAGAAATTGGGATTCCCATATCAATATGAAGAGACAGAGCAGTCGGAGGGTCAACATTTTCTTCAAGTCCATGCAATTTGTGGTTAATTTATTCACTACCCATGTAACTATATCTCTGATTATCACCTCACTTCAGCTGAATTGCAAGGCAGCACCTGCAAATGCCAGAGTGGAGTCCTTTCCAGGATATCATGGCAATATTAGTTATAAGATATATGCTGGGTAAGTGCCATATCTATCCAAGGTAAAGTATATTTATTCATGAATAAAGTCCATGTTCAAATGTAACAATAATTGAAAGTAACAAATTCAAAGTGCTAGATTTTTCACCGGAAAGAATATTTATTCATTAACACAGTCATCTTCAAAAATTGCATGCATGAATTTGCTCATGTTTGTAAATAAACAATTAGCTGTGTATTTATGCAAAGATTAAGAACATAACCAAAGAGTTCATAGCTTGTAGAATGTTCATAGCTTGCGGAATGCATGCTTATATGACAAAGAAAGACAGAAAAACATAAAAGATATACAGATATCTAATTGTTATGCACAGACTGTGAATATGTTTGAACAGAGTTTAATTTCTATGGATACTTAATAAATTTGGTGACAATTGAAGCTAAAAAATATTAAAATCAAAATTGTTGCATGGAGAGTTCAAAATATGTAAAAGACTAGGAGCGAAAATTGTTATATGGAGTGCTTAAAGATGTGATTCTACCACTCTTATATTCTATTGGATGACCAATTAACTGCTTGAAAGTCTTTGTGTTTTCTTCAAATTCATGCAGGTATGTGACAGTTAGTGAGGCCAATGGAAGAGAACTTTTCTACTATTTTGTGAAGTCAGAAAGTAATCCAGCAAATGATCCACTTCTTCTTTGGCTTGAGGGAGGTCCTGGTTGCACCGGTTTCACTGGATTTGTCTATGAGATTGGTCAGCTATGGGAATTCTTGCTCTTATTGTCTGTTTCAATGCTCAAAGTTGCTATTTACTGAATGAATTTTGATCTTGTACATATTAAGTTTTCAAATTGTGTAATCTGGCCATGGGAACGACTTGTTCAAATGGCTAACTGTAAGCTCACTTTTACCCATGTTGTTGGAATTGGCACCCAAAACCGAGTCAACTACTGGCACCCATGTTTTGTTATTCAGTTGACTTCTTGGATTCTCTGTTTTTGGAATAGGCTGGAATTTCTTTGTGGCAGCAGGAGTCCTATAAGTTGATTTGAGGTTTCATTTCAGGAAAACATATGTTCTAGACATTGTATTTTTCTTAATATAATTTGTTTTATGATTGATACTTTGATGCTTGACCGTTGCAACCTCTCTTTCTTGGCTATGACAGGAAATGAAGCAGGTATTAAACCAACCTTGAACATTAAGGTCAAAACTCTTTGCTAATAATTGAAATTCATAGCTTTCTTCATTCAGGCCTCTCCAAAATATGTTGGTGACTATGAACAACATTATGTTCTTTAGGAATTTTACTAGATGGTCTCATGGTCTGACTTCTTGCATGGCTAGTTTTTCAGGGTTATCTGGTTGGAAATGGGATGGCAGATGAAGTATTTGACAACTCAGAGGTGCCTTTTGCAGATGGAAAGGGACTTATTTCTGATGAATTATACCAGGTGTGTACCCTGCAACGTTAAAATAACAGACCATGAAATCATAGGCACACCATGCTGTCTGCATAATGCAACTTGAAATTTCCAATAAAAAGATTAAAAACATTTCATCTTGTCTCTGAATAAAACGAAGAATGAATGAAGAAAAGTTACCGGATAGTTTCCAAAGGACCCACTTCAGTTTTAACCATGGCCCCGGACAAAGCTCCACTGGTAAACTCTCTAAATGATCTGCCTTTGAATAAAGTCTGCATGCATATCAAGATTAATAGGTGAGAGAAATTAGGATTCCCATATCAATATGAAGAGACAGAGCAGTCGGAGGGTCAGCATTTTCTTCAAGTACATGCGATTTGTGGTTAATTTATTCACTACCCATGTAACTATATCTCTGATTATCACCTCACTTCAGCTGAATTGCGAGGCAGCACCTGCAAATGCCAGAGTGGAGTCCTTTCCAGGATATCATGGCAATATTAGTTATGAGATATATGCTGGGTAAGTGCCATATCTATCCAAGGTAAAGTATATTTATTCATGAATAAAGTCCATGTTCAAATGTAACAATAATTGAAAGTAACAAATTCAAAGTGCCAGATTTTTCACTGGAAAGAATATTTATTCATTAACACAGTCATGTTCAAAAATAGCATGCATGAATTTGCTCCTGTTTGTAAATAAACAATTAGCTGTGTATTTATGCAAAGATTAAGAACATAACCAAAGAGTTCATAGCTTGTAGAATGCATGCTTATATGACAAAGAAAGACAGAAAAACATAAAAGATATACAGATATCTAATTGTTATGCACAGACTGTGAATATGTTTGAACAGAGTTTAATTTCTATGGATACTTAATAAATTTGGTGACAATTGAAGCTAAAAAATATTAAAGTCAAAATTGTTGCATGGAGAGTTCAAAATATGTAAAAGACTAGGAGCGAAAATTGTTATATGGAGTGCTTAAAGATGTGATTCTACCACTCTTATATTTTATTGGATGACCAATTAACTGCTTGAAAGTCTTTGTGTTTTCTTCAAATTCATGCATGTATGTGACAGTTAGTGAGGCCAATGGAAGAGAACTTTTCTACTATTTTGTGAAGTCAGAAAGTAATCCAGCAAATGATCCACTTCTTCTTTGGCTTGAGGGAGGTCCTGGTTGCACCGGTTTCACTGGATTTGTCTATGAGATTGGTCAGCTATGGGAATTCTTTCTCTTATTGTCTATTTCAATGCTCAAAGTTGCTATTTACTGAATGAATTTTGATCTTGTACATATTAAGTTTTCAAATTGTGTAATCTGGCCATGGGAACGACTTGTTCAAATGGCTAACTGTAAGCTCACTTTTACCCATGTTGTTGGAATTGGCACCCAAAACCGAGTCAACTGCTGGCACCCATGTTTTGTTATTCAGTTGACTTCTTGGATTCTCTGTTTTTGGAATAGGCTGGAATTTCTTTGTGGCAGCAGGAGTCCTATAAGTTGATTTGAGGTTGCATTTCAGGAAAACATATGTTCTAGACATTGTATTTTTCTTAATACAATTTGTTTTATGATTGATACTTTGATGCTTGACCGTTGCAACCTCTCTTTCTTGGCTATGACAGGAAATGAAGCAGGTATTAAACCAACCTTGAACATTAAGGTCAAAACTCTTTGCTAATAATTGAAATTCATAGCTTTCTTCATTCAGGCCTCTCCAAAATATGTTGGTGACTATGAACAACGTTATGTTCTTTAGGAATTTTACTAGATGGTCTCATGGTCTGACTTCTTGCATGGCTAGTTTTTCAGGGTTATCTAGTTGGAAATGGGATGGCAGATAAAGTATTTGACAACTCAGAGGTGCCTTTTGCAGATGGAAAGGGACTTATTTCTGACGAATTATACCAGGTGTGTACCCTGCAACGTTAAAATAAGAGACCATGAAATCATAGGCACACCATGCTGTCTGCATAATGCAACTTGAAATTTCCAATAAAAAGATTAAAAACATTTCATCTTGTCTCTGAATAAAACGAAGAATGAATGAAGAAAAGTTACCGGATGGTTTCCAAAGGACCCACTGCAGTTTTAACCATGGCCCCGGACAAAGCTCCACTGGTAAACTCTCTAAATGATCTGCCTTTGAATAAAGTCTGCATGCATATCAAGATTAATAGGTGAGAGAAATTGGGATTCCCATATCAATATGAAGAGACAGAGCAGTCGGAGGGTCAGCTTTTTCTTCAAGTACATGCAATTTGTGGTTAATTTATTCACTACCCATGTAATTATATCTCTGATTATCACCTCACTTCAGCTGAATTGCAAGGCAGCACCTGCAAATGCCAGAGTAGAGTCCTTTCCAGGATATCATGGCAATATTAGTTATGAGATATATGCTGGGTAAGTGCCATATCTATCCAAGGTAAAGTATATTTATTCATGAATAAAGTCCATGTTCAAATGTAACAATAATTGAAAGTAACAAATTCAAAGTGCCAGATTTTTCACTGGCAAGAATATTTATTCATTAACACAGTCATGTTCAAAAATAGCATGCATGAATTTGCTCATGTTTGTAAATAAACAATTAGCTGTGTATTTATGCAAAGATTAAGAACATAACCAAAGAGTTCATAGCTTGTAGAATGTTCATAGCTTGTAGAATGCATGCTTATATGACAAAGAGAGACAGAAAAACATAAAAGATATACAGATATCTAATTGTTATGCACAGACTGTGAATATGTTTGAACAGAGTTTAATTTCTATGGATACTTAATAAATTTGGTGACAATTGAAGCTAAAAAATATTAAAATCAAAATTGTTGCATGGAGAGTTCAAAATATGTAAAAGACTAGGAGTGAAAATTGTTATATGGAGTGCTTAAAGATGTGATTATACCACTCTTATATTCTATTGGATGACCAATTAACTGCATGAAAGTCTTTGTGTTTTCTTCATATTCATGCAGGTATGTGACAGTTAGTGAGGCCAATGGAAGAGAACTTTTCTACTATTTTGTGAAGTCAGAAAGTAATCCAGCAAATGATCCACTTCTTCTTTGGCTTGAGGGAGGTCCTGGTTGCACCGGTTTCACTGGATTTGTCTATGAGATTGGTCAGCTATGGCAATTCTTGCTCTTATTGTCTGTTTGAATGCTCAAAATTGCTATTTACTGAATGAATTTTGATCTTGTACATATTAAGTTTTCAAATTGTGTAATCTGGCCATGGGAATGGCTTGTTCAAATGGCTAACTGTAAGCTCACTTTTACCCATGTTGTTGGAATTGGCACCCAAAACCGAGTCAACTGCTGTTATAATTAGGCTTATGCAATACTAAGATATCATTGTAAACCAAAGAATAACGGAAATCGATAAATTATGGATTTCATACTCTTGAAACATTACCTATTCAATGTTCAGCATTGATCGTGAAAAGATAATGCACTTGCCAGACTTGCAAGGCTAGGCAGGGTGGGAGGCTATTTTGATGGAATCCTTGTGTAGAGAAAAACAGAACATAATAGTGATTTTTAGAAATTTGTAAAATAAAATGATAGAGATTTTCTAATATTTATCCCAAAGTTTTTCTCCTATTGCAAGTCCAATGAGTTTTGATCTCAGTAACAATTCTGGGAGTTTGCCCACGCTCATCCCCAATCCACACTCTTGGACTAAGCTTGGCGTTCAAGGCTCCTGCCTCTGCCACTATGGTTATAATGAAATGTTTTCAATTAGGGCACCAAATTTTTTTCCCTCTTTCAAACATTCGTCAAGTCAGCATACTAGATTATGTCACTGATACAGCATCTCTGTTATCAACTTTTATGTTCTGTTGCTTTCATCACTTTGGAATTTGCCATTATTAAATTGTTTCTCATCCAACTTGGATGCCACTGAATGTATAAATTTTTGTTGTAATGGATTAACCTTGAATGGTTTTGCACATGTAGGTCTCCAACATTCTTTTTGTTGATTCTCCAGTTGGGACTGGTTTTTCTTACTCCAATACAGCTACAGATTACAAGACTGGAGATTTTAAGGCTGCTTCAGATATACATACTTTCCTCATAAATGTTTTCAATTCTATCACGCTACAAAAAATTAGTTTACAAGTGTATAGATTTTTGTGAATCTCAGTACAGTTTATAATCTTGGATGTAGTGGTTTGAAGCATTCCCTGAGTTTCTATCTAATCCATTTTATGTCGGAGGGGAATCTTATTGTGGTATTAATATTCCAATGGTGGTACAGGAAATAGTAAATGGTAAAGCACACACGACCCATGTTTTGTTATTCAGTTGACTTCTTGGATTCTCTGTTTTTGGAATAGGCTGGAATTTCTTTCTGGCAGCAGGAGTCCTATAAGTTGATTTGAGAGGCTATTTTGATGGAATCCTTGTGTAGAGAAAAACAGAACATAATAGTGATTTTTAGAAATTTGTAAAATAAAATGATAGAGATCTTCTAATATTTATCCCAAAGTTTTTCTCCTATTGCAGGTCCAATGAGTTTTGATCTCAGTAACAATTCTGGGAGTTTGCCCATGCTCATCCCCAATCCACACGCTTGGACTAAGCTTGGCGTTCAAGGCTCCTGCCTCTACCACTATGGTTATAATGAAACGTTTTCAATTAGGGCACCAAATTTTTTTCCCTCTTTCAAACATTCGTCAAGTGAGCATACTAGATTATGTCACTGATAAAGCATCTCTGTTATCAACTTTTATGTTCTGTTGCTTTCATCACTTTGGAATTTGCCATTATTAAATTGTTTCTCATCCAACTTGGAGTTAACTTGGATGCCACTGAATGTATAAATTTTTGTTGTAATGGATTAACCTTGAATGGTTTTGCACATGTAGGTCTCCAACATTCTTTTTGTTGATTCTCCAGTTGGGACTGGTATTTCTTACTCCAATACAGCTACAGATTACAAGACTGGAGATTTTAAGGCTGCTTCAGATATACATACTTTCCTCATAAAGGTTTTCAGTTCTATCACACTACAAAAAATTAGTTTACAAGTGTATAGATTTTTGTGAATCTCAGTACAGTTTATAATCTTGGATGTAGTGGTTTGAAGCAGAACAACGTTATGTTCATTAGGAATTTTACTAGATGGTCTCATGGTCTGACTTCTTGCATGGCTAGTTTTTCAGGGTTATCTGGTTGGAAATGGGATGGCAGATGAAGTATTTGACAACTCAGAGGTGCCTTTTGCAGATGGAAAGGGACTTATTTCTGACGAATTATACCAGGTGTGTACCCTGCAACGTTAAAATAACAGACCATGAAATCATAGGCACACCATGCTGTCTGCATAATGCAACTTGAAATTTCCAATAAAAAGATTAAAAACATTTCATCTTGTCTCTGAATAAAACGAAGAATGAATGAAGAAAAGTTACCGGATAGTTTCCAAAGGACCCACTGCAGTTTTAGCCATGGCCCCGAACAAAGCTTCAGTGGTAAACTCTCTAAATGATCTGCCTTTGAATAAAGTCTGCATGCATATCAAGATTAATAGGTGAGAGAAATTGGGATTCCCATATCAATATAAAGAGACAGAGCAGTCGGAGGGTCAGCATTTTCTTCAAGTAAAATTTATTGCAGTGGGTTTAGTATGAAATTATCTCTACTCGGTTCAGTAAATAATACTTAAATCACTGGGATTGAAATTTGAAATTGAGGATCTCCAATGTTCTACTCTGGGGTCTGTACCAAGGGTAGTAAAGCATACTTACTTGGAATGCTTTGCGCAGATCAGAAGCCTGAAAATTTTCTTTGCTGGGTAGTTTGTCTAACTTTGCCGTGAAACACAGACGAGGACTTGAGGAAGATTGGGACCGATACATTCGAGCAAGTGCTCGGGGAAGGAAGCAGTTGATGTTGTGGCGAAGCCGCCGCTTTGATCGACATTACAGAGTCCCGATAGTTGAACCGTCTTCTATAAATTGTTACCAAACTCTCAACTCAGCAATGGAGATCTGCCAGTTGCGATTCTTATAACGTTTCGGTGGAATCACTCCGATGGCTGAAACAATTTTAATCGTCTAACAACTAAATCAAGCGCTCACAAATGGACACGTAACCTCAAAAGGAGAGTTGGTTTCAGAGGGGAATGCCTTACGGCGTAAAGACAGAGCCTGGTTGCGGAAAAATTCTGGGAGGGTCGAAGAATTCAAGTAGAGCTTACCTTAGTTAGTCTAACCTACATGCAGAGGAAAATATTATTAAAACAAGAAAACTGAAGAAATAAATTTATAATAACGAAGGTTACAACAAAACTAGTGTTACCTCGTAGAGTAGGCACCTTGTACCCTTCCTCCCAAGAAATCAGATAGAGAAAAGAAACCTTAAGATCACATGGGGGCGTTAATCGTCGACAGTGGAACTGTAATATAAGTAAAGAAGACCGGTAAATAAATTTTAGCAATGACGAGCCACATGGATGTCAAGAACAGGGGAAGTATATACTCGGATGGTGAGGGAAATCACTATGGGGACTTCATTGCAGAGCCATAGTCTGCTCCCGAACCCAAGTGCAAATGGGCCAGTGCGATAGTGAGGGTTGGGGTAGTTACCCATTAACTGTCCCGTGCACCTTTCTACCATCCGATTACAAACCATAATGATCAAAGGCGCTTAACCTTCCACGAGTCAGAGTCGGGATCAAAAACTTGTCACTCAATATGCACAAGTGGCATCACTAAGGTGTGGAGGTTGTCATGGGTTAATCCTAACAACGTTGTAGTCATAACATATGCTATTCGTAGATATTTTAGCAAGGGGGTGGGTAGCCCTTAAACCCCAAACAACCATAATAATGTGGAACCACAATTAATCAACAAGTAAATCTTTAAATGAATTTACCCATTCGCAAACTTATAAATTAGTTTAGTTATAAACTTACCCATTCGCAAACTTATAAATTAGTTTAGTTATAAATCGTAGACAGTGAATAAATTCTTGTAGGTAATGAATATTAATCACCTTCGTCATAAAATATTACATGACAAGGGAGTCATGTGTCTTTAATCCATGCATATGAGACCATAAAGAAATATGCTAAAGGAATGGTTGGTAATTAATTAATTAATCTATTTATGGTGGATATTACATGTAACAATAAAGTTACCAATAAATTATAAAGAGAATATATTTATTTCCTTTTTAAGCTAGTATAAAAGATTTATACTTAAAAGGATACGTTTTATATTGATAACATATTTCTTCCAAAAAGGATGATTTGGAGTATAAGTCTCCAACGAGGTAATATGAGGTAAGCATGAAGAGTAAATAACAAAATATCCATAATTTATGTTCATTGGCCAATAGTAAAACTAACACCTCCAACTTATACTAACACCTCCAACTTATACTAAGGAAATTGAAGCACTTGTTGCAAAAAGAACACAAACTAAGTGTCACATCAAATAGAATACCAATGCATGTCATAAGAGCATTAAACACCACCTATTTGCAAGAAAAACATAGTCTAAGTTTCAAAGAAAATAGATTTCCACCACCTGTTGTAGAGAAGGGAGGTAATTATGTGCCATTGTAAACAATCACGAAAAACACTAGCAACACCTTCCCAAGATCAGTGGAATTTGAAGGCAAACAAAAAAACTGCACAATTGAAGCCCATTAGTCGGATATGATAACTGGTTAAAGTGGAGATGTGTGAGATGGTGGAGACGTGGTAATTGGTGGAGCATTAATAACAACAGGAAGTTGTGAGCTCCTCAAAGTAAGAATCACAAACTATATACTTCTAAGTTGTTGCGAAGATTGATATCATGAAATAACCTTAGGGGCTAACCCTTAATGAGTTAATTGGGCCTCCAACATAACCCTTATATTTATCTTAGTTCCTCTTGTTACTCGATCCAGTGTTTCATAGACACTAGCAACAAATCCAGTTCGAAGGTCTTTAGTCCCTTGCTTTCTCTTTTTTTTGTCAATTTTATTTTAAATGTTCAGGGGTTTTAGTCCGACAATTTGGTGTGTATTTTTTTCTTTTAATTAATATTTTGGGTAATTTTAGTTTAAGTTTTATGAGAATTTTTGTGAATAGTAAATTTTTGTTAGAGAGTATGTATATTCTAAATGTCTCATGATTTTTCAAGGCATTGAATTCATTATTGTATTTGAAAATAATTTCTTAAGTTGAGAGATACTCTACCATTCAAAATGGGGACATGTTCATGTAAAATCATTACATTTAAAATTAAATTTAAAAAAGAATAATTCAATTTGTTATATTATAATTTTATTTTTATTAATAAAATTACAAATATATTTTTGAGAAAAAATTCATAGTATACATATTTTTTTCCCATGGAAAAATCGTAATTTTATTTATAATGAGCAAAATTACATGTTGTAGATGCTAAAAAGCATATGTATAATAACGAGATCCTGATTTATCAGGATCTATAGAAAATATCCAGCAAGTTAATCTTTTCTTTTCTACCTTTATTTTTTTCCACTTTTCGCCAACAACAAGTGTTGGGTGTGGACATTACAATAGACATTTGATTCTCTTTGGTAGTTGTCGGGAATTCTTTGTCAAAATCTGAGCCTTCTGAGCCATGTGTTCGTTTGCTGCCACTAACCTCTTTCCCAAGGGTGTGTTGCTCACTTTGTTGTTGTGGGATGGTTGGCCTTGAGATTGATGAGAAGTTGTGCTTGTTCTTGTTATTCTGTGAGATATTTTGGGTGGTCTGTTCATTGTTGTTTGTGGTATTTCCAGGAGTTCTGCTTCATCTACTGCCTCTTCCAGGGGTTCAGTGCATTTCCAACCTTTTGGCTTTTAAGATTGTTTCTTATTTCCTTTGGGGTCTTTTTTAGCTTGTGGGCATGCACTATGAATGTGTTCTGTTTCAAGGCATCCATGACAATGGAATATCGCATTTTAATAATCTAGTGGGTGTGTCCACTGAATGTTGTTGTGTACCAACATAATGCGATAAGGTAAGTTTTGGCTAAGATATACTTCAATGCGGATTCTGATGAAATTAAAAATGAATCTTGATACTCTATCCGCATCAATCTTATGAAATTTTCCCAGGGAGTTCCCAATTCCTTCTAAGACTTTGTGGTGCCAAAAATGCAGTGATATATTATCTATCCTGACCCATACAGGAATTTTGTATACCGCCATGTTGGTAGCATCGAACCCTGGGAACCAAGGTATCACGAAGAGCCCTCAATTGGCCCAGAACCATGGTCCCTCATTAAGGACATAATCCTTATCTTTCACTGTTTCAAGTATGACAATAAAAAACTCTTTGAAATAGAGATGAATATCACAATTTGGTGTACATGTAGAGAATACGTATTGATGTAGACCGTCTAAATTAGGCCAAAGAACATTAAATCTGCATATGATTACTTTGGTATGGAAATATACATAAAGCTCATTTACCTCACGCAAAGTCACTGTTAGGGCCAGTATCTGGGGTTTTTGCTCCATGATATAGGGCCTAGGTAGATTTGGAAAGGGTGTTGTTTTGGTTTGGGCTTCCTCCAACTCTTTGACTGCGTCCTTGAAAGAGCATGTACCTTTAGAGCTGGTCCCGAGTTATCCTCTTCTCAATCTCAGGTTGAGAATGATGGTCGAATTAGTATCTATGCAATAGTCCGATAGTGTAAGGTTCTCCTGTTGTATTTGCCCTGCATGACTCAAGTATTTCATACTTGCTAAAATACCCAGTTGTTTTTGAATCTCACACTTTAGGTCTTGTATCTACATCCCACTCTAGATCTGCTTGCAAATAGTCTTCCCATGAAATGATCTAATAAATATTTGGATCAGATCCAAATCTGCTGTGTGTTTATTCCTAAATGACGAGTTTCTATCGCTTGTTTCCCACAACTGATTGTATATTGCCATCCCATAATTTCCATAGAAAAACCTTCCTACAAGAGTTACAACACCATCAATGAATTTATATCTTTCACATTTGATGATATTTACTTTGCAGGCATATCTTCCTGCATAAATATTGAGAGATCCCTATTTCAAAACTGTGATCCACGGATTATGCAGGAAGAATGTAAATTGTTGTATATCCATCGCCTTCGTTTGTCTAGATCGACACAAGATGCAATTGAAGCCCGACGATTGTTTAACCCCGGTGTTGATCCTGTGATCTATCACCACCTCATGTGCTTCTCGTGGAGCTTTGGTATCTGACAGAGATTTGGGAGAGACGTTTTTTCCTTATGCGATAAAATCATATCAGGAGTCGACTCCTTGGGATCAAAACATGGTATTTGGGCTTCTAAGGCCCATATTGTGTGCTGAGATGTACAATCCCATGAGATCCATAAGATCAAAATGAAATCCCAAATATCTTTGCGTTGAGGAAGAATAAGGTTGTAGATCGAGAAGGTTGTTTTCCTATCAATATCCTCACCTTCGTATCCCAGGATAGATTTGTCCTCTGAATGCATGGGTAATAAAAGAAAATGATCGTTGGGCAGGGGAAAGTATAGATCTCGTTCTCGACATCTTGGTGTTATCGCTGAGTTGGGCTCTATACCCAGGTTAACTTCAATAGGAAGAAAGGGGTTGTGATTCTTCAGAGCCTGAGCCTCAGTAGCATTCCCAACGTATCCTTCGACCAGGTCTTTGATGCAGAGAGTTTCAGATCTGCCACAATATACCAGCGTCTCAGATCTGTCGATTCGTATGGAGTTTATTTCTAGGGATTGTCGTGCAGGTGTACAGTTCCTCTTTCAGATCCGCGCCCGTATGCAATGGGATCGAGCCCTAGCAATGACACATGCATTGGATCTAATGTCTGTATCAAATCGGCTGAAGGAGGAAAGACCTTCGCCAAAGAGAAACTTACCATCACTGCCAGTCATTCTTCCCGTATACATATTACATTAAAATAAATTTAGAAAATGATGATTTATATTCCTGATATTTCATGTTTAAATTTAATTACAAAAAATATAATTAGAAATAAGAATATTTTTATAAATATGGTTCATTTAAATTTTACCAATATATTGAAATTTCTTACAATAATATTACAAAACTTCTTATCTAAATTTGATTGATAACCATATCAAAACATAACACTCTTGTTCGTCTATGCATATCGCGTTAAATGATTAATCTCTATGCATATCACATTAAATGATTAATCTCTATACATAACACATTAAAAATTATAACACATTAAAAATTAAATTATAAAAATTATAAAGCATGCTAAAGGAAATTTCCAAACATTATGTAATTGTTTGTATTATAAGGTTTTAATAAAATTAAAAATAAGAATATTTATTTTAAGAAGAAAAGTTTTTGGGTGTAAATCACATGATAATACATTTGTCGATGCGTTTCGAACCAATGAGTGTGGTTCATCGTTAGGATAATATTTCTATATATATAGATGTGAAATTTATATATAATATAAGTACTATTAAGAACTTGCATAGATCCATTTTAATTTTGTATTTTATTAAGTATTGAAAAAAATAAAATCTTTTAAGGTGCAAATCTTTTCACAAGATTTACACTTAAAATGAGATTTGCATCTTGAAATATTGGATCCTTTGGATTTTTGGTAAATTAAGAATTAAAATAAAAATATATTAATAAATAAATAAAAGTAGCAATTGCACTAGATGTTGCAAAGGAAATGTTGTAAGGTGATAACATATAGAACTAACTAATGCTTCTTTGAAAACTATTGAAAGACAAAAAAATATCAAGAAAAGGCATGTTGTAAGGTGATAACATATAGAACTAACTAATGCTTCTTTGAAAACTATTGAAAGACAAAAAAAATATCAAGAAAAGGCAAGGACCATGCTACAGTGAAATCCTACTAGAATACTGCTTCCTTGAGCCTTACAAATCATGAGGCCTATGTTGAAGTTAAAGACCTTGTCTTATTATGCCAACATGAATGCCTCATAAATAAATAAATGGACTGTGATTTGCTACCTTTGAAATCAGAGATCATTTCGGTACAATTTCTCCATATTTCTTCTTGATCACTTCCTTCTGCTATAAACAACCTTAATCAGTACAAAGCAATTTTTTTATAGTTTGAAACATTTGTCTATAAAGGACTATAACAATTTGGTAAATAAATTTTTAATTTCTATGTAAATTAAGGTCTACCCTTGAATAAAAGTGGGCATATCTCCAATTTGGAAATTAAACCCAAGAATAGCCTCAACTACACCTCTTATTGAGAAAATTGTTTGTGTTTCTCTTTTGAATGTCGACTAACCTCTGTATTGTTTCCTTCATGATCCTTGAAACTATTCAAAATATCACATTGTTGTTTAGTGTTGAAAATTGGCAGTTCCAGGATAAATTTCGAAGAATAGAAAGTCTGAAAAGAGAAAGTCTAAAAGTAGAACTTCTAAAAATAGTGAGTCTAAAAATACAATTCTAAAAAAAAATCCTCAAGTATGACTTTTCAAAAATAGTAAATCACCTTGCATTAATTGGTAATCAAGTATTGTTGATAGAAAATCCCTTCTGATCATCAATCAATCCCAATAGTTCTATTTCTCCAGATCTCCAAAAAGTCTTGGCCAATCATTCTAAGGTATTTGAAACTCCCAAAGGCCTCCCACCTATTTGTGATCATGATCATGCTATTCATTTGATTTTAGGAAGTGTTCTTCCAATCATTAGGCTTTACAGATATGCCTATGCCTAAAAGAGTGAAATTGAACATATGGTTGTAGAAATGCTAGAGGCCAGTATAATTCAACCTAGTCAAAGTTCTTTCTCTTCTCCAGTAGTATTGGTGCACGAGAAGGATGGATCATGGCGCATGTGTCTAGATTATAGGGAGTACAACAAGCTCACAATTAAAGATAAATTTCCCATTCCTGTCATTGATGAATTGTTGGATGAATTACATGGAGCAATTTACTTCACCAAGTTGGATCTTCGTTCGAGATATCATCAAATTAGAATGAATACTGAAGACATTCTGAAAACAACATTTAGAACTCACGAGGGTCATTATGAATTTTTGGTCATGCATTTTGGCCTTACCAGTGCACCTTCCACATTTCAAAGTTTGATGAATTCCATGTTCAAACTCTTCCTTAGAAAATTTGTGTTAGTACTTTTTGATGATATAGTAATCTATAACAAGTCTTGGAAGGATCATGTTCAACATGTTGACAGGATGCTCAAACTATTGGAGGAGAAACAATTATATGCAAAAACCTCCAAATGTTTCTTTGGAGTACAAGAGGTGGAATATCTGGGTCATATTGCATCTCATGAGGGTGTTAAGGTAGACCCTAACAAAATTAAATCCATTAAGGAATGGAAAATCCCCACAACCATAAAACATCTTTGAGGATTTCTTGGGTTGATAGGGTATTATCGCAAGTTTGTTAAGAATTATGGGAGAATAGCAACAACTTTAACAACATTACTAAAGAAAGATGCATTTTCTTGGACTCCAGAAGCAACTAAGTCCTTTGAACATATTAAAGAGGAAATGTTCCAAGCACTAGTCTTAGCTGTGCCAGTCTTCACAAAAACCTTTATTGTGGAATGTGATGCCTCAGAAATTGGAATTGGCGTTGTTTTAATGCAAGAAGGAAGACCCATTTCTTTTGAAATTCGCCCAATCAAAGGAAAGAATTTACAAAAACCTATTTATGAGAAGGAAATGTTGGTAACACTACATGCACTAAAGCAATGGTGACCTTACCTAATGGGAAGGCACTTCAAGGTAAAAAAAGATCATGATAATCTTAAATAATTTTTGGAAAAAATATTATCTTTGGAAGAGAAGCAAAAATGGGTCACAAAGATGTTGGGTTATGACTTTGAAATCATCTACAAAAAAGGTAAGAAAAATGTTGTTGCAGATGCACTTTCAAGAAAGGATGAGGATATGGAAGCATTGGTTGGTGCCATTTCTATTATCCAACTAGATTGGATAATCGAAGCAAGGGATGAATGTGAGAATGACGAAGAAGTGTGGACACTCATTCAACATTTGTAGCAAGATCTCACTACATCAGATACATTTAGTTGGAAAATGATTCATTATGGTACACAAATCACTTATATCTTTGTAAGAATTCCAAACTCAAACAAAATATTATTTTGGAATTACACACCTCTCCCCTAGGAGGGCACTCGGGAATTTTAAAAACTTTTTTTTTTTCTAGTTAAGACTAACCTAAGTACCCATGGGGATTTGAACCGATGACCTATCCCAAGGAGTGCCTTAACAACGCACCCATTCACCGTCAATCCAAAGCCCCATGGGTGAATTTTAAAAACTTACCATAGGGTCAAGTAGGAATTTTTTTGGGATGGCCTTAAATATGATATTTAAAATTTTGTAGCAGAATGTTTGGCTTTCCAACAAAATAAAGTTGAGACAATTAAGACCTCGAGTCTTTTACAACCTTTAGCCATTCCAAGTCAATGTTGGGAGGAGGTCTCAATGGATTTTATCACAGGTTTACCCAGGTTCGAAGGAAAGAGTGTCATCATGGTGGTAGTTGATAGACGTACCAAGTATGACCACTTTTGTGCATTATCTCATCCATTTAAATCCAGTATAATTGCTATTGCATTTATGGAAACAATTCAAAAGCTACATGGAAACCCAAAGATTATTGTAAGCGAAAAAGATCCCATTTTCACTAGAAATTTTTGGACGAAATTATTTTCTTGTCTGGGTACTCAATTAGCTCATATCTCATCTTATCATCCTCAATCTGATGGGAAAACTGAGATAGTGAAAAAATATTTGGAATGATATCTTCGTTGTTTTTTATTTGATAAACAAACACAATGGGTCAAGTGGTTATCTCTCCCTGAATGGTGGTACTACGCTTCCTTCCATACTACAACAAAAATTTCCCCATTTAAGGCACTTTATGGATATCATCCACCGTCCATCACATCGTATTTAAGAGAAACTTCTAAGGTTCAAGCAGTGGAAGATCACATCGAGCATCAACAACAAGTTCTCCAACTCTTAAAGGATAACCTCACTTTGGCGTAGAATTGAATGAAACAATAGGAAAATCAACATCGTAATGAAAGAAGTTTCAATGTAGGCGACTGTGTATTTTTACAGCTACAACCATACAAATAAATGTCCCTCAAGCAAGCTAAGAAGGATACTAAATTATCACCAAAGTAATATGGTCCTGACAAGATGTTGCAAAACATTGGCACTATGTCATACAAATTGGAGCTTCTTGCATCTTCCTGAGTGCACCTAGTTTTCCATGTTTCATGCTTAAAGAAGGTTATAGGCGACAAGCTCCGAGTTCAAACAATATTTCCAGAACTTAACGAGGAAGGAAAAATCATATTAGAACCGGAAGAATTCACGAAAACAAGAACCCGACAGCTACTAAATCGATCAATTTCAAAGTATCTCATCAAGTGGAAGAACTTACCCACTGAATTCTCCACATGGGAAGATGAGAATTTTATACTGAGGAATCCATAACTACTCAAGAATTGAGGACAACACTTTTTTGAAGGAGAGGGGTATGTTAGGTCCCTATAATACTAGTGTATCCCCTTATTTTTATTTGTAGTGTAGCCCCCTTATTTTTATTGTTGTGCCCATATATTCACCATATTGTTATTATTGTGCCCTATAGAAGCCCACTATTGTTATTGTTATGCCCTTACATTATTATTGTTATGTAGGCTTTGATTATATTTTGACCCCTTAGACTTCTATATATAGAAAGGAGGTCTTGTCATTTGAATCATTGAAGAATTGTTCATTTATGTGATGTAAAGGAGGTTGTCCCCTCGAAGAAGCTAATTTCGAAGTCATTGATCTATCTCTTTTGTGATTTGGTTACATAACATATTATTATTATTCTTATGATATTAATATATTATTATTAGAAGGAAATTCAAGTTTCTCAATCATGAGGTTCAATCATGTCATATGTAACTCCCCTCAATTAATGCATATATTACTCTCTCTCTCTTAATGGATTCATTCCTCTCTCTCTTTAATTCTCTTATGCACCTCTTACACTCTCTTACACACTTTAATGACTCGCCGTAAAAAAATTCCTCTTACATTTCTTTAATGCATAAGTTACACTTCTCTCCTTAATGCATAAGTTACACTCCTCTCCTTTATGGCATAAGTTACACTGCTATTTTGGCATTTGTAACTCCTCCTCAAGGCATAGGAGTTACTCTCTCATGAATTTGACCTCCTGTTTCTTCCTATATATTCATGCCTCTCATCCTCGTTTGATACACTTACTTGTGCCTATGAAAGGAGAATTCAAACATGAGAAAGAGAGAGTTGGAGAGAATATAGGAAGATTGAGAGAGAGAGAGAGTCTTGAAAAGAAAGAGCAGATCTTGGAGAGACAAAGTGATTCAGTGTTTGCATCATCTACTGCTATCATATATATTCTTCAAATTTGGGTGAACTTATTCATTCTCTCATTGTACTTTGTATTTCTGCTGAAGAATTGATTTATAATAAAAGAAGAATATGGTTGGGTTTTCCCCTTGTGGATTTTTCCCTGGTCATTGACCTAACTTCTCTGTGCCTTATTGAGTTCTTGTTTTTCTTCCATTGTGCATATGGTTTATATGGTTTATGTTCTATCTACTCTACTCCGCACCATTGATTTATATCATAATCAGAATGGGTACACAAAACAATAATGGATTGTAACAACGTAGAACATTAGAATTTCAACATTTACCACTAATCTCCTTGGTGTCTATCATGTTCTTGTTTTAATCCAATAGATTTTGCTTAAGTAAATCTAACCCATGTCATGCAGTTGAAAATAATATAGAGATCATTCAACAAAATTTAAACCATTTTATCTTGAAAATCAAGCAAGTGTGGTCCATAAGCACCACAATGAAAATATTTCTCTTTTACATCAAAAGACCACACCTCACCTTGGTTTTAAAATATTGGCTGCAAAATTTATATAACCTACTCGTCTATCTGACTGGTAAAAACATGAAAGAGTTATTGTGAAATTTTCATTTTAGACAAGTAACATAGGGATAAATTTGACAAAAAAAAGTTCGACGAAGAAAAAACATGCATGTGGAAATTGTACATGGTGACCTTTGTGGTCCCATGAGAATTTAGTCATTGGAAAGTTAAAATTATTTTATGACATCCATGGACCATGATACAATGAAATATTAATACAATACTGCTTCCTTGAGCTTTACAAACCACAAGGCCTATGTTGAAGTTAAAAACGTTGTTTGATTATGCAAAAATGATTGCCTCGTAAATAAAGAAATAGATCGTGATTTTCTACCTTCGAAATCATTGGTTGTTTTGGTACAATTCCACCATATTTCTTCTTGATCACTTTGTCCTGCTATAGACAACCTTACTTAGTACAAATAATTTTTTTTATAGTTTGAAACATGTGTCTACAAAGGACTATAATCATTCGTAAATAAATTTTGAATTTTTATGTAAATTAAGATCTACCCTTGAATAAAACTGCACATATCTCCAATCTAGAAATTGAACCCAAGAATAGCATCAACTACAGCTCTTCTTGAGAAAATTGCCTGTGTTTCTCTTCTAAATTTTGAGTCACCTCTATATTATTTCCTTCATGATCCTTGAAACTATTCAAAAGATCACATTTTTATTTACCACTAATCTCCTTAGTGTCTGTCATGTTCTTGTTTTTTAGTAGTTGATATGAAGTTGGTCACTTTTGTTCTTTATGCAGACAGTAAAAACTATATGGAGAAGTGGCTTTCATCACTTCAAGAGTAGTAAAAACAAGGCTATTGAGAAAATAACTCCAGCACCGAGAGATATTTGGTAGCAGCTGTTGAATTGGCAAACATGTCTTGCTCTGCGGTATTGGCTACTGGGCATAGCTTTCTTGATCTTGTATAGAATAAAGTAAATTTTCATTTAGATTATACTATATTAACCATGGAATTTTTAACATTTAGGGAACGCTTGCCATCACATTTGTAGAGAAAATTATAACATAGTATCACAATTTTTTATATGAGATGTAAATGCTCCTATATGCAATAGTGGCGGCTTTCGTTACTTCAAGAGCAGTAAACAAAAGTCTATTGAGAAAAAAACTCCAACACCGAGAGAGATTTGGTAGCAACTGTGGAATTGGTGAACATGTCTTCCTCTATGGTGTTGGCTATTGGGCATAGCTTTATTGATGTTGTATAGAAGATTGGAAATTTTCATTTAGCTTATACTACATGAACCATGAAATTGCCAATATTCAGGGCAAACTTTCCATGACATTTGTAGAGAAAATTACAACAAAGTATCACACTTTTATTATCATATCTAAATGCTCCTATATGTAACAACTACCTTGTGCCTCATAGTTTAAATTTGTGCAAGGAGGAGGAGTGTCAAGGTGCAATCTTAAATAAGAAGAGGGGAATCCCAGATTGCGTGGTGTATGAAGAATCATGTTTGGGACTTGAGATAGATTCATTATCGACACAACTAAATTAAAGCTTAATATAAAAAAATTCTCCGTACTTTGACTTTTTAAAATAAATATCTTAAAAATTAGAATATCAGTTCAATACATTTTACTCAATTACACATTTAACAATATTCATTTATAAAAATAAAAATAAAAATTACTATTTTAAATAAAAATTATTTAATCTTTTAGGTTTGGCACAATACTATTCATATAGCACTACCCACTAAAAGAGTTGGGGTAAAATTCGAACTCACCCACCCCTCTTTGTTCTAATACACTCCACTGATATCATCTTTTATAGGTGGTCGTTAACTGGATCAATAAGTACAACCTTGGCTTCTTATACACACAGGGTAATGGGGACACAGACAAGAAAACAAAAAAATAGTTCTCTAATCAATTCAATGCAGGGCTTTAGACCAATAAAAAATAGAGCATTAAATGCTATAAAGAAACGTTAGGGTGAGGAATTATGATAGTTATCCAAAAAATTTAAGGCGATAAATGCTTATCCTAAACATCATATATATGTAAAGTTTCACATTCAAACCTATCATTTCAATGTTTGGACAACTCATAATGACAATTCAAACTTGTCATTTCAAAATTTTGGGAAAATCATAATGAAAGTTCTTTATAATACTCAGTGCTCACCGGAAAAATGGTCAACAATACCATTACCATTTGTCTATTTGCAGGAAATCTTGATCACATCATGATGCATTTCCATAAGAAGGGGTTAATGAAATTTATGGATGTTGTCCAAGACTTCGTCTCCATCCACATCCACTCAGATTGGGTTTGAAGGACCTCCATATTATAATTAATATGAGCCAGATTTCAATTTTTCCCATTTATCATTTTCTGCGGGATTCTCAACATGTGGCCATGGTCATGACATCATTTCTTCTCCTCCTCCTGTTTCTTCTACCACATTCTGTAAAAATGTGTAAAGAGAATGATGAAATAGTCATCACACTTCACAAAATCAAAGAGTATTTGCATCCAGGACTTCATGTGAAGGAGGCGATTGGGGGTTCAAGCATCGATAAAGATTACGATACTCGCCATGATCGTGGAAGGAACTAGGGATCGAGCCCAAACACTGAAGCGTGGGATGCATCTTGGCCATGGTAGGATAACCAAGGGAAAGGAAATTGTCAGGGAGTCTCTGTACGCTTGCAGCTTCAAAGGTTATTCAATTAAATTCTCCTTGGGCACTCCTACGGAGGATCTATTGCTGATCATGGATACATCCAACGATTTGGTGTGGGTGTCATGCATGGGAAATTACACTTGAAACAATTTCCCCATAGACAACGCCTCCAATGGGGTTTTCCTTCCGAAGCTTCTAAAACTGGAGAAGGGTCGATTCGAGAGGCTTGTTGAAGAACTTTAACAGCTGAAAGGGATGAATTACTTATTGGCGAAGTACCTGCAATATGTTCATGGGTTATAATAAAGATTAACAAGTTGAATGGTTGCACAAATCAAGATTCAGTTGATAGTTAAAGTAGTGGTATCTAAAGGTGGAAGGAATTTCAATCATCTAACATTGGATCTAACGGTGCAGAGGAGTGGAAAGTAGCAAGTGGGGAAGTTCTTCCCAAAGGTATCACCTTACGGCGTAATTAAAATGTAATTTTATTGAGTGAAATTGAAATTATAAATGTAAAAGAGTATTGCAAGTGTTAAGTTTGAATTTCAAAGGAACAACCTTGCATTTATTAACACAAGTGCACTAGATACAACTATTCCATAAATTCCACAAACGGGCTAGTTACAACGTGTCTCCAGAGACTTTAACCCAAGTACGCAAAAAAAACAAAATTTTCACCTAACAATTTGAGCTAATATCCTTTGAAAAACAATTAAACCATCCTTATCACCCATCATATGTCATATATTATCCAATGTGTTTTATTTCAACCTATATTGAAAGTAAGCAAGCCAATGATATGTGATATATAAATAATAGAAAATTTAATAACTTTCTCCATTCTTCAATATGTTTATGTTTCATTAAAGTTTGCAATAAGTCATACTACTTAGAGATGATAAAGTTGTAGACAAACAAATAATTGTTTAATTATATTTTTTTAAAGAAATATTATTTATTTTTAATTATATTTTTTTAAAGAAATATTATTTATTTTTTCATTTATTGACAAACAATAAATATTAACTTAAAAATACATTATTACCATTTTTCACAAATTTTTTTCTCATTAATTTAAAAACCAAATAAAGCAACTGTGTTGATTATGTTAGGACCTTCAATAATTGTTCCAGTGCATGCCATCCAAATTTAGATGTTTGTCGACTTTATTAATTAAAAAAAAAATGTTTTCAAACACTACACCATCAATTTAAACATATAACTTATACTCTCTCCTTTTTAAACATATATTAAGTAAATTTTACTCTATCAAAAAAATAAAAAAAATTATTAGAATGAAAATCACAACATGATCTCCATCAGTTCATAAAGGGAGTATGGCCAATTCCAACACAAACTTATACCTTAATTCAATATGTCTGTCTCTTCATAAAGCACATATGTCCAATTTCAACTTAGAAGTGTACATTAATTCAATAGTTCCAGCATAGACACATACATTACTTCAATATTGTTAAAGTTTCCTAGAGAATATTTGTATATATTGTTAATCCAAATTACAGGGAAGAGGGAGGGCGAGATCCGTAATGGAGGTACTTGACACCCTATAATTACGCCGTAAGGCGTTTCCCTTTGAAGTGAATTGCCCCAGTCAACGCCGTGTCCTATTGTCGACCATGGATTTGTGGTGTTAGACGATCGAACGAAGTTCGATCGTTGATTCAAAACTGTTATGAAAACAACTAATGAAGAAGCGTATTACGTGCTTCTAGGTTCTTGCGATTCAAAGAAAATTATGACAATCGTTGATTCAAAACTATTATGAAAACGGTTAATGAAGAAGCGTATACGTGCTTCTCGGTTCTTGCGATTCAAAGAAAATTATGAAAACGGTTAATGAAGAAGCGTCTTCCATGCTTCTCGGTTCTTGCAACTCAAAGATTGTTCCTTGTGCAAATCGCAGTGGACCAGAGTTCTCAGTGTCGAATTGAATGGGAAGCCGAACGATTAAAAGCAGTTTTCCTGTCATTCTCCTGTTGTATTCCGTCTACCCTTGCGAGCTGTTTAGCTTATTCTTCGTTAAGTTCGTCATTTCGACCTTTTACATGCCATCTCATTCGCCCAACTTAGGTTCTTGCTCACTAATTTTCTATTCAAAGGTTTTATCAGAGCTTTCCACCGCTGTTTGTAGGGCATTTCAAGTTCTCAGGGCGGAATTCGACCTGTCTGTTATCCTCCAGGTTAGCATTAACTAACCCTTTACCCACATTTTTTCTATCTACAAAAAGCCTTTTTAAATTTCTGTATTTGAGGCTTGAATTGATCACGGTAGAATTTTGCTCAGGTACATGTTTTGAATCTTTTCTATCTTAACAAAACTAAAAAAATTGCCAAAATAAATGGTTATGTTTATGCACACTATAAAAATCATCAGACATAAATGTTTGTCCTGGATAAAGAAATGATATCTCAATGCGTTTTTTAGAGATTAAAATGTTTGAAATTGCAGTGATGTTTGTTCACACTAATTGTCCGCAAACGAAGAAAAAGGAAAATAAAATATTCATACGAAAAAAGGTTACTGAAAGTATGAAAATGCATGATTGAATTAGCTAAGCAGATTCTGCTCCTTTTAACAGAGACAGGGAGCACATACATCCTTGACAGATGCCACGTATACTAATTGTTTATGTAATATGGACCTCATTGTAATGACATGGAGGAGCGTATTGCCCAAGGCAAGTATGGCAAAGAAGACCAATCCTTGCACACCGATGGCGTCACATGGTTTTTTTCCAGGACAACGCAGTCTCAAAGGCTCCCATGGATGAGGGTAATGTAAATAATTGGCTCATTTCACCAACGCACAATTGGCTTAAAATTTTGGTTGAACAACTTTTTGACATGAGCAAAAGCGGGGTGATTACCATGCAAATTTCTCCATGATATTTTCAATTAGTTAAAGGAATTTTATTTCTTAGAAAGAATAAACATTTTTTTTGGTGGGTTCGATCCTTGAGCTAGTATTTAGATTAAAATTGTGCGGAAATTTCACTGTGCAGAAAGCTCCACACAAGCAAAGCTCCACATGCTTGTCTGCAAACGAAGATCCTCTGCACAAGTTACTGAAAAACTAACAACTATCATCTCCACAGACATCTCTGCAAAGGGGAACTAGTCACAAAGCACGCTCTATATCATGTGCATTGGTTCGTATTACCGTAAGAATGAACGAAGTGAAATGCTTTTATTTTCTATTGAAATATTTCCGCTTCCTGAAAACTGGGCATGCAGAGTTAACCAGTTTTTATGGTAATCTATACGATGATTATATCACTTCACATGCAGGTACCGCTACGGTCATATCCTATTAATTGTGATAGTTGGCCCAACCTTTGACTCTGTGGATCGATCTAAGTTTCAATCACTTTCCCCCTCAAACTGACTCCCTTTCCAACTCTTGTCAATTGATTGTGATGGTTACCGTTCATTTATACAACTAGATGCAAAGGATAATTCATGTGTTTGATGATCGTTGACTCCTGCACCATCATCATTTATCTTCAATGCTACCGGAACCCTAATTACGCGGAGTGTGAGTTAACGATCTCAATATTTTGTTAGTGCATAATCTTAGTCTTGCCGCAAGCTCCACACAATCGAAACTAGGCACATCAAGCTTGCCAGATTAAGATCCGCGAGGATATATAGTTTGTGGAGCATTGAATGGTGCCAATAATGAACACACAAGGTGGGTCCATAGGGATAACATCCCAATTTACTAGTATACTCCATGGACTATCATGATTGGTACGGGGCTCCTTGCATGTTTAATGATCAACTAACTCTACAATGTCTTCATTTGATGCTTTCTTTAAGAACGAATGTGTTGTGTAGAGGCTTTCATTGTGTGGAGGTAAATGTGCTGTGCAATGTATTTCATTGTGCGTAGGTAAATGTGCTGTGCAATGGATTTCATTGTGCGGAGGTGAATGTGTTGTGCAAAGGCTTTCATTGTGTGGAGGTAAATGTGTTGTGCAATGGATTTCATTGTGCGAGGTGAATGTGTTGTGCAAAGGCTTTCATTGTGTAGAGGTGTGGAGTAACTCCACACAATGAAAGTTTCCGCATAATGATCTCTTCTCGCAATGAAAGTCAAACAATATTATTTATTTTATTGATTGTAACAATATGGAAATGCAGTGTAAGAAAACAATGCGGTGTAAGTCGACAACATGGTCTGTGGAACATGAATATGGGGTGGAACATGAACATGGTATCTAATGCACACACACTCATAGCTATGGCTCACCATTACCGCTGTCCATTGCCACTACTTAAACTACCTTCCAAAACAAAAAATCCAATCACTACACTGCTACTTCGAAAACAAAAAATCCAATCACTACACTACTACTTTCAGATTATCAATATTTGTGGAGCTATAACTCTATTAATGCTGATAGTATATGCCACCCATTAATAAATTATTAATGCTGGTAGTATATGCCACCTATTACATTTACTAAATACAAAATCCAATAAATAATATATACTACCCAATACATTAATGAAGCTGTATCTCCACAATTATTGATTGGGTACTTCCACTACTTCCAACAACTATCACTTTCCATCATAGCTATGCTATTGCACTCCTATGGCTAACTCGATACACTATGTAATACTCTTATGTAGACGATTCTCGCTTTGCATTCCAATAAATATCAGTTTCAGGTACCGTGTTTCAGATCCTTAATACTACTCACTTGGGATGGAACACTACACACTTTTGGGGATTATGCCTGAGTTAAATTCATAAATAATTAATAGTTGGAGATATAGTTTAGGTAAATTATCCTTCGTATTTCTATTTAGATGTCTTAGGTTGCGAAGTCATGTTAGACGGTTCCATTCGTTCTGTTTACAAAATATTGCAAGCTCCGTAATCCTTCGTCTCAACCCCTGGAACCTCAGGATAAATGGCACACCGTAAAGCGAACTGATGGTCCCAAGAACTCAACTCTATCCCCTGCTAAACAATCTCCTCCGCTTAGTGCGACGATATCTCTATAGGTACCAAAGGCAATGACAATGGGACAACCCACTAAACAAATTCAATAATTGAAAAGATGTGCTCAGAGTCATTGTGCAATGATGTGCTCAGAGTCATTGTCTGAATACCGTATCCATTGTTAAATAGATTCCCGTATCCACAAGAACCACCCATGGTTGTTGATGATGTTTATCACCATAAAATGTTGCATGAGCTAATGTCGATGGCCCTGGTTGATATGTCCCACGGTAAGTACCTACAATTTATGTTACAGACATATATTTGCTGATCGTGGTAAAGCATGCTGTCAACATTGCTACTGTTCGAGACTTCATGGCATTCATATCTACTGCCAATGCCATCCTCGTTAGTTAAGATTTCTTTCATTTTCTTCTATTTGCCGGATCAATTGCGATAAGTAATCATGTTTTGCACAACAACTACCTCACACCAACTTCTGATGAAATTCTTTAAAACATGAGTCCAAGAATTTTTTATTACATCAAATGTGCAGCGTGCGGAAACATGAGTCCAAAAAAATGTCATTACATCAAATGTGCGGTGTGCGGAGCTCCACACTTCCCCACAGCTCTGCACTCCCGCACTATTTCTTGTTGCAGTTCATCTTTCAATATTCTAAAGAAATCATGACATATTGAAAACACTGATATTTTTACAAAACACATGGCAGTACAGATGTACTAGAAAGCCCATAACATTACCAGAAAATACAATCTTTTACCACATCAAAATTGCGTACTTTGTAAATCTGTCATGATTTTTAAAAGGGTCAAATTTTATAGCAATACTCTCAACCAGTCAAATGGATGGATAAATTTTCAAATTTATTCGATCGATATAGTCGAATTTGTTGCGTCCAAATGATTTTGACATGTTACACGATAAGATGTAAGATTTCTTATGCGAAACACAAGGAACAAAAGCATCTAATAAAAGTTTGTCAGTGTAAACTATTCCCACAGATAGAACGACTATAGAGTCTTTTGCCCATCCATCCAGAGCTGCGCTTCGAAATAAATGCGTTCTTTAAATGTAACCGCGGTGTCTCAAAAGAAAATAGTCAAAGCTCTATTGTCGATGCAATTTTAAAATAAATTATTTTTACGCTGTGAGGCGTTTCTCTTTGAAGTGAATTGCCCGAGCCGACGCCGTGTCCTATTGTCAACCATGGATTTGTGGTGTTAGACGATTGAACGAAGTTCGATCGTTGATTCAAAACTGTTATGAAAATGGTTAATGAAGAAGCGTATTACGTGCTTCTCGGTTCTTGCGATTCAAAGAAAATTATGACAATCGTTGATTCAAAACTGTTATGAAAACGGTTAATGAAGAAGCGTATTACGTGCTTCTCGGTTCTTGCGATTCAAAGAAAATTATGAAAACGGTTAATGAAGAAGCGTCTTCCGTGCTTCTCGGTTCTTGCAATTCAAAGATTGTTCCTTGTGCAAATCGCAGTGGACCAGAGTTCTCAGTGTCAAATTGAATGGGAAGCCGAACGATTAAAAGCAGTTTTCCTGTCATTCTCCTGTTGTATTCCGTCTACCCTTGCGAGCTGTTTAGCTTATTCCTCGTTAAGTTCGTCATTTCGACCTTTTACACGCCATTTCATTCGCCCAACTTAGGTTCTTGCTCACTAATTTTCTGTCAAAGGTTTTATCAGAGCTTTCCACCGCTGTTTGCAGGGCATTTCAAGTTCTCAGGGCGGAATTCGACCTGTCTGTTATCCTCCAGGTTGGCATTAACTAACCCTTTACCCACATTTTTTCTATCTACAAAAAGCCTTTTTAAATTTCTGTATTTGAGGCTTTGAATTGATCACGGTAGAATTTTGCTCAGGTACATGTTTTGAATCTTTTCTATCTTAACAAAAGTAAAAACATTGCCAAAATAAATGGGTATGTTTATGCACACTATAAAAATCATCAGACATAAATGTTTGTCCTGGATAAAGAAATGATATGTCAATGCGTTTTTTAGAGATTAAAATGTTTGAAATTGCAGTGATGTTTGTTCACACTAATTGTCCGCAAACGAAGAAAAAGGAAAAGAAAATATTCATACGAAAAAAGGTTACTGAAAGTATGAAAATGCATGATTGAATTTGCTAAGCAGCTTCTGCTCCTTTTAACAGAGACAGGGAGCACATATATCCTTGACAGAGGCCACGTATACTAATTGTTTATGTAATATGGACCTCATTGTAATGACATGGAGGAGCGTATTGCCCAAGGCAAGTATGGCAAAGAAGACCAATCCTTGCACACCGATGGCGTCACATGGTTTTTTTCCAGGACAACGCAGTCTCAAAGGCTCCCATGGATGAGGGTTAGGTTAGATATTCACGATTTTAGGGTTTTACTAATAAAAATCATGTAACAAACCCTTATTAATCTTAATTAAAATGTTAATGAATGAAAAACTGACTTCAAAATTAAGTAACCCCTCACTAAATATTTGGCAAGGAAAAATACATATTTCTTTGACTAAAATATGATAGTGCTCATCGTATGAATAAAAGTGGAGTTTAAACCATTTTAAAACAAATAGAGTTCCCACCTTTGCATGAGAAACCATGAGTAAAGATTATAATGATTCGTGAGAATTCATGTTAATCTTGGATCTTTGAAGGAGGTGTTAGGTGTTTTGTGCCCAAGGATTAACCTGGAAGGCTCACACTATAATGTGCAAGGAGACAAAGTGAAAAACTTGATTTTGGAACAAAAGATACTTGAACATTTTGACATAACCCTCCTCATTTTTTTTCATGCAGCCAGACTTGCAATTTTATGAGCAAGAAAAAAATATTATTAAGTCTCGGTGCATTTGTTCGAATTCTGAGTCAGAGAAAGAATTTCAGACCAAATGCAAATTCCTCTGCCTAACCTTGATGGGAATATCTCTTCTCGAGGTACTGGTATTCAGTATATTTTACAGCGTCCCAGGCAACAAATTCTGCAAATGTCTAGACCTGTAGATTCATGTGTTGGCTGCAGAAAAGTTGTTCGGTTTATTAATGTGAACTAAGATAATTTTTATTGCAATTATGATGTAATACAGGAACAAATGATCGAAAGCGGAAGAGCCTCGAGGATCAACCAACAGAGTAGGATGTTTCCACTTCTGGTGGTAAATTGTCTTCTATGCAAATTCCTCTGCCTAACCTTGATGGGAATATCTCTTCTCCAGGCACTGGTATTCAGTCTACTTTGCAGGCCAGGTAATTAAATAAATGCAGAGAAGGAGACGATGTGTTCTTACATTCCTGGAAGTTTGGACATATATTAAATAAATGCCCGATAACTGCTTTTGGTCAGTTACAATGAGATGCATATCAAAGTTTCTTTGAGATAATGCATATCAAAGTTTCTTTGAGATATTTATAGTTTTATCTTTGAGTGTGGGTATGCTTGATTGCTGGCTGTCTAGGTGGTGAGTTGAATATCTGTAATTAGGGTTTTATTTCACCGAAATGGATTATTTTGATGATTGGGGGTTATGTGTCATCTCCAGACATGTGGTTCTCTCTCCGGAAACTACCAAATTGCTTCCCAAGAACCGACTTCTCAATGAAGTAAGCACCGCATTTTTGTTCTTAAATGTTATGTTTAATGCAAATGCATCTGTTTTGCCAACTTCCCAATGTGGTAATCAACAGCTAATTTGTTTTCAAATGCCATTTTTAATGCAAATTTATCTGTTTTGCCAACTTCCCAATGTGGTAATCAGCACCTAATTTGTTTTCAAATGCCATTTTTAATGCAATAATCTGTTGGTTTGTTTTATTTTATATTTTTATTATTATTATAAACATATTAATAATTTTAACCAAATTGATATTATTTTTGGTCCAGAACAAATGGTGAGCCATTGGAGTTTAGCAGTCTCGTGGATGGGTGCACTATGCCGCCATTCATCGTCCTGAGCCACACATCATGGTATTCAAAAGACCTTTGAATTACCAGCAAAACCAGCAGCAACAGGCTGGGGCTCAATCTCAACTTATGGGTCTGAAAGCCCAGTGAGTTTATCAACACTATCAAACCATGTTAGTGATGCTTGTCATGAATTAACATGTATTCTCAGTAGTAGAATAGGCCTCAAGCCAGGGGCAGACCCTGCATCCAATTTTGAGCTTTTCATTCTTTGTTGGACAAGCCTTTGTTTTTAGACCTGCTTGAAGGGAGTTGCATTGGAAGATCGACAAAATTAATTCAAACACAAACAATGAAAAACAAATAACTCAAAACTCTCTTAAAATTTTCCAGAGGTGCAAATATCTTGATATATAAACAATGCCTCAGAGGCTGGAAGAATCGAGTTTGACTTATATATATAATTTTGCAGAGACAGAGCAAGAAATATAATTTTGCTCAGGTACATGTTTTGAATCTTTTCTATCTTAATAAAAAGTAAAAACATTGCCAAAATAAATGGGTATGTTATGCACACTATAAAAATCATGAGACATAAATGTTTGCCCTGGATAAAGAAATGATATCTCAATGCGTTTTTTAGAGATTAAAATGTTTGAAATTGCATTGATGTTTGTTCACACTAATTGTCCGCAAACGAAGAAAAAGAAAAAGAAAATATTTATACGAAAAAAGGTTACTGGAAGTATGAAAATGCATGATTGAATTTGCTAAGCAGCTTCTACTCCTTTTAACGGAGACAGGGAGCACATACATCCTAGACAGAGGCCACGTATACTAATTGTTTATGTAATATGGACCTCATTGTAGTGACATGGAGGAGCGTATTGCCCAAGGCAAGTATGGCAAAGAAGACCAATCCTTGCACATCGATGGCGTCACATGGTTTTTTTCCCAGGACAACGCAGTCTCAAAGGCTCCCATGGATGAGGGTTAGGTTAGATATTCACGATTTTAGGGTTTTACTAATAAAAATCATGTAACAAACCCTTCTTAATCTTAATTAAAATTTCAATGAATGAAAAACTGACTTCAAAATTAAGTAATCCCTCACTAAAAATTTGGCAAGGAAAAATACATATTTCTTTGACTAAAATATGATAGTGCTCATCGTATGAGCAAAAGTGGAGTTTAAACCATTTTAAAACAAATAGAGTTCCCACCTTTGCATGAGAAACCATGAGTAAAGATTATAATGATTCGTGAGAATGCATGTTAATCTTGGATCTTTGGAGGTGTTCGGTGTTCTGTGCCCAAGGATTAACCTGTAAGGCTCACACTATAATGTGCAAGGAGACAGTGAAAAACTTGATTTTGGAACAAAAGATACTTAAACATTTTGACATAACTCTCATTTTTAATGCGATAATCTGTTTGTTTGTTTTATTTTATATTTTTATTATTATAAACATATTAATAATTTTAACCAAATTGATATTCTTTTTGGTCCAGAACGAATGGCAAGCCATTGGAGTTCAGCAGTCTCGTGGATGGGTGCACTATGCCATTCATCGTCCTGAGCATCATGTTATTAAGAAGACCTTTGAATTACCAGCAAAACCAGCAGCAACAGGCTGGGGCTCAATCTCAACTTATGGGTCTGATAGAAACCGTGTTAGTGATGCCTATCATGAATTAACATGTATTCTTAGTCGTAGAATAGGCCTTAAGCCAGTGGCAGACCCTGCATCCAATTTTGAGCTTTTCATTCTATGTTGGACATGCCTTTGTTTTTAGACCTGCTTGAAGGGAGTTGCATTGGAAGATCGACAAAATTAATTCAAACACAAACAATGAAAAACAAATAACTCAAAACTCTCTTAAAATTTTCCAGAGGTGCAAATATCTGGATATATAAAGAATGCCTTAGAGGCTGGAAGAATCGAGTTTGACTTATATATATAATTTTGCAGAGACAGCAAGAAATAGAATTTTGCTCAAGTACATGTTTTGAATCTTTTCTATCTTAAAAAAAGTAAAAACATTGCCAAAATAAATGGGTATGTTATGCACACTATAAAAATCATGAGACATAAATGTTTGCCCTGGATAAGGAAATGATATCTCAATGCATTTTTTAGAGATTAAAATGTTTGAAATTGCAGTAATGTTTGTTCACACTAATTGTCCGCAAACGAAGAAAAAGGAAAAAAAAATTATTCATTCGAAAAAAGGTTACTGAAAGTATGAAAACGCATGATTGAATTGGCTAAGCAGCTTCTGGTCCTTTTCACAAAGACAGGGAGCACATACATCCTTGATAGAGGCCACGTATACTAATTGTTTATGTAATATGGACCTCATTGTAATGACATGGAGGAGCGTATTTCCCAAGGCACGTATGGCAAAGAAGACCAATCCTTGCACATCGATGGCGTCACATACGTGGTGAGTTGAATATCTGTAATTAGGGTTTTATTTCACCCAAATGGATTATTTTGATGATTTGGCGTTATGTATCATCCCCAGACATGTGGTTCTCCCTCCGGAAACTGCCAAATTGCTTTCCAAGAACCGACTTCTCAATGAGGTAAGCACCGCATTTTTGTTCTCAAATGCTATTTTTAATGCAAAAGCATCTGTTTTGCCAACTTCCCAATGTGGTGATCAGCACCTAATTTGTTTTCAAATGCCATTTTTAATGCGATAATCTGTTTGTTTGTTTTATATTTTATTTTTATTATTATAAACATATAATAATTTTAACCAAATTGATATTCTTTTTGGTCCAGAACGAATGGCGAGTCATTGGAGTTCAGCAGTCTCGTGGGTGGGTGCACTATGCCATTCATCGTCCTGAGCCACACATCATGTTATTCGAAGACTTTTGAATTACAAGCAAAACCAGCAGCAACAGGCTGGGGTGCAATCTCAACCTATGGGTCTGAAAGCCCAATGAGTTTTATTGTGGGCAAGGCGGGGGCTCAATCTCAACCTATGGGTCTGAAAGCCCAGTGAGTTTTATTGTGCGCAAAGCGGACTGGCCTGCCCCGATGTGCCCAATTTTGAATGATTGATTGGATTTTATTATATAAATAATTGAGAGAAATGAAGAATAATAATTTGTATAATTTTGATTGAGGATTTATTTTATTTTAGGCAATTTATTGACTAGGTTTAGTTTGAATGATGATTTGTATAATTTTGATTTAAGGATTTATTTTTTTTGGCAATTTATTGACTAGGTTTAGTTTGAATGATTGAATTATTATAATATTTATTATTTTGAACCAAAATAAAATTCTTTCAATTTAACATTTCTATCGGCCTCTCTTTGCACCTTTTGGGCCAATTGCTAGTTATATTAGGTTACTTGAAAAATCGGTCTCCTACAATGTATTTTAGGTATTAGAAGAGGGAAATGGTTATTTCCCCATTGATTGAGGAATCATTTAGGCAATTTCAATCTTGTAGAAAAGATTTGTGTTGGTTCAGCTTGGGCCCGAAACTTTTTTGTTGTCATCTAATTAATGAATGCATTAGGTTGACCATAACAAAATATCCATTTTCAGAATACACATTATCATCCACCCTTGCGATCAACAATGTCCATTCACATGTCGCTATTCTTCCCCACTCTATGCCTTACGGCGTTTCCTTTGCAACATAAGGTGCAAATGCTAGTTAATCAAATTTCTAAACAAAAGAAAATTACCACAACATGTAGTCAATAGACAAATTGAAAAAACAACATAATTGGGAATTTCCGTTTCGAAATTTATAGTCTGTAAAACCAAAGAGAATAATTTTACACTAGAGGTTGTAAAAAATTATTAATTCTGGGACAAGTAATAAAAGAAAACCTGGGTAACCACTAATAGCAAAGGAAAGAGAAGGTGAACGCTTTCTCTTAACCGTTTATATGGAAAACCAATAACAAGAATAAACTTGCGTGGATATAACCACTCAAATGTGCTTTAACTAAAGACAAATTTTTGTAGTCAACATATACCAAACGAGATTCTGTGGAAGAACAAGTAAAACCATAAACATAGTCCTATAACCACTTTCTCAACTGGGGGATAAATTATTGAAAACAAATACCGTTACATCAATGCAAACTTTGGTACCAATCAAAGTAAGCAAAATGCTTGAAAATTTATAGTCTTATAGAAATAAACACTCGAATACAGAGTCTAAATAATAGAAGTATAGTAGCAAATCATAAATTTCATTAGGTGATTCTTTCTTTAACTAGCAAGTTCTAAATACATAGTAGATATGTCATTATATAAGACTCTTCCATAAAAGTAAGTGTTCAAGACTCGACCAATGACATGTACATTCAAGAAGAAGAAGTATAGCTATAATGAAAAATCCTCCCTATATAAATACGACTTTGAAATTCTGATAAACCCTAGAGAAACCCGTCATCCAGAAGGGACTTTTTCCATGGATCGAGAAGAACCTGAAAAGAAGGAAGCCAAATTCGGTATGAGAACTTGCTCCAACATGCGTGTTGATCTATAAATAAGGAGTATCACTTTTGTTAATGAAAATCTTGTAGTCATGAGCTTTGTAAACGTATACGCACTTGGATGGTTGTCCTCTTGTCTGCAAGGGGCTTGGGAACATGGACAGGAATGTATGCTCTTCCTTGGTGGAGCAGTTGCATGTCTACTTATTTTTTCGCTAGTTCTTGTCTCCTTTTCCTTACCAACGAAGCACATGCAATATGTTCATGGGTTATAATAAAGATTAACAAGTTGAACGGTTTCACAAATCAAGATTCAATTGATAGTTAAAGGAGTGGGATCTAAGGGTGGAAGAACTTTTAATCGTCTAACATTGGATCTGATGGTGCAAAGGAGTGCAGAGTGGCAGCTGGGGGAGTTCTTCTTAGAGGGAATGCCCTACAACGCAATCATATCATCTAATTCTAAAAAAAATAAGAGAAGAGAAGATGACCAACAAAATCACAGAACAAATTAAATTGAATTTGATGGCTATGTAAATATTTTCTTGGTGTAAACCTTCACAATAAAAACTTATCTAATATTGGCATTTTTTCAGCTAGAGTATTTTTGTGAAATTTTCCAATTTCATTGAGGGTATTTTTTGCGGTTGTTTTTATTTTTGGGTTAATAACACTTTAGGTTAGCGTGCTTCACCACTTAGATCAACATGATTTTTGGTTGAGAGGTTAATAAATATTTGTTTTAGATTTTGTTTTTTAATTGTTCCTTTGAAGTGTGCTCTCACACATCCACGTTGGCACCTGCTTTCATCAACCTCCTTGCAATAGTTTTGAACTATAGTGGAAGAATTTTTATAGCAATAACACTTCATTAAATTTGGTACATGGATCTAAGCCCTACCAACTCAATCTCAATGGACACCTTTTTTTAGTATTTTATTTCTAAATTGAAGTGGAAACTCTTATTTGACAATTATATTTGGCTTCAACTTCTCATGCAACTACTCTTCTTATGGTTACATATCTCCATTGTATATTTTGGCGTATATTGTACAACATGTGTAGTGTCCTATCTAGGGTGCTAGATTGAGCTATATTTATTATCGACCAGGATGCGTAGACTTAGAGGCATGCGTCTACAATATATAGACATAAAGGATTATTAGCTAAGTGGTTATGATGGTAGGTTACAGGACTTCTTTACGGAAGATTGAGGTGTGTTACCTATCACCCAAACACTTAGGTCACTCAGTTCATCTACCTAATTAAAACACTGTCACTCAATTCATCTACCAAATTAAAACACTGTGTATCACTTTAAACCAAGATTTCAATCTCCTTACGGAGACACTGTGCATAAAACCCCTGTTCAGCAAATACTCAGCATTCAACTAATATTCATGAAAGATAAAGACATACTGAAATCATAAGCATACTTCAAAATGATAACAGAGTTCATGACATTGCTTTAAAAGACAACAAAGGATCGAATCCCTTACAGGATACGATTCACGATCTCAGTGATGAACTGTTCAAGCACTATCATAAACATCACTCATACGCATTCTAGTGAAATCAAAAACCAATTCTAATTGCTGTGCATATCATTTAATACCCTAAGTTGCGAATAAAAAGAAATGACAGTATACCAGTTCAACGCAGGGCCCGTCCGCGTTTTCAAAGGTATACTGGACTGTGATCAACCAATTATAGAATCAATATGAAATCGTGACTGCAACTGAGATTTTCATATTACGTTTCAACCAAAGCTCTGTTTCGATAACGATACCTCCTTTCTTTTTTTGAAAAACAATAACCACTGTGTTTACATATGTCTTGCTAAAAACTAACACCGCATACATTTGGAATGTACATTCATTAAGCGGCTGTTGCCGCTTTTATCATGTCATGACTTTTTAAAATGTTTCTATTCTGAACTGATTTCAAAAAGGAACAAAACTAAATCAGTTTAGAATGCTATGCTGTTGCTGCCTTTGTCGCTAACATGCTTGCTTTGACCATCGTTGACCGCGCATGCAGGAGGGTCGATTCTGCTGTAGGATAGGTATTCGTCCATGCTTGGACATTCTACTTTTCATCCCTACCCTTCGCTCTAGCCTAGCTGTCATGCCATATGTCAAACAATAAACCAATTACAGGATGTTGTAACTTCCTGTAGTCATTTTATCAAAAATTCCTAATTCTTTAACATAAAACTCCTAAATCAATTTTAGTGCATTTTAATAACTATAGTACTATTAACTAATCAATTTCAAGGGATCTAAGAGATGTATGACGGAAAGAGGTAAGAAAATGATATGTTTTAGGAGGAAAAAGGAGGTCATGGGATGGTACCAACATCTCTCCCTGACTTAATGAATTAGCATGACCTCATGCTAACCCCGAAGTGCTTCCCTTGAACTCTGTCCCTGCCTGTACCTCTGCTGCCTTCAGCAATGTATCCACATTCTTTTTCACCTGGGCATCTTTCTGACCATGGAGCTCCTGCTTTAATCTTTTGTATTTTTCTTTGAGGGTCTTCTTCTGGTTGTACCACTTAGTGGCCCATTTACAGATATCTGTTTGCTCAGCCTCAAGTTCATTGATTCGCTCCCTTAACTTTTCATTCTTCTGTTGAGTCTCTTTACTCTGTGCTCGGAGCATTTCATTTTCTTTCTTGATAACTTTTTCCAGCATATTGGCCTCCATGAGTTCTTCCTTTAATTTCTCAATTTGTTTCTCCAGTTTCTTCTGTTTCTTAATGGGAGGTGGTGAACCTTTTTCTTGCCTGTTATTGCTTTCAACCTCTATATCAGCTCCTGGTCCTGGTTGTGAGTGGGCACTACTCTCAATATCCATCGGTATAGGTGCATTGGATTCAAGCTGGTCTTCTTGTAACTGGGCTTTTGATGCTCTCCTCGTTCTTCTTGAATAGGTGGTGAAAATTTTATCTTGCTCTGCTTTCTGAGCATCCTCTTTTCTCATTTTCCTAGTCCTTATGCTGCTCACAGGTGGAGGTACCTTGCTTGCTTTGGGTACTGGGATCTCTTCATCGATATCCTTCATGAATCCTGAGTTCTCCTGCAGTTCTTCTTTGTCTTCTTCATCTTTAATTTGGTTGGCGGCCAAGAATTCCTTCCACGTTTTCCCTCTTCTCTGTAACTCATGCTCAACAAGAATTTTAACTAGCCCAAAGTGATATAAGCTCTTGTCTTCATTTCCCTTCTACTTTTGGATGGTCTTCGACATCTTGGTTAGGCTTTGCAATAGGAAGTATGGTAGACTGATAACACACTGCCTTTTCAAGTGTAGCAGTAGTTTAATATGGTACAGATAAATAATACTGTAACGACCTTCACAAGTTACGAATTTTTGGAGGATATAGACCATCTCGTCCCAGGGATGCACCAGCCAACTCCTTGGGACGCCTTTCTTCCAATTACCTGATGAGACTTTGGATCTGGACATAAATTGAGTCCATGACTTCTCTTTAAATTGCTTTGTCTTGAAGTACTTCTCCCCTTCTGGGCTGACCCCTATTGACTGGGCTATGGTGTCTTCCGAAACCCTGAATGAAAAATTACCTATCAGGGCTTTCTCTCTGTTGAATGTGAAAGCGAATTGTTTGGTAACCTCTTCATTACTTCCACGAAATTTCTCTAAAAAGGGCAGCCACTGTATCTCTTTGAGAATTGAAATGCAATCTTCGTGATACTGGGAACTGTCGAACATGCTCAGCTTGACCCTATTGGTCATTTTGGCAGAGAGTTGTGCTCTAACTCTTCTCTGTTTATGTTTTGCAATTTCAACAAAGAAGTTTCAATTTGTTACCTTTTTGTCTTCCGCCCCAACACTGATGACCTGGTGGTGTCGCTCCCTTAGTAACCCATATGATGCTCGGTTGACTGTCTTGTGATTATGGTGGAAGTCGAACCCGAATGGCTATATTTCCCTTTTGTGGCGCTCACTGCTTTCAATCCTTACTGTGGAAGTCACTGGAGTCGAATGCCAACGTGAAATAACTGAGAATGATGGTGAAATAACCAACTACACTTACTTCATAGCGTATTCATCTTTTGGAACAGAGGAATGGTTGTACTGCTTGTATGGATGCCATCATAGAAGCGCTGGAAGCGTATATGCAGTACTGGGGTATGATTTCAGGGAGTCCTCTGTATCATTTGGCTACGTCGGGTGGTGGAATCATAATTCGGCCGTGTGGGATACAATGAATAAGCCCGCTTAACATTTGTTTCTTTCTTTTTTAAAGAACAGTTCACCACGTGTCCTGCTTCTATTGGTACTCGACCAAATGGAAGATGTTGGTATGGCTGTAAGATCCGATTGACATAACAAAGTTGATATGAAAAGGGGGTAACGAATTTAGAGGTATGAAATAGGTTGGAGTATGAAAGATGATAAGAATTAACAGTAAGATAAGGGATGATGGAAAATGTAGTGTCTTTGAAATTGATCATAACAGTCACAGTTATTAAATTCAACATTAAAAATTAATCTAAGAAATTAAATGTTAAGAATAAGGAATACATTACACTTTTGTTAGTTGTTCAAGCGTTGCATTGGCATGCTGAGTAGGACTAGTCTCTTTTGACTATTCTTTGTTGTTCATAACAGGTCCCCTGAGATAGATTCGAATGCAACAGGTCCCTCTGAGATCTTGAAGATGTTCATGCAGCTCCTTTGAAATCCGGAGAAAGAATTATATGTATACAGGTTCCTTGATCTTTGGTATTTGATGAAGTCTTGGTGCCCAACAATCTATGGATCCTTGTAGAAACTTGATGAAGCTTTGTTGAAGTAACAGTCTCTTAACAGGTCCCTTTTATGTGTCTTAAACAGGTCCCATTACTGCTGGTGTTGGTAACATGGTCTTCTGGACAGAACAGGCCCCCCTGCATAATGTTTATAACTAGGTCCCTCTGAGATAAAACAATGATAAAACAAATTTATTGAAATCTGGAATGCTGAAACAAACTGCTTTGGAAATTTACAGTGAGGAGATGAGATAAGAAATCTTTAATAATTTACAATGGAGAGATAAAAGAACAAAATGCTGATGCTTCTCTCCCCCACTAAAGTTTGACTTGTCCTCAAGTCATTATTCAGTTGATAAATCAAACAGGGAACAAAAGAAAAGGAATTCTTACCCGCCAACGAATTGGTTTTCAAGTAAGAATTCGGGGTTAGAGTGTGCCAGAGTCTGGTTTTCACATCTAACCCATTGTTATTTTTTTATTTTTTTTTGTTGTGTTTGTTTGTTTGTTTTTTTTTTTTTTTTTTTTTTTTGTGTTTGTTTGTTTTTTTTTTTTTTTAATTTCTAAATTGAAATGAAATGAACTAAGGCAGGGATACTGCAGCTGAAGGTTGCAGTATCTCAACCTCTCTTTGTTGAGATACTGTTTGGAGAAAATTTTGCTTGCTGATGGGCTTAGTGTAAAGTTTCAGGCGATGACCGTTGACAGTAAAGGAATGACCTTCTCCATCAATAGTTTTGAGCTTGACTGAACCATTGTCATAAGCCTGAATAATTTGGTATGGGCCCATCCAATGGGTGGTAAACTTGGCTTTATGATCTCTGAATTTAGAGTAAAAAAGTAAAGCCTAGTCACCTTCCTTGAACTGCTTCTTCTTGATATGTGCATCATGCCATTGCTTCCTTTGTTTTTGCATGAGGATTGTGGTTTCCTCTGCTTGCTGCCTCATCTCATCCAGTTGGTTCAACTGTTGAATTCTTTCTTGTTGTGCTTGGTCCAGGTCAATTTGCAAATCTGCAGCCAGTTTAAAAGTATGTATTTGAAACTCAATAGGAAGCATTACCTCTTTGCCATACACCAACTGATATGGTGTAAATCCTGTAGTATTCTTCCACATAATTTTGTAAGCCCAGAGTGCATCTTTGAGCTTCTCTTCCCAATTCTTCCTGTTCATTGCCACAATTTTAGTAATGATCCCTTCCAAAGTTTTGTTTGTGGATTCCACCTGCCCATTGGCCTGTGAATGGTAAGGTGTACTTCTTCTATGCTTGATTTGGTATTTGTCTGTGATGTCCTTCACTAACTTTGAAGTGAATTGAGTACCTTGATCAGTCACTATCTCCCTTGGTACTCCATACCTTACAAAAATCTCTTCAAAAAGGAAATTTACCACTGTTTGTTCGGTGGTTCTAACCAGTGCTTTTGCTTCAGCCCATTTTGTTACGTAATCAGTACATACTAAGATGTACTTCTTACCATTGGAGGTTGGGTTAATGGGTCCTATGAAGTCAAGAGCCCATTTTTCAAATGGCTCTAAGTGTACTTGGGGCTGAAGTGGCATCTCATCTGTGGCTGTTGGCCTGCCCATTCGTTGGCAGCTGTCACAACTCTTCACATACTTCTTGGAATCCTTGAAAATGGATGGCCAGTAGTATCCAAGACTAAGAATTTTGAATGCTGTTCTCTTAGCTGCAAAATGCCCACCACACGGTTCATCATGGCAAGATTTTAAAATATCAATTATCTCATCATTTCTTACACATCTTCTAATAATCATATCATAACCAATGTAAAATAAATCGCCATTAATCCATGAGTATCGAGCACTTTGTTTGACTAGTCTCTTCTTTTCCTTTGGAGTAAAGTATGGAGGTGTCCTTCCTGTAGACAAATAATTTTCCAAGTCAGCATACCAAGGATTCACTATGGAAATTGCAAATAAATTTTCATCTGGGAAAGAATCTTCAACCGGAACAACCTCACCTGGATTTTGCAGTCTAGAAAGAAAATCTGCCACCTGATTCTCTTTACCTGGTCTATCTAACACTGTGATGTTAAATTCCTGTAACAATAATAACCATCTGGTAACTCTGCCACTAGTTATTGGTTTATTCATTAAATGTCTAATGGCAGAATGATCAGTATGTACAAAGACTTCATAACTAGTTATATAATGTCGGAATTTATTCACAGCATATATGATGGCAAGTGTTTCCTTTTCTGTGACTGTGTAGTTTGACTCTGTAGGTGTTAGATTTTTGCTAATGAAATAAATGGCATAATTACAAGATTACTCTTTTTGGCCTAATGAGGCACCCACTGCAGTGTCAGATGCATCTGTAAAGATATGAAATGGTAGGCTCCAATTAGGCCCTCTTAAGACTGGGGCGGTTGATAACTTCTTTTTGAGTGCTTCAAATGCTTGCTGGCAGTTCTCATTCCAATTGAAAAGTACATCTTTTGTTAGAAGTTTAAACAAAGGTAAAGCTATTTTACTAAAGTGTTCAATAAATCTTCTGTAATAGCTTGCATACCCAAGGAAACTTCTTACCTCTCTTTGATTCTTTGGAATTGGCAAATCAACAATGATCTGGATTTTTGCTGGGTCAACTTTGATGCCTTGAAGAGAAATATAGTGGCCTAATACTATCCCTTCGTTTAACATCATAAAGCACTTTTCATTGCTCAGGGACAGATTAGCTTCAATACATCTTTTCAAAACTCTTTCAAGGTTCTCTAATGCATGTTCAAATTAATTTCCGTACAATGAAAAATCATCCATGTAAACTTCAACACAATCATGAACTAAATCAGCGAAAATAGCTAATACAACTCTCTGAAATGTAGCTGGAGCATTGCAAAGTCCAAATGGAAAAACATTATAAGCATAAGTGCCCCAAGGACAGGTGAATGTGGTTTTTTCCTGGTCTTCTGAGGCTATCTTGATCTGGTTGTAGCCACTGAAACCATCAAGAAAAGAAAATGATGATTTCCCAGCTAAGGTGTCTAACACTTGGTCAATAAATGGTAGTGGAAAATAATATTTGAGCGTTGCTTTGTTCAATTGTCTGTAATCAACACAAATGCGCCACTTACCATTTTTCTTGGGCACTATAACCAATGGGGATACCCATTGACTGTCAGAAATAGGATATATAAAATTAACTCTCAACTGTTTTTGCAATTCTTCTCTGACAATATCCTAGAGCATGGGGTTCATTCTTCTCTGCGGTTGCCTCACTGGTTTGATAGTACTATCTGTATAAATATGGTGAGTGCATGTGTCGGGGTGAATCCCATGCATATCGGTGTAGTCCCAAGCAAATTATTTCTGGTATTTTCTCAATAGTCGAATCAATTTCTCTTGCTGAGATGAGTCTAGGTGATTGCCTATGTTCAGAGTTTTCCCTGGACTAATCTCTATGATCTGACTCTGTGTGTTTGTGATGGATTGAACTAGAAAAATATCGTGAAATGTGGTTTGCAAAGATTGAATGGTGCATGTTTCTTGAAAATTTTGGGCTAAAAGTACATCTGCAGCATGATATTGGTCGTTTCTCAAATTTTCGGAAATATCAGGTTGAGAAAGGAACAATTCTACCAAATCATTATTATTTTGTTCTTGGAAATCATAGATTTGGTCAATGCTAAAAACAGATTGTACTTCTTCTTTATCATTGTATTTATCATCAAGCCACAAATTGTGTGTTACTACTGGTGATTGTGCCGATGGATAAAGAGTGAGTTGTTTTCTTTCGGTCCCTCTTGAAATGATCATGTTGCCTGATCGACATCCTATGAATGCATCAGCAGTCGCTAACCATGGTCTACCAAGGATGATAGGGTGCCCTTCTAAATTGGATTTGGGTTGAAGAACTAAGAAGTCCACTGGGTACTCCCAAGAGTCTAGTGAAACAATTATGTCCTCCAAAATCCCTTCAGGAATCACTTTAGACCTATCAGCTAGTTCTAGAACAATCGTTGTGTGTTGCAAATTTATGAGCTGGAGTGTTCTCATGGTTTCAAGGGTCATGACATTTATTACGGCCCCAAGATCTATTAAAGTGTTTGGAATCTGTATGTTGTTAATGATTGTAGTAACTCTGGGGATACCAGGATCAACACACTTTTCCATTGAGATGGTATTTGTCATAAGGCCAGCTAAATGTCCTATAACATGAATGGTTTGTGGATCAATCCTTTTCCTAGTGGGCTTCTTAAGACACATTTATTTGATTGCTTTAGTGTATATGGGAATGTCTTTTATGGCTTGCAGTAGCGGAATTTTTATATAGACATTCTTGAGCTCATCTAAAACATCAAACTGTGGTATAGACATTGGAAGTTTCATTTGGACCAATCGGTCTGGAAAAGGTGGATGCAATGGTTGCATCTGCTTATCTTTGGTATCATCTTTTGGTTTTCTTTGATTTGTCATTTCATTTTCATTTTCTGTGTTTTCTTCTTGTTTATCTGTTATTGGAGAATCTTTGTGGAGTACCCTACCAGACCTCAAGTTGATATTTTGCAAGGGTAGTGTGGGATATGAGGTTCCCTCTTCTACATTGTAGGCTGGCCTCTCTGCTCTGTTATTTGGATTTGGGACAGTTTGAGCAGGAATTTGAGTAGGTCTGGGAGGTTGTGAGTTAGATGGAAATTGCAGTTGTGGTGGATTTATTGGTGGAGGAGCAGGCAGTGCTTGTTGAGTAGGTTGAGGTTGGTAAACAACTTGCTGCTGAGGATACTGCTGATATGGTTGAGAATGTGATGAATACGGCTGATGATATTGTTGATATGGTTGTGAATATGGTTGGTATGATTGAGGATATGTATGATAGGATTGAGAGTATTGTTGAGATGGTCTCCACTGTTGCTGTGGGTGATTTTGGTGCTGCCATGGCATGGGTACATTCCATGAATTCTGAGCATACATTTGATCATTTACAGGAAATTGCAGATTTTGATTTGGAAACATACCTTGAGGTGCTGGCCTTGGCTGCCATGGTGTCTTTGTGCCTATGTAATACACGTTTTCCATCTCTGCATTAGCTACCATATTACAGTTCTGCAAAACCTTAACTTTAGGACAATCAAATATATCATGATGTTCAGTACAGAAAGCACAAACTTGGATGTTTTCTAATGGGCAGTCTTTTAAGGCATGTTTCTTCCGGCATTTTGGGCAGAAGATAGCCATTATCTGATCTTCATCTTCTTGTTTCTTCTTAGCTTTTAGAGTGTCAATTTGGTTCCCTAGGGTGCTTAACAGATCTGTTTTAAACTCTTCTAACAGATTCCCTATTTCAGCCCTTGTGACACTTGCTGAAGCAGATTTTGTGACTTTGGATGACAGGGTTCTTTTTCCAATTTTAGCTTTGCTCCTTGAATACTTTTCGCATAATTCAGCGATTTCTTCAAAAGGTAAGGTAGAAATGTCACCTTTTCCCATCAAATTAAGATCATCCATGTATTCCTCTCGGATTCCTTTCAAGAATATTGTGCGGATCAAATCAAGAGGCATAGTTCGGTGTTTAGATTTTTGTAAGTTGTAGACAAACCGTTCTAAGTATTCCTCTAAGGTTTCATCCTCTTGTTGGCTCATTCTAAAGATATCATCTTTGGAATCTTTGGATCTAAAATAAGGTTGATATTTCCTTAGAAATATTCTTCTCATGCCATCCCAATCAACTATCGCATGCTCACCAAGCCTCATGAACCATCTTAAGGCTGATGCCTTTAATGTCGCTGGGAAAAGGCTAAGCCTATGGGCATCATCTGTGTAACCATATGTTCGACATACAATGTCAAACTCGAACAAGAATGAGTATAGATCTTCCGAAGCCATACCATAAAAGTTTGGTAGCACGGATGGAGGTATGTTTTTCATTTTGATCTCATCATCTTCTTGTGGTTCATGTATAGGAAACTTAAAAGTTGACTCTTCTTCGTCTCTCTATCCTTGATTTGGTACTGATCCATCTCCTTCCTCAGCCATTCTAATAGGTTTCTCTGTGTCAGTGTCACTTGTCTTAAAGAGGAGATTAAAGAAAGATTGTTCGGTCACTGTGCTACTTTCTCCTTGTGTGGAGGATTTAGGAAAGTGTTTCTTTTGCGATTTATATGCTAATAAAGTTTGCCTTTCGATGAGAGTAAGTCTTTGTCCTGACTTTTGTTTATCCTCTAATGCTTGTATGGTGACTTCCTCAGCTGGTGTTGTATTCCCTAAAGAGTCTGCTCCTGATGATGGGTTAGTTTTTGGATGGTGGGGGGTTCTTATGAATCTACCTTGATTGTCTCTAAATCTAGGCATAAATGAACATGATTTCTAAATCTATGTTTTTGCTCGTTTTTGTTTATTGAATTTTTTTCTTTTTCTTTTTTAAATCCTTTAAGTACGCCTCCCCGGCAACGGCGCCAAAATGTAGTGTCCTATCTAGGGTGCTAAATTGAGCTATATTTATTATCGACCATGATGCGTAGACTTAGAGGCATGCGTCTACAATATATAGACATAAAGGATTATTAGCTAAGTGGTTATGATGGTAGGTTACAGGACTTCTTTACGGAAGATTGAGGTGTGTTACCTCTCACCCAAACACTTAGGTCACTTAGTTCATCTACCTAATTAAAAAACTGTCATTCAATTCATCTACCAAATTAAAACACTGTGTATCACTTTAAACCAAGATTTCAATCTCCTTACGGAGACACTGTGCATAAAACCCCTGTTCAGCAAATACTCAGCATTCAACTAATATTCATGAAAGATAAAGACATACTGAAATCATAAGCATACTTTAAAATGATAACAGAGTTCATGACATTGCTTTAAAAGACAACAAAGGATCGAATCCCTTACAGGATACGATTCACGATCTCAGTGATGAACTGTTCAAGCACTATCATAAACATCACTCATACGCATTCTAGTGAAATCAAAAACCAATTCTAATTGTTGTGCATATCATTTAATACCCTAAGTTGCGAATAAAAAGAAATGACAGTATACCAGTTCAACGCAGGGCCCGTCCGCGTTTTCAAAGGTATACTGGACTGTGATCAACCAATTATAGAATCAATATGAAATCGTGACTGCAACTGAGTTTTTCGTATTACGTTTCAACCAAAGCTCTGTTTCGATAACGATACATTTCTTTTTTTGAAAAACAATAACCACTGTGTTTACATATGTCTTGCTAAAAACTAACACCGCATACATTTGGAATGTACATTCATTAAGCGGCTGTTGCCGCTTTTATCATGTCATGACTTTTTAAAATGTTTCTATTCTGAACTGATTTCAAAAAGGAACAAAACTAAATCAGTTTAGAATGCTATGCTGTTGCTGCCTTTGTCGCCAACATGCTTGCTTTGACCATCGTTGACCGCGCATGCAGGAGGGTCGGTTCTGCTGTAGGATAGGTATTCGTCCATGCTTGGACATTCTACTTTTCATCCCTACCCTTCGCTCTAGCCTAGCTGTCATGCCATATGTCAAACAATAAACCAATTACAGGATGTTGTAACTTCCTGTAGTCATTTTATAAAAAATTCCTAATTCTTTAACATAAAACTCCTAAATCAATTTTAATGCATTTTAATAACTATAGTACTATTAACTAATCAATTTCAAGGGATCTAAGAGATGTATGACGGAAAGAGGTAAGCAAATGATATGTTTTAGGAGGAGAAAGGAGGTCATGGGATGGTACCAACAACATGTTTACAAGAATCCATGATTTATATGGTAATTTTTATAGGCATTTACAAATTATTTTGGACTATTTTCAAATTCGTATAGAATATTCACTTCCCCTCATGATCATTTCCCTCTTATATGTACTCCCCTATAGGACATTCTCCACCCATTAATTGCTTACACTAGTAGTGCCCTACCCTCTTCTCATAATACTCAAAACCTTTCTCTTTTAGGCCAACACCAAGATCACATTTGCACAAACATAAGTCACCCTAGTTTTCATTGACACTTTTCTCCATAATACTACCTACAACCATACAACTTGAATCATCCATGAATACCTTACCAAAATATTTCCTTTTCATTCCATTTATAACACCAATGACTAGCCTTCTTTCCCCATTAATTTTAACCACCCACTTCCACTCAACGATAAGGATAAAATTGAACATATTTCAAATTCAAACTCAACAATGTGGTCACCGATAACTCCTCTTTCATTTCCCTCCAATCCTTTGTTTAGAGCCTCTTCCATATACCATCCTCATAAACCATTAGCTTGCATTTTATTTTTACATCCCCACTCCATACCGGATTCTATGGATATCTTCTCACAACCAAATTTAAGCTTTAGTCTAGCCCACATATGACTATTGGAATCCAACTATTGGTACCACAATATATGCTTTCACATTTCTTCTCTCATCCCATAGTAGCCTATCCTTAACTCATTTCCCTATTTACACTACTCCCTACCAAACGTAACGATAAAAGTGTAATGTCATAATTTTAAATGGTTGGAATGATTTTAACTTAATCTTGCATATGCTTAAATATTTTTCATAGATATTTTTGTTATGACTTATTTAAGCCACCTAGATCTAGAAAACCACCTCATATATAATAGCAAAAATGTTCCACCCTACAATCTATGAATTAGAAAGAGTTGAGCTAGCACTCCTCTTGCTACCCTTCACTATTTCAAAAGAAGGAAAAAGTTGAATGGGTAGGAGAGAGTTGTTTTTTGAGGTATAGAGGAGATAAAAAACAATATTTTAGATTTGAATATGAGGATTACTAGACCATGGGACAAAATATCTCGTGAAAGCAAGAATTATAACCTTTTGAATGAAAGAGGAAAGGAAGAAACTACAAGGAAGATGAATAAAGTAATAATATGTAACAATAGAGAGAACATTTTTTTAGAGAGATAACCTTACAATACTTGGATAAAGATGATCATAAATCTATCAAAGAACTAAGAAAATGTTATTGGTGTTCAATATATAAATGGAGAGTAGTTGGATTCTTTATGACCATGTAATATTCCCTCTAAATAAAATTCTACTAAGGTAAATTCTGAAATTTTTTGCAATTTTGATGATGAACAATTTTGGGCCAAAAACTTAGGGAAAGCAGGTGTGTGGCATCAAATTAAATCTTGGAAGAAAAGGGAGGCTGCAAACATTAGAGCTAAAAGGAAAAATCCATTGCAAAGTGGAATTTGGGGGCCACTCCAAGAGGGAATTTGAATTCCCTTGAAGAATTCAACTTGGAGGAAAGGGAGAGAGAAGGAGGTTAAATTTTGAGCCCGCAAGGAGGAAGGAGGAGCAACGATTATAAATAGAAGGTGAGGCCTCCATTTTGGGACTTTTTTTGCCAATTTCAAATCTGAATCACTGTTCGCTTGTGCTGCTCGGCCAAGTCAACTAGTGTTGCTTAGCACAAAGGTTTATTGGCAAGAATCTCACCTCTACCTTTAGTGAAATACGAGTGTCACCCTAGGAGAGCAGAGAGGATTCCATCCATGAATATTTGAGGAGATTAATTTGCAAAACCCACTTCAGCTAGCGCATGCTACTAAGGGTGTGGAAGTAGGAGTCATGGAGCTCATCACAACTAGTTTAGTGGGTGTTTGGGATGATGATTTTTTGAGGATATTCCTTTGCTTTGGAGGGTAGTTTGGGGCCATCCTTGAGAGTTGAAGTGAAGGTAGTTTGGGAGGGACAAATTTCTTGTTGAGGTTGCAACAAGATGATGGAGCTTAGTGAAAAGAGTCGCCTTCACTAAGTGGGCCCGCAGGCAAATTATGGCGCAAGTTCTATTTTTGATCACAGTGTGGATGATCACAGTGTGAGTGATCACAGTGTGAGTGATCACAATGTGGGTGACCACAGTGTGGGTGATCAAAGTCTATTTTTAGACTGGCTGTCAAAAATAGAAAAGTCAAATATTATCGTCTCATAATAATATTTGGACTATAAACTTGATCTTATTCTCTTGTAGCACTTCAGTTTGAGCTACAGATGTGGGCCATGCAGCTGTCAGAAGGAAGTACACTTTTCTTATGAGTCAGTTGAGTTGTTGCATGCATGACTTCAGTTAGAACTCAATCAATTGAGTTTGGTGGAGCTGATTGTGGAGTTGATGGAGTTGTGTTCAGTTTGACTTGGTTAAACTAGTTTTAGTTAGTCTAACTGCAAATAGACTAATGATGAGTTGTTAAACTAATTATTAACTCATAATACAACTATAGAATACATCAGTTAACTCAGTTGCATGTCAGTGCATGTTCAATTCAGCAGGGACAGGTGTTAGAGAATCAGATTGCTATTAGTTGTGACTATAGTTGTGCATCAGATCTTGCACAATCAAGGGATTGAGTATGCCAATGAGTTTGCTCATGTATTTGCCCAGTTTGTAGCTTCTGCTCACGTCTTACACATTGTGAGTGATTCTTTGGAGGTGAAAAACGAGTTTGGTAGACCATTCTCATTCATTCTTGAGCAGGTATTGAGCAGTGGAGGCAGGCAAGCAGTGGAATAGATTTGGAGATCAGATCTTAGCTGTATTGTGTGTAACAGGTGGAGCTGGTACTGGATTGCTTATGATAAGCATTGTACTTTGTAATGTTACATGGTCTCAATCATTAATATACAGATAGTGTGGGGTTTTTAGCGAGATGCTTTCCCCGGGTTACATACTGTGTTAATGTGTGAATGCTCTTGATGTTTTATTGTTATTGATGCTGCTATATTGATGATCAGTGTAGAGGAGCTTATGTATTGTGTATGTATTCCGCAATAGTACATGATCAGGATAATCTCTGTTGAATATGTGTTAAATTATTCAAAATTTCTACATGGTATCAGAGCGAGCTAGATAATTGTAGAAAAAAAGTTTCTACATGGTATCAGAGCTGCTTGGTTTGTAAAAGATATTTTTACAGGATATCAAGCGAGGATTGATCATCAGATCTACTACTCAGGAAGTGTTTACATTCTATTTCTTCAGGCAGAGTCTGTAATTGGGCCAGGTAGCCTCTGGATTCATCCTTCCTTTGGAAGGTGAGATATCCGGTGAATGCCCATACAGTCAATCTCTGTACGAGAAATATTGTGTTCTCACGAATCTTAGATCCGAGGCAGTTGAGTTGGAGCTGGTGGAATTCGAATTTGCAGCAGTGTTGTTGAAATGTCTTTCAACGGATTGCGAATGTTATTCCAAAGCAAGAGCGACCTGGCGCTCAAGGATAAACTCAGTAACAATAAGTATGAGAATGGATCTTCATCAAAGGTATTTGATGAAGAGAATTGTGCTTTGGCTGCCAAAGCAAAGAAAGGGAAGAGCAAGAAAGCTTCTCAGTCTGGTGCGAAAGGCAAGAAACAGGATATGTCCAAGGTGAAGTGTTTTCATTGTCACCAGCACGGACACTATGCCACTAATTGTCCGCAGAAGAAGAAGAACAAGCAGGCTGCTGGATCTTCAGCAGGAGAGGCTCTAGCCTCACAGTTTGAGCTTGATTTTTCATTGATCGCATGCTTGGTTTCAAGTGTGATGGGATCAATGTGGTTCTTGGACAGTGGTGCGTCTTTTCACATGACGGGAGATAGAGATTTGTTCTCTGATCTGGAGGACAAAGATCTTGGAGTGCACATCAAGATGGGCGATGATGGTAGATACAATGCGACCGGTATCGGTACCATTTCCTTTGAGAGGGAGTCTGGTAAACCCTTCATATTGAAGGAAGTCATGCATGTTCCAGGATTGACGAAGAATCTCATCTCAGTGGCGATGTTAGAAAACAAGGGGTATGATGTTGTTTTCAGCGAGGGAAAGGATTTCCTGCGCAGCAAGACAACTGGTGAGACCCGGAAGATAGGGGTTCGAGTGAGGAACCTTTATCAGTTGCATGTAGATGGATGCGCAGAAATGGCGGGCAAGGCAGAAGGATTGGTGAGCCGGGATGATGGCGAGTTGTGGCACAGGAGATTGGATCACCTTCACCATGGAGCCTTGAAGATACTGCAGCAGATCACTACAGGGCTTCCTAAAGGCACACTTGCACAGTCAGATCAGTGCAAGGGGTGTACTTTGGGGAAGTTTGTGAAAGACACCTTTCATGAGAAGGATAGTCGCGCCACGACGATCCTTGAGAGAATTCACACAGACGTGTGTGGACCTTTCTCAGTTGCTTCGACAGCAAAACACAGGTATTATGTGATTTTTGTTGATGATTTCTCTCGTAAGTGCTGGATCTTCTTCATGCAGAAGAAGAGCGAGACATATTCAAAGTTCTGTGAATTCAAAGCACTGGTCGAGAAGGAGTCGGGGAAGAAGGTGAAGGCTCTTAGGAGTGATAATGGTGGTGAATACATCTCGGACGAGTTCAAGGATTTCTGCAAGACAAAAGGGATTCGTAGAGAGCTCATAGCTCCCTATAACTCACAGCAGAACGGGGTAGCTGAGCGGAAGAACAGAATGATTGTGGGTGCTGCACGGGCATTGTTGCATGATCAGGGCCTACACCTTCACTTGTGGGCGGAAGCATGCAATACAACAGTTTATGTGCAGAACCGTTGTCCTCATAGTATACTTGGCATGAGTACACTTGAGGAGACTTATTCTGGTAAGAAGCCTGATCTTTCTCATTTGAGGATTTTTGGTGCTAACGTTTACGTGCATGTGATGAAGGATGCCAGGAAGAAGTTGGAGCCGACCGCAGAGGTTGGGATATTTGTGGGGTACACTGATACGCCCCACAACTATCGTGTGTATTTGCCAGACAGTGGTAAAACTGTTGTGCGACGGGATATAAAATTTCAGGAGGAGAAAGCCATGAAGTGTTCGCTTGAGAGGGAGCTACACTTGCATGCAGATGAGGAGCTATTAGTTCCTAAGGATGAGCTTCAGGACGTGGATCAGCCACAGGACGAGGTTCATGGAGTGGAAGAGACCACTCATGCAACGCCAACCATCAAAGGGCGAAAGCGCTTGACAGAAGCTGAGCGACTGGCTCAAGATGCAGAGAAAGTTGTAGGACCACCTACAGCCCAACGCAGGCAGAGACAGTCACCTGATCGGTACACTGGATACATGGCTCTGATGAGCAAGTGTGTTGTGACTGAGCCATCCTCTTTCAAGGAAGCTGTGGAGGATCCCGCATGGGTAGACGCCATGGTGGAAGAGTATGATTCTATTGTCAGAAACAGTGCATGGGAGATTGTTCCTAGACCGGAAGGGAAATCAGTGGTGGGTTCGAGATGGATCTACAAGGTCAAGCAGGTAGCTGACGGGAGTGTGGAGAAGTACAAGGCAAGATTTGTTGCCCGAGGCTTTTCACAGATAGAGGGGATCGATTATGAGGAGACCTTTGCACCTGTCGCAAGGTATTCTTCCATACGGACAATTCTTGCTATCCCAGTGTAGATGGGATGGCACATTCATCAGATGGATGTGAAGACTGCGTTCCTCAATGGAGTCATTGAGGAGGAGGTGTACATTGAGCAGCCCGAAGGCTTTGAGGTCTTCAGCAGCGAGTCGCATGTGTGCAGGCTCAAGAAAGCGCTGTATGGGTTGAAGCAAGCACCACGTGCTTGGTACACATGGATAGACATCTATTTCATAGGACTTGGATTCTCCAAGAGCGAGGTGGATCCTAACCTATACCAGATTGTGGTGGAGGGTAAGTTGCTTATCATTGTACTGTATGTTGATGATTTGATTCTAACGGGTGATGAGCTGTTGATACTGTCATGCAAGAAGGATCTTGCTACAGAGTTTGAGATGAAGGATTTGGGCCTCCTTCACTATTTCCTAGGATTGGAAATATGGCAGCGCAGTGGTGGACTGTTTGTTTCTCAGGGCAAGTATGCTCGGGAGATACTGGAGAAGTTCAACATGCATGGCTGCAAGCCTGTTGATACTCTTCTTCCTGGAGGTTGGAGGAAGGAGGATGCCACTTCGGGAGAAGAAGTGGATGCCACTGTTTATCGACAGTTGGTGGGGTCGCTGATGTATTTGGTCAATACACGACCTGATATATGCTATGCAGTTAACCAGCTTTCACAAGCTATGGTTAAGCCTACCAAGCTCTTCTGGAAGGCGGACAAGCATGTATTGTGCTACTTGAGAGGCACATCGGGATATGGTTTGTGGTACAGACAGGAGGATGAGGTGAAGCTATGTGGCTTCACGGATGCAGATTGGGTAGGGAGCCCAACGGACAGAAAGAGCACATCAGGAGGGGTCTTCAGTATTGGATCGACAGCAGTTTCTTGGTACAGCAAGAAGTAGAGATCCGTGGCACTCAGTTCAGCGAAGGCCGAGTATATGGCAGCAAGTTTGGCTGCATGCGAGGCTATATGGACGAGGAAGATCCCGGCTGGTTTGTTCGGTTCTCATTTGGATCCTACTGTGATTTACTGTGATAACCAGAGTTGCATTAAATTCTCAGCTAATCTTGTATTTCATGATAGATCTAAGCATATTGACATCAGGTACCATCATATCAGAGATTGTGTGCAGCGGAGGATCATGTTGCTTTCATAAATTCCAACGGAGGATCAGGATGCTGATATTCTGATGAAGGCTCTCACCAGGAGCAAATTTGAGTACCACCGAGGCAGGATAGGGGTTGCTGATAATCCATATCTTGTCGAGAGGGAGTGTTGAGATTGCAACAAGATGATGGAGCTTAGTGAAAAGAGTCGCCTTCACTAAGTGGGCCCGCAGGCAAATTATGGCGCAAGTTCTATTTTTGATCACAATGTGGATGATCACAGTGTGAGTGATCACAGTGTGAGTGATCACAATGTGGGTGACCAAAGTGTGGGTGACCACAGTGTGGGTGATCAAAGTCTATTTTTAGACTGGCTGTCAAAAATAGAAAAGTCAAATATTATTGTCTCATAATAATATTTGGACTATAAACTTGATTTTATTCTCTTGGAGCACTTTAGTTTGAGCTACAAATGTGGCCCATGCAGCTGTTAGAAGGAAGTACGCTTTTCTTATGAGTCAGTTGAGTTGTTGCATGCATGACTTCAGTTAGAACTCAATCAATTGAGTTTGGTGGAGTTGATTGTGGAGTTGATTGTGGAGTTGATGGAGTTGTGTTCATTTTGACTTGGTTAAACTAGTTGTAGTTAGTCTAACTGCAAATAGACTAATGATGAATTGTTAAACTAATTATTAACTCATAATACAACTATAGAATACATCAGTTAACTCAGTTGCATGTCAGTGCATGTTCAGTTCAGCAGGGACAGGTGTTAGAGAATCAGATTGCTATCAGTTGTGACTATAGTTGTGCATCAGATCTTGCACAATCAAGGGATTGAGTATGCCAATGAGTTTGCTCATGTATTTGCCCAGTTTGTAGCTTCTTCTCACGTCTTACACATTGTGAGTGATTCTTTGGAGGTGAAAAACGAGTTTGGTAGACCATTCTCATTCATTCTTGAGCAGGTATTGAGCAGTGGAGGCAGGCAAGCAGTGGAATAGATTTGGAGATCAGATCTTAGCTGTATTGTGTGTAACAGGTGGAGCTGGTACTGGATTGCTTATGATAAGCATTGTACTTTGTAATGTTACATGGTCTCAATCATTAATATACAGATAGTGTCGGGTTTTTAGCGAGATGCTTTCCCCGGGTTACATACTGTGTTAATGTGTGAATGCTCTTGATGTTTTATTGTTATTGATGCTGCTATATTGATGATCAACGTAGAGGAGCTTATGTATTGTGTATGTATTCCGCAATAGTACATGATCAGGATAATCTCTGTTGAATATGTATTAAATTATTCAAAATTTCTACATTTCTCCCCAACAGGAAGAACGTAGAATTTTCAGGAGGGAGGGTGTGCAAGGGTAGAAGTAAGAGGAAAAGTGGGAAGTTTGGGCTTGGAGATAGGCCAAACCTTTTTGGGTACTTTCAAGTTGTGGAAATATGCTTATGACTACATTTTCATAAAGTTCTAGGCACTATTTTGAGTAGGACGTCCAGTTCCATTCAACATCTAGCGACAAAGTTCTGGGTAAGTTTGAGCTGCAATTTTAGGCCAATTTCAACACTTGATCCTACTCATTCTCACCTAGATGTTGTGTGGCTTGTTGTAGAAACTCCCGGTTCTATGGATCTCATCCTATTGTACTTGAATTCCCATGCATAATTAATAAAATGGCTCAGAACTATTGCCCATATTTTGTAGTTTTCTGATTTTTGCTCTTGTTCATATTTTTATGTGTTGTAGTTCAGTTCATGCACCTCTTATTTGCAGTATTTTCCTACTTTGGAATATTACAGTGGTATTAGAGTCATGATCTAGCCAACTATGGGAAAAACCCTTTTCTATGATCCCATAAGACAAGCAAATGTAACCTACCAAGGACAAAGATACAGGAGTGGAGAATGAGAATTACATATCAGTCTGAACCTGGAGATTCTTGAGCAGAGAATAGAAGAGAAAAACATGGGGGATACCAATAGAGATGAAGCAACCTTCTAGACCCTTTTGAAGGTCCTAAATGAGGTAGCACAAGGGCATAGGGATACGACACAGGGGCAAAGGGATATGTTGGTTGAGATGAGACAAAAAAATCATAACAAGGGAAACCACGGGGAGTTTATTATAGGAGAGGGCTCAGGCAGCTCTCATCATGATGAAAATAGCAACCCCTGGAGTTATGCCCACACTTATATTGGACCACTCAGGTCTACTATGCTCATGTTTCTCAGTGCAGCAACTGGAGGGAAGGCATACATGGATGAGATTCCCTTAGGGGATTATTTTCATGAGTATCAAACTATGGGAATAGAATTTTGCAATACTATAAAATTACAAGATTTTTTCCAGCTCAAGAATGGAAATAAAGGAAAAGGGACCAATAGAACATCTGCGAATAATTCTAATTTGCAACACACAGTTGGGAGTTTATTCCTTCCTACATTTTATGACTCCTCTAAATGCACCACTAGGGCATGGGTGGAAAAAATGGACGCCTATTTTCACCTTAACCAAATGACAGAAGTGGAAGAAATTAAAGTAGCTACTTTGCATTTGGAGGGAGATGCTCATGATTGGTGGTACCATGGGCTATCTACGTTGGGGCATGCTGTCGTAACTTCTTATGAGGACTTTAGTAGGAGGGTGATGGAGCATTTTGACATAAGGGACCCTGAGATGCATTTCAGAGAGTTGACCCAGCTCAAGCAGGCAGGAAGCGCAGAGAAACACATAGTGGATTTTTTGAGGTTGTTCGTGATGGTGCCAGATCTATCAGAGGCCAAGAGAGTTTTTCTATTTGTGGAGGATTTAGGTCAGAATTTTCATGGTTTGGTGAGCTCAAATAAACCTACTTCTCTTCAGGATGCAGGGAGAAAGGCTCGGGACATGTAAGGGGAAATCCCTAAGAATAGACCCCTAGTACCTACGAGACATACCTTTCCACAAAAAGGTAGAGATACTAGATCCACACTGTAGAGGGATATGTCCGGGTGTGGGAAGTTGGATGATGAGACGAAGAGAGAACTCTAGAGAAGGAAGTTGTGGTTCACGTTCCTAGAGCCTGTTAACACTCAGGTTGTTCCCTTTGACTCCCAAGGGAATACAGCCGAAGTAACCACAAACCAACTTTGGATTACAGGTTCTAGCCTACCTACAATCAGAGAGGGCTCTCTCTTTTGATTTAGCTTTGTTTTTTAGGATTTTAGGCTAGTTATGAAGTATAAGGTTTTGTTTGAATTTTGGTTGTCATCTGTTGTCTGAAGAAGGGTTTGTAATGATCAAAGAGGGTTTATTCCATTGGGCAAATGGAGTCCATGACTGATTATTACTTAGTGTCTGTGATACAAGAGTGTTACTGCAGAGCCAGATAGGTATCCATGATACAAACCTTTGATTTGAGAAGAAATAGTATAGAATCACACCATGAAAGGCAACAAAGATTTCTTTCTTGGTGATACAGAACATAAAAGGCTGAATCTTATTCAAGAGCAAAAGAGAATTCTCGAATAGAATTTACCATAAAATTAGAGTAAACAGGAGCATTTAAGAATTACATATTTACAGCTAATCTTGAAGAAAACATGGTTAGCAGGAATGATTGAGTTTAGGGTGTCTTACTGGACAAATCCTGAACTATTCATTTTCCTTCCTACTAAGATTATCAAACGTATAGCATAGATGAGTTATGTAAACATATAAAACATAGAGACAGTTAGGAAAACACTTATTGTATCATGAGAAAACACGGGAGTTCTGCAAAAGCCAACAATCCCATCACCACACGTCCAAGCATAGCCAAGTTGAGAAAACCAGCAGCTTCTTGTATTATACTTCCCAGAATATACAGCCGAGTTCTTCAGAACAAATAAACAACAACCCCCAAATAAGCTAAGCGGGGCGTATATATACAAAATTGTCTTTACAAAATATCTGAAATGATTCATTGACTCATAACTTTCTCTACCAACTCTCAAAAATAGTGGATACAATAGTTATTGCTATTAAAGCAGATTGATTACAGCTAGTCATTCCTGTCAGAGATCTTTTGACTTTTGGAGCGTCCTGGGACGGCTGAGCACCTTTGCATTGATTTTAAGAATTCTTGCGTTTATGCTGCCCTATCATGATGTTGTTGCGTTGGACACATTAATTGCATTATCCAGCTGTACCTAGACACTGCCCTTTTTTTATCTAGCTGTCTTCCACTGTTGCTTTAAGTAGATTGGATACATGAGTCACTTTGAAAATGCTGACTTTAGGCCAAAATTAATTTATCAAAGTATAGTTTCTATCATACTCCTCAACCATTCTTCAGTGGGCAATTGGTGCCTCTGCATTTTGATTAGAATTTCATCAGCTTCAGTGTATTTGTAATAATTGGGAGTAACTGCAAAAAGGTGCCTGATCTCATGCTCAATAAAAAATAGATTTTCCAGCTTATCGTAAAGATCCTGCCTAGATGGGGGCCCTGCTTCCTCTGGAGCACTTGCAGATGCTGTTATTTGATTTGTTGCAAATGTGTTGACCCTTTTGGCATAATGTTCATGTGATAATTCTTCCTGCACTAGTCACCAAGATGGGGAGGCCCCTGTTATGTAAAACTGTGATTTTTGCAATAAATTCATTCACTTTTGCTTGTATTTCCTGACACTTTCTCTCCAATGACTGGACATAACTTCTCAGGGTAAGCACCCTTTTTATCAGCAGAATAGTATCAGTCCTGTCTCTAATGCCCATTCCTGCTAGCTGAAGGCCAGTCCGATTGTTAAGGACATTTATCATTCTGTTGGCTATTTCAGGCATACTCCCTAAAGATGCCTTGGCTCTTTGATTTTCAGCTTGAGCTCTGCCCAGAAGATTCATTTGCTCATGAACTGTTTCGATGGACTGCCATTGATCTGTAATAGATTGGCCAATTTTAGCCCATAGAATTTTCTTTACATCAGCTATAGTTTTGTTCATGGTTAATTCATTTTCCAGCTCCTTTATCTTCTTTTCCAGGGTTCTTATTTCTCTTGTCCTCTCAGCCACATTCTGCTTTGATTTATCATATTTCTCTTCCAGTGTAGCCAAATTTTCTTTTGCTACCTTTAGTTCTGCCATCTATGCCTCAAGAGCCTCCAGTTCCTTCCTCATATTCTGCATGTCAAGGCTGGGTGCCTGCTCTGGTGCTGGTGCTGAAGGGCCTGCTTCTGATGTCCTTTCTGGGGGAGGAATTATTACTTGAGGAGTATCCTCAAGATTTATAACCTGCTGAGGTGGCTGAGACACCTGTTCTCCTTCCTTTTGCTTTAGGGCCGCCTCCAAGGCACCCTCTATTTCCACTAGCCTTTTGTGCAAAGCCACCAGCATGGCCGTCACATCTTGATCTCTTCTTTGCTGGGCAACATCTTCAGTCTGAGGGTGAAGGGTTGGTGGTAGCTTAACCAGCTTCTTCAAAGCTGCTATGTCCTCATCTTTCTTCTTCATTAATGCTTGCACTCCCTTAGGGTCATTTGGATCATGGCCCAGTTCTATGATGATTTCTTCCAAGGACTTGATTCTGTTATCCTTGGCCTGAGAGGAAGCTTTCTCTAGCTCCAATTGAGCAGTAGTGTTATTTAGGGAGTTTTGCAACCTATGTGCCAATAGAGTCTTATCAGCCAATGTAGCATAAACCATCTCCCCTGTTTGTTTGTGCAGTTCTATCTGATCCATAGGATGGATGTCCTTGGCAAAGACCTCTAGGTTGGTCCTAATATAGTCGGCAGCTGACTGAGGCTGCAGCATGGTGGGCCTAAAATGACTAAGAGCCATTTTTCCCTCTTGGATATCATAGGCCGACATAAGCCTTTCTTGATTGGTTGGCGCCATCTTGAGCAACTGGTTATAGAGTTGGATTCTAATTGGCTCATTTCTTTTTGTGCCATTTCTTCCCTAGAACATGCCTCCACTAGGGTTCCCTCCTTCCATTCTAACTGATTTGCATATTTTTCAATGTGTGGGATTCTGACATGGTCATAGCTGGCAAGTCTGTATCTGACTCTTCTAAGACTTATAAAATGATTGGGGTCATAGGGTGACCAAAGGAAGCTTGTTTGCAGCTGGAAGCTCTTTAGAATTTTATCTGCTTCTTGCCGTGCTTCTTCTCTTTTGTTGAAAATGAATAGGCCCAGTTGGTGTTTGATTTTGAGCTGTGCTTTCTTATTTCTGCTATGAAAGTGAATCATGTCTGCATTTCCAAATTGCCGGAAATACTATAATGCAAAAAGTCTCATGGGGACATACTTTGGTAGTCTGTAAGGGGCTAGCTCACAGCCATATATTCTAATTACTGTGTGGTCTTGGTAGAAGTACCAATCTCCAATGCTATAATTCTTTGAAAGCTGGAGGATCTTCTGCATATCGTCGGTGAGTCTATGGGGAGGAGAACTCTGTAGCTGAGACAAGGCCAGATAGATGAACAGATTGATGAACTCACAATAGCTGTATGGGGAGCAAGAGATATGGTGACAAACTGATGACCAAAATACCACTGATCTCCTGTTTCCTTTTGCATCCAGCTTTCTCAAGGAGACAGGGAAACTATCAGGCTGAAATATAACATTAAGTGATATATATAGGAGGTGTACTTGAATACCCTTTCCCTCTCCAAATTCATGAATTGCTCATGAATCTTGTCAGCAATGAATGTGGCATAATCATACTGGGGAGCAAGAGGCTGCCCTGGAGTGAACATGGATAACATCACCAAGGTTGTATCATCCACAAACTCACTGGTATTGAATCCCAGAATGCCGGATATCATGTCCACTAGCAATCTCCCTGTATCATTGAACCATACATGTAGATAAGGAGAAGGTTGTCGGGGCTGATATTCTAGCTTCATGAACAACTGGCCAATCTTTGTGACCTCTGAGCTGGGCAACTTGGCAGCTTCTTGGAGCAGAAAATTCATAGAAAGGGGGACCAGAGGTTTAGTTGGTTTAAAGTTCAGCATCTGATTTATGGATTGTGGAGTGATGTGGAATAAAATATTCCCAGATGAACTCAAGACTGCTCTTTGAGAGGGTTCATAGTGTTCACAACACTGATGGATGAGGTCTGGGAACACATTGACTTGAGGTAGGTAATAAATGGGCAAATTAGACTCCCAGATACCTATGTCATCAGCACCACTCATGTATTTATCCTTCAGCTCACAAACAATGTGTATGTGATATTTGGTAGTTATCTCAACTGTCTCTTTAATTTGATGATCCCTGTCAGCAAGGGCCAGCCAGTCCAGGTTCCTCTGTGGGGCGCTCAGGGGAGTAATATTCAAGGCTACAGGGGTCTCCATGGCTTAGTTGTTACTTGGAGTTGAATTGTACTTGACTTTTGAATAAAGGTAACACAGAGCAGTGAATTTCAATGGCTAAGGTAATTTGCAGAGAGAAAAGGGCTAATATGGGTGAAACAGAGGTAAAATGCTGCTTAGAGAGGTAAAATTGTGTAGCTGTGGTTCTTCAGCAAGGCGAGAAACGCTCGCTATGGAGTCTGAGTTTAGCGAGACAACAATGAGTGCAGGAATTGGATGGATTGAGGACCAGGAATTGCCCTTTGAATGACCTTGGTTTACATTTACAGTTGCAGGGGAATTCGGTGGTTATTTAAGCTTTTAACAGTAGGTGATTGAAAATCAGGTGCGCAGAGGTAATGGTAAATACCTGATTTTTCCGCGGCTTGGGGGTTGCTGATAACTGCAAATCCTCGGCGGCAGCAGCTCGGGTATGAATTTCTTGAGGTTGGCGGAAGAACGACGTAAATGCATGCAAGTTACACAGTGCCGGTTTAGTGAAAAATGGGAAAAAATATGATTTTTGCGCGATAATATGGAAAAATTGGTTTTTGGCGCCTTTTTGATGGATGACGTCAGCATTACGCCATTTGTGGGGTCAAGTACGGTGGGATGACGTGTCAACTGGTGATTGGGTCGACGTGGACGAGCGACGTGGCGGACAGGTCGGAACAATGGCAGAATGGAAGCTGACGTAATGCTGATGTGGCAATGGCGTGGAGCGGAAAGGGAGAGCGGTAAGCGGTATTATCGGACCGCTTTTGGTATGGGCTCGGTTTGTGTCGGAAGCCGCCCGATCCAACAAGAAATTGACACGCGCCTCAGGCCCTACGTCATCCTCTGACACTTTTCGGGCACTAAAGGACGGTGATCGGGGGCGGTCCGAAATTGCCGAGGACCGTCGGATGGGAGGGCCTGGATCCGACGGATGACGGGACGCGGACATGGCAGAGCAATACGGCGGGGCCCGTCTAATAAACAATTTTTATTTCTGGAAAATTGCGCCGGGACAAAACTTTGGATAAATGAAATTGTGGGTTTTATGAGGTTTTCTGGGATAAATGGTAAACGATATATCCATTTATAGGTTGCGCTTAGGGTTATTAAATCAACCGGGTGTTGATTCAATTCCCAAAAATAAAGTATGAACAGATATTCCATGGGACTCCGACTTTCTCACACTTCCAAACTTTGGGATATATGGCTAGATTGCCCAAGGGGGGAAATATATATATTTCTGGGATTTTTTGCACAATAATGCTATAATAATAGGGAATGGGAGAACTTAGGTAGCTATATAGTAAAATTAGGGGTTAATATGGATTTGAGATGAGAGATAGGAACTGAGTACTAAGCTTAATGAGTAAACTTAGGTGCAGAAACAGATGAAAATGATCAAGGGTTTTACACAGGAAATGTGGCTTTCTTGTGTAATAGGAATCAACACCTTGGCTTGATGTTGCCATAATCAAAAGGTGATATTAGTACACAATGAGGAAATCCCATTGGACCTTTAGGGAATGTTAGAAAGAAGTTTTGTGGGGAATGATTGGGGAGTTAGACATGCTTCACTGTGTTGTCGCCAAAATGTTGAAACAGGTGAACCTTCTCTTGCCAATATATGCTTTCTGTCAAGGCCAACAATATAACTGAAAACAAGCTTCTGCAACCCCTTTCTACCTACCCATCTTAGTGCCTAGCATTTTTTATTACTTCAAGGAGGGTGCATTTAGACTTGCAAACCCTCAGTTGCTCTTTTTCTTTTTCTTTTCTTTTTCTTTTGAGTTTCTATCTACAACTACCCTTATCACTTCCAAGACCCCAGATTAAGCAGTTGGGAACCTTCATTCTCTACCTAATCTACTAATCTTCCAAGATTATACAGTTTGGACAGATTCTCTTTCTCTATTCTACAACATCAATTTAAACATGGCATGATCCAGATTAGGCTGTTGGATCACCCATCCAGAAGTAGGACACTATCCAAACTATGTACAGACATGTTCTTCCACAGAAATATGGGATCTTTGCATCATCAAAGTAGAAAATATTTGGAATTTCCCCTGCCAATCATGAAAAATGAAACCTATTGGTATAGGAGGCTAACAGAGCCAAGGGCACTAGGGCACAATTGCACTAAGGGAAAGGACAATTACATAGAGGTATTTTAAGATAGTGAGGCAGAGGATGATGTGGAGAAGGAGGCAGGGGGAGATTATGGAAAGCCACAAGTTACTGGAGGAGGAGGACCACCTCCACCACCCTCACCTAGAAGAAGGTCATTCTCTCCCACAGGAGGAGTCATTGCTTCACTCTGAGGAGTGTCAAAGTACTTGACACTTAGGATTAGAGGCATAGTGCAAGGGAAACATATACCAGTGTTGGTGGAAAGTGGGGATACCCACAATTTCATTGATGCCCAGATGGTGAACTGGAGAGGGGTAAGCACTAAGACCTTTGAGGGATATTTTGTCTTAGTGCCTGGGGATAGGACCATGCAGTGTACTAGATACATCCCTAGCATGATGATGACTATGGGGAACTACTCGATGGCCAATCAATTATTTATAGTTGACATTCCAGACACCAATGTGGTAATGGGTGTTTAGTGGCTCTATTCCCTTGGGCGTATCACCATAGACTAGAGGAGGTTGGAGATGGATTTCACAGGGCTAGATGGCCAAAAGCTAGTGTTATTGAGGGATATGAATTCGTACCCACCTCAAATAGTTTCAATGCACAGGATGGAGGTAGATCTATGACACAGTGATATAGAGTGGGTTTTGGAGTTCATGGTATCAGAGGAAATGGCTCATCCATGACCACCACATCCTGATATTCAGGCGATATTAGACAGGGATTCGACAATTTTTTGAGACATCCCACTAGGATGCCCTCTAGACAGAGGGTTTGAGAACATGATTGAGCGATAGTAGGGCATACATGTAGTTAGCACTACGCATACAGACATCCTAAGGATTACGGTGATGAGATCGAGCAGGCCATACAAGAGAGTCTAGCTTTGGGGCACATCAGACCTATTTCTAGTCCTTTCACCTCATCTATAGTTATAGGTCCTAAAGAAGAAGACCTTGAAGCATTGGTACCAAATTCTGTGCATAGATGAGCTGATGGATGAGCTTAGGGGAGCTAAGTACTTCCCTAAGATAGATTTTCACTCAGGGTACCATTAGATTAGGGTAAGGGAGAAGGATATCCCGAAGATGACCTTAAGGTGTCAATACAGGCAGTTTGAATTCTTGGTGATTCCCTTCAGGCTAACCAATGCCCCAACTACCTTCCAATATTGCATGAAATTTTGTTTCGCAAGCAGCTTTATAGGCATCTCCTGGTTTTCTTTATGACATCCCAATCTATAACATGATGTGGGAGGAGCATCTATAACACTTGGAGGAGGTGCTACACATTGTAGAGGAGCAAAAACTATATGCCAATATGTCCAAGTGTGAATTTAGACTGACAAATATGTTGTATCTTGGTCATGTCATTGGGGAGGATGGGGTGCGAGTTCACTAGGAGAAGATTAGGGCCATCTTGGATTGGCCTACGCTTGGGAATGTAATGGAGTTGTGGGGATTCCTAGGAATGTATAATTATTACTATAGGTTCGTGAGGGGATTTTCCTATCTGGAAGTGCACCTTACATATTTAATAAAGAAAGGGGCATTTGGGTGGATAGAAGTGGTGCAGGATGCTTTTGAGCACCTCAAGAAGGTCATGAGAAGCTACTCAGTATTAGATTTACTATATTTTTCTCAACCCTTCATCTTGGATTGCAATTCCTCTAAAGAGGGAATTCAGGTAGTGCTTATGTAAGGAGGAAACCTGCTTGCTTTCAAGAGTCGAGAGATACTCGCACACGAGACATTGTACTCCATTTATGATAAGGAAATGTTGGCCATCATGCATGCTCTGACTAAGTTCAGACAATATGTGGTGGGCAACAAGTTTACGGTGAAGACTAGTCACAACAGTCTTTGATTCTTGTTAGAGAAGAAGTAGCTACAAGAGAGGAAAAAGAAACAGGTGAGTAAAATTCAGGTTTATGATTTCGACATAGAATATGCCAAGGGAAAGAAATTTTTTGTAGCAGATGCATTATCAAGGAGGTCCACGACACGCTCACTCATGAACATCGCGCAAGATTAGAGGGCACAATTATTATTTGAGTACTTTAAGGAAAGACATGCATGCGAGGTCCTTGATGGCATAAGGGGGGATGATTGATACAGGGTGATGAATGAGGTGATCTACTACAAGGAAAGGATTTATTTGGTGCCAACATCCCAATTGAGGGAGAAGATCATGTAGGTTGCAGATAATTCACCTTTGGTAGGAAATCAAGGGTTCCTCAAGACATACAGGACCATTAGAGAGTGATTCACGTGGAGGGGCCTCAAGGAGGACATTCTGAGGCATGTTTGGGAATGTGATACTTGTCAAAGAAACAAGGGGGAGAAGACACACCTAACTGGCCTATTGTAGCCACTCAATATTCCTGAGAGGAAATGGGAGAGCATCTCGATGAACTTCATTACAGACTTTCCAATGGTACAGGGGCGAGATTTCATTTATGTGGTAGTTGACAACCTAACTAAATTCACCCAGTTCTTTGCCATTTCGACTTGGTATTCAACATCACAGATGATCGAGTTATTTTTCTGGGAGGTGTTTAGGCTAAATGGTCTCCCTAAGACAAGTGTTAGCAACAGGGACAATAGATTCATGTGGAGGTTTTGGTAGGAGTTGTTTCAACTGGTGGGAACTGAACTCACTCCTACCACCAGTTATCACCCTCAAACGGATGGTCAGAAAAATATGGTGAACAACTGGTTAGAGGGATACGTGCACAACTACGTGATGGAACAACAACATGCATGGTTGAAGTGGTTGCACCTTGGAGAGTACTACTATAACACCACTTGTCACATGTCCATAGGTATGTCTCCAGTCCATGCTTTACATAGTTATGATGCACTAAATTTTGTTGTCATGACTTATTCGAGACAACAGGGCCCAGAGGCCAAATATTGGATAGAAAAGAGACAAGATATCCTTAGTGTTATAGACATTTTTGGGCACTGCAACCCCAAGCATAAAATTTCCATAAACCAAGGGATCCTAAGTCCCTAAAAGTGTTGTTCTAACCCCTAAAGAAACAAGGTCAACTGATTACAGCTTCTCCCAGAAGTTCTCCATGAAAAACTGCTCAGAACTGGTCAAAACAGGATCATTTCAGCTGCTCCATAGGCAAAGTGCGTTGCATCTCACCTAAGTACACTCTATGGGTGTGTTGCATTTCAAAAAGCCCTTCTATGGGGTGCGATGGACAAGAAGTGACAAATGGCAGTGTCAATCCGCGAGGTGGAGAGGCATGGAATCTTCCAGAAACTTCTCCTGTGACACTTGCCTCTCTGAATTCTACCAAGGATGAGTAAGAGATCATCAATCTCCAAGTGGAAGCAAGAAATATCAGAGGGAAGACACTAATCAAATCACAAGCTGACTCATCTCCCTTACAGATATCTATATATGGATCCCTCATCCCAGAGATCGAGAGAGGCTGGAATTTTGCATCTTGTAAGGAATTGTTGTTGGTTTCTTGAGACAACATCATAGTGTTGGGTGATATAAGCTTTGTATGAGGTGAAGAAGGGCTTACTTGCTGAGAGGATGATGCTGGGTCAGAACAACTGGTTGTAACTCCCTTGGCTCTTTCTTGATTATCAATAAAAGCTATTCAAGTTTCCTCCATACTCTTGTGTCATTTATGTTTTATGAATTTGTATGGTCAATTTACATCTGATCCTAGATTGTTTATGATTATAGATCCATGTTCTTGTATAGTGTTATGCTACTCTGATCCTACAGGTACTCTGTGAAGCTGGGCATACAAGGAAGCAAGTAGCAAAGGACTATCAGAAGAGAGAGGAATCGAACTAGGAGCTAAGTGCAAGACAGAGGTTGGTCTCCTTTGTTCTTCTCTCATCTATATTTCATAAAGGAAAAATGAAAGTAGCTTTACTTTGTTTGTTTCTAAGGTAGCTACCACACCTTAGTGGGATACGCAGTTCTATGTAGACACTTTTCCCTATAACAAAATGGCGACTCCGTTGGGGAGCGACTAGGTTGTTTGTTTATCTTCCTTGTTGTTTATTTTATAAACTTACAGACAGAGCCTGAAGTCGAGCCAAGTAGCTTTCGAACTGCATTTGCTATGCAAATGCAAAGTAGATAAATGTCACTTCAGTCAATCTCTGGGTTTTGTTTATGAATTAAACAACTGATTTACAAACTCTCTAATTTCCCTCGTGGTAGCTCTTGGAACCTCCTTAGATCTACCCCTGATTGTTGGTTTACTGATTACCATTTGCTCGGCCAAAACCCCTGAACTGAACTGCAAACTGTGACCCGGAACCCAAGCAAAGTCTCGTCTCTGGCCCAGTGCAGGTTTTGTTCTGTGAATCTGAAATTCAGCGCACTTCCTGAGTGTAGTAGGTGCGCTGCATTTCAAGTTCACTGTGTTACAGGTGCACTGATTAGACTAGGCATTGTTCATCAGTTTTGGTTTCTGTGTTCATTCTTTTCAGTTCTATTCATGAGTTTTGCTGTTTGTAATCAGTATATCTCTGTTTGAAACCCCTTTCCTTGTTGATATTCCGCCTCCATTGTGCAAAAGAACTGTAAATGTTTTTGTGTATTTGTTGAGTCATTTTCAGTTCTCCTTTGCAAAAAGTAACGTAATTGTACTGCCGTTTCTTGATTTGAAAGTGTCGCAAGTGTCATTTTCAGTCATAGGAGAGAGTTTGGTTGCTCTTGATAGTCGATTACCCTGTTACTATTGTATTTGGTCTGAATTTGTAGTTTTTTTAGTGTCGAAAGCAAGTATTCATTTCCAAATTGTAAAGTGTTGTGATTGTCTTCATTTTTTATTTTGAAAAGAAACTTGTTAGTAATTGTCGCTTGAAAAGTAATTCAGATTTGCGCATTAGCTTTCTTTTTATCATTCACATACTAAGAAAGCCGAAAACAAATACATGCATGTGCATTTGCATTTAGACTGTTTGATTGGTTTGATTTAGGACAGTGCATTTAGTGTGTGCTCTTTGCTCTTTGTGAAAGAATACTGTCTCTCTTTCCTTAGTAGCTAGGATTTTCATTGCACAAAGAAGATAAAAGACTGTTTATCATCTTAGATTGCATTTTAGGAATTGTACATCTACATCTCGCGGTGAACCTGAAAGGCAAATTTCTTAAGCAAGATCAACTATAAAATAAATTTAATGAATCTAACAACGCTTTGGAACCTAACGCACAACATCTAGAAGTCTAGGCTAGAGACGTATTCCGACGTCGTAAAGCCTGGTAACTATTGTTCTCACTGATGGTTGAGTGATTCCTCCACTTTGAAACGATAAGTGCCAGTACGGACTTGTGCTCCCACGTACCGTCGATTATATTTTGGGAGACCACAATAGGCTTGATCCTTTATCCATAGGAAGCCGTGTCTACCACCCTATCGATCGCAATGCACCGAACACAACATTCGGGAAGATTGACTGCCGTACCGTAAAAATTATTCTGCAGTTTTGCGATTGGTTTGGTAATCCCTCTACCTAGATTTCTAGAGTAGTCCCTTTTGTTCCTTTTCAGACTCCTTAATGGAAAAGGTCCATCTGAGCACTTGTCACTTCAGGCTCATTAAAAATCGAAGGCGACTAGAGTCATCTTTTGTTTTTTCTCGACTCTTAAAAATTGAAAAAACAAGTTGTGTCAAAGCGTCTAAAATTCATCTAATTTAAAAACATACTTCCCCTTGATTTTTAGTTGATTGAGTAATCCGCAATCGTGGAAGAAAGTCAATTGAAACCCCGTTGTTCATGGAGGCTTACGAGTCAACCGTCTTTGTCTCCGAAATCGAAGCTATTACGAACAAAGCGAACTCGTTTAACCGGTTCCAAATCTCCTGGTAAAGTTAGAACAAGTGTTCCAACAACATCAGAGACTCCGGTTACTCCAAACATTTATGGTATCCCTGCCTTTACAGAAGAAGTTCAACAGCCACCGAAGGATAGTAGTACTGCTCCTAGTTTGAGGGTAAACACTTGTGTCACTGAATCAGTTCCATCCACAACCGGTTCGGAGAGTGTTGTTCCCCAAACATCTGTCGCTGTAGATTCTATACCTACTTCGGCACCATAAATATTCTACGGACCTGACGGTCTACCTCTTCCACCTGGTCTGATTGCTATAGAAGAGATTGTGGAGGATCCTCCATCTAGTACTCCATCGCAATTTGGAGTTGGGATCACTCTGTATCCTTCTTCATCAGAAATTAGTCTACCACCAGCGGAAGCTCCTATAGAATCGCTAGGTAATCTTTTGGATAGAATACAAATGTCTGAACAACCGTCAACATCTAGGACTGTGTCGTCTGACACAGCGATGGCAGAACTTCCTGCTATCACTCCAACAATGTTTGCTGGTATACCATCTGTCCCAACTAGCTCTCAATCGCTAGAAGGAGCCCACTCAGGGGCTATTTCGACGGTATGGTTCGTTCCTGTTTGTTCATCCGGAATAATATCCGGAAACTCTTATGTTGAGTCTCAACAAATTGATCCATTTGGAGGTCAATTTGGGCAGTCCGGTCCTCAAGGGAAAACCATTCCCTTAAGTACCGGATTACCGCCGTATGGGGGGCAGTATACCCTTTCATTGTCCCCTCCGGGAGGACAGCCATACGAGAGTTCACAACAAAATTCGGGTTATGCTGGAATTATGTCAAGTGGTTGCATACCAATACTACCTTAACAACCAAGGGTTGTATATTCGATGCAACAATGTTTACCTATGTCAAGTATACCAACTATGCCAGCTATTGTGACAGTGTCGCAAGTTCAAGCGCTGCCTGTTGTATGCCAACCTCAGGTTTCTCAGGTTGTAATGCAACAGCCTCTTGACCCTGCAACTCAACCACAATCGCCGACTGGTGGAATGACACAGGTTCAAACAGGTACAATTACCCCTCATCTTGGTCAAACAGTTAGTATCGGGCAACAACACATGGCTTCAAAACCATGGCTAGTGCAATACCAACAACCGAAGTTCCAACAAGTATACCAAGGTTCTGAGAAACAAATCTTTGCAAATAGTGGGCAGCCATATAGTCAAAACGGTCAAAATCAACCATTCTACAATGGTCATGCCCACCAACCTTACCAAAGTTACCAACATCAAATGCATTATGCTGGTATGCAAAGACCAACTGCTCAGGCAATCCCATCTTATCCTGGGTATGCTTCACCTAATTTGAATCAACAGTTACCCTTCGTGGTGACTTTAGAGTTACCTGATTTAAATCGGTTAACAAACAATCCAATCGCTTACGCCCCTTGGTGGCCAACGATTCTGCATAAACTTCCATCAGATATTCCTAAATTTAATGGAAATCCGGGTGAAGATCCGTCGAATCATGTGATGACCTTTCATCTGTGGTGTTCATCAAACACCCTAAACGATGATTCGATTAGGCTTCGCCTTTTTCAGAGGACGTTAACTGGTCCGACAGCAAAATGGTATATCGAATTGCCCAGAGCTTCATTTGACAACTTCAGTACCCTAGCCACAACCTTTTTAACCCATTTTCAGTTACCGATAAGGTACGAAACGGGAACGGAACTTCTTACCAATTTCAAACAAACAACGGCCACTCACATATCTGATCATATACATGAGTGGCGACGTCGTCGTAGAATGGTAAAAACGTATGTTCCTGATCAGCTTTTAGTTGAATGGTTTATTAAGTCATTATTGCCTTCCATCACGGAAGATGTGGCAAAAGGGGGAGTTGTCACCAAAGAGCAGGTTATCGCCCGTGCACAATATTTGGACTTGATTTACACTCAGTCTGGCATGCTCTACGATAAAATACCTAACGCTCCTAGACCGGAATTCTCAGTCCCTCCTCCTCCTAAATCAAACAATGACTCTCATGCCGGTGATGGCATGATTGGTGCAACAGACACAGAATCGACAAAGGCTACATCTAAAAAGGCCCGTAAGATTTCCAGTCAAAATGCAAAAGAGGAACTTCTTGCCTCGAAAGTAAATGCCGTATCGACAGATAAAGGCAAAGAAACCAAGCAACCAGGGGGCAAGAAGAAAGGCAAAGGGAAGAAGAAGAAACAGGAAGAATCATCACCTGAAAAATCTTCTGCAAACCCTTCTAGAAATAGGAAACCAAATCATCCATGCTTTATATGTGATGAGGATCATTGGACATCAGATTGTCCGTATAAAGCTGAGCTTAAAAGATTCTTTAAGAATACAAAGACCTCATCAGTATTAACTGATCCATTTCCGAATCCAGGAACAAATCTGGTTGACAGTGAAAATGCTTCCCCGTCTCAAGTGCTGATGTTGTCGGTTTCCAAATAGCAAAATGATGCTTTGATATCGACAAGGAACAAAGATTATGGGAATCCACAGCTGTCGAACAACAAGGATAAAGATCAACCTAGTAGTTCGACAACAACTTCGACAGAAGTTGCGCCGCCCACCATTCCTGAGTTGACAATAAAACCACCAAAGGGAGTAGTACACAAGTCGACGTTTAATCCTCGTGCTAGAGAAGCACAGCATTATAATATAGTGGAAGATTTGGCCCAATCGCCATCCGCTATGTCGACGCTTGAGGTACTGCAAAATTGCCCATCCCAAAAGCAGGCTTTATTATCAGCCATCGGTGGGATAGACCCAAAGGATTCCAATCTTGTATCCTTTGATCATAAAGGATACGATCCTCAGTTACCAGATCAACTAGCTTTCCTCGTTCAAGTGAAAGCCCTCAACAAAACTTTTCATCAAACGATTATTGATGAGGGGGCATCTACATGTATTATGTCGATGAGTTGCTGGAAAACTTTAGGATCTCCAACCTTGTCGCGATCTTCGACGACATTAAAAGCATTTGACGGATGAACATATACCCCATATGGTATTCTAAGTAACTTGAAGGTGGAACTAGGAGGGAAAACCGTAGAAATAGATGTTGAAGTAATTGACCAAAATCTCGATTACAACATCCTACTGGGAAGACCATGGATATATGCTATGGCTGCTGTTGTGTCGACCTATTTTAGGAAGATTGCATTTCCCTTTCAAGGAGGGATTACAATCGTCGATCAACAAAACTTCCTCCCCAATGGTTCTCAAGTTACGGGAAGCATTCCAATGATCCATGGAAGCCCCCATTCGCTTCAAAATATCGGAGTAGGCCTACTAAAAGACCCTATATTAATGGGAACTTTTTCCCTTCCACCTCCAATCAATTTGGCGGAAGTAGCGTCGGTAGGAACCTACAATATGATATCTTCAATTAAAAAGATCTCAGGAAACGATATCAACATGGATCATGCATAGGTGTTGCCTCCAAGCCCAACAGAAATATTGTAGCAATCAATGTTCCTAACATGGGAGGCAAACCCAAATCAATGCTCATCAAGCGTTTGGATAGATAAGTCTAAGGAATATGGCACCCCTTCAGATCCTTGGTCGGGAGTGCATGTCACCGACGAGGGAATTGTTCAATCAATGGTAATTGAAGGGGCACCATGGGAAGATTACCACCATTGTTCCCTTCTTCTGGATTGTGAAGAAAATACTCCTGATGACCTTTTTCATCCTTCAGTTTTTAATTTTCTATCAAATACTGTAAACATGGTGGATTCTGAGTGAAACTTGTCCAACATTGAAGAGACTATCGCCATAAATATCTCAACCAAAACAGATGTTGTAAAGAATATTTATGTTGGCAAATGTTGTTCTCCTTCAGAACTAGAAATATATAACGCTCTTTTTCGTGAATTCAGAGATGTATTTGCTTGGTCATATAATGAAATGCCAGGCATTGACTCGAGTATCGTTGAACATGAAATCAAGATTTATCTAGATGTCAAACCAGTACGACAACGGCTATGGCAGGTGCACCCCAAGAAAGCCGCTGCCATCAAGGCAGAAGTTGAAAAACTTCTCCATGCTGGTTTCATTTACCCAGTTCCTCTAACCGATTGGGTATCGAATATTGTCCCTGTTATTAGAGTGTGCGTCGATTATAGGGATGTAAATCAAGCTTGTCCAAAAGACAACTACCCTACACCCTTCATCGACCAGATAATTGATGAATGTGTCGGATGTAAAATCTTTTCATTTATGGATGGATTCTCCGGGTATAATCAAATAAATATCCGCCCACAGGACCAATCAAAGACTGCATTTATTTGTCCGTGGGGCACATTCGCATATCGAAAATTACCCTTTGGTTTAAAGAACGCAGGGGCAAATTTTCAGAGGGCAATGAATTATGCCTTCCATGACATCAAAAACATCATTCAACCATACCTCGACGACCTTCCGGCTCATTCGCGAAAGCAGACTGATCATCCGCAGCATTTAAGAGCAATATTTCTACGTTGCCGACACTACAAGATATGACTCAATCCACACAAATGTGTATTTTGTGTCAGTTCTGGTCGTTTACTTGGCTTTGTAGTCTCGAAAGACGGGATTCGTCTCGACCCATGTAAGGTTCAGGCAATCATAAATTTGCCTCCACCTTCCAATTTGCTTCAGATTCAGAAACTCCAAGGGAAAGCAAACTTTCTGAGGAGGTTCATTCCAAATTATGCCGAACTTGCTAAAGGTTATACGCGTCTTTTGAAAAAGGAAGTACCCTTTGTCTGGGATCAGGTTGCGCAAGCTTCCTTTGATGCTTTAAAAGAATCCCTAATGAAAGCATCATTAATGTACGCTCCTGATTATCAAAAAGACTTTAACCTGTATCTGGCTGCAGCGGATACAACCATCGCAATGGTTTTAGTTCAAGAAGACAACGGAATTGAAAATCCTATATATTATTTAAGTAAGAACTTAAATGATACAGAAAGAAAATATTCTTATGCTGAAAAGCTAGCGCTCGCATCTGTTCAAGCGATACAGAGATTTCGACACTATGTCCTCTTTCGAAAAACTACCATTCTGTCAGAATGCAACCCCATGACTTATATATTGTCGCGACAGTCGCTGGGGGGCAAATATTCAAAATGGATAGCAATTATACAAGAGTTTGATCTGGAATTTATAAAATCCAAGTCAAAGAAAGATCTGGTTTTCGCAGAATTATTATGCGATCTCCCATCGTCGTCCAACGATGAAACATCCGAAGAAACAGTCGTGGACGAAAATCTGTTTCTGATATCTTCAAGCAATCTATGGTATGGATATATAATCATTTATCTCCAAACCCAAAAATATAGGCCCAATACCTCTCGCTCCGAACAAAAACGTATTCGATACCAATCAAAAGACTACATGATCGTCGGTGATACACTTTACCGTCGTGGTGTCGATACAGTTCTTAGGAGGTGCCTCACCCATGTGGAGGCCAAAAAAGTCCTGAATGATTTCCATTCAGGCACGTGTGGGGAGCATTAATCCGGTTATGCTACAACGCAAAAATTTTTACGAGTAGGATACTTCTGGCCAACAATGTTCAAAGATTGCATAACCGCAGTTAGAAGTTGCCATGCTTGTCAAATTTTTGATAGCAAAACCAGAAGACCACCCGCACCTCTACACCCAATAGTTGATGTAGGGCCATTCGCCAAATGGGGCATCGATTTCATGACATGTAACCCCACCTCGACCGGGGGGCATGGGTATATCATAGTCGCAGTTGACTATTTTACCAAATGGGCGAGGCGATGCTTACATTAGATAATACTGGTGAAACAACTGCCCTCTTCTTTTTCAATCATGTAGTCGCCAGATTCGGCGTCCCACAAGCTATAGTCACAGATCATGGATCAAATTTTTGCAATCACATGATGGTCGAATTAGCTGCCAAATTAGGGTTGTCTCACGACAACTCTACTCCATATTACCCGCAAGCCAACGGACAAGTTGAAGCAATCAACAAGGTCCTGAAGCGCATGCTGCAAAGGATGATTGGAGTTCACAAAAGAAGTTGGCACCTAATCCTGTACTCAGCCTTGTGGGCTTACCGAACATTGGTAAGGAATGCAACCGGGTTTACACCTTTCCAACTGGTATATGGCCTAGAAGCAGTCTTACCAATCCAGTGTGAAATCTCATCCCTCAAACTCGCAATTGACCTTCTCCCCGGGACTTCAGAAGAGGAGGCTCGTTTCTTGGAACTAATCCAATTGGATGAAACCCATCGTGATGCTGCTTTGGCTAACAAAGCCCATAAGAAATGAGTCAAGGCGCAGTTCGACAAGAATGTCAAACCCCGTGTCTTCTCAGAAGGTGACTTGGTCTTGCTTTATGACCAAGAATCCGATAAATTGGGGGCAGGTAAATTCAAGTCTTTATGGATGGGCCCCTATGTTGTTAAGCGAGTGTTAGCAAAAGGAGCCTACGAGTTAATGGATTATGACGGGATTCCACTGGCACAACCTCGTAACGGGTTGTACCTCAAGCGTTACTATGCGTGATTCAGTATAGTAACCTATATGCTTTTGTTATGTTTTTGTTTTCGCTAAAGTATTTGTTTTGGTCAAGTAATCCACTTTTTACATTTATTGCAGATGTCAAACCTATTGGAGTCATGTGTTGGATATGCCGATGGAGCGAGTTGTAGTTCGCGGAACCTATCTTCCGCGGCCTGGGCCATTTTTGATCCAAGCGGCGAGTTAGTAAGTTTCAGAGGGGTATGTATTGGTCGATCAACGAATAACATCGCTGAATATAGTGCATTGATAGAACTTCTCTCTGATTCCATCACACATGGTATACGCTGACTGATTGTCAGGCTAGACTCACAACTCGTCATACTACAACTCACTGGTATCTACTCTGTCCGAAATCCAGCTATTTATCGCATGTTCCTAAGGGTTAAGATTTTGGAAAGGCAATTTGATTTTATTCAATATCAACATATTTCCATAAGCTTAAACACATTAACTGACTCATTGGCAAATTATGTGTTAGATAGACATTTGCAACATTTATAAAAAGAAGCATCCCATCAATATTTGCATTTGGATCATGTAACTTAACCAAAATAAAACTCCGAAAATCAAAAATATATATATAATTGTTTATGGTTTACACATAATGTTCTGTAACCAAGACAAAATTGGTCAAATGACCCAAAACTCAAAACGCTAGGGGGCACCCTAGTCTAATGGTGCTCGTGATAGCAAGTCACAGCCTGTGCGATCATGCGTAAGAGCCGAGTCCATCGTCTTGGCACACCAGTAGTATGCCGCTGCAACCTCAAGGGCAGCTCGTCAGTCCTCACATCTGGAATACCGAGAGTGAGGCCCTCGACCTGGTCCTGTAATGCTGTGAGAGTCTCGGCCACATCGAGGTCGCGAAGGATAGCCCTTCCAACAGCCTCTCCTGCTGGGGCGGCAGCTGGCACTCTCAGGCGTACTACTGGCCGAACGAGACCGACATCTGCATGAACACATGAGTTTGATTAGTCTTGATAGAATAAAGCACAAGGACATTATAAAAGAAAAACGATAAACAAGAATATGGTCAAAGAATTTACCAATGGCACCCCACTGTTCGCCAGCCGGTAGTACTAAATCTGGGTCACCCGGAAGTCCATACCAGCATATGGATACTCGGAATAAACCATCTCCTGATGATCAAACCACCCAAAGAAGGTATCAGAAAACGAAATCTGAGACTGACCAGCATGCCTAGACATATGGTCGACCCATCTCTACATACGTGGTTCAGTCGGTGAAGGTAAATCGAGTGCAATATTCTACGGCTGCATCAGTGGTATCTTTTCCAAGGCAAAGGCGATCAAGATAGAACCATACCCAATGTTCTTCACCCTCCCACTCTTCACCTTGGTCAACTATTCTTGTATCGCAAGGAGTACTGCGTCGCACCAGTTGAGCACCTTCGGTTGGAGACACTCCAAGGCATACTGCATATAAGATCGGTTGGCTACATGAAGAGCCACACCACCAACCATCCTACCAAAAGTAAACAGAATAGTCCTTAGGGACCTGTCAGTGACGTCACAGATGATGATCTTGTCGTCTTTACTCGGCTAAGATCCCTCTCTACAATATCTGCGAACATAATCTCTCACAGATTCACCTCCTCAGGCCGAACCTGATAAAGAGATGGGGGCACCCCGCCTCGATAAGCCGGTCAAGAAATAGATGTCCGCCTCGATAAGCTGGTCAAGAAATAGATGTCCACTACAGTCAAGGGGATGGATTTGCCCCTAATCTGGAACACCTAGCTGGTAGGATCCCAAGCATCGAGAAAATACTGTAGCAAGTTGATCTGTTGTCTCATGCTAGAAATGCGGAAAAACTTCAGCAAGCCATAGTTCCGCAATGCGTTTACTGTAACTGGATCATGTAAAGCAAACATGTCCTCTTCTTTATGCTCACGTTCTCGCCATGTAATAGTCATCTTGCTCCAAAAATCTTTGAAAACAAACAAGAGAAGGGTGAGATCCTAATTTTGGTGAGAGACAGGCAAAATTTCCATCAAAAACTATGCATAAACTTCCTTCCTTGCACCCATCGCACCTACAGTAGTGTTCTAGGTGCGTTGCATGTCAGTTAGCCAGTAGACAGGCTAACATCCAACGCACCTTTCGATACACAAGGGTGCGCTGAAGCCAAGGCGAGTTTTTCAAACCCCAGAGGCTCAAAAAACCAGGAATCAAGCTCAGAATGCAAAATGGAAAGCATGAAATGAAAGAGCTCAGGTTTAGCTCCTACCTGGTCCAGACGGTGCCGAGAATCATCCACAGAATCTCCCAGAATCAGCTGATGAAAATCAAGGGGGAAAAGCACCTCCAAAGCTCCAACAAACCAAAGTTCAAATGAAATGGTAAAGTGAGAGGTAAAAGCACTTTTAAATTACTTTTTACATAGTTCGAGTAAAATATTAGTGTTCTAACTCATTTTTCAAACATATATTGTTCATTTCTAACCAGTTTGATGAAGCAATTGAAAATGCAGTACAATCTTTGAAAGAACAAAGCTATTTATGGTAAAATCAAAAAATGACCGTTGTATCGAGCAGTTTTAGCACATAGTTCAAGCTCGTTAAAAAATAAACATAAGTCATGAGCAAATGTTTCTCCCCGTGTTTAAGCTCATTAAAAAATGAACTATTTCCCGGTAAATGACCATCGTGAATGTAGTACTTCAACCTTTAAAGCCTTGGTCGTGTTCTCATCATCACCTCCGCTCTGTATTGGCCGATCATTCACCTCCATTTGATTGTTTACCCCTTTTGAGGAACAGCTGCGAAGAGTGATCCCACTAGCCATCCTTGTAACACTGCCATGATTGGAAAATTCCAAACCTTACCTGGAATCAGCTGCTACCCAATTTTATCACTCGTTCCTTGAAAGACGAGTCTCCTTTAAGCTCTTTTCAACTGACTCGTAAAATATGAAAAGATTGCCGAGCCATTGGCCTCTCCAGCTCGTTAAAGGGACCGGAAGTGCTATCCCTCCTTTAGATTTTAATCTTTTTGGACCTGAGGGATTATTACACAAAAAGATCGAGCGCTTGTTTTGTTTGGCTCGTTAAAAGTATCGAAAATTCATCCCTTCTGTATTGTTTTATAATTTTTCGGACTTAAGGGATTAGATGACGAAAAAGGAATTTTGGAGTTTCCTTTATGTCTCTTTTCAGACTCTCTAAAAATGAAAAGGACCGAGTTATCTTTGTCGTTAAACTCGTTAAAACTTAATAGTGACAAACTAGTCCATAGCAGACAAGAACGAGTTTCATTATCGCTAGGCTCGTTAAAACATAGCGATGGGTTTGCCCGAAGGGAAAATTATAGAACAAGCATATGTTATCCTCCTCAAGCTTGACAAAAATAAAGAGGTACTGGTTAGCAATGACAAGGGAAAAATTGGGAAGAAAACTTGAAGAAACTTTGTTGGTAGCAAGTCGCTCTTGAACATGACACTTTCACTCCGCATCCAAGTCGAGTTGGGTTGTTTCATTCACCGGTCACATCACCATGGTCCCATCACACCATCCACATTTGGGGTTAATGCTACTAATCCATCACGTCAGTGTCACCGATATGTTCAAGAGAAGTCTTTCAGAGAATTCACCTGTGTCTCACCCGCTGCAATACATTTACACTCCATTCTTTCATGACCGCCACCCTGAACCTTATATCACCAGATCGTTTTCACCTCCATCAAAATCATTTGCTCCATTCCGTGTCATTGATGTGGGATTCATTAAGGCCCTCCTATGACAGATCGCTTCTTGTCGACATCAGCTCATTATCCAAGAAGTCGATCTAGGAACACCCCATTCGGTACTTTGAAGCTTGCATGCCTGAATGGAAAGTTTCTCACTTTCGGCGACAGGTTTACATCAATGACCTTCGACCGAAAGATTTTGCGTGGTGTTCGACACCAAGTCCTTTATTCACACCACGTGAATTGTACTGCAGTACCTTGAGGGTCATTGTCATTATCGGTGATTCCTCTCGCGCCTGTTAACAGCTTACATCATTGGCTGGTAATCAGGCGATGTCTTTCCATGTTCGACTCCAGAACATCTCTTACATGGATAGACTTGTACTTCCAGTGAAGATCGAACGAGATTGAAGACCCCAGATCTAGTTTCATCCATCCGGGCTGCGATATATATTCAGGGAAATAAAGACATCAAATTTACATCATTGCTGCACAGATAATCATCCAATCAAAGGGATGATGACTCTACCAGAATCATCAGTCTACACTCAGACGATTGTCTGTCCTATGTACATGAAAATGAATTTATAAAGCTGAGCATGGGAATGCCCGCCTCAGCTAGATCATGAAAATATTATGAAGATAATGTATTGTATTGTATCTTATTACAGGTCTCCTCCCAGCTGGAAAGAACTTCGGATCCTCATAATAAAGCATTTCACCCGACATCAAAAGATTAACGACCTCATGCTTTAGGGGGAAACTGTTATAGACATTTTTGGGCACTGCAACCACAAGCATAAAATGTCCATAAACCAAGGGCTCCTAAGTCCCTAAAAGTGTTGTTCTAACCCCTAAAGGAACAAGGTCAACTGATTACAGCTTCTCCCAGAAGTTCTCCATGAAAAACTGCTCAGAACTGGTCAAAACAGGATCATTTCAGCTGCTCCATAGGCAAAGTGCGTTGCATCTCACCAAAGTACACTCTGTGGGTGCGTTGCATTTCAAAAAGCCCTTCTATGGGGTGCGATGGGCGAGAAGTGACAAATGGCAGTGTCAATCCGCGAGGTGGAGAGGCATGGAATCTTCCAGAAACTTCTCCTATGACACTTGCCTCTCTGAATTCGACCAAGGATGAGCAAGAGATCATCAATCTCCAAGTGGAAGCAAGAACTATCAGAGGGAAGACACTAATCAAATCACAAGCTGACTCATCTCCCTTACAGATATCTATATATGGATCCCTCATCCCAGAGATCCAGAGAGGCTGGAATTTTGCATCTTGTAAGGAATTGTTGTTGGTTTCTTGATACAACATCATAGTGTTGGGTGATCTAAGCTTTGTATAAGGTGAAGAAGCGCTTACTTGCTGAGAGGATGATGCTGGGTCAGAACAACTCGTTGTAACTCCCTTGGCTCTTTCTTGATTATCAATAAAAGCTATTCAAGTTTTCCTCCATACTCTTGTGTCATTTATGTTTTATGCATTTATATGGTCAATTTACATCTAATCCTAAATTGTTTATGATTATAGATCCATGTTCTTGTATAGTGTTATGCTACTCTGATCCTACAGGTACTCTGTGAAGCTGGGCATACAAGGAAGCAAGTAGCAAAGGACTATCAGAAGAGAGAGGAATCAAACTAGGAGCTAAGCGTAAGACAGAGGTTGGTCTCCTTTGTTCTTCTCTCATCTATATTTCATAAAGGAAAAAAGAAAGTAGATTTACTTTGTTTGTTTCTAAGGTAGCTACCACACCTTAGTGGGATAAGCAGTTCTGTGTAGACACTTTTCCCTGTAACACTTGGGGCTCTCAAAGATAACCTGTAGACAACCTAGAACCAATAGAAGTTATATGCAGTCAGGGGCAGAGTAAAGAGGCACTTTGAGGTTGGGGATTTAGTATTTTTGAGACTCCAACCATACAAGCAATCCACTCTTAAGTAGAAGGGCACAAAGAAACTCTATCCACGCTTTTATAGGTATTATAGGGTGACAGATGAGTTGAGGAGGTAGTGTATGAGCTGGGATTCCATCTAGGAGAAAAGTACACAACATATTCCATGACTCTTTCCTCGAGAAGGATTTGGGACAATATGTCACGGAAACAACAAAGTTTCCAGCTATGGATGATGAGGGGCACTTGATTTTTGTACTTGAGGCCATCTTGGAGACCAGAGAGAGAAAGATTCAGAGTAGAGTCATTACGAAGTTTTTGGTGCAGTGGAAGGATCTGCCTGAGGAGGACGCCACATGGGAGGGGGATAAAATATTACAACACCCGATGTTGCAGTTTCTTGTGGACATGCAACGTTTTGGAGGGGAGTACTATAATATTCCATCTAAATAAAATTATATTAAGGTAAATTTTGACATTTTTTTGAAATTTTGATGATGAACAATTTTGGGCCAAAAACTTAGTGAAAGCAGGTGTTTGGCATCTAATTAAATCTTGGAAGAAAAGGGAGGTTTCAAACATTATATCTAAAAGGAAAATTCCATTGCAAAGTTAAATTTGGGGGCCACTCCAAGAGGGAATTCAAATTCCCTTAAAGAATTTGACTTGGAGGGAAAGGGAGGGTGGAGGCCAAATTTAGAGCTTGTAAGGAGGAAGGAGGAGAAAGAATTATAAATAAAAGGTGAGGCCTCCATTTTGTGACTTTTTTTTGCTAATTTCGAATCTGAATCACCATTTTCTTGTGTTTCTCATCCAAGTAAACTTATGTTGCTTAGCATAGAGGTTTCTAAGAGGGAATCTCAATGCTACCTTTGATGAACTCTGAGTGTCACCCTAGGAGAGAAGAGAGGAGTCCATTCAAGACTCTTCCAAGAGCTTAATTGGTAGACCCTACTTTAATTGGCACATGCTACTAAGGGCGTGGAATCGGGGCTCATCAAAACCAGTTTAGTGGGTGCTTGGGACCAAGATTTTGTCAAGATTCCTTTGCTTTGGAGGGTGGTTTGGGAGCATGCTCAGGAGCTTAAGTGAAGGGACTTTGGGAGGGACAAATTTCTCCCCAATAGGCAGCGCATGAGTAGAAGTAAGAGGAAAAATGGGAAGTCTGGGGTTGGAGATAGACCAACCCTTTTTGGGTATTTTTGTGTTGGGGAAACGTGCTTGTGGCTACATTTTCAAAGTGTTTCAGGCACTATTTTGAGCAGGATGACCAATTCCATTCAACAACGAATTGTCAAGTTCTGAATAATTTCAAGCTACAGTTTTGGGCCATTTCCAGCACCTGATCCTACTCATTCTCATTGGATGTTGTGTGTCTTGCTGTAGCAACCCCTGGTTCTATGGACCTCATCCTATTATTCTTGAATTCCTATGCATAATTAATAAAATGGCTCAGACCTATTGCCAAAATTTTGGGGTTTTCTGATTGTGCTCTTGTTAATATTTTTACTTGTTGTACTTTAGTTCATGCACCTATTATTTGCAGTATTTTCCTATTTTGGAATATTATAGACCACATTGAAGAGCCATAGAGGGAAGAGAACTTGTGAGACTATCGAGAAAAACAAAAATCTCTTCCCTATGTTGTGTGGGGCAAGTATTGTGAATGCCAAAGATGGTTTGATTGAGATCTAAATGAAAATAATCTAACAATAAGTTGATTTGTTAATATTTTATCCTTTTTGGAATTGGAAGAATGACTTGAGAGTCCTAAAATTTCCTTCTTCACCATAGTCATCTCATAGCCCAATTAGGGGGTGGCATCCAAAGAGGACTACTTATAATTGGTTGGGAAATTCCCCCATATAAGTGAGTTACATGGTTAAACATTTAAATAAAATAAGTATTCTATCTTTAATTTTGGATTTTGATATGTTGTATTTATTATGGTTCTTTTAATGAGAGAATTATTTCCTTACACATAGATTTGCTTTAAATGAATGATTTAAGGAGGTTTTTTGAGATATATAGATGTATCAATAGGCGTATGAGAATGTTTCATTTGAGCATGATTTTGTATTATTGTCAAGAACCCTATGTAATATCTTTTAGGATATGTTATATATAGTATTCAAATATTTTAATTTTCTAAATATGGACACACTAAAATTCACTTCTTGGAAGGAGACATCACAAGATTCATCTATGACTAGTTTAAATGTTGTTCATATGCTCAATGCATGGAGTAAATGTGTCTTTAAATTTTGTTTCATCTACAACTAAATGGATGCCAAAGATGATATAAAATGTTTTTATGTCATTTTGAGAGCTAATGAGGTTTAGTTATGTCAATGCTATGTTTCAAAAAATTATCTAACATAAAAAGGATCCCTTGCATATTAAATATACTCTACATATTGTTATAGTATTGGTAGATTTATTTGGTACTATGAAAGAGCAATTTTTTCTGAGAAAGAACTCATGTGTCTTTATCCCTTGAGTTTGAATGATATGCTAGGTAACTACTCATATAAAATTCATTATATTGTAGTTTTATTTTCATTTGGTCTCTATACATATAAAATGTAACTATGTTGTCTTAGCTCAAGACTGTGTTGCTATGTTAAACAAAGCTATGCAGGTGTTGGATTGAAAATGTCTTGTTTCCATGTGGGTGAATTATACCTTGAGTTTGCTTAAGTGGAGATGAATGTTGAAACAAAGGGTTGAATGGGGTACCCATATTTTGCTTCATATGTAGCATCGTGAATGTTGAATGGAACAATTATGCATTCCTTGTGTTCACAGGAATTAAACCATGAACTTGCATAAATTTGACTCTTTGATCTAGGGAATTAGTATATTACATTGTAATTGTATTGAATACCAAACATGGATAAACAATTAAATATATAAACTCTTCCATGACTACCTTGAATAAACTCACTCATCAACTAAATATTCATTCATTGGTTATTTTACATTCTTGTTCAATGGTTAGTGTATGTAGAGACAACATAACATGGCATAGAATGGCTCATAGTAAATATTTTTTAAATTGTATATAATTACATAACTTTTGAGATATAATAAGTCCCATTTGAAACATTAAGCATGGTAAGTCACCCTTCATTCCTTATTTCCATAGTCTAAAGAAAGGTACTCTTCTAGTGAGATAATTACTGAGTTTCATAACAACAAACTTGAAAAAAGGAAATAACTTTTGGTGGGGATAACATTTTATTTTTATTTTTTAAACCATATATCCTCAGATTTTCACACATCCAATTACCTCATTGATTTCTTAGGCAATATTCACTTCGAAAACAACTAAGAGACTCATATAAATAGATATGATTTGATATGTTTCTAAATTCCATCTTGAATAAAGAACCTTGTGGACTTGTAGATGGATATAAAGGAAATATGAGAGAATAAAAAGTCCCATTGGTAGAAGTCAACGAGACCCCAATATTATCCCTAACTTGTACCAATTCTAGTCTCTACTTATGCACACCAATGCACACCCTCTTCTAGAACCTAAAAAAATCTAATCTTATTTAATGTGATTCTCAATCATGAAAATTATTTGACAATTACAAGGCATGCTTACACAATAAGAAGAGACCCACAAGAATTTTTTTGTTATGTACCCATATAAAAATAACGCAAAACCATAAGAAGAGATAGATCAATGCCTTGATAATAAGACACTTCGAGGAGGAAAGCTCCTTTTATATCACATAAATGAACAATTCTTGGATGATTCTAATGACAAGCTCTCCTTGGTATATATAAGAGTCTAAAGGGTAAAATTATAATTAGGGCCTACATAACAATGATAATGTAAGGGAAAAATAATAACAATAGTGGGATTATATGAGGCACAACAATAATAATATAGGGGCTTCACTTTTTTTCCAAAACCCTTAATTGGCGAACACAGTTTTGACTGGGCATGAAGGATAGGCTATCCCTGAAATATTGTATATGCAACGCATTTGCAAAATGTAGTTTCTTTATTAATAAAGGAAGTGCGACTTTTTCCATAGGAAAAAAAAAATATAGGGGCTACACAAGTATTATAGGGACCTAATATGCCTCTCTCCTTAGAAAAATTGCTGTCCTTAATGCTCTAGTAGTTCTAGACGCTCATGCATAAAATACTCATCTTCCCATGTGGAATTTTCAGTAGATAAGTTCCTCCACTTAATGAAATACTCTGAAATTTATTGATTCTGTAGTTGCCAAATTCTTGTTCCGGTGATTGTTTTAGGGTCAAATATGATTTTTCCTTTCCCATCAATTTTTGGAAATATAATTTGAACTAGGATCTTGTCACTTGTAACCTTCTATAAGCATGAAACTTGGAAAATTGTGTGTACTCACGAAGATGCAGTTAGCTTCAATTTGTATGGCATAATACCAATCTTTTGCAACACCTTATAAGGGCCATATTACTTGGTGATATTTTTTTATCCTTATTAGCTTTCTTGAGGGACATTTGTTTGTATAGTTAGGGCTGTAAAAATACCCAATCATCGATGCCAAAACTTCTTTCACTATGACGTTGATCTTCTTTTTGTTTCATTAGATTTTGTGCCATAGTAAGGTTGTCCTTTAAGAGTTGGAGAACTTATTGATCATCGATGTGATCTTCCACTGCTTGAACCTTATATTTGTATCTTAGAGACGATGTAATGGATGGTGGATGATATCCATAAAGCACCATAAATGGGGTCTTTTTTGCTACAATATGGAAGGAAGTGTTATACCACCATTCTGCCAAAGGTTATCACTTGACCCATTGTGTTTGTTTATCATATACAAAGAAATAAACATATCCTTGCAAACATTCATTCACTATCTCAATTTTCCCATCAGATTGAGGATGATAAGATGAGCTATGAGTTAATCAAGTTATCAATACAATAAAATAATTATGTCCAAATATTTACAATAGAAATGGGATCTCTATCACTTACAATAATCTTTGGGTTTCCATGCATATTTTGAAAGGTCTCCATGAATGCAATAAAAACTATACTGGATTTGAAAGGATGAGATAGTGCACAAAAGTGTGCATACTTGAAAACTTTATCAACTACCACTATGATGACATTATTTCTATGGACTTGGGCAGACTTGTGATAAAATCCATTTATAGCTCCTCCCAGCACTAACTTGGAATGGATAATGGTTGTAAAGGACCTGAGGTCTTAATTGTCTCAACCTTATTTTGTTGGAAAACTAAACATTCTGCCACAGACTTCCAAATATCATATTTAAGGCCATCCCAAAAATTCCTTCTTGAACCCATATTAAGTTTTAAAAAATCCTAAGTTCCCTCCTATAAGAGAGGTGTGCAATTCCAAAAGATCTTTTTATTTGAGTTAGGAGTTATGACATAGATATAAGTGATCTTTGTACCACAATGAATCATTTTTCTAGATAAATGTATCAGATGCATTGTGATCTTGCTACAACTTTTGAATGAGTGTCCACACCTCTTTGTCATTCTTCCATTCATCCCTTACTTTAGTTATACAATTAGGTTGGATAATAGAAATGACACATATCAATGCCTCCACATCCTCATCCTTTGTTGAGAGTGCATCTCCACAACATTTTTCTTCCCTCTTTTGTAGATGATTTCAAAGTCATAACTCAACATATTTGTGACCCATTTTTTTCCTCTTCTAAAGATAAAATTATTTCCAAGAGTTACTTAAGACTATCATGATTTGTTTTTACCTTGAAGTTTCTTTCCACTAGTTAATAGTGCCATTGCTCTAGGGAATGTAGTATTGCTAACATTTCCTTCTAATAAATAGGTTTATGTAAATTATTTCCCTCGATTGAATAAATTTTAAAGGAAATGGGTCTTCCTTCCCACATTAAAACAACACTAATTCCATTTCCTAAGGCATCACATTCCTCGATAAAGGTTTTTGTGAAGTCTGGTGTAGCTAAGACTAAAGCTCAAGACATTACCTCTTTAAGATGTTCAAAGGCCTTAGTTGCTTCTAGAGTCTAAGAAAATGCATCTTTCTTTAGTAATGTAGTTAGAGGTGCTGCTATTTGTCCATAATTCTTAACAAACTTGAGAGAATACCCTGCGAACTCAAGAAATCCTCGAAGATGCCTTAAGGTTGTGGGGATTTTGTTGATTTTCCAGTGCTAAACAGATAAGCATGAATTTCTAAATTTGGTATTTACTTCCAATGATATGTGAACATCATTAAGTAATTACACACATAAAGTTCAACTTCTTAGAAAAACTTTGGCTAGGGAGGTATTCACCTTGACTTCCTCAGATGTATCTCTTTGTTGAAAATTTTCATTAAGAATAAGGTTTCATAGCTCATAGTATTAGCACCATAATCATATAGCTCAACACACTTGAACTATAACAATCATAACACCCACTGAATACCATTATCCAGGTTAGCATGCTCCCTCTTAGTATTAGCATCATAATCATATAAATCAACACACTTTACCTATAACAATCATAGCATCCACTCATTACCATTATCCAAGTTAGCACACCTAACCCATGGTACTAGGTACCATCATCCAGGTTAGTACACCTAACCTATGGTACATCATCAATATGTACTAGGTACCATCATCCATGCTATCACACGTAGCTTATGGTACAAAAACTAGTCACCATGATTTGAACAATGCCTCAACCTTATGGTATACAAACTATTATAATTTTTCCATCACCATGGTCAAACCTTAGGGAACATCGATGTTCCAAATTCATAGAATTGGCCAAACCATAGAAGACATCCACATCCTCAAACTAAAGGGTTGTCATCACTAGGTTAAACCCTAAAGGACATCCACATCCTTACACCATGGGTTTCCATCACCACGGTCAAACCCTAAAGGACATCCATGTCCTCACTCCAGGCCATGATGTTATATGGGCTCACTCATTGAGTAATCGAGCTAGATGTTGAAAGGGAACTCACTCTTATAGAGTGACTGAACCAAAACACTAAAATACATCCACTCTTTCGAGTAGCCTCTACCAAACCATTCTCCCTAATTCCGATCACAGTATTTGACACAGGGAGAATGTCTGTCCACTAGACCATTCTTCATAATTTCAGTCAATGTGAATGATACAAGGATACAATACCTAATTTAGATCAGAGTACATGACACATAGAGAATGTCTATCCATGATGCTATCAAATCTATCAATCCATTCTCCCTAATTTCGATCAATGTACTTGACACAGTGATAACCTCCCTAATTCTAGTCAAAGTACGTGACACAGGGAGAATCCATATCCATGATGCAATATCATCATCACCAACATCATCATCAATATGTACCAAAACCCATGTTATCTCTCCTAAAAAATGGTACTTACACAACTAATCACCATGATATGGTGGATGCCTCACCTCATGGTACTATGACTAGTTCATGGTTTCCATCCCCCATGGTCAAACCCTAAGGAAACCCATGTCCCAAATCCAAAGGCCTCCCTCTACGCCATGATGTTGAAGAGGCACCCACTTGATGAGTGTTTGGGCCTTAGAGACCATTCCTTTAAAGAATGTTTTTCGCTCATGCTATCTCACCAACATTCTAGGCCATGCTCTTGTTGTCACTAAAAATTCGATCCATACCCCTGTTGTCCACCCATCAACAATCCAAGCCATGCTCTTGTCATCACTAAAATTCTAAGCCATGCCCCTATTGTCCACTCATCAACAGTCTGGGCCATGCTCTTGTTGTCACCAATAGTATGAGCCATGCTTCTGTTGTCCACTCATAACCAATTCAGGCCATGCTTTTGTTGTCACTAACAATATGAGCCATGCCCCTATTGATTTCACATAAATACTCCCTCTTACTAATAGAGGGGTTCTCCACAAGTCTAAGTTTATCCCTAAAGTATACCAACTTCATCTGGGACAGATGTTTTGTCAGTATATAAGATGTTTGCTAGAGATATACTCGAGCTTCATTGTTCTCTTCCTATACCACATATTGGTACTAGATATCAAGGTGTCTCAATTGTCATTAAGATGTCATCTACACCATATCAAATAATAACGCAAGTTGAAGTCGTACTACTTCTCAACTTTCGAGTTAAGCTGCAATATACTCGACCACAGAGTGTAACAAATTCCTACTTCTTTCTTATCCAATGGAGCCCAATATAAAGCCATATACAAACTCTCTATCTTCAACACTCCTTTCCCAATGTGAATTCTTGCAATTGTACTTCACTGTTTGAGTCATCTTTCAAACCACAACTGACTATGTCATGACCAATTGTACCATGCTAGTACTTCAACACATGTTGAGCTACATTCATTCTCAACCATAAATTGGTCTGCTTCTAGTGTGGAAAAATTCACACACAAGGAGCTATTGCTCTGCAACCTTATGACCCTAGAAAAGTTACCGTAAAACAAAACAAAGAACCAATGCAATCATAGATATACATCCCAATCTATATGCTCAATAAGTCATTCATGCATGTATCCCTTACACTAAGGGTTTGAGCTCAAACCTACGACACTTGTGGAGTGGTGAAGGGTGTTGGGTTCGATGTAGAAATTCTATGCTCCAACCAAGAGATCTTGCCTCCTGCAATTGATCTACTACCTACACACATTCATCACCAAATAGAGACCACAAATGGCCTTCCGCAGAAGACAATTCTCTTAAATAAACTTTAACATGTATAATCAACCATAAGCATATATTTACAGGAAAGGGAACATGTATTTTCATTAATCATAAACAAAATGGTACAATTATACCTTCAACAAATGAGATCCTCTCCTCAAGCTTATACTATGGTCTCCTTCTCCCAATACAACAAATCTCTCACGATATAGTTTGGATACTAGATCTAACCCCCTTTCCTCTTAGTGAGATTATATAGGCCCATTCTATCCTCTAGGAGAATAAATCTAAACACCCAGGGGTTTGAGAAGTTAGGAAACTTCTACAATGATGGACCCCTAGCCAACTCATACACAAGTGGGTCAAGTTGATCTCTTTAGGAATGTTAAACTCTAGAAACCTTTTTCACAATTATGATATTTTTCTAAATTATCTCAATTATGAAATAATTATTATCTCATAGTTATAATATTTTGACAAAATAATTATGAGAAATAACTTAATCATGTAATTCAACCCTTTTATCATGGGATAAATCTCCCATAAGTAAAAGAAAAGGTAAAAGGGGATGCATTCCAACCAACAACCGATGTAAGTTGAACTTGGGTCTCTCTCACTAGGGTAGAGTGGAAAATAGCAATATAACAAATTCCCCCTAATGCATGAGGTCAAAAGAGAAACTCAAGGCCGAAATGCATTACAACAAAACTCAAATCTCAAAATGGGAGGAAGGAGCTAAGACTATTAAGCTATATCAAAGAAACTAAAATGTTGAAGGCTCAACTCTATTGATAACATCCCAGAGGCATGCATATCAATGCTCGGTCATAAAGAGATACTAAAAATGGCCACTGAAACATACACTGTGGATCCATGACATGAAATGCTAAGACATGACCATGAACAATACATAGTGGATCCATGTGACAAATCAGAAAGATCATAGCCACCAGAAAATATAGTGTGGATCTATGTCACAGTATACATTAGTAGAACTATGGACAAATAACAAACAAGAAGTGTCCCAGAGTAGTCCTCAAAGTACATAAATGATACATAACTCCAACGTAGCCTGGGAAGGGTGCCATATAAGAGTGAAATGTTCCTAACCCAGGGTCTTTGACATAATCTCAATGGTACAAATCTACGACATGCAAATAGATGAGTTGATGTCGAGCATGGTTGAAACCATTTGATTACTGGTCAATGAGGTGTACCATTAACAAACATGAGGGGACGCACCAATAATGAAAATGGACCCCAAGGTAACTAGTACAATCCAAAATCTGGAAGATCGAGAGAGGACAAGAAAGGACTATGAAGTTGACTAAATCAGTCATAAGAGGATGAGCCCCCTGACTAACCTTGAGGTTCCCCCATATACTAAAGCTAAGGAACAAGTTGTTGACCATGGTAAATATTCATCCGAATATATAAAGGATGTGGACCAGCATGACTAGTGCAAGTAGCTTGCCCCAGGGTAAGTTCCCCCGGAGAACAAAGGACCCCCAAAAGCATGGTTTCTAACAAGGTTGTACGTGGTAGAATTATGGACTACCTTATGTAGAAACACCACCATAAGGAGGATACCTCATAGAAATCATGACGCTAATGGCAGGGTTTCCCCTAGGTAAACTAGCCCCTCCAGGAAAAGTACTAGAGGATGATGTCCCTCCAAACGATGAACTATACTAAGCTTGAGACATACTACCAAGCTGGCTAGGAATGATCCTCCTGACATATTTCTTGAGGTTACCATACCCATTTGAGGAATACGAATAGTAAGTTCAGCAAAACTAGGAGTGAATATTCTCGATCTTATAGGTTGATTAGGGTTAATTCCCACAGTCAACATAGCTAAAGGAATAGGCATAGGGACACCAAGAAAATTTGTAGGAGCAATAGAAGAGACCAGTGGAATGATCCAAGAAGATGTGAGAGGTGTCGATGGAGGTGTAGGTCATACCACATTCAGTGGTGGCAATTGTGGCATAGCGGCAAAGACTGTAGATGCATAGGGTAAAGAGGAACTAACCTCCTCCATGGGTAGAATAGGAATGTATGTGTAAGTGGGTGTAGAATCACATGGGTTTAGTTGTAGTAACTTTGGTCCTAATGGATCAGTCAAAGGTGGATTGATAAGAGAGACAAAATCATCCACCAATGTCTTAATGGATACCAAATATGTTAAACACACATGGGCAACAACATAATCTGAAAGATAAAACATGAGAATATATTTTTATTAACAAGAGATATACATTTATACTACATGGTTTGACCGTTGGGTTTCACATCCCAAGGTCTCTTGGACTCCTTTTGTCTATTCGGCTTCCACACTAACCCATTGAGGATTAGGTGTCCAACATTCCCCCCCTTAATCCGAAGGGTTATGTATGAGTCCAAGAAGAGAGCTGTAATACAAAACGTGCAAAAACTAGGTTGAATGTGCTCTTTGAAATGTTGGTATAAAGGGTGGTGGTTTAAGGATGACCACCAACACTAGAACGCTTAGTGTAGTTCCTGGAACTCTTCCAAAACTAGCAAGAAGCTGAAGTCTTCTGCTAGAGGAAGTGCTCCTGTTGTTTTGAAGAGGGAAACCTTCAACCATAAAAGGGAGGTCTCACCCTTCATAAAAGGGAGAACTTCAACCTCAGAAGGCAAGTCTCAACCTGTGATGGTTTAAGGATGACCAAAAACTTTGGAATACTTAATGAAATTCCTGGAACTCTTCCAGAACTGGCAAGAAGCTGAAGTATTCTGCTAGAGGAAGTGTCCTTAATTTCGTTCTTGGAATACTTCCGAAACTGGAAAGAAGCTGAAGTCTTCTGCTAGAGGAAGTGTCCCAGATTACCAACTGAAGGCATGCTCAGGGGCATCTTTGTCTCTAGCTACAACTTTGAAACTGTTGTGGCAGGTTGTGGCTCAAGCTCGCTTGATGTGGCTTTGAAGCTTGTAGATGACCATCATTTCCCCCCCTGTCAGATACAAGGTGAGATGATTTAGAAAACTCAACTTCAAGACTGTTCAATACTCTGGAACAAGTTCTGACATGTGATTGGAATATCTTCTTGGCTATTGATGCCCATTTCCAAGAAGAGATCCATCCAAGATGAATCTTTGTTCTTGAAAGACGTTTGTTTCTGAAGCATCTGTGTGAAGAATGGGTTGTTTTATGACAGTGCTTACATGGATGAAGATCAAAACAGTGATCTTTCAAATGGCCAACTCAGTCACAGTGTTGGCATTTCACAATCTGTTGTTGTCGCTGTGGAAGAGGAGTAGAATCTGGAACAGTTGGCAATGAACTGTCATGAGGAGCAGGTGAACTCTCATGAATGAATCCAGCACTTTGAAATTGGATTGGTTTGGAGTAGTCTGGAATATGAAAGGACAAGTCCTTGTCATATCCAAGACTAGTTCTGTGCTTGTTGTGGACAAGTTTTTCCCAAGGTCCGATGATGGGCTTGGGAAGTGCAAATTGAGTTTCTGCATCTGCATGTACAACTGCTGCTTTATGGGAGTCTGTTTCAATCTTCTAAACAGAAACAAGTTCAGAATGACTCCTCTGTTTTAATTCTTCTTGCTGTAGCTGAGATTCGAGCTGCAAAAAATCAATTTTCTCTTGTGCATTTTGTAGACAGCCCTGAATGTCTGTGAGATAAACTTTTCTGACTTTTAATGTATCATGATTAGTAGACAATATCAAAGTTTTGAGGAACTCTAATACTTCATTGATTCTGGCCATTTTTTCTTCAATGTCATATTTACACCTTAAAAACTGATCACAACTACTACTCAATGCAGAAAAGTAATACCCACTTACGATACACAGCAATATCCTTTATAAATGTGCAGCAAATGATCAGTGTGCAACCAGCAAGCACCAATTACAATCCATATAAAAATAAGAGTTTACTCGTGACCAGCACTATGTTCTGACAATACAATCGACTAAACTTTTCTCCACAAAAGATTACTTTTATTTGTCAAAACAATCATAGCCTTTATACAGCCCACCAAACTCTTATGTAGCAGTCGAATCAAGGAATCAATGTATATATGTAGACAAAAACTATAGTGAGTTTTAAATACAATGCCACGCTGGGGCAGCAACAACTGAAAACTTGCTTGGATCCTTCAAATACTAGAAAGAGCTGTCACAGTAGAAATACCAGCAATAAATTTCTCTATTAGATCATCCTCTATGAGATCAAGAACTTTGGGATCAAATACCGATCCATTGTTGTATACAGACTGCACAATTCACTTGAAGCAAAACTCTCGAGGAATTTTATTTGTTTTCCCGGTGTCCTTCTTTGGAATCCGTCTTGACTGCAAAAACCGATGATTTCAAAGGTCCATGGTGCAATCTTTAATTTGCCTTGAGTTCAAATCACTTGAAGAAAATTTTTCAAGAAGCATTATTTTATTTCTTCGAATCCTAATGCTTTTGAAACCAATGATTTTAATGCATGGACTGATATTCAAAACCTCGATTTTAAAGGCTTTGATTTGTTGTCAACCAAAAGTAAAATCCCCGCAAAGCTACGCTTATTATTATTCTAGAAGCTTTATCCATTGCTGTTCTCTTCATAACTTTGAACAGTACAGTACAAATCACTTGAAGCAAATTTGTCAAGAAGCTTTATTTTATTCTTTCAATGGCAATTTCTTTGAATCCTAATGCTTTTGAAATGAAAAAACCATAAAAAGATGCCTGAAATTCAAAACCTCATTTTCAAAGGCTTCGATTTGTCGACCAAGCGTAAAATACCCGTAAAGCTTATAACTTTCTAGAGGCTTAAACAGATTCATTCTATACTCAGAAATTTATTTACAGCTGATACATAGGAATGAGAATGAACTGGAACAACTTCCTTCCTTTATTTCTTTTACACTTAGTATACAATACACACAAAGAGAGGGAACAGATGAACCTGAGAACTTGCCACAATGAGACAACCTCAGAATATCAGTCAAAGATGAAGTTCAAATCAACTGTTTGACCCAAAATTATCAGCTCCAATAAATGCTACGATATCACTGCTGACAGAGGGATAAAGAGACCATGCTGGTCTGAAATAATGTGTGTAACTCAGCCACTCCTTCCAGCTCAGGTACTCCCTTGATTCAGCCAAGAAAGAGTCCACGCAGAGGTATATTTACTCCAACAAATCAACTGTAGTATGAGTCTGTCACCCACGCGGTGAATAGAGGAGTATTGTGATGTCAATACAGAGGGAACTCAGCTTTTGAATCTCCCACAGTCCCACGCACAAGCCAGGTGATTAATACGCAGCCCAGGGAATGAATACTTGTCCTGATAATATCACTGAATAGGACCCACAGTCATCACACTTAGCTCTGCTATCAGTACGCAGCCCAGGTAACAAAGAAACTCGTCCAACATTGAGATAAAGAAATGGGTACTCAAGCTGCCTTCAAGAAAGAGTAAATCAAACTATTGTTTCTTCAATCTTCCACCATGATGAGAATAGCCACTCAAAACTCAGGCTCTAAATTGAACCGTTTTAACCAACACATAAACAAGGGCTTGAACGCACTGCAACTGGTCTTGAACTGAGTATATAAGTGTGATATAACTGTGACAATATTCCTGCGTGTAGGCACATGTATTCGGCTACGTTATTGGTGAAGTTGTAGCCCAGAAGATGAGAATATCTCTCTATCTCTCGGCCGTTACCATATTTGAGCACTAAGCCAATGCCTGCAATGTCAGGATTGCCTCTGAAGGCTCCATCGAAATGCAGTCCACAACTTTCACATTAAAACACACACACAACACTATCGTTACTTTTTATCATCAGGAAAAAAAGTATGTGAGCATCGATAACGCAGGAATTGTGGAGGCGTTTTGGCCTGAGTGATTGTACTGACACCAAAAAAATAACGTATGCAGATTTTTTTTTGCAGAGAAATATTTCAGTTACTCCTAAAGGGACAGATGCAGAGGTCAGATATGTCAGGCTGCAGAAATGCAGAATATGGGCAGAAAATCGCGACTACAATATAGCTGACAGGATTCACTGTGAGGTAAATGTAACATTTCTGCAAGAAGGATAGTGCAAAACGCAGAGAGGACAACTAAAATAGTGCACAATGGCAGAGCAACCAGTTTGAAGAAGACCACCCAACTAATGGTGGGAGAAGGCCACACATCATGGCTCTGATACCATGTTAAACACACATGGGCAGCAACATAATCTGAAAGATAAAACATGAGAATATATTTTTATTAACAAGAGATATACATTTATAGTACATGGTTTGCCCGTTGGGTTTCACATCCCAAGGTCTCTTGGACTCCTTTTGTCTATTCGACTTCCACACTAACCCATTGAGGATTAGGTGTCCAACAAAATCACTACCATGAGGACCAGGAATAGACTCCACAACTATAGGTTGGTCTTGGTCTTGGACACTAACAAGAATTTATTTGGCCAATTTAATGTCTTTAAATTGTCAATCATAAATTGTCAACCAGGGTGCGTAGACTGATGAAGTACAGATACACTATATGTGCTAGAAGTTATTCCTTACGTCGTTATGTTCATGTTGGGTCTAAACTTAATATTAACATGGAAATGGTGTCATTGATTATATTAATGTCTCGATCCCTAAAGTTATCAGCTAATTCCTTAAGAGTTATTTTCTATTGAGTTAATTTATGGATGGTATGAGAGTGCTTCTAACTTTTACTTGTGTTAAATTATTTTGGGATTTTTATCCTAAGTCTTTAGGCTACAGCTCTAATTCACTAAGAGAAATTTATTCTATTAAACGAAAAAGTACTGTCTGATTTTGATTGTTAAGAAGAAGGCTCTCACACTTTTACTTAATCATATTCAAACAAGACATTCTGTTGGACACCTAATCCTAAATGGGTTAGTGTGGAAGCCGAAAAGACTAAGCAGTCCAAGAGACCTTGGGATCTGAAACCCAAGAGTCACATAATGTATTATAAATGTAAATCTCTTGTTAATAAAATTGTACTGAATGATTTATCTTTCCTATTCTATGTTTTCCATGTGTGTTTAACATGGTATCAGAGCTGCTTGTTTTTCTGTGGCCTGATATGTGCATGTCAGTCCTCCACCTCTGCCCATAATTCTGTGTCTGAGCTGCCTTGAATAGCGCTGATGTGGTCTTCATTATCTCTGTCACTGTGTACGTTTTTGCTGGTAACGCTATCTCAGACTGACCACGCTATTTCATAAACGGTTGAAGTCTCCATACGTTGGTTGCATTGTAATAAATGTGAGACTGTGCGTTGTCTGCATTCTATCCCTGAGGAGTCAGTCCACTGCCCCTCCACAGTCGCTACCCATTAAACGCTGCCCTCTCTCACGCTGTTGGCCTCATAGACGTTTAGATTCTCCTGCGCTAAACTAGGGACTGTGCATTTCTGCATTTCTGCTCTAATACAGTCCGGCCTGCTCTAATACAGAGATACCGTGTCAGCTATGCGTTTTAGGTGAATGAAGCAGTTGGCCTAACATGGAAAAGTTGCAACGAATATATGTTGAAGTCTCTTTTGATGCCTAAGCGAGGAGTTGATATGAGTCACTGAGTTTTTTAAAAACCATAAGTGTCCTTGTTACTCTTCCAGAGTGCTCACATGCCCAGTCTACAGTATTAACTTCGGAATCCATATATATCTATCCACAGTTCCTCCCATCAAAAACATTTCCTTCTTAGAAGCTACCAGAACTGGATTCTTGAGTCTGTTTGATTACATTCAAGGGCAGAATGCGGAACAAGCCAAGATGCCGATGACGGCCCCAGTGTTCACAGAAATCTTTCCGTCAAGAGGCCCCTTCTGCGAGTCTTCCTTTGTCGTCAGTTTCTACGTGCCGGAAAAATTCCAGGAAAAGCCACCGAATGGGATGTTGTCTATGCTGCGGTGAGAAGGAGCGGGAGGCATTGTGACTGAAGGTGCTCACGGTCTTGCGCAACGGAAGCGTGAAGAGGCATTTCCTGACACGGAGTTCTAGGACAACCTGGGGGACAATGTCAAAGACAAGTTAACGAATTTGCTCCAGGACCACCATATTTTACTTTGAGAATGTTGCCGGTACACCTAAAGGGGTTTGGACAACTATATCTCGATTTCTATATGATATTGAGCCTGAGTTTGTAGATTCTAAATATCTTTCTGTTTCTAGCAGAAAACCAAGCTTTGAATGATGTTGTTTTAAATGCGCGTTTTTAATTATTGCTCAGTTCAGAATGATAAAATCCCTGGTAGAATGCTTTGAGGTAGATAAGGGACGAAAGTCAACCACATAACCTGTGGAAGAACAGAGAGTCCACCAATTGTAATACAATCTTCCCAAAGCCTCCATATGCTAGCATTAAGCAGATTGTAATAGTTGAGAAAATTCAAAATTAGGCCTAAACCTACAGCGACAGAAGTGGCATCCGCATGTTGAGGAGGAGGAGCGAGAAGGGGAGTTTGAAGTTTCGAGTTGCGTGCACTTTAATTCAATAACTCCAGTCAGTCGGTCAATTTGTTTATTGTTTTGTGATCGAAGGCGGCGGTCTATACATGTCTTCATAATATAGGACTATGCGATTTGTGTTCTTAAAAAGACTCTATAGCATCATGAGTCACCTCTTCTATTCGATTCAAATTGGCTATCAAATATGTTTTATTGTTTACTAGCTTATATGCTGCTAGCAACTCTGCCTCTTGCTTTGAGTGTACATGTGACTTATGTGTGCCATGCGTGACTTGAATTCCAGTCGGATCTCCAGATTGCGAGCTTCAAAACGGATAGTCTATAGTCCTACTCTGACCATGGCTATTTGAGGACATAAAATGCTTGTGAAGAAGAGAACCCACAAGTATAATGTGCCTTGAAAGGTGGTCTTAGTTGTCCAGAAAATCGTTGAACTGCGAGTTACACTGAGTATTGGTTGAATCTGATCTATTAGTTCTTGGTGCTAGTGGTAGAGACCTGGCAGCTCTGATATTGACAGCTGATGGCAAAGATCTTGAAAATTCGTCTTGTTCCCTTATTAGAAAACTAACTAATCTGGGTGGCACTATTTCTTCAACTTTGTGAATTAGTGATTGTGCAACTGTTGCAGATATTGATCCCAACAATGGGACTCTTTCAGCTTGAATATTTTGATGAAGAGAAGTAGGATGTTCTGACATTTTAGTGTGTTCCCTGGCTGTAGCGGCAGAAGATTCCAATCCTTCAACATCAAGCATTAATGGTGAAGTTGTCCACCTCCATCTACGTCCGGCGATGAAATTATAAACATTCTTGCTACTGGAAGCATTGAAACAATAGCCTGCAACGTACCCTCTCTGTGTTTAGCGTTGACTATGTATGAAACATTAAATTGAAGACCGTGAGCGTAACTGTGGTATGGTGCAACGTAACATGGTGCGGTGGTTGTATTGACTGGTATGTTCATATGACATGTTGGTTGAATATGTTGGATGAGTTGGATGCACTATTCATATTATATATTAGTATGGTGGGCTTATGGTGTAATTGGAAACTATATTAAAAAAAAAAAATGAGTTTGAATTGAATTATTCTCCATGTATGTGAACCGAGAAGGGCAAGAGGCATCCTGTAGTTACACTTGAAGGAATGCTAGTAGATACAAGTTCTTTTGGCTTTTGATTATAAAGATCCTCTTTTGGCTTAGTTGTAAGCCTTTTGACATCAAGGTCACCGGTATTCTTTGCGTGTTTCCACCTTCTGTTATTGATGTAGCCGCATTAAAGGGACTGTATGCTATCTCAGAAGTTGAATGAGTATGGTTTGATGATGATACAAGGACTGTGGTGAAGAGGGAATCTATTCTTCCATTTCCTGGGCAGCGTACATCATAAACAAATGTTGAGGTGCCATTTTGGGGACTGATAATTACATATCTACTAATTTGTATTCGCTGACATTTAATTGTCGGGTTCTATCTTCCAATCTGTTCTTTGTTTAAGTTAAGTTTTTGAATGAGAACAGTCCATTATGTAGTAGCTATCACTTAATGGTCGTTGCATTTAATCTCTGAATTTGCTACTGGATAATATAAGTTTATTTGGAGACTATTACTACATGTGGAAGCATTAAAAAAAACAATGGTACAGTTGTGAAATTGCTGAGATGCATGTTACTAGTCCGTTTTAAAGAACCTGGATTTTGGGAACATGTTGTTGATGTTGATTTGAAAGTGAAGGAGTACTTGAAGGATCCAAACAATTTTGCAGTTGCTGCTGCCCCAATTGTGGCATTGTATTTAAAACTCATTATAGTGCATTGATTCCTTGATTCCACTGCTGCATAGAGATTTTGGTGAGCTGATTGTAATCTTTTTGCACACTGATCATTTGCTGACATTTATAAAGGATATTGCTGTGTTGAGTAGTAGTGATCAGTTTTTTTTTAAGGTGTAAATCAGACATTAAAGGAAAAATGGCCAGAACCAGTGAAGTATTACAGCTCCTTAAAACTCTGATATTATCTACTGTTGATGACACATTACAAATCAGCAAAGGATCTCTCTCAGAAATTCAGACATGTTTACAAAATGCACAGGAAAAGATCGATTTTTTGCAGCTTGAATCACAGCTACAGCAAGAAGAGCTACATCAAAATAGACACCATTCTGAACCTGTTTTTGTTCAGAACATTGAGACAACCACCCATCAGCGGCATGTTAATAATGGTACAGTTCATTCAAATAAAGCAGCAGTTGTATATGCAGATGCAGAAACTCAGTCTGCACTTCCCAAGCCCATCATCAGACCTTGGGAACAGCTTGTCCACAACAAGCACAGAACTGGTCTTGGATATGACAAGGACTTGTCCTTTCATATTCCAGACTATGCCAAGCCCATTCAGTTTCAGAGTGTTGGATTCATTCATGACAGTTTAGCTGCTCCTCATGACAGTTCAGCTTCAGCTGTTCCAGACTCTGTCCCTCTTCTACAGCAACAGCAACAACAACAAAAACAATAGATCGTGAAATGCCAACACTGTGATCGAGTTGGCCATCTGAAAGATCACTGTTTTGATCTTCATCCATGTGAGCACTGTCATAAAACCAGCCATTCTTCACACAGATGCTTCAGAAACAAACGTCCTGCAAGAACAAAGATTCATCTTGGATGGATCACTTCTTGGCAATGGGCATCAACAGCCAAGAAGATATTCCAAACACATGTCAGAACTTGTTCCAGAGTATTGAACAGTCTTGCAGTTGAACACTTCCTCTAGCAGAAGACTCCAGCTTCTTGCCAGTTTTGGAAGAGTTCCAGGAATTGCATTAAGCATTCCAGAGTTGTTGGTCATCCTTAAACCATCACAGATTGAGAACACTTCCTCTAGCAGAAGACACCAGCTTCTTGCCAGTTTTGGAAGAGTTCAAGGAATTGCATTAAGCATTCCAGAGTTGTTGGTCATCCTTATACCATCACAGGTTGAGACTTCCCTTTTCAGGTTGAAGTTTTACCTTTTATGCGGGGTGAGACCTCCCTTTTATGGCTGAAGGTTTCCCTCTTTAAAACAGTAGGATCACTTCCTCTAGCAGAAAACTTCAGTTTCTTGCCAGTTTTGGAAGAGTTCCGGGAACTGCACTAAGCGTTCCAGTGTTGGTGGTCATCCTTAAACCACTGCCCTTTATACCAACATTTCATAGAGCACATTCAGCCTAGTGCTGCCATGCATTTTTTACACATTTTGTATTACAGCTCTCTTCTTGGACTCATACATAACCCTTCGGATTAAGGGGAGGAATGTTGGACACCTAATCCTAAATGGGTTAGTGTGGAAGCCGAAAAGACTAAGTAGTCCGAGAGACCTTGGGATCTGAAACCCAAGAGTCACATAATGTATTATAAATGTAAATCTCTTGTTAATAAAATTGTACTGAATGATTTATCTTTCCTATTCTATGTTTTCCATGTGTGTTTAACACATTCTAAGTAGCATCTATACTTACGGAGCAAACACAATTAACTATTCTAGATAAAAAGAAAATGAAAGAACCGTGTTGTACCAGGTAGAAAGAAATTCAAATAGCAAATTAATCTAGGTATAAAGCAATTGAAAGTACTCATGCATACAACGATTCACTGGTGAACTCATCATACTGTATTCTTCACACAAAAACAAAGTATTCAAAGGAATGAAAAGAAATTGAATTGCATTTGGTTAAAGACCTGTCATTATTGTAGGTGCCCTCCACAGATTAGTCCATAATCTCCAATCAATGCATTGCATACACACAAAACCAGTTCTATTGCTTGTAAATGGAATTTAACAAACTGTCTCAAAATTACATCATTCGGCACACACCAAATAACAGTGCAGCCATGGTTTTTATAGCAAGTAAACATAACAGTCATGAGTAATTTAAGGCTAGATATCTTTATATTAACTAACTATATTGCTAAACCTTCGATTTTCTATTCCGAAAGAAAATCGATTGTTGGGAGCGGGATCCCCCAAGGACAGTTTTAGGTCTAAAAGCCCATGTTTAAGTCAATTTTTTGTAATATTATTGGAAATAATCTAGATTTTGTGGTCGTGGAGCACGAAGGTGTTACGTGTCACAAAGGGTAGTCTGCCCTTAGTTTTGTAAGTAAAGTCAAATGTAAGAGATCTACCCATGGTCCGCGGACCATGGGATTGTATAAAAAGAGCTAAGATCTAAGTAGTTAGAAGCATCGAAGAAGTAAGAGAGTTATAGCCTTAGAGCTAGAAGTCTAAGTCTTGGGTTGTAGCGTAGGTAGAATCTCTGCAGCTGAGTGTGCAAAGGCCTAGGGTATAAGTCCACAGCTGAGTGCGTAGACCTCTGCAGCTGTGTGCGTAGGGTGAAGAGAGTCTGTAACACTTGGAAGATATTAATAAAAGGAGTTATTCTGCAATTTCTATGTATTTGTTCTGTTGATGGGTTTTGATTTTTTGTGTATGAATTTCCTTTGTTATGCTTCTATGTTGCGCGAATGAGTACAGTTACATTGAATAATTAAATGAAATTACGAATATCTAATTACGCGGTGATAAACTTAAGTATTCGACAAAATAAGCAAATCACTTAGGGTAATTGAGGCATATGCATGACGCGCTACCATAACAACACAAAAGTACATATGCCCTAGGTTAGGGCTACGTGAAGGTTGATCGTATACTTTCACGAAGTTATCTAAGGTCGGAATAAAGGGTTTGTTTTACAATCCCTAGAGTAAGATCACCTGCTCGAAGGCAGGGATAGAAGAGATCAAATGACATCACAACCATCTCAAGGTGCAGAATCTTGGTTCTAGCATCCCCCCATACTACTTTAGGTGAGACTTCAGACCACACTCCGCAGGCTGATGCCGGGACCAGAATCTGCATAAGAGATGTGTGATGTCGTATCACTGGAATCCAACTAAGAAGGAGATTAGAGACTGGTTGGATAGAAAGATCCACGAATTTGTGACACAGGAGAACAGAAACCCGCAACTGACAAAGGAACAGTGGTTGGACTGGTACCTATATATAGAGATCCACGAGATCTTTTTCTAGTCTTTCCCTATTGAGCTATATGAGTGGATTGCGAAGCTAGCAGATAACCAAGGAAGGTGGAAACTTGATGGTCCTATTGTGTGGACACCAGAGCTAGTGCGAAGGTTGGAAGCATCAGAGGATAAGATCAATCGTGTTGTCGATCACTGGCTCGATTGTGTCATAGGAGGATTTTTGACTGAATTCACAGTTGACATCTCAGTCAGCTATAGCGAGGCGAGCAACGCTTTTTCAAAGGATCATGCGGTAAGTATGTAAAATCTTTGAATACTTGGATTAAAATGCTGTTGTGTGAAAAATGGGTTATGTATCTACCTTGATTTTTGGGACTACGCGAAGCGGAAAAACTTACATGAACGAAGGAAAAAAGGGTCCGGAGTATAGCCCCTTGATTTCACCTCTGTGAAGAGATGAAGAAGGGATAATGAAGGTTTCTCTGTGAAGTGCTATTCAATTAATAAGACAAGGATTCCCGCAAATACCACCTCCACCCACACCACCTCTGACTTCACCACCATCGCCTCCAACTTCACTTGTACCACCTCCACCTCCATCGAGGTTCAGTATGGCAAATACAATGAAGTTGCCTTTGTTCAAAGGCTTGGGAAATGAGGACCTAGACCAATTCTGGTTCATTGTGAGGGCTATATGGGAAGCTCAAGGTGTTACAGATGATCATATAAAGAAGGCAACATTGGTTAGTGCTCTACAATATCGCACGCTAACATGGTATATTAAGTACTCTAATGATAACCTGAATGTTGGAGTAGCAGACATCCAGGTAGCACTAAATAGGGAATTTAGTAGGCCTAAATCTGAGGCATAGTCGATTGTGGGATTCAAAGAGATCGTGATGCAACCAGGCGAGATGCCTTGGGAACTAGATCAGAGGCTGAAGTGTACAATCCGTGAAGCCAACATGAATTTGACAGATGGACAACATCGCGAGTGGTTTGTGGCTTCACTACTACCACACTTAAGGAGTGCGCTGTTGCAGCAAAAGATAACAACTTAGGTAGAGGCCTTGGAGATTTCCATGAGACTACATGAGACTCTGATGCAAGATCCTAATCTAGGAGTTTAGTAGATCCATGCGTAGCTGAAGAATCTGTGCCTTGAGATGCAAAGTCTGAAGTAGGATATGACAGTTTGGCTAGAGGTACGCGAGGAGGTATGGTGCTTGAAATGCAAGAGTCAAGGTCATGACAAAGACCATTGCCCGGTCTTTGCAAATTACATTACAGGAGGAGGACCGATGCCTTTAAGACCGGAAGCTCAAGAATGACCTACCACAGGGCCTGCATTATGGTGCGCTATCTGTCAGGTAGCCGAAGAACATGCCACAGATAACTATCACTTGCTATAGAAGTATGTACAAGCACCGCAACAACTGTTCTGCAACTTTTATAGGTCGGTATGACATGATGAGCGTACTTGCAGGAGCTATGAATTGATGATGGATAGAAATCCTACCTACAAGGTTCAGGTCGAAACGCAACCCCTTGACGAGAATGCAGGGATGGCATGGATAGGATTTCAGGGGCGCGGACGAGGCCAAGGCAGAGGAGGACCTAGTAGAGGTCGATGACAGTTGATTTGATACAATTTCAGAGGAATAGAACACTATGCCCGCAATTGCACTAATCCAACGCGTCCGTCATGCAAGCATTGCACCCTGTTTGATCATGAAACGGAAGATTATCCTATGCTGATAGCTAGGATATGTGACAAAGGGGCACTACCACCTCTGCCAACTCAGAACTTGCAGATGATGAGATTTGAGTCGCGTGAGGAAGATCCAAATGTAAATATAGTGCTCAGGAGTGGAATCACGATAGGAGATGACAAGGGAAAACAACCAAAAGACATTACATGGGTTCGCAAAGCCCCGGGAAAAGAGGCTGAGTTCGATTTGGAGCACACTAGTGAAGCCGTCATGGAAGCTAGGAAGAGCTTCGTTGAGGCCTCCACCTTAGGAAGCACGGATAAGCCTGAGCCAGAGATGGACCCCTCTATGCTCACAACTTTCTTGGAAACCTGTATGAAGTTACTGTGCGACAGTAAGGCTGTGAAAGGGTTATAAGAACTCATCAATAGATGCGCTGGAACTATTCTAGGTGAGCCGTGCGTAGTATGAAAGATTGGTAGGCATAAAACAAGGATGGGACAAGAGATGATACTGACCACACAAATAGGAGAGTATGAAATGGATTAGGTCATTTTGGACCTGGGGTCAGATACGAATGTCCTACCAAAGCAGACTTGGGAGTGAATGGGGAGACCTACACTACAATGGTCTCTGATTCAGCTAAGGATGGTGAATCAACAGAAAATCATCCCCATGGGGTGGCTGCAAGGGGTGACCATGGATATTGAGGGAGCGAGCACACTGGTGGATTTTGAAGTAATAGAGATAGTGGATGACAACAATCCCTACCCTGCACTCCTGGGAATTGACTGGGCTACTAATATGAATGGGGTAATCAATATGAAGAAGTGAAAGATGATCTTTGAGAAGAAATCATTGTGCGTAATAATACCCCTTGATCCTGCTGAAGGATCGCGCTATACTAAAACTGTTCGTGATTATGAGAGTGATGATGACCTGGACTGTATGTATAAGATTTTTGGCTTGTTGGGGCTTGACCCAGGTTCAGAGGTGATTTAGCCAAACAAATCCAGAGACTACCGGCCCTTTTGTAAATGGTCTGTAGTGCATGGATTGAGGTCTCACCCGAGGTAGTATGGGAGGGTGCTGGAACCAGGTTTCCACACCCTAGGGATGTCTAGATGTAGTTTAGGAAGTTCGTAGTCTAGAACCTATGCACTCGTGCTACTCTGTGCAGTGGCCTATCCTTCGCGACTTGTGCTACTGCCTTCACGCAGCTCTTGTAAAGAGTGCGAAGAAGTATTGTCTTGATCCTTTATCCTTGCCGCGCGATTAGTATAGTTATTAATTAATTTGTGTAGGCCCAGTATTCTCATTAATCATTCAACCTCCAGATAAAGGTGCGCAATCATAAACAATATAAATGTATAAAGATAGATAGAAACACAAATACACAATATTCATAATCAACTTATCTTTATTAATGCTCTTCTTCAATTACAACCTCGTCATTGCCCTGCACACTCAGTTGTAGGGGTCCGCGCACTTAACTGTGGACTCTACTGGGCCTGTGCGCACTCATCTATAAAGCCTCTACCTACTCCTACGACTCAAGACTCAGAATTACAGACTCAGAGTTATTACTCCTATTTCATCATCGACACAAGCTTTTTACTTAAGATTTCTTTACATCTTAGAGCCTCACTCTATTTATACAATCCCATGGTTCGCGGACCATGGGAAGGCTGACATTACAATATATTATTTTACATACTCAAGGGCGGAAAACCCTATGAATTGACCATATACTTTGTGATTAGCACACTTCGCGGAGTCTTTATAATACACTTTGATCCAAAACTCGGGCTTAGAGCCCCAAAACCGTGCTGTGGGGGATCTGCTACCCAACAGGCCGCCAACACAAACATCGTGACTCACCCTCGAGTCACTTAGTCGGTGCGGTGATCTTCACGCGGATTCCATCCAGCAAATCTTGTGCTTCGCGTAAATCCACGACACACTGCTCTTTTGCTTGTTGTACCTCCTTCTGATTCTTCTGTGTTTCGAAGTTTCCTCATACATCTGCTCCGGCATACATTTATAGTCCCGCACTGCCAACCGGCTCCATGGAGTGCAAAGACCGTGCTGTTGTCGCAGAGTCAGGTAGCTACACTATCCATATAGAGCTTCAAGCGGCTGCCATTTACTTTCCCAGGGAAAGGTTCTCCATTTAACTTGACGAGCTGGACTACACCTCCGTCTGTGATTTCCCGAACCACGTATGGTCCCAGCCAATGCATTTTGAATTTTCCCAGAAATTTCTCAAACTTACTGTCATAGAGTAGCACCAAATCATTGACTTTAAAAGTGTGAAACTTGATATGGTGATTGTGCCAGGCCTTTTCACGTTGCTTTTGTACTTCATGATGAAATCTGGCCAAAAACTGTTCTTCCTCAAGCTCTTCTAATTATGCTAATTTGTCGTCCAGGGCTGTGTGGTTCGCCATTCCAGTGATCACTGCGATTCATAGACTCGGTACAATATACTCCATTGGCATGACTGCTTCTACCCCGTATACTAATTGGAATGGTGTTTGCCATGTTAGTTTCTTACATGTCATCCTATAAGCCCATAGCACTGCAGGGACACGCAGGTCCTAATCACTTCGCTGCGCGTTGCAAACTTTGGTCAGCGCGGTTTCCAGTATCTTGTTAAAAGCTTCCACAGTCCCATTGGCTTGCGGGTGGTACGGTGTACTCTTCTGATGATATACCTGGAACTCTTCCATGAGTGCGCTGATGGTTTCATTCAAAAAATGTGTTCCGCGGTCACTCATTAAGATTTTCGGACAACCAAAGTGGGTCAACACATTGTCGAACAAAAAATTTGCAGCTGTAGTAGCCGTGCAGTCTTTGACAGGCTGTGCTTCCACCCATCGTGTTAGATACTCTGTCGCGGTGATGATGTAGCGCACACCCATCTTTCCCTGTGGTTTGATTGGTCCCACAAAATCGATTGCTGTTTTCTCGAATGACTGCAGTGTCATTTGTGGATTAAGTGGCATCTCATCCCTTCACGATGGTTTCCCAGTCCTCTGGCATACATCACAAGCCTTACAGTATGCTTTCGAATCCTGGTGCAAGGTCGGCCACCATAACCTTGCATGAAGTATCTTCTACATGGTTGCACGTCCTGAATAATGTCCTCCCGTAGCACCCCCATGTGATTCTGTGAGAATCTGATTCTGCTCAAACTCTGGTACATATCGTCGCAATATTTCATCATTTCCCATTTTGTATAAGTGTCCCGCGATGACAGAAAAATCTGCTGCGTGCACCACCAATTCCTTCGTCTCTTGGACGGAGTATTCCTCTAGTGCAGTCCCTGTTGTCAGAAAATGGATTATATCGTCGAAGTGTCCATCCGTGACGCGCACTGCAAAAAGCTGAGCATCAGGTAGTCCCTCCTCCAAATTAGTAGGTTCCTTGCCTGTTTCAATGCGCGACAAATGATCTGGTCCTACGTTCAGGCGTCCTAGCTTTACTAAAACCTTAAAATCATATTCCTGGAACAATAACAACCACTTGCAGATGCGCCCCCCCCAACACAAGCTTATTAACTAGGTATTTCAACGCAGAATGATCAGTATACATTTTGAAATGTCCGCCGAGCAAATAATGTCGATACTTCTGGAGTGCATACACCATTGCTAACCCCTCACGCTCGGTTGTGGAATATTTCTTCTCCACTTTCGATAATCGTTGACTTGCAAATGCAATAGGGTGGTCCAAGCCCTTGCCACCTTCCTGAGTAAGCACTGCTCCTAGTGCGATGCACGACACGTCAACATGGACATGAAATTCTATATCCCATTTCGGAAATACCAAGATTGGCGCGGATGCCAACTTCTCTTTTAGAACATCCAGACTCTTCATGCAATCATCATTCCAACAGTAAGTGGCATCTTTCTTTAGTAGTTTCTCCATCAACACGGTAATTTGAGCATAGCTTTTAATAAACTTTCGATAGTAACCTGTGTGCCCCAAGGTAGTGCGCAACTGTTTAACGCTTCGCAGCACTTCCAAATTTAGAATCACTGCAATATTTGCCTGATCCACCATAAGCCGTTGTCTGCAGACCACATGTCCTAACAGATTCTCGAAGGGAACAAGGAAAGTGCACTTTTTAAGGTTTAGCGCAATTTGGTGCCGTCGGCAAGTATCCAACATCAATCGTAAACTCGCTACATGGTTTTTCACTAATCCAAACACAGTCCAGTCATCCAGATACACCTCCAAGAACTTGTGGATGTATTCTTTGAATGCGGTGACGATGATGCGTGAAAAGATCGTTGGTGCATTTTTCAGTCCAAATGGCATAACTGTGTATTGGAAACAGCCCCACTCTGTTGTGAAGGTCGTTTTGCTCCTATCTTCTGGTGTGATCCTAATCTGGTGGTACCCTGAGAACCTATTCGTGAATGAGTACGCTTCCTTTCCACCAACATTTTCCAGCACTTTGTTTGTAAATGGTGTTGGGAATGGATCATGTACACAGGCATCGTTCAGCTTCCTAAGGTCCACACATATCCTTATTTCGCCCTTCTGCTTTTTCTCCTGTACTACAATAGGGCTTACCCAATTCAATTCTTCCACTGGTTCATTAATACCGACCGTGAGCATCTTTTCCAGCTCTTCGTGGACCTTCTCCTTGTACTTTGGCTTTAGTTGGTAAGGCCTCTACTTGACTAGATTCACGTTGGGTTTTAGGTTGATTTTCATTACTCCCAAGTCACCGACAATTCCTTTTAACTCCGTAATTTTAGTCGGGAATAAGTCCTGGTATTCGCGAAGTAGCTCCGCGACCTTATCCACCATGGTAGCATCCCAATAATCACCCAGCGTCGCATACTTTGGTTCTGCCTCCATGCCAATGTTTACCTTCTTTGTTTTGAGCGGCGCAGTGATGTCGGGATCCTCAAGCGGGGGTCCTTGAACCTCGTGATATCCTTCTGTTTCTGGAATGGTAATATTTCGAGGGTCCTCATCCTCCTCCTCAACATTTACATTATAACATTCCACATGTAGTGCAACTGTGTCACCCATTCCGGCTGAACTACTTCCATTGGCCTCTGGGGTGTGCTAAAGATAACAACCTTTACTGCTTGCAGTGCATCATCAACAGTATCCCACCATCGATCCTCAAAAGTGAAAGTTAGCAGAAATCCCTCGCGTAGAATATCCCACTCACTTGTACCATGACAGAGCTCTGTTTCCATATACCAATTCATAGGAATGACATCCAAAGTATGATAGAACAGATGCACCCATTCTGGTTGTGGCTCGTCCCCATAGGCCTTCATCCATTTCATGAGGTGTGAGCGCGGATCATCTCGTCCGTCATATTTATCCTTCAATCACAGCTGCGGTCTCCCAAATCGCAGGCGCATCATTCTTCGACATTCGCCCCAATCCTCGAAACTTCCTTGATGTGTACCCCACCACCTTGCGGGCCTAGCACACAGTGCCCATTTCAACGCATCAAATCGTTGCTATTCAGGTACTGCATTCTCAAATTCATCCAAAAATTCCTCTACCCCGGTCAACCCATCATACATTAGTAGGTCGCGCACTTCTATTGTCACACAGCGCAACGACTTCATCAACGTATTGCAGTTTAGTGTTGTCACTTCATGCAGCCGATTCTGCCATCACTCTATTTCTTCGTCTGAATCTGAAGTGTAGGAGCTTTCACGCTCCCACGTAATCCTACCATCTGCCATTGGATTCACCCAATCTTTCTCTCACACAGTTATCTTATAGATACAATCGAGCTTGTCATCACTCTCTTCGTCGCACACTGGTTCAATGTATCGCACACCTTCGGCTGGGTCGAGCGGTACTACAATGCGTAGCGCCTTTTTCTCAAAAATCATTTTGCGCTTCTTCAAGTTTATGATACCATTCATATCAATGGCCCAGTCTATGCCCAGTAGCATAGGATAGGGATTGCTATCATCAACAATCTCTATCACTTCAAAATCCGCTAGCGCGCTTGCTCCTTCAATATCCACTGTGATTCCTTGCAGTCTCCCCATTGGTATGATCTTCTGTTGATTGGCCATGCGCAACTGAATAGGAGACCACTGCAATGTGGGTTTGCCCATGCGTTCCCATGTTTGTTTCGGTAATACATTCGTGTCTGATCCTAAGTCCAGAATCACTTGATCCATTTCGTATTCTCTGATCTGCGCAGTCAACCTCATTTCCCTCCCTATGCGCAATGCATGTTTTCCCACTTTCCGGATGACGCGCGATTCTCCTGCTCCCGCACACCTAGTGATCAATTCCTACAATCCTTTTATTGCCTTGCTATCGCGCAACAATTTCATGCATGTCTCCAAAAAGGTAGTGAGCATCGAAGGATCCATCCCTGTTTCTTGTTGATCCTTTGTACTTGAAGTGGAGGCCTTCATGAAGCTTTTCTTAGCTTCCATAAATGCTTCCTTCGCACGCTCCAGATCAAATTCAAGTTCCTTTGCAGGAGCCTTGCGAACCCACATGCTCTCTTCAGGTTGTTTCCCCTTGTCTTCTCCTATCGTGAGACCACTTCTAAGCATCATGTTTACAGTTGGTTCCTCTTCGCGCGGTTCAGATCTCATCATTTGTACATTCTGGGTCGGGGGTGGCTGGAGTACCCCCTTATCGCGCAACTTGGTTATCAATGTAGGGTAGTCTTCGGTCTCATGATCAAACTGGTTACAATATAAACATGATATTCTTGTAGGATTCGTACAATCGCGAGTGTAGTGCCCAGGCCCTCCGCAATTGTAACAAATCAACTGTCCATAACCCCTTTCGGGTCCCATTCCTCCTCGCCCTCTTCCGCATCCCTGAAATCCAGCACGCGCCATCACTGCATTCGGGTCAAGGGCTCGCGTTTCAGTTTGCATTCTATAAGCCGGGGTTTGGTCCATCATTAATTCATAACTTCTGCAAGTGCACTCATCATGTCCTACTGACCTACAGAAGTTACAGAACAGTTGCTGGGACGTCTGTGTATATTTCTGCAACACGTGACAATTGTCCATATTATGTTTCCCTCTTATCTGACATATCGTGCACCATAATGCAAGCCCATGTTGGGCCCTACTTGTGCTTTCAGTCTTAATGGCATAGGTCCTCTTGCTGCGATGTAATTCGCGAAAACCAGACAGTGATCCTTGTTGTGGCCCTGGCTTTTACACTTCACGCACCAGACTTCCTCGTGCACCTCTGGTCGGGGTGCCTTCTCTTGCTTTAGGTTTTTCATTTCCAAACATAAATTCTGTAGCTGCGCGTGAATTTGCTGGACTCCTAATGCAGGATCTTGTATCGGGGTCTCATGCAGTCTCATTGCCATTTCCAATGCTTCAGCTTGTGTGGTCAACTTCTGTTGTGATAGTGTGGTCCTTAAATGTGGTGAGAGCGACACTATGAACCACGTGCGATGCTGCGCATCTGTCAACGTCATATTAGCTTCGTGAATCATACCTTTCAATCGCTGATCTAGATCCCAAGGGGTCTCGCCCGGGATCATCGCGATCTCTTTAAACCCAATAATTGACTGTGTTTCCGACTTTGGCCTACTGAACTCCCTATTCAGCGCTATCTGAATCTCCACAATTCTTACGTTCGGGTGATCATTTGAGTACTTAATATACCATGTCAACGCGCAGTCTTGCAACGTGCTAACCAGCGTCGCCTTTTTGATGTTGTCATCCACAACACCCTGTGCTTCCCATACTGCTCTTACAATGAACCAGAACTAGTCCGGGTCTTCATTTCCTACCCCTTTGAATACTGGCAGCTTGATCGCGTTCACCATATTGAACTGTGATGGTGGCGGAGGTGGGGTGGGTGGAGATGGAGGTGAAAAAGGTGAGACTGGTGGTGGTGTGGGTGGAGGTGGTAATCGCGAATCCTTTGTCTTATCAAACTGACTGCATTTCTCGAAGAGACTTCCGCGAGCTCTTCCTCGCTTTCTCTTCGCGGTGAAATCAAAGGGCTACTTTCTATCCCTATGCTACCTATGATTCTATAGGGTCTTCCACTTCGCATAGTCACAAACATTAATTTATTCGCATAACCCGCTTTTCGCACAATAACATTTTAATCCAAGTGTTCAAAGACCTTATGTACTTACCTCGCGGTCCCTTGAGGAAGCATCGCTCTACCTCGCTGTAGCTGATAGTTGTGTCAACTGCGAACTCAGTGATGAATCCACCTATAATTCGGTCAAGCTAGTGGTCTACCGTGCGCGTGATCCTATCTTCTGAGGCTTCTAATCTGCACACTAGTTCAGGAGTCCACACGATTGGTTTATCAAGCCTGCACCTCCCTTAACTATTTGCTAACTTCGCGATCCACTCATATAGCTCAACTGGAAACGAAGCAAAGAAAATTTCATGGATCTCTGTATACAGATAGCACTCCAACCACTGCTCTTCAGATATCAGCACATTCCTATTTTCTTGTTTTGCGAACTCGTGGATTCTTTCGTCCAACCACTCTTCAATTTCCTTCTTCGTCGGATTCTAGTGTTCCGATATCAGACATCCCTTATGTAGATCCCAGTCCCAACAACGAAACCATTTGTTGGCTTGTTGGGGTCTGACCCAGGTTCAGAGGTGATTTAGCGAAACAAATCCCAAGACTGCCAGCCCTTTCTGCAACAATCCACAGTGCGAGGACTGAGGTCTCACCTGAGGTAGTATGGGAGGGTGCTGGAACCAGGTTTTCGCACCCTAGGGATGTCTAGATGTAGCTTAGGAAGTTTGTGCTATGGAACCTGCGTGCTCACGCTACTCCGCACAACGGCCTATCCTTCGCGACCTGTGCTACTGCCTTCGCGCAGCTCTTGTAAAGAACGTGAAGAAGTATTGTCTTGATCCTTTATCCTTGCCGCGCGATTAGTATAGTTATTAATTAATTTGTGTAAGCCCAATACTCTCATTAATCATTCAACCTCCAGATAAAGGCGCGCAATCATAAATAATATAAATGTATAAAGATAGACAAAAACACAGATACAGAATATTTAGAATCAACTTATCTTTATTAATGCTCTTCTTCAATTACAACCCCATCACCGCCCTACACACTCAGCTGCAGGGGTCCACGCACTTAGCTGCAGACTCTACTAGGCCTCTGTGCACTCAGCTGTAGAGCCTCTACCTACTCCTACAACTCAAGACTCAGACTTACAGACTCAGAGCTATTACTCCTATTCCATCATCGACGTAAGCTTTTTACTTAAGATTGCTTTACATCATAGAGCCTCACTCTATTTATACAATCCCATGGTCTGCGGACCATGGGTAGGCTGAAATTACAATACATTATTTTACATACTCACGGTAGACAACCCTATGACTTGACCATATATTTCACGCTCTGCACACTTCGCGGAGTCTTTACAATACACTTTGATCCAAAACTCAGGCTTTGAGCCCCAAAACCGTGCTGCAGGGGATCCGATGCCTAACAAAGATAACAGCGCGAGACTAAGATTGGGTGAATCCCACCACGGATGGATGGATCACATGGGATCCCAAGAGTTCCTGCACTTCAGACTATGATGAAGAAATAGAGTGCTGGCAGATTCAGTTACATGAAGTAACTACGTTGAATTGCAACATGATGACCTGGTCGCTGCGCTGTGTGTTGTCAGAGGTAAGAAATCTACCTATTTATGATGGTCTAAATGAGGTAGATATGTTTTTGGACGCATTTGAAAGGGAGGTACCATACAAGTAGTGTTTCCAAGCCTTGGACTGGGCATTGTGCGCTATGCCCACAAGATGGTGGGTACGCACAAGGGAAGCTTTGATGATTGGTGCAAATGTAGGAGGATGCTGAGAACATGATTTGGGAAGCCTAAGATGCGACTGACAGACAAGTACGATGGGTAGAATGATCCGCACGCGCATCTGGCCAAATGAACGCAGGCTTATGGAGAAAAGCCCTAACCTGAGTGGCTGCACCTGTTCTGTCATACTCTGGATATTATCCCAATGAATTGGTATATAGAAACAAAGCTCCACCATGGGACATGAAAATGAGATATCCTACGTGAAGGATTCATGGTGACATTCAGTTTTGAGGATGGGTTTGACAGTATTGATGAAGCACTACAAGAGGTGAAAGCAGCCATCTTTAGGATACTGCAGGATCCTTTAGACTTGATTCAGCCTGAATGGGCTACTCAGCTGAGTCATGCGCTCAAATGTTATAATATAACTACTGAAGCAGAGGATGAGGATCCGTGGAAGATTAACATTCTAGAAACAGAAGGCCACCACAAGGTTCAAGGACCGCAGATTGAGAACCCTGATATAACCGCATCAGTGAAAACAAAACAAGTGAACATTGGTACGAAGGCAAAACCCAAATTCTTGAAGATTGGAGAATATTGGGATGATGCGACGGTGGATAAGGTCATTGAATTGCTCCATGAATACCAGGACTTATTCCCTACCAAGTTTATAGATCTAAAAGGAATAATCGGTGACCTAGGAGTGATGAAGATCATGTTAAATCCTGACGCAAAGCGAGTTAAGTAGAGGTCTTACTGCCTGTTATCACAAAACCTAACCCTAATAGGTTGTTGATCAGGTAGACCTTGAGTAACTATTTCAAACCAACTTTTGGCTGAGGCTTAGCCTCCTCAACCTGAGAGGGCTCTCTCACTAGGTTAAAGATTTTAGTAATAGATGAGATGGTTAACTCTATGAAACAAATGAAGGATTGTGAATGGTTGAAACAAAGTCAATATACATCCATTGGGCTTATGGAGTCAGAAAATGTTTAGTATGACAACAATATTAGCTGAACATGGAAGTCAGGGCATCAAGAGTTCAATATATCAGTTAACACATAAGAACATGTAGGAAACACAATCTACAAATGCATGAAGGAAGTTAGAGCATTGCCAATGAGTTATAAGTAACATACATTCATACTACTGTAAATGAGGAAATGAGGACAAACATAAAATACGCCAACATTGAACTCTTTCTGAATCCTGAGAAGTAAAGCCAAACTCTGTATTACATAAAAAAACATAATCTTCTACAATGACACAATATTAGTGTTTTCCCTGAAAAATTTCCAACCCCTGGTGCATTACATCTCTCGTCATATATAGAGTTTCCTTACAAGATTGAATTCCTTCTTCTAGTAAGAGGGGAATTCAAATTTCTCTAGACCTGACACCTATTGAACTTTAAACAAACTATTAATTACAACTGACTGTAAACTAACAGTCTTAGAGACCTAATTTGACTAGGAGTGTAACTCCTTATCTATGCTGGCAACAACCTTAGCTATGAAAACAAACTTGTTCTTTGACATATGTCCCTCTTCATCTTTGGCTTGAGTGATGACTTTAAACTTCATGCTGGCCTTTGAATGCTTGTCCTTTAACTGTCCCTGGATACTAGGAAAATTGCCCTTGCTTTTTCTGCTTTGGTCTCCAAAGTGGTTCCTCGAATGCTGCTAACCATTTTATCCCTTTTAATAACATGTGATGCCTTGAATTAGACCAAAGGTCCTGCTCATATACTCGTGCTAAGACAAAACCCCTTAAATGCTGGTTGAAGCATGACAACTGTCTGAGCTACGAAATGACAGTTGTTTTCGTAGCGCAGAGTTTGGAGTTATTAAATGCCTCTCATTCTTTGAATTTTCCTTTGCCTAGTACTCAAAACTTTTGAGGCAAACCTTTTGTATCTTCTACAGTAGCATTCTTTCATAATGGTTCCCCCCTTTCATTTCAAAATAGATTCAAAAAACAAAACTGCCAGCTTCAGCAGTTTCGTAGCGCGCTACGAAACTGCTGTGCATTATATGTTATCTTTAGCAGTTTTGTAGTGTGCTATGAAACTGCTGTGTGAGTCAAAAATATAGTTTTTGTCATTCTTGGGATTTTTCATGGCTTCTCCATATGCAAATGGGCCAAACAAAACTGACATTGTCCATCCAAAAATAATCTTCAATTCTTCAAAAAGTAAGTTTCGCATCAAAATTGTGTTAAGGCTCTATCACTTACTGTCCGGTTCATTTGTGCTGAGGCTGTCCTCTAGATTTGCTTAGTTGAATCTTCAGGTCCTCAATTTGCCTTTTCATCACTCTGATATTGGTTCTAAGCCTGTCATTACTCCATCTGATGTATCTTGCCTCTTTAATGGCAGGGATGTGTGCATGAGAGTAAGTTGGCAAATGAGTCTTTGACATAACTTCTAGGCACTGCTTTAGTTAAATCTGAGTCTATAAATTCGAGCTTTAGGAATACCTTGCAAGGTGCCATTTCAAATTTGAAGTTTTTAAACCATCTCTCTTGGCCTCTAGGAATCTCTGTGACTGTAGAAATGACCTCAGGAGAAACGGGTAATTCTAGCACTCCAACCTTTGAATTTAAACCTGTGAAATTAAAAGCAAAATCCTTGGTTACTTGACTGTGACCTCCCTGAAGTTTTTCACAGAACCTCCAGCAGCCCACCTGTTTGAATGCATGTTCAACCTCTCTGTTCCTCGTGAGAACATCTAAGCCTTCAGGCTCAGCTCTAAGACACCGGCCTGATCTATGATTTTTCCTTTCTTCAGACATTTTTGTGAGACACCAATAAGGAGACTTCAAATAACTCGCACTATCTTAGTTTGGAAACTGCCTCGCTTGAGATTTCAAAGAATTCTGGTGAATTCCATCCCCGAGGTTGTCAATTGTCTTCTTATGCATGAAGGAACACGGAAAATACTAAGACCAACTCACCTTACCTTACCCTTTTTTGAAAATTGAAAAGAGTGCATACAAGACCCCTAACGAATCTAATGATGAGAATGAATGGCTACATGTGATAAGCAAGGTTCATGGATTGACACATGGTGATGAAACATCAACAGATTTTGATGGATTAGGTAGCTAGACAAGATCTGGCACGAATCCCCGGTTTTGTAGCACAACTAGTGCAAATTCTGGGTTTTGCGCTACGAAATCTCCTAACTACGAATCCCTGATTTCGTAGCACACAGTGTATTTTCTGAGTTTTGCGCTACGAAAACTCCTAGGTGATTTCATAGCGCATGCCAATTTTGAAACAGCCTTGACACATGACACCTTTGAATCAATGTGGGATTAATGATAGGCAAAACAACATTGTTGACGTTATTTGCTAATGGGAACAAGACTCCACTCTATGTTCTAGACTCCTTAAACAAAACAATAAAAATGACTTTGACCAGGACTAATCATAAAACTTTGGAACCAAACTAGTTGTCCAAAATTTTTTGAAATTTTTTCTGTGATAACGTCGCCTCAATCCGAAATACAAGGAGAAGGTCCGCTTAGAGCTAGACAAGATGTTAGCAGCAGGCATCATTGAGCCTGTGGAAGAATCTGATTGGGTAATCCCAATGGTGGTGTAAGAGAAGAAGTAGAAGGATGAGATAAGGATATGCGTGGATCTCAGAAAACTGAATGATGCTTGTGTGCATGATCCTTTCCCGACTCCGTTCACGGATGAAGTGTTGGACAATGTAGGTGGCCAGGAAGCATATTATTTCACTGATGGGTTCTTTGGGTGCCACCAAATCAAAATCATGCTAGAGGATAGGATCAAGACAACCTTCATGATGAGTGGGGTTGTTTTCAATACACTGTAATGCCATTTGGATTGAAGAATGCGCCTGCAATCTTTTCACGTGTGGTTGTTGCGGCATTCAAGGAATTTATTCATAAGTTCCTGGAGGTATATTTTGATGACTGGATTGTATTTGGGCTAGTTAAGCACCATGTCGCAAGCTTGCACATGATGATGGATACTTGTCGAAGATAATATAGCACGCTCAATGTCAAGAAGTGTCTGTTTTGTGTTCCTTTTGGGAACCTATTGGGCCATGTGGTTTGCAGAAGAGGATTGATGGTAGACCCTGTGAAGATCGAGGTGATACTGAACTTGGAAGCACCGAAGAGTGTGAAATAGCTGCGCGCTACTCTGGGACATATGGGATATTATAGAAAGTTTATCAAAATCTATGCCCAGATCACCGCACTGATGGAAAAATTGTTGAAGAAGGATGTCACGTTTTGCTGGAATGATGATTGTAAGAAAATATTGGATATATTGAAAGAAAAGATGGTTATCGTGTTGATTCTAGTCTTCTCAGACTGGAAGAAAGAGTTTCATGTACATGTCGACGCGTCATGTATAGCGCTGGGGGCAGTACTAACACAGGATGGCGGAGAAGGCTTGGACCATCCTATCACGTTTGCAAGCTGTAGATTATCCAAAGCAGAGAAGAATTATTCTACCACTAAACGCGAGGGGCTAGCTATGGTGTATGCGCTCCAAAAGTACCGACACTACTTGCTAGGAGGCCATTTTAAGATGTATACGGATCACTCTATGCTAAAGTACCTGGTCAATAAGCCTGTGTTGGGGGGGAAGTCTGCAAATTTCTCTTATTGTTCGAAGAGTACGTTTTTGAAGTTATTTTGAAGCCTGGATAATTGAATGCGGGACCAGACCATCTGGCGCATATTGAAATAGGGGAGGAACTTACTAACTTGGAAGAAGGATTTCCTAATGCGCAACTATTTGTATCGTGTGTCACGGATGGTCATTTTGAGGATATAATACACTTCCTAACAACAGGAATTGCACCAAAAGGATACTCTGTCCAACAAAAGAAGGAATTAGTGGTGCGCGCATTAGATTTCTCTGTCATTGCTGGGCATCTATACAAGATGAGGACTGATGAGATATTGCAACGATATGTACCTGAGTTTGAACGAAGTAGCATCCTCGTGGATGCTCATGGGGGAACCGCAGGAGGACATTATGCAGGGAGAGAAACCGCGTAGAAGGTTCTACGTGCAGGGTTGTGGTTTCCAACCCTTCATTAAGATTCAAAAGCATATTGCAAGGCATGTGATGTATGTCAAAGAATAGGCAAGCCATTGTAGAGGGATGCAATTCCTTTGAATCCACAAATGACATTTTAACCCTTCGAAAAAATGGGCAATAGATTTTGTAGGACCCATCCAGCCACAAGGGAAGACAGGAGCAAGGTACATTATCACTGCGATGGAGTATTTGACTCGTTGGGTGGAATCACAGTCAGTGAAGGATTGCACGGGAACAATAGCCACGAAGTTCCTATTTGAGCATATACTGATGCATTTGGATGTCCAAGGATCTTGATGAGTGATCGTGGTATGCACTTCCTGAATGAGACGATCAACGCACTAACAGAGGAATTTCAGGTATATCACCAGAAGAGCACACCTTATCACCCACAGGCTAATGAGACAGTGGAGGCATTCAACAAAGTGCTTGAAAATGCATTGACCAAGGTTTTCAATGCTCAATGAAGTGATTGGGACCTACGCATACATGTAGTATTGTGGGCTTATTGAACGACATGCAAGAAGTTGACAGGACAAACCCCTTTTAGGCTTGTCTATGGTGTGGAAGTTGTAATGCCTATGGAATACATCGTGCCTAGTCTGTGCATAGCAGCACTCATAGGTATGACGAATCGTAGAGCCCTGGAAGAAAGACTCGCGTAGCTAGATGAGCTCGAAGAAGAAAGATTTTTGGTTGGATTTCACCAGCAAGTCCAAAAGCAGTGTGAAAAGGCATGGCATGATCGACACATCAAGCTGCGCACATTTAAGGTAAATGATCTGGTTTTGTTGTATGATAGTAAGTTTGATAAATTGTCCAGAAAATTCAAGATGCACTGGTTAGGGCCTTATGTTATTAAGGAGATTACCAACGAAGGAGCGGTACAGATAGTCAAGTTAAATGGAGAACCCTTCCCAAGAAAGGTGAATGGCAATTGCTTGAAGCCATACACCGGTGGTCCAGCCATGTGACTAAATGAAAGTAGCATAGTCTTAGCGCTCCAGGCAGCTGAAAGGAGGCACGAGACTATAAACTACACTGCCCAAGTTGGGGAGCTACACGATTGGAAGATGGTGTGAAGCAAGGACGTGTCACTGGGTCCGCGACAGCACGGAGGGAGCTGTGCTACCTAGGGAGAAATTGCGCAGGTCGGCTGGAAAGTGACCATTAAAGTGACTGTTTATGAAAAGATGGAACAAATAAGGCCAAATGGAGCGGGCAATTGACATTTAAGACGAAATTTATGGCTTAGATCCTTGAAAATATGTTGCCAATCTGACATTAATGAATTGATTTCGGGGGAACGGTCGGATTTGAATTCAAATTTCCCTATAAATTACAAGTGGCTGTCTAGTAAGAAACACTGGCATTTTAAGTATTCAGCTGTTGAGCTCTCAGACGCCTATGGACCTAGAGATTTTCAAAGCTCTCAAGTAGACTCCCGCATTTGCGAACTTGCCTGAGACATCGTGAGTACTGATAGAGAGTGTTATGTCATGACCCCTAGAAATTATCAACACAAAACAAGTGGTAGAAGATCTGGCACAAGAGATGGAGAAACAGGCCGAAGAATCTGCCCCAAAAGTAGTTGAAGTACTGGCGGAGGTCCCTAAATCTCCGAGAATGTCAAGATTGAAGCCAACCCCAACCAAGGAGACCATGAAAGATAAGAAGGGCAAGCAGCCTGCCATCCTAGTGCACGCATCACCAAGACGAAACCCAATAAAGCCCATTGCCCAAGAGAAAGGCAAGGCTATAAACCTAGAGGCAGAAGAGGAGGATATCGAAGACATCCCCATGGACGATGAGGATGTGGGAGTGGAAATAGAGGAGGTTGAAGCCCAGGGTGCGGACCCTATTACACGGTTGCTGGAGTATGTCCCTTCGCACAAGCCTAAGTCCAAGGTCCCAAAGGACATTGATGAAAGTAAGACTCCCCTGCAAACCCCATTTCTACCAGATGAGATCACTTTTGACGGTCCGCATTTGGCACAGGTGCCAATTTTGAAGCTCGAAGATTGGGACTTGGCGGACCATGAGAAGTTCCTGCACCTAGAGACCGAACAATTGATGCGCCGCATCATAGACATAAAGACATGGATGACTACACTGGAGCCATGGAAGTGGCTCAGAGGAGTAGAGAAGGCAGGATTACTCAACCTGCTCTGGGTGCTGCAATATAAGTGCACCCCCGTGATGGTTCTAGTTATCAAGCAACTACTGTGCTTGGTGCATGATGGATGCTTGTGGCTGGAGGAGTTGATACCCATCACTGATATGTTGATTCACCTCATCACACACCTACCGTATACAAGAAAAAATCCATCTATGAACTTTGGTGGTAAGGGTGGCGAGCTGGCGCTCACGGAATCAATGAAAGAAAAGTTCAAATTGGTGAAGAAGTCGTGCGGGTATGCAATCTCTAGCATCTGCGACCCCGCTGTGAAGGTGGCAACGCAGATCCTTGCAAGGAAGGTGATGCAGAAGTGTCACACTGATGAAGTGCCGGCACCTATCGTCATGCTTGCACAATAGTGCGTGGAAGGAGTCCAGTTTAACTAGTCGGACTACCTTTGTAGCGAGTTCCTGACAAACTGCCGCAAAGTGCAAGAGAAAAGCAAGAAATTCCACTACATGTGGCTTTTGTGATCGATTATGCTTGTAGCATGGGAGCTACTAGCAGAGATCCAATTCCCCTCGGTCGCGCCGGAACTTCCTGAGGCAGTGAAATACGCTTCACTGTGGGCGACCAAGGACGTAGAGCCCACTCGGGACAGTAAGATCTTCTAGATCTTGATGGAAATGAATATCAGGATGGCCATCAATCGCAAGCCGTGATTTTCGCCCACGTATATGCTAACTTGTAGAGCTATTCCAAATTCAAAGTTGATTTCCATCGGATTTCAATTAGGGCACAGAAGGAACCTGTGCAAAAGTGGTACGACTTGCCGTACCTAGCCACAAATGATGCCATTGATGCGGTGTTGGATAAATGGCCGGTGGAGTGGCGCACCACAACAAACTTGGTGGTGGGTGGAAGCAAGTCTGTTGCACAAAAGAAGAAGGACGAGGCCAAGCTGAAGATGGCGCAACTGGTCGAAAAGAGGAAGAAGGAGGCTGCTGAGAAGGCTAAGGCAGAATAGACAAGGAAGGAGGCAGGAAAACAGATAGGTGGCACAGAGTAGGGCTCTGACAAAGGCGCGCGGTTGCCTTCACCTGAAACTGAAGAAGAGGACACAGAGTAGTGCGACGTGGACCCTCAGGAGACGTCTGACCGCATTAAGGCCCGAGAGAGCTGGAAAAGGGAGGGTCCAGAAAGAAATCAAAAGCGACCAAGACCTTGCTAGACCCTATCACACTGACGGAGGGATATTTATACGACATCGGTGACATAGTTAGAGATGTCACCACGGAGGCCCTGCAACAATTTGAAAAGCAGCAGCAGATCATCCTAGGGGCCATCCAGACAGGACTACAGGAGTTGCAAACCCATGCGTTGCAAGTTGGTACGGTGTCTACCAGCTTGGCTATTGGCACATTAGAGGCTGTCAATATGCTGCGCACGAAGGCTTCCAGTGCGCTAGTGTTGTTGGATGGAGCACTGACAATAGAAAATGAGGCTGACAGGCCCACTGTTAGCACCTTGAAGGGAGTAGGATTGAACCTGGCAGTGCTCCCACGCGAAGCACTCCACCTCTTACAGGATGGAGTAATTGCAGAGTTGAGGGCCCACGAGCACCGCACCCTCCAAGTGATCAGTGAACAGAAAATCAACAATGAGAAGATGGCCTTACAGAGGAATGCTACCATCACGGTCGAGGCCGAGGTGACCAACTAGAGTAAAAAGATCATATAGGTCATGGAGGAGGGCTGCAGAATGGTCTCGAAATTGGCCATTTCGGAGGAAGAGCCAGTCAAGGTCTGCATCCGTAAATTGGCCACAGGGGTGTGCGACACTCGGACGGAGATGGCACGAGTTCAGTTGGAGATGAACCTACAGATTACAGAGCTCCAATTGAGGGCTTAGAATTCAATGCCACTAGAGGTAAAGGAACAGTGGGTGGCTGCTATCACAGATGCAGTCACGGTAGTGGAGAGTGCAGCAGCAGACTGCACCCAGTTGTTTGAACAATTGTTTGAGGTCCTGATCGACTTGCAGGAGGACTCAAACATCCAAAGGCTAGAGCCAGAAGCACACAAACTCCAACAATGCTATGACGAAGTTAAGGGCACAACGCGAACCATTGCGCTGACACAAAGGTTAGCCAAACTGCAGAAATCCAAGCAGCTAAAGAAACAGGTGGATGCAGCGCTGCACAAGGAAGCAGTGCTGAAGGCGCGACTAAAGACCTGGTTGGAGGAAGCTTATGCAGTCACAGGAAACATTGAAGGCAAGTTTACAACTTTGCAAGCGACGCAACAACAACTTCAGGCTGATAGCACAGGGGCAGTAACTGAGAAGACAATCGAAGATGCAAAGTAGGCAGCAGCTTAGTGCACAGCCAAAGTTGTGGTCATCAGGGTTGAGCTGGATGGGCTTCGTGCAAAGATCTCTACGCCTACCGAGTGACTCAAGGGCGAGTCACGATGTTTGTGTTAGGGGCCTGTTGGGAGCGGGATCCCCTAAGGACAGTTTTGGGGCTAAAAGCCCATGTTTAAGTCAAATTTTTGTAATATTATTGTAAAGACTACGCCTTTTGTGGTTGCGGAGCACGAAGGTGTTATGTGTCACAAAGGGTAGTCCACCTTTAGTTTTGTAAAGTAAATTCGGCTGTAATTGATCTACCCATGGTCTGCGGACCATGGGATTGTATAAAAAGAGCTAAGCTCTAAGTAGTTAGAAGCATCGAAGAAGTAAGAGAGTCATAGCTTTAGAGCTACAAGTCTAAGCCTTGGGTTGTAGCGTAGGTAGAGGCTTTGCAGCTGAGTGCGCAGAGGCCTAGGGGAGAAGTCCGCATCTAAGTGCACGGAACCCTGTAGCTCTGTGTGCAGGGTGAACAGAGTCTGTAACACTTGGAAGATATTAATAAAAGGGTATATTCTACAATTTTTGTGTATTTGTTCTATTGATGGGTTTGGATATTTTGTGTATGAAATTCCTTTGTTATGCTTCTATGTTACGTGAATGAATACAGTTACATTGAATAATTAAATGCAATTATGAATATCTGATTACATGGTGATAAACTTAAGTATTCGGAAAAATAAGAAAATCACTTAGGGTAATTGAGGAATCTGCACGACACGTTGCCATAAAAACGTAAAAGTACCTAAGCCCCAGGTTAGGGCTGCGTGAAGGTTGATCGTATACTTTCGGAAAGGTATCTAAGGCTGGAATAGAGGGTTTGTCTTACAAGCCCTAGAGCGAGATCACTTGTGCAAAGGTAGGGATAAAAGAGATCAAACGACATCACAACCATCTCAAGGTGCAGAAACTCGGTTCCAACATCCCCCCATACTACTTCGGGTGAGATTTCAGTCCACACTCTGCGGGATGATGCCTAAAGATCCAGTAGTGTAGGGATTTGTTTGGCTAAATAACGTTGAACCTGGATCAAGCCCCCTCAAGCCGACATCAATAATGGTTTTGATGAAACTCGGATTTCGTTCCAGCAACGATTCTATGGTTGACTTTGGGGTTTGACGGTGATATCCTGCGCTCATTTTAACGAACTGTTTCAAGGGGATAGGAAGGGATCCACGCTGGGGCCATTTACTATCCATCCATATACTTCTTCGCTTACCTGGAGCTTCTAAACCTTGCAAACAATGGAGACAACTACAGAAATCTGGATTAGCTGTGGAAACGGACCAATTATGTATCCAATTGCAGTCTTTAACAAAACAATAGGGCATATAATCAAACATGAAGAAGAAGACATATCATTACTTACTTTTATCAAAACTTAGTGGATGTGGCATTATTTACGTGGCAAATGTAGGAAAAGAGAGGAAACATAGGCAAAAAGGGGGTGTCATGGTAAGACAATATATGAAATCTACATTCCCCTAGAATGGAGGTTTTGTAAGTCCTCATGCACTTCATCCTTGTCAGTCACTTGTGTCTTCTATTCATCACCTCCAAGTTTCACTATTTTCCTCTTTTTGGAAGCTATTGGCATCCTAGATTTTCTCATGAGAAATTTATATTTTAAGCTGATAATCTCTCTTTGCATCATCCTGTTTTCCTTCTTCAACTTTTTATTCTTTTTATACCACAAGCTCAAATGGAGGATGAGATTGTCACTTTTTGCATTCTGGATCTCACTTTGTGCCTTCAATGCTTGATTCTCATTCTTGAGATACCTGTTCAACATTTCTAATTCAAAAATATCTTGCTTTAAAATGCTTGTGGCTGAGTGTTCCTATGGTTCATTTAACTGGTTTCTCCCTTCTCCAGGACTCTGAATTGTTTCCTTGGTTGATGTCTCCTTTCTTTCCAACAACTCTATATAGTCATATATCTCCTGTTGGATAGGGTCAATACCCAGACTCTGCATTGGGCTTCTTAGAGGTGAGCTACAAGGTGGTGGTACCCTCGGTGATGATTCTGGTGACCCTTTTGGAAGACTTTCAGGGTTTTCAGTTGGCTCGTTCTCCTCGAGATTAATGTACTATGTAGCTTTGGGGATTGTGTCTTAGACTGTGCTTAACCTTGTGCTCCTCCTCAGTCCAGAGGTTTGTGATCCCTGAGCCTTCTTTCTTTTATTTTCTAAGTTTTCTTCTTGAGGAAGGGTCCTAATTTGTGGTATTTCTTTTCCTCTTTTGCTATCTTTCTTCCTTTTAAGATTCCCCTTCTTCATTTTCTGTAATATGTCTACTATGGGCAACTCTTCTTCTGATAATTATGGGTGAGTCTGAGGTTCCTACTCTTTTATCCCTTCTATGGTTCTCTTCCTTCCTCTGGAGGTTCTACTGCTGCTGGATTTTTCTAGGGAACTTTCTTCAAAATGGTTCCTAACCAGGAAACTCCTAGTTATCTCCTATACTTCGAAGATGGAACTCAAATAATATCTTTATCAGGCCATGATGATACATGGTGTTTTCTATACACTGAATTTTCTTTTGAACGTTTGTAGACATTTTCTTGAGACTATTTAAGAGGAAGTAAGGAAGGTTCATCTAGTGATCTTCAAGGAAATGCATCATCATTCTAACATGGTAAAAATACATATACCTAAACCTACCCTCATAGGTGACAAATTTTTGAAGTATAAGCAATAAATTTCTCCATTTGCTCTTAAGGGTTGAGCTGGGAATACCTTTCTTGAAGACAGTGGTGTCCATATTTGGATTTTTGAGGAAGACCTTCCAATCCTCTCCATCAATTCCCCTGTTCTTAAACCATTTTTCGCTGCTCCTTGGTAATTTCGTAGCCTCTGCTATCATGGATTCTGTTACGGTGATCTTGATGTCTCCTATTTCGGCTTCAGTTCCATCAAACGAGCGTGCAAATGTCTTGGTCACTTCCCTGTGGAAGCCGTTGAATTTTTCAATGAACTGCAACCACTGTTTCTTTTGCAGCAACTCTTTGGTCTGAGGGTATCCATCAAGGAATTTTTTTTCATGTTGGCTCAGTTCAAACAATTATCCCCATTCTGGAGGATGCTTTGCCTCAAAGACTGGTTACCTTGACAAGAGAATGGCGTTGGTAGGGTTTTGCTAAATGGCAGAAGGGTGGAGTGGCTTATGAAATTTCAGAGGAGTTTAAGAATGGTGGATTATGACAAGGGTTATAGGAATGAATCAGACCGTTAGGTGCATTTAAAATTATGATTTGGTAATTACTTCGATGGATTTGGAATGAGGTCATGACACGACTTTTTAAGTGGTGGCTTATGATATTATGTTAGGTGGACATCACCCTTAATTTATAATGATTTCATTTTAATCTTCGATAGTACTATGTCTTCTTTTATTATTTATTATTATTATTATATGTATATCTATACATATAATTTACTCTTTTTTTTTCAAAGAGTAAACTAAGTAAAAATTTCTAAGGTGGAAAAGAAGAGGAATTCTTCTTGATCATTTTTAGTTCTAAATTATCTTGGAACATGTTAACTAACTCCTCTCTTGTCAATGGTTTTTGTTACAATCTGAGTCGATGTCCATTTACTAATAGAGGAATTTTCTCTTCATCAATAGTCATGATTCTAACTGCACCATTGTCAAAAGCACTTTTAATTTCATAAGGTCCAAGCTAGTGGGTTTGGAATTTCCCCTGAAAATTTTTGAACTTTGAATCAAAGAGTAATGCCCAATCTCCTGGATGAAATTTCCTTTCCTTAATATACTTATCATGCCATCTAGATCTCTGTTGTTGAACTAGGCTAGTTCTCTGAAAGGATTCTTGTCTTATTTCATCAAGTTCATTTAGTTGTGTCATCCTTTGCTTCTGTGCTTTTGATAGACCAAGATCTAACTGGACTGCTGTCTTATAGGTCTAGAGCTGGGATTATATCGGAAGTAAGACTTGCTTCCCATAAACAAATTCATAGGGAGTATGTACTATAGTATTTCTCCATGTAATTCTATAGGCCCATAAAGCTTTTGGAAGCTTTTCCACCCAATCTTTCATATGTAGATGTACAGTCTTAGTAAGGACAACTTCAATCACCTTATTTGTGGACTCAACTTGTCCATTGACTTGTGGATGGTATGGAGTGGACTTCTGATGTTTTATTTTGTATTGATCCACAAGCTTTTGCACTAGTCTGGATGTGAACTGTGTTCCTTGATCTGTTACAATTTCTCTTGGAACACCAAAATGAGTAAAAATATCCTCAAAAAGAAATGAGACTACAACATTTTCAATAGCAAAAGGAAGTGCTTTAGCTTCTACCCATTTAGTGACATAATCAGTACATACCAGAATATACTTCTTTTGCTTCGAAGGTGGGATGATTGGTCCAACAAAATCTAGTGCCCACTTCTCAAATGGTTTGATGAGTACCTGTGGTTGTAGTGGAATTTCATTTGAAAGAGTGGGTTTGCCCATTCTTTGACAACTGTCGCATCTTCTAACATATTCTTTGGTGTCCTTGAAAATGGAAGGCCAATAATATCCTAAAAGTAAGATTTTGTAAGCAGTCGTTTTGTCAGAAAAATGTCCCCCACATGGCTCATCGTGGCAAGCTTTAAGTATTTTTGGTATTTCATCCTCTTGAACACATCTTCTGATGATGAGATCTGGTCCTGTCTTGTATAACTCTTCATTTATCCATGAATAATATGTGCTATTGTGGACTATTCTTCTCTTTTCCCTAGGAGATAAATGAAATGGAATTTTTCTTGTAGCTAAATAGTTAGCAATATCTTCATACCATGGTGATTTAGTAGATATTGCAAAAAGATATTCATCAGGAAATTTATCCTCTACGGGTTGATCATTATTTTCATTTTGTATTCTAGATAAAAAGTCGACTATTGTATTTTGTAAAAGCCATTTGGTTATTCGTCCATTAGTGACTGGTTTATTCATTAGGTATCTAATGGCAGAATGGTTTGTGTGAACAAAAGTCTCATAGCCAGTTATGTAATGTCTGAATTTGTTAATGGCATGAACTACAACTAAAAAGTCCTTTTAGGTTATAGTGTAATTTAACTCTGCAGGAGTTAAATCTTTACTGGTATAATAGATTGCATAAGGAGTAAGATATTTTTGTCCTAACATAGCCCCTAAGGCTAAATTTGAAGCATCTGTTGAGATATGGAAATGAAATTTCCAGTTAGGTCCTTTTAAGATAGGTGCTTCAGAAATTCTCTTTTTCAAAGTTTTAAAGGAAGCTTGACATTCAGAATCCCAATTGAATTCACAATCTTTGGTGAGTAGTTTAAAGAGTGGGGATCCAATTTTTGTGAAGTTTTCTATAAATATTCTATAGTATCCAGTAAAACCGAGAACACTTCTACCATCCTTTTGAAAACTTGGCACTGATAACTTAGAAATGACTTCAAATTTAGATGAGTCTACTTTGATTCCATCTCTTGAAATATGATGACCTAAAAAAATTCCTTCGTTAAACATCATGAAGCATTTTTCATGGCTTAATGAGAGATTTTCTTCTTTACATCTTATTAGTACTTTTTCCAAATTTTCTTGTGCTTCTTTGAAAGAATCTCTATAAACTGTGAAATCATCCATGTACACTTCCACACAATCATGAATAAGATCAGAGAAAATTCCGAGGACTGCTCTTTGGAATGTTGCTGGAGCATTGCATAATCCAAAGGGAAGTACTCAGTAAGCATAAGTTCCCCATGGGAAAGTGAATGTGGTTTTATCCTGATCTTTAGGGGCTACCTGAATCTGGTTATATCCACTGAACCCATCCAAGAAGGAAAAATACTTTTTCCCTGCTAGTGTGTCTAAAACTTGATCTATAAAAGGTAGTGGGAAGTGGTACTTTAGTGTTGATTTATTTAGTTCCCTGTAATTGATGCATACTCTCATTTTCTGTTTTTCTTAGGAACGATTACTGGGGGTGAAACCCACTGACTTTTGGATATTGGATAGATGAAACTTACGTTGAACAATTTCTGCAACTCCTCCTTAACAATTTCTTTTAAATTCGGGTTCATTCTTCGTTGAGGCTGTCTAACCGGTCTTGCATTCTATTCAATGTAGATATGATGTATGCAAGTTTTAGGATCAATCCCTCTCATGTCAGTATATTCCCATGCAAAAGTAGAAGAATGTTTATGTCAAATTCTATTAACTGATTCTTTTGCACTTCTTCCAGGTTTTCATTGACATTCAAGGTTCTTCTTGGAAAGATTTCTATTAAGGAATTCCCAAAATTTTCCATGGAAAGTAATGATACTTGTTTAGATGAGAGATACTCATTGCGAGTATGATCATAATGTGAAGAAGACTCATTATTTTATAATAAATTTAGAATTTGGTCTTCCTCCTTTACTTGTTCAGTAGTAAAAATAGGTTGTATATCTTCTTCATCTTCTATCCATTCTTCAGTATCTGTATCTATTGTTGTTCTTGCAGGAGAATATAATGTAAATTTCTTCGTAGAATTTCCATCTGAGATAAACATGTCACCTAATCTGCAACCGATGAAAGCATTAGCTATAGCTAACCAAGGTCTTCCTAGAATTAATGGATGTCCTTCTAAATTATTCTTGGGTGTTAAGACCATGAAATCAACGGGATATTCCCAAGAATCTAAGAATACACAAACATCTTCCAATACACCATCAGGTTTAATCACAGACCTATCTGATAATTGCAATAAAGTTGGTGTGTATTGAAGGTTAGGAAGCCTAAGTGTGTCCATAACTTGTTTGCTCATTATCTTTATGGCTACTCCTAGATCAATCATTGTGTTTGGTATTTTAGTTCCATTGATGTGAATTTTTACAATGGGGCTTCCTGGGTCTAAGTATTTTTGAATTGTCATCTTCCCCACCATAATATCTGCAATTTTTCCAACTAACTGAATTATTTTTATACCTTTTCTTTTTCTCCCTGATCTTTGTGTACTTAGAAAATTGGCATTTCTTTTATGGCTTGTAGTAAAGGAATCTTAATACAAACATTCCTTAATTCATCCATCATGTTGTAATCAGGCAAGATAATTTGTTTTTCTACTCCATCAATTTTCAACCGTTCAAGGAAAGGTGATCTAATTGATGTTGAGGGTTGTTCTATGATGGGAGTGTTTATTGGAACGTCTTATGTTTGTTTGTTTTCCTTCTGAGGGAAAGAGGTATCTCCTCCTTCTATTTGGTTTTTGTGTTTTTGAAGATTGGATCTTGTTTCTTGAATGACAACAGGGGGTTTTCTTGGTAATACTCTTCCAGACCTTAATTGAACATTATTTAGGTCTAGTGGAGTTATTACATAAGTTTGAGGATTCTTCCCCTCCATGTTGTATACTGGTTGTTGTGGTATTTTATTATTGGGATTCGGAAGTGGTTGAGTGGGTAATTGATTTGGTTTTTGTGGAAATGGTAGGGAGAGTTGTGGATTTTGATTCTGAACTGGAATCTGTGGTAATTGGTTAGCTTGGGGAATTTGATTAGATGGTGGTAGAAATTGTGGTGGAAGGTAAGATGGTGAGTATTGTTGATATTGAGCATAAGCTCCATAAGGATTTTTCCATCCCTAATTCCAAGGTTGCGACTGAGGCTGAGCCCAAGGCTGTTAGGCTGAATTCCAATTATTTTGTGAAGACTGGGCGAATTGTTGTGGTCTAAATCCTTGTGATTGATTTGGTTGGGGATTTTTCCATGGTCTTTTGGCTATAAAGTAGAGAGGGTCTACTGGTTCTGATATTCCTTTATCATTAAATACAACCTTAAGACCTGGTAAGGATGGACATTCCTTCATATCATGATTTTCCGCACATATGACACAGGTTTCTATGGCTTTTGAGTATAAGGGACACTCTCTTAGAGCATTTTTCTTCCGACATTTGGGGCAGAAGATAGATAATTGATCTAGGTGGCTCTAGGGACACACACTAGACAAAGAGGGCTTATGAAAACTCAAAAATCAAAGTGTTTGGATTATGCTCAAACTAGGTTCATGTTAAAGATCTCTTCATTGTGATCATGGTGGTATGAACAGTTCGTCAATCCGAGTCTAGATGAGGAAGATAGAGGCAGTCAAAGTTTTGGTTGAATTTTGCTGACTGGGTAGGCTTAAGGAGGCCGCAATTTGGACAAAACCTAACCACCGGATTCTGACCAACCTGGGGTAGATTCCAGGAGAATTTGTGGCCTATTTAATTTGACTCCTTCGGTCAAATTTTGAAAATTTCGAAAATGCCTCATTATTATATTATAAATAAATAAATAAATAAATATATATATATATATATATATATATATATATATATATATATATATAACGGGAGGTTGTGGGTCACCACCCTCACCACCCCACACCCATATCATACACCATATTATAATGAACCGAGGGTGGTGGGGCTTGAACTTGCCTGGCTGGTGTGGTTGGCCCACCTCTCGAGCACCCTCACGAAACCCCATATAACACTCATAACTATATTGCAACGGCCACCAAAAAAGCTATGGTCAATAACACATTAATACGGAGGTATGGGGTAGGCCGCCCAATGCGGACCCAACCCCCCCATTCAAACTTAATGTGGTTTAAACCAAAAAACAATAATGTGTTAAAATTGGGAGGAGCAGGCTTTGATCCCCCGACCTCTCCTCAACCATTTTCCTTATTTACCACTATGCCAAACCTCTTGCTTTGGTTAGTCCACCCAGGAAGTAATATAATCCCTTCATTTTTCAGTGCACCCACAGGAAGATGGAGGAACCAAGAGCGGGCATGGATTTCGAGACAGAGGAGGCAGAACCTTGACATGCATTTCAAGGTAGAATATTCTTTGATGCCCGAAGATTCTCCAAGGAGGTAAAAAATCTTTTTATTAGAATGTAACCAATTTTACAGTCAAATTTCATAGATTTTCATAGAGAACGCCATGGCGAGGTCGGATTTGCCTTTTGAGCAACAGATTTTCAGATTCCCAGCGGAGGAGAATCTTCAAGAATCTTTGAGGGAATCTTCTAGATTCCTTGGATGTTGAAATTCGCCAGAGTCAGAATGCAGCCAACTTCATACTTGTTTTTCTCGGAATTCCACAAGGAACCCAATAGTGCAGTCAGTTTCTTGATCTGAGCAACAGATTTGCAAAAGACCCGGAGTAGGGAATCTAAGGGGAATCTAAAGATTCCTTAAGCCCCAGATTCTCACTTTCTCAGAATTCAGAAATTCGACAATCGATTTTCCACTATTCGACGCCACAAATTTGATGGAGTTCAGATTTTTTATTTTCTCATTTCATTCTTCAGCCACTTTTCTAAATGGAGTGCGGGTGTTAGCATTCATGTGCGAGTAGCCACTTTCATGCGATTCGATGCTGTGAGATCGATGGTCTGAACATTTTCAGCAGTTTGACATCCGCTTCTTCAGATGGCCCTTCGATGTGAGGTATATGCAGTGTGTTCATGTACTTCTTTTGCTATGCATTGTGTTGCACAGATCCTTGTTTGATGATTAATGTGGGATCTTGTTTCTTACTCATTTTCATGATTCTTTCTTGATGTGATGCGCAATCATCCGTGCGATGTACTTGTTGTCATGATTCATCATGTTGTGTTTTGAGATCCCTTTGTTGTATGTTGATGGGTTACTCATGTGTCTCTATGCATGTTTTCATTTTAGATGCCCTTTTATGCCATGTTGGTAGGATGCTCATTATCATCATGCATGAATTTGTGTCATACTGATAAGAGTCTTTTGACTGAGAGTTCCTATAGTGGAACATCTGTTGGAGCCACTCTTGCGTGAGGGAATTTTCCTTGTATGATAGCGACATCATCTCCTATGCAGATCATCACTATTGACAACACTTAATGCAGTGGCCTACACCATATTGACACCGAGGCCCGGAGATGTAGTCCCTCTTGGACGAACTCTTTTATCAACGGCTTATGTTTTTTATGTTGTTGATGATTGACATGTTCCTCTTCTTTACAACATGCACATGTATTCATTTATGTTCTTTTAAAAATGTAATTTAACACATCATGAAAGTAAAAGGTCTTGGAAGGATCCTTCGTCACACCCGAACCTGGATCAATAATGCAACATTTTCGGAATTTTACTTGTTTTTTATTTTAAGGGTGTCTATCTACTCACTTAGGCTCCCTAAAATATCAAGCAAATTTCCTAATTCTGCCCTGCTGACTGTCCTTGCTATGGATTTGTTAATTATTGACAAGAGAGGACCTCTAGGACTCCTTCCAACTCGTGCTTTACCCCTTGAGATATGTACACATAAATCACAAATATCTGCAAATGGTAGTTGGGAAATATCTCCTTTCCCAGTTAGGTTAAGGAGATCGATCCATTCATCTTTAATAGCTCCGAGTAAGAGGGATTTTAAGGTTTCTTCATCTAAATTATTTTTTGCTCTTTTAACATTATAAACAAACCTTTCTACCAAGTCTTCAAGATTTTCATCTTCTTTTTGTGTAATTTTGAAGACTTCATCTTTGAGGTTACTAGGCATACAATAATCTCTTTATTTGCCTAAGAAAGCCTCTTTCATTTGTCCCCATGTTGTTATAGAATGCACTCTTAGACTCATGAACCATTTTAATGCCGAGTCTTTTAATGTGGCAGGGAACAATTTTAACTTTTGAGCATCATGCAGATAGTCATACAATCTGCATAATACTTCAAATTCGAAGAGAAATGTCTCTTTATCTTCGTTCCTTTTCCCTTGGAAGTTAGGAAGAATCGAGGGTGATATATTTTTCATTGTGAGGGTTGTATCCTCATCAAGAATAGGAAATCCAGAAGGATCTTGGTTTCCTCTGCCTCTACCCCCTCCTCTACCTGTACCCCTTCCTCTTCCTCTTCCTCCAATCCTATCTTCTTCACCATGGACATTGTGTAGTTCTCATTCTCCTTCTTCAGCTATGATAGATTCTTCGGAACTAATATAGTGTTCTTCTAATCTTTCTGGTTCCTCTATCAATGGTTGCTCAAAATAAGTTTCTGATTCCTCTTCTTCACTAGGAATTTCTAGTTTTTCTCCTAAAATTTGCTCACCAGTGGAGGATAGAAAGATTACTCCTGTAGTTGGGGATGTAGGATTTTCTTCAATTACAACTTTACTAGAGGAAGTGGGTGAAATTTTGGATTGGATTTATGATCTTGAGATTTCAGGAAGCCTTTGTAAACCTCTAAAAGGAATTCGAGTTTGAGCAGGTGGTGTGGATTCTCGAAGTGTAGGTGAACTCAGTGGATTTGTGGGAATTAAACTTCTTCCTCGCCCTACAAATCTACCTCTAGAGTCTCTATCCCTAGACATATCATGTTTTGAGTTTTTTTTTTTTAACTTCTATTTGTACTTCCCCGGCAATGATGACAAAATGTTTGGCCAATTTAATGTCTTTAAATTGTCAATCATAAATTGTCAACCAGGGTGCGTAGACTGATGAAGTACATATACACTATATGTGCTAGAAGTTATTCCTTATGTTGTTATGTTCCTGTTAGGGTCTAAACTTAAGATTAACATGGAGATGGTGTCGTTGATTATATTAATGTCTTGATCCCTAAAGTTATCAACTAATTCCTTAAGTGTTATTTTCTACTGAGTTAGTTTATGGATGGTATGAGAGTGCTTCTAACTTCTACTTGTGTTAAATTATTTTGGGATTTATATCTTAATTCTTTAGGCTGCAGCTCTAATTCACTAAGAGAAATCTATTCTATTAAACTAAAAAGTACTATCTGAATTTGATTGTTAAGAAGAAAGCTCTAACACTTTTACTTAATCTTATTCAAACAAGACATTATATGAAGCATCTATACTTATGGAGAAAAAATAATTAACTATTATAGATAAAAAGCAAATGAAAGAACCATGATGTACTAGGTAGAAAGCAACTCAAATAGCAAATTAATCTAGGTATAAAGCAATTGAAAGTACTTATGCATACAACGATTCACTCGTGAACTCATCATACTGCATTCTTCACACCAAAACAAAGTATTCAAAGGAATGAAAAGAAATTGAATTGCATTTGGTTAAAGACCTGTCACTTTCATAGGGGCCCTCCACAGATCAGTCCATAATCTCCAATCAACACAATGCATACACACAAAACCAGTTCTATTGCTTGTAAACAGAATTTAACAAACTGTCTCAAAATTACATCATTCGGCACGTACCAAATAATAGTGTGGCCATGGTTTTTATAGCAAGTCTTTAACATAACAATCATGAGTAATTTAAGCCTAGATATCTTTATTCTAACTAACTATATCACTAAACCTTCGATTTTCTATTCCGAAAGAAAATCGATAAGGTTTTGATGAAACTTGGATTTCGTTCCGGCAACGATCCTGTGGTTGACTTTGGGGTTTGACCGTGATATCCTGCACTCATCTTGACGAACTGGTTCAAGGGGATAGGAAGGGATCCATGCTGGGGCCATTTCCTATCCATCTGTATACTTCGTCGCTGACCTGGAGCTTCTAAACCTTGCAAACAATGGAGACAGCTACAAAAATTTGGATTAGCTGCGGAAACGAACCAATTCTGTAGCCAATTACAGTCTTTAACAAAAAAAAAATAAGGAATATAATCAAACATGAAGAAGAAGATATATCATTACTTACTTTTATCAAAACTTGGTGGATGTGGCATTGTTTAGGTGGAAAATGTAGGAAAAGAGAGGAAACATAGGCAAAAAGGGGGTGTCATGGTAAGAAAATCTTTGGACTCTACAACATAGTTGAAGGAATATGCACAGGGACACCGCAAAAATTTGTAGGAGCCATATAAGAGACCAGTGTAATGACCCAAGAAGATGTGAGAGGTGTCAATGGAGGTGTAGGTCTTACCACATTCAGTGGTGGCAATTATGGCATAGCGGTAGAGACTATAGATGCAGAGGGTAAAGAGGAACTAACCTCCTCCATGGGTAGAATATGAATGTATGTGTAAGTGGGTGTAGAATCACATGGCTTTAGTTGCAGTAACTTTGGTCCTAATGGATCAATCAAAGGTGGATTGACAAGAGAGACAAAATCATCCACCAATGTCTTAATGGACATCGAATCACTACCAAGAGGACCAAGAATAGACTCCACAACTATAGGTTGGTCTTGGTCTTGGACACTAACAAGAAATCTATAAACAAGAGTAAAATGCACACCTTGCTTAGGAGGTAAACCATGAATTCTATGCGACTGATGGATGCCGAGTTCAACCAGGGTGAATAAATGTATATAAACCAAAGCAATTTAGTACAAACACCCCTAAGGAAAAACTACTGACTCAGACCAAACAAAACACACTAGAAAAGTCCTATAAGGTAGTCACACATGCAAACCAATCCTAGTACTATGTTTTAGATGGCCTTCCAAAATACTTCTTACTTGCGGGATCTCAACTCCACAGGAAGAGTTGTCTAGGGGAAGGTAAGGTAAAGGGATGGTTGCTACCCACAACCACCACCTGTAGGTTGTTTTCCTAAGAGTGGTCACTAAGGGTAGTTAGCCAACGACATGGGATTCATTGCCACGAGTTGGGTAGCCTCGAGGAGAACCACTCGCATTGTGACCTAAGCATAACCCCCACTCACGCGATTTTTTGATGTCCTCTGATTTTTCCATGGGATGATGGAGGATTTTTCACTCCCTAGCTCATGCTTCTAAGTTTGTTTTATGATCCTAGAGTAATTTACTCACACACCTAGCTCCAAAACCTATCCTAAGCTAATGTTTGTGTACTACCAATAAATATAAAATACGAGTCTAGTGAATTTTACTAACAGGTTAATTTTAATGGTTGTTATTTACTTACTTGGGTAGCAAAACAAAAATCAAATGATGTGATGGAATCTTGTTAGTAACACCCCAATGCAACTATATGCAAAATTCTCTTTTCAGTTCGATGAATGCTACTTACAGTAAGGTAAGAGTCTTTTCACCTTTCACAAACAAAAATATTCCTACAAAATGCACCTCTCAATAATAACTAAATTCAATCCCCAAATTTTCAAGAATTCAAACCCACAAAACAAACCAAAGAATATAGGAAACCGAAAAGAGGCCAAAAAAATCCCCAAACTAGAATGGAAAGCATTGAAAACGTGTAAAAGCTAGGAATTTGTTGGGGGAGCCATTCGACTTAACTGACTAGTTGGATAGAAAAGGGCTAGTCGACTTTGCTGACTAGCCCCAACTAAGTTGACAATCTAGATTGTAATGTAATATTAACTAATGGAAGCTTAAACACCATAATTAGTTGGAAAGTTAGACCTACGTAATTGTTCTGCTAGTGTATATATATGTGTCTATATGTAATGATTGTCTTTTGATGAATATTAAGAATATATCTATGTTCGACTTGGCTATCTATTTGGTCAATTCAATGTCCTTGAATTGGCAATCATAAATTGTCAACCAAGGTAGTAGACTAATGAAGTATACATGCACAATATGTACTTAGAAGTTGTTTTTATTAGGTCTTTGTATCTAATCTTAATATGGGGGTGATGTTTGTCAATTGTATTAATGTTGTAATTCTTAAATATGTTAATTAAGTTTCCTGGGAATTAATTTCTACTCAATCAGTTTGTGGATGATGTGAGGGTGATTCTACTTATGCTAGATTATGGGGATTTGATTTTAATCTCTTTGCTGTAGCTCCTAATTCGCTAAGTGCAAAATGGAATCTTACTCTAGCAACTATGAAGGAATACTGTTGAACTTAATTGTTTTAGGAGAGGTCTTCTCACTTGTTCAATTTTTGCTCAAACAATGTAATCCAAGCAACATTTCTGAATTAAACACACTTCAATTATGCTAGATAATAAGAAAAGGAAATAACTATGCAACACCAAGTATAGAGAAAAGTAAACAACAGTCTAATCTAGATATAAAGCAAAGTAAAGTTCGTATGCAGATAACATTTCGAAATCATTATACATCACGATCAATCACACAAAATAGAGTAATTGAATAATTGAAGGAAATCAGATTTTATTCGATCAAAACTTGACACTGATTGCAGGGGCCCTCCACATAGCAGTTCAGAGCTTTAAACCAGTACAATACTTGCACACAGAAACCAAATTCATTCACATGAAAATCACAAACTATTCAGAAAGAATTTCATTCGGCGTGCACATAAATAACAGTGTGACCATTAAATTTATAACATGTCCCTTACATAATTGTATGAGAATTCTAAGCCTAATATCTCTTAATCCTATCTAAAATTATATCGTGAAACCGTCGTTTTGTTATTTCGAAATCAAAATGATAAGGTTTCAGTTGATCTCGTCTTTATTCTGCGTTGATCTGGCGGTTGACTCGGGGTTTGACCGCGATCTCCTGTGCCACTTTTGGAAAACAGTTTCGAGTGGATAGCAAGGTATCCATGAGGGAGTCACCTTCTATCCATCCACACCTTTCGTTACTGAACTAGAGCTCTGGAACCTTGCGAACAATGAAGGCAGCTACAAAATCCTGGACTAGATGTGCAAACAGGTCGATTCGGTAGCTAATTATAACTTTAATTAAAAAATAGGGTATACAGCTGAATATGAACAAGAAAACATACTAATGCATACCTTCATCAAAACCTTGCAGATATGGATTTATTAAGTGGTAAATATATGTGAAAAAGAGAGGATTATTGGGAAAAAGGATGTCATGGTAGGGTAATCTTCAGACTCTACATTCCCCTAGACTGGAGATGTTGTATGTCCTCATACACTTCTTCCTTGTCTGCTGATTGTGTCTCTTGTTTGTTACTTCCCTTTTTCAATGTTTTCTTCTTTCTGGCAGAGATTGGAATTCTTGGCTTCCTCAAAGGAATTTTGTACTTTAAACTGATTATATCTATTTCCATAATTCTATTCTCCCTCTTCAGCTTCCTGCTTTTATTATACCACAGGCTTAGATGTAGGATTAGATTATCACTCTTGGCGATTTGTATTTCATTATGTGTCCTTAGGGTTTGATTTTCATTTTTAAGATATCGATTTAGTGTTTCTAATTCAAAGATCTCCTGCTTCAAGATGTTTGAAGCTGATTGTTCATTTACCTGGTTGCTTCCTTCTTCAGGGCTCTGTATTGTCTCCTTTGTTGTTGTCACCTTCCTTTCCAGTGATTCTATGTAGACATATATTTCCTGCTGTGCAGGTTCAATAATTGGACTACGTATTGGACTTCCTAGAGGTGAGGTGTAAGGCTGTGGTGATGATATTGGTGATCCTTTTGGAGAATCCCCAAAGCTTCCAATTGGCTCATTCTCTATTGGTTCAATCTCTGTCAGAGTGTTTTCTGTTGGCTCCTCCTCAGTCAGCTCATTTTCCTCCAAGTTGATATATTCTGTAGTTTTTTGGGTTGTTTGTTGAGTTATGCTTAACCTTGTGCTCCTTCTCAACCCTGGGGTTTGTATTTTCTGCACTTTCCTCCTCTTATTCTCTGATTTTCTTTTTAGAGAAGAGGTTTCAATTTGTGAGAGTTCTTCTTTTCCTGGGCTAGCTTTCTTTCTTCTAGGGTTTCCCCTCTTCATTCTCTGAAAAATCTTTACTATGGGAAACTCTTCTTCTGTTACCTCTGTTTGAGTTTGAGGTGCCTGTTCCTTTGTCATTTCTATGGTTCTTTCCCTCCCCTTGAGGATCCTGCTGCCACTTGGTTTCTCTAGGGATTTTTCCTCGAAATGATTTCTTATCAAGAAACTTTCCCAGTCATCCCCTGTACTTCGGAGCTGAAATTTGACCAATATTTTCACCAAACCATGATGGTACATGGTGTTTTCTATGCATTGAACTTTCTTCTGAACATTTTTAGCCATTTTTCTGAGGCTATTCAAGAGAAAATAGGGAAGGTTCATTTGATGATCCTCCAGGAAGTGCATCATCATTCTAATATGGTAAAAGTACATTTGTCCAAACCTACCCTCACAAGTGATAAACTTCTGAAGCACAAGCAATAAGTTTCTCCATTTATTTTTAAGAGCAGAGCTTGGAATACCTTTTTTGTAGACTGTTGTGTCCGTGCCTGGATTCTTAAGGAAAACCCTCCAGCCTTTGCTCTCAATCCCTCTGTTCTTAAACCATTTTTCTCCATGACTTAGCAAACTGGTGGCCTCAGAAATCATGGACTCTGTTACTGTGAGCTTGATGTCCCCAATTTTGGCCTCCATCCCATCGAATGAATGTGAAAATATCTTTGTTACCTCCTTATGGAAACCACTAAACTTCTCAATGAATTGCAACCACTGTATTCTTTGCAGCAGCTCCCTAGTTTGTGGGTACCCCTCTAGGAATTACTTCCCTACTGGCTTAGTTTGAACAATTACCCCCATGCTGAAGGATGCTTTGCCTCGAAAATTGACTACCTTGATAGGAAAATGGAACTGGTTGGGTTTGCTGGCTGACATAAAGATGGTATGATTGTGAAAGAATGGAGGAGTGTAGGAATATGGAAGAATGGATGGGTTATCATGAGGATTATGGAAATGGATTTGACCGTTAGGCACATTCAAATTTATGATTTGATAATTAATTTGATAGATTTCGCACAAGATCGTGACATGACCTTTTAGAGTGGTGGCGTATGATATTTCATTAGACAACCATTACCCTTAAGTTATAATGATTGCACTTTAGTACTGTATTTCCTTACTCATACATACTATACATCTTTCCCTATTGTTAAATTAAAGCAACATGTACCTTCAATTTTCTGTTGCTAACCTCATTTGATGTCCTTTGATCTTTTGCAAGTGCATCATTGTCAACTTTCCTTTAATCCATATCATCAAACATTATTAGGCTGCAGAAATTTGTTTGGCTGTGGAAACTTGTCCAAGCTACAGAAAGTTGGACGAGTTGCGGAAAGTTGTTGTTTCAACAACTTAAGAGAAAGAAATCTTTAATAGATGAGCTTCATATATATATATATATATATATATATATATATATATATATATATATATATATATTGAAAAGAAAATTTTAAGTGCCAATAAATTGGTTTTCACTCTAAATTTTCTGCATAAACATGCCAACAACATGTTGATTTTCATGTTTATATATATATATGCATATATACACATATAATTTATTTATTATATATATATTTCAAATAAAATAAAATAAAATTGAATGAAAATATCTAAGGTGGAAAAGAAGAAAAATTCTTATTGACCATCTTTAGTTCTGAATTATCTTGAAATATTTTGACAAATTCCTCTCTTGTTAATGGTTTCTGGTAAAGCTTGATTCGATGTCAATTTACTAATAGAGGAGTTCTTTCATCATCAATAGTCCTGATTCCCACTGCACCATTATCAAAGATATTCTCAACCTCATAAGGTCCAAGCCAATGGGTTTGAAATTTCCCTTGAAAATTTTTAAATTTTGAATCAAAGAGAAACGATCAATCCCTCAGATGAAACTTCTTTTCTTTGATATAATTATCATGCCATATTGACCTCTGTTGTTGTACTAAGTTGGTCCTTTGAAAGGCTTCTTGTCTGATCTCATCGAGCTCATTTAATTGTGTCATCCTTTGCTTCTAGGCTTCTAACAAGTCAAGATCTAATTGGACTACTGCCTTATAGGTCTAGATATGGAACTATATTGGAAGTAAGACTTGCTTCCCATAAACAAGTTCACAGGGAGTATGTCCTGTAGTATTCCTCCATGTAGTCCTATAGGCCCATAAGGCTTCTGGAAGTTTTTCCACCTGGTCTTTCCTGTGTAAATGTACAGTCTTTGTAAGGATAGCTTCAATCACCTTATTTGTGGACTCAACCTGTCCATTGGCTTGTGGATGATATGGATTTGACTTCCGATGTTTTATCTTGTATTGGTCCACAAGCTTTTGCACTAGTCTGGATGTGAACTGTGTTCCTTGATCTGTCACAATTTCTCTTGGCACACCAAAGCGAGTAAAAATATCCTCAAAAAGAAATGAAAATACAATATTTTAGTAGCAAAAGGAAGTGCTTTAGATTCTACCCATTTAGTAACATAACCAGTACATACCAGAATATATTTCTTCTGATTTGAAGGTGGGTTGATTGGTCCAACAAAATCCAATGCCCATTTTTCAAATGGTTCGATAAGTACCTGTGGCTGCAATGGCATCTCATTTGAAGGAGTAGGTTTACCCATTCTCTGACAACTATCACATCTCTTAACATATTCCTTGGCGTCCCTGAAAATGGAAGGCCAATAATATCCTAGAAGCAAGATTTTGTAGGCGGTTCTCCTGTCAGAAAAATGTCCTCCACATGGCTCATCATGACAAGATTTTAGTATTTCCGGTATTTCGTCCTCTCAAACACGTCTTCTGATGATGAGGTCTGGTCCTGTCTTATACTATTCTTCATGTATCCATGAGTAGGATGTGCTATTGTGGATATTCTTATTTTTTCTCTAGGAGTTAAATGAAATGGAATTTTTCCTGTGGTCAAATAGTTAGCAATATCTGCATACCAAGGTGATTTAGTAGATATTGAAAAAAGATATTCATCATGAAATTTATCTTCTATGGGTCAATCATTGTTTTCATTTTGTATTTTGGATAGAAAGTCAGCAATTGTGTTTTGTTTTCCTAGCCTATCTAGAATGGTTATGTTGAATTCTTGTAAAAGTAGGAGCCATCTGGTTATTCTTCCATTAGTGACTGGTTTATTCATTAGGTATCTAATGGCAGAATGGTCTGTGTGGACAAAAGTTTCATAGCCAGTTATATAATGTCTGAATTTATTAATGGCATGAATAACAGCTAAGAACTCCTTCTCGATTACAATATAATTTAACTCTGCATGGGTTAAATTTTTACTGGTATAATAAATGGCATAAGGAGTGAGGTCTTTTTGTCCCAAAACAGCTCCTAAGGTTTAATCTGAAGCATCTGTTGAGATATGGAAGGGAAATTTCCAATTAAGTCCTTTTAAGATGGGTGCTTCAAAAATTCTCTTTTTCAATGCTTCAAAGGCAACTTGACATTTGAAATCCCAACTGAGTTCACAGTCTTTTGTAAGTAATTTAAAGAGTGGGGATGCAATTTTTGTGAAGTTTACTATAAATCTTCTATAGTATCCGGTGGAACTAATAACTTGGAAATGACTTCCACTTTAGATGAGTCTACCTTAATTCTATCTCCGAAAATATGGTGACCTAAAACAATTCCTTCGTTAAACATCATAAAACATTTTTCATGGCTCAATGAGAGGTTTGTTTCTTGACATATTATTAAGACTTTCTCTAGGTTCCCTATTGCTTCATTGAAATAATCCCCATAGACTCTGAAATCATCCATGTATACCTCCACAGAATCATGGATAAGGTCAAAGAAAATACCAAGGACTGCCCTTTGGAATGTTGCGGGAGAATTACACGACCCAAAGGGAAGTACTCGGTAAGCATAAGTTCCCCATGGACAAGTGAATGTGGTTTTATCCTGATCTTCAGGGGCCACCTAAATCTGGTTGTATCCATTGAACCCATCCAGGAAGGAAAAATATTTTTTCACTGCTAAAGTATCTACGACCTGGTCTATGAAAGGTAGCGAAAAGTGGTCTTTTGATGTTGCTTTATTCAATTCCTTGTAATCGATGCATACTTTCCATTTTCCATTCTTTTTAGGGATGATTACTAGGGGTGAAACCCACTGACTATCAGATACTGGATAAATGAAATTTACATTTAATAATTTCTGCAATCCTTCCTTAACAATTTCTTTTAAATTCGGGTTCATTCTTCGCTGAGGTTGTCTAACTGGTCTTTCATTTTGTTCAATGTAGATATGAAGTATGCAAGTTTTAGGATCAATCCATCTCATGTCAGTATATTCCCATGCAAAAGAAGAAGAATGTTTTTGTAAAATTTATATCAATTGTTTCTTTTGAATGTCTTCCAAGTTTTCATTGATATTTAAGGTTTTTTCTGGAAGTGTTTCTATCAAGGAATTCCCAAATTTTTCCACGGACAACAGTGATACTTGTTTAGAGGAGAGATATTCATTTCGGCTATGCTCATAATGTGAGGATGATTCATTATTTTCTAGCAGATTTAAAAGTTTGTCTTCCTCTTTTACTTGTTCAGTGACAAAAATGGGTTGTATGTCTTCTTCATCTTCCACCCATTCTTCAGTTTCTGTATCTATTATTGTTCTTGCAGGTGGATATAATGTAAATTTCTTTGTATAACTTCCATATGAGATAAACATGTCACCTGACGTACAGCCGATGAAAGCATCTGCTGTAGCCAACCAAGGTCTTCCTAGAATTAAGGGATGTCCTCCTAGATTGTTCTTGGGTGTTAAGACCATGAAATCAATAAGACATTCCCAAGAATCTAAGGATACAAAAACATCCTCTAACACACCATATAGTTTAATGACGGATCTATCTGCTAATTGCAATAAGGTTGGTGTGTATTGAAGATTAGGAAGCCTAAGTGTGTCCATAACTTGTTTGATCATTATGTTTATGGCTGCCCCTAGGTCAATCAGTGTGTTTGGTATTTCAGTTCCATTGATATGAATTTTTACAATGGGGCTTCCTGGATCTAGATATTTTTGGATTGTTGTTTTCCCCATCATAATGTCTGCAACTTTCCCGACTAACTGAATTCTTTTTATATCTTTTCTTCTTCTCTTTGATCGTTGTGTACTTAATTCCTTAATTGTTTTTGCAAAAATTGGTATTTCTTTTATGGCTTGCAATAAAGGAATTTTAATAAAAACATTTCTCAATTCATCCATCATATTGTAATAAGGTAAGATAATTTGTTTCTCTACTCCTTCATCGATTTTTAACCTTTTTGGGAAAGGTGGTTAATTGATACTGAAGGTTGTTCTATGACAGGAGCATTTATTGGAATTTCTTCTGTTTGTTTAGTTTCTTGGAGAGAGGTCTCTCCTTCTTCTGACTAATTCTTATTTTTTTGAAGATATGATTTTGTTTTTTGAATGAAAACATGAGGTTTTTTTGGTAATACCCTTCATGGCATGTTAGAGGCCCTAACCAATGGGCAGTTTCAAGTGAAGTTTGGATCCTAGATTTGTGTAATAGCTCCTCTATTGTAGAGCTAAGGGAAAATGTGTAGAAGTCTGTGGGCAACCATGTGTAAGGGTCTCCTAGGTGTGGGGATGCCCTAACTAGGTGCAAATGCTAGATCTTGGACTTGGTCACTCGTGGATTGTTGGAGGGCAACGTGAGAGTGGAACACGTGTGGACATGGATTGGGCACTTATTATCTGTTGGAGGATAGTGTGATAGTGTCCAAGTTGGATCCTAGTGAGAAACACCTTGATGGACAAAGGTAGTTATGAGAGAGGCAGTTGTTGAGCTCAAGGGTTTGATCAACCAAGATCAGTTGTGGAGCCTGAGACTTGTGTGTGGAGAAGGACTTCTACAATAGATGATGGGCAGTCCTCCTAGATTATATTCACTGTGGGAGATGAGCATCTTGCAATGATAGGTGGTAGCCCTCCATGCCCTATGTTGGTCTTGATCAATGCAGTGCAGGAAGACCATAGTGGGATGAAGTCCCTGAGTAGCTGAGGAGTAGCAATAGGCAGTTGAGAGTTGTTCACAAGCAGAGCTGTGGACAACCCAATAGGAGTCTCGATGTGTTGTGGCCTTTATGGACTATGGCACAACTAGAGAGCAGATTGACATCCGAGGTTTAGTGGCTAGATGGACTTGGATCATTGATAGAGGCAGGAGTTGTAGATCGGGAGCCGAAGGACTAGGCAAGTACAGGGTACAACTGAGGGGAGCTAAGAGAGTCGACTAAATCAACCAGATGGTCAGAGTATGTTGTTGAGGGTAGATTGGTTGTCGATGGATTGACACCAAGCCCCAGTTTGTATCTTATACTAGTGGATGTATGAGGGCCATTATCCCTGGTACGGGAGCCCTAGATTGTTGTAATATATTTTGTTTAATATAATGAAGTTGGGTTAAAAATTTTAAAAATTTGTCTATATTTTGTGCATGTGTGATCACTGTTGTTTATATTCTGTTGTGTAAAGTAGTATCATTGAGATTCTTGGTTTGGTAGCGTCAGAGATTTTAGGATTCTATCCTAGACCCAATATCATGGAAATTCAACATCCATAACCTAACTTCTAAAGGAAAGAAGGGTTTTGAGATGCAAGGAGAAGGGGAAAAGGAGAATGGGTTACACAACAAACCTAAGAAAGTGAAGGATCAAGGAAAACCTCCATCAAATACTGAAGTGAACTTGGAAGACAACTCTAATTGGAATAAAAATAAATGTAAAGAAAGAAAGTCACAAAACAAGAGAGAAGAAACCATCATGAATTGTGAGTTCAAGAAGGAAAAAATTTAGCAAAGGAACCACAAGGTAAGAGGTACAACAAAAATAAAGTTTTAGTTAGGAAAAAGAGGCAAGAAAAAGGAAAAGAATGTTGAGAAGAGATGAAAAAATAGTTGAAATTGTGCATAAATAAAATGTAAAATCAATTTTAAAACTTCCAATATACAAGTAGTAAGGGCTTTCATTGTAAAAGTTGCATCTCTAGTAAAATTATTTTGTTTCTATTAAAGAGACAGAGATCCTAGATCTAAGTGATTTCTGACAAAATTGGTGAGAACTAGAGTTCAATCTAATAGACCTATTTAGTCTGAATGAGGGAAAGAAATCTAAGAGAACAAATCATGTTTGATGAATCAATGAATCATTAATTAATAGAAAACAAGTCTATTTGATGCAGGAGCATAGACTCGGAAAAATACCTTGTATTTATTAAAACTAAGGGGTCTCATGTTTTTGAGAAATTATTAATTTTATGTAAATATTTATGAGATTTTGAGAGGATTTGTAAGTGTTTCCAAACAACTGAAAACATGAGAGGAATTAGCCTTGAGATAATTAAGAATTAATGATGGAGCCTAAGTTAGATTTAGTTTCAAGATTTTAGGGATAAAATCTAGATTGTAGGGGTGTTGAGATATTTGAGGACTTTGTTGAATGATTAAAGGGATTTGAACCTAAATTGGTTTAAATTCAATTTGTATAAATTTATGAGCCTCAAAGGCAAATAGAAGGTAGATAGGATAGACTAGAGAGGAGAAAGTGAAGCTTGACAGCCAAAGCTTGAAAGCCTCCAGGCAATTGTAGGGCCGTTAATGTTGAATATCCGGCAAATACAAAGTCTGTAAGTATTTTTATTATTAATGTGAAAAGTGTTCTCAGAATTGTGTGGTTCGATTTCTGGAGTGGTGTATATTTTCTATAATTGAGTTTAAATTGAGAATGCACTTTTTATATAATCTGGTGGTGAAATCGTTGTTTGAGTTTAATGCCATGAAATGAGTCAAATTTTACAGAGTAATGGAAAATCGTTCTGAATAATCGATGCTGGAATAGTTGGTAGTGGGGAGCAAATATTGAGATTGACCTTCAGTTAGAATTAGACATTGGATGCATGTGTATAGCGTTAGTAAATTCTTACACTACAGTGAAATTGGGGCGATAACTTGAAGCAGCTGGAAATCGATCTACAGCACTGGTCAATGTAGTTGAGTTTGTGTTCTCAGCGCATGGAATGTGAATGAGATGCTTGAATTTCTGTGTAAAGTATAGGAGGAGGGAAGGTCGATTTCAATTAAAATCGATCTACACGTTGAATGGAATTCAATTCGCATAGCACAATTACTTAAAGTAGAGGTATGAATGAATCGTTGTATGGAGTGCATGAATTTTAATGGTATTTCTGCGAAGAATTGATTTTAAGGTCACTTATGAATGAGTTGCTGGATTCATGTTTTATATGCCGCGGTGATGAACTGAAGGTATGTCAAATTGGGAGAAGCGTGGGGAACTCTATTTCCTTGGAGCGATGTCAGTTATGACAAAGTCTAACTCGGCATTTTGCATCTTCTGGAACGTTGAATCTAATCTTATGCCCTGTCAATTAACAAATGAAACAGAATTCGATTGATGGAAAATGTTGTTGGATGGAATTAAATATAAGTGGCATGGTGGCTGTCGTTTTATGTTGAACCAGTTCTATTGCCGTAATTTGTTCATATATGAAATCCTGTTTGGTATGAATGTGCAGAGATTGTTTAACAGCATTGAATAAGGTGAAAGACTTCGGCAAAAGCGTTGAAGGCATTTGAACGTTTAACTGTGGGCCCAACACTTGTTTTTTTAAGCCTGAGTTCTGTAAGTTGCGAAGGTCGAATGGAGAATTGAAACACTCTGGCACTGTTGGTGAAATCGACCATGGTTAAGTCAATAGTTGTATCGAATGAGTTGATATTTGATTTTGATCAAATTCTGTACACGGCATAACGATAATTGAAGTGGGAGAGTGTTGGAGTAGGCGCACTTGAATTTGCAGAGGCGTTCATAAGGTAAGCGTTTGTATTAAAAAAAAAACCCCCGTGGCATATTTCTTATTGTGTTGATTGAATGAGGAATGTTGCATGGTAAAAGACAATGTAATTGCAGAAATGAGGTTTATCACAAGCAGATCGGCCCTGGAATGTTTCAGCAAATCACACAACAGGTGTGTGAGGAGTGCTCTAATGTCAAGTATGAACGAGAAGGCGAGTTTATTACTGTTGATATTGAAAAAGGCATGCGCGATGGACAGGAGATAGTATTTTTTTTGAGGATGGGGAACCTACTGTAGATGGAGAAGCTGGTGATCTAAAGTTTAAAATTTATACGGCACCACATGAAAGGTTCAGAAGGGACGGCAATGACCTACACACTACAGTTACAATTTCGCTGCGGGATTCTCTTGTTGGTTTTGAGAAGAGTATCCCTCACCTTGACGGCCATTTAGTGGCTGTAGGTTCCAAAGGAATCACCAAACCTAAAGAGGCCAGGCGCATTCGAGGAGAGGGCATGCCCATACATCTGAGTACAAATAAAGGGAACTTATTGGTGACATATGAGGTTTTGTTCCCAAGTAGTCTCACAGAAGAACAGAAAAGAAAAATCAAAGAAGTCTTTGTGCAATGATTGCATATTAGAGAAACAAAAGTTTTGTCAGATTGTTAGAGATTCATATTCAAATGAGATGGTGTGAATTTGCCAATTATTGAAATTGATTTGGGCATATGATGATGATGCATTTGTATATAGCAGAGATAAAAGTTCCTGGGTATTGCAAGCTCTAGGCTTGCATCACTATTATACCTTGAAGTGACATTTTTCAAGTCAACTACTGTCTTTGTTACTTTTGTCTATCGTTTCTTTCATCTGGTTATCTTGCAATAGATTAAGTTTAGCGCACTAAGAACAACTAGTCATATGAGTCCTTCGCAATCAAAACTTCTAATGGGTACAAGTTTCTTCGTTTCAATATACATTTGTCCTTGGTTTGTACCTATTGCAATCTCACATTTCTCTGGTAGGAGGAGCCTTCCCATGTTTTGGTTCTTATAGTTACAAAACTTGGCTCTGTGAAAACTTGGGTGAGACCGAAGAGTAAGTGATCGGCTCAAACACAAGAAAAACTCAGGCAAACTAGGCTAATTTTTTCTTACGAGAATGGCAATTTTGTACTGGCCAAGAAGTGAGTTTGACTTGCCAGCAAGTTAGTTTGGCTTGTTTTCTCTATTGGCCTTAATTTGAATAGGAAACTATAAAAAAATTTGTAACAATTATCTTGATAATGTTATCAAGTTATAAATAAATATTTTTAATGTAGTGGAAGACTAAAAGAGGAAGATGGAGATGAAAGTAAATATGATAGTAGGGATAGTAGTTATACCATGCTAGAGAGTTTTGGCATGTCCCCAAGAATGGATGACAATGAAGAGGACTTCCTAGATCCAACTGTGCCAAAAATTTCCACCAAAGATCCACTTCGAACCTCAAGGTTGATATTTTGAAGAGTGGATTTGGATTCCTCTTCATCCCAAAAGAAAGTACTATTTTCAACTACAACAACAATCTCTTTGCCTGGCGGTAACCTTTCGACTACCTCAGGATCAAGATCCTTGTTGGTCATATACTTGTCAAGTCTATCCAAGGACACCATTTCTTGTGAGATAGATATTAAAGCTTGAGGAAAGTTCCTAATGGGTTCTTGAAGAATTTTGAAAATCGATTTTGCAGTGAACACCTTCCCTGCTATAAGTTTTTCTCCTACAAAAATGCATGTAGTGAATGTCACTACCAAAAAAAGTGAAGGCATGCTCCATGTAGTGAATGTCACTACTGAAACAAGTGAAGGCATGCTCCATGTAGTGAATGTCACTACTGAAACAAGTGAAGGCATGCTCCATAGAGTAATTATATTCACTGAAATAGAATACATAGTTTTGCAGAGCCATTCATATTTGGAATTCCTAAAAGACTCTACACGTGTTTGGAAATGATCTTCCCATGCTTGAAGTTTGATAACCCTCGTATACTTCAAAAACTCATTAGTTGTATGAAGATCACACATTTTCACTAATTGGAACTCATATCTCCTATTTCTCTTGGATCCCCAAGCTACAATGCCCATTATTAGTGCCATGTAAACAAAACCAGACAACATAGAAATGCACAAAATCTCAAACAAGATTGATAAAGCAACCCCAACTTGTAGAGGCATCATCCAGATGTAATGAAGCTTCAACATTGCATTTGAAAGTTATTGAGAATCCACGACCATGTAATTTACAATCTGGCCAACACCATAAGCTTTCCTAGTGGAGCTTGACAATCTTAAACCATTTCTGTATAAAGTTGTGATCAGAGTAGACCTTATCAGCATGCCCAACTTCTGACGTTGAAAGTTATAATGATGGGAACAAAGAACCTCAATGGATTTTTCTAAAATAGTATCAATACAAGGACAAATCCTTCATAAGGAAAGATCTTATCTCTAGATGTAGAATCAACAAAATTTTGTATCAACACTGGGCCAATATACATCACACACAGTTTTGCAATGGCCAGGGATGCAGTAAGTGCAAGATTTGGCCAAAAGCATCGAAGAAATGTAAGATGTATAGGGTGTTGGTGTTCCACTATGTCGTTAGACCAGTTTGATTTAAAAAGTTCAAACATATTTTCAGCGCTATCACTAGGTCCTAGTGCAGGATCATCTGTTAATTGCAAATCATTTCTGTAACCTTTGTTCAATACAGGATACAACCATAACCATGTAGCCCTTGACAAAATACCTACTGTAGCATAAGGGTTTATTAATTCTTCTCAATGCCAGAATTCAAAGTGCTACCGTCGAGAAGAGGTTCATGTAATTTTTTTTGTCTGTTTCTTCAAAATGGTGATTCTTGTAGTCCCTTTGAGGGCTAATGCCAGCAAAAATCCACGGTTATGGAAAATTATCAATACAAAAGGGTCATCACGAGGTAGAATACTATATTGATTAGGAGTTGTGGACGTGAACTTGATGATTGTAGAGATCAAGAATATTGTATTCAAAATGAAATTCATAAGCCACCAGAGATATAGAGACTTTGGACGTGTTGTAGCTTTGAATTTCTTCTCATGTCCAATTTACTGCCCCAAATACAATCCATGAAAGTGCTTGGATTCCAGATAAAGCAATAAGAAACCAATGTTGACGAGGATGTCAAATCATCCCAGTTGCAATGAATTGAAAAAGAGGAGGGTCGTATTGCTACTTACAGGCAGAGGATTTTCTACTTATTTTTAGTGCAAGCCTTAATGCAGTACAACACATGAGGTTTCAGGTTCTAATTGACTCAACAACTTGTCTTTATTTGCAGCAATTTCCTTCCAAAAACTTCATAACGATGAGGCAAACTTCAATTCTTTCTTGAAGGTAAATGTTGTAACTATTGATTCGAGGAAACCTCCACTCAAAATCTCATAACCCATCTGAATCTCTCTTTCATTAAAATCTGTAAGTGGCAATAGTTTTTCTACAGACTAACATGGATCCACTTCATTATAATACATGTACTACATCCAACATAAATGAAATAGACAGAAATAGAAACTTATAGTGTGATGCCCAAGGCCCCAAATAGATTCATCATGAAACTTTTTCCTTAATGGATGCCTGAAATAATTCTTCATGATGACAGTGAATGCAAACTTTTTGGAGATATCAGAAATCTCTCTATCCTGGCAAGACTAGTGAAAGGCTTGTAGAATCACCAAGCCAAGGGCTGAACAAATCCTCATGCCCACGTTGAAAGGCATCATCTTCATTTGCTTAAAACTCATATTTTGATTCTTTCGGCTCAAAGTCATCTTTGTCCTTTCCAGCTGAGCGATTCAGAGAGTAATTCAAAGATTGGACTTATAAACATCCTCTGCATCTTCATATTCTGAATCCACTTCCTTAAGATAGTTTGTCATCGATCTTCAGGGTTTCATTTGCTAAACTCTCACTCTTGTGATCGCCTTTTTGCTTCAACTTTGAAGGATCATTTCAATATTCAGCTATCTCAGTCTTGGCCTTATCAATTCTCTATTTCTTTTCAACAATTCTAGAAAACTTCATTTGCAGAGTAAATAGTGTTACAAGCCATAAAACAGTGCATAATAAGGTTGTCAATCCTTGCCACTCCTAGTATATGTTCTCTCCATACAGACTGAACAATGTGCCTTTGGTCTGTATGTATCACTTAGCATAAGCAGTAGCCATTCTTGCCAAGTGTCTCATCCCTACACTCTCTGAAGGCTCCAGGTGGCCATTAATATCACCATAACCATGTAATATCTGAGCCTTCATCAAATTGTCCCAGCTGCAATAAATTGAAAAAGAGGAGGGTCGTATTGCTATTTACAGGTAGAGGATCTGGTTGGGAGGTTATTTCTTGTTTTCTCATTAGACCTGGATATAATTCTACATCTCCAAAATTGTATAACTATTTTGGAGGACACAACTTATGCATCCTCGACCACTGGGAGAGGACCTTCTGAGCTGCTTCAGCTGAACACATAGTCTCTTGAATGTACAGAATGGATGGCTAATGTTTTTGAATCAACCTATTCATGGATCGTTGTTGGGAGGCCATCCCTATGCCCCTCATATTATGGGATAGCACAATCATCTTTTCACCCCTCAGGGGGATGCTTTGCTAAGGGCCCCAAGTATCATTTGTTGCCTACCTTCCAATATTTCTCTTTCTGTGGCATTTGGCACTACAAACCAGGAAGGGACTGCAATGCTAAGTCTTCCTGGAAGCCTGGTATGAAATAGAATTTATTTACAGTAAAATCCCTAGCTACTCAGTGTTATTGGCTTTGAGCCCTCTCCCAACCTGCTAAGGAAGAAAAGTAGCGGGGAAGGGGAAGGAGGGAAATTAAATGATTAGATTTTAGCAATTTGTAAATTTGTCAATTGCAGCGGGAAATTAAATTTTAATGGGTCAATTTTAGATTTTAGAGTGGCCCAAAATTAGATTTTAATAATTTGTCCATTGTTTATGTTGCTATTATTGAGTAGGAGGTTTCTTCGCATAGAGGGGTCTAGAAAATGATTGGATTGAGCTATCAATAAAAATTATAAAAAAAAAAAAGTTTTTAGGATCCATTACATGAAAGTTTAAGAGATTTCTCTAGTATGTTTAAATAAAGAGGGAAAGATAATATGAGGTTTACACATAAGGGGAATATTAACGTCGTAGTCTAACGATTATGTTTTTTTGCTCTGAAAGTTATGGAAATTCTGGTCATATTTTGAAAAAATCTGGTAGGGATTTTTGTAAATCCAAGTAAAAGCTGTCAAACTTCATAGTTTTAGGTGCCTTAGAGGTTATGGAAATTCCAATCATATTTTGAAAAAATCCGGCAGGGATTTTTGTAAATCCAAGTAAAAGATGTCAAACTTCATAATTTTAGGTGCCTTAGAAGTTTTCGATGGTATCGAACCTATTTCCACCATCAAAAACATGATTCAAACACTGCATCCACAAGATTTTTTGAATTTGTTTTGCCCAAATTTCGGCCACTTTTGGTCGTCTAGGCAATTCCTTCGCCTCCATAGACGACTCCAATATTAACTAACCCTTAAGGAGGTGGAAAATATATCTAATTCTATGAATAATGTTATTAATAAATTCAAATAGTCCTAGGTAGCCCATTATTTTATGTGGTTCAAAGTTCTTGGAGAATGGTAACCGTTACATCTAAGGAATATTTGTACCATGTAGATCTGCCCAAAGGATTCACTTCCTGTTGGATTAACCATGAAGCTTGACCTTGATAGTGTTGAGTGAATTGAACTTGTGAACTCTCAATAGAAGAGGTATTTTACTGACCGGGACTCGACCAACTAAGCTAACCCTGGGGACTAAGTTCAGGGTATGTTTATTTTCTATATTTTGTCTTTTTATTTTGGTTTTTCCTTGGGGTGGGCTTGGGTGGTGTGGTCAAAATGAGTTGACAGAATCATAAAAAAACATTGAACAAGGGCTAACCAAATTCAAGTCCATTGCCTGCATTTTGTTTAATATATTGAACATTTAGCTGAATATATAGTTTAGGAATGATATTTGGTAACTGGGGTAATTGGAAAAATAGTGCAGAGCAGAGATTGAAAGCAAAAAATAATACATACCTAAAACATTTTGATGTCTTTCTGATTTCCCTTAGCTGAAATTGTTTCTGCATTTACAAATGCCCAGGTTGACCATGGCAGGACCTCCCAGTAGATGCCAACTGTGAAACATTAGCTCGTTGGTGTGCTGATGCCATATCAAATACACAGATCGATAAGTATTATTATCGATTTCCAAAAACAACCACCTTGAATTCTTCCTCCCTGTGATTCCTCGTCTTCGCCCTCTTCTTGCCAATCCACCCACCCACGAAAACAAAAAATCTCTTATTTTTTTCCATCTATCATCACAATTCAAATGGCTTACTGAAAAAAATTCAAACCTACACTATCTTACGACTTCACCTTGAATTCTTCCTCCCTATGATTCCTGGTTGTCTTCACCCTCTTCTTGCCAATCCACACACCCATAAAAACAAAAAATCTCTTACTTACGACTTCTTCCTTTCTTTTTCATTCATTTTCATTCATTAATTAATGGCATATTTGTTAATTTCAAACATAAACTTTATTTTGCACCTCCCTCCTCTTACTTGCTTTGGAACATGAGTCTCTTTTCATAGGTTTTGTACACTTTAGTGGCAGGAATTTGGAATGTGAGCCACCATTAAATGGTTTTTTTTATTTAATTATGCTATCTTGGATAATTGGTATGGTGGGTTTTTATTTTCTAATTAAAAAAGCATTATTTAAACATAAAATGGAAATTTTGTCATGTCATATTTTTTTTTAAATATTAAGTTTATTTTGGGAGATTAAAAAGGGAAAATGTTATTTTCCTCACTCATATTCAATTCTTGCTTACAATATATTAGTTCTTCATGAATTTACTATTGATTACATTTTTTGTGAATCAACTATTGATTGAGGTTGACAAGGTATCAATGATCTCATTCTCACTTTTGGATTCAAGGGCGATACAAAATGTTACATGTAGATATTGAAGATTGATAATGAAGGGTGATACAAATAGTTACAGGATTGATAATGAAAATGACAAGAGGAACTCATCTCCTTCTCAACTCAATGGCACCTACCTCAAACCCTTGTAGGGTTCCACCCATAGATTGCACAAGGCCTTTGGATTGCAAAGCAAAGCAAGGAAGTCAATGATTTAAAGGGAGAAGTAGAGACACGACACCTCTAAATATCACAGATTCTTGTTAGGCATTTTCTATAACCAAACTCAAAGGATTTCTCTCATGTTTTATGTGCTTTTCACAATAAGTCAACCTTGTAGACCTACTTCAAAGGCACATTATCCTACATAACTTAACAACCTTTCAATGATGGCAATAGGCATGTGTATTTTGATGATGGTGGTGTCCATGTGTTTTTTGTGTATCCTATTGAGGGTGACAGGCACATGTCTTACGTTTATGGCAACCTGCATGTGTATTGCATTGATGGTATTGACCTTATGTCCTTTATTGATATTGAATTGATGTATATGTTGACGGTGGTGATCTCTTCGTATGGGCTTGGATATTTTTCTCATTGTGGTTCCTAGTGCCTTTACTTTCATTGAAATGTACCTTACTGTACACAATTAAAATGACTAATGTAAACCACTAATTCATATTATTGTAGTACTTGGTAGGTCGTCATTTTTGGTTCATAGACTAATTTAGTCATTCATGTTAGTCATTTTGAGTTTTATTACGTATTAGCTAGTCGTATATTTTATCTTGGGACTAAATTAATCATTTATATTAGTCGTTTTTAGTTGGGTCACCTAATATTGCTCATTTTCTGTAGTATTTCACTTGTAAAATTTGTGGTGACTAACTTTTTTAGTCACCTAGTCACTAATTTCTCATTTTCTACTAGTGGTGCCTTCATAATTTTATATGCCAAAACATAGAAAACATAAGGTGAAATATAGGGGTTGATAGCTAGAGTATCTTATGGTCTACAACCCTACACAATCAAATTCCCAAGAACAATCTCTAAGTGTTAGTTATTAAGCATCAACCATAGAAATTTATTTGGTTTGGCACTTTTCTCCAACTCTAGAAACACACACAGGGTTAAAATAAATTGCATACCTTGTTCTCATTATAAATCCAAATGCCAATCCTTGAAGTCTATGGTTTGATTAAGCAACCAAACACAAAGAAAGAGGAAGATTTACATGGAATTAGAGGTCTGAGAGCTAATTATCTTGTTTGCAATCATGGCATTAAGTCAACAATAAAGCGAGCCCAGATCTTGTCATTGTGAGCTTCCATGACTCCCTTTAAAATCATAAGCCCCAAGCCTCAAATGATGTCAGCTATTTCAAGGAAGAGCCCCCGCTCCTCACAAAGCATCTACAATATTGGTGAAAACCAACAGAAGATAACATGACAATGTTAAACCATGTCTCAAAATAACAAAAATGAGTTATTGAATGCAATATAAAAACCCTGTTAATCTAAGAAATTAACTGACCTCTATAAGCAATTCTCGGGGCTGACTCATATTCTCCACTATGATAGGGCACCCCATAGTTTGAAGACCCAATTCCACTGTCGAGCTTGCACCACTTTCCAAGTTACCTTTTGAAAGAAATCCACCATCCTTATCAAGCACCTACATAGTTTCCAAGGTAATAAATAATTATACTTGACTTGCAAGTTTACAATGATATTTTTTCTTTTTTTAACTGTTGAAAGAACCAATTTATCAATTGGAGCACAACAGTCACTGCATGGATGGAAAATACATAAAGAAGCACAAGAAGATCAGAATTGAAAATGTAAATCCCCAGTATATCATAATGGAAATGTAATATTTTAAAGTTCTAGTAAACACCAAGAATGGAGGTGAAATACAAGTCTAGTTGTAGTAATTATAACTTGGTCAAGTTGTTGTTATAGTTGAGGTAGGATTTTGTTGGGTTCCCATGTTGCAAAAAATGTAAGGGTATTTGTGAGGGCATGATAGCTAAGGAGTGCCAGGGCGTGCTAAGGAATGAAAATGCATGCTAACACATGCCAGACAGTTTTGTGGTCTGATGGTTTGATTTAATTTTATGGTGTTATTTTTATTGCCTGCTTTGCATAACACTATTTTTCCTAGTTTGGAAAATTACATTAAACGAGTTTCAGGTGTGCTAAGGAGGGAGTGAAAAGTTATGCTATGCATTGCTACCAAGGCATGCTAGAGTTCTAGGGAAGCATACTAAGATGTGCCAAGCGCTAAGGTTTTCCAATCCATGCTAAGGAGTGTTAGGGAGTGCCAGAGAAACATAAGGGAGCACTAGTTCAAAATTCATGGAAATAAATGAATAAGAGTGTGTGATAAGGAGTGTCAGCGAGTTCCATGTGTGCTAAGGAGAGAGTGACATGGTATTCTAGGTTGTGCTAAGTCATGCTAGATTGCTAGGGTGACATTCAGCCAAGATGTTCCATGTGCCAGGGTGTGTCAACATGTGCTAGGACGTGTTAGGGAGTGCTAGGGAAACACAAGGGAGCACTAGGTCAAATTAGTGCATGCAAATGAACAAATAAGAGTTTGTGATAGGAAGTGTCAGTGAGATACAGGTGTGTTGAGGGAGTAACAAGGTATGGTAGGAAGTGTTAAGGCATTCTAGAGGCCAGGGAAACATGCCAAGATGTGTCAGGTGCTAGGGTGTGCCAATGCATGCCAGGGAGTGTTATGGAGTGCCAAGGAAACAAAAGGGATCACTAGTTTCAAATACATGGAAATGAATGAATAAGAGTGTGTGATAAGGAGTGTTAGTGAGTTCTAGGTGTGGTAAGGAGGGAGCGACAAGATATGTTAGGTAGTGCCAAGGAATGCTAGAGTGCCAAGGCAACATACCAAGATGTGCCATGTGCCAGGGTGTGTCAATGCGTGCCAGTGAATGTTAGGGAGTGCCACAAAAAAACAAGGGAGAACTAGTTCAAAATGCATGGAAATTAAGAGATAAGAGTGTGTGATAGGGAGTGTCAACAAGTTCCAAGTGTTTTAAGGAGGGAATGACAAGTTTATATGCTAGGCAGTGCCAAGGCATGTTAGAGTGCCAGGGCATGTCAAAGTGCTAGGTTTTGCTAGGGAGTGCAAAGCATGCCAAGAAATGTAGAGGATGCTAACACACGCCACATAAGGCTAAGAGATTGTTAGACGTGCCATGTGTTATGGCATGTCAAGATGTAAATTGTGTTTCTCAGTTGCTTTATGGCCATGGTTGGACGCGAGCCTTGAATTGGTAACTTATTAAGTGGGATGAGTTGAGATTGGACATGAGTAGCCTAAGATGTGTTATAGGCAGTTCTTAGGTGAACAAGGCATAGTATAGTAGTATCTATAACTTGGTTAAGTTGTTGTAGTCGAGGCAGGACTTGGTTGGGTTCCAACCAAGTCTAAAAACAATTAAGGGTAGTTGTGAGGGAATGAGAGCTAAGGAGTGTCAAGGCATGCTAAGGAATGAAAAGGTGTACTAACACATGGAATACCGTGTCAATGGATGGTGAGGAGTGTTAGGGAGAGTCAGGGGAACACAAGGGAGAACTAGGTCAAAATGCTTGGAAATGAAAAAATAAGAGTGTGTGCCAAGGAGTGTCAGTGAATTCCAAGTATCCCAAGGATGAAGTGTTTTAGGAGAAGTTCAGAATAGGACTTGTAGGAGGTGAGCCTATGGTTGTGATAAGCCATGGACAAAGTAATTTCAGAGAAAGGGAGACTTTGGGTTGGGCACAATATTGTTTTGCTAATGAATTGGTTGGGTTCCCAAGTCGTAAAAAAAGTAAGGTTATCTGTGAGGGTGTTAGTGTTAGTCAGTTCAGTCTGTCACCAGTGATCAAATATGCTCTTACAAGGTGTTGTTAGGGTGTCAAGTCAAATTTTTGTCATTTCAGTGAGTCTTCAAATAAAAATTTGGTCATTGGCTAGTGTGTCTAGGGCTATTTCCACTCTCTCAAGAATTTCATATGTCGGTCACTTTCATCACTCAGTTGAGTCTACCATCATGAAAAAATCATTAATATCACTTCAGTCACATCATCATGGTCTCCATTTAGCTTAGTGTCACCATTAGGTCATTAGGTTTAAGGTCACAAAATCGATCATTTCATGTATAAATAAGGCAAATGAGGAGTAACAATAGGTAAATGTGTTCAATAACACTTGATTTCAAATGTAATTTATGTTTTTAGATGTAATAATGTTCCTAAGGTTCTAAAGTTACAAGAAGAGGTCCTAAGGCTACAAAAATAAAAAAGAAAGTGAATTGGTGAGGTGGGCCATCCTACCTCATTAATCACTTAGACACCAAAATCAAATTATAAAAGCACATGGAGGAGCTCATTCACACTCATTTTCACTTGTCTACCATCCTAGCATCAAGATCCTCCCTCTCCTTTGCAAAAAATTGTGATTCCATATTCCTCATTGGCAAAAATTGACTCTCACTGCGCACAAAGAGCCTTCGCTGCGCATCTGGACAGCACACTGCGCACAGGAAGCCTTCACTGCACACAGGATGAAGTTGTCCAAAATTGATGTTTGACCACCAAAATTCATTTTTTAAAGCTCCTCTTCAGTCATTTCATCCTCCAAGCTCTATAACAAGTAAGTTTAATCATTTTCATGCCCTTCTTTGCTTCATATGTCAAGAAAATGATCAAATAATTATTCTTCTAGGGTTTACATGATTTCTATGGTTTTGATCCTCAACTGATGAGTTTCTACCCTAAACCCTATATTCCTTGTCCCTACATCTTGGTTTGAAGCTAATATACCATTTCCATCCATCACAAATCCTTATCCCCTCATTTTCTATCATTTTCCTCTATACCCTAATCTACCCTATCTTTTTCTAGGATAGGCCTGTGTTTTGGCCTTTTCCACCCCCTCCCCTCACTTATTTCCAAAAATTCCTTTTTCCCCTACTCACAAACATCATCCCCTGCCCTCCTAAATTTCCTTACAAATTTAGGCAACTCCTAAGTCCATCATACTACCTCATTCCCTCACAACATCAAATTTCACTTTTTTTGCTTGCCTTTCACCTAGGGTTTGAAGTATGGAGCCTGACTCATCACCATCAGAGAAGAGGAAGTACAACAAGGGGGGAAAGATACTGAGGTTTGAGCCCTCTAATTATAATGAAATCACCTCCTCCCCATTTTTCATGAAATGCTTTGAAGATGTCAATTGTTTAGGGTTTTTTTTCAAAGAGTGCAGGAAGTAGGTTACCATGAGCATCGCACAAGTATATTTGCCCTCGCCTCAAAGGAAGACAAGATCAAAATTGCAGGGACTGATTTCAAGTTTTCAGTGGATTCCATCTCTCAATATACAGGCATACCAAACCATGGTGAAAACTGGTTCAAAGGCATGAACCTAGACCTAGAAGAGTACAAACCCTACTTGAAATCACAATACAAAGGAGCTCACTCACATGTTTTCCCATTCAGATACTTGTTGGAGAGATATGCACCATTGATGAAGGTTGTCATGAATTTCTTCACATGTGAGGGCATATTTTCTAGGCTATATCAATACCACATAAGACTGCTCATGCACTTTACAACTGCCAAGTCTCTAAATTTGTCTAGCTACTTGTATAGGAGCCTAACCAAAATGTCTGAAAGGGTGAAATTGAAAGGCAAAGTGCATTATCCCAGCCTCTTTCACTATAGCTTGATAAATGTTATAGTACTCCATCAGTTGAAAGAGAAGAACATGACATGGGACAACTTCATTGAGGTAGCCTTGAAAACACATATAACCACTTCACCAAGCCAACACCAAACCATGTCAGTACAACCCATGGAGATCGAGTTATCAAGAAAACATGATGAGGTTTCCAAGGCACCTAGGCCTAAGGTGACCAAGACATATCAGAGAGACATAAGCCTTGTGTTTTCTCCTCAAATTGAGGAAGGGGCCAAACCTACTACATCAGTAGAACAGGGATCAACATCACATCATGAGGCTTCTTTGCATGATGAGGAGCCCATTGAGCATGACTTTGACCTAGTTGAATTGGAGGCACATGATGAGAATCAAACCCTACAACAAGTCATCAAAGAGAAGGATTCTCAGATCATGGAGCTCAAGGAAAATTTTGAAAGGGCCAAATTCATCATTTCATTCCTTGAGCAAGAAAACAGTCAACTTAAGGCAAAACAACTAGTCATGGAGAAAGAGAAATTCAAAGCAACAAAACAAGAGATGAAAGGAAAGGCAGTGATGGACCATGAGGACACTGAGCAACATGAAGGACATGTGGCAAGGAAGAGACCAAGGACAATGGGTCTTAGGAAGGCACTTCAGAGGGAAAGAGAACAAAAGCCACCAATGGAAGAATTGACCTTTGAAGAGAGGATTGCCATGGAAATAAATGAGGACAGGGAGTTTTGGATTGACAAATTAAATTTCCACCTTGAGAAGCTCCTTCACAAGGCCAACAGGGATAACAAGTTGCAAAATAGAATGTCCATCCATTATTACACAAGGAATCAGGTTGCCAAGGTCAAAATCAAGCAGTTGAAGGAAAAACTCAAGGAAACCCTAATCAGACAAGAGGATAAGGGTAAGTTAGGTTTTCTTGCTGATGCATCCATGATTGCATAACATACCTCATCAGGCATCTCTAGAAAAAATTTGGGAGGATTTGGAGAATTTTTTTTGTTTTGGTGCAGACTGGTGCAGACTTGCAATTTTTGGCAATTTTATGTCTAGGAGTGTAGCGAGCTCACGTTGTGCTTCTTCCTCAGGGCTCCAAATGATGGAAACTCATCATTTTTGGAAATCTTATGAGCCCCTCTCAAAACCCATTTTCCCACTTTCCTGGACTGGGGCTTAGCTTTTGAGAAATTTGCAAAAATGAGGACAAACATCATCTTTCTACCCCTCTTTTTCCATTTCATTGTGCACCTGAAGACACCTTGGGAGAATGGCCATATATCAGCCAAAAATGGGTCATTTTGAGTGCACAAATACTCTAAATACATATACACACTCCCATATTTCCATAAAAGGGTTCAGATTTGGATTTGGACTTCATAAAAACATTCAAAAATGGCCTCCAACAGCTCATTGCACACCTGTAAATTTTTGAGATGTTTGTAATATTTTCACTGTGTAATTTTTTGTAACTCCTAGTTTGACTTTGGTAAAAGTCAAAAGGGTGAAGTAGATGAATGTGAGGGGTAAAAGTAAATGTAAATAATGGGTGGTTAGTCTTTGTAATTTTTTTTAATGTAAATTTGACTTCATTTATGAGAGAGGTTGGAGTCAAAGTTAATTGTAGAAGTTGTTTTTAACTTTGCTAGACATTAGGGTTTGGTTATAATACCTCATGGAACAGTTCCTAGAGTCATGGATTCAACCCCTGAGAGTGGGAGATGTTGTTTTTGTCTTTATGTATCAGTCTCTCAGTGATAAAACGGGTTGGATTTCAGAGGAGAGAAATATTGTAGCTTGTACTTGGACATTTTATGGAAATCAAAGGACACAGTTTGCAACTATTATCTTGGAATTCATGTGCAGTAAGTTTGTGATGTTATTTTTTCTATGTTATAGCTTTATATGAAAGATATTCATCTTCTCTTTCCATTCATCAATTCTTCAATGATTTTCCTTACATTTTATAAACAAAATTCTTTGCATAAAGCTCTGTTTTGATGAAAAAATCATTATCATGTGTTACTTTCTTTCTTGCTTAATGAATTCATGTTTCATGCTCATTAATACCTTTTGCTTCTTCTAAACACTACACTACACCAACAAACCCTAAGATCCATCACAAAAGTAATTCTACCTTGCTCCTTTATATCTTTGTTGTTGTAACCCTTTGATCCTCTGACCTAGCTACCTAGTTTTTCTCCCTTATCCAGCAACAAAACCCTAAATTTTCCAAAACCCACCTGAGCCTAGTTATCTAGCCTAAAATCCTTTACATTCCAATCATCTCTTGGCTGTGATTTCATAGAGAGAGCCCTCTTTGGTTTGGTAGGGCTAGCTACCAAACTAAAATCTTGGTCTGTGGTTACCTCTGTTGATCTCCTCATCAGCGTAGGACATTGTGGAGGATGACATAAGGCATGATAACTAGGGAGTGCCAAGGTGTTCTAGTGAATGTAAGGTTCCCAGTTAATGGAAAAATGTAATTCTAGTTGTGAGGTCATGAATGCCAAAGTGTGTAAGGGAATGCTAGGGCATGCTAACATGTGTCAGATAGTACGAAGACATGTCAAACAAGCTAAGATGTGCCAAGTGCTAAGGCATGCTAAAATGTAAAAGGGTGTGACAATGCATGCCAGGGACTGTCAAGGCAACAAAATGGAGGAACAAGTTAAACTACAAGGAAATGAGCACATAATAGGGTTAATAAGTCATCAATTTACCTTTTCCATGAGGGGCATGCTAGGCACACCAACACTAGGTGCCAAGTGCCAAGTGTCAATGCATTCTAAGTGCCAAATATTCCTCTGTTTCTTCTCATCTAGTTTCCAATAATTGATCTCAAATAACTTTAATATTAAACCATGCCAAAGCATACCAAGTCATCTCAACACATGCCAAACATGCTAATACTTTCCAAGTGCCAACACATGCCAAGTGCCAATGTGCGTCAGGGAGTGTGATGCATGCTATGAAGTGGCAGAGCATATCGAAGAGTGCTAAGGTGTGCTAGAGAGTGCCAATGCATGCTGAGGAGTGTTAGGGAGTACTAGGACAACACAAGGGAGAACTAGGTCAAAATGCATGGAAGTGAATGAATATGAGGGTGTGTCGAGGAGTGTCAATGAGTGCTAGCTATCATGCCAAGGAGGGAGTGACAACGCATGCTAAGCATGGGTAAGGCATGCCAGGGAATATCAAGGAATGTCAAGAAGTGATAGAGTGTGATAGGTAGTTTCGGGGTGTACTAAAATGTTCCAAATAGTGCCAAGGCATGCCAGGTGCTAAGACATGCTAGGATATGTAGGATGCTAGAGTATGTGAATATGTGTCAAGGAGTTTCAAGGCAACAGAGGAATAACCAAGCTAAAATGCAAGGAAATGAACACATAAGAGGGTTAATAGGTCAGGATTTTATCTTTTTCAAAATGGGCATGCTAGGCACACTAATAATATGATCCAATACATGCAAAGTGCTAATGTTTGTCAATGCAATATTATGCCAAGGTGTTCTAGGGCATGCTAGGGACTACAGGGCATGCCAACACATGATAGGGGAGTGCTATGCTATACTAAGGCATGCCAACATGTGCATGGGCATCCTACTCATGGCAAGATGTTCTAGGTACAAAGATGTTCCAAGTACAAAGATGTTCCAAGACATGTGAGGTGCCAAGGAATGTTAGTGTACTGTTCCAAAGCATGTTAAGGTGTGCCATCAGTGTTGAGGAGTGTTAGGTCTCTCTCATTAATAGAATTGACAGACCTTGATTTTGTATTAAATAATATAGTTCCTACACACACTAGTGGAACTTTATTTAAAGGAAATTTGCTAGACAATAAACCTAATAGAGATGAATCATGTGTTGACTCATAGGAAAACTATATTCTTATGGCTTGAGGGAAATGATACACACTAATTTCTGCTTAACAAATTGACTGACTATTATAACCACTATGACCTTGGACACATAATGAAAAAGACTCCACAACAATGATCTTAAATCATTATCTTTTGAAAAAAATGTTAGAAAATTATATATTACAGAGCAATGGAACACATAAAATATTGCAGAAATATAAACACAGAAAACGCATAAAACAAGAGAGACACAAATATACATGGTTCACCCAGTTTGGGCTACGTCCACCCCAAACGGCCAGTCCTTCCTTTCTATTATCTAGCAAAATGAAGAGACACAACCTACAACAGATCCGCTGTAATATCCTCTGTTTTCTCTCACAGTCTCACCTCTCTGCTTCTCGCTTAGAGAATACACATATATTACACAGACTCAATACAATACCCTCATACAAAGAGAGGGGTTTCCTTCTAGGGCAAAAAACCCTAAACTAAACATAAGTTCTATCGTCAGATCATCTGCCTAATGAACGACCCAGATTGACTAGAAATTACTATACTTTTACAAGGAAATTTACATTTGTTTTTAGCTTTGGGGGCGCTGCCCCTAAGCCCCCGCCGGGGGACCGCTGGCCCACGGACCCCCCAGCTGGGGGGGAACGGCCCCCTCGCACCCCCCCGCGTGGAGGGGTGTACAAAATTCTTGGGGTATACATCCGGCTGAAACAAAGACCTCTGAACAATCATGCTCCACATCCAACAATCTCCCACTTGGAGAATGATCGTAGCAACTCCACCGCTACTTCATTTGCTGGACAACGACTCCTCTTTGGACCTGGCTGTTTCTCATCTTCATCATCATCCTTGAAGACCAATCGAAACTAAGCATATTCTCAGTTTCTCCCTGGTTACAACTTTTGTTAGCATATCTACAGGATTTTGGCTAGTGTGTATCTTTTCCAGCTTCAACTTTCCATCTTCCAACACTGATCGTATGAAATGGTACTTGATCTGTATGTATTTAGTCCTGGAATGAAATGCTGAGTTCTTTGCAAGATGAATGGCACTTTGGCTATCACTCTATAACGTGCCCATATCATGCTCCTTACCCAATTCACCCATAAACCTTTGTAACCAAATCATTTCTTTACTAGCCTCTGTAGCAGCAACATACTCTGCTTCTGTTGTTGAAAGTGCAACAACACTTTGGATTTTTGAAACCCAACTGACAGCTGTTCCACCAACAGCAAATACATATCCTGTAGTGCTCCTCCTATTATCTCTGTCACCTGCCATATCCGCATCAACATATCCCTGTAGAGAAATGTTTGAACCACCAAAGCATAATGCTTGATTTGTGGTACCTTTCAAATATCTAAGAATCCATTTCACTGCCATCCAACGTTCCTTTCCTGGATTGTTCATGTACCTACATACAACTCCCACTGCATGTGTAATATCAGGCCTTGTGCAGACCATTTCATACATTAAGCTTCCAACTACTATTGCATATGGAACTTTAGATATATAATCCATGTCTTCTTGGGTCTTTAGGCACATTTCCTTACTAAGTTTGAAATGGCTAGCAAACGGTGTACTAACTGGTTTTGCATTGTGCATATTAAATCTTTTCAATACCTTTTATATGTACTCATTCTTAGACAATGTTAATTTGCGATTTTTCCTGTCTCTAGTTATTCTCATACTAAGGATTTGTTTTGCAGCTCCCAAATCCTTCATTGGAAATGAATTTGCCAATTTTCTTTTGAGCACATTTATTTCCTACATGTTAGACCCTGCAACAAGCATGTCATCCACATAAAATAACAATATAATATAGCTGCCATCATTTTGCTTTTTCAGATAAACACAATGATCAGAGTGACATCTAGTATAACCTTGTTCAGACATAAACTTGTCAAATTTTAGATACCACTACCTTGAAACCTGTTTTAAGCCATACAAGCTCTTCTTCAACCTGGACACTAGTTTCTCCTTCCCTTTCACTTCATATCCTTGTGGTTGTTGCATATATATCTCTTCCTCCAAATCCCCATGGAGAAAGGTTGCCTTTACATCTAACTGCTCAAGATGCAAATCTTCAACTGCTACTAGAATTAAAATAGTTCTGATTGAAGTCATTTTAACAACAGGAGAAAATATTTCATCAAAATCAATACCTTTCTTCTGTGCAAACCCCTTCATGACAATTCTAGCTTTGTACCTCTGTTTTCCTCCATCTTCTTCCTTTACCTTGTAAACCCATTTATTCTTAAATGTAGTTTTTCCTACAGGCAACCTGACTAAGTTCCAAGTCTGGTTATGCATTAAGGAGTCCATCTCTTCTTCCATGGTTACCTCCCACTTCTTCCTACTATCAACCTGCATTGCTTCCTCATAACATTCGGGTTCACCAGAATCAGTCAACAATAAATAATATAATGAAGGAGAGTATCATTCAGGGGGTATACTTATCCTGGTAGATCTTCTAACACCACTTTTAGGTGTTTGGGGTGCCTATTTCTGTTGTGGTGGTTGTTGTTGTTGTGGTTGTTGATTATTATTATTTTCAAGCACCTTTACTTTTTCAGTGATTTCATCAAGAACTATGTATTCCTTGTTTTTTCTTCGTGTTTCTTTTCCTGCAACTAATTCTTATACAAGACCTTTTCATTGAATATTACATCTCTGCTCCTAATGATTTTGTGATTTTCATAATCATATAAGCGATAACCAAAATCCTTAACACCATATACAATCAAGGTACATTTCTTTGACTTTGCCTCAAGCTTTGTTCTATTTTCTTTATCAATATGGACAAAGGCCTCACAACCAAAAGGCTTTAAAAAGGAGTAGTTTACCCTTTTACCTGTCCATTCTTCCTCTGGAACACCACCATCCAAGGAAATTGAAGGCCCTTTGTTTATTAGATAAACAACAGTATCTACAGCATCTACCCAAAATTGTAAAGGTAATCCTGCATGCAATCTCATGCACCTTTCACGCTCCATGATTGTTCTGTTCATCCTTTCTGACACGTCGTTTTCTTGTGGTGTTCTTGGAACTGTCTTCTCTCTGCGAATTCCATGCTCTAAACAGTACCTATCAAACTCTTTGTTGCAATATTCACCTCCATTGTCTGATCTAAGACACTTCAATTTCTTTCCTGTCTCAATCTTAACCAAAGCTTTCCATTTCTTGAAAGTATTAAATACATCAGATTTTCTCTTAATACAATAAATCCAAATTTTTCTAGTTGCATCATCAATAGAATTAACATAATAACGAGAGCCACCGAGAGATGATACCTGAGCAGGTCCGCATACATCTATATGCACAGGCTCTAATTTTTTCGCTCTTCTTTTCTTTCCCAACTCTGAGAAATCTGACTCTCTTCTGTTTTCCATAAATGCAATTCTCACAAAAGTCCAAATCAACATTCTTCAAACCCGGCAACAAATTCCTTGAGTGAAGAATCTTCATCCCCTTTTCACTCATGTGTCCGAGCCTATGATGCCATAATGTTGCATCTTCTCCTTTGGAAGTTAAATCATTAATAGAGTTAGAAATACCATTGTGTAAATACAATGTACCAACCTTTTCGCCTTTTGCTATTACCAGGGCTCCTTTGGTGACCTTCTAAGCTTTATTTGTGAAAGTTGTCACACAACCTTCACTGCCTAACTACCCTGTTGAAATTAGATTTTTCTTTAGATCTGGAACATTCCTTACCTCCTTTAGTAGACATTGGTTTACATTCTGTTGTTTTACAAGAACCTTACCCATTCCAACAATTTTACAGGGTTTGTCATCACCCAAACGAACTTGTCCAAAATCTCCTTGAACATAGTCATGAAAGTATTTCTTATCAGGTGTGGCATGGAATGAGGCCCCTGAATCTACCACCCAGGAATCAGTAATATTTTCGAAAGAAAGAATCAAAGCATCTTGTAACACCTCACCTGTCACATTTGCTTCATGATTGTTTTCTTGTTGTGCATCTCCTTCTTTTCCCTTCCGAGATCTACAGTCTTTCTTTAGGTGTCCTTTCTTTCCACATTTCCAGCACACTATCCCTAATCTAGACTTGGATCTACCTTTCCTTGATTTACTGCGATATCCTGAGCTCTTTCCTCTTTCCATTTTTCTTCCCCTAGACTCTGCACTCAAAGCATTACCCGATGTCTCATCGGAGCTTTTCCGTCGCATTTCCTCGCTAAGGATAGCACCAACAACATCATAAAACTTTAAAGTACTAGATCCAGAAACAGAGTTACTAATGGCCATTACTAAACCCTTCCAACTTTCTGGTAATGAGCACAAGAATAACAAAGCTCTAACTTCATCATCAAAGTTTACCCCTACAGAACATAATTGACTTGTAACAGTATTAAAATCATTTGAATGGTCTGCAACAGATCCACCTTTCGACATCTTCATATTAAATAACCGTTTCATAAGAAATACCTTTTTTGAGGCTGAGGGTTTTTCATATAGTTTCTCCAACGCCTTAATCAAACCCTCTGTTGTTGTTTCCTTCGAAATGTTGAAGGCGACCGACGCTGCGAGGCACAACCGCACTGTTCCGAGTGCCTTTCTATCGAGAAGGTTCCATTCTTCATCTGTCATACTCGTCGGCATCTTTGTTTTTCTGCCCAATGGTAGGTATAGATATTTTTGATACTAATAATCTTCCATCTGCATCTTCCACAACGAGAAGTTTTGGCCGTTAAATTTCTCGACCCTAAACTTACCATCTTTCTCCATTGCTTCACTCGAACGAGGAACCCTTCTTTCCTACGAGTTTATCAGCCAAATAGACCTTCGACTTGATACCAGTTGTTAGAAAATTATATATTACAGAAAAATGGAACACATAAAATATTGCAGAAATATAAACACAGAAAACGCATAAAACAAGAGAGACACAGATATACGTGGTTCACCTAGTTTGGGCTACGTCCACCCCGAACAACCATTCCTTCCTTTCTATTATCCAGCAAAATAAAGAGACACAACCTACAACAGATCCGCTGTAATATCCTCTATTTTCTCTCACAGTCTCACCTCTCTGCTTCTCGCTTGGAGAATACACATATATTACACAGACTCAATACAATACCCTCATACAAAGAGAGGGGTTTCCTTCTAGGGCAAAAAACCCTAAACTAAACATAAGTTCTACCGTCAGATCATCTGCCTAATGAATGGCCCAGATTGACTAGAAATTAATATATTTTTACAAGGCAATTTTACATCTGTTTTTAGCTTCGGGGGCGCTGACCCTGAGCCCCTGCCGGGGGACTGCTGACCCCTGGACCCCCCAGCCTGGGGGGGATCGGCCCCCCTGGACCCCCGCGGAGGGGACAAGCGCCCCCCCCCCCCCACCCCGACCCCCCCGCGTGGAGGGGTGTACAAACTTCCTGAGGTATACATCCGGCTAAAACAAAGACCTCTGAACAATCATGCTCCACATCCAACAAAAAAGTATAGTAACAGGTACATAGGGTCATCAAAAACTCATTGGAATGATCAATGATGATGAGCATTTTTTGACCGTCACCAAAAGTAACCAAAAAGAGCGTTGGTGAGGGTCAATAAAAGATCGTCATTAGAAGTGTCACCAAAGATAAAATTAGTGATGGGCCTTTAACGACCCTCACCAAAATTGTCACCAAAGAGAGAATTAGTGACGGGCCTTTAACGACCCTCACCAAAAGTGTCATTGAAAATGGCTTTGGTGACAAACCTTAAAGGACCATCACTATATACAATTACAACAATGATTTTTTAAAGACTGCCACCATATGAGACATTGGTGGCGGACCTCACAGGCATGAAGCGTCATCAAAAACTCATTGGAATGATCAATGATGACGAACATTTATTGACTGTCACCAAAAGTAACCAAAAAGTTCATTGGTGATGGTCAATAAAAGATTGTCACTAGAAGTGTCACCAAAGAGAGAATTAGTGATGGGCCTTTAACGACCCTCACCAAAATTGTCACCAAAGAGAGAATTAGTGACAGGCCTTTAACGACCCTCACCAAAAGTGTCATTGAAAAGGGCTTTGGTGACAAACCTTAAAGGACCATCACTATATACACTTACCACAACGCTTTTTTAAAGACCGTTACCATATGCGACATTAGTGATGGAACTTTACATGACCCTCACCAATGACCTTTTTTCTTGTAATGTGCGGTAAGTTTTGAGCAGTTAAAGAAATTGTTAACAAATTCTCCAATGTCAAATATTGCAGATCTAGACAACTAGTTTGTGTTATGTACATATGCCTGCAAGAGAGGACTTGGTGGATTTATGGTGCAGGAAGGGCAGGTGGTATCCTATGAATCAAGGAAACTGAATGAGCTCAAGAAAAATTATCTGACACATGATCTTGAGCTGGCAGCGATCATTCATGCATTGAAAGTGTGGATGTATTATCTTCTTGGCAGGAGGTTTGTATTGATGAGTGATCACAGTGGGTTGAGATACTTATTCAATAAGTCGAACCTGAATGCTAGGCAAGCTAGATGGTTGGCCATGACTAGTGATTTTGACTTCGAGATCAGGTACATCAAGGGTAAGGAGAACACGGTTGCATATGCTCTTAGCAAGCGAATACTGGTGAATCAAATACCAACTATGATTTCTTATGGGACGGAATTACATGATCATATCTTACAGGCAAGTCAGCAGGATGACAGGTACACAAATCTTATGCACGATTTACATCAAAGTACGAGTATAGGTATAGGTGCAGGTACAAGTGATCAAGATGTGGACTATCTTCTTACATCAGATGGCTTGGTTAGATTTATAGATAGGATATATATGTCAGACAATAGTGAACTCAAGAATATCATCTTGAGGGAATTTCATGCTAAGTTGTATTCAGGTCACCCAGGATATCAAAAGACATTGACAACAGTGAAGAAGTTTTATTATTGGATGAATCTGAAGAAGGACGTGGAAAATTTTATGGCTAGATGCTTGCATGTCAGTAGGAAAAGATAGAATGTAAGCATCCAAGTGGACTACTACAACCGATTGCAATTCCAAAGTGGAAATGGGAGGTCATTTCCATGGATTTTATCACAGTTTTGTCAAGGACATCTAAACAACATAATTCCATCATGGTCGTGGTAGATAGGTTGAAAAAGGTAGCACACTTCATTCCAGTGAAGTCTACTTATTCAGCTAGTGATGTAGAATATTTCTTCATCATATATGTGGTAATATTGCATGGTGTTATGAAGAATATTGTGTCAGATAGGGATGCTAAGTTCACTTCAAAGTTTTGGAAGGAGTTATTTGCAGGTTTAGGGACATAGTTGGCCTTCAGTACAACTTATCATTCACAGACAAATGGACAGACATAGAGGGTCAACAAAATATTGGAAGATATGCTGAGGATGTTTTTGATGCATCAGTAGTGGAGGTGGGAAGAGTATCTTCCACTGGTTGAGTTCGCTTACAACAATGGGTATCAGGAATATCTTAGGATGATTCTGTTTGAGGCATTGTATGGGAAAAGTTTTAATACTTCCATCAGTTGGAGTGATCGAGTTAACTGATCCAGGTGGATATTGGTGGCCACCCACCAAGTCTACTTAGACCCCCACCATTGTTTCTTTCAGATTTTCAATTTCCTTAATTGTAGCACAGTTTACTATTTTTAGCAGTTTTTTGGGTCCTAAACTTCCAAAGCCAATTTGAGGCCCTAAACAACGTTTTTCGGGGAAAACTGGGAAAGTTGTAATACTCCCAAAGCTATAGTTCTCAGATAGATCTTTCTAACAAGATATTGTACGCATCAAACAGAGATCGTATGCCAAAGTTACAACCCCGGGAAGTTGATGTACCAATTTACCCAAACGGGGCCTACAGTTTGGTGTTTCATCTTCTAGGGTTAGGTTTTTGGATGTTTAGGGTTTTCCATTGTTTCTCAAAAATAAATAGGCCTTCGAGCCTCATTGTAACACAGTTCAGAGGCATGTAACCACCACATCTCTTCTCAGAGATAAGCTACCATCGCCCTAGCTGTTTATTTCCATTTTCTATTTGTAAGCATATCTCAGTATATTACATTAATGAAATGAAGTATTATTTCTACTGCATCTTTGTGTTTATGGTTATATCTGTAATTTGTTGCGTTCCTGTGTAAATCCGGATCAGTGGTATCAAAGCGGTCTGCTTTTTCTCTGTTTTTCTTTGCATGTCCCCAATGAGGTCGAGATATAAGGAGTTAGGGCTTGAATTGGTCGAACCTTTACAAGACCAACCTCGCAAAACCTGACGGCCTCCCATGGTGGATGAAAAGAAAGATGAGGGAGCAGGATATCTTATCAAAATATTGCTCGAAGAAGCCCTCGAGCGACAAAGGAATGCAATGATGGACAACTTTGCCCAGATCCTTCAGCGACTACCCAAGGGCGATGCATTGGCTTCCCACAGCTACTCTGGAAATGCCACGCCATTTAAGGTACAAGTTAATTTTGAAATCCCCATATTCGAGGGTCAGATAGATGCAAATGCCATCGATAAATGGTTAAATCTGCTAGAGGGTTATTTTTTAGTTCATGATTTTTCCAGTCGGGAAAAGATTATTTTCACTCCTCTCAAAGCAACACGCCCACGTCAAGGACTGGTGGGAAACCTACTGTGAGCAGAAGGATGAAAGTACTAGCTCACTATTTTCAGCCGCACCCACCTGGAATTCATTCTGGGATGCCATCAAGGAGCAGTACTACCCTGTCGGAAGCTATGAGGATCAATACATAAAGTGGACCACGCTGTGGCAGGGAATGGACCAAGACGTGCTGGAGTTTACCAATATTTTCCATACCCTTCGTACAAAGTTGGATATCAAGGATTCGGAGCAACATTTGATACTCAAATACCGTGGTTGCATGCACAGGTACATCCAGGAAGAAATAGAATTCCTGAACATCTCCTCGCTCGGCACGGCATACCAATATGCTGTCAAGGTCGAGAAAAAGTTTAAACAGAAGAAGCGAGACTTTGGATCTGCAAATCCGAAGCAAGGGAAAGGTGCCCTCAAACCGCAAAACAAAGGACAAAGCCAAGGCGGGGTGGCCCAAGACAACCTGCCAAATCTGCAAGCAAAGAATAGCGTCGCGAAGCCGAAAAAGGACATGGGAAAATGGTGTGAGTTCCATAAGAGCTCCACTCACAGCACAAGTGCGTGTCAGGCCAAGCAGTCACTGGTGGCTGAGCTAAAGGCTTTAGAATCACATGCATGTTCTGACTTTGAGTCAGAACCCGGAAAGGGGAATGACGAAGGGAAGCAAATTATTGATGCAGAGCCCAACGCCACCATTGCCACCACAAAGATCTAGAAGGAGGAACCCGAAGATCCAGAGGAGGAGGAGCCTCTCTTCCACTCCCAGATGTGGGTAAAGGGATCCCCGCTACAGTTCATTGTTGACAGCGAGAGCCAAAATAACATCATTTTCGTAGAGTTCGTGAAGCGGTTGGGCTTACCGACCACAGCACATCCACAACCGTACACCATCAAGTGGCTTCACCAAGGACGGGATCTTCGCGTGAGCCAGCAGTGTCGTCTTCCATACAACATCAAGCCCTTCACGGATGAGGTATTGTGTGACATTGCTCCCCTTGAAGTTTGTGATGTATTATTAGGACAACCATACTTGTGGAAGCGACATGCTGTGTATGAATCAAGGCCCCGTGCTGTTATTATTACTTTGGGAAATAAGTTGTACAGGATACCGGAGGTAGCACCGCCTACCACCATCTCTTTGGTTACTGCAAAACAATGTAGTAAGCTCATTTCCAAAACTGGGAAATTTGTTTTCCTGATGATACGCCCTCAAGGAAAGAAGAAGATGGTGGCCACGACCTCCAGACAAGGCCCCTCCGCATGACAACTACAGATGGACAAGGTCGTGGAGGAGTATGAGGACATCTTCACCTCCCTGCAGGGGTTCCTCTACACTGTCAGGTCAAGCACTCCATCGATCTGACCCCAGGTGCGCCACTGCCTAATGGACCAATCTATCGGTGCTCTGTTCTGGAGAACGATGAAATCAAGAGGTAGATTCAGGAGCTCCTATAGAAAGGTCACTTCCGTCCGAGTTCATCGCCCTGTGGGAGCTCGATCGTGTTGGTACAGAAGAAGGATGGGACTTAGAGACTCTGTATTGACTATCGGGCACTGAACAAGATCACTGTTCGTAATAGGTACCTGATCCCACGGATCGATGACCTCCTGGACCAATTGAAGGGGGGAAAATATTTCAGCAAGATCGATTTGAAGTCAGGATATCACCAGGTACCGATCAAACCCTCCAATGTGTGGAAGACTGCCTTCAAAGCCAAGGAGGGCCTTTTCGAATGGTTGGTTATGCCTTTCGAATTGACGAATGCTCTTACAACCTTCATGAGGCTAATGGATGACATCTTGTGGCCATTCACCAACTCATTTGTAGTGGTATACTTGGATGACATCCTGATCTTCAGCCAGAGTTGAAAAGAGCACCTCCAGCACATCCAATAGGTTCTCCAAACACTGCGGCAACACAAGTTATGTGCCAATTTGGAGAAATTCACTTTTGGCATGACCCAGGTTCAGTATCTGGGATACATTATTGATGAACAGGGGTTGTATGTGGATCCAACCAAGATCCAAGTCATTCGGGATTGGCCCTCTCCAACCACTCTAATGGAGCTCTGCAGCTTTCTAGGTCTTGCCAACTTCTGCCACAGGTTCGTGTTGGTATTTTCTCATATCACTTGGCCCTTGAGTCAAGTCACCAAGGGAGGAGTGAAAGCAAAATTATTTTGGTCTGAATCTCAACAGAAGGCATTTACAGAGTTGAAATACCACCTCTGCTCAGCACCAGTGCTCGCATTTCCAGACTTGCAACAACCATTTAAGTTCGAGACAGATGCCTCTGACTATGCTATTGGGGCAGTCCTTACTCAACATGGGCATCCAGTGGCATATCACAGTGAGACACTTTCAGACACAGTCCGGAAGTATCCCACTTATGACAAAGAGATGTATTCCATTGTGCAGGCCTGCCGACAAAGGAAACATTACATTTTGGGGAAGGAAACGGTTATCCACACAGACCACCGACCCCTCCAGTTCATACAGACCCAAGGGAAATTACAGAATGATCGCCATCAGAAGTGGTCCGCATACCTGCAACAGTTCCATTTGAATATCAAGTATAAGAAGGGCAGCATCAATAATGTTGCGGATTGCCTAAGTCAACCACCGATCATGTCATTAACCACCGTGCTGAACTCTTGTGGGCACAAGACTTCTGATTTGCCACTTGTCTACAAAAGCGACCCAGACTTTGGCCACACATACTAGACACTCTTGGAGGGTTGGCATGTTCCAGATTTCCACCTCCACGATGCCCTGTTATGCCACCTGGGTCACCTTTGTGTTCCTTCAAGCGAGCGTGACAAGATTATTTGGGAAGCCCACTATAGTCAGGCTGCTGGGCATTTTGGGGTTGAGAAAACGGTGGCAGTACTACAGAAGTATTTCTACTAGCCAAATCTTCGACAGGATGTCGAGAAGTACATCAGATCATGCACTGCCTACGCCATTGCCAAACCGACAGTCAATAAGCAAGGCCTCTATACCACGCTGCCTACCCATAGTCGACCTTGAGAATCCATCTCCATGGATTACATGTCAAGCCTTCCTTCCACTAAGCATGGAAACAACTGTGTTTTTGTGGTCGTCGACAGGTTCTTGAAGATGGCCATTTTGGCAGCTTGCAAGAAGAATATCACACAAGAAGCCACTGCTAAACTCTTCTTTGAACAAGTGTGGGTGCACTTTGGGATCCCATAGTCTATCATCTCAGATCGAGATAGCAGGTTCCTCAATACATTTTGGTCCAGTCTCTGGTCGATGTTGGACACCAAACTCACTAAGTCCAGAGCCTTCCATCCTCAAACTGATGGCCAGACAGAGGTTTTCAATAGGATGATTGTACACATTCTGCGCATGTACAACTCAAATCATCCATGCACATGGGATGAAAGGCTCCCCTATGTTCAGCACAGCTACAACCGGGCTCTCCATAGCTCGACTGGCCACAGCCCTTTTCAAGTGGGCTTGGGATTCCAGCCACTATGTCCCATTGATGTGGTCATGCCATTTGCAGCTACTCACGCAGATTCGACTCATGTCCAGTCCGAAACAGATAAGGCAAACAGCTTCATTGAGCACATCCAACATATTCGCCAGCAAGTCCATGACATTCTGGAGAAATCAAATGCCAAGTACAAGCAGTGACATGATCAACATCGGGTGCCACACAAGTTTCAGGTGGGCGACAAAGTCTGGTTGCATTTGCAAAAGGAACGCCTTACCGGAGCCTATTGGAAACTCAAACCACTTCGATATGGTCCTTACACCATTACCAAGGCTATGGGAGATAATGCATTTGAGCTCAGCATTCCCCCATTCCTTGGCCTGCACCCATTGTTCAATGTGGATCGCCTTTGGCCATACTTTCCACCATTACTAGACACATCTGACATTGCAAAACATCTAACACCCACATAGTTAAATCCAGATTGCATGGAACAAGTTGCAAATGATCGGATCATGGACATACAGATCAAGCACACTTGCCAGCAGAACATCCAACTGTATCGAGTTGTCAAAGCAGGCCAACTCCTTCACCAGGGCAAGTCGCTCACCAGGGACCAAGTTCAGCAGAAGTTTCCTCATCTCATGGAGGAACTCAATGCAATGGGGACCATTTCTTCCTAAGGGGGGAGGAATGATTTAGGTGGATACTGGTGGCCACCTGCCAAGTCCACTTGGACCCCCGCCATTATTTCTTTTAGCTTTTCAGTTTCCTTAATTGTAGCACAGTTTACTATTTTTAGCAGTTTTTCAGGTCCTAAACTTCCAAATCCATTTTGAGGCCTTAAACGACGTTTTTTGGGAAAATTGGGAGAAATATGGGTCCACGGATTGATGTTGCTCTTCCCAAAACTGTAGTTCTCAGATAGATCTTTCTAACGAGATATTGTATGCATCAAACGGAGATCGTATGCCAAAGTTACGACCTCAGGAAGTTGATGTACCAATTTACCCAAACGGGGCCCACAATTTGGCGTTTCATCTTCTAGGGTTAGGTTTTTGGATGTTTAGGGTTTTCCATTGTTTCTCAACAATAAATAGGCCTTCAAGCCTCATTGTAACACAGTTCAGAGGCATGTAGCCGCCACATCTCTTCTCAGAGATAAGCTACCATCGCCCTAGCTGTTTATTTCCATTTTCTATTTGTAAGCATATCTCAATATTTTACATTAATGAAATGAAGTATTATTTCCGCTGCATCTTTGTGTTTATGGTTATCTTTGTAATTTGTTGCATTCCTGTTTAAATCCAGATCATTAACAGGGTGTTGATTGGATCGGACATGTGGGTAGAAATGGAACAAGAAATGTAGGTAATAAAGAATAATATGAAGACAACATAGGATAGAAAAAAATTATGCAGACCGGAACAAGTTTTTTAAGGAGTTTCAAGTCGGGGAACAGGTGTACTTATGCATCAAGCCGAAGAATAACACCTTGCAGATTGGATCATGTTCCAAGTTGACACCTCAATTTTGTGTACCTTTCAAGATTCTTGAAACGATTGGACCAGTAGTCTATCGACTTGCACTTCCTCCAATAATGAAAGTCCATGATGTTTTCCATGTGTCATTGCTTAATAAATATGTTAAGATGTTGATCATGTGATTAACTAGTATGTATTGTAGGTGGGCCCATATGGATAATTCCATTTGGCACCTCAGTGTATATTGCAGAGAAAAATGCTCATGCTCTGAAACCGAGCAATTGAGCACGTTAAAGTGCATTGGAAGCACTTTAGTCCCAATGTAGCTACATGGGAGATGACGGATCAGATGTGGGCTATGTATCCTTCTCTATTCGTTGGTTAAGCGAATATTTTTGGTATATGGTTTATTGTGGTGTTTTGGTATATGTACATATGTATATGGATGTAAATACCGCCATCAGTGGTGTTATAAAGTGCCAATAAGCGGTATGGGTGTCATGTCATTATGGTTGTCATAAATAAAATAAAGGAAATTAGGAGAAAATGAAGGTGAAAGGTCACAGGTTGCATGTGAGGAGGAAAATGAAGTAAAATAATAGAAATTGAGGAAAATAGAGGCCTCATTAATAAAAAGGCTTATGAGGATCAATTTGCAACCTTTTGTCAGTTCAGTTTTGGAGCTCTCTCTCTATTCTTTCTCTCAGACTCTTGCAATGTTGCATTAATCATTATCGGGATAATATCGGCGCGAGGAAAAAATTGGAAAAAAATCGGAATTATAGGAAATAATTGGGAAATAATCGTTTGGTACAAAAATATTCAATTTTTTTTCATTTTTTTCAATTTTTTTAATATCTAAACCATCTACAACATAAAATAAATACATTGACACATAAATATGATAAAAAACTAATATATAATATGTTTAATATCATTTCTAATGCTAAAATCACACATAACATTGAATCACGTACTGAATAGTAAGTCTTGATTCCTGAGTCCCAACTCAGCCTCAAAATATCAACAAAAATATGATAATGTATCCCATCATGTCATAATGTCATATACAATCAAATGAAAGTCTAATCCTATTGATTTCCTCTGCCCCTCTTGCGAGAAAATGCCACAGCTTTCCCTTTCCCTCTAGATGTAGATGCTGGTGCCCGTGTTGGTGGAGATGGCAGTGGAGTCTAATGTGCTCTAGAAGCTGAAGAACTAGAAGTAGGAGCTATAGGAGGTAGACCACATCCTCTACTGGTGGCAGTGTTAGCCCGGGCAGGCGGTGTCACCTCCTCTTGTTCCTCCCCCTCCTCCTCCTCCACCTGCACCTCCTCCTCTTGTTCCTCCTACCCCTCCACTACATCCTGCACTAACCAATCATCAGCAGACTCCATGAGAGGCCTCTCGGCCTCAACCCTCCATGCAGCAGTGGTGTCAATCCCATCCAATGAGATGGCATCCACATGAGGTGTCCTCTCAAGTTGCCTCACCCACAATCGAAGATTGTAGTAGACGTAGACCATGTCATTAAGTCGCTAGGACTCCAACCTATACAAAGATCATGAAATAATAATTAATAATTATAAAAAAAATATTGTTTAATGAATTCAAAAATTTATTTGGAAATTTGCAATATTTTAAAAGTTTAAGTGTTAACCTATTGCACTTCTTGTTGTGTATTTTTTCAAATACACTCCAGTTGCGCTCACATCCTAAGGAGCTACATGTTTGGCTGAGGATGCGAATGGCAAGCTTTTGCAGAAGGGGTACCCTACCACCATGCATCTACAACAAAATTACAAATAAACTTTTAAATAAACATAAGAAAAAAATGGAATTTGAAGAGACAATGAAATTTGAAACAAAGTTACAAACTAAAAAATACCTAGCATTTTAATCGTCCTATCAGTGACAGCCATGTCAAAGCCAAATGTGCCACCTGCCATCCTATATCTCTCAATTTGTTTAGAGATCTCTATACGTTGTTCTGGAGATCGCACCATCTTCTGAACACAGGATAAGAATCCATCCATGATCTCAGCATCAAAATCAAACCCACATGCATAAGAAAATGCACAGTTCAGGAACAGCCCAGCAACATGAATGGGACGATGGAGTGTGTTGTTCCATCGCTCATCAATCACTCCCCATAAAAGGAGTTGTTTCTGAAACCCATCATCTCCCTTATCATCATATTAGGCCCGAATGGCTTCTTTGGCCCTATCCATGGCTTCATACAAATAGCCCATTGTGGGTTTCTCACCATCAACCAACCAAAGAACCTTTACCAAAGGTTCAGTAACGGCGCACACCTCCTGCACTCCTGCCCAAAAGTCTTCCTGGTATGAAACCAGTCTGCATACGGCCTCTCTCTCTGGTTTTTGGCTCATTGGCAAAGCATGCCACTCCTCTGAAAGAAACATTCTCTTCACATCCCACATAGAATTCAAGAGGGATTGAAGAGATATGAAACTGGTGGCAAACCATGTAATGGCGGGGTGCACCAACTCTTTGTTGTTGGTGAATCTTCTCATCAAGCTAATCACAGATGTATGGTTATATATAAATTTGTAATGCTTTTGGATGAATCAACAATATCTTTGACAAAGGGAATTTTCCCTATGTCCTCCAACATCAAATCAATACAGTGTGCAGCACAAGGTGTCCAGAATAAAGTAGGATGCTTATCCATAAGCATCCTGCCAGAAGCAAAATAATTTGCAGCATTGTCCGTTATGACTTGGACAACATTTTGTTCACCCACCTCCAAAATAAACACATCTAGCAAATCACATAAAGTTCTTGCATCTTTGATTTGTGCAGATGCATCAACAGATTTGATAAACATAGTCCCCTTGGGACAACTAACCAAAAAGTTTATAAGGGTTCTCCCATTTTGGTCAGTCCAACCATCTGACATAACAGTGCATCATGTTTGTGCCCATGATGCCCTAAAATCCTCCAATCTTTGGGTGCAGTCACGCTTTTCATTTTGAAGAATCTGGCCTCTGAAATCATGATAAGAAGGGAATTTGTACCCTGGGCCAACACTGGAAATAGCATCAACAGCAGGTTGGAAAAATGGATTATTCCTTACAATGCTGAAAGGAATATCACTCTAAAGGAGAAATTTTGCCAGCAACTTGTCAGCTTCTTCTTTCTCAGTTCTTTTTAGCATTGAACTGATAGATGGCTGTGAACCAGGTGTGGTTTGAGGAACAAAAAATGATGATGTAGCTACCATATTGGTTGATGTTGCAGTAGAACCAGTGCCACTTGGCCCACTTCCTTCAGCTGACCTTTTTAGTTGCCTTTTGAGTTCTTCTTAGGCCTCTCTAGTCTGCTCTAAAGTTTCCAATGCTCTCATGGCTCTTTGGATAAGTTCAGCAGTTGTATTTGTACAAGGCCCCACATCATGTCCAGGGATTTGTGCAAGGTGAAACTTCAACCTGTACACCCCCACTGACATAGGGTGACCACACAACTTGCAACTCAAGTTTGTTCTATCATTCGGAGAATCAGGTACACCATATTCCCAGAAAGGATCCAATTTCCTTGGCATGTTTGTTTTTGAACTTTGAAGTTGCAAATTTGAAGTCTTGAATGGTGTTTTGGTGCAGTTGTGAACCTATGGGAAAATAAGGATTAGGATTACAATTTAGCATTTACAAAATTACAAGTTACAAATTTACAAATTACAATTTAGTATTTTAATTCTTAGATTTTACATTGATGATTGTACAATGAAAATCCAAGTTACCCATAACCCAACCTAAAACAACCATTCCAAAGTTCAAAGTTTCAAACACAAATTACCCAACCATTCCAAACCCAAGTTACCCAACCAAATGAAAAAAAACATAAACAATGTTTAAAAAAAATGAAAACAAAAAAAAAAAATTGGTTCCCATAGTCATACCAAGTTACCCAACCTAAAACAATGAAGAAATACAAAAAAATATTTAAAAACAATGAAAACAAAAGAAAAATGGTGCCCATACCAAGTTTCCCAACCAAAAACAATGAAAAACATACAAAAACAATGTTTTTAAACAATGAAAACAAAAAAAAAAAAATCCACATACCGTTTCTATGGAGAAATCGGTGGTCTCCTCTTGATTTTCTCCTCTAAGCACTTAGATTTCGCTAAAAACCCTCTTCAACTTGGTCTCCAAGAGCTCCTCCTCCCTCCGCGCGCGACTGTCCAAATGAGTACATGAAAAACCCAAAAAAACGTTCTAAAACCATGCTGTCGCAACCCCCGGCGATTTTTTCTTAAAAAATCGCGATTTTTTCAATAAAAATCAGCAAAAAAAAATACCGGCGATTTTTTCGTTTATTTATCGCAATTTTATCGGCAGAGGGAAAAAATCGCAATTTTTTCATTTTATCGCGATGTTATCACGATTTTCACAACACTGCACTCTTGGACACTTAGAGTTTTCTTGGAGCACTTCAACATCAAGCAACTACAGTGGGATTATTTGCAAGTATCGATTTGCATGTGTGTTCTTAGTTCTCTTGCTATCATGGTCATGGGTTTTCCCAGGTGTGACAGTGTTCTTCAGCCTTGACTTTCCATTTCTAGATAGCCATTGTGTGATGGGTTCTCATGTTTTTGGTTGAGCTGGATTTCTGGATGGATTCGAAAATGAGTAAGGTGGATCTCTGAAAGAAACAACACATGGCCTAGTGACTCCTAAAATGGAATGTGGGTTACTGTAAAGCCGATTTTTTGTTACCTTGGTGGGCCTAGGAATCCTCAATCGGTGAATGGAAAGATATGTGGTAAATCCTAAAGGCAGGTGTTCTCCATCAAGCCTAAGAATACCAGGATGGGATATACAGTAAATCCTAGAGGGTGGAGTCTCAGCTAGGGCCTAGTGGTCTGGTGTGGATTATATTAAAGCCCAAAGACTGGAGTCTTTGTTAGGGCCTAGTGATTCGGTGTAGATTGCGGTAAAGCATAGAGACTAGGATATAGGAAAATTCCTCGCAATGTAGGTGGAGAAACTTTGTTGGCATTCATACATGTTTTGGCCTAGTGATCCAATGAGGATTGTGGTAAATCATGGTTCTATTGATGAGGGTGAGGTGGTGTAGCCTTAGGAAGCCCTAGTTGAGTTTTGGTTATGATTCCCACATTCATGGTTGGAATATGGCATGGGGGTGATTTGCTGAAAGAAAGATTTAGTTCAGCCAATCTATGTTTAGGTGGTTTGTGGAAGTCCCATACCTGACTGACTTTTGCATCCATTAATAAGAGTTCCTTTCCTTGGTATTTTATGAGAAAATGTACTAGTTCATATGTGGCATTTATGGTTGATGTATCCCTATTATTTATGTTGTTTATATGTTGGTTATGAGTATGTTTTATGATAGTAATGATGTATGGATTTCATCATGTTTTGATTTGTAAATGAATGAATAATGAATATATGATCTAATATATGATAATGCAGCTAATTTGATAAGGCATCAATGATTCCTAGAAATTCTCATAAAAGTATGAGATCCCTATGCTCATATATGTTGTTACGACCTGTAGATTGCATATTCTTGACATGTTTGATCAAATGGCTATCATGGCTAGTATGGGTCTAGTCAAGTCTTTATTCAAATGTTTACATCTGTATCATTGTCTTGATGTTAATTTTCATTCCTGAATGTTTCATGGAGTTCTAGGTATTGGCCTAAGTCTTGGCCCTGAAAAGGTAGCACAAAATCTGGGGTCGCGGGCTCAGAACTAGCTGAAAAAGACCCCAATCGCTTGCATTACCATGTTGTGAGAGAAATTGGAGGGCCCTAGACATGCATACCCATGTCATGGGAGTGACTAAGGATCTAGGGAAGTGAAGTGGCAAGTTGTCTCAGGGGTTGATAACCTAGAAGGGTTGGTTGGCTTCTGTACGTACTGTGACATGTGAAAAAGGTCAAATTGGTTTTGTTATGTTGGTTCCACTTCCCTAAATATACATGGGGAGTTGAATCAAATTGTAGCAGCCTCTCGTCACATTTTTACCCCAGCAAACCAGTTAACTTGGGTAAATGTGGGAGGAGTGTGTTACATCTTGCGCCCCTTCAAAAATGTTGTCTCTCCAATCAAATCCTCCTAAATGGGATATATCTAACTGGAGCATGATTCTTGCGACTTCAATGGCCATCTAGATAATGAACCCAACCAACATCAAATTTCCTCTGGAAGATCAAAATATGGTTGGAGATGACAAGAAAAATATTGATCTTTCTTGGAATGAAATGCTTCCATAGATAGATATCTCAATCCCTCACTGTTTACCGAGGAGTTTCGTCAGTTTTAGTTCACTCCAGACCCATCCTGATCATTTCATAGGTTTATATATTTAATGGTGAATGCAACTTCTAAAGCCCCAATGGTGTCCAGTGGTGTCCAAACAATATTCTTGAAAATCGTAATTATTTAATATTGGTTTTGTTAATATTGAATTCTACCAGTATTAGCTATGGTTCAAATTAGTTATTGTTAAATTCTTCTTGCCAAAATTTGTATAATCTTTCATTGTTATTATTGTTGAAATAAGGATTGTTGAGAGGGGGGTGAATCAATAATTTAGAAACTCTTTTTATTTTTCTTATTATGCTTACAGTCCCTTCTTATGTTCTTTAACTTGTGACAACATTCATTCAAAAAACAGTGAACCAACAATATTTTAGGCACACATATTCAAGCAATAATCACATGAGCAACACACACTTGACACAATGTTTTTCACGTGGAAACTGAGAGGGAAAAAACCAAAAATTGTTTGTTTATTTATGATGTAAATTAAGCACCCACTTAATTATATATGTTTGTTTGTGAGAACCCGCTCACAAGAGGCACCGACCCCCTTTGGTTAGAAAGCACCAACTAGCCAAGAGGAACCAACCTGCTCTTGCCACTGCACTACTATATCATACAATTTTCAAACTGAAAACAGAGGCATACAATAATACAAGTAAAATACCAGCAATGGCTACTTGCATATTCGACTTTTGCACTCTACCTTTTGTGATCACTTGCAGTAGATCTCCTCTTGTTGCTCGCAACAACACTTCCTCTGCTCTTTGCCTTCATTATCAAGGGCTCTTCACTCACTTCTCCTTAGTAATACCCTTTCAATTCTCCACACAATCCTCACACTACTCTTGCCATTGTATTATGTTGAGTCCTCTCAGGTGCTTCAACCTCTCTGCTTTGATGCACACACTCACAACATTGATCTATCACACATATGCTCACATCCTTTATTTTTCGTTGTTGGGGATGGTTTTGTTCTACTGAGGCACACTACACATGGGAGTCTCTTGACACTGTCTTGTAGCTGCCAATATGTACTTAGGCATGGCTTCACTTGTCTCTCTTGCATCTTCTGATAGTTTCTTGTCACAACGCCCAAAGCAAAGATGTTCTTTGTAGTTCTTTATAGTATTCCTGCACAGAGCTCCTGTACTGAGAAATTAATTCTCAGAGGATTTGGCCACTCCTCTGAGAGTCCCATGCTTATTTATCGTTTCACAGATCTTGACAGTCCATGAAGGTGACCATTTTGTTCTTATTTACCAAAACCATTTATGCACACAAAGCAGTCGATTGCTTCCTTCAAGCACTCTAATTCATTTATGTTGCCAATATTGTCCACTATTTCTTGTTGCAGAGTCTTCCACAGAATTAGCCCTTTTTCTATCACCAATTCCTATGTGCCTTCATTAAATATTGCAACTGCCAACCCATACATACTTTAAACCTATGTACTTCCTTATTGGAGTGATTCCATATTGCAATCTTCACAGTGGTGTTGAGTTCTAATATTCTAATCCTCCGGTTTTCGAGTTCCTTCTACTTAGTCCTCACAATGCTTCTCATCATAGGACCACTAGTTGTGACATGTTGCTTAGCGTTAAGGTGTTAAGCATTCAAACTCTGCGCAGGTCCATTCTCCCTTTATTAACAACTCTTCTCCCTTGGTTTGTTGAGCTCTTACAACCATGCGCCAGCCTTATATCGGAAGCCCTCTATATTGGAACTCTTCAAAACTTCAACTACATTAGTGTTCTGATACCTTAATCCTCCACTTGATGAGCTTCGATATGACATCATCACCTCCATGTGTTGACTCCTTAGAGGTGACACGTGTCATTTGGTTCTGGCCTATTAGCCTATTCGATACAATTAAATATGATTTCCACGTGTCTAGTTGTACTGCCACGTCATGATGATGTCAGTTGCCATTGTATCTTATCAGAGCCAATCATATGCTTCCATGTGTCCAGCTAGAGGAGAGAGAAGAGGACCCATCATCCTTGGTTTTGCACTAAAATCATTTTTTATTCTTCTTTTATAAAACCTCAGTGCTTTTAAAGGCTTATCGACACTTACCGATATCACAATTTTATGCAGTTCACTCACTTGAAGAAGTTTCGCTACTCCGATCTCTGGGGTTCCAATTTCCTCCAACCTCTGATTGTTAATATCGTCGATTATGTTGATACGCAAACATACCGATCTCGGATTTTCGATATCAATGGTTATGCCGATACGCAGACATCCCAATCTTCGATTTTCAGTACGCTGATGTGTCGATCTCTGATATTCCCGCCTGCCTAAAACTTCAAGTCACTAAACTTCAGTAGGCCATAACTTTTGATCCAGGAGTCCATTTTTGGACTTCCACATATCGTTGGAAGGCTTGTTCAGGGAAATTTCTAATGGATAGGGTCTGATGTAGGATTTGATTCCTTCAGCTGCATGGAAGATGACAACAAACTTTTCTTCTCCTTGACTCTTTGGACAGATGAACTCATAACTGCCATAATGATCATTTTATGGCTTATTCAATAAGCGTGCTACTGTGATGATTTTCTACAAGAAGTCTACAACTACCATGGGATTCCTTCCAAACACCCAATCATCATTTTATAGATTCATCAGTAAGCTTGCTACTGTGATGATTCTCTTCAAGAATCCTGCAGGTACCATGGGATTCCTCCCAAACACCTAATCATCATTTTGACCCTTGTTTGACATCAATGCCAACACTTACACAACCACCCATACACCATCAACTGTCCAACAATATCCCCCTTTAGAATTGATGGATGCACCATAAGCGCCCCCTCAAGATATGCATGTACTACTCTGTGCCAATCTTCTCCTCCTTTGACATCAGTGGCAAAGAAAACTTCTTGAGCACTCCCCCTGAACCATTGCAGTCTACTCTCCCATGAATTCCACATGCTGAGTAGTTGCCACCACCTTCCAAAATGAATTCATTTGGAGGGAGGAGTCACAACTCCTATCTATTTCCTGAGATATTCAAATGGTTCCCTTGTCGGTGGCTTGGTAAATATATATATGTCAGTTTCTCTTTAGTGGGTTCATATTCAAGTTTGACAATGTTGGATGCAACATGTTCCCTCAAGAAATGATACTTGATAGGAATATTCTTAGTCTTTGAATGCATGACTGGATTTTTAGAGATGTTGATGGAACTTGTGTTGTCACACATTATTGGTATGGGATCAGACAACTCTACCTTTATATCTTTCAAGGTTTGCTTCATCCATAGAATCTGCATACAACAGGTAGTAGCAACAATATACTCTACTTCAACAGTCAACAGAGAGATAGAGCCCTATTTCTTGCTGACCCACGACACCAAGCATTCACCCAAGAAGAAAGTTGCACCAGAAGTACTCTTCCTGTCATCAAGACTTCCAACCCAATCTACATCTGTGTAGGCCTTCAAATTGAAATCTTCACTCTTATCATACCACAGTCCATACTTTGTTGTACCTTGAAGATATTTGAAGATCCACTTGGCAGCAACAATGTGACTCTCTCGTGGAAAGGCCTGAATTTGTCAAATATAGTAAACTTCCAATCATTGACATGTATTCAGCCTAATTTACTAGCGGTATTCCATCTTATTTGCATAATTTGTAGCCTGTAGTCATGGGCGTGCTAACTGGTTTGCAATCTTCCATTCCAAATTTCTTCAGGGTTTCCTTGAGATATTTGGATTGGGATATAAAAACTCCTTGTGGAGACTGTGTAATTTGAAGACCCAGAAAGAAGGAAAATTCTCCAATCATGGACATTTCAAACTCACATTGCATACATTTTGCAAATTTATGTCCCAACTATTCCATATCACTGCCAAATATTACATCATCCACATACACAACTACTATTAGTACATGGTCACCTTCAGATTTTACATAAAGGTTACTATCAACTGTGCCTTTCTTAAACCCTTGTTATTGAAGATACCTGTCTAGCCTTTCATACCAATCTTTGGGGGCCTGCTTTAACCCATACAGGGCCTTCTTTAGTTTGCATATGAGCCCTTCATCGGTGGAGAGTAGAAATCCTTCTGGTTTCTCAATGTACACTTCTTCTTCTAAATCTCCATTGAGAAATGCAGACTTTACATCCATCTGATATACCTTAATATTCTTATGGATGGAAAGAGCAGGAAATATTCTTATAGCATCCATTCGAGCTACTGGTACAAATGTTTCTTCTAAATCTACCCCTTCTATTTGGGAATACCCTTTGCAAACCAATCAAGCTTTGTTCCTGATCACTTGACCCTGTTCATTCAGTTTGTTCTTGAAAACCCATTTGGTTCCAATAACATTTTTCTCTCATCCTTGGAACAAGTTCCCATGTATCATTCTTTTCAATCTGGTCAATTTCATTCATAGATTTCACCCAAAACTTGTCTTTACTTGCTTGACAAAGGTTCTTGGGTTCTCTCTATAATAATAAAGCCAAATTTTCATAACTTGTACTACCCACAAGTTTTCTTCTGGTCTAGACACCCTATCTTTTATCTCCAAGAATCTAACTCTTAGGATGCTCCTTCTATACATACTTGGAGGGCGTCTTTGGCCTTGAAGACATGCCTGCTTCCTCACCTTCACTATCTGAATTTGTTTCATTCAAATCGACAGACCTCAAATTTGAGCTTTCTTCATCATCTGAGTTCATATTATTTTTAGAGGATTCAGGTTGTGCACCTACTTCATCTACTATTATGTTGATGCAATCCTCAATCTTTCTTGTCCGCTTGTTGTAACACTTATATCCTTTGCTTCGAATAGAGTATCCGAGCAATATTCCTTCATCAGCATGTGATTCAAACTTCCCAGGGTTCTTTTCATTCGTTTTCATGAAGCACTTGCTCCCAAACACCTTGATATGTTTACCTGATGTAGGTCTTCCCTTTCATAACTCATAGGGATTTTCATCACTATTAGGCCTGAGTTGAGTTTTGTTTGACAGATATACTATTTCCTGGGCTGCTTCTCCCCAGAAGTTGTGAGACACTCCTGCTTCATCTAACATTACTCTGGCCATTTCCTAGATTATTCTGTTCTTCCTCTCTACTACTCCATTTTGTTGAGGAGTTCTAGCCACTGAGTATTGCCTCCTAATGTTGTGTTCTTCACAGAATTCCTCAAATTCTCTTGAGGTGTACTCTCCCCCTCTGTCTAATCTTAAGAATTTTATCTTTAAATATTTCTCATTTTCTACTTGAGATTTAAACTTCTTGAAATTCTTTAATGCTTCTGATTTTTATTTTAAGAGAACAATCCAAGTAGCCCTGGTGAAATAATCAATGAGCAACATGAAATACCTCTCTCCTTTTGAGGTTTTTTCTCTAGTTGGGCCATAAATATATGTGTGAATGAGCTCCAAAGGTCTGGATGAGGCGAACTCTTTCGATTTGAAATGAGTTCTAGTTTGCTTGCCAAATTGACATGACTTGCAGATTGTGTTATCGAGCTTTGATAGTCTTGGTAATCCTCTCACTGCTCCCATATTGCTTATTTTTATCAAACTGTCAAAATTCACATGCCCAAGCCTCTTGTTCCACAGCCGTGCTTCACTCGTTTTGCTCAAATAGTAGTTGACCCTGGAATCGTCAAACACATATACATTATTGTGGGTTCTGATTGATTTTCCCACCAGTTTTCCATTCTTTATGTTGCGAATCTCACAATATTTAGATCGAAAGGTCACATCATAGCCATTATCACACATTTGGCTAACACTGAGAAGATTGTGCTTGAGACCTTCTACATACAACACATTTTGTGCTTCTATTTTTTATCAAGATCAACTACTCCTTTTCCCTTGATTCTTGCTAGAGCGTTGTTTCCAAAACTGACTTTGCTTCCTCTTTCCTTTTCCTTAAGCAACAGAAATTTACTTTTGTCCCAGTCATATGTTTGGAATAAACATTTTCCACATACCATTTGTTTTCTTGATTATGAGCTAATAAGGCAAGTCCACATTGCATGCTCTTTTTATCCATTGGTTTCCATCTCCCTTTACCCTTTTGGGTAGTTGTCTGTCTAACACTTTAGGAATTAAACAGGTATTCAAACCTAAATCTGCACTCACTAGATTTGTGCCCAAAATTATTACATTTGAAGCATTCTACTTCACTTAGTAAGGGAGAGAATACATTCTAATTTCTGAGAGAGAAATTTTGAGACTTAGAAATCTGATACAAGTTATTATATCTGGGATTCTCATCTCTTTCTACTTTGATCCTTCTACGATCAATAGATTTATGTCAAAAAATATGACACTTATAGCAGTGGTCATAAAACAAATAGGCATGCCTATTGTTAGAAGAATTATGAGAATGTGCAGGGAAATACTTTGGTTTTTTGATTGATTCATTCATTCTCCATTGGTGGTTTCCTCTTTACACGATTGATCTTTTGCCTTCATTAGTTCTTTCATGATGCTTCTTCTCATGGCTCTGTGATTCTTCGAATCCTGTGGACCTAAAGTTTATCTTCCCAATAGAAGATTCTTGTGTCTTAGAGTATCCTAGGCTGGTTCTGATTCCTGAGGGCCTTTGACTATTCAGGATCTTATCCAGTCTCCTTGTTCCTTCAGCAAAGTTTCCATTTAGAACCTTCTCGATATTTGTCTTCTTAAGATCGTTTCTCAGAGAGACAACCTCTACTTCAAGATTCTAACAATTTTCTTCCCATTCTTGAATTAGGCCTCGAAGAACCTCTTCTTTTCGGCCTCCTCCAGCTCAATTTTCAAAGACAAAATATCATCTTTGCATATATGTGAGATCATTTCTCTTTTTAACTTGAGCAACTCTTGTTTCAACTGCTTGTTCTCCTCTTCTAGTCTCTCACAGTTTCCTTGGTTTTCTTTCAGTAGAAGGACTAGATTGTCCTTGCTTTTGATAGCTTCTTCTAGCTTTTCTTTTTGATAGGAAAACTCTTCATTATTAGAGTTATACATACCTTCCTCCACACGTTGTAACTATTCCTTTAGTTGCTTATTTTTCTTCCTTGCTTTCTTTAACTCATCGAGGGCACTGATGAGTTCCCCTTCAAGGTCTACTACTCCTTCTTCTTCCTCCTCTTCAGAGTCCATAATACCCTATTTTTTAGAGTCTGTTTCAAAGGCCATAAGAAGATACTTATCTGACTCATTTTCTGATGAGTCTTCACAGTCTGACTCTGGTGCTGAGCTATCCTCTTTGGAGTAGAACCCCTTCTTCTTATAGGGATTTTTCTTCTAATGTGTCTAAGATTTGTTTCCAAATTTCAGATCCTCTTCCCTTTCAGCCTTTTCTTTATAAGGGAATTTGGAAGAGAAATGTCTAACTCTTCCATAGTCAAAACAATTAAAGGGAAACTTCCCTTTATATTTTCCTGAGCCATGCTTCATTTTTATGGCTAGTTGAGCCAACTCCTGATTATATTCACAGATGGAGAAGCCTTGATGATATTTTTTATCCTTTCCCTTTCTACATACTTTGAACATCACTTCCTTTGGTTCAAATTTTTCTATTCCTACTCTCATCTCATCGGATGTGAAAGTGTCATGCAGCTGATCCATCTTGAGATCCTTTAAGTTAACCATTTCCTCAATAGATAAGATCTTGGAATTATATCTCATGGGTAGAGACCTTAATATTTTTTGAACAATCATCTATTCCTTTACTTCTTCACCAAGTCCTCTAATCATATTAGTCACTTCATCAACTCTAAGGAAGTATTCTGCTATGCTTTCATTCTCATTCATTCTCAAGCTTTCAAACCTCTGAAGTTTCGCTTACTTGACTTTATCATCTCCTTCATGACTCTGGTTAAGCTTACCCATACTTCCTTAGCAGATTTATGATGCATAACTATTACAAGTTCTGATTGACAAAGACCAAAGAGAATGACATTCTTGGCTTTAGCATTGTTCCTGTATAATTTTTTACATCTACATCAGTGGGAGGAATGTCATGGACATTGTAGTTTACTAATACTGAAGTCCAAACATCTACTCCCAGGGACATAAGATATGCTTCCATTCTCACTTTCCAAAAAGAATAGTTAGTCCCATCAAAGACTGGTATTCTACTCAAGTAAGCCTCTTGACTATCTTGCCTAAACATAATTCCTTATAGATCTACCTTCCAGATTTTAAATTGTTGCTGAAGGAACTTGGATCTGATACCAATTGTTGAAATAAGAAATTTCTAAGAGGGTGGGGGGGTGAATCAGTAATTCAGAAAATATTTTTATTTTTCTTATTATGCTTATAGTCCCTTCTTATGTTCTTTAACTTGTGAGAGCATTCATTCACAAAACAGTGAACCAACAATATTTCAGAGACACATATTCAAGCAACAATCACATGAGCAACACACATTTAACACAATGTTTTTCACGTGGAAACACAGAGGGAAAAAACAACCAATTTGTTTTGTGTAAAGTTTTCTTCCAGGATTATTGCATCCATAATTGTTTGAATCGACGTTTCGAGCCATCCACCGTGGCTCATCATCAGGATAGATCAATAAGTGTATTAGCTAGATCTCTACAGAATGAATGAATAGAGGTATGAGACAGTGTTGGAACGGGAATGATGTTAGCCGACATGTCTTAAGTAAGGTTAATTAATAATTAATAATAAAACCTAATAATTATTACAGTTAGTAATTAATTAAATTTTTAAATTAAGCTTGAAAAGATTTAATTATAATTAATTTAAATTTTATTTAAATATAATTCAGAATTTATTAACCATATTATTAAAATTTGTATTAATAATATTGTTATAAATATTTTTGGATTAATATTAATATTAATCCAAAAAGATTTATAGTTATGCATTAAGACTAAAAAATAAAAATATGATTTTTAATTCATTGTACAATAGGATTAAAATTCTTAGAATTTTTTTTTTAGAAATTTTCAAAAATATATTTATGGTTTAATAATTTTGATAAAAAATTGATTGAATTTGAGATTGAAAAATAATTTTAATTATAAATTAATTTTAATCATATGTAATTATAATTTTATTAAGAATATTATTGATAATTTTAATTTAATCATATTAATATTACTGTTAATGCCAATTCATTTTTTTTTAATTATTTTGGAGATTTAGATAAAAATAATTCTAATTAATTTTAATATAAAATTATATTAAAAATATCATTAAATTTTTTAATTAATATGTTTAATTAAATTTTTTTTTTTAAATTAATATGTTTAATTAATTTTAAATAGTATTAATTGATATTAGCATATTAGAATTATTTGAATTTTTTAATTAATTTTAATGTAGAATTTTATTAAGAATATCATTAAAATTTTTAATTAATCTTTTAAAAAAATTTAAAGTTTTTTTTTAAATATATAAATATCTTAGATTTTTAATTAAAATTAAAATTAAAATGTAAATTAAGCACCCACTTAATTACATATATTTGTTTGTGAGCACCCACTCAAAGGAGGCGCTGACCCCCTTTGGTTAGCAAGCAGCAACTTGCCAAGGGGCACAAACATCTTTAGTATGCAGGCACCAACCTACTCTTTCCACTGCACTACTATTTCATACAATTTTCAAAATGAAAACATAAGCATACAATAATACAAGTAAAATACCAACAATGGTTACTTGCATATTCGACTTCTGCACTCTGCCTTCTGTGCTCACTTGCAACAAATCTCCTCTTGCTGCTCAAATCAACACTTCGTTTGCGCTCTACCTTTGCTATCAAGGTCTCTTCACTAACTGCTCCTCATCACTACCCTTGCAATTCTACACACATTCCTCACGCTACTCTTGTCGTTGTATTACATTGTGTCCTCTCAGTTGCTTCAGCCTTTCTGCTTCGATGCACACACTCACAACACTGCTCTCTCGCACATATGCTCACATCCTTTCTTTTCTGTTGCTAGAGATGGTTTTCTTTTACTAAGGCACACTACACATGGGAGTCTCTCCACACTATCCTATAGCTTTCAATTTGTACTTAGGCATGGCTTGACTTGCGTCTTCTAATAGTTTCTTGTCACAACGCCCAAAGAAGAGATGGTCCTTGTAGTTCTTCATAGTGTTCTTGCACAAAGCTCCTATATTGAGAAATTAATTCTCAAATGACCTGCACACTCCTTTGAGAGTCCCATTGTTGAGAGATTAAATTGTCAGATTAAATCCCTTAATATTTAATTGTTAATCTGGGCTCATAAATATGAGTTGTCTTGTGCTTCCTTCATTCATTTCTAGGTCAGAGTTTTAACGTTTCCTTATGATGATCAGTTGGGTAAAATATACTAATGCTTGCAAACTTAAAATAAATCAAACATCTACTTAGCACAAGCAAACTCAACAATCAAATTTAATCTAGAGATTTCAAAAACCTTTACAAACGCTAGCATTCAAATCTAAACTCAACAAACTACTGAACAATGAATCTCAAGTGATAAAAATGGACTTCTACTCACACAAAACTTTACTCAATCAAACCCTCAAATGTTGGTACCAAACCTTCTATTTGTAATAACAGTTTGATCATCACTCAGCAAGTAATCTATAATGATGGCAATTCAATCCTTAAGCAAACAAACAAATCTGTAATAATAACCATTCGACCCTTAAGAAATCTACACAAATAACAATTCGCTCCTGAAGCAAATAAGAAATATATAACAAATCAATTTTTAAGCAAACAAGCAATCTATACTGATAGCAATTCAATCCAACCATTGATCTGTACCTAATGGTTTGTACCCTACCCTACTAACAAAGATTCAAAAGTTAAGTACTGATCTGGAGCAATCACTCTATTCTACTCTATCACTCACTAATTTACTGTCATACTCGCAATCAAGTAATCTACAGGTCTTAATTGATGAAAGCAACTCAAATACTTAGCCTATTCAGCACCTAGCAATTCAACCAACAATTCCTAAGAAACTGTACTCTAAACCATTATGTTATCACACCAATCCTTACTGGTGAATAACCTTACTTGGAGCCAATGCACTGTTGTTTGATATCTAGCTTCTGAGAATTGGAATCAATCACTTCACAAAGCAGGGGAAATCATTTATCTGGACAACTAATAGAGTTGATCTTCACACAAAACAGGGGAAATCCTTTATCTAACTAGATTTAATGAAATTGACCAACACACAAAACAGGGGAATCATTTATCTACTCTAAACTAATGAATTCGCAGTTAACAACCAATCATCCAAAGCACTCATTGGTATGCTATGTTCAATCCATGCAGCATGCCTCTCTTGGTTACAATAACCTCTCTTGGTTTCTCCAGAAGCATGCCGAAAGTGTCAAAAGCCCCAAATGGGCCATTTCCGTACTCTACTGGCTTGTGAAGAAACTTGGCGATGGAACCCTGTGAAAATAAGCTTAGAAAACTATCATTAGTAAATCATGGCATAATCATCTTTAATAATAAAAAATCTAATAAAACCAATGATAATCAACCACGAGGCATAGGATGTGATTTGGCGATAAATGATGGAATTAGGGTACAAACGGGTTAAAGACCTAGGGTTTTAGGGTATGAATGGTGATATTGCATGATGAAAACATGGGCATTTCTGAGGCCCATCATCCCCCCATGCCTGAGATTTTGCATGTCCTCATGGAAACAAATCTCTTGCTCTTTGATAGGTTTTTGTGGGACAACATTACTTGGATATTTGAAGGTGCTGGTTCTTGTGGAGTATCACTTACTTAAATGCTTGGAGGTGTTGGTTCTTGTGGTGCAACACTCTTCATACTTAATAGGTCACACTAATTTGTTGAGCAATACAAATTGAGGACAAGAAAGGGACGAGCGAAGGAGAGATGAGTGATGGAGATGGTGAATGGGCGATTAATACTCTATCTTCGTAAGACCAATGTCTATATGCGGTTTTCTTTATCATTTTATAGCAGTAATGACTTCATCCTAATGTTTTTTCATCATGGAAAAAGAGACATCATAGAGGCTACTTTATCAATGCACCTTAAGGTTTTTGCTTTTAACATGGTCTTGTAATCAGAGTATATGCAGAGTGAATGGAAGGATAATAAAAGGATGATGGTTTATGAAAGATGAAATGCATGGAATGAGAAGTGGTGAATCATTAAGTTTCTTTAACCTTCTAATGAATTAGAGAATCATAAGCCAAATTTACCTCAAGTTTTACCTTTATCATTGATGTGTCTGGTGCTGCAAGATGAAGTGGAAGATGAACTGGAACACGGCTGAAGGTTGGAGTTGGAATGACTGTTGCTGATGTGTATATGGATCTATTGAAGAAGGTTGAACTGGAGATAGTAAAGGAGGCTAAAAAATGAAGGTCCCCTTCTCCCCCCATGCCTAAGGAGTTGTATGTCCCCAAACAAAGAAGGAAGATGACTGCTGCAAATGATGATCAAGCTGCTATATGGAAACCTTTATTGAAACAAGATGATTGCTACAGGAAAAGAAAATTCTTCTACAAATGTCCACACTACTACAAAAATGTATTGGGATCACAAAACTATATAGTCTTCAACTGCTACACACCGTGTGCAATCCTGCTTATGTGAATAAATGGTGTCGATGTCGAACATAAGCAAGAATCATTGGATTACCGACCATTGAGGAAGTCGTTAACCAATGCAAGATATCCCACCTGTGATGTCAATGGGAATCAAGGCACTAGGTACATTCTACTAGCCATGAATAGATTTGTCGAAGTCAAATGGACTGCAAAATTCATCCACTAAGAAACATTGATGTATTCCCTTGGTAGATGACAAGGATACCTGCCATTAATGCATGCAGGCTCCTAAGTACCTGATCTAACCCTAGCCTTGGTCCCAGATAATTTGCTGACGTTGATGGGACAAAGCTTGTTGGCTAGTTGGCCTTAAGGGATCCCACATCAACCAACATGAGTACAAGACACAATGGTTTTAAATACATGATTTGAAGAACTCATACAAATTTACAAACATTATTGGGAACTTTGCCTACGAGTTACCTGGTTTTCAAGTCCCTGCCCAGTTGCACCAAACATGCTGGTTTTCACAAAAGGACTTATTTTCTCTTTACTATTTTAATTTATTTATTTACAATACAAACTTTCCTATTCTGTTGAAGAAAGGGAGATAAACTCCTTCAAGTGAAGGAGTACTTCCAATGAAGCCATGTGCGGAGCAGGTACAAATAGATATTCATGCTCATATTTAACATATAAACTTGGAAGTGTACATGAGCATGAAAAACCAACAAATGTACTTGATATGAAAACAAGAGTTTTAGAAGAGGAGAATACTGCCTCGCTTGAGTTGTTGTTCGGAACCAATGTTCGATGTAATCATGGTATTCTTGGTCCATTTCTTGATTTGGCCCATGTTGCTCATCCTCTTCTTCCATGTCATGTTGATTGTTCTCCGTAGGGTGAGTGACTCTTGATTCCATTCCGGATTTGCTGATAGGCATGTCAAGAACTCCTCGATCTCAGGTTCTAGTGGATGTTCTCCATTGATTATAGTGCATGATTCATTCATCTCCTTAGATGACTGGTCAGGGAAATCAAAAGAGACTTCCAAATCCTCTTGTGGTGGTGGAGAAATGGACAATTTCTTGACTATTGTCAAGAAGTTCTCTTCCTGAGAGGTAGAGGTCAAGATCCCAGCAACTGCTAGGGCTTGTGAGAGGTCCTTCATATTTATCATCTTCAAGTCCATCTGGTTGATTGATAGTCCCTGTCTCCACACACATATTAGTAATGGGGGTTCTTACAACACCCAAAAATTATATAACGTTAAAGATTGGAATCTGAAGATGAATTTAAAAGCTATATTGACTGAAATAAAACTCACCACACTTGAGAGAGAATCAGAATTTGATCTATTAAAATCAAAACAATTCGGAAATTAAATATCTCTATTGAGTGTTTTAGACTATTCTAAGGCCTATGCTGCTTGTGAGGCTTAGATATGGTTCATGTAGATGTGTCTTACTAAGTCTGTGAGATTTACAAACCTTTTCGAATTACATGAAATGCGTAAATGAAATCAAACTACTTCTACTTATATGCATAAAGATAAAGGAAATAGAAACTCAAGAACAAGCAGTGATCGGTTAGACTTTGGAGTAACCCCAACAAAAGTACATGCGTGGCTCTTCACTCACATCTTACCGTACACTCTCCACCCTCTGACAGTCCTGCAAGATCCTAAAACTCTGATAATAATGGTTACCTGAATAAGAAATGACAAGCTCCCCAGAAACGGCGCCAAAATGTTGAGAGATTAAATTGTCAGATTAAGTCCCTTAATATTTAATTGTCAATCTAGGCTCGTAAACATGAGTTGTCTTGCGCATCCTTCATTCAGTTCTAGGTCATATTTTTAATGTTTCCTTATGATGATCAGCTGGGTAAAATATACTAATGCTTGCAAACTTAAAATAAATCAAACATCTACTTAGCACAAGCAGACTCAACAATCAAATTTAACCTAGAGATTTCAAAAACCTTTACAAACTCTAGCATTCAAATCTAAACTCAACAAACTACTGAACCATGAATCTCAAGTGATAAAAATGGACTTCTACTCACACAAAACTTTACTCAATCAAACCCTCAAATGCTGGTACCAGACCTTCTATTTGTAATAACAGTTTAATCATCACTCAACAAGCAATCTATAATGATGGCAATTCAATCCTTAAGCAAACAAACAAATCTGTACTAATAACCATTTGACCCTTAAGCAATCTACACAAATAACAATTCACTCCTGAAGCAAATAAGCAATCTATAACAATTCAATTTTTAAGCAAACAAGCAATCTATACTGATAGCAATTCAATCTAACAATCGATCTATACCTAATGGTTTGTACCCTAAATATTCGAAAGTTAAGTACTGATCTAGAGCAATCACTCTATTCTACTCTATCACTCACTAATTTATTGTTATACTCGCAATCAAGTAACCTACAAGTCTTAATTGATGAAAGAAACTCAAACACTTAGCCTATTCAGTACCTAGCAATTCAACCAAACAATTCCTAAGAAACTGTACTCTAAACCATTCTGTAATCACACCAATCCTTACTGGCAAATAACCTTACTTGGAGCCAATGTACTGTTGTTTAAAATCTAATTGATATCTAGCTTCTGAGAACTGGAATCAATCACTTCACAAAGCAGGGGAAATCATTTATCTGGACAACTAATAGAGTTGATCTTCATACAAAACAGGGGAAATCCTTTATCTAACTAAACTTAATGAAATCGACCAACACACAAAACAAGGGAATAATTTATCTACTCTAAACTAATGAATTCATAGTTCACAACCAATCGTCCAAAGCACTCATTGGTATGCTATGTTCAATCCACGCGGTCCACTACTCAATCCAAGAGTCTATTTACCAAATGAAACAGAGCCAAACGATAGTAAATCATCCAATACTCATGAAAGCAATCTTCAATCCAAATAGCTTGAAACTAAACCGAGGGTATTACAACGTTTAAACAATCAACGAGGATTCCTTTATGTAGTATTGCCTATAAAACAATTCAAATAAAGAGTCAATCCATCCAGTTCCTGAGAGGAATGAAGAACAGTTTGGTGGTCAGACAAATCTTGTTGAATTCACGAAATAGAGTCAAATATCAAAGTAATCTCAGCACTCTCAATGTATAAACAATTCGTTTCATTCATTAGATGACCATGTGGCACTCCTCTATTGATTATAAATCAATGCGATAGCAAGCATAACGTTGTTCTGAAATCAAATCAAGGATCACACAAAAGTTCAATTGTGAATTATGGAAACAAAGGGATTAAAGAAACATCAATGCATCTACACTCTCTAAACAACCGAATTAAGATAGTTCGCATGCAGCAAGCCAAACCAAACCAATTCATAATGAAGGAAAAACTAACCGTGACTAGTCACACAGTGTTTTTATCCTGAAATATACAAAGCAAACTCGAATGGGTGGGCCCGGCCACAGTTGGGAGCTGGCTACTTACAGTAAAGGAAAGATCTTGACCGCAATCAACTGGCTATCATCAGCAATCCATCAAACGATTAATCCCAAAATTCAAAGAAAAACCATTTTGATTTCTTTGATTAAAAACGAGTTATGGAATACACGTCAAATACTTCAATGTTTGAGCGTTGTCTTCTTTCCTATGCTTGCTGCTCTACTTTTATACATGTTGTAGATTAATTAAAACCAAATTCATGCCGTGTTTGAATTCTCTAGATGGCCTTCAAATAGCCAATGGTTGATGTTGATGAATTTAGGGATGGAGGACAAGAACTTATCAAACCGTAACTATGGCATAAAAATATGCAGATCCGAATTTGACCAAGTACAAATCTGGACATTTTATATAAATTGGCCTCATAGAACTCTACATATCTCCCAAACTGTAAGGAATTTTAGAAAACTATTTTAGGGTTAGTAAATTGGCTATACTAGGACCAAAACCCATGTGCCATATTTTCTTCATTCGCCTTCATCTGCATGGAAATCGAGGCAGAAGTTGGAAGTTTGAAAATTATTGCAGATTTGGGCAAATTTATGAATTTCCTTCTAGAGACCCACATGAGTGACCTGGGTGCAATCCAGGTTATGGAAAGGTATTACAACATCATTTTTGACAATAACCTCTCTCGGTTTCTCTGGAAGCATGCCGAAAGTGTCAAAAGCCCCAAATTGGCCATTTCCATACTCTATTGGCTCGTGAAGAAACTTGGCGATGGAACCCTGTGAAAATGAGCTTAGCAAAACCATCATTAGTAAATCATGGCATAATCATATTTAATCATAGAAAATCTAATAAAACCAATGATAATCAACCACGAGGCATAGGATGTGATTTGGTGATAAATAATAGAATTAGGGTACGGAACGAGTTAAAGACCTAGGGTTTTAGGGTATGAATGGTGATATTGCATGATGAAAACATGGGCATTTTCAAGGCCCATCACCCATGCTTATTTATTGTTTCACATACCTTAACAGTCCACGAATATGACCGTTCTATTCTTATTTACCACAACCATTCGTGCACACGAAGCAGTCGATCGCTTCCTTCAAGCACTCAAATTCATTTATGTTACCAATGTTTTCCTTTGTTTCTTGTTGTAGAGTCTTCCATAGAATTAGCCCTTTTTCAATTACCAACTCCTATGTGCCTTCATTCAATATCACAGCTACCAGCCCATACATTCTTTAAAGCTCTGTACTTCCTTATCAGAGCGATTTCATATCACAACAATTCCATATCACAATCTTCATAGTGGCGCTGAGTTCCGATATTCTGATCCTCCGATTGTTAAGCTACTTCTGCTTAGCCCTCACAATTCTTCTCATCATAGGACCGCTAGTTGTGACCTACCACTTAGCATTAAGGTGCTAAGCCTTCAAACTCTATCGGGGGCCATTCTCCCTTTGTTAACAACTCTCTGCCCTTGGTTCATTGAGCTCTTACAACCATGTGCCAGCCTTACATTAGAAGCCCTCTATATCGGAACTCTTCAAAACTTCAACTGCACTAGAGTTCTGGTATCTTAATACTCTGATTGCCAAGCTCTATTATGACGTCATCACCTCCACGTGGCGACTCCTTAGAGGTGACATGTGTCACCTGGTTCTGTCCCTTAGCCTACTCGATGCGGTTAAATATGCCTACCACATGTCCAATTGTACTGCCACGTCATCCTAACATCAGGTGCCATTGTAGCTTATCAGAGCCAATCATATGCTACCATGTGTCCGCCTAGAGGAGAGAGAAGAGGACCCACCATCCTTGGTTTTACACTGAAATCCTTTTTTATTCTTCCTCTAGAAAACCGTGGCACTTTTAGAGGCTTATCGACACTTATTAATATCGCAAATTTATGCGGTTCACTCACTTGAAGAAATTCGCTACTCCAATCTCCGGGGTTCTAATTTCCTCCAACCTATGATTGTTGATATCATTGATGATTCCGATACGCAGGCATCCCGATCTTTGATTGTCGATATCGTTGATTATGCCGATATGCAGACATCCTGATCTCCGATTTTCGATTTCTGATTCGCAAATGTTTCGATCTCCGATATTCCAGCCTTCTTAGGACTTCAAGTCCCCGAACTTCAACATGTCATAACTTTTGATCCAAGAGTCTATTTTTAGACATTTTCATATCATTGGAAAGATTGTTCAGAGCATTTTCTAATGGATGGGGTCTGATGTAGGCTTTAAGTCCTTTAGCTACATGGAAGATGGCTGTAAAATTTTCTGCTCATTGACTCTTTGGACAGCTAAACTCACAACCACCATAATGATCATTTTATGGCTTCTTCAGTAAGCCTGCTACTGTGATGATTTTCTACAAGAAGCCTATAGCTAACATGGGATTCCTTCCAAACACCCAATCATCATTTTATGGCTTCTTCAGTAAGCCTACTACTGTGATGATTCCCTACAAGAAACCTGCAACTACCATCATGGGATTCCTCCCAAACACCCAATCATCATTTTGACCCTTATTTGACATCAATGCCAACACTTACAAAACCACCCATACATCATCAAATGTCCAAAAATTATCCCATTGGGAAGTATATATCAAATAAATCTCTAAATGGTTCCAATTTCCAATTTAACCATATAGAGATGACAAGAGGTTATAAATGTGTCTAATGTGAAGGCCCTATTAGCAATTAGGGTTAGGGTTTTGGTTGCATAACATTTTTAGGATTTGAGTTTATATTTGTTGGTGAAAGTTTTACCTATACGCCTATGGTGTATATCAACCAAATTTGTTAATGTGGTTGTACTAGTTGTAATTATATCCTCCTTTACCAACCATTTAATTTATATATTACTTTCCAATTTTGTAAAGTTGAATAATTTCACCTCAAATGATTGAAGTCTTTCTCCATACTAATAATTTCCAATTTTGTAAAGTTAAATAATTTGACCTTAAATGGTTGAAGTCTTTATCCATGCTAATAATTTATATAAAATATAAAATACATAAATCGAGTTGTTAAATAACTTTGAATAACAAAAAAACTCCATTTGTGAATGAACTTTTTCTTGGGAAGGACCAAAAAGAGCAGGACTAGGAAAAAGTACTTCTCTTTCACCTTTCAAGCTCACACGATAGAAAACCACCCAACCACTAATATGTCACTTTGTGTGCTCTCTCTAGCATCTTCCCCCCTTCCATTAAACACCTTGTGTGGCACCTACTCTAGCAGCCACCACAATTACAATGGGTGTTGCAAGGCTCACAATGCTTAAACAAGCTATAACCAAGACATATATGTCAAACTGAGAAGAAGGCTCAAACTCATCCATGGAAGAAGAGATCTAAGATTTGGGGTATAAGCCAATCATGCCTCCTACAAACCATTCTGGCCAGGTAGTAAAGAAGAGCACAATAACCTATAAAACATGGAACAAAGGTAATTGTAATTGATTTTAGAAACAAAATTCTATATGAGTTGGGTTCAACCTACCAATACTTTTTCCAGTTTGGTGGAATCATAAAATTACCAAAAGTCTATATTGAACTTTTGCAGATTAATATTTTAATCCAAATTTTTATTTTACTTCATAAAAACATTATCTCATACTTCTTCAATCAAAATATGTATCTCATCATTAAAAATGAAAGATGTTGTAAAACAAATATAACATATTATCAAATTATATAATTATAAAATTACCATGCAAATTGTAAAATGAGGCTTCAGTAAGGAGAGTTATTTAGATATTCTTCCTTTGTATCCATCACATTAGGATTTATTCGTGTCAACATTTAGAACCAGCTAATCTGGTTCATCATCAGGATAAAGTGATGAAAAAAATTGATCAAGCTACAAGACTAAATAGGAGAGGGAGAGAGAGAGCTAATGGACTATTTCCTTCTTTGACTTTGCACATTAGCTCTCTCCGTCCCTCTCTTATTTAATCTTGTAACCTAATCATAGTTTCTCTGTTACTTCATTTTGATGATGAACCACATTAATTGGTTCAAAATGTTGATAGTAATAAATCTTAATATCATGCAACATGTAAAATAAAATGACATCGAAATAATAAAAAGAATGATTGTGTTCTTCCTGTCGAACACACAAATCTAGGCTAACAAGTTTGCATAGTGGAAGGTGTTACCACTCAATTTAGCAGGGTTCCTAGGAGGGGTTCCAAAGGGACTACTACTAAACCAAGTGGCATCAATGGACAAGGATCCATTGTCACCTTAGTCAATGTCCCCTGCTCTTTACAAACTTTCACCGATGGGAGGGGTCTCGGTATGATGAAAATCACTAGAATGATGAGGTTAATAACAATGTACAATGTGATTTCCAAATCCCATTCAAAGGATATGATAAAATAATAGGTTTCTTGTTTTAGAAGCAAAATAAGGGCTCTCCAAGAAAACCTTGAGGGAAGGAGGCCTAAACCTAGGTGAAAGGATATTCAATAAAAGAGTTATACTTAGGTGAAGATTTCCTAGAAAGGGAGGAGGACCTCTCTTAAGGTCTTGTGAAATATAGATCATACAAAGGTTGGGACCACAATAGATACTTAGGTGATCCAAGTGAGGCCTAGGGTTTGGGGTGATCATCAACAATATGGCTAGGTCAAGCAAGGATTAGAAGGAAGGGTAGAAGAAAGGTGAACTTCCGATGATTTTTTTAGAGCAAATGACCCTAGAAATGCCTCTAACCAAGGAAGGTGAAGAATATAAATGATTTTGGAGCCAGGGCTTGAGATTTATCTCAAAATAGCCACAGGAATTACTTAAAAATTTGAGGGCACTTAGAAAAAGGGACAACACAATAGTATACCAATTTTCACCCCAATGAGATGTCTCTAGTGAAATTCGTGCTAGGCCCTAATTAGCCTTCTAGATTTAGGCCAGGAAAATAAGAAAAAGGTTAAATAAAAATAGTTTTAGGGTTTACCATCAAGGATCTAGGACCAGTGCTTGACTATTAGGAAGATTGGATTCAAAATGATCAAGGTTTGGGAACTTTGCTCTTCAAGGAGGCCTAAAGAAGAAGCTTCATTACTAATGGATGTAGCTACATGGAAACTTTAGACATTTATACTTCGATATGCAATGTTTCATGGAGTTCAAGGTAAAAGGTGCACAACCTACCCTTAGGAAAATTCATTGTTCTTGCCAAGATGAATAACATATGCAACGAGCCAAGATTACAAGTGTCTCATAAATTCTCATTAATTTTAGGGAACAAGAAAAATAAAAGCATAATGTTCCATACATTATTCATAAATTATCAAGAAATTCGCATGAAAAGAGCACTTACATGACAAGAGAGCATATCCATCCATCACATTCACAAAATAGACGCTCCAAGAGAAACAGTGAAAATATTCCACGCATCAAAATGCATTTAATCATCGAAATCATTCCACAAATTGTAGGTCTGAAATATTTATAAATATATATCCCAAATCTAACTGATGATGAATGAGAGAGGATGCATGTCTTATATTTATACAATCCTGTAAAGGGTTCGAATGGCCTAATTTATCCTAATGATGCCCCTGCGATAAAATAGTGTGAAAAATAACAATACTTTTGGTGACAAGCCCACCAATTAGTTCCATAACATGAATAATTAGCCTCTAAAGAAGGTCAAACTGATCGGAAAGTAACTAGAAGGGTCATTGGAAGGCCAAATGAAGCCCCTCATGTGCCATAATGAATAGTATGTCTCCAATAATAGTGATGAAGGGGGTGGCCCCTTGATCTTCAAGCAAATGATCTGTGATGCTCCCAAGTGGTTGTGGGGGAACAAAGAATATCCTCATGGGTCTCCAATTGGATAAAACAAGCCTATGCTCCATTTGTAAGGGCTAGAACAATGATGCAATCCCTCCCTTGTTTCCCTAGGTGAGACAAAACCCCATCTGGGCCATGGATCAACTGTCAAGTGTGTGGTGCAAGTGGGTAGTTGGATGGGCAAGGTGGTCCAGGTGCATCATCATCATTGAACAAGTGGGACACGAGAAAACAATAAGTGGTGTTGAGGTTCCCATGGTGTGGTTATCTTCTCTCTGCTATATTGGAGTCCCATGGATCTCAAAGCTCACCTTATAAATTCCATTAAGACCCTATGGAGGGCTTGGATCCCATATAGGGAGATCAAACCCCAAGATGAAGACCCATCTGAAATCCTATATAAGATCAAATGTGTCTCCTCTCTTTCAAGTACAATAATTCATTAGTGAAATTGAGCAAATGAACTTACAAATCATGGAACCAAGTGAACACTTCATACTGGCATGCCCTTCCATAATGACCTTTAGAAAATACCGGTGTCCCCAGGTTCAATAAGGAGGTTAAGAAAGGACCCTATTGGGTAGTTTCAACCTCTAGGGGAGTGACAGGTCCACGGTTCATCTGTCAGATGGTAGTTGTCATGTGAAATAGTAATGGAGCGGAGTGGGGTAATAGGGGAGGCTCCAAGCCACATGCCATGGTACAAGGATAATGATAATGAGAGAAACCCACACTTCTGTGTATAGATGTGGGAGGGAGTTATTGTGGTACATGAGTTACCTCGACCTTTTTTTTTCCACCCATCATATTCCTTTTTCCTTTTATTGATTTTTCATTTTATAACTTCTTGAGGTTCCAAGGAATCAGAGCATGATGTGAATGATATAGCAGTGAATACCTCCTTTAGATTGGGCAGTTCATTTCCCACCAGGGGTTGGGACAATCATGGGTTCCTTAATGATGCAGGTGGCTCACATAAGGTGCCCTAGGAAGCATGGTGATGGCCATAATGATAGGGGTAGAGCTCATGTTTAGATTTTCCCCACATGCTAAACTTTTATGTCTCATCCATCTTTTGCATTTTATGGTACATTTCCTGTTATAAGTAGAAAAGTTATGTTTTTAAATTTATTTTTAGCTGCATCAAACTTCGGGGTATCGTTTCACGCCCAACCCAAAGTGTGGACAAGGGGAGGGGAAGGCTAACTCCTTGTGGACCCAATGGACATATGTGGACACAGATGGGAAATATGTGAAAAGGGGCTATAATTAGCAAAGGGGAGTGATGTATGTGCTGTCGAGAAGTAGGACCAAGCAACGAAAATCAGGATTTCAAATGTAGTGCCACTCTGAAAGCTAGTAGCCAATAAAGGAGATCCCACGGGATTAGGATACAAGCTTAACCACAACATTGGAAAAGGGGAAAAGGGTAAAAACCAAGCCCATTATTTCCGCCAAATTCCCCCACTAATCCATGCCCATAAGTGTCTATGATAAGTAATAAAAAATACCCAACTACATAATGAAAGTCATACATTTGGGGTTGGAAGGCACACCTTCAAACATACGATCATGACATACGAGAGAGGGTGCATAATGGTTGGATCGAATGGAGGAGATGATGGCACATCAAGCTATCTGGTGGCTCCAAGGGGTTGTTGGATGTTGGCTGAAAACAATCTAGAAGAAAACTTTATCCTATGGGTGTCACCCACAGGTATTGGGTAGCATATGGCTCCAATTAGGATATGATCACTCAGTAGGGTGCACAAACGTACTCGAACGAGGAGGTCATGCGAACACCAACAATCTCTTGGGACAGTAGACCTATAATCTGCACAACAAAGGCTCAGCACATAGGGGAACATGTTTTTGTGTCATCTTATGATCACCCATGCTTTTGTTAGGCCATAAAAATCAACAAGAAATAAAATCTAATTCTAAATGCAAATCCTAATATAGCATGATAAAAGGAATATGATATTACTTCTAATACAAAAATCAACATGCAATGCATCCTACTCTAATATGCATATTACACTATAGAAATACTAAGTGTAATTAGAGAACCAATGCAACCAACATATCATCCATTCAATATGAGAGAAGTTGTCCCTCTGCTTACTATGCAATAGATTCAAAGGCAAGGGCAGGAATGGCTACATGGAAGGTCACAAGGGTGGGAGATGGGAAAATAGAATGACCATACATAGAGTATCATGGGAGAAGATGGAGAAAAGGGATGTAATCCACTCCACTAGATCTTTTCTTCCAACCAAAAGATAGAGATACCAATAATCAAGCTCATAAACCTCCAATGGATGGCAAACTTAGGCATATCATCCCCATCATGGTCCTTATCATTCATATCGCGCTTGTAATAGCCCTGGTCAAAATTCCATGTAATAAAGTTAATAAAGGAAAAATAATAACCAAGGTCATGGGACACGTATTCCAAGCTGAGTGTTGGGAAAAACATCCTAGTGTGGTTGTTCATTTGGTTTATTATGGCTAAGGAAATTGGCAAAGGCAAAGGCAAAGGATTTGGAAAGGCACGAGGCATTATTTGGCATTTTATTTATGAAAATAATGGAAATTAGGAGAAAAGGAAGGTGAAAGGTCACAGGTTGCATGTGAAGAGAAAAATGAAGGAAAATAATGGAAAATTGAAGAAAATAGAGGCCTCATTAATAAAAAGGCTTATGAGGATTAGTTTGCAGCTTTTTGTCAGTTCAATTTTGGAGCTTTCTCTCTCACACTCTTGGACACTTAGAGTTTTCTTGGAGCATTCTAGCATTGGATCAAGGAGAGCAAAGGAAGGACCAAGAAGGAAAATGAAAGCAAAGATAAATCAAGGAAGAGCAGGATCATGTGGCTACAATGGGATTACTCATAGGTATTGATTTGAATGTGTGATTTCCTTACTAGATTTGGCATTCATGGTACATGCATGTGTGTATTTGATTCTCTTGTTGTCATTGGCATGGGATTTTCCAGGTGTGATAATGTTCTTCAACCTTTCCTTTCCATTTCCGGATAGTCATGGTGTGGTGGGTTCTCTTGTATTTGGTTGCACTGGATTTCCAGATGGTTTGTAACTGAGTGAGGTAGTCCCTGAAAGAAAGAACACATGGCCTAGGAATCCTTGGATCGGAGAAGGTGGGATTGCGGTAAAGCTGAATTTTGTGTACCTCGGTGGGCCTAGGAATACTCGACTAGTGAATGGCAGGGTATACGGTAAAGCCTAGTGGTGTGTGCCCTTGATTAGGCCTAGTAATCATCGACCGATGAATGACGGGATATACAATAAAGCCTGGAGGGTGGAGTCTCGATTAGGCCTAGGAATCCTCGACCATTGAATGGCAAGATATATGGTAAAGCTTAGAGACTAAGAAGCAAACAAATTCCTGATGGTGTAGGTGGAGAAATACGGTGGAATCCATGCTTTTTTAGGGCCTAGTGATCCACTGGGGATTGCAATAAATCTTGAGGAAACCTAGTTTGGTTTGGTTTTGAGTCCCACATTCATTATTGGAATATGGCATGGGGGTCATTAGGTGGAAGAAAGATTTGGCTTAGCCAATCTATGGGCGGGTGGTTCGTGGAAGTCCCAAACCTAGTTGGCTTTTGCATTCATTAATAATAGATTCCTCTAATTTGTATTTCATGTGTAAATATATTGGTTTATATGTGCATTTTATGGTTGTTATATCCTTGTTATTTCTATTAGTTATATGTTGGTTATGAGTATGTTTTATGACAGACTCAATGTATGGATTTCATCATGTTTTGGTTAGAAAATGAATGTACAATGTATATATGTCCTAATAGATGATAATGTCGCTATTGTGATAAGGAAACAATGCTTATTTATGAATCTCAGATAAGTATGAGACCCCTATGCTTAGATCTGTTGTTATGACCTGTAGATTGCATATTCGTGAAGTGGGTTAGAGACATCAGGACAGGAGACTTAAGTTGGCATAAATTAAAGAGAATTTTCAGGAATAAGTACTTGTCAGAGAGGTACTATGACATCAAAGCCAATCAATTCTATGAGCTAAAGATGGGATTGATGACAGATGAGGAGTACAAAACTAAGTTCCTGGACTTATTGAGGTACGTGCCGCATCTTAAGGTTGAAAAGGCTAAAGGTTAGAGGTTTTTCAGTGGATTTTCATTAGCATTTAGAGATCGGATTGAGTATGATGAGCCTCAATTGTTTGAGGAAGTTTTGGGAAATTGAAGCATTGTTATGAGGATTCAAAGTGCAAGACATAATCTCAGGAAGGTTGGAAAGGGAAAGACAAAGCTAAAGGTAAATGGCAACCGAAAAGAACAAGGCCTCGGGATGCAGGTGAGAAATAAAATGTTGCACCTTACAAGAAGTTTAATGGGTCACAACATCGAGGGCAGTAGAATAAAGGTGATGGTACAAGACAATTGCAATGTTGGACATGTGGTATCGAGCATATTAAGAGGGATTGTCCACAAAATCAGGGTGGTAAGACTCATATCTATAGTGCATCAGAGGCGCAGACTATTTGGAATGTTGGGCAAAGTATTCCTTGTATCTATGCAACATTGGATAACAAGCAAGCAAATCACCAGGCAACTATTATTGAGATGGACAATAAGCTTTGTGATCAAGTTGTTTCTATTTTGATTGACCCTGGATCTAATTATAGTTATGTTAGTCCTGACCTGGTGGATAAGTGTGGTTTGAATAAGGAAGTGCATGCAAAATCCCAGTTAGTGCAATTGGCTACAGGTACAAAGAAGAGAGTGTATTATTGGGTAAGAGCTTATGCATTCGAGTTGAATGGTATGTCTACGTCAACACATTTGAATGTATTTCCTTTGGGATCATATAGTATGCTTTTGGGTATGGAATGGTTGTATCTTCATAGGACCAAAGTGGATTGTTATTACAATTCCATTGAGTGCTTAGACGACAATGGAGAACAAAGGATCTTGTAGGGTAAGAAGAAGGCAACATCAATTAGAATGGTGACAACTATGTAGGGAAAATGTAGTCACAGAAAAGGGTGTGTGTTATTTGCAAGGCATATTTCTAGTGATAAAGGTAAAGATGTTGAGGATGTAGAGGTATTGATCAAGTACTTGATCTTGCAGTAGTTTCAGGATGTGTTTCCAACAGAGATTTCAAAGTTGTCGCTTCACAGGGAAGTGTATGTTTCCATTGAGTTGGTACCAGGGGAAACACCATCATTGAACGCACCGTACAGGGTAAGCACTCTAGAGTTGGTAGAGCTAAAGTTATAGTTGCAGGAAATGCTTGACAAAAGATACATTAGGCCAAGTGTATCACCTTGGGGTGGATCGATGTTGTTTGTAAAGAAGAAGGATGGTACTCTTAGGATATGCATTGATTACAGATAGTTGAACAAGGTAACCATCAAGAACATGTATATGTTGCCGAGGATTGATGACTTGTTTGATCAGTTGAAGGGAGTCGCAGTGTTCTCAAAGATCAATATGAGATGCAGATATCATCAGGTACGCATTAAAGAATAGGACATCTACAAGACTACTTTCAAGACCAGCTATGGACATTATGAGTTTGTTTTAGATCCATTTGGTTTGAATAATGCTCCAACTACTTTTATGTGCTTGATGAATAGTGTATTGCATCCTTATCTGAACAAGTTTCTTGTTGTATTCATTGATGACATCTTGATATATTCTAAAAATGAGGAAGAGCATGTTGACTACTTAGTAGCAGTGTTGAGATTACTGAGAGAGCATTAGTTGCATGCCAAGCTTAGCAAGTGCAATTTCTTTCAAACAGAGGTACATTACTTGGGACATGTTGTTTCCAAGTAAGGACTAACAATAGATCCGGAGAAGATAAGGGCTATCATGGAGTGGGCAGCTCCTCAGAATCTGGATGAGGTAATATCATTCATGGGACTAGTAGGTTACTATAAGAGGTTCATCAGGAACTTCTCTCGAATTGCATATCCTATTACGTCATTGCAAAGGCAAGGCAAGAAATTTGAATGGACAGAAGAATGTGCAACAAGTTTTGAGAAATTGAAGTAGTTGTTGAAGAATTATCCAATGTTAAAGATTGCATATCTGATCAAAGAGTTTGTGGTGTGTACAGATGCCTGCAAGAGAGGACTTGGTGGAGTCCTTATCCAAAAAGGACAGGTAGTGTGGTATGAGTCATAGAAATTGAATGAGAATAATTCTCTGACACATGATCTTGAGTTGGCAACGATCATCCATGCATTGAAGATGTGGAGACAATTTCTTCTTGGTAGGAGTTTTGTATTAATGAGTGATCACCAGTGGATTCAGGCTTCTATTTGACCAGCTGAAACTGAATTCTAGACAAGATAGATGGTTGGCCACGATTAGTGAGTTTGAATTTGATATCAAGTACATCAAGGGTAAGGAGAAAAGGGTTGCAGATGCTCTTAGTAGAAGAGTATAGGTGAATCACATAGCAGTTATGATTTCTTATGGGACAAACTTACATGATCAGATCTTACAGGTAGGGCAACAAGATGGCAGGTACATGGAGCTTATGGATAGGTTACAACAGGGCACAGGTGGTTAGGATGTGGACTATCATCTTACAGCATAAGGTTTGGTCAGGTTTAGGGACAGGATATATGTTCTGAATGACAGTGAGCTTAAGAAGACTATCTTGTGAGAGTTTCATGCAAAACCTTATTTAGTTCATCCAATATACCATAAGACATTGACAATAGTAAAGAAGTTTTGTCATGGTTGAATCTGAAGAAATACGTGGCAAAGTTTGTGGCTAGATGTTTGGAATGTCAGCAGGTGAAAGTTGAATTTAAGCATCTAGGTGGACTACTACAGTCGATTATGATTCCATAGTGGAAGTGGGAGGTCATTTCCATGGATTTCATCACAGGTTAGATGAGGAAATCTAGGCAACATGATTCCATCATTGTTGTGGTTGACAAGTTGACAAAGGCAATGCACTTCATTCTAGCGAAGTCTACTTATTCAACTAGTGATGTGGCACAGGTATTCATCCGAGATGTAGTGACATTGCATGGTGTTCCAAGAAATATTGTGTCAAAAAGGGACGTTAAGTTCACTTGCAATTTTTATAAGGAGATGTTTGTAGGTTTGGGGATAGAGTTGGCCTTCAGCACAACTTATCATTCGCAGACAGATGGACAGACAAAGAGGGTCAATAGGATATTGGAGAACATGTTGAGAATGTATGTGATGCATCAACAAAGGAGATGGGAGGAGTACCTTCCATTGGTTGAGTTTGCTTATAACAATGGGAATCGTGAGTCAATGAGGATGAGTCCATTTGAGGAACTATGGGCGGAGTTGTGATACTCCCATCAGTTGGAGTGATCCAATGAACAAGGTATTGATAGGACCGGACATGTTGGAAGAGATGGAATAGGAAATGCATATTATCAAGAAGAATCTAAAGGCAGCACAAGACAAGAAGAAAAGTTATGCATATTGGAACAGGTTGTTTAAGTAGATTTAGGTTGGGGAATGGGTGTATTTGCACATCAAGCCCAAGAAGAGCTCCTTGAGGATTGGATCTGTTATCACTCAGGTTGTTCCCTAAGCTCCTCAAAGGGAATACGGCCGAGGTAACCACTAACCAATCTTTGGGCCACAGATTCTAGCCAATCTACAGCCAGAGAGGGCTCTCTCTTTATGATTTAACTTTGTTTTTGTTATGTTAGGCTAGATATGAAGTGCAGGGTTTTGTTCTAAATTTGGTTGGATGATGATTTCAGGCAGATCTGGGATGCAGTCTCAGAACAGTCTAAACTATTGGGCAATGGAGTCAATGGTGGTGTACTGCTGAAAGTGTTTCATGGGAAAATGTAATGCTACAGAGCCAGACAGGCATCTATGGAACAATCCTTGAAATCTGAGATATGATGACATGAAATCAGGGAATGAAAGGCAGTCAAGGATCTTTCACTATGCTGATAGAGGGAAAGTGTGAGAATATTATCTAGGAGCAATTAAGAATTCCTAAACAGCATTCATAATGAGAGAATTAGTGCAAACATGAGCAATTAAGAATTCATATTTATGACCAATTCCGAAGAAAACATAATTAGAAACAGGGATTGAGCAGAGGGTGTATTTAAACAAGTCCTGAGCTATTCTTCTTCTCTATTGCTAAGTTAATGAAACATATATGTGAATTAAGCAAACACAGAAAGACAAAACGTGGTTTAGAATAACTTATTGTTCCATTAAACAACACAGGAATTCTGTAGCAGAACGCAGATCATCACTTTCACATCCAAACAGTGCAGAGACCATGAACTTTCCCAGCCATTTGTATTAGAGAGTCTGAAAATTTACAGCGCAGTGTCTTAGAAAGAAAATCACCAACGACCAACCCCAAATATGTTCTGTGGGGCAGTATATATACAAAAAATGAGTTACAAAATATCTAGTTGATGAGTTAATAACTCATAACTTCTTTACCAACTCTTGAGGAATAGTAGATGAAAGAGTAAATGATGCAGTAGATATTTAGGGTATTAGCTATCCGTTCAATAAGAGAATTTAGACTTTTGGGATTAACTGAGTCAGCTAAGGCTATGCTTTTAATTTGTGATTTTTGGGCCTGCTGCCCTGGTGCTTTGCTGAGTCACTGTTTTGTTATCCTGCTCTTGGTATGCATACTTGACCTTCTTATAAAATTGTCGTTGTCATATCTTTACTCCCTCTGCCTGCTGCCCTTTTTTTTTAGTTCTCTGTTTCCAGCGTTGCCTCTTGCAAATTTTTGGGTTTTGCAGGTAGCCGAGCAATAGGAAGCTCTCCTTCTTGAGTAATATTTCTTAGCGATGTGCGATTAGCTCTAAGCGCTAATCACGCATCAAAAACTGCCTCTGTTTCTCGATTCAGGCATTTTTTGACGCAATTCTCGCCCTTTGCGCCTTTTCTGTGATGACGTCAACATGACGTCATCGGCAGGTCCCGGGTATGGTAGGGTGACGTGGCAGTGACGTCAGCAGAGGACAGGTGGCGGATGACATGGCAGTACGGCAGGGTGACGTGGCAGTGACGCCAGTGAGACGACGTGGCACAGGATAGAAGGCGGTTTGCAGTTTTATCGGACCGCCTTCTATACGGGGGCGGTATGTGTCAGAGCCCTCCCGATGCAATAAAAGGCGGACACACGTCCTTTGTATGATGGCAAAACCACTGTGTTATCGGACGCTAACTCCCATGCGTCAGGGGCGCCCCGAAGTCCACCTAGGCCGTTGGATCTGGGAGGGCGGATCGAAGGGCCGACGGAGCGCGGAGCTGGCGGCAGGTTAATGTACGGGGGCCCGTTATATATTATATTGATTTATTTATGTGGCGGGGGGTTCAAACCTTTGGAAAGCGGGTTATATGTGTTATATGCGTTGGAGAGGAGTTTAATGTTTAATAAACATTTAAACACCAAACTTTAAAATATGAACGTGAAGGGTGTAGTAACAAATTTTAATGAACGGAGAGGTGGGCAGCGGTTGTTAATTTAACCAGAGGTTAAACTAACTCCAGGTTAAGACGCGGAAGGGTTCATAATAGTCCCAGATGGACTATTATTTCCCAAGACTGCATTATAAGGCTATAGTGCCATGGGGTGGGAATATTTATTATTTTTTGGAATTTTATATAGCTTTTTGTAGCAATAGGGATAGGAACATAGGTTAGGGAGCTATATAAATAGAATTAGAAGTTAATATGAGTTTGCGAGGTGAAAGAGTAGGGCAGAGGTTAAGTTTATGGACTGAAACTTAGACATAAGAAGTGAATGGAATGTGGAGAAATGATTTTTACACAAGAAATGTGGCTTCTTTTCATTGAAGAAAGTCAAAGCTTGACTTAGTATTTTACAAAAATGAAGTGATAACAGGACTGGTTGGGCAGATCCCAAGGTCCTCAAGGGGATGTTAGTGAGTGATTTATGGGGGAATAGAAGGGGAATTAGACATTCTTCCAAAGTTCTGCCATCAAAATAACTGCTTTGACACTTCTGTCATTGATGAGAGGAGCTCTGATTGACAATACATGAGGTGATCAAAACCTTGCTTCTGCAACCTTAACTACCTACCCAGCCTAATACACCTAACATTTTTTCATCCTTCTGAATGGGTGCACTTAGACTTGCAGACCCTGATTATCTTCTTTTCTTTTGACTGCCCTCCTATCTAAGTGTACCCTTATCTCTTCCAAGGGCCCAGATTAAGCAGTTGGGCTCCTTCATTTCTCTACCTAGCTACTCATCTGCCAAGCTTAAGCTGTTTGGACAGGCACTTTTTCTCTATTCTACAACAGCAATTTAAACATGGCATGGTCCAGATTGCACTGTTGGGCCACCCATCAAGTGTGAAAACAACAATACTTGCACATTTTGGACTTGCAAATAAGGTAGCAGTGGCATTTTGACTGGCCACTTTCCTGGTCTTTCTTTGGGATTCATTTCTATTATTTTTTCTGACTAATTCATTTTCTTGCCTTCTGATCATTGTTTTAAGGCATACCCTCTTTACATTTTTTAATTTTCTCTGTCTCTTTTGAAATATGGAACCTTTGCAGCATGGAAAGGATGAACATATTTGGCACTTCCTAGTCAATCATGAAAAATGACACCTATTGGTATAGGAACCTAACAGGATCATGTGCCAAGCGGGCACCTCAGTTTTGTGAACCTTTCAAGATTCTTGAAATGATTGGACCAGTAGCCTATCGACTTGCACTGCCTCCGATAGTGAAAGTCCATGATGTTTTCCATGTGTCATTGCTTAAAACGTATGTTAAAGATATTGATCATGTGATTGATTAGTTTGTATTACGGGTGGAGCCAAATGGATAATTCTAGTCAAAACCTCAGTGTATATTGCAGGAAAAGATGTTCATGCTACAAAACCAAGAAATCGAGCAAGTTAAAGTGTAGCGGAAGCACTTTCGGCACAATGAAGCTATATAGGAGATGGCGGATAAGATGCAAGCTATGTATCATTCTCTATTTGTTGGTTGAGCGAATGTTTTTGGTATATGTTTTGGTGTATGTACATATGTATATGGATGTAAATACCGCCATGAGTTGTGTTATAAATCTCTAATAAGCGGTATGGGTGTCATGTTGTTATGGTTGTTATGTTGTTATGTGTCATGTTGGTTTTCTTCTCAGCAAGTTAATCATTGTAAATACCGCATCGAGCTAAGTTATAAAGCTCCATGGGTAGTATGTCTTTATTCTCAACAATCTTGTTGGTCGTAGGTGGCATTGAACACTGAGGATGATGTTCCCCCAAAGGGGAGGGTTCTGTATCAGTCTTGGTCAAAATTCCATGTAATAAAATTAATAAAGAAAAAATAATAACCAAGGTCATGGGACATGTATTCCAAGATGAGTGTTGGGCAAAATATCCTAGAGTGGGTGTTCATTTGGTTTATTATGGCTAAGGGAATTGGCAATGGCAATGGCAAAGGCAAAGGCAAAGACTTTGGAAAGGGATGGGGCATTAATTGGCATTTTATTTATAAAAATAATGGAAATTAGGAGAAAAGAAAGGTGAAAGGTCACAGGTTGCATGTGAGGAGGAAAATGAAGGAAAATAATGGAAAATTGAAGAAAATAGAGGCATCATTAATAAAAAGGCTTATGATGATCAGTTTTTAGCTTTTTGTCAATTCATTTTTTGAGCTCTCTCTCTATTCTCTCTCACTCTTGGACACTTAGAGTTTTATCAGAGAATCCTTGCATTGGATCAAGGAAAGGAAAGGAAGGACCAATAAGGCAAAGGAAAGAAAAGATCTAGCAAGCAAGATCAAGATCAAGCGCTACAGCGGGATTACTTGCAGGTATCGATTTGCATGTGTGATTTCCTTGTTAGATTTGGCATGCATGATACATGCATGTGTGTATTTGATTCTCTTGCTATCATTGGCATGGGATTTTCCAGGTGTGACAATGTTCTTCAGCCTTGCCTTGCCATTTCTGGATAGCCATGGTGTGGTGGGTTCTCTTGTATTTGGTTGGTTTCAAAACTGAGTGAGGTGGTCTCTGAAAGAAAGAACACATGGCTTAGGATTCCCTAGACTAGAGAAGGTGGGATTGCGGTAAGTATATATTTTGTGTATCTCAATGGGCCTAGGAATCCTCGACCGATGAATGGTGGGATATATGGTAAATCCTAGAGTTGTGTGCCCTCAATCAAGCCTAGGAATCCTTGACCAAGGAATGTCGAGATATATGGTAAATCCTGGAGGGTGGAGTCCCGATTAGGCCTAGGAATCCTCGATCAGTGAATGGTGGGATACGATAAAGTCTAGAGACTAGGAGGCAGAAAAAATCCTCACGATGTAGGTGGAGAAATACAGTGGCATCCATGCTTCTTTAGATCCTAGTGATCCAGTGGGGATTGCGGTAAATCTTGATGAAACTTGGCATAGTTTGGTTTTGAGTCCCACATTCATGCTTGGAATATGGCATGGGAGTGATTGGATGAAAGAAATATTTGGTTCAACCAATATATAGTCAGGTGGTTCATGGAAGTCCCAAACTTGGTTAGCTTTTGCATTCATTAGTAAGAGATTCCTCTCATTTGTATTTCATGTGTAAATATATTGGTTTGTATGTGGATTTTATGGTTGTTATATCCTTGTTATTTCTATTAGTTATATGTTGGTTATGAGTATGTTTTATGATAGACTTGATGTATGGATTTCATCATGTTTTGGTTACAAAATGAATGTACATTGTATATGTGTCCTAATATATGATAATGCAGCTATTATGATAAGGAAACAATGCTTCTTTACGAATCTCAGATAAGTACGACACCCCTATGCTCATATATGTTGTTATGACCCGTAGATTTCATATTTGTGACATGTTTGATGAAATGTCAGTGATGTCTAGTAGGGGTTAGATAAAGTACATGCATCATTAATTGCATTAGTAGCCTTATTCCATTGTTATTTATCATTTCTAAAAGTTTCATGAAGTTTTGGGCAATGGCCTGAGTCCTAGCCCTGAAAAAGTGGCACACAATTTGAGGTCTCTTGCTCATACCTAGTTGAAAAAGTCCATAGTCTCTAGAATGCCTAGTTGTAGGAGTGACTAAAAGGCCTTAGAAACATGCATGGCTTGTCATGGGAGCGATTGTGGGTCCAAAACATTCAAATTTCAAGTCATCTTATGGGTTGATCACATAGAAGGGTGGGTCGGCTCCTGAAGGTTCCGTGATATGTGTGGAAGGTTAGAATGGTTTTGTTTTTGTCAGTTCCACTTCCTTAATTGTACATGGGGAGTTGAATCACATCGTAGTAGCCTCTCATCACATGTTTTACCCTAGTAGACCAATTAACTTGGGTAAATGTGGGGGGAGGGTGTTACAATGTTATATGGCCACCCTAGGGTCATGATTGGATAGAAAGGGATACTGATGACATGGGGAGACACTACAAAAAAGGTTCTCATCATTATCATATTCAGGAGAGAGAAATGATTCTTTTTTACAAGAGGGGTTGAGGAAAGGTTCCACATGCAACTCAACTGCAATCCGAGGATTGTGAAACGAGACAAGGGTCCTATTGATATCCTCATCATCGGTGTCATAGATAGGGACCTTGTCAAAATGATTCCCATGAACCTCCCATTTCCATTCCTCAATATCTAAGTAATCATTAGTATCAATATTTGAAGAGGTTACAGGATCACCTTCTCCAAGGTCTTCAAATAGTGTATTATGAGAAATAGTATCCTAGGAAAAGGTAGGGTTAATCTCAACTTCACTTTCCATAGACTCATCCTCCCTATCACACATGTTCTAAAATGTGTCTTCATCACCTTTTTCATCATGTGGACCTAGGGAAGACCCTCCTTCCTGCTCATCATCTAGATTCCCAAGGTCATTATGATGTTTAATGAAGGCTTCCTCTTGAATGTTTGAAGAAGGCTATACTTGAATATGTCAAAGAATTCCATCAAAGAATTCCTCAATAGGTGAGATGCTCCTAGGTTTGTGATTATGCAACCATGAATTATGAACATGGAGGGATCTCATGAACAACAATATAAGGACATCCTGGTGGACCATTTTCATCTTTGATGCACAATAAATCTTTCTACATGATCAATTGCAAAGAGTGAATCACCATCAAACATGGGTACCATACATACCATCCTGTGACATGATTAGGGTGCCTAAGGATGCTATTGATGTCCAAAGAGGGAAAATCATAAAAAAAAATGCATTCTATTAAGATATAGAAGTAAATTATGTTGGAGTCACCAGGATGAATTTAGAGATGCCTAGAGAAAAGCTTGCTCCGCCCTACAAGCATTGACCTTAAAGTTCAATGAAGAACTAGGGCTTCATTCTTCTAATGGAGTGGCCAAGAATGATATAGCAATGATGTTTTAAGGGTAATAATGCACACATCTTGTGTCCCCTAAAACGAAGCCCAAAATGTTACCGCTCAATTTAGTAGGGGTCCTAGGAGGGGTTCCAAAGGGACTACTAGTAGACCAAGTGGCAACAACGAGACAAGGATCCATTGTCACCTCATTCGATGTCCTTGCTCTTTACAGACTTTCACCAATAGGAGGAGTCCTGGTATGGTGGAAATCACTAAAATGATGAGGTCAATAACAATGTACAAATACAAGGTGATTTCCAAATCCCATTCAAAGGGGAGGCTCAAATAATAGGTTTCTTGTTTTAGAAGCAAAAGAATGGCTCTCCAAGTAAGGCTTGAGGGAAGGATGCCTAAACCTAGATGAAAGGATATTAAATAAAAGAGTTATGCCTAGGTCAAGGTTTCCTATAAAGGGAGGAGGACCTCTCTTAAGGTCTTGAGAAATATAGATCATACAAACGTTAAGACCACAAGAGAGACTTAGGGGATCCAAGCAAGGACTAGGGTTTGGGGTGATCATCAACAATATGACTAGGTCAAGCAAGGTCTAGGGTTCGGGGTGATCATCAACAATATGACTAGGTCAAGCAAGGATTATAAGGAAAGGTCAAATAAAGGTGAACTTCCAATGAGGTTTTGAAAGAAAATGACCCTAGAAATGCCTCTAACCAAGGAAGGTGAAGAATAGAAACAATTTTGGAGCTAGGACTTGAGATTTCTCTCAAACTAGCCACGGGAATTTCTTGAAACTTTGAGGGAACTTAGAGAAAGGGACAACCCAATAGTATACCAATTTGCGACCCAAGGAGATGTCTATAATGCAAATCGTGTTAGGCATTAGTTGGCCTTCTAGATTTAGGGCAGAAAAATAAGAAAAAAGTGAAATAAAAATAGTTTCAGGGTTAACCATGAAGGATCTAGGACTAGTGCTTGGCTATTGGGAAGATTGGAGTCAAAATGATCAATATTTGGGAACTTCACTCTTCAAGGAGGCCTGAAGAAGCAACTTCACTACTAATGGATGTAACTACATGACAACTTTAGACTTTTATACTTCGATATGAAATGTTTAATGGAGTTTCAAGGTAAAACATGCACAACCTACCCCTATGAGTACTTGTTCTTCTTGCCAAGGTGAATAACATATGAAACGAGCCAAGATTACAATTGTTTCATAAATTCAGATTATTTTAGGGCACAAGAAAAATCAAAGTATAGCGTTCCATACATTAGGCATAAATTATCAAGAAATTCACATGAAAAGAGAACTTACATGACAAGAAAGTATATGCATCAATCACATCTACAAAATAGAAGCTCCAAGAGAGATAGCGAAAAATATTTCACGTCAAAATGCATTTAATCATATAAATCATTCCACAAATTGGAGGTCCAAAATATTTAGAAATATATAGCCCAAATCTAAGTGATGATGAATGAGAGAGGATGCCTCTCTTATATTTATACAATCCTTTAAGGGGTTCGAATAGCCTACTTTAGCCTAATGATGCCCCTATAATAAAATAATGTGCAAAATAACAATACTTTTGGTGACAAGCCCACCAAATAGCTCCATAACATGAATAACTAGCCTCTAAAGAAGGCTTAAATGATAGGAAAGTAACTAGAAGTGTCGTTAGAAGGCCAAATGAAGTCCCTCATGTGCCATAATGAATAGGAGGGCTCCAATAACAATAATGAAGGGGGGGTGGCCCCTTGATCTCCAAGAAATTGACCTTTGGTGCTCCCTAGTGGCTGTGGGGGCACAAAACACATCCTTGTGGTCCTCCAACTAGATCGTACAAGCTTCTGCTCCATATGTAAGGGCTGAAATAATGATGCAAGCTCTCCCTTATTTCCCTAGGTGAGACAAAACCCCATCTGGGCCCTAAATCAACTGTCAAGTGTGTGGTGCAGATGTGTAGTCGAATGGGAAAGGTGGTCCATGTGCATCATCGTCACCGAACAAGTGGGACACAAGCAAACAATAAGTGGTGTTGAGGATTCCATGGTGTGGCTATCTTCTCTCTGTTGCAGTAGAGGCTCATGGATCTCAATACTCACCCTATAAATTCCATTAAGACCCTCTAGAGGGATTGGATCCCGTATAGGGAGACCAAACCCCAAGATGAAGACCCATCTGCAATCCTGTATATGATCCAATGCATCTCCTTGCCTTTCAGTACAACAATTCATTAGTGAAATTGAGCTAATGATCTTACAAATCATGGAACCAAATAGGCACTTCATAGTGGCATGCCCTTCCATAATGGGCTTTAGAATATATATGTGTCGTCAGGTTCAAGAAGGAGGTTAAGAAAGGACCCTATTGGGTGGTTTCAACCTCTAAGGGAGTGACAAGTCCATGGTTCATCCGTCAGATGGCAGGTGTCATGTGAAATAGTAATGGAACGGAGTGGGGTAATATGAAAGGCTCCAAGCCACATGCCATGGTACAAGGGTAGCTATAATGGGGGAAGCCCACACTTGGGTGTATAGATGTGGGAGGGAGAAATCATGGTACATGAGTTACCCTAGCCTTTGTTTTTCTACCCTTCATCATATGCCTTCTTCCTTTTATTGGTTTTCCTTTTTATAACTGCTTGGGGCTCCAGAGAATGAGAGTATGATGTGAATGATATAACAATGAATACCTCCTTTAGTTTGGGCAGTTCATCACCCACCAAAGCTTGGGACAATCATGGGTTCCGTAATGATGAAGGGGGCTCACATAAGGGGCCCTAGGAACCAGGGTGATGGCCATAATGATAGGGGTATAACTCATGTTTGGCTTTTTCCCACGTGCTTAAAATTTTATGTCCCGACCATCTTTTTCATTCTATGGTACATTTCATGTTGTAAGTGGCCAAATTATGCTTTTAACTTTCTTTTTGGATGTATCAACCTCCAGGGCATCGTTCTAGACCCGACCCAAAGTGTGGACAAAGAAGGGGGAGGCTGACTCCTTGTGGACACAATGGACAGATGTGGACCCAGAGGAGAAATATGTGAAAAGGGGCTATAGTGAGCAGAGGGGAAGTGATGTATGTGGTGTCAGGAAGCGAGGCCACATAACCAAAATCGTGATTTCCCATGTAGTGTCACTCCTAAAGCTAGTAGTCAATAAAGGAGATCCCACGGGACTAGGATACAAGTTTAACCACCAAGTTGGACAAGGGGGAAAGAGTATAGATCAAACCCATTATTTCCATTGAATCCCCCCATGAGTCTATGCCAAAAGTGTCCATTATAAGTAAGCAAAAATACCCAACTACATAATGAAAATCATACCTTCAGGGTTGGAAGGTCCACCTTCAAACATACAATCATGACAAATGGGCGACGGTGCATAATGATTGGCTTAGGTGGCAGAGATGATGGCACATCGAGTTATCTGGTGGATGCAAGGGGTTGTTGGCTGTTAGTTGAAAACAATATAGGAGAAAAAATTCTCCTATGGGTGTCACCCATAGGTGGTGGGTAACAAGAGGCTCTCAGTCACCTGCTAATTTTCTCCTTACACATTGTTGTTTATGTTCTCAGACAATGGGTGTCCCTTGGTCTTCCTGACCAACCCCCCCCCCCCCCGTGCAACCATTATCATTCACCAACACTGAAAATCATCAGATGACTCACCGTCTTATCAAGATTGAAAACTTTCTTACAAAAGGATAAGGCTTTATTTCTCTAGAAGATCCCTCAACACCTAACTGATGTCTCTACTCCTGTTTAGACTGCTATGACTTATTATATCATTTTCTTTCCCTTTTGGGATATGCATCATTATATGGTCACAATTCTTTATAAGGACTAGGTAGATATTTTGTAATTTTGGACTTACTCGACTATCCATGACAGCCATGTCACCTATGTTTCTAGTGTCAGTCCTCTTCCTACTTATGATGTCAATTTTGGTTCTAAGAAACTCTTCTTCTGTCACTGGTCTAGTTTCCCTAGTGACAAACAGCAGTAAGAAGCCCCATTGATGTACTATGTTTTCTAGTCAACTAATCGATTTCTTAAATCGTTGTGTTAGAATCATTGAAGACGATCCAAGTATACCAACTACATTTAATAATATGATTGTAGTAATTTTACTAAATCTATCTAAGAAGGAAACTACTATTCTACTAATGAACATTTTACCATTTAGACTAAGCAATTTGCAATTTTGTCTGCAAACTTCTGCATCAGTGGGTTAACCATTTACATTGCTTCAACAGACCGAACTTATGTAGCTCTTATATGAAGCACTCTAGTTTCATTTATTGCTCCACCAATGACTCCATCACCTATTCGTTTAGCAACCAGTCTCGATTCAACTCTTACCATACTTTCATTTACATGACTTCTTCCCCAAACAACCAAACCATCCACAAGGACTTTCTCACCTAGTAAAATCTTAATGATATCATTGAGTTGGATAAGTTGACTTCTTATTGTACGTTCAGATAAAGCATTCTGATAATTGTCACGAGTCAATAAAGTGGTTGTACAGGTGACAAATTCATCAAAGGTGTTTTCTAAATATTACAACCTTTTGGAGTTTTTCGGCAATTTTTTTTTTTCCAAATTTTGATTTTTGTCATTTAAAACTAATTGGGCCAAATTTTGATATTTGTCATTTACAATCAACTCTTGACTCTATATATAGATTTAGCACCCTTAAAAATCTATGGGACTCTCCAATTGTGGAGAGTTCACAACTCAAACTGGTGCTTTCAGATTCTAAGCAAATTAGACTAGAAAATATACCAAAAAGCAAATTAGACTAGAAAATATACCAAAAAACCCTCCAAAATGTATAACAGACTATAGTCTTATTATATTTATAATAGAATATAGTCTTATTATATTTATAGACAAAAGGTATATGTTTACAAAATGATTGATTACATGAAAAAACTCTATTTTCATTAAGATTCATTGACTTATACAATTCAACATGCCTTAAAATTGTTTTTAATTGGCTAAGAGCTAGTCTTCCTCACATAAAGCAATAGGTTAAGGGCCCGGGGCCTAGAGGCATTTGGAAGGAGTGAATGTTGCTTCCCAATGATGATGTGATTATTCTTGAATAACAATGATGAGTCACCCTGCATTCACTGACGAATGATCATTGTCCCACCATTGATTTAACAACTGAGTCAAGAGAAGTTTTCCAATTCAAATTCAACATTACTGCCTCACCATCCTCATATGTTATATGGAAAAGTTGACTTTATTATAATTTTGTCAATTAATATGAAAATGAAGTGTATCATTTAAATATTAACATCATTCTCAATACCATGTGTGCCATTTAAATATTAACATCATTATCAATAATAATATAGGAAGAGTAGTAGGTCACAATTTTTTGTCGAAAATAATGGAAATTTTGACAAAAATATCCATGAATTTTTTTTGGAAATTTAAATTATAATTTAAGTATGGGGGATTTACGCAGTGCATTATATTAGATATCATTTTTGGGATTCAACTGCGTTAAGTAAGTCATTCAAACGTATGACCATTTCCATGAGAGGTAGTCGTAACTGACTAATTTCTCATGATTTTTGAATAGTTCACTTAGCACTCATTACATCGGGTGATGCTCACAGAGGTGAAGAAGTGGAATTGAAACTAGTGAAATGTGGAGAACGAATCACATAGCATCAATCATCACTTCCGGGGCTTGCACCCGGTAACCAGGACTTCCCAGGAGGTCACCCATCCCAGAACTCCTCTGGCTCAAGCGCGCTTAACTGTGGAGTTTTTCCCCACAATACTTGCTAAGGTTTTGCAAATGGGGTAGCAAGCTAAGTGGGCTTGATTGTGGGGAAAAACTCCACAGTTAAGCGCGCTTGAGCCAGAGGAGTTCTGGGATGGGTGACCTCCTGGGAAGTCCTGGTTACCGGGTGCAAGCCCCGGAAGTGATGATTGATGCTATGTGATTCGTTCTCCACATTTCACTAGTTTCAATTCCACTTCTTCACCTCTGTGAGCATCACCCGATGCAATGAGTGCTAAGTGAACTATTCAAAAATCATGAGAAATTAGTCAGTTACGACTACCTCTCATGGAAATGGTCATACGTTTGAATGACTTACTTAACGCAGTTGAATCCCAAAAATGATATCTAATAAATTATAATGACTTACTTAACGCAGTTGAATCCCAAAAATGATATCTAATAAATTATAATTGTTAAGCTTCAAGATTTTGGATGCCCAAAGGTTTTTAATAGTGTCGAATCCATTTCCCCAAGTACAAACAAACTTATGACCTCAATAGAAAATACCTATATTCATAATTTAAATATTAAATTATGAACTCAATAGAAAACGCATATATTCATATTTTAAATATTAAGATCATTAACTATAATGCCAACATTGTATGATATAACCTTATACAAGTACAGAGTACAGATAGTTAAATAGCCAGGTGCGATGTAATCGAAAGCATTACCTACAAGTTGAAAGAGGTACGTAAGGTGGTACGTAATTAGCTACAAGACATTCGTAGCCTGAAACATCAGAATCAGTGAGATTTTGCAATATAAATTGAGCAGCTGAGCCGTCGCTTCAACGGGCTGCAGGTTCGTTGGATAGTATCAGATTCACAAAATCAATAAATTAAGTTGTGGAAGTTTTGTTTTTTAACTACAATTCACAATATCAGACGCAAGCACCTGCAAGTTGAAAGAAGTACAATGCAGGACGTAATTAGCTACAAGACATTCGTTACCTGCAACATCTCAATCAGAAAATGAGATTTTGCAATATAAATTGAGCGGCTGAGCGGTGGCTTTAACAGGCTGCAGGTTCGTTGGATTCATAAAATCGGTAAAAAAAGTAAGTCGGAGCAGTCAGCCATTAGATATATAATTTTTTTTTTCGCGAATACAAGATATTGAATTTTAATCCTTTAAAACGTGTTTTTAATAAATGAATAAATCTAGCCACCTGTAAAATTTATGGGATAATTAATTGCTAAAAAAATTATACAACAGAAATCCAAGGATAACAACTATTGTAAGTTTGTCAGCCATTGTAAGTTTGTCAGCCATGATTACCTTAAAGGGTGACATATATTGTCGCAATGCATTAATGAAGTTATAGCTTCACAAATATTGGTGGCTCAATAATATTATTAGCATTAAAATATGAACTTTGCAACACAGCATAATTTTTAAAGTATAGTGTCCACCATAGTTACCAAATTCGTCCAAATTGGAAAAAAAAATATGGAAATTAACCAATTTGGTTTTAATGTTGGCTGAAATTCAATCTAATTGGTAGCATAAAGGTTAATTGTGAGGGTAATATAATTGCTAATTTTGTGGCGTAAGATGCCTTTAGAGGACACTAACTGAAAATCTATGGCACATATCCAAAAGGATTATTCATTAGTTGTTATGGGATAACAAATGACACTAACTCTATGGCACATATCCAAAAAAATTATTTATTAGTTGTTATAAAATGCTCTGAACAGAAATAGATAGAGGTGGGATGGGATATACAAATGCTCCGAACAGAAATAGATAGAGGCTTGATGGGATATACAAAGAAGGAAAAAAATGGTAGAAAAAGGAAAAAAAAGAATGGAAAATAAAAATGAAAATAAGAAGGAAAAAAAATATTCTTCTAAACCTTCAAAACAGGATAGGAAAGAATATGTGTAAAAGTATAAGATGCTCTAAATAGAAATATATAGAGGTTGGATGGCAAACACCAAAAATGAAAATGAAAAGTAAAAAACTCAAAACAAAATAGAAAGTAAAAGTGATATATTCATGATTTTTCAATCCTACGGATTGAAATGGAAACGTAGAAAAGAGGATAACAAGGAATGTGTGAAGTGGCTTCATTTTATAAGTGACTGGCTTATATTTATGCAGAGTTATATATTAACAAGTTTTTAATATAGATTTTATAAATGTGCATTTATTACATAAATAAATTTCTTTAGTTTCAAATTAATGAAGGATATGATATCAAAGTTTTGAGAAAAAGTATGTTTTTGGAGGGAGAAGATGAATAATAGATTCTTTAACTGAATTTTATTTGTAAGATTGTTATATTATTTGGAATTAATAAAAGTTATTCAAAATTTAAGAAGAAATTTAATAAAAAGGCACATGTTTATTATGATTTTTCTTTTTAAAAATATTCAAAATTATCGATTTTTTTTTGGAATTGAATAACTTTTATACAATTCTTTTATCGTGAATCTGAATTTGAATTTGGTAACTATGGTGTCCATGCCTTATGTGGACTTTTTGAAGTTTCTGGTAAATTTCTAATTGGAATTGGGCGAAAAAATGTGGCCAAATTTTGATTTGTGTTGTTTAAAAAACAAAATTCTTTTATCGTGAATCCGAATTTGAATTCAGTAACTATGCTGTCCATGCCTTATGTGGGACTTTTTGAAGTTTTTGGTAAATTTCTAATTGGAATTGGGCGAAAAAATTTGTGGCCAAATTTTGATTTGTGTTGTTTAAAAAACAAATTTTGATTTGTGTTGTTTAAAGAAAAATGTCGTGGCAGAATTTTGATTTGTGTTATTTAAAGAAAAAATTTATGGCCAAATTTCAATATGTGTTATTTAAACTAGTTTTTTCATTGCATATATGAATTCAACACCCTCAAAAACATCTAAACACACTTGGATTACTAAAAATTCTAGAATTTATGATTTGATAAATCTCTACCGAATTCTAATAAATCAAAAAATAAATCGACTAACAAGTTGGCACAAAGGCTACTCACACCACAAATATTTAAATTCGAAAAGGCCAGTCATTGACCTTCAAACTCAAAACCCAGCAATAAATTTGCATGATTTGTGTTCAGCCACCATGGTTCAGCTAATCTGAGGCTGGAATTAGATATTTTGTGGCAGAGAGAGATCAGAGAATGGGGAGCATGCCCTTAGCTTTGTCATCCCTGGAGAACCTGAAACGCAGGGAAAGTGGAGGGAAGCAAGAATCCCTGGATATCGTTGTTCCGCCTCTGCGATGTGTATCAATGCCGAGGTATGTGTATGATTCTGTTGGGTCCCTATAATACTAGTGATTACCCCATTACTATTGTAGTTATACCCCTTATTTATATTGTTGTTCCCCTATTACCTCCATATTGTTATTTCTGTGCCCCATAGAATCCCTCTATTGTTATTTTTGTGGCTTTATATTATTATTGTTAGGTCGGCTGGATTATATTGTGACTCCTTAGACTCCTATATATAGAAATGAGGTTTTGTCATTTGTATCATCCAAGAATTGTTTATTTATGTAATGTAAAAGAGGTTGCCCCCTCGAAGAGGCTGAATTCCAAGGCGTTGATCTATCATAACATTTGCTATCAGAGCTTTGGATTCTAGGGTTTCGCTGCTCCAAATAGGTCATCGTGGCATTTTCGCTATAACTTTTTTCTATGACGTTTCAGAAGTCGCAAAAAAAACCCATTTGAGAAGAAATCGCGCTGAACGTTGGGTCCGAATTTCAGAGCTTTTCGCGTGATATTTGCGGAGATATGATCTGAGGAAGTTGGTCTTTTTGCAGACTCCTGAATTACATTCAAAACAGGTGACCTGGGGAAAATCGTCATAACTTTCTCTCTGGGGATCGGATTGAAATTTTGTAAGAAGGTACAGAAAGAGGACGGACTGTAGTTTCTTGGGTGTGTGTTTCAGATTCAAAGGTTGAAACAGTGACTCGTGGCACGTCGTACAAGTTCGCTTTACTGAACCAGTCTAAAAGCAAGTCACTATGGGAGATTTCACATAACTCTTCCTTGGAGAATCCAATTTGGCTCAGACTTCTGGCATTGGAAAGATGACGCAGAAGGCTACTACAGGTAGCAATTTCAGAACTGGATGATCCGAAATTACAGAGATACATCAGATTCAATATCAGGCTTCTATAAAGTGAAAAAAAAGGTGTGTAGTTTTTTTTTAATTTTTGTGTAAGCTTGGTTTAACGGAATTCAAAGGGCATAGTAAAGCATTATTATCGGTAACTGATGCCCTGAGGAAAGAAAATGAAAACACCTAGTAAGGAACCTGAAAGCTCTAGCATGACTCATGAAGAAGAGGAAGAAATGCTACATGATATATCAAAATTACAAGAACAAGTGCAACAAATGTCACGCTCACAAAAGCTAACAGAAGCTAAGATAAGTGGCGTGGAATCTAAGATAAATGGCATGGAATCTAAGATAAAGGGCATGGAAGCTAAGATGGAGGATTCGATGGCAGATTTGAAGATAGACTTGAAGACAAACATGGAAGAATTGAAGAAGTTGCTACAAGAAAGGGTCACTAATGGTGAAAAGGTAGTAAAGGAAACTCATGATGAGAACAAAAGAAATGTTAATCATGATTCCATAGATGCTAATGTTGGATCGAAGAATCACCATATTCCAAAAATCGATATGAGGAAGTTTGATGGCAAGGATCCCGCCACATGGATATTACAGATGGAGCAATTCTTTGATCTCAATAATGTGCAAAACGCACAAAAGGTACGTATGGCAACTGTATATTTGGAACCAAATCAGTTTGTATGGTATCAATGGCTTTGCTCTCGTAAACAATTTATCACTTGGGCAATTTTTACGGAAGAATTGATAGCACATTATGAAGATACAAAAAACAACACTTTTTTTAGCCAATTGATAAGTCTCAAACAAAAGGGTTCAGTAATGGAGCACATTGAGGAGTTCCAAAAATTGAACATAAGGGTAAAAGATATTCCAGAGGAGCATAGGATTGATGTGTTCATAGGGTCTTTAAAGGATAATATCCAACATGATGTTCGCCTTTGGGAACCTGATTCATTAGAGAAGGCATTCAGGTTAGCAAGAAAAATGGAAAGCAAAATTATGGCAACCAGGAAGCATACCACTCACAACTATAAAGACGGAAGTGTTGTTGCCCCTAGTCTTCCACAACCTATAAGGTTGACACCACAACAATTGGAAGAAAAAAGAGCAAAAGGGCTTTGTTACAGTTGTGATAGCAAATACACTAAAGGTCATAAGTGTGCTGAGAAGAAATTATTCTACATAGATTGTGAAGAGGAAGAAGAAAAGGAGCAAGAAAGGTCAAAAGAAGAAGATATACTCCAGGAACAAAGCCTAGATGAAGAACAAATAAATCCGACCATATCTTGTAATGCATTGGCGGGAATTACCACTCCTCAAACCATCAAGATAGAAGGACAAATCAAGAAGAAAAAGGTAATAGTGTTGATTGATTCAGGAAGCACCCACAATTTTATTCATTGTAGGGTAGCAAAAGAATTGAATTGCTTCCTATATCCAGCACCAGAGTGTCAAGTGATGATTGCAAATGGAGGAACAATAAATTGCTCTGGAAAGTGCCATAATATCAAGCTATCCATGGGAGAATATGTATTGACTAGCCCAATGCTTTCCATTCCAATGGGAGGTGCTGATGTTGTACTAGGAGTCCAATGGCTACAATCCTTGGGTACAATAGCTTTTAATTTTCAAGAACTTTTCATCAAATTTTCTACGGAAGGAAAGGAAGTTGAATTAAGGGGTATTGCAGGGAAACCAGGAAAGATAATCAGCTCTAATGGCATGACAAAGCTTCTAAAAAAGGAGCAAAGAGGTGTAATTGCACAATTATGTTCGCTAGATGTTTCCACATTGGAATCATCTATTTCTCCAGATCTCCAAAAAGTCCTGGACAATCATTCCAAGGTATTTGAGACTCCCAAAGGTCTCCCACCTATGCGTGATCATGATCATGCTATTCATCTGATTCCAGGAAGTGTTCCTCCAAACATCAGGCCGTACAGATATCCCTATGTCCAAAAAAGTGAAATTGAACGTATGGTTGCAGAAATGCTAGAGGCTGGTATAATTCAACCAAGTCAAAGTTCTTTCTCAGCTCCAGTAGTATTGGTGCACAAGAAGGATGGATCATGGCGCATGTGTCCGGATTATAGGGAGCTCAACAAGCTCACTATTAAAGATAAGTTCCCCATTCCTGTTATTGATGAATTATTGGATGAATTTACTTCACCAAGTTGGATCTCCATTCGGGATATCATCAAATCAGAATGAAGATTGAAGACATTCTGAAAACGGCATTTAGAACTCATGAGGGTCATTATGAATTTTTGGTCATGCCTTTTGGCCTTACCAATGCACCTTCAACATTTCAAGGTTTGATGAATTCAATTTTCAAACCATTCCTTAGAAAATTTGTGTTAGTATTTTTTGATGATATACTAATCTACAGCAAGTCTTGGAAGGATCATGTTGAACATGTTGACAGGGTGCTACAACTATTGGAGGAGAAACAATTATATGCAAAAAGATCCAAATGTTTCTTTGGAGTCCAGGAGGTGGAATATTTGGGTCATATTGTATCTCATGAAGGAGTTAAGGTAGACCCTAGCAAAATTAAAGCCATTAAGGAATGGAAAATCCCCACATCCATAAAGCATCTGCGAGGATTTCTTGGGTTGACAGGGTATTATCGCAAGTTTGTTAAGAATTATGGGAGAATAGCAGCACCTCTAACAACATTATTGAAGAAAGATTCATTTTCATGGACTTCGGAAGCAACAAAGGCCTTTGAACATCTTAAAGAGGCAATGTGCCAAGCACCGGTCTTAGCTACACCGGACTTCACAAAAACCTTTATTGTGGAATGTGATGCTTCAGGAAATGGAATTGGTGTTGTTCTAATGCAAGATGAAAGACCCATTGCTTTTGAAAGTCGTCCAATCAAGGGAAAGTTTTTAAGCAAAGCTATTTATGAGAAGGAAATGTTGGCAATACTCCATGCACTTAAGAAATGGCGACCCTACCTAATGGGAAGACACTTCAAGGTAAAAACGGATCATGATAGCCTTAAATACTTTTTAGAACAAAGATTATCCTCTGAAGAGCAACAAAAGTGGGTCACAAAGATGTTGGGTTATGACTTTGAAATCATCTACAAAAAAGGGAAGCAAAATGTGGTGGCAGATGCACTCTCAAGAAAGGATGAGGATGTGGAAGCATTGTTGTGTGCCATTTCTATTATCCAACCAGATTGGATAAACGAAGCAAGGGAGGAATGGAAGAATGACGAAGAAGTGTGGGCACTTATTCGAAAGCTACAACAAGATTCCAGTACTTCTGATACATTTAGCTGGAAAAATGATTCGTTATGGTACAAAGATCGCTTATACCTCTGTAAGAATTCCCAGCTAAAACAAAAGATTCTTATGGAATTGCACACTTCTCCCTTAGGAGGGCACTCAGGATTTTTAAAAACTTACCACAGGGTTAAGAAGGAATTTTTTTGGGATGGCCTTAAATCAGATATTCAAAAGTTTGTGGCGGAATGTTTGGTTTGCCAACAAAATAAAGTTGAAACAATTAAGACACCGGGTCTATTACAACCTTTATCCATTCCAAGCCAACGTTGGGAGGAGGTTTCAATGGATTTTATCACAGGTTTACCCAAGTCTGAGGGAAAGAGTGTCATCATGGTGGTAGTTGACAGACTTACCAAGTATGCACACTTTTGTGCATTATCACATCCATTTAAAGCCAGTACAGTTTCTACTGCATTTATGGAAACAGTTCAAAAGCTACATGGAAACCCAAAGATTATTGTAAGTGACAGAGATCCCATTTTCACTGGAAATTTTTGGACAGAATTATTTTCTTGTCTTGGTACTCAGTTAGCTCATAGCTCATCTTATCATCCTCAATCTGATGGGAAAACTGAGATAGTAAACAAATGTTTGGAAGGATATCTTCGTTGCTTTGTATCTGATAAACAGACACAATGGGTCAAATGGTTGCCTCTGGCTGAATGGTGGTATAACACTTCCTTCCATACAGCAACAAAAATGACCCCATTTATGGCACTTTATGGGTATCAACCACCATCCATCACATCATATTTAAGAGAAAATTCTAAGGTTCAGGCAGTGGAACATCACATCGAACATCAACAACAAGTCCTCCAACTCTTAAAGGATAACCTCGTGTTGGCACAAAATAGAATGAAACAACAGGCAGATCAACATCGCAGTGAAAGAAGTTTTGATGTAGGTGATTGGGTATTCCTACGGCTACAACCATATAAGCAAATGTCCCTAAAGCAAGCTAAGAAGGATAATAAATTATCACCAAAGTATTATGGTCCGTACAAGGTGTTGCAAAAGATTGGTACTATGGCATACAAATTGGAGCTTCCTGCAGCTTCTCGATTGCACCCAGTTTTCCATGTTTCATGTTTAAAGAAGGTTATAGGTGACAAGCTCCCAATTCAAACAATATTGCCAGAACTTGACGAGGAAGGAAAAATTATATTGGAACCGGAAGCAGTCACAGAAACAAGAACTCGACAGCTACGAAATCGATCAATTTCAGAGTATCTTATCAAGTGGAAGAACTTATCCGCTGAAGATTCCACATGGGAGGATGAGAATTTTATGCAGAAGTATCCAGAACTACTCAAGCGTTGAGGACAACACTTTTTTGAAGGAGAGGGGCATGTTGGGTCCCTATAATACTAGTGATTACCCCATTACTATTGTAGTTGTACCCCTTATTTATATTGTTGTGCCCCTATTACCCCCATATTGTTATTTCTGTGCCCCATAGAATCCCTCTATTGTTATTTTTGTGGCTTTATATTATTATTGTTAGGTCGGCTGGATTATATTGTGACTCCTTAGACTCCTATATATAGAAAGGAGGTTTTGTCATTTGTATCATCCAAGAATTGTTCATTTATGTAATGTAAAGGAGGTTGCCCCCTCGAAGAGGTTGAATTCTAAGGCGTTGATCTATCTTTTCTATCTTTTCTTGAGCTGGTTTCATAACAGATTCATCACAGGACGAGGTTGGAAAGGCAGCGTTGGAGGTTTATAGCACGAGGCGCTCTGGATGCCCTGTCGCCATCGAGAAGACCGTTAAACAGATCGAGGATACCCCCTCCATGTTATTCCCTCCACGGCACAAGTAGTCCTCAATGTAAGCTTTCTTTCCATGTTTTTTCATTTCCTTGAATATGCTTGCAGGTGTTAAATTTTTGAATTTATGGATTGAAAGCTGGACAGAATTTAATTACAGATATAGAAACATTAGCAAATCTTTATATTTCTCTATTTTCAATGACACTTTTTGAAAAAAAATCAGTAACAAGAGCTTTGAGATAATGTCTCTCACATATTGCAGTATCTAGAGGGTTTCAATTATCCTTTATTTCGTGGAATATTAAAATATTCTTAAAAAACTACTTAATAAAGGTAAGGAAAAAGATTTATTTATTTTTATCAAACTTGCTTAATAATATCTTTAATTAATTTAAATATCCCATTAGGAGAGATGTAAGAAATTATGATCTTAGAGCTCAATTCGATCTAGGGATATTCTTACGATTTGTTAGTAGAAATAACTTTGCCATTATGTTATGTTTTTTATATATTAAAATTATGGTCAAATGTAACATAAAATGGATTATTTTTATTCAAGTGTTATTACTTTTTTTTATAACATGAGATATAATTGGTTGATTTAGCTTAATAAAACCAAAGCAATCACAATCTTCTTTTTGTGTAATAGAAAAAGAAAAGTATAGACATCTTTATGAGACAATGAGCTATGTAGAGGGATCATATATGTTATGTGGTGATATGTAGAAGGATAATATATGTTATGCGGTGAATATCAAATCCAACACATGATCTATAAATGTTGAAGTGTGAAAGACATTAGTATAGCAATAAGACAAATATCAAAATGGTTGTGCATGTTAAAAAAGGTTGAAATTTAATTAGCAAGCTCATGGCAATGGTGGTCGAGGGAAGGCAAAGTCTGGAATGTCTACTTTGAGGTCTCAAAAAGTGTGGTCTGTAATTCTCAGGTGGAAGGATTGCGCATTTCCTAAAGTCGGAAAAGTATTCAAAATGCATTAGTGTAAGGGCTCTCACTTAAATAAATAGCGAGAACATAAATATGATAACACAAACACAATATTTTATTAAACCAAGCCAATGCCCAAAACTGATGCACAATATGTGATAGGGTCTCCTTGTAAAGGATAATAACAACTACTCAACTATAGTTGACTCATCTACTTAACTGCAATTGACTCATACTGAAAATGATGACTTCTACGAAATCTCGAACAATCATGATTCGAGTTCTACACAGTCTAGAACATTCACTCAAGTTCTACATAATCCTGGACATCCTATTTCCCCATTAACTCTAAGTCTCCCCCTTAATGGAGAAACAAATTATGTATCCCACATAACTTGTCTCTACATAACATAAACGTATCTTTTCCTAAAGGCATAGTAAAGATGTCTGCCACATTATCATTTGTATTACAATAGATCAAATTAATTTCCTTTGACTATATCTTTTCTCATACAAAATGATGTTGTGTCTCAATGTGTTTTGATCTTGCATGATAGACTAGGTTGTTTGCCAGTTTGATAGAGCTTTGATTGTCACACTTGATAACTATTGGTCCTTCCTGTTTTTCTCCCATGTCTTCAAGAATTCTTCTTAGCCAAATTGCTTCACAGGTTGCACTACATAAAGCTTTGTACTCAGCTTCAGTGGAAAACAAAGAAATAGTTGGTTGTTTCTTGTTGCTCCATGACACAATACTGAATCCAATACTGAATGCATAACTAGAGGTGGACTTCTTGTCGTCTAGATCTCCTTCCCAATCAAAGTCTAAATAACCTATCAACTCAACATTTAAATCATTAGTATACTCAATACCAAAATTTTCAGTCTCCTTCAAATATCAAAGGAATCTCTTAGTTTCTTTCCAGTGACTTTCATGTGCCTCAGCCATGAATTGACTAAGTATGTTGATTGAATATACAATACATGGCTTAGTTGTAGTTAAGTAATTCATACTTCCTGCCAATTTTCTATATAATGTGCCATTCATTTCTTTTATTTTATCATCACTAATGAGTTTAACATTCTATTCCAGTGGCATCGATATTGTTTTACATCTATTCATATTGAATCTCCTAATTAATTCATGTGTCTATTTGCTTTGTGTGACAAAGGTTCTACCATTATCTCTCTAAACTTCAAGTTTTAAATAGTAATGTAAATCCCCAGAGTCCTTAATTTCAAATTCATGTGAAAAACTGCTTTTAATCTTTTCAATTATCTTGGTAGCACTTCCTGTTATGATCAAAAATATATACAAAAATCAAAACAATATGTCATTGTTCATCCCTCTTGATATAGAAATTTGGATTTCCTTTACTTTTAGTAAAACCTTGTTGAGAGAAGAATTTATCAATATTCACATATCAAGACCTGGGTGTCTATTTGAGTCCATATAGTGCTTTATTTAACCTACAAACAATATGCTCTTCTCCATGTTTTACAAAACCTTTTGGTTAAACAACATAGACTTCTTTTAATTCTCCATTCATAAATGCTAATTTGACATCTAACTGATTTAACTTCCAATTATGCTTAGTTGCCAATGCAATCATCATTCTAATGGTGTTCATTTTAGCTACAAGTGCAAAAGTTTCTTCATAATCTATCCCTTCTTTCTATGAATAACCCTTTTCTACCAGTATAGTTTTATATTTATCAATAGCTCCATCAACATTAAATTTAGTTTTGAACAACCATTTTGATCCTATGGGAACTTTATCCTTAGGTAACTTTATCAATTCCCATGTATCATTTTTATAATAGAATCATATTCTTACTTCATTGCATTTCTTCATTCTGCATGTTCATGTAGATATATGGTGGTAGAATTACAATTGCTCAAGAAATTTAATCTAAATCAAGAGACACAATTTTACACTATTGATCTGTGGAAATCAATTCACAATTTAGAACAACATTCGCAAACATGCATCCATCACATACACAAGTAAACAGACTTACCTAGGGGAAACCAACTGGTAAAAACCCCTTTAGTCTGCTTGCATTAATCAGATTAATAGAGGATGTATTATAATTGATTTCTCGCTTTGAGATCAAACTACAAGTGAATAATTGTTCTCTCTTCTCAATGAAAAGCTCTAGCCCAAAATTAGTCAATTTTTGCCTCCACATGAGCTCCTATTTCCTTGCACAAATCCTGAGGAATTGGGACTTAGTCAATTTTTGCCTCCACCTGAGCTCCTATTTCCTTGCACAAATCCTGAGGAATTGGCCCTTATTTTTTAAGAATTTTCCTCCAATTGATTGCCCAATTCCCAAGGATTCATCACTGATTGCATGCAACACCTGTACACTCAAAATTAGCCTTACAATTGATGGTACACTACCTTGGAATCTCCACCACAGTTGAGAAATTCAAATTCCTTACATGCATGAGCTATTTTTGGTTGATTGATCAGTTAATTGGATGATCACTGAGTTAGACTATTGTCCCACTACACAACTGACCTCCAACTAGTTATATTAACAGTTAGAACTAGTTCAACTGGATATAACTGGAAATATCTAAACTGGATTGCTATAAATTAGCAATCACATATGCATAAATGAACTCCAAACCCTCTAACTCAAATTTACTGAGCTAACTGAATGAAAAGAACCATGTCACCTCAGTTAACTACCTCCAAGTCATCTATTGATGTGGAAATTTCGAATTTACTCAATTTGACCAAGGCAAAGTCAAATTGAGCCTTTTTGCTACACTTCTCAACAAAGGGATTTTCAACCACCCCTCTCCTGCACTTGTGGAATTCGAACTTCCCTCTTGACAAAGCCTTTGTTAAGTTTATAACATCTTGTTCCTCAGTTGGAATGTATCATAGCAACATTATCCTCCTCTACACATAGTCCCGTAAATGATGATACCAAATATCTATATGCTTGGATCAATCATGAAATACCAAATTCTCAGAGAGCTTAATGAAACTCTGATTATCACAATAGATCATAGTTGGATCCATCTCCTGACCAAACAATCCCACAAGTATATTTCTCATCCAAATCACCTCACATGTTGCTTGACTTGCAGCCATGTATTCAACTTTTGTCGAGATGAGCACCACAAACCTCTACTTCCTGATGTACCAGGAAATTGTTGTGGACCCAACACTGAAAATTGCAACTGATGTACTCTTTCATTTGAATGGACTCCCTCTATATTTTTATACCATAATCCATACTGGGTAGTACCTCTAAGGTACCTTAAAACATGTTTTGTTGTCTTCCAATACAATTTGGTTGGCCTAACCATAACTTGGCTCATTTGGTTGACTGCATAGCACATATTTGGTCATTTGTTCACAAGACACGTCAGTGAACCCACTAACTATCGAAAAATGGTAGCATCAACCTCTTCACCTAAAGAGGCATTTTCCTTCCTCTAGTTGGTTGCTATAGGTGTCTCCATGGGCTTACAACTCTCCATGTGAAATATCTATAATATCTCATTGGCATACCTACCTTGAGACACAAACAATTCCCCATCACCTTGCCATACTTCCAGCCCGAGGAAGTAGTGCATTAGACCCATGTCTTTCATCTCAAATTCCATTGCAAGGTCCTCCTTGCAAGAGCTGATAAGTTGTTCATCTCCTGTCAATATTAAATCATCAACATATAAAACAATGATAATCAATTTACCTTCTACCAAAATATGATAGAGGTTCGCATCCGCTTCACTTTTGTTGAATCCCAATCCAGTGAGATAACTATCAATCCGAGTGTACCAAGATTGCGATGCCTGTTTGAGACCATATAATGCTCGAATGAGTCTACACACATGAGACTCCCGATCAAATGTCTCAAACCCTTTTGGTTGCTCTATGTACACTTCCTCCTTAATAACACCATTGAGAAATGTTTTTTTAACATCCATCTAGTGGACCTTCCACCCCATTTGCACAACTAGTGAAAGAATTGATATAATGGATGAATATATTGCTATTGAAGAAAAAATTTCCTCATAGTAAATTCCCTCAACTTGAGAGAATCCTTTGGCCACAAATCTAGCCTTATACTTCTCTATCCTTCTATATGTCGCATGCTTAACCTTGAATATCCATCTCAAACCCACAATTGATTTATTTGTCGGTCTTGGGACCACTTCCCAAACACTGTTCTTTGTGATGGATTCGTATTCCTCCACCATTGCATCAACCTAAACTGGTTACTCAACTGCTTCCTCAAAAGAGGATGGATCGATCTCTATAATATTAGTCATTAAAGCCATGTAGCTAGTGTATCTCTTAGGTGACCTCCTTTGCCTGCACAAATTTGAAGTAGCTCCCATGTTCTCCCTTGCATCCTGCACCAATCTATCAACTTCCCTAGTTCTTTTTCTACCTTCTTTGGATGGTTCTGCTTGAGTGGATGTCTCCACTCATCCTCCTCTCTACTCTTGCATTTGCGGCTACTCCACAACATCTTGAGGTCCCTCCTTTGGAGCTAAAATATTCTCTTCTTGTGGGATTTTTAGCTCCCTCTCAAGAGAGCATCTCATTACTTTCTCTTCATCAAAATTTACATTCCTTGGCTTAACTGTCATTCTGAGGGAAGGTACGTACACCTGATAGTTTTTTGGAGTATCGGTGAAACCCACAAAAAATCCCAACTCTACTATTGGCTCAAGTTTCTTCCTCGAATCTTTGGAGACATGACAATGAATACATGCTCTAAAAATTCTAAAATGAGACACATTTGTCTTTCTCCCCGAGAAAGCCTCCTTTGGTGTAATCATACCAAGAATCTGATAAGGACTTCGATTTTGCAAGTAGACTGTTGTGTTACATGCCTTTGCCCAAAAAAGCAGTGGTGAGACTTGGTCATGTAGAATAGCTCTTGCAGCTCCCACAATGCTTTGGTTCTTCCTCTCATCTACCCCATTTTTTTGTGGGTTGTGGGGGGTTTTCAGTGCTCTTTGAATTCCTTCTTTGGCAAAAAAATCCTTGAATTCATTCGAAACATACTCACCTCCATTGTCGCTCCTGAAAGCCTTTACCTTCTTGTAAGTCTCTATCTCAACCAGTGCCTTGAATTCTATAAATTTTGAGAATGTCTCGTCCTTCTTCCGCATGAAGAAGATCCAACACTTTCTTGAGAAATCATCAATAAAAAAAGGCATAGTACTTATGTCTAGCAGTGGAGGCTATTGAGAAGGGTCCAAAAACATTAGAATGGACTCTCTCCAAGACTACATTTTCTTTGTTGTCTCGATCATGGAATGTGCATTTTACATACTTTCCCAAGTACAACCCTTGCAGCCATGTTTCTGCTCAAGTGATCCTTTAGGGAGGCCAGTGGTTATTTGCTGCATAATCTTAAGGGTGCCATGGTGCAAATGGCCCAATCTCTCGTGCCAGAGTTCACCGACATCGCAACTTTTCACATTCTCTACCTTACTGCTTAATGCAACACAATATTCCACATCAATTTTATATAGGTTCTTCACGCTAATCCCGATCTACTTTACCTACCCAATAGCTATGAGTCTCATAAAGGCTTTCCCTTTACTGAAGATTACATCATAACCACAGTCTTCCAAAACCACGATAGGGATGAGGTTCTTCTTTAGTTCTGGTACAAACATGACATCTTTGAGGTGAAGAAGAGATCTCGACTCCCTCTTAAAGGTTATTGTACTAATCCCCTACCGGTAACCTCATTCATATCAGTGGTCACAGTTATTTGAAACCACTGGGTAAGATGGCTACTGCGTAAACCAAAACAAAACATGAAATTCAAATGAAACTTATAATAGGATTTTCTAATGGAATAACATATTCAACAGGCCCTCTGGGACCATCTTGTTTAGCCATGATGTCATGGATCATTTCCACTCATTTTTCCAATGGCGGGCATCTGTGCGTCCTTGTAAGTTCTATAGAGCGAGAACTACTACAACTACACCTTTGAACTCATCAACCATAACGAATCATGCACACAAGTAAAAACATATACCAAGCAAAACATATGCATCCATATCTAGCCAGCTACTCCATAACCATCTAACACATACACAAGTCAGAGAAACCTTGAACAATATTGGGGGCTCCCACATTCTCCCTCGCATATTGCACCAATCTATCAACTTCCCTATTTCTTTTTCTACCTTCTCTAGATGGTTCTGCTTGAGTGGATCTTTCCACTCAGCCTCCTCTCTGCTCCTCCATTTGCAGCTGCTCCACAACTTCTTGAGGTTCCTCCTTTGGAGCTAAAATCTTCTCTTTTGTGGGATTTGTAGCTCCCTCTCAAGAGAGCATCTCATTGCTTTCTCTTCATCAAAATTTGCATTCCTTCGCTTAACTATCATTCTGAGGGAAGTTAACTATACCCGATAGTTTTGTGGAGTATCGGTGTAACCCACAAAAACTCCCAACTCTACTATTGGTTCAAGTTTCCTCCTTGAATCTTTGGAGACGTGACAGTGATTAGAGGCTCTAAAAATTCTAAAATGAGACACATCCATCTTTCTCCCCGAGAAAGTCTCCTATGGTGTAATCATACCAAGAATCCGATAAGGACTTCGGTTCTGCAAGTAGATTGTTTTGTTACATGCATCTTCCCAAAAAAGCAATGGCAGGCCTTGGTCATGTAACATAGCTCTCGCAGCTCCCATAATGCTCCAGTTCTTCCTCTCATCTACCCCATTTTGTTGTGGGTTGTGGGGGGTTGTTAGTTCTCTTCGAATTCCTTCTTTGGCACAAAATTCCTTGAAGTCATTCGAAAGATACTCACCTCCATTGTCGCTCTTGAGAGCCTTCACCTTCTTGTCGGTCTCTTTCTCAACTAGTGCCTTGAATTCTATAAATTTTGACAATGTCTCATCCTTCTTCCACATGAAGAAGATTCAACACTTTCTTGAGAAATCATCAATAAAAAAAATATAGTACTTATGTCTAGCGGTGGAGGCTATCGAGAAGGGTCCACAAACATTAGAATGGACTATTTCCAAGACTGCATTTTCTCTGTTGTCTTGATCATGGAATGTGGATTTTACATACTTTCCCAAGGTACAACCCTTGCAAACATCTTGTTGCTCAAGTGATCCTTTAGGGAGGCCAATGGTTATTTGTTGCATAATTTTAAGGGTGCCATGGTGCAAATGACCCAATCTCCTATGCTAGAGTTCACCGATATTGCAACTTTGCACATTCTTTGCCTTACTACTTAATGCAACACAATATTCCACATCAAGTTTATATAGGTTCTTCATGCTAACCCTGATCTGCTTCACTTTCCCAGTAGCTATGTGTCTCATAAAATCTTTCCCTTTACTGAAGATTACATCATAACCACAGTCTTCCAAAACTGCAATAGAGATGAGTTTCTTCTTTAGGCCTGGTACAAACATGACATCTTTGAGGTGAAGAAGAGATCTTGACTCCCTCTTAAAGGTTATTGTACTAATCCCAGTAGCACTGTACCTTTCACCTTTGTTGTGAAGGTAAATCCCCTCTACAGACAAAGGCAATCCCTCTAGCCCAATGAGTGGGTCTAGCAACAAAATAAACAAACTAACATACACTTTCCTAGCTTATGTTTAACAAATGTAGAGAGAGAGAGTGGCCTACCTCACTCTGATGTTAATCGCTCAATCCTTTGGAGATAACTTTGAATCCTTACTTCCAGGCTCACTTCTTACTTGTTCTTCATGTTCGAATACTTGCAAGAAAGATCAAAGAGCAATACAAGGTACAAGAGCATATATGGCATACATCAAACATAAACTACACAATAGATCAAGGAGTATTAAGCTAAGAGCATAAACATTTACTCAATTATGGAAATTGAACATCAGATGTATATATTAATAAGCTAAAAAGGCAAGCATACAACCTATGCCTTAATGTTGGAGACCTCCTTTTGGTGGATGTCCAATTCCAAGCAAAGACTCTTCAAGCACTCCTTCTCCAAGTTCAAATGGGTAGCATGTAAGCATAATATCAATATAGGAATGCAGCGATCAATGACCAACCATTTGGGGATGGAAGGGAGTTGATTTATAGGAAGGGAGACAGAGTTAGGGATCCACTTAAGAGGGAAGAAGGTCCACATCTCAAGGGGAAATCCCATAATGATAAGATCAAGGGGTCCAAATGGGAGAGCTTGACCATATCAACAACAACCAATATGCAGCTCGATGTTCTCAAAATTTCTAGTGCACCAAGCTTCTCCTCCAATTTGGAAAAACCTACCAAAAGAGGTTTAGCATGGTTTTTCATATCAAAAAACACACTGGTAGCGCTAGGGTAAAGCAGAGAAACCTACAATCAACATGGGAAGGCAGTGGAGAAAAATGTGATGGCCCTAAAAATTAGGGTTTTAGCTAACCTTCTTCAGAATTGACATAGGGCAATTTTCCTTTGGTTCTGCAGGGAGGTTTTGGTCTGTATATCATGATGGATATGCTTCACAGTTGTCAATGTTTTGGCACTTCGAGATATGGAACATGAATTTAACAGGAGGTGTGACAAGATATTGTGTAAAAGATGACCCCTAAAGCATGAATATGGAACAGGGAGTGATGGTTGAGATGTTGTACAAGTCAGTGAAAGGACTAGAACAACACCATTAGGAGAACTGCAAATCAAGCATATACATATACATATACATATACATATCTGACATCTCTGATGATCATGCCTAATGATACATGAATAGGCATATAATGATACATGAATCCATAGTATGGACGCAACCATCCGAATAGAAGGGATCATGTGTATGGATCCACGATATGGATGCAGCCATCCGAATAGAAGGGATCATGTATATGGATCCATAGTATGGTCTTAGCCATCCGGATAATGAGAATCATATATATGGACACATGGTATGATTGCAACCATCTGTACAGAGGAAAACATGTGTACAATCATGAATAACTCATAACTCCACGTAACCTAGATTTATCAGATAAAATCCAAGGTCTTGCGTTCCGTCTTGACCCGATCAATGTATGAATTCTAACATGATGTGTCAAAGTCGAACATGATAGAAAACCACCTGATTACCAGTCAATGATGTAAACCCTTAGCAGGCACGAGAGAAACCACCATAATGATAATGGATCTCAAGGTACAATCAGCATAATCCATGAATGTGAATAATGAAGCTAAAGTGAAATACCCATGGAATCATTCAATCAGAGGTCAATGATGTAAACCTGTCATCAAGGAAAGTGTATGCTAGTTTGTTTATTTTTTTGCTAGACCCACTCATTGGGCTAGACGGATTGCCTTTGTCCGCAAAGAGGATTTACCTTCACAACAAAATGACGACTCCGCTAGGGATGACTTTGAATCCTTGCTTCCAAGCTCGCTTCTTACTTGTTCTTCACATCCGAGTACTTGAAAGAAAGATCAAAGAGACATACAAAGTACAAGATCATATATGGCATACATCAAACATAAACTACTTAATAGATCAAGGAGTATTAATCTAAGAGCATAAATATTTACAAAATTATGGAAAGTGAACATCAAATGTATATATTAATAAGCTAAAAAAGGAAGCATACAACATATGCCTTGATGCTGGAGAACTCCTTTTAGCGGATGTCCAAGTCCAAGCAAAGACTCTTCAAGCACTCCTCCTTCAAGTTAGAATGGGCAGCATGTAAACATAATCTCAGTATAGGAATGCAGTAATCAATGACCAACCATTTGGGGATGGAAGGAAGTTGATTTATAGGAAGGGAGAGGGAGTTAGGGATCCACTTAAGAGGAAGGAAGGTCCACATCTCAAGGGGAAATCCCATAATGATAAGATCAAGAGGTCCAAATGGGAGATCTCGACCATATCAACAACAACCAATATCCATCTCATTGTTCTTGAAGTTTCTAGTGCATGAAGCTTCTCCTCCAGTTTGGGAAAACTTGCCAAAAGAGGTTCAGCACAGGTTTTCATATCAAAACCCGTGCTAGCAGTGCTGGGTAAAGCAAAGTAACCTTCCATCAGCACGGGCAGGTAGTGGAGCAAAACGCATTGGCCCTAAAAATTATGGTTTTAGCTAACCTTCTTCAGAATTGACTCAGGGCATTTTTCCTTTAGTTATTCAGGGAGGTTTTGATCTGTATATGATGATGGATATGCTACACAGTTGTCAATGCTTGGCACTTCGAGATATGGAACAGGAAGTGAACAAGAGGTGTGACAAAATATTGTGTAATAGTCTTCCCCAAGCTCAATATGCATATGGAGATCTTTCTCCTCTAGGTCACTGAAAAACTCTCTACACCCTGTCATGTCGAACGAGGAACCTGAATCCAAGTACCACACACTCCCCATCACAATGCTGGCCATGCATGCTGTCAGGGTGAATTCTAGCTCGAAATGTGAAGCCAATGCTTCACCTGCTACTCATGAGTTCTTCTTGCTACACTTTTTTTGCGTGGACACTTTGTATCATAGTTATTGAATTCATGACAATTGAAGCATTTTATTTTGGACAAGTATTTCTTCTTGCCCCCTTAGCTGGGTTCTAGTTTGGTTTGAGATTTATTCTTTTTGCCCTTCTTTCCCTTTCCCACCAATGCAAAATTTTCTTCATCCTCTCCCTTGGATGAAATTTCATCTCTGGTATTTCGTCTTATTTCTTCTTGTACCAAATCAAACCATAAGCATTCCCAATTCGGTAATTTCTCCCTCTCGTTCACTGATTCCTAGTAGCTATGCCAGCTTTTTGGAAGGCCTAGAAGAGCTAGGATCACTAGGTCATCTTCTGCAACATTCAACTTAACCCCTCCAAGCTCATCCCAAAATTGTGTAAATCTAGTGAGATACTGCAAAATAGTATTATTCTTTTGCATCTTAATATTTTGAAGTTTGTCTTTGAGGGCTAATTTTCTATGGTCAATGTTATTCTTGAATAGCCCAGTCAGTGCCTTCCACATTGAAAAATGAGTTTATTTTCCATGGACATTTGAGACAATTTGGTCTCTCACTCCCCCCAAGCTTATTCTCCTCGCCTTGGCTAAATCTTTCTTCCATTGGGCTAGGTTTTGGGCATCAGAGGATCCTGGTTTTGGAATGCATGTCTTGACATATTCCAACAATCCATTGTCATCAAGCATTGTCTCCATGCGATCCTTCTAGGCAATGAAATTTGCGCTTCCTTCCAAGGCATACTCTAATCACAGTCCATTGAAGGCCATTATCCCAACTCTGAAGAAATCCTGCTACACTAAAGTTGCAAATTTGAAGCTCCCTAGGAACAACTTTGAAATCCTTGTTCTAATGTGAATCCTGCTCTGATACCGTGTATAAATATGGTGATATAATTGCAACTTCTCAATAAATTTAATATAAATCAAGAGACACAATTCTACTCTATTAGTCTACAGAAATTAATTCACAATTTAAAACAGCATTCACAAACATGCATCCATCACATAAGCAAGTACACATATTTATCTACGGGAAACCACCTGTTAAAAACCCCTTAAGCTTTTCTGCATTAATCAGATGAATAGAGAAGGTATCATGATTTCTTTCTCGCTTTGAGCTCAACCTGAAAGTGAATAATTGTTCTCTACTCAATGAAAATCTCTGACCCAAACTTTGTCAATTTCTGCCTCCACCTGAGCTCCTATTTCCTTGCACAAATCTTAAGGAATTAGGCCTCTATTTTTTTTAAATTTCCTCCAATTAATTGTGCAATTCCTAAGGATTGATCACCAATTACATGCGACACCATACACGCAAAACTAGTCTACAACTAATGTTACATTGCCTTGGAATATCCACAACTGAGCAATTCGAATTCCTTGCATGCATGAGTTATTTTTTATTTATTGATCGGTTAACTAGATGATCCCTAAGTTAGAATGTTGTCCCATTGCATGACTGACCTCCAACTAGTTGTATTAACAATTAGAACTAGTTTAACTAAATATAATTGGAAATAACTGAATTAGATTGCTATAAATTAGCAATCACAGATGCATAACTAAACTCCAAGCCCTCTAACTCGAATTTATTGAGCTAACTAAGTGATAAGAGTCGTGTCACCTCAGTTAACTGCCTCCAAGTTGTTTGCTAATGTGGAAATTTCGAATTTACTCAATTTGACCAAAGCAAAGTCAAATTGAGCCTTTCTTGCTACACTTCTCAACAGTTCATTAGCTTCTTTAAAGTTCAAAGGTTCTAGGACATTCATCACTTTATTCATCAAGGCATAGTCTTTGTACCTTACTGGTGGCTGAATTTAGCATGAGTACCTTCTTGGTTGTTCATTTCTTTTAGCATTTCTCATACTTTTTGGTGACTTATTTGATCCTATAAGTTTTCTTTCACTACTTGAAGTGTGCATATCACTATATGTTTCCTCTTTTTTCTTCTCAGGTTGTTTTTCATCAACTTCTTTTGTGATATCATCACAATCATGGGGAATATGTCATGCATCATAATTTTCCTCCCTATGGCCTTCATCAACATGTTCACAATGAAACAAAGCATCTATGCATGCAAAATTTTTGTGAGTAGAAGGATCAAACATCTTGTATGCTTTATGATCAAAACAATAACCAATGAAAATACACTTGATAGCTTTGGCATCAAGTTTTCTCCTATCTTTTCTTAGAACATGAGAAAACACTTTGGTTCAAAATATTCCTAAGTGGCTTACTATTGGTTTATAACCATAAAGAGCTTCAAATGGAGTCTTAAGATTTAAACCTTTTGTTGGACTTTTATTTTTAAATAAACAACGATACTAATAGCTTTAAACCAAAAAGCATTAGTAAGATTTTTATCTTTCATCATTCTCCTCGCACATTCCACTAAGGTTATGTTCTTCTTTTCGGCCACTCCATTATGTTGTGGACTATGTTGGGTGTGTATTATATTCTTTCGATGACTAGTCGCGAGTGGGGGGGAAGGGGGGGGGGGTGTGCAGCCACCCCTATTGGGGGGGTTTCAAGGGGGGAGTAGCCCCCCTATAGGGGGTTCAAGGCAGCGCCTCAGGAATTTTTTTTTTGTACCCTATATTAGGTGGGCAAACCAACCTATGGTTTTGTACATGGGTTTCACACATGGTTTTGGGCATGATCGTTTTCTAGCCATGGTATTTTGTAGATCTGGTTAAGAGAACTACGGTTATGTTCTAATCTAGGGTTAATGGATTTGGGTTTATGAATGCTTCGGTGTGTATATATATGTATTGCAACATTGAAAGGAACATAATGAAAAACCAATCTGGTAGTCCCAGTTTTGGGATCCAGGGGAAAATCTTTGTGTATATCTGTTTTATGTTTTATGTTCTCGCTATTATTTATTTTCTGTTTGTAGAATCCATATGTAGGTAATTTATGTACAGGGTTAAAACCTGCAGAGTATATGGCACCATGTACTATTGTACAATTCCATGGGATTTGCAGTATTTGACAAATACTCTTAATGTATATTCTTCCCTTTAATCAGATCAAAGTATATTGATGTATTTTCTTATTTGCTTCTCAACCAAGTTTTTAAAATATTTGAAATATTCAAATACATCACTCTTCTTTCTCATGAAATAACCAAGCATATTTTGTGCAATCATCAACAAATATCAATAAATAATATGTTCCTCCTAATGATCTAGTTTGCATAGGCCCAGACACATCTGTATGCATAGGTTCAAGAGTGTCCATTTTTCTTCTACATGTGTAAGTAGGTAACTCTTCCCTATGCATCTTCCCTAAAGCACACCCTTCACATGTTGAATATTCATTCTTTAACAATGGAAGTCCCTCTACCATTCTTTGTTTTTGTAGTAGCAACAAGTCATGATAATTAAGGTGGCCATACCTTTGATGCCAAAGAGCTTTTGTTGTCATGGTAGTGGATTCCAACGCATGATGACTTTTTTTGGTCACATCAAGCTTGTATAAGCCTCCCATTCACACTCCTCTTGCTATTATGTTGTAGTTATCCTGTATATCCTTGACAACACAATGTGACTTAAGAAATTCAACTTTGAGATTTTGATCTGCAATGGTGGACACAGAGATTAGATTCTTCTTGATTCCAAGAACATACATCACATTTTGTATTTGTCTTACATGACCATTTGGTAAGGTTACACATACATCACCATAACCTTTGATTTCATGAGATCAATTATCTCCTAGATAGATGTGAGTACCATTATTATTTTCATGATAGGTATCAAACCATTCCTTTTTGCATGTCATATGAATTGAAGCACCAAATTCAATAAATCATACATTATCATCATCAAAGTTTGTTGATAAGGTAGCTTTTGAAATAAATAATTTGAGATTATTAATATTATCCCTAATTGAGGCTTCTTAATCAATAAAATTGCATGAATTCCTTGTATGCTAGGACTCGTCAAATTTATTTTTATGGCAATCTTTAGCAAAGTGTCCAGGCTTATCACAATAGAAGTATACATCTTTCCTCTTCATATAGGTATTTTTCCTTGGTGGTGTTGTGTCTTGATGTGGTTTTGATTGAGATGTATCACAATCCCTAATCTGTGGAATAATATTGTCATTTATAGACATTTTCACTAGTACCTTGGCCTTGGTCTCTCTATGCTCCCAATCTTGAACTGAAGCTGTTCGTATTGTTTGTTTGGTTTCATCCCCTGTTATTGTTGACCAAACATGGACTCCTTCCAATACCGTGTGCAACTTAAATTTCCAATTTATACCATTTTCTCCATCTAACTTTGTTTGGTCAGTTACATATAAATCAACAAATAGATTTTCCATTTATAAAAAAAATCCAAATATCAATTCACCAATCAACAAAACTTGTAAAAGTCCTTTTTGCCTTTTTAAACTAACCAAATCTCAAAAAATATTTTTTTAATCAACCATATACAAACATAATTTCCACCATAATCAAATAGAATCTTCCTTATAACAAACATTATATGACATGAATCTTTCTTATAATATACTTTATACCATGCCAAAAAGACTTTTACAACGCCAGAAATACTTTATGTGAAAACCAGGAAAATGGATTGCTCTAAACTCTAAACGAATTACAAAGCCAACAAAATTAATTGAATATCTAATTTTATTACGCATATTATGGTATTGGTGACTTTGATATAATAAGTGTTTTTGAAAGACAACCTCTTAAACCTTTGTAAGTAATCAGAGTTTTCGTTCAACGACGTTCCACCCACGTTGACAGAAACAACTTAAGTAAACGGTGTGGTTTCCGACAGTTGAGGTCGGTAACCTCCTTTCACAACAATGGCACAAGACTTGCCAGACAATAGTTTAATGAACACTTAGTCAACGACTTTTCCAATCAAAGTTGCACACGACTCTCTAGCAATCGGATCTGATTGGTTGTATCTCTGCCCAATTAAACGATGGTTCAATGATTCTCACGTAGACTGCAACAACTCTTACATGGACTTAACAACAACAGCCATTAACCGGCCTCTTTAACAACTCATATTTGAATCCAGTATCTCAGATCTTTGTTCACTAGCTCTGATACAACTTAAATAAATAGCGAGAACAGAAATATGATAATACAAACACAAGATTTTATTAAACTAGGCCAATGCCCAAAAATTTTCAAGGAAGAAAAAGCTGCATATATATTATTATATCAGAAAGATAAACTGTATATTCTGTAGATTGTATCTGTATTCAGTCCAGTAGCAGGAAGATAGCAAAAATACAAAATATAACAAAAACCTGATGATTTTTCCAGTATATACTTATTTCTGAAGATTGTTCATTTTCTGTTTAGTGGAGCAAAAAAAAAAGTTTCCATGAGCTAGAAATTTTGATCGAGATCTTGAAGCATACCAGATTTTTGATGACACTAGGCCAATGCCCAAAATTGATGCATAGTACATGACAAGATCTCCTTATAAAAGATAATAACTCCTACTCAACTATAATTTACTCATCTACTTAACTACAACTGACTCATACTGAAAATGATGACTTCTACAAAATCTACAACAATCATGACTCGAGTTCTACATAGTCTAGAACATTGACTCAAGTTCTGTACAATCTGAAACATTATATTTCTCCATTAACTTTAAGTCTCTCATCTATTTGGATATTTTTGTAGTATATAGTAGAAGAGGTGCTTGAGCTAGCTGGGAATGTAGCACGGAATACCAAGAAAAAAAGGAGTGTACCTTAACATATTCAGTGAGTTGTTAGAAATGATGAGGAGCTCAACAAATTACTAGGTTTTGTGACACTTGACAACGATGGGTAGTGTCCCAGCCAGTTGGGAAAGCAGTCAAAGGATCGAGAGACGACAAGTGTTACCTAAAAATACAAATATATATAATATTGTCACTTCTTCCTCCTATTTGTATTAGAGGTGCTAACAATTCGCACATAGTGAAAATACAATCGCTCAGAAACAATTTTATTAGTTCTACCAAGAATTTTCACGTAGTGAAGATATAAGCACCCATAAAATATTTGAATCAAGTACTCAACAAGAGGGTACGTTTTAACTCCGTACCAAAATTACCTGCATACGGATTCTTAAAAAAAACATAAAATAAACAATGGCGAGAGCATAAAACATAAAATAGATATACAAAGAGATTTTCCCCTGGATCCTAAAACCGGGACTACCAGATTGATTTTTCATTATATTCTTTTCAATGTTACAATACATATATATACATGTTGAAGCATTCATAAACTTCATCCATTAACTCTGGATTAGAAGATAACCGTAGTTCCTTTGCCCAGATCTACAAAAATACCATGGACAAAAAACCATCATGCCCAAAACCATGTGCAAAAACTATACACAAAACCATTTTGGTAGGTTTTCCCACCTAATATAGGGTCCAAAAAAAAATTTCCCCGTGGCGCTATCCCAGACCCCATAGAGGGGGACTACCACCCCCTCGCTCATGGGGCTAGTCATGGAAAGAATATAACACACACCCAACATTCTCCCACTTATTGTTTTCTTTCCACTGGAAGCCACAAGAGAGCTTAGTCATTGGTCCAGCCCTACAACGCCCATTGTTTCTCTACACCAAGAGAAATTCTCAATGCATCTGCAGTATTATTCAAAGTGTCCACCTTTACCAGCAACACCTTTTTGTCCTCAACCATATCCCTTACAAAGTGATACTGAACAACAATCTACTTTGTCTTTGAATGATAAGCAGGGTTCTTTGCCAAGAAAATTGCACTTTGGCTATTACAGTCTATCCTTATAGCTCATTGTACCAACCCCATACTTGAATACAATCTCTGCAACCAAACTGCTTCCTTACTTGCATGAGTGGTTGACATGTATTCTACCTCTGTAGTTGAAAGTGCCACTACAGGTTGTCTCTTAATCATCCAACTGACTGCACCTCCAAACAGGTTAAATACATACCCACTTGTAGATCTTCTCTGATCCAGATCTCTAGCCCAGTTTGCATCATCAAATCCACAGATGTCCAAAACTCTATTCAATACTGGTCTTGCTTGGTAGCACATACCATAATTGCTAGTGCCACACAAATACATGAAAACTCGCTTCATTATTGCCCAATGCTCCTTCCTTGGTTTTGGCATAAACCTGCTCAATACTCCCACAACATGTGCAATGTCTGGTCCAGTGCAAACCATTGCATACATCAGGCCACCAACTACACTTGCGTATGGAACACGGGACATGCCCTCTTCCTCTTCTTGTGTCTTGGGACACTTTTCAATAGATAACTTTACACCTACAGGAATAGGAACCTTCACCGGTTTAGTATCTCCAATATTAAACCTCTGCAATATTGTCTCGACATACTTCCTCTGGTTTAACCAGAGCTTCCTTTTTTCCCATTCTAATTTAATTTCCAATCCCAAAATATAGTTTGCAGCACAAGGATATTTCATGTTGAATTTGGAGGACAATTGGGTCTTCAATTCCTGGATAATTTTTTTGTTATTTATAAATCAACAACATATCATCCAAATACAATACCAAATAAATAACACGGTCACCAATTAATTTAAAATACACATGGTGATTTGCTTTTCTTTTGGTGAACCCAAGTTGTATATATGTATCAAATTTATGACACCACATCATTGGTGACTGTTTTAACTCATACAAAGAATTTTTTAACCTGCATACAAGTTCTTTCTTACCCTTCATTACAAAGCCCTCAGGTTTCTTCATGTAGATCTCTTCTTCCAGATCCCCGTAGAGAAATGTTGTCTTCACATCCATCTGTTCTACCTAAAAATCAAAAGCAATAGCAACAGATAAAAGTAATCTAATAGAAGCTACCTTGACAACAGGAGAAAAAATATCACCAAAATCAATTCTCGGCACCTGGGAATAACCTTTTGCTACTAATCAAGCTTTGTACTTCTCCATCTTTCCTTTTGCATTCATCTTCTTCTTAAACACCCATTTGCTACCAATGGGTTTCCTTCCAGTCAAAAACTCCACCAGATCCCAAACCTCATTTTTGTGAAAATATGTCATTTCATTAACCATGGCCTCTTTCCAGAGTTTGCCATCCTCTGAATCTACTACTTCCCCGACAGTTCTGGGATCATCATCAATAATAAATAAATAAAATTTTGAACAGAAAGCAGCTAGACTATACTTTTCTGGCTGCCTTTTTTCTCGAACTGATCTTCTCACAACTAGAGTTTGTGGCTCTCCATCTTTTGATTCCTCTTCTGTTGTAAAGTTTGATTCCTCCTCCTTTAGCTCAAATTCTATCTTCTCGTGTTCCTTTGGTAGGAATTCATGTTTAATAACATCTTTCACCTCTCTAAACACAACCTTCCTTATTTATGGGTTCCAAAGCTTATAACATTTTAAACCATCCTTATACCCAATAAAGATGCACCTTTCATGTTTAGTATCCAACTTGGTTCTTTTCTCCTTTGGAACATGTACATATGCACCACATTCAAATACCCTCAGATGTGAAATAGAGGGTTTCTTAACAGTCCATACCTCTTGTGGAGTCTTATCCTCCAATGTTGATGAAGGTGATCTGTTGACCAAGTAACATGCAATCTCCACTGCCTCTGCCCAGAATTCCTTTCCTAACCCGACACCACTGAGCATCTTTCTTGCCTTTTCCATCAACGTCCTATTCATTCTTTCTGCAACTCCATCTTGTTGAGGTGTGTATGGAGTAGTGTTGTCTAGATAAATCCTCTCTACAGACAGAGATGATCCCCCTAGCCCCATGAGTGGGACTAGAAACCAACATGATAATCTATGAGACACTTTCCTAAATTACAATCAAAATGAGAGAAGAGGAAGGAAACCTACCTCGTTCTGATGTTATAACGCACTCCTTTGTTGAAGATCTTGATCGCTTGCTTCTCAGGCTCAGCGCTACTGCTCACATCATTTGAATACCTACACAAGAGGCAAAAGACACAACAAAGCATATAAGTGCAACAAGCACAATCAAATGTAATCCACTTAACATATCAAGGAGCATTAAGATAAATGATGTATTCACACAAGCATTTATGAAAAGAGAACCAACAGTTGTATATATTAATGAATAAAAGTGGAAGCATACAGCCTAGGCCTTGATGTTAGTAATTCCTCCTTGAGCGAATGTCCAAGTCTGAGCTCAATCTCTCCAAGCACTCCTTCTCCAAGCCAAATTATCAAAGACCATCCATTTGGGAATGGAAGACGATGAATATATAGGTAGGGAAAGGGAGTTAGGATTTCTCCAAAGACAGGGGAAGGCCCTCATTTCAAGGAGGAAGCTCATAGGGATAAGATCAAAGGGAAATATTGGGAGAATTCGACCACATCCACAATGAACAACCTACATCTCGTTGTTCTAGAAGACTCTAGATCACGAAGCTTCTTATCCTATTTGGGAAAAATTTCCTTTTAGGGATCAACGCGAGTATCCAAGTAAAAACCGCGCTGATAGCGCGATGCTAGAATGGTGCAACCTGCCATCAACACGAGTTGGCAGTGTCAGAGTCGCGTTGACACTGAAATTAGGGTTTTCAACTCACTTCTTTAAGGAAGGCTCAAGGCATGTTTTTATTAAGTCTTCAGAGAGGATCTGGACTATGTATAATTGCCAAGTTTTGGGCACTCCGGGGTATGACACAGGGAAGTGCAGGAGGTGTGAAAAAATATTGTGTAACAGATGCCCCCTAAAGCATGAAGGCAGAATAGAGAGTGATGGATGAGATGCTTTACGAGATTTTGCAAGGACGAGAACAAACACTGTCAGGAGACCTACAAATCAAGGATGCATATACATATACATATCTGATATCAAAACATGAATCCACGGTATGGACGCAACCATCTAGATAGAAAGGACTATGTGAAAATATCCATGGTATGGGTGCAGCCATCCGAATGAAAAGGATCATCTGGAAGTCTAAGATCTAAGGTATGGACGCATCCACCCGATATAGAAGGATCAACATCATCATAAATACAAGGTCCCACAGTATGGTTGCAACCATTCGTATAGAGGAAACATGTATACAATCATGAACAATACATAACTCCACGCAGCCTGAGTTATATCAGACAAAATTCAGGGTCTTGCACTCCATCCCAACCCGATCAAAGTACGAATTCTAACATGTGAATGAATGTGTCAAAGTCGAACATGCTAGAAAACCACCTGATTATTGGCCAATGTAAACATGCGCTAGAGAAACCACCAATAATGACAATGCTCCTCAAGGTATGACAATACAATCCATGAATGTGAAAATGAAGTTGAAGTCGAATAGTCATGGAATCATCCAATCAAATGCTAATGATGAAAACTTGTCGTCGGATATGAAGAACTTGCCATTAAGGCATGCAAGCTCTAAGGTACTGAAAGGGGGACTCTAAATCATCCCCCTAGATAATGAGCTGAACTTGATAGGAAGTGACCTGCCGAAGGAGGGCCATAGTGATTCCCTCATCATCAACACGAAACAAGGAATAAAGTGGAATAAATGAGTATGATCCAAAACTGTAGCAAAAGGTCACACAATGTATAGGCAATAAACTACAGATAGGACTTCTCTTGAACATATTGTCTACACGACTTCGGAGTGTGGCAAAATTTGACTCAACATAAGACCAAGGGTCATGATGACGAAGTGATATAGTCATATGAGAGGCAAAAATGGATTACCCAAACCCAGGAGGATAAGTGACTGAGTGAGGATATCCAAAACCTGACATGAAAAGCAGATGAATGTCATGTTCAAAAGTGACATGCTGCATATACAAGAGATGTTTCACTTTAATTTTTCGCCACTATTTCTAGCGAATACCCCAATTATTTTTAATCACAAGCTTGAAGGGGATAGCATATGTTTGTCGTATAAGTTCATTCTTCGAATGAATCCATCCTAGTAAGTTTTACGAGCCCTAGGAAGGAGAAACTCAGTCTCGTCATGGTGACAGGTCTTTCATCGTTTATTTTTGTATGAGTCTGACAGAAGAATAACGCAATGTCTTTTTCATATTTAGAGAGTTTGAAAAAGAGACGAAAGAGAAAACCCCATCAAGTCCCCTTTCGTAATTTGTCTCTCGAAACCGAAAAGGTAAAAAACAATATTCGAGAGAACCTCTTGACCATGTCAACCAAGGTGTACCTTTTTCGTAAATAGTCAATCCCAACCGGAAAAAGGGCTAAACGTATACTGAGATGATGTCAATTCATTTAATTTAACGAGTTTGAAAAGACAACTACTCGACGATCTTTTCATATTTCGAGAGTCAGAAAAGAGCTTAAAGATGACTCCAGGGGGGTTCATTTTCCATTTATTTTTAACGAGTTCGAAAAAAAGATAAAACAAAAACTCGTTGAATTGGACAAAAATGATCACTGTTACTACCAAAAAGACCCTGTAACTACAAAAAAATAACCACACATCTTTGATATCGAGAAAAATAATAAAATATTGGCAAAAATGTGTTTAAAAAATTATAAATAGACCAAAAGTAAAAACATTTTTACCGTTTCACTTATAGTAAATTGGAGAGTTCATTTTACCCCATTTTCCTTGATTCTTCAGGCAAGCAGTGTGGGAGATCTAGGGCACCATTTTTCGTGTCATCAGCTGCAGGTAAGAGCTCTTCCTTTTCTCTTTCTTTTCATAATTATTTCATGCCATTTCATAGAAATTTTAGCTAGTTAAGGGGAGGATTTTCATTTTTAAAATCAAGGGCGACCAGCACGAGTCTGATCATCGGATCCGCGTTGATCGCCCCTGAGCCCAAAAGGCTCTCGCGCTGCCAGCGCAAAAACAATTCTGACAGTCATGTTGGATGCAGAGCGGAAAATAAAATGAAAAATCCTCTCCCTTGATCGGTTTTTTCAAGATTTTGATCCGTGGAAAGGCATCTAAATGATGTTTATGGGTTGTTTGCAAGAGATTTCGATAGACATGGCCATCGAATGGAAGGAAAGAGGCCACAAGGCAGAATATCACCAAGTTGCCCAAAGCATTGAATGTGTCAATGCTCTGAGGGGCTGCGGATTATTGAAGTTCTTCCGAACCCCGGGACTCAAAGCTCAAAATGAGCTGCTAGAATATCTGATTGGACTATGGCATGTCGATCATAAAATCTTCATCATTGGAGATTACGAGCTAGAGCTAGAAGTAGCTGATATCTACTTCATCACTAGATCATTCATAAGAGGGGAGAGAGTCCAACTCTTCGGAGCTCGTACTAGAGGAGAGAGAACCAACACCTTGATCAGAAGTCATTGCTCGGGTGCAGAGACAACTGTGAGCGGGAAGGTGAAGATAACAACCATCAAAAACCTTCCCTTGAGGAATATTCTACACACCATGGCCCATATAGCTGGGGCATAGGCGTTGCATGAGGCAACGAAATCACAATTCCAATATGTCGTGGATTGTCTTGCTCCAACAATGTTCAACTGGTGCGAAGGACTGCTGGTCAACATGAAGAGACAGCTGACCAAAGGCAAGTTGGAAACTTGAAGCAGTTCGACTTTGGATCGATTTTGGTCACTTTCTTTTTGGAGCGTGTGCCCCTATTTCAATACCAGTGGGTAGAGGTGGATTATCCAACTCCAAAAGATCCGAGGCTGCTCAAATGGAGTGAGATCATGCCTTGAGGGGGAGGAGGCCAGCGGATGCATTTCCCTCCGCCGTTATTTGGTTGGCTACATCAACAACTAATCGTCGTGGATGACTATCACTATGTGGGCACAAACTTCAAAGGAGATCCAGATCTTCCTCTACCACTGGGTGCATAATGGACCGATGCAGGTAAAACTTTTTTTTTGGAATTTTTCAAGTTTTATGATTTTTTTTGTTTGAAGTGTATCTGAGAGTTTACTTGTGATAATTTTGTAGATGTAGGACTAGAAAGGCCTCCTGGCATGTCACCAATAGCACGACAAGTAGCACATTAGATAGAAGATGCTCCATACGAGGAAGGAGCAGATCCTATGGTAGAAATGGAATAAAATCTGGAAGTGATTACTTGAGGGATTCCAGAATATGCAACTATAGATGACGTGCCACTATGATACCAGAGGCATACAGTAGGAGTGTCTGCGAGACTGCGTCGATTATTAGGCCGAGTGATCAGAGCGGTCTCCTTCCTCTTCTCTCATTTTGATTGTAATTTAGGAAAGTGTCCCTAATGGAGTTGCCATTTGTTATCTAGGTAAATCCTCTTTACAGACAGAGACAATCCCTCTAGCCTAATGAGTGGGACTAGAAACCAACGTTACAATCTGCGAGACACTTTCCTAAATTACAATCGAAATGAGAGAAGAGGAAGGAGACCTACTTCGTTTTGATGTTATAACGCACTCCTTTGTTGAAGATCTTGATCGCTTACTTCTCATGCTCAACCCTACTACTCACAACGTTTGAATATCTGCACAAGAGGCCAAAGACACAACAAAGCATACAAGTGCAACAAACATAATCGAATCTAATCCGCTTAACAGATCAAGGAGCATTAATATAAATGATGTATTCACATGAGAATTTATGGAAAGTGAACCAATTGTTATATATATTAATGAATAAAAGAGGAAGCATACAACCTAAGCCTTGATGTTAGTAAGCCCTACTTGAGTGAATGTCCAATTCCAACCTCAAGCTCTCCAAGCACTCCTTCTCCAAGCCAAAGTGAATAGCATGTAAGCACCATCTCAACATAAGGGTGCAAATAATCAGAAACCAACCATTTGGGAATGGAAGAGGATGAATATATAGGCAGGGAGAGGGAGTTAGGATCTCTCCAAATATATGGGAAGGCCCTCATCTCAAGGAGGAAGCTCATAAGGATAACATCAAAGGGAAATATTGGAAGAATCTGACCACATCCACAATGAAAAACCTCCAACTCGTTGTTCTAGAAGCCTCTAGATCACGAAGTTTCTTGTCCTCTTTGGGAAAACTTGTCTTTTAGGGATCAGCGGGAGTATCCAATTAAAAACCACGCTGACAACGCGATGCTGCTATGGTGCAACCTGCCATCAGCACGAGTTGGCAGTGTCAGAGTTGCACTGACCCTGAAATTAGGGTTTTGAGCTCACTTCTTCAGGGAAGGCTCAAGGCATGTTTTCATTAAGTCTTCAAGGAAGGTCTGGACTGCATATTAGGATGGGTACACTGTATAGTTTCCAAGTTTTGGGAACTTCGGGGTATGACACAGAGAAGTGCAGGAGGTGTGACAAAATATTGTGTAACAAGTTGTCTTTTGTTGTATTATACCACACTTCCTATAGAACTCTTCAAATTCCTTCTTACAAAACTCTCCACCGTTAACTATCCTCAAAACCTTTATCTTCTTCTCTATCTGGTTTTCCACCAGTGTCTTAAATTCTTTAAACCTATCAAAGACTTCAAATTTCTTCCCGATGAAATATATCCATGTATTCCTTGAGAAATCATCTATAAATGATATTTAGTACACAAAATTACTCAATGATGGAACTGACACAGGTCCAAACACATCACTGTGCACAAGCTATAATATTCGATTCTCCCTCTTAGCACCAGAGGGGAAACTCACCTAATTTTGTTTCCCATATACACAATTTTCACAGAAATCAAAATCCAGAGAGAAATTAAACATACCTTCTACCAAACCATTACCATGAAGTATTCGAAGATCCTTCTCTCCAATATGTCCAAGCCTTTGATGCCATAGCATGGTCTTTTCTCTAGAGACAACTATATTTTCTGCTCCACTTTCAAGAAACACAAAACTGTTGCACCCATCAATAACAGTGCCACCCTGAAGCTTGTACAGAGTTCCAATTTGAGCTCCCTGCATCAATACTAGTGCTCCCCGAACCATCTTGTAGGTATATTTCTCGAACACTGTTTTTATACATGCATCATCAAGCTTACTTACAAAAATCAGATTTCTGGCCAATGCAGTAATATGCAGAACACCAAGAAGTGTTCTAATCCTTCCACCTTGCAACTTCAAATTGACTTTTCCACGACCGATGATTTTAGCCTTCATGTCATCCCCTAAGAAGACATTACCACCATCATATTTATCATACTCGCAAAACCACTCCCTATGGGGAGTGAAGTGAAAGAATGCACCTGAGTCAATCAACCATGCCTCATGATCTACATGTGTACTTGAAGAAGAAGCCAAGTGCTCATCCCCACCTTCATTTGAGGTGGTTTTCACCTCTGTATAAGGAGCATCATCAGATCACTTTCTTTTCTCATGAACTTTAGATCTACAGTCTTTTTTGAAGTGTCATTCCTTTCCGCCTTTCTAGCACACCTTTAGAGGTTTTCCTAGAGATTTAGATCTCCCTTTTGATTTAAATCTCCCACTTGAGGATTTATTTTTGTTTATGTTCTATGACCGCCCTCGTCCAGACAAGGCATCACCATTCTGAACCTCCATATTTTTCCCTCTCATCTCCTCCGACAGCAAGGATGAGACTATTTCATCAAATTGCAAGGCAGTCACATTGCTACCTATTGCAAAAACCAGACTATCCCACGAATATGGTAGAGAACACAACAAACTGATGCACTTATCTTCTTCTAAATTTTTTGTATCAACAGAAAACAACTGGCTTACCACAGTATTAAAGACGTTCAGATGCTCTGTCACCGAGTCTCCATCCTTCATCCTTATGTTATACAGTTTTCCCGTAGGAACAGTTTATTCACCAGAGACTTAGATTGGTACAAAGTCCCTAACTTGTCCCACAAATCCTTCGATGAAGCTTCCCCTGATACATTCAACAACACTGAATCTGAGATACACAGCTGCATTGTTCTCTTTGCCTTCCAAAGCAACTTCTTCCAGTGTTCATTGGACATTGTTGTTGGTTTAGTACCCGGATCTACCACGATACATTAATATTTATCCACTAGCAGATCCTCCATCTTGAGTTTCCTCAACTCAAAACTCTAACCATTATATTTCTCGATCTCTATCTTTCCACTACTCTTCATCTTCTTTCACCTCAAGAATCGATCCCACAGATCTCCCACTGAACATGCTCTACCACAGGCCCAAGCAAAACCCCTCAGCAACAAAGGTGTCCCCTTGAAGCCAAAATAGATCTGATACCAAATGTAGGTTTTAACCCGGTACATAAATTACCCGCATACGAATTCTAAAAAAATAGAAAATAAACAATGGCAAGAGCATAAAACATAAAACATATATACACAGAGATTTTCCCCTGGATCCCAAAACTAGGACTACCATTATATTCCTTTCAATGTTACAATACACATATATACATGTTGAAGCATCCATAAACCCCAATCCATTAACCCTTGATTAGAACATAACCGTAGTTCCCTTGACCGGATCTACAAAAATACCATGGACAAAAAACCATCATTCCCAAAACCATGTGCGAAAACATGCACAAAACCATAAGTAAGTTCACCCACCTAATATAGGGTCCAAAAAAAAACCCTTGAGGTGATGCCCTAGACCCTGTAGAGGGGGGCTACCTCCCCCCTCAAACCCCCTAACAGAGGGGATGTTATAGTGGCTACAACCACCCTCCAAAATTTTGGCCTGCACCCAATTTTGGAGCCTCCCTTTAGAGTTTCACTTAATGACTGCATGCACTCGGATTCACTCCATGAGCTTGTGTGAGTCTTCACACCCACCTTGCTTGATCATTCCACCCAAGCATTTGCATGTTGATGTCATTGTCATGCTTGCGACCGAGTTCTGGTCATACTTAAGGTCTTTGCTTCGTGTGTTCATGTTGTGTTCACTATGTAAACATTTGTCGCACTCATGCACGGAGTCACATACATTGTCATGCAAGCGTTGTCACAGTCAACTAATGATCAACCATAAGTTTTGTGCTTGTCGCTTACACCATCGGTCAATCATGTTCAGCATGTGTGTCTAGATGGCTTGAGTCGTCTCGTTTTCTAATCATGTAAGTGTGAGCGTGCAAAGTTACATATGCATCTTTCGCTTGTTCACACACTTAATCGTTTTATTGAAGTTCTGACGACCAGATCCCCCTCTGACAACCGGACCATCACCCCGCCATTGACTCAATCAATTGTTACCCAGAACAATGTAGAAGCACCAAGCAAGCCATTTAAAGTTGCGTTGTCCGCAACCAAATCAATCAACCTTCATGCTGGTCAACTGGAGAGTTTGACTCGGCAGCCACCCCGGGACTGACTCCCCTCAAAAATTGTGCAGAGGCTACAGACCTTACCCGCTCCGCTGACTAAGAAAATTTCACAGACATGCTGGATAGACACCCAATGCCATTCCCTGTCTCCCTCAAAAAATTGCGCAATTTTTCCAGCCATCCCTCCCGACAGTCGACCAGCTGCTCACCCAGAAAATTATGCAATTTTCATGAGCAAGCCCTCTGCTGCCCAGCACTCCGCTCAGCTTAGAAATTGTGCAGAGGTGACCACCAGGCCAGCCTCCTAGCATCAGCATAGTTTTTCCTGCCAGCAGGTCCTAGCAGCCGACTGACAGTTCCCTCAGGAATTGCGCAGTTTTTGCTGCCAGTGACCCAGCAGGTGATTGCCAGTTCCCCTCAAGAATTGCGCAGTTTTTGCTGCAAGTGAACCAGCAGCTGACTACCAGTTCCCCTCAAGAATTGCACACTTTTTTCTTCCAGTGACCCAGCAGTTGACTATTAGTTCCCTTTAGGAATTGCACAGTTTTCGTTGTCAGGCTCCCGCTGCTCGCTCGTTCTGGAAACTGCGCAGATTTTTCCTGCCCAGTCTCCCCGCAGCCTGGACTGTTCCTCCAAAAAACTGCACAGTTTTTTCCTCCAGTTGAGCTAGATCCCCTGGACAGTGACTGTCGATCCAAATTGCCCATCTTCATCACCCAATGACTCCTGCGCAGTTTTCATCAGCAGTTCCTAGAGCCTCCATCCCATCTCACAACCTTGTCTCCGCTCCCGGTCACCTGCATCTGAAATGATCATGCATCATGGTAGAATAGGAGGTTTATAGATTTGATGTCATCTCGTCATGAGATTACAGACACAAGTACACAAACAAACATGGAGCGACGACATATGCGATGAACAAAAGGGGTACATGTAGAAGAACAGGTTCACCAACAGACGAACAGACGATGTATGCAAAGAGATGTGCTCACGAATGGATGATCATGCAAAGATGTGTTTGCGGACGAACGAATGAGCAAACATGCAAGATGTGTTCACGGACGGACGAACGAACAAACATGCACATTTCATAAACGGACGAACCTGTCAAGCTTACCAAGATACAAGCAAGGAGCAATGTGTGAATGCAACATCAAGTGAACCAACGACCATCAAAGACTCCGTGCACTTTTCCATGTGGAAGTGAAGCTGTGACACACCATGAAGACATCCATCACCCAGCAGCACCGCAGCTCAACATGTACACCATCAGCAGCACGAATGTACCAACACTGTCATGCTGAGTCTTGTCATGAGTCATGTTGTCCACATCTCTACTGTGGGCCATACCGTCAATCAATGTAATGTAACATGGAAGTCCAAGAGACCCACTTGTTGTATGAAGAGTCATGTAAAGTCGAAAAGTGATGGAAGTCAAACAGTCATGAGAGTAATCGAACAACCACAAGGGTCAGTTTCACCCTTGGCTATAAATAACCCCTCATTTGTACATGCAAAGGACTTTTCATCTCAGCTCTTCCCACATAGCCTTGAGAGTTTGTAATATTTTATTTGAGGAGTAAGTAGTGGCTCCACCACCCCTCATACGGGGTTAGTGATGTATGGTGTAATGATGTGTCTTCGAACTTCTGCTTAATTCAGAAGCCTTCTAACAGGCCAACACATTTTCACACATGTATTGTAACTGTTGTAAGACTACTCTTGAACACTTGTAATGCATGTTGCTTTAACCTGTGTTTAACACTTGAACTAATTCACTTGTTGTAATACATATATGTTAATGAAAATGTGTTGTATATGTTGTTAACGTTGTCTCACCCGTGTAGACTACTCTCCCAGACATCAGACAGACCTTTCACATAAAACTTGCTATAACAACCGTTGCACTCACGCGGACTAATTTGTTGAGTGTTATACGTGTTATCTTCCCTTGTGTGTTGTGACTGCTGCATCCGTGTGGACTGTTCCATCAAAAGTTGTGCATGTCCTATTGTGTTGTGTGTTCCTAGCAGAGTTGGGACTTCTCCCAACCGACTTGGGACTCACTCCCACCCTCTCCCTCTACGGTGAAAGAACCATTGACACAAGTGACACTTACAATCACCAGGCACGTGAACCTCACTTCTCGAAAGACAAAGTAGACCACTCTCATGTGCTGACAAGTAAGAGTTGAGGAAAATATTTAAGATAATGGCAACTGGACCATCATACCAGATGGGACTCCCACACCAAACAGTGTGAGGTCTATTTGGGACTTCATACCGAGGTGATCCCCTGAATGTTGGCAGGTCCAACACCATCAACATTTCTGGCACTAGAAGGAGGGCAACCAGTTGTATATGGATGAACATCCTCTCACACTCACTCATCAACCATCTAGTCAAGGCAGTAACTCACACTCCCTCTCACCTACGCATGACTCTGCAGTTGGTTACTTCTCACCTCCCAAGACTGAACACGAAATTCCGTATCATCACCTTCGCTCTGTCCATCCCATCACTTTCTAGTTTACCAAAGCAATCAGACTGATCCCAGGCATACAACATCTTCCATACACATTAAGGAAGCTAAAGGCCACTCCCACATGGGTTGTTATATCATCAGTTGAAGAAGCAATTCCTGCCACACTTGAAGGTTTGGCAGAAGCTATTGAAGATGAAGAGGAGCCTCTGGTCTTCTGACAAGGTGAACGAGACACCCTTGTGATATTGGGATCAGAATCTAGTACAGGAGGCAGAGGGGAAGGCAGCAGAGGAGGTGGAGGCGAAGATGAACCAATGGACTCAGAGCCGGAACCGTCAGATTCTGAAAGAGAGGAGGAGGACGAAGAAGAAGAAGAGATGGCTGACCCAAATCTGGAATGGATGACTCAGGGACCATTGGCTCTCTCGATTTTTTTGCACAATATGCCGAAGCGAGTGGAGAGAATGAACATCAAGTTCAACCCTAACAGCACGGTGAAGGCAAAAGACCATTTGGATAACTTCTACCTGCAGTTGCAGACCCTTGAGGTACGACATGACGACGTAGCTTGTAGATTGTTTCCATGTACCTTGGATGGTCACATAGCTGCATGGTATCACAGCCTTCCACCAAACTCCATATAGAACTAGGGTGCATTCAAACGCATGTTCCTTGAAAAGTTTGTTGATGACAAGACCCCAGTTATGTTACTCAAAGAATTGGGAAGCCTGAAGATGGAGGGAAAAGAAAAGGTAAAAGACTTCAATCAGAGGTTTACACACATATTGAATAAATTTGCAGTGGACACCAAACCTCATGACTCCATCACTGTTGATTACTACACGTCTACACTATCGACCAGCATTGTGCAGTTCGTCAAGCGAGCTGTGAAACCAACACTTTTGGAAAACAGCGAAGAGGCTATTGTTGTAGAGAAAGACCTACACGCGATTGGAGTCATCAAGGATCATGAACCAGCAAAGGACTCCAAAGATTCAAGCAGGAAGTCCCAAGCGATGACGAGCAAAGGTAGAGACAAGGTGTTGGGATGGGCTCCCCTAGGTCATTTTTGGGGCGAAAGCCCAAGTTTTGATGTAAAAAGATGTGAAGTATCTGCAAATTGTGGACACGAAGCGCGGAGTTAGTTAAGAGTCAAAAAGGGTTTTTACCCTCATTCATGTAAACTTGAGTCGGTTTTTGAAAATCAACCCATGGTCCGTGGACCATGGGATTGTATAAATAGGTGTGTCTTAGAGAGTCTAAGGCAGATAGATAGAGATAGAAGTCTTTTGTCTATGGGTACGACAGAAGAAGTCTAGAGGGTTAGCGCAAGAAAGTAAGAAGAAAGGTTTTGTAGCTGATTCTGCAGAGGCCTAGAGTAGTGTCCACAACTGAGTGCGTGGACCCCTATAGCTAAGTGCATAGGGAAGTATTGAGTCTGTAAACCTATACTGAAGATCAATAAAGAATACTTTTGCAGAAAGTCTTGTGTTTTATCTCTTTACTTCTGTTATGTATGATTGTGATATATGTTGTGATGAAATGATGTTTTTATAAAATAATTTTGTATTGATGCGTGAATTTACTTGCTCCGTCTTATTATCTGAATGCAATTAATGTTAAGTGATTACATGAAGATCATAACACTTTTTTATAAAGTTATCGAACAAGGTCTGAGTAAATGTTGATCTAAGGGTAATCTATGGTGCACGTAAGTAGCTAATTTTCCTGTTCAGGGTTCGCAAAAGCCAGTGGTATACATTCTCGGAGGTCTAGAGGCCGATTGAGGGGAGTTATAGCACTAAGCCTTAAGGGCTTAGAAATCTGCATGAAGGCAAATCTAGGTCAAAGAAAGACATCACACTAATCTCTGAATGCAAAAAACTTGGTTCCAGCATCCCCCCATACTGCTTCGGGTGAGACTTCAGTTCGTGCTATGTGGATTGATGTTGAAAGGGACAGTAGTGTAGGGATTTGTTTAGCGCAACTAACTCTAAACCTGGGTCAAGACCCACTAAGCCAACAAATGGTTCTATTACCGGGACCGGGATCTGCATAAAGAGATGTGTGATGTTGCATCACTGGAATCCGACCAAGAAGGAAATTGAGAAGTGGTTGGATAGAAAGATCCACGAATTTACGGCGCAGGAAAACAAGAATCTGTGCCTAACAGAAGAACAGTGGTTGGACATATACTTGAACACATAAATACACGAAATTTTCTTCTGCACCTTCCCTATTGAACTATAAGAGTGGATAGCTAAACTTGTAAACGACCAAGGAAGGTGGAGGCTTGACAGTCCAATAGTGTGGACTTCGGAGCTAGTGTAGAGGTTGGAAGCTTCTGCAGATAAGATTGTGCACGTTGTTGACCATTGGCTTGATCAGGTTATAGGAGGATTTGTTACAGAGTTCGTGGTTGATACCTCAGTCAATTACAACGAAGCGGAGCAACACTTCTTCAAGGGACCACGAGGTAAGTATTTGAGGTCTTTGAATACCTGGATTAAGATGCTCTTGTGTGAAAAATGGGTTATGCCATTGCCTTGATGTTTGGATCTACGCGAAGTAGAAGGAGCTTTAGAAACAAAGAAAAAGCAGGTCCTGAATATACCTTGTTGATTGGACCTCGTTCAAGTGACGATGAAGGAGCGGTGCAGGGCTCACCATGAAGCATTGTCCAATTGATAAGGCAGGGTTTTCTGCAGATACATCATCCATCCACAACACCTCCACCTTCACCTCCACAACCTACACCTTCATCCACTCCACCACCACCACCACCACCACCACCGCCATTCGACATGTAGAATACCATGAAGTTTCCAGTTTTCAAGGGCTTAGGAAGTGAGGATCTGGATCAGTTTTGGTTTGTTGTGAAGGTTGTATGGATAGCACAACATATTACAAATGATAATATAAAGAAGGCACAGTTGGTTACCACTCTGCAGGATCACGCGCTAACATGGTACGTTAAGTACTGCACTGATAATCCGTTGGCGTCATTAGTAGATACTCAGACCGCTTTGAACAAAGAATTCGGTAAGCCTAAGTCTGACTTGCAATTAGTAATTGGATTTAAGGAAATCACGATGAGGGCCGGAAAAATGCCCTAGGAGCTAGATCAAAGACTAAAGTGCGTGATCTGTGAAGCTAATATGCATCTCACAGATAGCCAGCACTGCGAGTAGTTTTTAGCCTTACTCCTGCCCCACCTAAGGATTGATTTATCACAGCAAAAGATAGGAACTCAGGCGGAAGCTCTGGAAATTGTGATGAGATTGCATGAAACACCTATTCAGGACATGTCTTTGGGATTCCAACAAATTCACTCGCAGTTGTAGAACCTCTATTTTGAGTTGCAGAGCTTGAAAAAAGAAAAGGAGGCAAGGACAGAGCTGCATGAAGAAGTCTGGTGCCTCAAGTGTAAGGGCCAGGGGCATGATAAGGATCATTTCCCTGTTTTCACAAATTATATCACAAGGTGGGGCCGATGACCCTGAGGCAGGAAGCTCCAACAAGACCAAGTATGGGCCCACGCTATGGTGCACTATTTGTCAGGTGGATGGAAAACTTGTAATGGATATCTGTCAGTTGCTGCAAGCATTTGTGCAAACACCACAACAATTGTTCTACGATTTCTGCAAATCGGTGGGCCACGATGAGCTCCACTACTGTAGCTATGAACTAATGATGGAGAGGATGCCTATGTATTGAATGCAAGCAGACACTTGACCTCCAGATCAAGGTGCTGGGGGAGCACGCAGAGAATATCAAGGGCGTGGATGCGGCCAATGAGGAGGAGGACCTGGTAGAGGTTGAGAACATGTCATTTGTTATAACTGCGGAACACCAGGGAACTACGCACGGGAGTGTATGAGTCAGACACTCCTGTCATGTAAATACTTCACTAAATTTGACCACACATTTGAAGAATGCCCTGTGTTGATAGCGAAGATGCAGGAGAAGAAGGTGCAACCTGAGAATCCTACCTAGAACTTGCAGATGATGAGGGATGAGCCCCACGAGGAAGATCCAAATGTGAATAGCGTGCTGAGAAGTGGAGTAACGACTGGTGATGATAAAGGAAAACAACCTAAAAAAAGTGGGTAGGTCCGCAAGGTCCCAGAAAAGGAGAGTGGTTTTGATCTGGAGTGTGTGAAGGAAACACTTATGGAAGCGAAGAAAATCTTCACTGAGGCCTCTATCTCAGGAAGACAGGACAACCTGCAAGAAAATGCCATGCCTACAGAGGTTGACCCCTCTGTGCTTACTACCTTCTTCGAGACTTGTATGAAACTGTTGTGCGATAGAAACACTGTGAAAGGATACAAGAATTGATAAACAAGTGTGCTGGTATGGAAAATGCTCCTGAGGGACACCGCGTAGTCCATGAGATGAGGCTCACCGCACAAATAGGGGACTATGAGATGGACCAGGTTATTCTAGATCTAGGGTCTGATGTGAAAGTTTTGCCTAAACAGATGTGGGAGAGAATGGGGAGACCCGCGCTACATTGGTCTCCGATTCAGTTGAGGATGACGAACCAAAAGAATATTTTCACTATGGGATGTCTGCACAGAGTTACCGTAGATATAGAAGGCGAAAGCACGCTGGCTGATTTTGAAGTGATATAAATTGTTGATGACGACAATCCATACCCCTCGCTCCTTGTAATTGACTGGGCTATTGATATGAATGGGGTAATCAATTTGAAGAAGTGGACAATGTCGTTTGAAAGGAAATCACTCTGTGTTGTAGTACCATTGGACCTTGCAGAAGGACCACACTATACTGAACCAGTCTGCGACTATGAGGAAAGTGATGATGATTTGGATCAAATCTACAAAATTACAGCACGAGACCAAGATTGGGTTAATCCAACAGCTAATGGACAGATTGCATGGGACCGCGAAAGCTCTTGTACCTCAGACTCAGATGAAGAATTGGAGCATTGGCAGAATAGGCTACATGAAGTATCTAGCTGCGCTACAATATGATGATTAAATCACTACACTGTGTGTCATCGGAGGTAAGAAATTTACCTTATTACAATGGTTTAATCGATGTAGATAAGTTTTTGGATGCTTTTGAAAGAGAAGTCCTGGAGGATCATCACTTTTAGGCGCTAGATTTGGCACTGCACGCTACACCCGCTCGATGGTGGGGTACGCACAAGGACAACTTTGATGAATGGCGCGATTACAGGAGGATGATGAGGATGTGATTTGGTCATCCTAAAGTGGTTAACTAAGAAATATGATGGGAGGAATGATCCGCGCAATCATTTAGCAAAGTGGACTAAAGTCTACGGAACAGAGCCACAACCAGAGTGGGTGCACTTATTCTGTCACACTCTGGATATAATCCCTATGAATTGGTACCTGGAAACAGAGCTCCGCCATGGCACCGCGGAGTGGGATATCTTAAGGGAAGGATTTTTTATGACCTTCAATTTTGAAGATGGATTCGAAAGAATTGATGAGGCGCTGTAGGAGGTTAAGGCAACGATCTTTAGAATTCCGCAGGATCCTTTGGAATTGGTTCAACCGGATTGGAGCACCCAGCGCCATGCACTAGAATGCTATAATGTGACTGCTGAAGGGGAGGATGAGGATCCAAGGAATATCAATATCCCAAAAATGGAAGGCCACCACGAGGTCGAAGGTCCGCAGATAGAGAACTCAGATATCACCGCACCGTTGAAGACTAGGCAAGTAAACATTGGTACTGAAGCAGAGCCAAAATTTGCAAAGATTAGGGATTATTGGGATGATGCCACAGTGGATAAGGTTGTTGAATTACTCCATGAATATCAGGATTTATTTCCTACAAAATTTTTGGACCTAAAAGGCATCATAGGCGACCTGGGTGTGATGAAGATTACCTTGAAACCAGATGCGAAGCCTATTAAGCAGAGTTCGTATCGCCTTAACCCCAAATGCAAAGAAAAAGTCTGCTTGGAATTGGACAAGATGCTTGAGGCAAGTATTATTGAACCAGTGGAGGAATTTGATTGGGTGAGCCCAATAGTAGTTCAGGAAAAGAATTAGAAGGGAGAAATAAGGATTTGTGTAGATCTAAGAAACCTTAACGATGCCTGCATTCATGATCCTTTCCCAACGTTTTCTACTAATGAGGTACTGGATAATGTTGGAGAACAGGAGGCCTACTCATTCACAGATGGGTTTTTTGGGTAACATCAAATTAAGATTGCGCTGAAAGATAGGAGCAAAATAACCTTCACAACAGAATGGGGTTGTTTTCAGTACACAATGATTCCATTCAGACTCAATAATGTGCTGATGGTATTCTCCTGCGTAGTCATCGTGGTGTTCAAGGAATTCATTCATAAATTCTTGGAGGTATACTTTAATGACTGGACAATGTTTGGTAAAGTAAAGCTCCATGTAGCCAATCTACACGTAATGTTGGATACATGCCGAAGATATCATATCGCACTGAACTTGGAAAAATGCCTGTTCTGTGTCCCTTTTGGAATTTTGTTGGGTCATGTGGTGTGCAAGCAATGACTAATGGTGGATCCTACCAAGATTGCAGTAATAGTCAATTTGGAGGGCCCAAGGAGTGTCAAATAGTTTCGCGCAACGCTAGGCCATACTGGGTATTATCGAAAGTTCATTAAGGCTTATGCTCAGATTACCGAGCCTATGGGGAAGCTATTAAAGAAGGACGCTACATTCTGTTGGGATGAAGAATGTCAGTGTAGTCTGGATGTATTGAAAGCAAAGATGGTCAACGCCGATCTTGGTCTTCCCGGATTGGAAGAAGGAATTCCATGTGCATGTTCATGCCTCGTGTATTGCATTAGGAGCAGTGCTGACATAGGCTAGCGAAGGAGAGATGGATCACCTAGTCAATAAGCCTATGTTGGGGGGGAAGATACGCAGATGGTTGTTGTTGTTTCAAGAATATGCCTTTGAGATAATTGTGAAGCCAAGAAGGTTGAATGCAGGCCCTGACCATTTGTCGTGAATTGAAATGAGGGAAGAGCCTACTAATTTGGAGGAAGGGTTGCCCGACGCGCAGCTCTTCGTAGTGCGCATAGAAGATAACCACTTTTCAGATATTATCCACTTTTTTACCACAGGGACGACTCCAGAGGGATACAACAGTCAGCATAAGAAAGAGTTGGTGGTACGCGCAGCCAATTTCTCCGTAATTGTAGGACATTTGTATAAGTTAGGATCGGATGAGATACTCCGATGATATGTGCCCAATTTTGAATGAAATAGCATCCTTGTTGAAGCTCATGGAGGAGTTGCGCTGCGGGAGGACATTATGAAGGAAAAGCAACAACGCAAAATATTTTGCGTGCGGGTTTGTGGTGGCCTACATTACATAAGGATACCAAAGCATATTGTAGGGTGTGTGATGGATGTAGGCAGAACATCACGAAGGGATAAGCTGCCTCTGAACCCTTAGGTTTCATTGCAGCCATTTGAGAAATGGGCAATCAACTTTGTAGGAACGATTCAGCCCCTAGGCAAGAAAATAGGTGTGCACTATATCATCACCACGACAAAGTATCTAACCAGATGGGTGAAGGCACAGCCTATGAGGGATTGTATAGGGGCTACAGCATCTAAATTCTTGTTTCAGTACATGTTAACCAGGTTCGGTTACCCAAAAGTGTTGATGAGTGATCGCAGTACACACTTCCTCAATGAAACTCTCAGCACGCTAATCGACGAGCTCCAAGTTTATCATCAAAAGAGTACACCATATCATCCTCAGGCTAATGGAACAGTTGAGGCCTTCAATAAGATATTCAAGAATGCACTGACAAAGATTTGCAACGTGCAACGGAATGATTGGGACATGCACATACCGATAGTATTATGGGCGTACAGGACTACTTGCAAAAAACTAATAGGTTAGACACCTTTCCGATTGGTCTATGGCGTAGAAGCTATGATGCCTATGGAATATATCGTGCCTAGTCTACGCATAGCAGCTTTCATAGGGATGGTGGACCGTGGAGCCTTGGAAGAACGGCTCGCGTAGTTGATGGAGCTCGAAGAGGACAAATTCTTGGCTGGATTTCATCAGCAAGTACAGAAGGAACGTGAAAAAGCATGGCACGATCGACACATCAAGCTGCGCATATTCAAGGTAAATTATTTGGTATTATTATATGATAGTAAGTTCGATAAGTTTCCAGGAAAGTTTCAAATGCACTGGTTGGGGCCATATGTCATCAAAGAAATCACAGATGGGGGCGTGGTTCAACTCGAAGAGCTGAATGAAGAACCTTTTCTGGGAAGGGTGAATGGGAGTCGGTTGAAGCCGTATGCAAGATATCTGGCTCAATGACTATATGGCGGTCGAACAGTCTTGATGCTCCAGGAAGCTATATGTGAATGCGGGACTATAAACTACACTGCCCAGTTTTGGGGACTACGCGACAAGGGGGCTGTTCGAAACAAGGTGATGTCACAGTACCAGAAGCTACGCAAAGGGAGCTGCGCTATGAAGGGAGATACCATGCAACACAACTAGAAAATGACCATTTGAGTCATTGTTCATGATTTGAAATCCAGGAGACTATTAACAGGAGCGGGTGGGCGGCAATTAAGGTTTAAATATTTGGATATCTACCACCAAATCAGCATTAATGGACGATTTTGGGGGGAACAATCGCATTTGAATTCAAATTCCCCTATAAATTACGCATGCCAGTCCAGTAGAGAACACTTTGCACCCTTAGAATTTTTAAGTTGTGCTGTCTGTCACTTATGAATCGTGATTTCTTTGAAGCTTTGATCGCAAGCCCTGCATTCGATAAATTTCCCGAGTTAGACAGGAAATTCATTTGCGACATCATGTCAGGACCAGGTCCTACTGAGACTACAAGCACTGGAGGAACTATCGCCTCTGAAGGAGCTGCTCTAGAGGTTGTGAGCATGGAGGCTCCAGCTCCTATGCCTACGGCGTTGAGGTCACCTAGGCCAAAGCCTACACCTGTGAGAGAGACCCAAAAGCCAAAGAAAGACAAGTAGAAGAGGCTGGTGCCAGTGTGCGAGTCGCCTAGGAAGCATTCTACTGCCTAGGTGCAGAAGAAGGATAAGCAACCTGAGAAGGTTGTAGACTTGGAGGCCAAAGAGGGCGCTAAATATATAGATGTAGAGCGCATGGAACCTATCAACAAGTTGTCAAAATACATCCCTCCGCGTGAAGGGAAGACGAAGGTCACTAAGGACCCAGACTCGGAGAAATTCATCATTCACACGCCCCTGTTGCCAGAGAAGATAACCTTCGAAGGTCTGCGCTTGGCACGCGTTCCCCTTTTAAAGATGGAATATTGGGACCTGGCTGACCATGAGAGGTTCCCCCACCTCGCGACGGAGAATTATATGAGGTGGGTGTATTACAAAGACTTAGGTGTCACTGAGTTAGATACAATTGAATGGATCTGCAGAGTAGAGAAAATTGGATTGCTGAACCTGCTGTGGGTGCCCCACTACCACCGCTCCAACATTAATACCACCTGTATATAGCAGTTGCTTACTCTAGTGCACGATGGGTGCTTATGGCTTGGCATGCCCATCCCCATCACAAACCATGGGCGACGACGCCAAGCCACAAGCACGATGGGCGACGACGCACTGCATATAGGTGTGACGGTGGAATTGAGACCACGGGAGCAACGCGCTCTTAGTTTAATTAGCGAGTAAAGCATGAACAACAAACAAATGTTCATCGAGAAGAAGGAGGCCCTAAAGGAAAGGGATATAATCCAGGCGCAGAATGCCCAGTTGGCGATAGCAGTTGCAGAGGTGTGTCGAACAGTGCCGGAGTTGCACATCCCTGAGGAAGCGCAACTAGAGGCCAAGATCCAGAAACTCGCTATGAAAATCACAAAGCTGGAACTCAAGTCACAGCCTTCAACTCCACCCAAGGTCAGGCAACAGCACAGAGTTGTCGTCAAGGAAGGGATAGCTACTGTGGATGTCACGGTTGCTGACTGTACAACTTTGTTTGAACAAGTGATGGAAGTGGTGACGACCCTGCAAGAAGATCCCACCCTACAGATATTGAGTACAGAGACCCACGAGCTCCAGCAGTAGTACGACGAATTAAGGGCGACGATGCACTCCATTGCTACAGCATAGTGCCTCACCAAGTTACAGGAGGGAAAGCATCTCCTTGCACAAGTGGAAGAAGCATAGGAAAAAGAGGAAATGCTTAAGGCATAGTTGGGTCCTTGGTTGGATGAAGCCTACCTAGTCTCGGCCAACATTCAGGAAAATTTGATGAACTTGCAGCTTACACAACAGAAGATCAAGCGAGTCAGCGAAGGACTAGCTATAGAGCAACTGGTCGAACAGGTGAAGCAAGAAGCCACGCAAAGCGCGGCTGAAGTAGCAGTTGTGCAGGTGGAGCTGGGGGATCTTCACAGCAAGATCACTACACCAACCGAGTGACTCAAGGGCGAGTCACAACCTTTGTTTTGGGGGCTCGTTGGGATGGGGTCCCCTGGGTCAGTTTTGGGGCAAAATCCCAAGTTTTGATGTAAAAAGATGTAAAGTCTCCGCAAATTGTGGACGCGGAGTGCGAAGTTAGTTAAGAGTCAAAAAGGGTTTTTACCCTCATTCATGTAAACTTGAGTCGGTTTTTGAAGATCTACCCATGGTCTGTGAACCATGGGATTATATAAATAGGTGTGTCTTAGAGAGTCTAATGCAGATAGATAGAGATAGAAGTATTTTTTCTATGGGTATGATGGAAGGAGTCTAGAGGGTTAGCACAAGAAAGTAAGAATACAGGCACTGTAGATGAGTGCATAGACGCCTAGAGTAGTGTCAATAGCTGAGTGCACAGACCCCTGCAGCTAAGTGCGTAGGGAAGTATTGAGTCTATAAACCTATACTGAAGATCAATAAAGAAGACTGTTGCAAAAATTCATGTGTTTTATCTCTTTACTTATGTTATGTATGATTGTGATATATGCTGTGATGAAATGATGTCTTTATAAAATAATGATGTATTGATGCGCGAATTTACTTGATCCATCTTATTATCTGAATGCAATTAATGTTAAGTGATTATGTGAAGATCATAACACTTTCTGTTAAAGTTATCGAACACTTAGGTAGATCTGAGTAAATGTTGATCTAAGGGTAATCTATGGTGTGCGTAAGTAGCTAATTTTCATGTTCAGGGTCTGTAAAAGCCAGTTGTAGACCTTCGCGGAGGTCTAGAGGCCGATTGAGGGGAGTTACAACGCTAAGCCTTAAGGGCTTAGAAATCTACGCGAAGGAAGATCTAGGTCATAGAAAGACATCACACTGATCTCTAGATGTGGAAACTTGGTTCCAACATCCCCCCATATTGCTTCGAGTGAGACTTCAGTTCGCTCTACGCGGATTGATGTCGGAAGGGCCAGTAGTGTACGGATTTGTTTGGCACAACTAACTCTAAACCTTGCTCAAGTCCCAGTAAGCCAACACAAGGAAGAAAATGATATTGAAACCCTCACTTGCCTCGTTAAGAACCTGAAAACAGAACTGTGCAAGCTTAAACAACAGAAAACAGACACATCTGTAAGCAGCCATCTGCCCAGATAGAGATAGGGAAGCAGCTCATCAGGCAGCAACCAGTACACTCCAAAAACTGCACAGGGCTCTGTGTTCAATGTTGAAAAGGGCACATATCCTGGGTTCTGTTCGTTCCCCGGAGAACATCACCCCAAGAACTCTTGTTCGGACTGGAAGTGAGTCACAAACTTAGTATAAAGCCATACATTAGATGCAGAAAACTATGTAGGAGAAACCGGATGACAAAGATGATGATGAAGATGTTGCATCTGATGAAGCATCAAGTTCTGGGCATGTGGTGAACACATATCAGTGCTCGCGAGCAATGCCGAAGACGAACACCGAGAAGAAGCCCCCAAGACAAAATGACCGTTACAATCTTAGGAGTAAAGGGGCTCCCCTTACACTTGGGGAAGTACAAGAAAATATGAGATTGCTGATGAGGAAGGCTGATCCACCAGCGACCCCGAAGCAGAAAACATAGAACAAGTCTGGTAACAAAGAGGTGGACAAGAGTACGTCCGTGAGCAGCAAACTGCAAAACACTCCGTCAGACAACACGAACATCAGTCCTACCCCGGACACCTCAGTGAGTATTCCACCTCTAGACTACAACATTGTAGATGACATGAAGAAAACTCAAGAAAACATCAGCGTTTTCGAGTTAGCCAAGATCTAGAGTCAGCAAGACATCCTGTTGTGTGCATTGGGACAGACAGCAATGGGCAGTGCAACCTCTACCAGCAAGGTAACAAGCACAGCTCCCAAATCACTTTCTACTATGCTCAACACACTCCGAATGGAAGAAGAAAACTCAAGTTTCCCTCCATTCCTGCTATCATTTGAAATCTTTAACTGCAATGTTCACAACTACTTGGTTGATTCTGGCACGGCATCCAACGTCATGGCACTCTCCATTGTTAAAAAGATCAATGCACAATGGAGCGAGACATCTGTGCGGATCATCCAACTTGATTGAACATTAGTACTAGCCATTGGTGAACTACGAGATGTGATCATCTGACTATCTCATGACGGTCGAGTCCACCAACGCATCAACATAGTTGTTGTTGACATACCAAAAGCATATGGTCTACTATTCAACAGAGACTGGTCCAACAAGCTGGACGGATATTTTTCTATAGATTGGTCGCACATGTGGCTTCCTTACAAGGGTAAATGAAACCAAATCGAGGTATTGTTCGAGAGGTATATGAAGCACAATGTCACTCCCTTAACTGTGAGAATTAACTGTTGGCCTTCGCAGAACTCATGTTTGGAAACTGCCTCCTGGAAACAACATTGGGATGTTATCTTGCACGGCCAGCCCCAACCCCACCAGACACGTAGTTGGGACTCCTTCCTTTCACAACTGATGGTAATGAAACATGTACAGTCCATTGTACCAATAGTAGCAGTAGTAATAGCACATCAAGCAATCTGTGTACAGACAAGTTGTGGACCATGTACTTTGACGGATCAAAAACACATGACGGTTCAGGAGTCGGGTGTGTCTTGATCGACCCATACAACAAGAAGCATCTAGTTTCAAGTCGCTTGGATTTCAAGTGCGCAAACAACGTTGTTGAGTATGAAGCACTTATGTTGGGCTTACAGAAAGCCATCAACCTCAACGTGGTCACGCTCAAAGTGAGATTGCATTTCATGGCCAATGTTGATGTCTTCAAAGATGCAGCGATAGATGATGACAAGCACAAGTGCTCCCTGCATGCAGAAGATGGTAACATGAAAGGCCACCATATCACAAAGAGTGTGGCAACATTAGAAAAGCTTTATGACTTGCAAGAACGTTTTCAGGGGCCAAGGAACAACAAGACCCATAGTTCCACCATGATGCACGAACTGATCAACCTGGGAACAGAACAAGATCTGAAGTTTGTCAATCTTGGTACATGTTGCACATAGCAAGAGCGACAAGCCTTTGTCTACTTGTTCAAATAGTACCGAGATGTGTTCATGTGGATGTATGATGATCTGAAAACCTATGACACACGAATCATCCAACATGTTATTCCGATCAAAGAAGGGGTCAAGCCATATTAGCAGAAGCTGAGGAAAGTACATCTGTCACTTGAACCCCTCATACAAAAAGATCTCACTAAGCTATTGGATGCATGGATCATATACAAAGTTCGTCATTCCACGTGGGTTTCAAACTGTGTTCTTGTACACAAAAAGTCCGAGGAAATCCACTTGTGTGTTGATTTCCGAAACATGAACCGCACCTCAGACAAATACAACTACCCCATGCCGCCTATGGCCCACATTCTACAAACAGTATCTGGGGCATGGATGTTTTCTCTTCTCAACAGTTTTTAGGATACAATCAGGTTCTGGTAGCAGAACCTAACAGACTTAAGACTACCTTCCATACCAAGTGGGGCACGTTCACTTATAGATGAATGTCGTTTGGGCTTGTAAATGCAGGCACAACCTTTCAGCATGCCATGGACATTACTTTTCGCGAACTCATCAAACAAAGCATAATGGTATACCTCAACGTTGTGACTATGTTCTCAAATAGTCGTGAGGACCACATATGTCATCTGAAGAAAATCTTTGAGCAATGTCGGAGATACGGGATCTCCTTCAATCCCAAAAAGAGCATATTTGCAGTGTCTGAGGGAAATATTCTTGGACACATTGTTGCCAAAAGTGAGATCAAGGTGGATCCGGACCGGGTTCAAACTATTACACAGATTCCTTACCCTAATAACAAGAAATCTATGCAGTCCTTCCTGGGCAAGATAAACTTCCTCGGTAAGTTTATCTCGGATTATGCACAGATAGTCAAGCCCATGCAAGACATGATCAATAAAGATGTAGTCTACAGCTAGGGCAAGAAGGAAAAGTATGCATTCACCCGAATCAAGCAAGCTATTGTAGAAGCGCCTGCACTCTACAACCCAGACTCAAGAAGGATTTCTTGCTATACACCTTCGCCTCCAATAATTCCCTCACTACAGTACTCACTTAGAAGGATGAAACAAACGATGAACGTTTCATCTCCTTCATGAGCGCAAGCATGCAAGGACCAGAACTCAACTACCCCGTCATTGATGTTGGGTTGTGTTATATTCTTTCAATGACTAGCCTATGTAGTTTACGGGTGGGTTAGAAGGGGGGTGGAGCCCCCCCTTCGTTGCATTGATTGTGTAGCGGGGGGGTCACACGGGGTTTGAGGGGGGCGGTTAGCCCCCCTCCACAGAGTCTAGGGCAACACCCCGAGTAAAAAAAATTTGGACACTATATTAGGTTGGGCGGACCTACCTATGCTTTTGTGCATGGTTTTCACACATGGTTTTGGACGCGATGGTTTTAAGTCCATGGTATTGGATTATTTAGTATGTATAAATATGTATTGTAACATTGAAAGGAACATAATGAAAAATCAAGCTGGTAGTCCCGATTTTGGGATCCACAGGAAAATATCTATGTATATGTGTTTTATGTGTTATGCTCTCGCATTTTTAGAATTCGTTTGTAGGTAATTTCTGTACGGGGTTAAAACCTACATTTGGTATCAGAGTTGTTTTGGCTTCAAGGGAACGCCTTTGTTGCTGAGGGGTTTCATTTGGGCTTGTGGTAGACCCTGTTCAGTGGGAGATATGCGAGATCGATTCTAGTGGTGAAAGAAGATGGTGAGCAGTGGAAAGATAGAGATTGAGAAACTTAATGGTCAGAGTTTTGAGCTATGGAAACTCAAGATGGAGGATCTGTTGGTGGATAAAGATCGGTGGATCATGGTAGATCTGGGTACTAAACCAACGGGATTGTCCGATGAAGAATGGAAGAAGTTGGATCGGAAGGCAAAGAGCACAATACGATTGTGTGTCTCAGATTCAGTATTGCTGAATGTATCAGGGGAAGCTACAGTGAAGGCTTTGTGGAACAAGTTAGGGAATTTGTAACAATCTAAGTCTCTGGTGAATAAACTATTCCTGCAGAAAAATTTGTATAACCTGAGGATAAAAGAGGGAGACTCGATGACAGAGCATCTGAACGCATTTTATACTATGGTAAGTCAGTTATTGTCTGTTGATATTAAAATTTCAAATGAAGATAAGTGCATCAGTTTCTTGTGCTCTCTACCAGATTCGTGGGATAGTCTGGTTATTGCAATAGGTAGCAATGCCACTGCCTTGCAATTTGATGAAATAGTCTCATCCTTGCTAACGGAGGAGATGAGATAGAAAAATATGGAGAGCCAGAATGGTGATGCCTTGTCTATACGAGGACAATCCCAGAACAAAAACAAAAATAAGTCATCGAGTGGGAAATCTAAATCTCCAGGAAAACCTGTAAAGGTGGTTTGTTGGAAATGCAGAAAGGAAAGGCACTACAAAAGGGACTATAAATCTAAAGCTCCTGACAAAGGAAAGGGATCTGATGATGCTCCTTCTGCAAAAGCAAAAACCACCTCAGATGAAGGTGGGGATGTGTACTTGGCTTTTTCAAGTACACATGTATATCATGAGGCATGGTTGATTGACTCAGGTGCATCCTTTCACTTCACTCCCCATAGAGAGTGGTTTTGCGAGTATGAGAAATATGATGGTGGTGATATCTTCTTGGGGGATGACATGAAGGCTGGAATTGTTGGTCGCAGAAAAGTAAAGTTGAAGTTGCAAGGTGGAAGAGTTAGAACACTTTCGGGTGTTCTACATATTTCTGCATTAGCCAGAAATCTGATTTTTGTAAGCAAGTTGGATGATGCAGGTGTAAAAATAGTGTTCGAGAAGGATACCTGCAAGATGGTTTGGGGAGCATTGGTATTGATGCAGGGAGTTCGAATTGGAACTCTGTACAATCTGCAAGGTAGCATTGTTGTTGATGGGTGCAACAGTTATGTGGTTCTTAAAAGTGGAGCAGAAAATCTAGTGGTATCTGGAGAGAAGACGATGATGTGGCATCAAAGGCTTGGACATATTGGAGAGAAGGGCCTTCGAATACTTCATGGTAAAGGTATGGTAGACGTTATGAGTAATAGCTCTCTGGATTTTTACTTCTCTGAAAATTGTGTATATGGGAAGCAGAATCGGGTGAGTTTCCCCTCTGATGGTAAGAGGGCAAAACAGATATTAGAGCTTGTGCACAGTGATGTGTTTGGACCTGTGAAGGTTCCATCACTGGGTAAGTCTATGTTCTATGTATCATTTAGAGATGAATTCTCAAGGAATACATGGATATATTTCCTTAAGAAAAAATTTGAAGACTTTGACAAGTTTAAAGAATTTAAGGCTCTGGTGGAAAACCAAACAGAGAAGAAGATAAAGGTGTTGAGGTCAGATAACGGTGGAGAGTTTTTCAACAAGGAATATGAAAAATTATGTAAGAAGTGTGGTATAGCATGGCAGAATAATACTCCATACACACCTGAGCAAAATGGAGTTGCAGAAAGAATGAAGAAGACATTGAGGGAAAGGGCAAGAAGCATGCTCAGTGGTGCCAGGTTAGGACAAGAATTCTGGGCAGAGGCGGTGGAGACAACATGTTACTTGGTCAACAGATCACCTTCATCAACGTTCGAGGATAAGACTCCATAAGAGGTATGGACTGGTAATAAACCCTCTCTTTCACATTTGACGATATTTGGATGTGATGCATATATACATGTTCCAAAGGAGAAAAGAACCAAGTTGGATACTAAATCTGAAAAGTGCATCTTTATTGGGTATAAGGATGGTTTAAAGGGTTATAAGCTTTGGAACCCAGTAACAAGAAAGGTTGTGTACAACTGAGATGCAGTGTTCATAGAGGTGAAAGATGTTATTAAACATGAAGTCCCATCAAAGGAACCTGAGAAGATAGAGTTTGAGCTAAAGGAGGAAGAATCAGACTCTACAGCAAAGGAGGAATCAGAAGATGAAGAGCCACAAACTCCGAGTGTGAGAAGATCAGTTCGAGAAAGAAGGCAGCCAGAAAGGTATATTCCATCTGCTTTCTATTCAATTTTTTCTTTATCTATTACTGATGATGATCCTAGAACTATGAAGGAAGAAGTAGATTCAGAGGATGCAAAACTCTGGAAAGAGGCCATGGTTGATGAAATGGCATATTTGCACAAAAAATGAGGCTTGGGATCTGGTGGAGTTGTTGGCTGGAAGGAAACCCATTGGCAGCAAATGGGTGTTCAAAAAGAAGACAAATGCAGAAGGAAAGGTGGAGAAATACAAATCTCAGTTGGTAGAAAAAGGTTATTCCCAGGTGTCGGGAATTAATTTTGGTGATATTTTTTCTCCTATTGCCAAGGTAGATTCTATTAGATTACTTCTATCTGTTGCTGCTGCTTTTGATTCTGAGGTAGAACAGATGGATGTGAAGACAACGTTTCTTCACAAGGATTTGGAAGAAGAGATGTACATGAAGCAACCTGAAGGTTTTGCGGTGAAGGGTAAGAAAGAAATGGTATACAAGTTAAAAAAGTCTCTGTATGGGTTAAAACAGACACCAAGGATGTGGTATCAGAAATTTGATACATTTATACGGGGACTTGGCCTCACCAGAAGCAAAGCAGATCACTGTGTGTATTTTAAATTAATTGGTGACCGTGTTATTTATCTAGTTTTGTATGTGGATGATATGTTTCTGGTTGGAAATGGCAAAGAAATTATCCAGGATTTAAAGACCCAATTGTCCTCCAAATTCGACATGAAAGATCTTGGTGCTGCAAACTATATTTTGGGCATGGAAATTAAAAGAGATCGAGAAAAGAGGAAGCTGTTCTGGTTAAAACAGAGGAAGTATGTCGAGACAATAACGTAAAGGTTTAATATGCAGGATAGTAAACCGGTGAAGGCTCCTATTCCTGTAGGTGTGAAGTTATCTGTTGAACAGTGTCCCAAGACACAAGAAGAGGAAGAGGACATGTCCCGTGTTCCATATGCAAGTGCAGTCAGTAACCTGATGTATGCAACACTCTGTACTAAACCAGACATTGCACATGCAGTGTGAGTATTGAGCATGTTTATGTCAAAATCAGGAACGGAGCATTGGACAACAGTGAAGCGAGTTTTCGGGTATTTGCGTGGCACTAGTGATTATGGTTTGTGCTACCAAGGAAGACCAGGATTGGACAGAGTTTTGGATATCTGTGGCTTTGTTGATGCAGACTAGGGTGGAGATCTGAAACAGAGAAGATCTACAAGTGGGTATGTTTTTAACCTATTTGGAGGTGCAGTCAGCTGCATGAGTAAGAAACAATCTGTAGTGGCATTATCAACTACAGAGGCAGAATACATGGCAGCCACTCATGCAAGTAAGGAAGCAGTTTGGTTGCAAAGATTGTGTTCAAGTATGGGGTTAGTACAAGGAGCTATAAGGATAGACTATGACAGCCAAAGTGCAATTTTCTTGGCAAAGAACCCTGCTGATCATTCAAAGACAAAGCATAATGATGTTCAGTATCACTTTGTGAGGGATATGATAGAAGACAAAAAGGTGTTGCTGGTAAAGGTGGACACTTTGAAGAATACTGTAGATGCATTGACAAAATCTATGAGCTCTGAGAAGTTCTCTTGTTGTAGAGAAACAATGGGCGTTTCAGGGATGGATAAATGACTAAGCTCTCCTGTGGCCCCCTATGGAAAGAAAACATCAAGTGGGAGAATGTTGAGTTGTGCTATATTCTTTCCACGACTAGGCTACGTAGTCTACGGGGGGGTTAGCCCCCCCTTCGTTGCGCCAACTGTGCAGCGGGGGGGTCACAGGGGGTTTGAGGGGGGCGGTTAGCCCCCCTCTATGGGGTCTGCAGCAGCGCCCTGAGGAAAAAAAATTTGGACCCTATATTAGGTTGGGTGGACCTACCTATGGTTTTGTGCATGGTTTTTGCACATGGTTTTGGACGCGATGGTTTTCGATCCATGGTTTTGGACGCGATGGTTTTCGGTCCATGGTATTGGATGCTTCAACATGTATAAATATGTATTGTAACATTGAAAGGAACATAATGAAAAATCAAGCTAGCAATCCCGATTTTGGGATCCAGGGGAAAATCTCTGTGTATATGTGTTTTATGTGTTACGCTCTCGCATAGTTTATTTTCTATGTTTTAGAATTCGTATGCAGTTAATTTTTGTACGAGGTTAAAACCTACAGTTGATAAGCAAGCATATGTACTTTACAAGGTAGTGAAACACTTCAAGTCCTACTTGCTGAAGAACCATTGCATAGTCTTCATCCCCCACCCAACAGTCCGCACATTTCTTGTACAACAAGAGCTCGGTGAACAACGTGTGAACTAAATGACAGGCTTGCAAGAGTATGATCTTGCAATCAAGCCAGTTCACACGATCAAAGGACATGGGCTATGCAGACTTTTATCTTAAGCAATACACACACCAGAGAGTGAAGAAGAGCTCACTGGTTGGGAGCAAGAAATTGAGATGTATGATATAAGGTGGGCAACAACCACTAAAGACGGAACCTCTTGGTACGCATATGTGCGCCAGTACCTTGAGCACGGCACTGTACCCTCTCACTTTTCTATCAGACAGAAGAGGGCATTGCGCCTCAAAGCCTTAGCATATCAGTCGGTGCACATAGTGCTTTACAGGAAGCACAGTAATAGAGTTTTTCTCAAGTGCCTCAAGGCACATGAATCAGAGAAGGTACTAAAAGATTTGCATGATGGACCCGTCGGGGGTCACTTTGCAGGAAACACCACTGCGCAAAAAGTTATGTGAGCCAGTTTCTACTGGCCCACATTATTCAAGGATGCACATACCTATGCCCCCAAGTGCCTCGTCTGTCAGCAATTTGTCGACAGGACACAAAGATTAGAAGCCCCATTGTACCCTGTTGCAGTGACTGAACCATTCGAATAGTGGGGCCTGGACGTTATTGGGGAAATCTTCCCACATTCATCAAACCAACACCGCTACATTCCAACAGAAACTGATTATTTCACGCGGTGTATAGAAGCAATACTGCTCAAACAAGTGAACGACCAGGAGGTCATCAATTTCCTCCAGCATAACATCATCTCACGCTTCGACATTCCGATATCACTTGTTTTTGATAATGCAATACACATTTTGTCTTTGAAACTTTATGATTTTGCATTACAGAATGGTATTGTGTTGAAACACTCATCTAACTATTGCTCGCAAGGAAACGGTCTAGCAGAATCCACAAATAAAAACCTCATCCGTATAATCAAAAAGATTGTTTTCTCTAAGCAGAGCAACTGGCATACTACCCTGACGAATGCATTATGGCCTGACCGTGTAATGACCGAGCCCTCTCTGAATACCTCCCTGTACTTCCTAGTCTATGGTAAAGAATCCATCCTTCCACCCAATATCTATTTTCCTGCACTTCGGCGTTCCCAAGAATCCCAAGGCAAGCCTTTCCAGCTAGTTCAGCGTAGGATGGATGCTCTCCATAAGCTTCAGGAAGAAAGGATGAAAGCAAAATGAAAATTCACACTCCACCAAAACTGTATCAAGAGATGGTTCGATAAAAAGTCTGCGGGGAACGCTAACTTCAGTGTGTGTGACTTGATTCTGAAATGGGATAAGTCCCATGAAGATAAAGACAAACATACGAAGTTCTAGTCCCTGTGGATTGGTTCGTACACAGTCTAGGAGAATCTTGGCCCACACACATACTGTCTGAAATCACTTGATGGGAGGGTTGAAAACCTTCCTGTCAACGACCAAGATCTCAAGCATTATTTCCAGTAGGTCGGGCTGTGCCTCGTGCCATGTACATAGTCTGCTTGCTGCTTGTTGTTTTCATTTTGTTTGCCTTGCTTACTATCTTTGTTTTTATTTGGTTTGTTCTGCTTACTATTTTTGTTTACGTTTGTTTTGTTTGCTTGATACCTTACTATTTTTGTTTCCGGAAATAAGTGTTGCCAACTACTACGTTCTGGATTTTGAATAGAGTATGTGGCTGAGATTTGAAGAGACTTGTGATGCTGCATCACTTGGCTAGTCTTGTGTCTGTATTCTCTGTGCTTGGTTGTAACCTTCAGCCGATGAAGTCTTGATGGAAAATAAAATTCGTCTGCAAGGGAATTTTTGGTCCAACCATGAACCTGTATCCACACTTGGAAGTCACATGCCTGCACTCAGCCTTCTGCTCTGTGTTCAAGCTCATCCAACTAGTAGAAATGGAGAAGAGGAAAATCTAAACGAGCAAACCTATGTCAGAGGTCTTAAATGCTTCTCTAAAGGAACAACTGCTTCTGCTCTCAATAAGTCGAGATCCCTCTTCCACCCCAAAAATAAAAAGTGCCTATGCACAGTCCTCTTGAAAAAATACAAAGGCGAAAGAAGAGAAAGGCTTCCTGCGTAGATAGGTGAAGCATGGAACTCCACAGGGGTACTGCCCAGGCTCACTGGCAGTGGAGAAATGTGTGTGTTCCTGCGTGACTCCATCTGGGTACTCCCCAGGCCTGCTGGCAGAGGATCAAAACCAAAGATGAAAACTTATACTCTGAAAATCTTTAACTCACGAGCTAAACTACCCTTCCCAAATTCAAAACACTATGATCAAGTTGAAATTTTGATTGTGTTTGACTGAGTTAGCAAAAGGTGAACCATGTATGTCCATGGGGTAAGTGGGGAAGCTGGAGTAACCTGCACAACGATTCAATACTCCCCAAAAGACCAAGGCGTTGTGTTATCAATGAACCAAAATAGAAAACTTAGAGTTCTACCAGTGTGTCACCAAGTGTTGTAGCGGCTACAACCACCCTCCAAAATTTTGGCTTGTACCCAATTTCAGAGCCTCCCTTGAGAGTTTCACTTGATGACTGCATGCACTCGGGTTCACTTCGTGAGCTCGTGTGAGTCTTCGCAACCACCTTTCTTGATCATTCCAACTAAGCTTTTGCATGTTGATGTCATTGTCATGCTTGCGACCTGTTCTGGGCATACTCAAGGTCTTTGCTTTATGTGTTCATGTTACGTTCGATATGTAAACATCTGTCACACTCACACACGGAGTCACATACAGTGTCACGCAAGCATCGTCACGGCTGACCAATGATCAACCACAAGTTTTGCGCTTGTCGCTTACACCATCGGTCAATCATGTTGAGCATGTGTGTCTGGATGGTTTGAGTCGTCTCATCGTCTAGTCCATGTAAGTGTGTGTTTGCAAAGTCACGTATATATCTTTCGCTTGTTCACACACTTAGTTTCTTTGTTGAAGTTCTGACGATGGGATCACCCTCTGACAGTCGAACAATCACCCCACCATCGACTCGATCGACTATCACCAAAAACAGCGCAGAAGCACCAAGCAAGCCATTTCAAGTTGTGTTTTCCACAAGCAAATCAATCAACCTTCATGCTAGTCAACCGGAGAGTTTGACCCGACAGCCACCCCGGGACTGACTCCCCTCAAAAATTGCGCAGAGACTGCAAACCTTACCTGCTTCACTAACTGAGAAAATTGTGCAAACAGAAAAGACAGACACCCAGTTCCCTTCCCTGTCTCCCTAAAAAAATTGCATAGTTTTCATGAGCAAGCCCTCTGCTGCCTAGCAGTCTGCTCAGCCCAGAAACTACGCGGAGGTGACCAGCAGGCCAGCCTCCCAGCATCAGCATAGTTTTTCCCGCCAGAAGCTCCTGGCAGCCAACTGACAGTTCCCCTCAGGAATTGCACAGTTTTTGCTGCCAAGCTCTCGGTAGCTCACTGCAATTCCCCTCAGGAATTGTGTAGTTTTTGCTGCGAGTGGCCCAGCATCTGGTTGCCAGTTCCCCTCATGAAATACATAGTTTTTGGTGCCAATGACCCAGCATCTAATTGCCAGTTCCCCTTAGGAATCCCATAGTTTTTGCTGCCAAGCTCCCATTGCCCGCTCATTCTGGAAACTGCGCAAATTTTTCCTACCTAGCCTTCCAGCAACATGGACTGTTCCAGGAAAAAAACTGTACATTTTTTTCCTCCAACTGAGCCAGATCCTGTAGATAGTCACTGTCGATCAGGACTTCCCATCTTCATCACCCAGTGACTCCTGCGCAGTTTTCATTAGCAGTTCTTGGAGCCTCCATCCCAGCTCACAACCTTGTCTCCTCTCCCAGTCACCTGCCTCTGAAACGATCATGTATCATGGTAGACTAGCATGTTTATAGATTTGATGTCTTCTCGTCATGAGTGACTGCAGACACAGGTACACAAACAAACATGGTGCAACGACAGATGGGATGAAAAAAAGGGGCACATACAAAAGAACAGGTTCACCAACGGACAAACAGATGATGCATGCAAAGAGATGTGCTCGCGGAAGGATGATCATGCAAAGATGTGTTCGTGGACGGGCAAACCTGTCAAGCTTACCAACATAGAAGCAAGGAGTAATGTGTGAATGAAACATCAAATGAACCAACAACCATTGATGACTCCGCGCACTTTTCCATGCAGAGGTGAAGCTATGACACACCATAAGGACATCCATCACCCAGCGTCACTGCAACTCAACATGTACACCAACAGTAAAACAAATGTACCAGCATTGTCATGTCGAGTCTTGTCATGAGTCATGCTGTCCACATCTCTACTATGGGTCATACTGTCAATCAATGTAATGTAACGTGGAAGCCCAAGATTGATCCGGACTTAAACAGGAACGCAACAAATTACAGAGATAACCATAACACAGATATGCAGCGTAAATAATACTTCATTTCATTAATATAAAATACTGAAATATTTTTACAACAGGAATGGAAATAAACCAGCTAGGACGATGGTAGCTTATCTCTGAGAAGAGATGTGGTGGCTACATGCCTCTGAACTGTGTTACAATGAGGCTCGAAGGCCTATTTATTGTTTAGAAACAATGGAAAACCCTTCACATTCCAAAACCTAACCCTAGAAGATGAAATGCCAAATCATGGGCCCCGTTTCTGGGTAAGTTGGTACATCAACTTCCCGGGGTCGCGAATTGGTCATATTATCTCCGTTTGACGCGCATGATAGCCCGTTGGAAAGATCTCTCCAAGGACTATGACGGAAAAGATGATTTTTTGATATAAAAATCGCTAGCAGTAGATTTCCCAAAAAACGTTGTTTAGGGCCTCAAAACGGCTCCGAAAGTTCAGGACCCGAAAAACTGCTAAAAATAGTAAGTTGTGCTACAATTAAGGAAACTGAAAATGCTGAGAGAAACAATGGTGGGGGTCCAGGTGGACTTGGCAGATGGCCACCAACATCCACCTAGATCAAAGATACCCACTTGTTGTATGAAGAGTCATGTAAAGTAAAAAATTCATGGAAGTAAAATGGTCATGAGGGTAGTTGAACAACCACAAGGGTCAGTTTCACCCTTGGCTATAAATACCCCCTCATTTGTACATGCAAAGGACTTTTTACCTCAACTCCTCCCACATAGCCTTGAGAGTCTATAATCTTTTCTTTGAGTAAGTAGTGGCTCCAATGCCCCTTATACGGGGTTAGTGATGTATGGTGTAACAATGTGTCTTGGAACTTTTGTTTAATTCAGAAGCCTACTAACAGGCCAGCACATTTTCACACATCTATTGTAACTATTGTAAGACTACTCATGAACACTTGTAATGCATGCTGTTTTAACCTATGTTTAACACCTAAACTAATTCACTTGTTGTAATACATATATGTCAATGAAAATGTGTTGTATATGCTGTTAACGATGTCTCACCCATGTAGACTACTCTCCCAGACACCAGACATACCTTTCACATAAAAATTGCTATAACAACCACTGCACTCGCACAGACTAATCCACTAAGTGTTATACATCTTATCTTCCCTTGTGTATTGTGACCGCCGCATCCGTGTGGATTGTTCCGTCAGAAGCTGTGCATGTCCTGTTTGGTGATGCAGGAGCATGAGGATTATAAAAAAAAGCCTTCATTTTATTCCAAAATCCAAAAAAAAATTACAAGCAAAGGAGTGGGATCCTTTAGTTGTCAATTTACAAAGTTTTCTAGATAGGAGTTGAGCTAGAATATAGGTATTTGAATGATTTTGTAATTAATTCAAGTAGTTCAGACTTAGTTCAGTTTCTTGAGGAGAATATCAAGCAGATTAGGTAATTATCTATGATTAGACAGATTCTATCCTTGGATTGAGGATCTGATTGTTGGATGTAAAGTATTTATGTAAGTTTCGAACTATTGTAAGAGGATTTGGCTGGATTTGAAAAAAAAAAAAAAAATTGATTGCAGAACTTTGGAATCTCTCTGTATCTCTATGTATCTATGTATAATTGGTCAATCCCGAAGGTTTTAATTCCCTCCAAAACATCTATGTATTAGTTGATTTCAGGTTGGTCCTCTAGAATTTGATTTTGTATAAATCGGGTGTTATTGTGCTTAAATCTTCATTCGTTGTGTATTGGTATAGCCAGAATATGTTCTAAGAATATAACTTAGAACCAATCTAAGTTGGCGGAAATGCTAACCTTGGTGGAACAAAGGAAAAACTGACAAATTGTAGAGAAAACCCAGAAGATAACGGGAACCGTCTGATCAATAGATCCATAGATCGACAATCATCGCATGGCATAGATGTGTGGGCGTTAAGCAACAGAGGTGGTCTTCATAAGGTGGTAAGCGGATTTTCACGCAGCCTCAAAACCATAAGTGGTATCCCCGAAGACGGACATGATAAGGTTATGAACCAAAACTTAACCCAATTGAAGTCCAGAGGTGATTAGACTGTCCATTGAAAGACTGATCGGATGCATATCGCGTGCAAACAAGCGCGGCTGTTAATTCCCAAATTGGACCTGGTGAATTTTTCTGAAACTGACTTAAAATTGCATTGAGATCCACTGATCAAGACCATCCATCGGTTGATTTATCGGATGAGGATCACGCTCGAATGTGCGCATGGGTTAATGGCCTGAGCCGACCCAATGAATTATGAGCTTTGGCTTTATTCCTTTTCGGTTCCGCGGGTAATTTGAAGGTTTACCATATTCCGAGTGATTTAAGAAATTCTGCTATTTTAGTAGAATAACTAAGTTTGGAGGTTGATGATTGAAACTCCAAGGGAAATAGAAGAAGAAATTCCACCTGCACTAGAGGAGATTATTTCATGATTTGAACGATTATCCCTCACACCTGCACCCAAGCAAGCATTTGTGGTATCAGAGCAAATTACTGACACTGAATAGGATCTCAAGGATCAGAAAAAGAAATCCAACATGGCTTTTAGAGTTGGAGGAAGAGGTGGTGGTCGAAGAAGAGGAAGACCAGTTGCAAATGTTGAAGTGTTGGAAGCTATGCAACAGATGCAGGCTAGATTAGAAGCAATGGAAATGGGAAGAGATACAGATGCTGGAGATGTCAGTGAACCTGAAGCTGAAGCTGCAGAAGAAGAGGAACCTGCAGATGTAACTCCTGAGATGAGATTCTTTAAGTCAGTATTGAGGTCCACATCTAAGCCCAGACTGGAAGTTTCAATTTATACAGGAAGCTTAAGCCCTGAGGAATTGATAGATTGGATAAATGACATGGAGAAATTCTTCGATTATGAAGAAACAGAAGAGGGAAAGAAAGTGAAGTTTGTTGTCACCAAATTGAAAGGACATGCAGCACTTTGGTGGGATGGAGTGCAGGCAGAAAGAAGAAGACTTGGTAAACAACCAATTAAGAATTGGAATAGGATGGTGGCAAAACTAAAAAGTAAGTTTTTTCCAAGTGATTATTAGCAGACATTGTTTAGACAGATGCAGAACCTTAGACAGAGGTCTATGACAGTAAAGGAATACACAGAGGAATTCTACAAAGTAAGCATAAGAGCAGGACAAATCCAAGATACAGATGAGAAGGTTGCAAGATATGTAAATGGACTCAGAATGGAGATCCAAGATGAGATAAGTGTACTGTCTCCTAAAATAGTAGAAGAGGCTTATGAGATGGTATTGAAAGCCGAAGAAAAACTCATGAGGAAACAATCTGCCAGAAATAGGGGTACTTTCTGAGGAAGGGGAAGTCAAGGTGGTAGAGGAAGGTCTACAACACCTAGAGATGGAGCTAGCAGCAGCTCAAGTCAACATGCACACACAGGGGGTGATGTAAGTGGTAGAGCGAGTTTTTCTAGAGGAAGAGGAGGCAAAGGTAGAGGAAGAGAAGTCAAATGTTACAGATGTAACAAGCTGGGACATAGAGCTTATGAGTGCCCAGAAAACATAGGGATGAATCAGAGGAATGCAATTGTTGCTAAAACTGAAGAGGAAGAAACAAAGATGATAGAGGAAGAAAATGTACCAGAGAAAGGAGAGTCTTTGGTAGTTAACAAAGTTTTATTAAAGCCAGTTAAGGAAATTGTTGAACCAGCACAAAGAAAGACCTTGTTCAAGACTGTCTGCAAGGTTCAAGGGAAGTGTTGTTAGATTATAATTGATAATGGCAATACAGAAATAGGGGTACTTTCTGAGGAAGGGGAAGTCAAGGTGGTAGAGGAAGGTCTACAACACCTAGAGATGGAGCTAGCAGCAGCTCAAGTCAGCATGCACACACAGGGGGTGATGTAAGTGGTAGAGCGAGTTTTTCTAGAGGAAGAAGAGGCAAAGGTAGAGGAAGAGAAGTCAAATGTTACAGATGTAACAAGCTGGGACATAGAGCTTATGAGTGCCCAGAAAACATAGGGATGAATCAGAGGAATGCAATTGTTGTTAAAACTGAAGAGGAAGAAACAAAGATGATAGAGGAAGAAAATGTACCAGAGAAAGGAGAGTCTTTGGTAGTTAACAAAGTTTTATTAAAGCCAGTTAAGGAAATTGTTGAACCAGCACAAAGAAAGACCTTGTTCAAGACTGTCTGCAAGGTTCAAGGGAAGTGTTGTTAGATTATAATTGATAATGGTTTCATGGATTCAAAAGGGATATCAAATGATAGTAAATGAGCAATGTGAAGTAGAGTTACAGTTGGGAAAATACAGAGACAAAATTCTGTGCGATGTGATGCCTATGGATGTGTGTCACATATTGCTGGGAAGGCCTTGGCAGTATGACAGAGGAGCTATGCATGATGGAAAGAAGAACACATATAAATTTAGCAAAGATGGTGTCAATCATACATTGCTACCTATGGAAGAAGAAGATGTATTAAGAAAACCTGATCCAAAGATCCTTTTGCTGAGTGGAAAGGAGTATTGGCGACAGTTGGAAGAAGATGATGTAAGTTTTGCATTGGTTTGCAAACCCAAGGTAATAATAACTTCCACTAAAGTTTATGATTTACCAATTTAAATTCAAAAGATGCTCAATAGTTATTATGACATCATTGTAGATGATTTGCCTAATGAATTACCACCCATTAGAAAAATCAGTCATCACATAGATTTGATTCCAGGAGCAAATCTACCTAATAAAGTAGCTTACAGGATAACTCCCACAGAGAATGAAGAGATAAGGAAACAGGTTCAGGAACTTTTAGACAAGGGGCTGATTAGAGAGAGTTTGAGTCCTCGTGCAATGCCAACAGTGTTGAGTCCGAAGAAAGATGGAGGCTGAAGAATGTGCACTGGTTCAAGAGCAATCAATAAGATAACAATCAGGTACATATTTCCTTTACCTAGAATTGAAAATTTGATGGATTGTTTGAGTGGAGCAAGATATTTTACAAAGTTAGATTTAAAAAGTGGTTATCATCAAATAAGAATTAGAGAAGGGTGTTGGGTTTGGAGCCTGATTATCTTCTGTATTCAAAGGTTTCAGCCGGATGTATACCCCAGGAAGATTGTACACCTCTCCCGGCGGGGGTTCGAGGGTAGCGCCTCCGAAGCTAAAAATAGATGTAAAATTGCCTTGTAAAAGTATAGTAATTTCTAGTCAATCTGGGTCGTTCATTAGGCGAATGATCTTACGGTAGAAGTTATGTTTAATTTAGGGCTTTTTTTCCCTAGAAGGCAACCCCTCACTATAAATGAGGGAATTGTATTGCGTCTATGTATATCTGTATTCTGAGTGAGGAAGAGAGAGGAGATTGAGAGGGAAGAGAGAGTTACAGCGGATCTGCTGTAGGTTGTATCTCTTTAGTTTGCTGGATAATATAGAAAGAAGGACTGGCTGTTTCTCCGTGGACGTAGCCCAAACTGGGTGAACCACGTATATCTGTGTCTCTCTTGTTTTATGCATTTTCTGTGTTTATATTTCTGCAATATGTTATGTGTTCCATTTCTATATAATATATAATTCTCTAACAAAGGGGATGAATGGAAAACTGCTTTTAAGACCAATGAAGGATTGTATGAATGGATAGTAATGCCTTTTGGGTTTTCAAATGCTCCCAGTACATTTATGAGGCTCATGAATGAAGTTTTGAAAGAATTTATAGGTAAATTTGTAATAGTATATCTTGATGATATATTAGTTTACAGTAAATCAAAAGAGGAACATGTGAGACATCTGAATTATGTCTTACAGAGGCTACAACAAGAGAAATTACTGTTAAATTTAAAGAAATGTTCATTTATGAAGGAGGAGTTGGTGTATTTGGGTTTTGTTGTTTCTGCTGATGGGTTAAAGATAGATCCTGAGAAGATTAAGGTAATCATGGAGTGGCCTTCACCAAAAAGTGTCTTTGAGGTAAGAAGTTTTCATGGTCTTGCTAGTTTTTATAGGAAATTCATAAGGAATTTTAGTAATCTCAATGCTACTATTATTGATACCATAAAGAAGGACAGACGGCCATTTAAATGGATTATTGAAGCAGAAAAGAGTTTTCAACTATTGAAGAGAAAGATTACTGAGAAACCTATTTTGATTTTGCCTAATTTTAATAAACCTTTTCAAGTGAAATGTGATGCCAGTGAAGAAGCCATTGGAGCTATTTTAAGTTAGGAGGACAGACCTGTTGCTTATTTTAGTGAAAGGTTGAATGAGTCAAAGAAGAAATATTCTTCTTATGACAAGGTATTTTATGTAGTGGTGCAGTCTTTGAAGAAGTGGAGACATTACTTGATGTCTAAGGAGTTCATATTGTATTCAGATAACCATGCATTGTAGTATATTATGCAACAGCCAAAGCTTAACCAGAAGCATGCAAAATGGGTAGAATACCTTCAAGGTTTTAATTTTGTGTTAAAACATATAACTGGTCAATCAAACAAAGTAGCAGATGCCTTAAGTAGGAAAAGCATTTTAGTGCAAGAAAGTCAAATTCAAGTGTTGGGTTTTGATTTTCTTAAGGAATTATATGAAGAAGATCTAGATTTTAAAGAGGCATTTGAAGCTTGTAGAAACCTTGTTTTGTTAGACAGAAGCAAGTGGCTAGATTATTTCTTGCAAGAGGGGTTGTTATTTAAAAGGAATCAACTGTGCATACCAAATTGTTCTATGAGAGAAAATTTGATCAAGGAGAAACATAGTGGTGGACTTGGGGGACATTTTGGTGCAGACAAGACTTATGAGCAGTTGAACCGGTTTTATTTTTGGCCAAAGATGAGAGTTGAAGTGGAAAAGTATGTGAAGAATTGTAAAGTCTGTCAGTATGCAAAAGGAAGGAGCCAAAACACAGGTTTGTATGTTCCATTACCTATTCCAAATAGGCCTTGGGATATGGTAAGTATGGACTTTGTTTTGGGTTTACCAAAAACTCAAAGGGGACATGATTCAATTTATGTAGTAGTTGATAGATTTTCTAAAATGGCAAATTTTATTCCATGTTATAAAACTAGTGATGCTACTCATGTTGCTAACTTGTTTTTTAAGGAAATTGTAAGGTTGCATGGGTTACCTAAGAGCATTGTTTTAGACAGAGATACCAGATTTGTTGGACATTTCTGGAGGACTTTGTGGAAGAAACTTGGTACTAAACTGAGTTACAGTTCTACTTATCATCCTCAGACTGATGGACAGACTGAAGTTGTAAATAGAAGCTTGGGTAATCTTCTGAGGAGTCTGGCAAGTGAACATCCGAAATAGTGGGATCAAGTATTGGCATGGGCTAAACATGCTTATAACGATTCTCCTAATAGGAGTATAGGGAAAAGTCCATTCCATATAGTTTATGGAATGCACCCAAGAGGAGTGTCTGAATTAAGAGATTTGGGTAAAGCTGAAATGAGGAGTGCTCTAGGAGAAGATTTTGCTTCAGAGACTCAAACAGTTCATGAATAGGTAAAATAACAGCTACAAGACAGCAACATAAAGTACAAGAACAGAGTGGACTTGAAGAAGAGGGAAGTAAATTTTGAGGTTGGAGATTTGGTTTTGGCACACCTAAGGAAGGACAGATTTCCAAAAAGGGAGTATAACAAATTAAAATTCAAGAAGATTGAACCATGCAGAGTTTAAGGAAATTTTCTGCAAATGCATATGAAATTGAGTTACCCCTTGGTATTGGAATATCTCCAATTTTCTTTTGTTGCTAATTTGTACAGGTATGAAAAAGGACAGGCAAATGACACATCAGAAGACAAGGAAGAATAAGAGGTTGATTAGGTAAAACAGTTACCTATAGTAGAGGCATTACAACCAGAGAGAATATTGGATAAAAGATTGTTTAAGAAGGCAAGAGGATAGGAGTATTTTCAACCGATTGCTGAAGCTACTTGGATGACAAAAGCCAAGCTATAGAAGTTGGGCAGTTTTGTAGAAGAGCTCATGGATAGGAGCCCATGAAGAATTTTTTCCTCAAGAGTCTGATGCAGGAGCATGAGGCTTATAGACAAAAGGCTTCATTTTATTCCAAAATCCAAAAAAAAGTTTACAAGCAAAGGAGTGGGATCCTTTAGCTGTCAATTTACAAAGTTTTCTAGATAGGAGTTGAGCTAGAATGTAGGTATTTGAATGATTTTGTAATTAATTCAAGTAGTTCAGACTTAGTTGAGTTTCTTGAGGAGAATATCAAGCAGATTAGGTAATTATGTATTATTATACAGATTCGATCCTTGGATTGAGGATCAGATTGTTGGATGTAAAGTATTTATGTAAGTTTCGAACTATTGTAAGAGGATTTGGCTGGATTTGAAAAAAAAAAAAAAGAATTTTGATTGCAAACCTTTGGAATCTCTCTGTATATTTGTGTATCTATGCATAATTGGTCAATCCCGAAGGTTTTAATTCCCTCTGAAACATCTTTGTATTAGTTGATTTCAGTTTGGTCCTCTAGAATTTGATTTTGTATAAATTGGGTGTTATTGCACTTAAATATTCATTCGTTGTGTATTGGTATACCCAGAATATGTTCTAAGAATATAACTTAGAACCAGTCCAAGTTTGTGGAAATGCTAAACCTTGGCGGAACAAAGGAAAACCAACAAATTGTACAGAAAACCCAAAAGAGAATGGGAATCGTCTTATCAATAGATCCATAGATCAACGGTCATCGCATGGCATAGATGCATGGGCGTTAAGCAGCGGAGGCGGTCTTCATAATGTGGTAAGCGGATTTTCGCGTAGCCTCAAAACCATAAGTGGTATCCCTGAAGATGGACCCGATAAGGTTATGAACCAAAACTTAACCCAATTGAAGTCCAGAGGTGATCAGACCATCCGTTGAAAGATTGATCGAATGCATATCGTGTGCAAACAAGCGCGGCTATTAATTCCCAAATCGGACCCAATTAGGTTTTCTGAAATGGACTTAAAACTGCATTGAGATCTGGTGATCAGGACCATCCATCGGTTGATTGATCGAACGAGGATCGTTCTCGAATGTGCACGTGGGTTAATGGCCTGAGCAGACCCGATGAATTATGAGTTGTGGTTTTATTCCTTTTCGGTTCCGCGGGTAATTTGAAGGTTTACCATATTCCGGGTGATTTAAGCAGTTCTGCTATTTTAGTAGAATAACTAAGTTTGGAGGCGGATGACTGAAACTCCAAGGGAAATAGAAGAAGAACTTCCACCTGCACTAGAGGAGATTGTTTCAGGATTTGAACGATTATCCCTCACACCTGCACCCAAGCCACCATTGTGTTGTGTGTTCCTAGCAGAGTTGGGACTTCTCCCAACCAACTTGGGACTCACTCCCACCCTCTCCCTTTATGCTGAAAGAACCATTGAGATAAGTGACACTTACAATCACCAGGCATGTGAACCTCACTTCTCGAAAGACAAAGTAGACCACTCTCTTGTGCTGACAAGTAAGAGTTGAGGGAAATCTTTAAGATAATGGAAACCAGGCCATCATACCGAATGGGACTCCCACACCAAACAGTGTGAGGTCTAGTTGGGACTTCATACCGTGGTGATCCCCTGAATGTTGGCGGGTCTAGCACCGTCAACTGGGAGCTATCCCCCCCCCCCCATGTGTGGGGCTAGTCGTGGAAAGAATATAACACACACCCAACAAAGAGAAATAAGAATATTTGCGACCATATAGAGGAATATTCATCATATTTGGGTACACGCATGGAATCGCTAAAAGAGTAGACAACAACTTCAAGTAGAAGAGAAGGTCACCATGATTAGGTGAAAGAGATAGAGTTTGTAGAGAGAAATTAAGAACTTGTTGAGAAAGTTTGCAGAGCAAAAAGCTATGTGATGAAGCCAATAATAGGAAAGGATCCGAGCAATAGTTTAAGTTGATGAAAAATAGCAAGAGAGAGACAAAATACTAAACATCATATCATGGAGCTTGCATCCTTGTTACATGAAGTTGGTGATCATAAGTATGTCATCGATGAATCTACGTGTAATGTGGTTGAGTGGTTTCTTGAGATCCATCATGATTGGAGTATGTGAAGAGGACACCAAAAGCCACATTTTGGAGGCCATGGTAACCACAATGGTGACCATTTTAATCAAATCAATTATGAAAACAATTGAGGACGAGGACATGGAAGGGGTCGTGGCTATGGAGGACATATAAATGATGCCAGCGATGAAAATCAGAGGTCTTGGAGGTATTATGAATGTTGGAGTGGTATTGGACAAGGCTATGAGATCAAGAGAAAAGGGGTTGGTTAAGGAAACTGGCGCACTCTTATAGATCATGGATTCACAAAGGAACCTGAAGAGCTAAGTTGTGCATGGGAAGAAAATATTGCAACTCTTGATGAACATGAAGAACTAAAACCCGGTGATGATTCCAATTAAGAAATCCCTACACTAGAGTCTTAAGAGAAAAAAAAAACTAGGAAGAAGATACATAAGGATAACAAGGATGCATATGAATAACATGGAGCTGGAAAGTATAAATGGCATTGAAAAGTGAATTCAATGTATGGATCAATCCGGATATAGCGAGAGAGAGAAGTGGTATGGACAAGAGAAAGAACGGAGATGGAGTCAGTGGCGCTGATGTTTAGTGAGGATCCATTGTGTGATGTGTGAACACCCTAAGGGCTTTGTTCCAAGTTATGAAACCTTGCCATAGGTAGGTATATTTCCCTAGGAAGTTGTAAGACCTGGTGTTCAGGCATACATGTTGCACAGGAACATGAATTGTTGTAAGGTCTTAATATTTTGATCATACATACATGCATTGTAGTGCCGCATGGAGTCATCAAGTTTTGGAATGGACCACTTGGAGAGGTACCAAGATGGCAAGTGTATTGGTGTACTAGTATCCTAGTTTGAGGGGGAGAATGTTAGATATTAGGTGAGATGGTTAATGAATGATTGGACTAGGTTAATCTCCCCGAGTCAAGTTAAGGGGGAGATTGTTAGAATGGTTTGGGTAAACTTGACACATTCCAGTTATCAATGGTTTTTCAAGCTCCAAGTATATGCCAACCCATGGTTTTTCCCATGCTATTAATCTCCAATGTAGCCTATTTAAAAGTTGAAAAATTCAATGATAGTTTGTCCTCGTGGCCATTGAAAACAAAACGATGTTTTAGACACCACCACCTAACTCAGTTTTTCGTGATCCTAACAATTAACATACTTGTCTACTTCTCTATTGAACACCTTGCAAAATTGCCCCAATAAAACACAAAATTTACAACACATAATGCTACTAGGAAAAAATTTGTAGAAACTTACTAAGGAATTTCTTTAACAGAGTTCATTTGGCCATTAATTATAGTGGCCTTGATTTGGCCATTAATATTTAATTCACCTATCTTCAATTTATACCCCTCATGAGCATAAGTTATCCTTCGCTATTAAGTCTCATAGGACATGGAAATATGTTTTGGATGGAATATCTTCCATAATTTTCCTAATTCTTTTCATAATGTTTTCCATAGATTTCTCATTTGAGAGGGAGATTTTGACTAGATGATGTAGGATTATAAGAGAATCTCCCATAACAGTGAGTGTGTCCACTTGATGTTATTTGTTCTTTGGCTAACAAAAGACATTGGTAGAGACCATATATCTCTGCTTGATTATTTGTCATATGACTATTAAGAATGAAAACAATTAAAAGATTGTTACAAAAGTAATTACCTTAGTAAATCTAACTTTATTGTTCAAACAATTGCATAATGATAGGAAGTTATGTAATGACATATTCCTATTTAAGTCATGTTGCTAGAGAGGCTTGATGTATTGTTCGAGAACCATTTTTTACCTTGAATAATAAGAATTTGAATCTCTTGCCCCATGGAGGTTTCATTAACACATTGTCAGGATTTTACCATGTAAAATTTTGTGTCTATTTGTGTGAATTTAGTTTATGTTTCTTATGTTCTTTTTCTTTCCTGTTTATGATATTTACTGATCTGATTTAGAATATTATTTTGATGTGCTAAGATATTCCTTAGATTATAAACAAAATGCTTTCATTGTGCTTAAGAATTCATCATGTTTTGCAAGTGAAATGAAGATTCTTTATGTTAATTTTATGCAATTTAACATAAACCAGAAACTGAACAGCAGCATAAACATGTATAGAACATCAACAAAAACAAATTACAACAAGCACATTATATAAGAGTTCCTCCCTCCTGGGCTATGTCTCCTTGGTCCAGCTTTCAATGGCTTGGGCCTCTCTATTATGCTCAAAAGTGTAAAAATATGTGTTTACAATGCTCAAATGCTTCTGAAACCTGCTCCAATCAGTCCAGAATTTTCAAAAATAGCTATCTAGCCTCTTTTTGCAACCAATTTGGTGGAAAACTGAAGAAGTTATGACTTCCCCTTGTTTTCCCATTATTTGCTCCACAAATTTCTCCACATCCGACAGGAACCCACAATTCCGCTCTAGAAATCCACTAACTGAGTGATAATTTTGCTGCATGGCGGGCCATAGTCTGCCGATACCGACTGTCTTTTCGCAAATCACAATCGACGGAGTCCTACGGGCTTATTGTCTGTAAACAAGGCGGGCAATGTGCAATTGCGATAGGGCGGACTCTGTGGACCATTAAGCTGTAGCCTATAGTCGCATCGCATCCGAGGAACCTATCACATTTCGCCATCGGCAGAGAACTTGCGGCACTAATAAAGTAGGGCTCTACATCGTTTTGCGATTTGCAATTGCGATATCGCATCACAACCCGTCCCTACTCGGAGGCCGATTTTTAACGCAGACTTGCCTGCAATTACGATTTGTGACATGTGGGGGCCGATGGCAGCTTGCCACTTGCTGCCTCGTCATTCGCTGAAGGACCTTGCCACATCATCCAATCCTACCATGCGAGCAAGTCAAACCTGAACTTTGACTTGCTATAACTTTTGCATACGAGCTCAGATTTGAGTGTCATTCGCATCGTTGGAATTAGAATGACGAACTCTTTGATCTTAAGCTAAGTTTATCAAAATTCTGACATTTTTACTTTTGAGCCTAATTTTGAGCACCTGATCACTCCTCCCCACTGGAAGCCTTTTGGACACCAAAATGATCACTTTATTTGTTCAGCAGGTGAGGGTACAGTTCCCTCACCTTTCCAACCTCTATCCATTTGGCTTTTGAAGGAATTGTACCCCTGTGCCCCACTCGAAGATAATCGATACTTCCCCTTTTGATGTCCTTGTTCTTCTGTCAAGTATAGTATCTCACTGAGGTGCATCAAAAATTTATGGAGAAAAGTCTTCAACAGATGGAATTTCAATATCCTCTCATTGATCTTCAATCAAAGGAGGCTCATACAACCTTAAATTCTCAACATTAAGAACAACATAAATTTGCATATATGAAGGCAAATCCAACCTGAAGGCATTGTTACCAATTTTTTCCAAAATTCTGAATGGACCATATCTAATTGGTTTGAGATTTTTACCTTCTCCTTGGAGCCTCTCTTTGTTAATGTGAAGCCAAACTTCATCACCAACTTGGAACTTGTGATCTTGATGATGCTTGTTATGCCTTGCTTTGTACTTGCCTTGGATTTTCTCAAGTTGTTCTTGAACCTTTTGGTGTACTAATTGTATTTGTTCAATGAACTTTCTTGCTTTGTTTATGTCACTATGACATTCAATAGCAACATCTTTGCCAAACATAAAATCCAAAGGAGATTTAGGCAAGTATCCCATGCATGCCTCAAATGGCGAATTTTTAGTAGAAGAGTGCTTGGCTCGATTGTAAGCATGTTGAATATAGTGCAACTGTTCATCCCACAACTTAGGATGCTTGTTGTAATACCCACACAAAAGATGTATTATTGTTTTGTTCACTACCTCTGTTTGACCATTTGTTTGTGGATGAAGGGTTGTACCTTTTTTCAATTTGATGTCCATGTATCCCCACAATTTTGATCAAAAATTCCCCACAAAGCAAGAATCTTGATCACTAACAATGGATGTGGGCAATCCAAAATGCACCCAAACATTCTGAAAGAATAACTGAGCAGTTTTTTTAGCTATAATTTGCTTTTTACATGGCATCAAAATACACATTTTGCTGAACCTATCCACAACTACATAAAGATAATCATGACCTATTTTTGACAATATAACACCTCCTACAAAATCCATAGAAACATTCTCCCATGGTCGTGAAGAAACCGACGGTGGTGTGTATAATCCTAACTTCCTATTGCTAGGCTTACTAATTGCACATAATGAACATCCTTAAGAGAAGTATGTGCCTCTCTTATGATGTTAACACTTTCTCCCTACGTAATACAAAGCTTTCCAAAATGATACAAGTTATCATGCAAATGATAATCCAATTCCTCTACTTGGTTACCTTGACTCAAGCTTGCATAACCATCTTGAAAGTCATTATCTAATACATATTGCTCAATATAACTTTCATGTACAACAGAATTATGCTTGAGTAAAGTAGTTGCACTAACAATCAACCTAGAAAGCATATCAGCAACTTTATTGTAGATACCTTTCTTATACTTGATTACGAAGTGGAATTGTTGAAGGAAACCTAGCCATCGGAAGTGCCTTGATTGCTGCAACTTTGATTGAGATTGAAAGTATTGCAATGGTTGATGATCAGTGTGAATGACCGTTTTCTTACCCATCAGGTAGTGTTTCCATTTTTTCACACTTTGCACCAATGCATACAATTCCTTGTCATATGTAGGATAGTTAATCATTGCACCATTAAAAGTTTCCAAATGAAAACATATAGGCTTACCATGTTGCATGAGGACTGCACCCATGGCGTAGTCACTAGCATTTGTCTGAATCTCAAATGACTGTCTCAACTCTGGAAGTGCGAGTACGGGAGATGTACTGATCTTTTCCTTCAACGCATAAAAGGCCTTTTGTTGTTTGCCTCCCCACTGAAAAAACTTTTCATGCTTGTCAACGCATGGAAAGGAGCGTCTATAAGAGAAAAATTAACAATGAATTTCCTCCAATATTGGGTTGCTCCCAGAAAACTTCTTACCTTTGTAACTGTCTTGGGCCTTGGCCACACATTGTTGTAAGGTCTTAAGATTTTGATCATATATACATGCATTGTATTGGTGCATGGAGTCATCAAGTTTTGGAATGGACCACTTGGAGAGGTACCAAGATGGCAGGTGTATTGGTGTACTAGTATCCTAGCTTGAGGGGGAGAATGTTAGATATCAGGTGAGATGGTTAATGAATGATTGGGACTAGGTTAATCTCCCTGAGTCAAGTTTAGGGAGAGATTGTTAGAATGGTTTGGGTAAACTTGACAAAGTCCAGTTATCAGTGGTTTTCAGGCTCCAGGTATATGCCAACCCATGGTTTTTCCCATGCTATTAATCTCCAATGTAGCCTATTTAAAAGTTGAAAAATTCAATGTTAGTTTGTCCTCATGGCCATTGAAAACACAACAACGTTTTAGACACCACCACCTAACTCAGTCTTTCGTGATCCTAACAATTAACATACTTGTCTACTTCTCTATTGAACACCTTACAAAATTGCCCCAACAAAACACAAAATTTACAACACATAATGCTACTAGGAAAAAAATTGTATAAACTTACTAAGGAATTTCTTTAACAAACTTCATTTGGCCATTAATTATAGTGGCCCTGATTTGGCCATTAATATTTAATTCACCTATCTTTAATTTATACCCCTCATGAGGATAATTTTTCCTCCGCTATTAAGTCTCATAGGACATATAAATATGTTTTGGATGGAATATCTTCCATAATTTTCCTGATTCTTTTCGTAATGTTTTCCATAGATTTCTCATTTGAGAGGGAGCTTTTGACTAGATGATGTAGGATTATGAGAGAATCTCCCATAAAAGTAAGTGTGTCCACCCGATGTTGTTTGTTCTTTGGCTAACAAAAGCCCATGGTAGAAACCATGTATCTCTGCTTGATTATTTGTCATATGACTATTAAGAATGACAACAATTAAAATATCGTTACAAAAGTAATTACCTCAGTAAATCTGACTTTATTATTCAAACAATTGCATAATGATAGGAAGTTATGTAACAACGTATTCCTATTTTAATAATATTGCTAGAGAGGCTTGATGTATTGTTGGAGAGTCATTTTTTACCTTGAATAATAAGAATTTGAATCTCTTGCCCCGTGGAGGTTTCATTAACATAATGTCAGAGTTTTACCATGTAAAATTTTGTGTCTATTTGTGTGAATTTAGTTTATGTTTCTTATGTGCATTTTCTTTCTTGTTTATGATATTTACTGATCTGATTTAGAATATTAGTTTGCATTGCTAAAATCTTCCTCAGATTATAAACAAAATTCTTTCATTGTGCTTAAGGATTCATCAATTTTTGCAAGTGAAATGAAGATATTTTATGTTAATTTTATGCAATTTAACATAAACCAAAAACTTAACAGCAACATAAACATGTACAGAACATCATCAAAAACATATTATAACAAGCACATTATAAAGGAGTTCACCCCTCCTGGGTTGTGTCTCCTTGGTCCAACTTCCAAGGGCTTAGGCCTCTCTGTTATGCTCAAAAGTGTAAAAATATGTGTTTACAATGCTCATATGCTTCTGAAACCTGCTCCAATCAGTGCACAATGTTCAAAAATGGCAATCTAGCCTCTTTTTGCAACCAATTTGGTGGAAAACTGAAGAAGTTATGACTTCCCCTTGTTTTCCCATTATTTTCTCCACAAATTGCTCCACATCTGACAGGAACCCACAACTTCGCTCCAAAAATCCACTAACCGAGCGAGAATTTTGCCGCACGGCGGGCCATAATTTGCCAACACCGACTGTCTTATCGCAAATCGCAATCAGCGGAGTCCTGCGGGCTTATGGTTTGTGAACAAGGTGGGAAATGTGTAATTGCGATACGGCAGATCCGACGGACCATTAAACTGTAGCCTATTGTCACATCGCATCCGAGGAACCTATTGCATTTCGCCATCACCGGATAACTGGCAACAATCATAAAATCAAGACTCTACACTGTGTTGCGATTTGCAATTGCGATATCGCATCGTACCCTTCCCTACTCGGAGGCCGATTTTAATGCCGACATGCCTGCAATTGCGATTTGTGATATGCGAGGGCCAATGGCGGCTTGCCACTTGGCACCTCCTCATTTTCTGAATGACCTTGCCACATCATCCAATTCTGTCATGCGAGCAAGTCAAACCTGAACTTTTACTTGCTATAACTTCTTCATACAAGCTTGGATTTGAGTGTTGTTCACACCATTAGAATTAGAATGATGATATCTTCGATCTGAAGCTAAGTTTATCAATATTCTGACACTTTGATTTTTGAGCCTAATTTTGAGCACCTGATCACTCCTCCCCATTGGAAGCCTTTTGGACCCAAAAATGATCACTTTTAATTGTTCAGTAGGTGACAATACAGTTCCCTCACCTTTCCAACCTCTATCCATTTGACTTTTGAAGGAATTGTACCCTTGAGCCCCCACTCGAAGATAATCGATACTTCCCCTTTTTTATGTCCTTGTTCTTCTGTCAAGTATAGTGTCTTGTTGAGGTGCATCAAGGAATTCTGAAGAAAAGTCTTCAATAGATGGAATTTGAATATTCTCTCATTGATCTTCAATCAAAGGAGACTCATACAACCTTAAATTTTCAACATTAAGAACAACGTAAATTTGCATATATAAAAGCAAATCCAACCTGAAGGCATTATTACCAATCTTTTCCAAAATTCTGAATGGACCATATCTAATTGGTTTGAGCTTTTTACCTTCTCCTTGGAGCCTCTCTTTGTTAATGTGAAGCCAAAATTCATCACCAACTTGGAACTTGTGATCTTGACGATGCTTGTCATGCCTTGCTTTGTAATTTCCTTGGCTTTTCTCAAGCTGTTCTTGAACCTTTTGGTGTACTAATTGTATTTGTTCAATGAACTTTCTTTATTTTTCTATGTCGCTATGACCTTCAATAGAAACATTTTTGCCAAACATAAAATACAAAGGATATTTAGGCAAGTATCCCATGCATTCCTCAAATGGCGAAGTTTGAGTAAAAGAGTGCTTGGCTCGATTGTAAGCATGTTGAATATATTGCAACTATTCATCCCACAACTTAGGATGGTTGCTTCAATACCCACACAGAAGATGTTGTCAGGCCAGGGTAACTCCACATTGAACGAGAGACAAAACTCATTGATTTTATTCATTAGCTAACACATTATTTATATACATACATATGATGGATCAGTTCATCTTCTAGATGACTGTCCAGTTCACCCATCCGTTTCGGATTAGGTGTCAACATTCCCCCCCTTAATCTGAAGGGATGTTGGTGAGTCCAAGCATCATTCTGAATCTTTCAAGCTTTTCTCTTCCAAGCGCTTTGGTGAAGATGTCTGCAATTTGCTCGTTTGTGGAACAATGACGGAGATGGATTGTTTTGGCCTCAACATGATGTCGGATCAGATGATATTTAGTATTGATGTGCTTAGTACGATCATGGAACTTTGGGTTCTTGGCCAACTTTATTGCAGATGTGTTATCAATCATGAGTGGAGTTGATTGTATTTGTTTTACCTGCAAATCTTCAAGAATTTTCCTGAGCCACACAATTTCTTTCGTTGCTTCAGCTGCGGCCACATATTCTGCTTCTGTTGTGGAATCTGCTGGTACTGATTGTTTGCGTGATCTCCAGGAGACAGCTCCTGATCCAAGACTCATAGCATATCCTGAAGTAGATACCCCAGTTTCTTTGTCTCCATCGAAGTCTGAATCAGAGTATCCAATCAAGTTGAAGTCGTCCACCTGTGTATACTTGATTCCAAGGTCTTGAGTTCCCTTCAAGTACCTTAGAACTCTTTTTGCAGCAGACCAATGTCCCTCACAAGGCTTTTGCATAAACCTGGAGAGGATTCCAACAGCAAATGAAATGTCTGGTCTGGTAGTAGTGAGGTAGATGAGACTTCCTACAAGCTGTCTATACTTTGTTGCATCCTCAAATTCCTTTCCTTCAATAGATGTGAGCTTCAAGTTTTGTTCCATTGGAGTAGAAAGGGGATTGCACTCTGTCATGCCAAATCTGTTTAACAAATCTCCAATGTATTTCTTTTGAGAAAGAAATATGGACTTTGGATGTTGGGTTACTTCAATGCCAAGATAGTAATGAACATAGCCCAAATCAGTCATTTCAAAAAAATTTCCTAATTCTTTCTTTATGGATGCAATATAGCTTTCATTGTTCCCTGTCATTAAAAGATCATCTACATATACCACAAGATATACAACTGTTTTGCCAACTTTCTTGACAAATAAAGTTGCATCATCAAGATCAAAATGTTTGAAGTTGAGTTTCAGAAGATGCTCAGTTAGTTTTTCATACCAGGCTCGTGGTGCTTGTTTGAGGCCATACAAGGACTTCACAAGTTTGCATACTTTGTGTTCATGTCCTTTCACAGCAAATCCTTCAGGCTGGGACATAAAAACATTCTCTTTTAGATCTCCATTCAAGAATGCAGTTTTTACATCCATTTGATGGACTTTCCAACCGTTCTGAGCAGCTAGTGCAAAGAGTGTCCGGATGGTGGCCCATTTTGCTGTGGGAGCAAAAGTTTCCTCATAATCGACCCCTTCCTTCTGTGCAAAACCTTTTGCCACAAGCCTAGCTTTGTGCTTGTCAAGTGAGCCATCAGCTTTGTACTTGTTCTTGTAGACCCACTTGCAGCCAATTGGTTTGATTCCAAATGGAGGATCAACCAGCTTCCAAGTGCCATTCTTTATGAGGGCATCATACTCCTTCTGCATCGCTTCTTTCCATTCATCATGAGAAGCAGCTTCTTTGAAGGAAGTTGGTTCAAAATCTGTAGACAAGTTCAATTCACAATCATAAGTAATATCCATATCAACAGGTGAATTAGAGTTATCTACATCACCTCCATCTTGTCTGTTTGTATTTCTGGTTCTTGTTTTTCCAATTTCATCAGGATGAACACTTTCAAGTGTCTTTGTCAGCCATTTTGGGGGACCTTTCTGAGATGGTCCAGGCTGTTCTGTTGATTGAGTTGGGTCTGAATCAAGATTGAGTCTCCCAATTCTATCAATTACATCACTTAAAGCATCATCCGTTGTTGGAGTGTCATGCAGGGGAGATTGTTCTTCAGAAGAGGATTCCACATGTTGATCTAGTATAGGAATCCCCCCTTCAAGATGTGGAATCTGATTATCAAACTCTTGGAATGATTTCGGTTTTGTGAATCTATCCAAGCGATCAAGTTGCCGCTCAACAACACTGTCAGATTTGGATGATTCAAGAAAAATGACATCTCTAGATAAAACAAACTTTTTATTTACTTCATCATAAAGGCGGTATGCTTTAGATGTGTTTGAATACCCCAGGAAGATACACTTACGACTTCTAACACCAAGTTTGTTTCTATGTACCTTTGGTATTAAAGCATAACAGGTGGAACCAAAAATCCTGAGATGTTTTACCGAAGGAACATGTCCATACCACAATTCATAAGGAGTCTTGTTTCTTATAGCACTAGATGGACATCTATTCTTTATATATGCAGCACATAGAACAGCATCAGCCCAAAACATTGTCTTTACATTTTTGAAGAAAAGCATGGATCGTACCATATTCAAAATTGTTCTGTTCATTCTTTCAGCTACACCATTCTGTTGAGGATTATAAGGCACAGTTGTTTGATGTTTAATCCCATGTTGGCGAAGATAGTGTTCAAATTCATTTGATGTATATTCTTTTCCATTATCAGTGCGAATAGACCCAATATGAGATTGTGCATCATTTTCAATCCATTTATGAAAATTCTTGAATGTTTGAAAAGCATCAGATTTGTTCTTCAATAAGTAAACCCAACACATTCTAGTGTAATCATCAATAAATGTCATGATATATTTATTTCCATTTGCAGAAGAAACAGGCATTGGACCACATAAATCTGAATGAATAAGTTCAAGCTTCCTATGTGCTCTTGAATGTGAATCATGAAAACACTGTTTGCTGTGCTTTCCTAGAATGCAAGCATCACATTGTTTATGTTTTCTAGGAATTGTAGGCAAACCAGCAACACCATTTTTCTTCAATAAGCGGAGACTATCATAGTTTAAATGTCCAAATCTAGCATGCCATAATAAACTTGATGGAAGTGCACCTTCTTCATGATGAGAAATATATGAGAAATGTTGTGCATGAGCAGAGGTTCCTTGCAGTTTAAGAAGTCTTTCTTCTTCTATACCCCTCATGACAAGTGAGTGGTCAGATGCCTTTCTTACCTCAAGCTTGCCATCAAACATGTGAATGGAGTGACCTTGCTGGCGGATGTGGACCAGGGACAGCAAGTTTCTCTTGAGCTGTGGGAGATATAGAACATGATCCAGAAGAAAGTCTGGAAGACCAGGCAGTTTAAGCCTGATTGTGCCAAGCCCCGATGGCTTGATTTTTGACTGATCTACAAAGTATACTGCTCCATCAACATTGTCAGTGAAATCTTCAAAGAAATCTTTCCTATGAGTCATATGACAGGTTGCTCCTGAATCAAGCAACCAGTCATTTTTCGAAGAAGCAAGTGAAGCATTAAACAAATCTTCATTTACTCTAATGTTACATTGTGCCTCAATATAGTGAGCGGATTCAGGAAGCATCATGTGATCCATTTCGTTTGCAGCGAATGCAATGCAGATCTGCCTTTTCTGCTTGAGGATGTCTGCCCCCCTGCCTCTGAAGTATCTTCCTCTTCCTCTTCGTCGACCTCTTCCTCTTGTAGAATCTTGAGCAGGATGCTTTTCTTTATGAGCAAGGCAAACAGTCTCTTCAGAGGATTCAGGGACTGTTTTCTTTCCAAAGGCTTTCTCTCTTTCAGCAAACTTTTTCACAAGAGTGTCAAAGGTTATATCTTTAAGATTTCCATTTGCTTGTAAAGACTCAAGATAGTTAGAGTAGGTAGGATAGAGTGCTTTGAGAAAGGCAATAAGAGAGATATCCAGCTCAACCTTAGTGGATTTAATATCATGCACTATAGACTTTATTTCAGATGCAAGAGTAAGAGGATCATTATTTTTCAATTCAAGAGTGAAGAGTTTAATCATGCGCTGAACAACTTCAAGTGCAGAATGTGTATCATAGAGTTCTTTCAACTTTTGTAAAGCTTCAAAGGTAGTGGAATAGGATGAAATATGACGACTTACTTCCTCATTTACAGATGCTGCGATCAATGCAAAGGCTTTGCTGTTCTTGTTTTCCCAAATGGCGAGTTCTTTGTCTGATGTGGGCTGCACAGGGTCTTTGTCTTCTTCTCCGACACACACTCCTTTCCACAGCTCATTATAGATAAGGGTGTGTTTTACCATCCGAAACCATTCAGAATAGTTCTCCTTGCCAGTGAGAACTATTCCAACCATAGAAATGATTGAATGCATTCTGTAAAAAAAAATATCTCTGCTAAAAAAAACTTCTGTTGATAAAAGACTTCTGCTGGAAAAAAAATTCTTATGTCACAGCCTTATGCACTTTATGCCACAGCCTTATGGAACCTCTCTATGTACCAATGCATCAGTTATTAAAAACTGTCTTTTACTTGAGAACAGATTCAATGGTGTTCCATTTTCCTTCATACATCAAAGGCTCTAAAACATTTCATAGAGCACTACTGGAGAAACTTTGAAATAGTGAACTAATGTATGAACAGTGCATTCAAAACTCAAACATAAAGTCTTTTGGACAGCGCATTCAAAGAACACTGTTTGGACAGGTTTTTATAAATGCTCAACTTCATTGCAACATTGAGTTTGCCAATATTAAACATAGCCCTGCAAAATTTCAACGCACAAGGGGAATAACATACACAGTCTCCAACACACAACTTTCACCGCAGAACCATGCACCAAACACCATTCAAAACTGCGCACTGAATGAACCATATCAGTCTTCAATAAAAAACGCAGTCACCATTAAACGCAGTCAACCATATACTACTCCCTTCAAAAAAAAACACAGTCAACAGATACCATGTATGTCAGTCTTCAATAAAGAAAACGCAGTCACCATTAAACGCAGTCAACCGATGCCGAGAGCAGAAATATACTACTCCCTTCAAAAAAAAAACGCAGTCACCAGATACCATGTATGTCAGTCTTCATAAAATCATGCACCAAACACCATTCAAAACTGCGCGCACTGAATGAACCATATCAGTCTTCAATAAAAAACGCAGAGAACTTAAGGCCTCTTTAAAAACTGAGGGATACCACGTGGATTTATGAAGCTACAAGTCACTTTATCAGGCACAAATAGTGAAAATAGGGAAATTCAGAGCACAGCTATCCGTCTGGTCACTCACAATAATCAAGGCTTCCGCAGAAGAGAAAAACAAGAGAGAGGTGGTAAGAGTATTGGTGAGGACGTGATACATTTTGGCATTCTAGTGCTCACATCCTTGGGGAGTCTCTTGAAATGGAGTATGGCTGCAAACTATGTATTGGACCCTGTACAACTCGAGGAGAGGGATTTTATTACGACGCCTTCTATGACGATGTTACCTTGAACGATGACGAGTTCAAAAAGATTCATGCTCAGGCTACAAAAGCTGCTATGGAAAAACAACCATTTGAACGGATAGAAGTATCAAGGCAGCAGGCTCTTGAAATGTTCGCTGATAATCCTTTCAAGGTTGAAATTATAACGGAACTGCCTGAGGATAAAACAATAACAGTGTACCGATGTGGACCTCTCGTAGATCTTTGTCGTGGGCCACACATCCCCAATACGTCTCATGTGAAAGCCTTTGCTTGTCTCAAGGCTTCAGCATCTTATTGGAGAGGCAAATCAGAAAAAACGCAGGCAGGCAAGAAATCAGAGAAAACGCACAACGCCAATGAGAATATGGGGTGCTCTTTCACAACGCCTACGACAGAGAGTAAAAACGGATGCGCAGAGACCTACTGACACGCAGTACAGAGGCAGAAACTGGCAGAGAATGAAACGCATGACAGAGGCAGCGTATTCAGGCCAGAGGGCGCAGAGGCAGGAGTTACAGCTAATTTTAGGGACTGGGACCTGGGCTCTGATACCATGTCAGGCCAGGGTAACTCCACATTGAACGAGAGACAAAACTCATTGATTTTATTCATTAGCTAACACATTATTTATATACATACATATGATGGATCAGTTCATCTTCTAGATGACTGTCCAGTTCACCCATCCGTTTCGGATTAGGTGTCAACAGATGTATCAATGTTTTGTTCACTACCTCTGTTTGACCATCTGTTTGTGGATGAAAGTTTGTGCTCTTTTTCAATTTGGTGTCCATGAATCCCCACAATTTTGACCAAAAATTCCCCACAAAGCGAGAATCTCGATCACTAACAATGGATGTGGGCAATCCAAAATGCACCCAAACATTCTGAAAGAATAACTGAGCAGTTTGTTCAGCTGTAATTTTCTTTTTACTTGGCATCAAAATACACATTTTGTTGAACCTATCCACAACTACACACAAATAATCATGACCTCTTTTTGACAATGGAAGACCTCCTACAAAATCCATAGAAACATTCTCCCGCGGTCGTGAAGGAATCAGAGATGGTGTGTAAAATCCTAACTTCCTATTGCTAGGCTTAGTGATTTCACATAATGAACATCATTTAATAAAATGAGACACACTTTCAAGAATACGAGGCCAATAACAATACCTTTCTAGATGTGCCACCATATTACATACACCGAAATGACCAGCGATAAGAAGTATGTGCCTCTCTTATGATGTTAACTCTTTCTCCTTATAGAATACAAAGCTTGCCAAGATGATACAACGTTATCATGCAAATGATAATCCATTTCCTCTACTTGGTTACCTTGACTCAAGCTTGCATAAACATATCGAAAGTAATTATCTAATGCATATTGTTCAATATAACTTTCATGTAAAACAAAATTATGCTTGAGTAAAGTAGTTTCACTAAAAATCGGCCTAGAAACCATATCAGCAACTTTACTGTAGATACCTGATTACCAAGTGGGATTGTTGAAGGAAACCCACCCATTGGAAGTGCCTTTATTGCTGCAACTTTGATTGAGATTGCAAGTATTGCAATGGTTGATGATCAGTGTGAATGACCATTTCCTTACCCAAGGTAGTGTTTCCATTTATTCACACTTTGCACCAATGCATATAATTCATTGTCATATGTAGGATAGTTAATCACTACACCATTAAAAGTTTTTGAATGAAAATAGACAGGCTTACCATGTTGCATGAGGACTGCGCCCATAACGTAGTCACTAGCATTTGTATGAATCGCAAATGACTGTCTCAAGTCTGGAAGTGTGAGTACGGGAGTTGCACTGATCTTTTCCTTCAACGCATAAAAGGCCTTTTGTTGTTTGCCTCCCCACTGAAAAATCTTTTTCACTCTTGTCAACGCATGCAAAGGAGCGGCTATAAGAGAAAAATTAACAATGAATTTCCTCTAATATTGTGTTTCTCCCAGAAAACTTCTTACCTCTATAACTATCTTGGGCCTTGGCCAGTTTACAATGACCTCAAACTTGGAGGGATCTATTTTCAAGTAACCTCCTCCAATAATATGACCAAAGTAAACTAAAGAATTATTTCCAAACTCGCACTTTCACATCTTCATATACAACTGTTATTTTTTCAAGACATCAAGTACTTTTCTTACATGTGTGACATGTTCAACACGGGATTCACTGAAAATTAAGATGTCATCTAAGTAGACTATGAAAAATTCATCAAGAAATGGCCTCAACACATCATTCATCACATGCATGAATGTAGCAGGGGCATTACATAAACCAAACGACACAAATAGCCATTCAAACAAACCCTGTTTTGTTTTCAATGTTGTCTTCCAAATGTCTCCTTCGACTATTTTAATTTGATGGTAGCCACTTCTTAAGTCAAACTTTGTAAAATACTTTGCATCTTTCAATTGATTCAGTAAATCATCTATTCTAGGCAATGGGTAACGATTTTTTACCGTAATTTTGTTTAATGCACAAAAGTCCACACACATGCACCATGTTCCATCCTTCTTTGGCACCAAGACAATAGGAGAACCACAAGGCAAGGAAGATGGTCTGATGATCCCTTTATTCAACAATCCTTGGATTTGCGTTTTAATTTTTGCGCTTTCCATCACTGACATCTTGTACATGCCAATGTTAGGAAGAGGAAAATCTTGCTGCAACTGAATTTCGTGTTGGATTCCTTTCTTGGGAGGTAATCCTTTTGGTTCCTTAAACATTTCATCATATTGTTTAACTACGTCAACCAATTCAAATATCAAATGTGAAACACAACCTTTAAAAAATTCATTATCAACATCATTCATGGGTTTGATCATGAGAAGCACAAAATTCTTGCTCGAATTCACCAGTCTATTCATCTGCCCTGCATTAACAAGTGAAAGATTTGTTTTCTTGCTATGAGCTCTCACAATATATTCTACTCCATTTTTGAATAAATGATATTTATTTCATGTCGATGGAAGACAACTTTTCTGTCATAAAGCTATGGGCTGCCCAAAATGATGCTACAGATATCTAACGCCACAACGTCAAGCTCCACTTCATCTATGAATTTTGTAGTAATAGCAAATTTCATTTTACACTTTCTCGTAACTTGTAATTGTGCATTGTCACATACCCATCCAAGTGGATACAGTTTATGATGTGGAACAGTTTCCAGATTTAAACTCTTGACAATGTTTTCAGAGATAAGATTGGCTTGAGAGCCGCTATCGAACAACGTATCAATCTTGTTATGTTTTGAGATCACCCTTATGTGAAACAGTTATATTCTCCTCTTTTCATTTGGAGTTTCATTTTGCGAGTCTAAAGAACTAGTGCTAGCAATGGATTCTTTTCCTTTTAACCCCATGGTTGTGATTTTAGTTTCATCACCCGAATCGGATCCCAAATCCTGTTGAGTGGTTGCAATTGTCTTCTGTTTTCCCTTGTTGTTTCTTTTTGGTCTCATTTCAGGATGAAGCTGCCAATAGAGTGCTTCATCATGGCCCTCTTTGGAATAGTGTTTGCATGTAATTTTCTCTCCTTTTTGTATAGATGCATTTTTCTTTTCCTTCCCTTTGGAAGCCTTTTCTTTTCCCTTACTCTTAAATGGTTTTTTACTACCTTCTTAAGGGGTGTTTTTCCCTCTTGCCTCAAGATGAGTGGCTTGCACACACACATCATCTAGATTATTGGGATTAAACATTAAGATAATATGCCTAAGGTAACTGTGTAAACCCCCTATGTACTTCAGAAAAGTGTCATGTGACTGCAAATCTACACCTAAAATCAGAGACCTTCTTCTGAATTCTTGGATGTAATCTTGCACATTTTTACTTTTAAGTTGTTTAAAGTTATTCCAACTCATGATGGTTTTCTTCATATAAGCTAGAGGGTAGAATTGTCTTTTAATTGCAGCAATGAAATCATTCCAAGAAATTGAGATCTTACCGTGTTTTTTAATCTCCTCTTGGGTCTTTGATTCCCACCATATTAGTGTTGCACCCTTCCATTCTCAAGGAATCTAACTAAATATTTATGTCATCCTCTTGAAGGTTTTGAATCATCCAATAGACCTCCAACTGACGAATCCAATTATCAAGCTTCTCTGCATTCACTTCACCATGATTATACATGGGCAACTCGACTTTAATATCAAGTTTTAGAAAAGGTGATTTACCAGTTATTTTTGAATAATGATGATGAGTATGAGTAAGGGTTGTATTAGTGGAAGAGTGTGAAGATGTTTGTGAAGAAGGAGATGAAGAATATGGTGGAGAGGGTGGAGGTTTGACTCCATTCCCATTACTTCCTTTTCCATTACCTCCTCCTGAAGACCCTTCTCCTTTGGGAGGTTTGGAACTTTCTCCTTGCAACCTGCTATTCCTCTCTTCATAGAGGACCTTCACCATCTCTATCATATCAAAGAAAGTATTTCTGAAGGTCTTCTCATCTTTTGTCATGTTTGTAGGTTCTCCTTCATGAGACATGATCTTTGGAGTCTCAATTGCAATTTGAGGCTGAATTGGTGTTGGAGATTGTGGCAACCTTGCGCTTCTTCCCCTTAACCCAACTTCAGGGCTTCCAACCAGCTTTCTTTCACCTCTTTTGAGTTTTAACCTTGTAAGCATGACATAAACTTACAAACAATTAAATCCTTCTTTCACAAAGCAAACCTAGTGCTCTGATACCAAATTGATCTGATTTAGAATATTAGTTTGCAGTGTTAAGATCTTCCTCAGATTATAAACAAAATGCTTTCATTGTGCTTAAGGATTCATCAATTTTTGCAAGTGAAATGAAGAGCTTTTATGTTAATTTTATGTAATTTAACATAAACTAGAAATTGAAAAATAACATAAACACTTACAGAACATCATCAAAAGCACATTACAACAGCACATGATAAAAGAGTTCACCCCTCCTTGTCTACATCTCCTTGGTCCAACTTGCAGTGGCTTGGGTCTCTCTATTATGCTCAGAAGTGTAAAAATATGTGTTTATAATGCTCAAATGTTTCTGAAACCTACTCCAATAAGTCCAAAATGTTCAAAAATGGCTATTTAGACTCTTTTTGCAATCAATTTGGTGGAAAACTGAAGAAGTTATGACTTCCCCTTGTTTTCTCATTATTCGCTCCACATTCGACAGGAACCCATAATTTCACTCCAAAAATTTGCTAACTGAGCGAGAAATTTTCCACACGACGGACCATAATCTGTCAGCACCGACTATCTTATCGCAAATCACAATCGGCGAAGTCCCACGGGCTTATGGTCTGTCAATAAGGTAGGAAATGTGCGATTGCGATACAGCGGACCCGACGAACCATTAAACTGCAGTCTATAGTCACATCGCATCTGAGGAACCTATTACATTTCGCCATCGGTGGAGAACCGACGACAATCATCATGCGGTACAATGAACCGTGTTGTGATTTTCGATTGCGATATCGCATTGCAACCCTTCCCTGCTCGGAAGCCGATTTTTAATGCTGACCTACCTATGATTGCGATTTGCAACATGTGGGGGCCAATGGCGATTTTCCACTTGGCGCCTCCTCATTCGCTTAAGGACCTTTCCACATCATCCAATCTTGCCATGCAAGCAAGTCAAACCTGAACTTTTACTTGCTATAACTTCTGTATACGAGCTTGGATTTGAGTGTCGTTTACACCATTGGAATTAGAATGTCGAGCTCTTCAATATGAAACTAAGTTATCAAGATTTTGACACTTTGATTTTTGAGCATCTGACCATTTACGAGCTCAAATAAAAACAAATGGTATCAAAGCTTAGTTGATTGTGAGGGTCGTGATATGCATTCACTAATATGCGGTTGAACGGAGTTGGAATAATGGAAATATATTTCTTGGTGTGACCAAGAACAAAAAGATTAGTTTAGGTTGTGGTGAACGATGCATCCAGTGTTGTGGTGTGAGTTAAGTCCACCAGAACGTTGTTGAAGGAAAGGAAAGTTTGTGTGATGACAAGATAAGACTAGCCATTTTCAGATCCTGCAAAAGAAAGGCCACCACCAATTTTTGTTTATCTGCCAAGGGTATATGTCGCACGTTTGTTGACCAAGTGAAGGAATTTGTAGTCAGTGAGAAGGCAAGAAACAACGATAAATTGAGGTAAGTACATCATGCGTTGATCTAGTGGAAGAAAAGCTGCAATTTTTTTCTTTGGAATTTATGTGAAAGAAAAGCCACACTTATCCAAGAAGTTTGGGAAGTCACGCATAACCAAGTAGTTTAGGGAAGCTACACATAAAGAGAGTTGTCATAATAAACTCGTGGAGAATGTACAAAGCAAACAAAGCCTCAGAATAACTGTCAAGCAGGGTCGCAGAGGAGCCAAGGAGCCGAAAGCAGCTCACTGTGAATGTCGGGTAAATTTTTCAGAAAACCTTGCAAAGTTTTATTTCTGGAAATAATAATTGAAGAATAGGTTTTTCCTATGAACGAAAAAAATAAGTAGGGTTTTTGAAGGTTGTTGAAGAATTTTTTTTTGTGTAAACAAGTTTTTTTTACTAGTTTCCATTATGTCAAAAGGAAGTGGGGTTTTGTTTCTGTTGAAAGACAGAAAACAATTTCTGTTGGGTATTCTGAAAAAGGGATGCAGAAATTTGTTTTTATCTAATATTAAAAAAAGAGTACCCCTACTTAAAGAAATTGTTGAGAAGTGTAGCAAGAAGGGCTCAATTTTTCTTAGCCTTGGTCAAATTGAGAAAATTCAAAATTTCTGCATCAACAAACAACTTAGAGGTAGTTAACTGAGGTGGCATGGCTCTTGTCAATCAGTTAGCTCAATAAATTTGGGTTAGAGGGCTTGGAGTTCAGTTATGCATGTGTGATTGCTAATTTATCGCAATTTTGTTCACTTATTCTAGTTATACTCAGTTAAACTAGTTCTAACAATTAATAGAACTAGTTGGAGGTCAGTTGTGCAGTGGGACAATAGTTTAACTCAGAGATCATCCGGTGAACTGATCAATCAACCAAAAATAGTTCATGCATGCAAGGAATTCGAATTGTTCAACTATGGTGGAGATTCCAAGGCAGTGTAACATCAGTTGTAAATTAGTGTTGAGTGTATAGGTGTTGCATGCAATCAGTGATCAATCCTTGGGAATTACACAATCAATTTGGATGAAATTTCTAAAGAATAGGGGCTAATTTCCTTGGGATTTGTGCAAGGAAATAGGGGCCTTGGTGAGCAAATATTTGGCTAAGTGTTGGCTAGAGCTTGTTCATTGAGCAGGAGAACAATTATTCTTTCGCAGGTTGAGTTCATAGTTGGAATTAGCAATTGTAATAGTTTCTCAATTCAATGATTAATGCAAACATGCTTGAGAGGATTTTCCTAGTTAAGTTACCCTAGAAATCACTGTATATTTGTGGTTTTTCTTATTGCATGTCTATGCATGTTGTTCTAAATTGTGAATTTCATTTCGCAGATCAATAGAGTAGAATTGTGTCTCTTGATTTTAGATTAAATTTTTTGAGCAGTTGCATCTCTAACAAATTTCTACATAAACCAGAAGAAGGAAATTAAGGAAAACCCTAGTTGAAGGAAAACTCATAGCATACTATTTTTTGAAAGAATCCAGTCATTAAAAATAAAATTATTTAAGGAACCCATATAGGAGGAAAATGGAAAAAATGACAAATACCAAGTTTGAAGTGGAGAAATTCACTGGTAAAAACAATTTTCATTATAGAAACTAAAGGTATAGGATTTGTTGGTGCAACAAGGGTTGCACAAAGCATTAGATGGGATTAGAAAGAGACCTATTGGCATGACAGATTTGGAGTGGGAGGACTTAGATGCTCGAGCTCTCAATACCATTAGGTTGTGCCTAGCGAATGATGGTCTCTTCAACACTATTGAAGAAACCTCAACAATGAGTTTGTGGGGTAAATAGGAAACTCTGTACATGACCAAGTTTTGAACCAACATAATTTATTTGAAGAGATAGTTATATAGCCTCTGACTGAAGAAGGGCAGTAAAATTGCAGAACGCCTAACTGTATTTAATACCCTTATTTGCTAGTTCACTGATAAGGAGGTCAAATTTGAAGAAGAATATAAAGTCATTACTTTTTTATGCTCCTTGCTCGAGTCTTGGGATCACTTTGTAACTTCTATCAATTTGAGCACAATTGAATCTCTAGAATTTAATTCTGTCGTAGAAGCTTTGTTATCTGAAGAAATACAGAGGAAGCCTAACATTCAAACTTCCATGCCGTAAGCTATGGTATATAGAGGCTGGTGCAGGGAGAGAGGAGAAAAATCAAGAAGTTCTTCCATATCAAAGTCAAGAGGCAAGAAGTAAATGTAAATGTTGGGTTTGCAACAAAACTGTTGGAAAATAAAAGATTTCGATGAAAACTCACATTAGAGAAATTTTGAGGTTTAAAATGGGCCTCCTAAGGAATATTGTAAAATAATAGTGGAAATAATAAAATAAGATTAGATTACATCATTAAATTTTAGAGGGAAAAAAAGAAAAAACTACTTTTTCAACTTGTACTTTCAATTTATCTCCCTGCGGTTTTACTCAAATTTCAAGCAGGAGCACTTGTTGGATGCAGAATTTCATTCCTCATCCAAGGAGTACCCATGTTGAATAATTTCGATGGACCCTCATGAGAAATACATGAATCACATTTTTCATGTATTTCTTATTTTTCGTGTAGTGGAGTCCATCAAAAGTATGCAACATGGGTACTCCTTGGATGAGGAACGAAATTTGGCATCCATGGAGTGCTCCTGCTTGAAATTTGAGTAAAACCGTAAGGAGAGAACTTGAAAATATAAGATGAAAAAAGTAGGTTTTTTTTTTTGTAATCTTTTTACTTTTTAACTCCAAAAATGGTGAATCATCCCCCGTGGTGGACATCATCATCTTGAATCCTATTGGATATTATAAAATTTATTTTGGTTGTACATTTTTGTTTTGAGGCCCATTTTAGACTTCAAAAAATTTCTAATGAGAAGGAAGCATATCAAGTCGAGTTAGGTATGATTAATGAAGTTTTGTCTGTTGAATCATGTATGATAGATGAAACTTTGTCTAATTGCAATGTTTCTCCGCATTTTGAAGATTGGTTGTTAAATTTTAGCACTTCTTATCACATGAGTCTGCACAGAAACTAGTTCACTTCATATCATGTTGTGAATGGAAGTTTTGTGTTTACAGGTAATAATGTATCTTGTCAAACTATTGGGGTGGGAAATGTCAAAATTAAAATGTATGATGATACGATTAGAACATTGACTGATGTTAGACATGTACCTGAGTTGAAAAAGAATTTGATTTCTTTGGGAGTATTAGACTCGGAAGGTTACAAGTTTATAGGTCAAGGTGGAGTGTTGAGAGTTTCAAAGGGCGCTCTAGTTGTTATGAAGGCAAAAAAGATCGAAAACCTTCACTGAGGTCAATGAGGCATCGTTGTATCTGAGGAGTCAGGAGAATAAACTCATCTATGGCATCGATGGTTGGGTCACATGAGCGAGAAGAGCCTTCAGGTACCAATTAATCGCCAATTACTTCCTAATTTGAAATCGTTGAGTTTAGATTTTTGCAAACATTATGTATTTGGAAAACAATGTAGACAAAAATTTAATGTTGGTAGTCAAAATAGTAAAAGAATTTTGGATTATATTCATTCTGATCTTTGGGGATCATCTCTTACAGTGTCTTACGAAGGTGCATCCTACTTTGAAACATTTATTGATGACTACTCCAAGAAAGTTTGGGTCTATATGTTAAAAAGAAATGTTGATGTATTTAATGCTTTTAAATATTTTAAATCTATGGTGGAAAAGAAAACATGTGATAAAAAATATTTAAGAACCAAAAATGGTGGTGAATTTACTTCCTTATAATTTGAACACTATTGCAAGGATGAAGGGATTGTTAGAGACAAAACTGTTGTCTATGCTCCTCAGCAAAATGGCATTGTCGAACGTATGAACACAACTCTTCTAGAAAGAGCCAAAAGCATGATCATCAATGTTAATCTGTAGAAGGAGTTGTGGGAAGAAGTAGTATCCACTATTTGTTATTTGGTAAACAAATCACCTTTGCTATTAATTATAAAATTCCTGAATAAGTTTGGTTGGGTCAGTCTTGTGATTATTCATATTTAAGAATATTTTGTTGTAATGATTATGCTCTTGTTCCAAAGAATCAATGTTCTAAGTTAGACCCAAAAACAAAATGTTATGTCTTTATTGTGTATGACGATGTTGTGAAAAGATACAGGTCGTGGGATCCTTCTTTGCATAATATAGTCATAAGTAGAGATGTAACGTTTTATGAATCTTCTCTTCAAAAATCAGATGTTGAAAAAGTTGAACAGGAACAGGGATCGCCAAATCAACAAATTCAGTTAGATACTCAACTTTTTTCGGAAAGTCGGAAGAAGAAACTTCTGAAGAACAAGGTGAAGAAGATGTAAAGGAAAGTATAGAAGTTCAATAACCAGTTCAGCAACCGGACACTCCAAGGAGGTCTATAAGGGAAAGAAGAACAACCAAGAGGTATGAATATTTTCCTTTATCTGTAGCTTCGATTACTGAGGATGGGGAACCTTTTTGTTATCAGGAAGCAATAGATGATGCAAATAGCAAAAAATAGGAGGCTATGGACGAGGAAATGGATTCTTTAGCCAAGAACAAATCTTGGGATCTTGTAGAACTCCCTTAAGGGAGAAGTGTTGTCAGATGTAAATGAGTCTTCAAATTGAAGAGAAATGTTGACGGAAGTATTGATCGATGTAAGGCAAGGTTGATAGCAAAAGGGTACTCTCAGGTAGAAGGTATTTACTTTTATGAGATTTTTTCACCAATCTTAAAACTTGTTTTTATTTGTACCATGTTAGCACTACCTGCATTACTTGACCTTGAGTTAGAACAGTTAGATATTAAAACAACTTTTCTTCATGGAGATTTGGATGAGGAGATCTATATGAAACAACCTGAAGGTTTTGTACAAGGTCGCAGCACGAGATTAGTTTGCAAGCTTAGGAAATCATTATATGGCCTGAGGCAATCTCCAAAGAAATAGTACAAGAAGTTTGACTCCTTCATGGTGAGCCAAAACTTCACTAAAAGTGAATATGATCATTGTGTGTATTTTAAAGATTTCAATGGTATATTCATTATCTTAGTTTTGTATGTTGACCATATGCTTATTGCAAGCAAAAGCATGGACGGGATCAACAGGTTAAGGCTCATCTTTCTAGGACGTTTGATATAAAGGATCTTCGAGTTGCAAAACAGATCTTGGGCATGGAGATACACAGAGACAAGAAAAATGGAAAGCTTTGGTTATCACAACAAAATTATGTGGAGAAAATACTTGCAAAGTTCGATATAAACAATGTGAATCTTGTTAATGTTCCTTTAGCTTCCTATTTTAAGCTTTATTTTGGTTTGAGTAATAGAACTGATGAAGAAAATAAGTATATGTCTCGTGTGCCATATGCAAATGCAGTAGGAAACTTAATGTATGCAATGACGTCTATAAAACCTAAAATTTCACATGCAATTGGAGTTGTCAGTTGGTTCATGGAAAATCCAAGAGAAGAACATTGGTGAGTAGTGAAATGGCTGCTTTGGTATTTGAGAGGCACAAGTGATCATTGTATCATCTTTAATGGTTGTCAAGATTCAATCTATGGATATGTTGATGTTGATTATACGGGTGACTTGAACAAGAGGAGATCTACTACAAAATGTCTTTACTATTGCAGGTGAAGTGATTAGTTGGATGCCAAAGCTTTAGGAAACAATTGCTTTGTCCTCTACTAAAGCAGAGTATATAGTTGCTTAAGATGCCTATAAAAAGGCAATCTGGTTGAAAGGTCTACTTGATGAGCTTGGAAGGATGCATGAAAAAGTGAATGTATTCTATGACAATTACAGCGTTATTCATTTGGCTACTAATCTGACTTATCACAACAACACTAAACATATTGATGTAAGATACCATTTTGTAAGACATGTAATCGATGGCGACAAAGTAGCTCTTAAGAAGGTTTACACATAGGAGAATTGTGCAAACATGTTCATAAAAATAGTATTCAATAGAGAAGCTACGGTGGTCATTAGAGAAATTTTGAAGTCTAAAATGGGCCTTATAAGGAATATTATAAAATAATACTGGAAATACTAAAATAAGATTAGATTACATCATGAAATTTTAGAGGGAAAAAGAAAAAATTATGTTTTCAACTCGTATTTTCAACTTATCCCCCTAATATTTCACTCAAATTTCAAGCGGGAGCACTCGTTGAATGAAAAATCTAATTTATCATCCAAGAAGTATCCATGTTGCATACTTTCGATGGTCCCTACTACACGAAAAATGAAAAATACATGAAAAATGTGATTGCAATCATGTTTTTTCATGTATTTCTCATTTTTCGTGTAGCAAGGTCCATCTAAAGTATGCAACATAGGTACTCCTTGGATGGAAAATTAAATTTCACATCTAAAGAGTGCTCTTGCTAGAAATTTGAATAAAATCATAGGGAGATAAGTTGAAAAAATAGGTTTTTATTTTTTTTATTTTTTTTATTTTTTTGATATTTTTATCTTTTTACTCCAAAAATGGTGAATCTCCATGGTTGATATCATCATCCTAAATCCTAATAGTTCTTATAAAGTTGATTTTGCTTGTACATTTTTGTTTTGAGGCTTGTTACCCAACATTTTGTGGGTGATTATCCCTAGGCGAATTTTTCTCTAAGATGGTCCTCAACTGACAGCCAGCAGCCACCAACTAGGTCATTGTATCACTTCTCCACCACCTGAGCTAGCCATGTGGTCCCTCACCCATCTTCCATGATCATATGTTTGAAGGTGGGCCACCTAAACCTAAATTTATGCCTTGTCATTTGGTAATTCAGTATTGTAGTTTGCTTATCATGGACGCTTCTGGGCATGGATTAATGGGGGGATTCAGCGGAAAGAATGAGCTAAGTCTGTGCTCTTGTCCCCTAGACCCTTTTTGGATGTTAAACTTGGATTCTAGTCCCATGCGATATCTTTTATTAACCCTTTGGATTTAAGGATGGTACTTCATGGGAAACCCGAATTTTGGTTGCGTGGTCCCGCTCCCTCATCCATGTATATTACCCCCTTTCCACTCATTATAACCCCATTCATCATTTCTCCCACTTGGGTCCACATAGGGTTAGGTTTCCCCTTCCCTTTGCCCACGCCTTGGGTCGGGCCTAGAATGATGCCTTGGAGGTTGATGCAGCTAAAACAAAAAGTAAAAGCATAATTGGCCACATTCAACAAGAAAATGTATCACAAAATGCAAAAGATGGCCTGGACAAACACATTTAGCACGTGGGAAAAAGTCAATACATAATATCTACCTCATAATCATGCCATCACCCTGGTTCCTACAAGCCCTAGATGAGCCTCATTTATCGTTTAGGAACCCATGATTGTCCCAACCCCTAGTGGGCAACAAGTTGCCCTACCTTAAAAGTGGTATCCATTGCTACATTTCACACATCATGCTCTTACCCCTTGAGCCCTGAACAATTAATTTTAAAAAAAAATCATAAAAGGAAAAAGGCATATAAAGAAGGGTGGAAAAATCAAAGTCAGGGCACCTCATGTACCACGATTGTTCCATCTTATACATTATATACCCAAGTGTGTGTTTCCCTTTTACTAGCTACCCTTGTACCCCAACATGTGGCTCGAAGCTACCCCTTTCCATTCCCTACTCCATTCATCTTTTTATCACATGCCAGCACCTTTTAAAGGATGTATCTTGGACATATTATCCCCTTTAGAAGCAAAAACCACCTAATGGAATACTTGGTTAACCCCATTTGGAACTTGGAGACATCAGCACATGCCAAAGCCCATTATGCAAGGGCATGCCATTATGAAGTCCCCACCTGTTGTCCATGGTTTGTAAGCTCTTTTACTCGATTTCCTTGATGACTTGCTCTACTGGAAGGGTAGGCGACACATTTGATCTTATGCAGGATTGCAGGTGGTTTCCATCTTGGGTTTGGTCTCCCTATATGGGGTCCTAACCCTCCAAATGGCTACATTGGCACATGTAGGGTGTGTGTTGAGAATCATGAGCCTCCACAACATTAGACAACACTCCATGGATCTCCGAAGATGTTCATAGATTGCTCAAGATTCACCTATTGGACGAGGAAGATGCACATGGTTCACTTTTGCCCAGCCAACCCCACAGTTGTACCATGTACTTGGCAGATGACCCAATACTTGTATGTTGATATGGCATCACTTACACCATCATCTGAGCCCTTACAGATGGTCTACAAGCATCTTCGGCTTACTTGGAAACCCATGAGGTCACTTGTGTTCCCTCACAGCCATTAGGAGTACCACAGGTTTATTATGTGGAGAACAAGGGGCCAACCCCTTGTCTATTTCTTTGGGAATTCCAATTCATCATTTTGGCACTTATAGACTTCATTAAGCCTCTTACAGAGCCCAACAACATGCATTCTTGATTATTCGACCTCTTGGGAGGCTTATTATGTTGTTTATGAGCTAGTTTGGTGGGCTTGTCACCAATAGATAGTTATTTGCACATTATTTTAGTTGATGGGCTAATGTAGGCTCAGATTAGGTAATTTGAACTCCTAATGAGTGTATAAATAGGAGAGACATGAATTCATTTTGTATCATCACTTGGATTGGATCATATCTTCTTGTGAGATTTTCGCTATCTTTTGAGGATGAGACTTTTTGGATGAATGGATGAATTTCAATGTTTGGTTATTCTTCTTTGCCTCGGAGCTTCTATGGTTGGCATGTCTTGGTGATTGGATATATTATTCTTACATGTAAGTACTATGTTAATGTTGTTGCATTCATAATATTAGGATTTTTGTTATTCTAGGGTTAATTTGCTGCTTTTCTTGGAACGAAGTTGTGGATATTTTCTCTCTATATAGTGTTAGATCATGATTGGGCCATGTTTGAATGAATGAATGTTCCTAGAGACATCCTTGTCTTGACAAGTCACCAAATATTTTTGAACGAAGTATAAATTACCTTGAAGCTACTTCCATTAAGCCCTAATGCCCAACAAAGTTGTCTTGTAGGCCCCCTTGACAAGTGGAAATCAATCCAAACTCTAAATACTCCATGACTCCATTTCTCCCAAAGGACAAAGCAATGTTCCTCCTCTAGTGATCACTTTAAAGCTTATTTCTTTCACCTTCCCCTCTTTTTTTAGGCCTAGCCTACATAGGTCACCTAGGGCATCAATTATCTCACAATCCATCCATTCAAATACTTCAGTTTTTTGTCTACAATTGTGCTGGTGTATCGTCAAGAAGCCCTCCAAATTTCATGAGATTCCGATGATGGGATCTTGATATATCACAAGCCCTAGGTTGAAGACCAATTCTTGCCATTGGTTTCCCTTAGGCTAGAAACCTCACTAGGATCCTTGCATTGTATTTCATTGAAAATTCATTCCTTGGTCCCTTTCCCCTCCCTAATTAGGTCAAGTATATCATTGGTTGCTAAATTCTATCCCCTTGACCTAACCTCGGGTCCACTTGGTCATGTGTGGTCCCAGGCACTATCAAGGTTAATTCTTCAAGATCATCTACAACCCAAGTTTCCACAAGAATTCTAGGGCTTAGGGATCTCCTTTATAAGACACATACTCAAAACCTAACCCTTGAAATTATCCCCAAGCCCTTCCTAGAGAGCCTTCCATCTGGTCTTCTAAGACAAACAAGCCACAATCTTGAGCCTCTCTTGTGAATACGCTTCTAGGATCACCATTCATCCTATCTTTGATCTATTCATCTTTGAGATCCTTATCATACTAGGTCTCCTCCCATCGGTGAAAGTCCGTAAAGAGTAGGGAGTCTTAGCTGAGGTGACAGTGAGCTGAGTCTCCATTGTTGTCCTTGATCAAGTAGTTGCCCCTTAAAGAGTCCCTTTTAGGCCACCTGTTAGTTTGAGCGGTAACATTTTGGCGTCATTGTCGGGGACACGAAACATGTGTTTTGTTCCCCATACGACATATTGACATAACATTATTGGTGACTCCATTGGAAGAACGAAGCCCTAGTTCTTCATTGAAATTTAAGGTCAATGCTTGTAGGGTGAAGCAAGCATTTTTCTAGGCATCTTTAAATTCACCCTGGCGACTCCTACATATTTTTCATGTATACCTCAAATATGTTGTCTTTCTTTGATAAATTTCTCGCTTTGGACATTGCTAGCATCCTTGGGCATCCTAATCATGTCGCGGGAAGGATGGTACGTGGGGTGTTCGTGTTTGATGGTGATCCACTCTCCGCAATAGGCCACGTAGAAAGATTTAATGCACATGCTTCAAGAGAGAAGGTTGGTCATCAAGATGTATTAATGTTATTGTTCATGGGATCTCTTGGTGGTCATAACTCATGGTTGCATGGTCATGAACCTAGGAGTATCTCATCTATTGAAGAGTTCGTTGATGGCTTTCTTAGACATTTTCAAGTACACCCTGCATTAAGCATCCAAGAGGAAGCCTTCATTGAGCATCATCAAGACATTGAGAATCTAAGTAATGAGCAGGAAGATGAGTCCTCCTTGGGTCCACATGATGAAAAGGATGATTTTGAGGACACATGTGTTGGGAAGAATGAGTCTATGGAAAGTGAAGTTGAGACTAACCTTACCTTTCTCAAGGATAGTACTCTCGATGATTCTCCTTTTGAGAACCTTGAGGAAGGTGATCCCATTAGCCCCTTAGAAGATGACATTGGAGATTATTTCCATATTGAAAAAGAGAAATGGGAAATTATTGGCCCTCAATTTGATTGTGCTCCCATTTATGACACCAACAAGGAGGATGAGGTTGAGAGTGGTCCTCCCTTTCTCCCAAGCATTATTTGAGGACATATCCATCGATACCCTTAGGAAGGAGAATTATCACTTTCCCTTGCATGAAAAGGAGCAATTGGAGATGATTGATTCTCCTTTCTAGGAAGACCCCATCTCTGATACCAACAATGATAGGATTGATAAGGCCCTTGCCATACCTACCTTCCTTGTGATTCCAGGAGTATATTCAGATCACTTGAGCCTCAAGAGTTGGATTTTCAGGAAAGGGTCCCATTGAGACTTCACTTTCCCCTTTGCCCTTTTCTATTGTTCATCATCTTGAGTCTTCATCAAGTGATTCTCTCACCCCTTGTCATATGATCTCAAGTGACCATGAGCCCTTTCCTCCTTCCAAGTATAGTGTCAAGGAAAAGCCCATAATTGATTATACTTTACCTCATTGGACACACCCTCAGGGTTTTGATCACTCAATGACCTCCCATATCCAATGTGACCATCACCTTGAGCAACCTATTTGTTGCACTCCTTCTTTCCCTTAGCCTTCGTTCCCCTCTTATCATAACCTTGTGGCATCTACAAAGCATAATATTCTAAACAATGATTGTGATAAGGAGTTCTTAAGAGTGATCATTTATTCCACCATTGTGTACTTAGAAGGAAAGCACATGACTTCTAGATTGACCTATTTTTTTTCTCCTACGACTTCCCTTTACCTCGAGTGGAGATCATGTTTTCCCGCCTCCCACCCGTTTCATCTGTCATGTGACTGTACACATTTGATTTGAGAGTTGCTACATGAGTAATCATACGGGCAGGCATATGTATATTGATGTGAATATATGTTGATTGCACTGGCTTTATGATTACACTTAGTATTAGCCTTATTACATGCATGTTAGGATAGGATGCATTGCATGATCATTATCTCATTAGAACTAACATCATATGATATTTGTCATGGTAGATTAGCTACATTTAAATTGAAATTTGCATGTTTTATTTCTCTGTTGATTTTATAGCGTAATGCCAAGCATGGGTGATCATAAGACACTGTGAAAAACACGTTTCCCCGTTGGTTTAGTCATTGATATGTGCAGGTAACAGGTCTACGATAACCAAGAGATTGTTGGAGTTTTCGTGACCTCCCGTTCAAGTAGCTTCGTCCACTTCTTCGAGCGGTCACGTCCCAATTGGAGCCAGAGATTACCCACCATTTTGTGGGTGATTATCCCTAAGAGAATTTTTCTCCAAGATGGTCATCATCCGACAATCCCTTGCCACCACCAACTAGCTCATTGTGCCTCTTCTTCACCACCTACGCCAACCATGTGGTCCCTCACCCATCTCCCATGATCGTATGTTTGAAGGTACACCTTGTCATTTGGTAATTCAATATTGTGGTTTGCTTATCATGGACACTTCTGGGCATGGATTAATGGGGGGATTCGGCGAAAAGAATGAGCTAGGTCTATGCTCTTGTCCCTTAGACCCCTTTTGGATGTTAACCTTGGATTCTAGTCCCATGGGATCTCTTTTACTGACCCTTTGGATTTAGGGATGGTACTTCATGGGAAACCCTGATTTTGATTGCATGGTCCCGCTCCCTCATCCACATATATTACCCCATTTCCACTCATTATAACCTCATTCATCATTTCTCCCACCTAGGTCCAAATTCCTCCACTAGGTCCACATAGTGTTAGCTTTCCCCTTCCCCTTGCCCACACCTTGGGTCGGGCTTGGAATGATGCCCTGAAGGTTGATGCAGCTAAAAAAAAAAGTAAAAGCATAATTGGCCACATTCAACGGAAAAATGTACCACAAAATGCAAAATATGGACGGGACAAACACATTTAGCACATTGGCAAAAGCCAATACATAATTTATACCCCATCATCATGGCCATCACACTGATTCCTACGGGCCCTAGATCGGCCTCCTTTATCGTTTAAGAACCCATGATTGTCCCAACCCTTAGTGGCTAATGAACCACCCTACCTTAAAAGAGGTATCCACTGCTACATCTCACACATCATGCTCTTACCCTTTGAGCCCCGAGCAGTTAATTAAAGAAAAATCATAAAATGAAAAAGACATATAAAGAAGGGTGAAAAAATCAAGGTCAGGGCACCTCATGTACCACAATTTCTCCCTCCTATACATTATAAACTAAAGTGTGTGCATCCCTTTTACTAGCTACCCTTGCACCCCAGCGTGTGGCCCAGGGTTACGCCTTTCCATTCCCTACTCCATTCATCTTTTTATCACATGCAACCACCTTTTAGAGGATGTACCTTGGACATATTATCCCCTTTAGAAGCAAAAACCACTTAATGGGATACTTGGTTAACCCCATTTGGAACTTGGAGATATTAGCACATGTCAAAGCCCATTATAGAAAGGCATGCCATTATGAAGTCCCTGCATGTTGTCCATGGTTTGTAAGCTCTTTTACTTGATTTTCTTGAGTACTTGTTGTAACGAAAGGCTAAGTGACGAATTGAATCTTATGCAAGATTGCAAGTGGTATCCATCTTGGGTTTGGTCTCCCTATATGGGATCCTAACCCTCCAAAGGGCTACATTGGCACATGTAGGGTGTGTGTTGAGAACCATGGGCCTTCACAACATTAGACAACACTCCATGGATCCCCAGAGATGTTCAGAGATTACTCGAGATTCACCTTTTCAACAAGGAAGATGCACCTGGTTCACCTTTGCCTAGTCATCCCCACAGTTGTACCATGCACTTGGCAGATGACCCGGGACTTGTATGCTGATGTTGCATCACTTACACCATCATTTGAGCCTTTACAGATGATCTACAGGCATCTTCAACTTACTTGGAGACCCATGAGGTCACTTGTTTGCCCTCACAACCATTGGGAGCACCACAGTTTTATTATGTGGGGAACAAGGGGCCAACCTCTTGTCCATTTCTTTGGGAAATCAAATTCATAATTTTGGCACTTATGGACTTCATTAGGCCTCATAGAGAGCCCAACGATATGCATTCTTGATTATTTGATCTCTTGGGAGACTTATTATGTTGTTTATGAGCTAGTTTGATGGGTTTGTCACCCAAAAGATAGTTATTTGCACATTATTTTACTTGATGGGCTAATGTAAGCTCAAATTAGGTAATTCAAACTCCTAATGAGTGCGTAAATAGGTGAGACATGAATTCATTTTGTATCATCACTTGGATTGGATCATATCTTCTTCTAAGATTTTCGTTATCTTTTGAGGATGAGACTTTTTGGATGAATGGATGAATTTCGATGTTTGGTTATTCTTTTTTGTCTTGGACCTTCTATGATTGGCATATCTTGGTGATTGGATATATTCTTCTAACATGTAAGTACCATGTTAATGCTATTTTGATCATTTATGTTGTTGCATTCATGATATTGGGATTTTCGTTATTCTAGGGTTAATTTGTTGTTTTTCTTGGAACGAAATTGTGGAAATTAAATCTTTAAATAGTGTTGGAACATGATTGGGCCATGTTTGAATGAATGAATGTTCCTAGAGACATCCTTGTCTTGACAAGTCACCAAATGTTGATAAACGAAGTATAAATGACCTTGAAGCTACTTCCATTAAGCCCTAATACCCAATGAAGTTGTTTTTTAGGCCTCCTTGACAAGTGGAAATGAATCCAAACTCTGAATATTCCATGACTCCAATCTCCCAAAGGACAAAGCACTGGTCCTCCTCTGGTAATCACTTTAAAGATTATTTCTTTCACCCTCCCCTATTTTTCTAGGCCTAGCCTACATAGGTCACTTAGGGCATCAATTATCTCACAATCTAGACATCCAAATACTTCAATTGTTTTTCCACAGCTACGTTGGTATGCCCTCAAGAAGCCCTCCAAATTTCATGAAATTCCAACGGTGGGATCTTGAGATATCGCAAGCCCTAGCTCGAAGACCAGTTCTTGCCCTTGGTTTCCCTTAGACTAGAAACCTCACTAAGATCCTTGCATTGCCTTTCATTGAAATTTCATTCTTTGATCCCTTCCCCCTCCTTAATTAGGTCAAGTATATCATTGGTTACTAAATCCTATCCCCTTGATCTAAGCTCAGGTCCACTTGGTCACGTGTGGTCCCAGGCACTATCAAAGTTAATTCCTCAAAGATCGTCTGGAACCCAAGTTTCCACAAGAATTCTAGGGCTCAGGGATCTCTTTTATAAAACACATACTCAAAACCTAACCCTTTAAATTCTCCCCATGCCCTTCCTAAATAGCCTTCCATCTTGGCTTCCAAGACAAACAAACCACAATATTGAGCCTCTATTGTGAATAGGCTTCTAAGATCACCCTTCATCCTATCTTTGATCTATTCATCTTGGTGATCCTTATCATACTGGGTCTCTTCCCATCGGTGAAAATCCGTAAGAGTAGGGAGTCTTAGTTGAAGTGACAGTGGGCTAAATCTCCATTGTCATCCTTGATCTAATAGTTGCCCCATTAGGAGTCCCTTTTAGGCCCCCTGCCAGTTTGAGGGGTAACAAGACCCATTTTTTACCTCAAAATTTCGCTAATGGTTTGGCTTCTCTTGGTTTGCAAAAAAGATGATGAATGGGCATGAGGAAAGGATTAGGAAAATTGTTGTTAAGGTGGAAATTGTTAAGAATGAAAACAATTAAAAAATTGTTACAAATGTGGTTTGCAAAAAAATAATAAATGGGCAAAAAGAAAGGGATTAGAAAAATTGTTGTTAAAGTGGAGATTGTTAAGAATGAAAACAATTAAAAGTTGTTACAAATGTGACTTAAGTGATTACCAATCACACAATTACATAACGAGAAAGTTATGTAACAGATTCTCCTATAAAAATTTCCTCGACATATTATCAAGATTTTACCACATAAAATTTTGTTTCTACTTGTATGAATTTAATTTTTATTTTTTATCTCTTATCTGCAATTTCTTTCTTATTTATGATATTTCCAAACTCCAATACCAACATCACCGACAACCTATGAGCTCGAGGCCATACAAATACCCCTCCCCTCTTACCATCCGTTTCTCCTTGAAAAATAAATTTCCAACGTTAAATTATACATGCCATTTAAGCGAATTTGATTATGGTTTTTTCCAACTATGTGATTTCCTCTTCTCATTTTGGTAAAATGTCTACAGGAGGAATCAAATGCGGAAGAAATAATTGAAGCCGCTGTTTCGGAAGCCATCATAACAGAAGAAGATGTGGATGGTACATCTGCAAGAACTGTATTTCGGCTTCGCATAAAAGGAATGGCATGTAATTCTTGCTCTACCACGGTGGAATCTGCCTTGAAAAGGGTTCAAGGAGTTAATAAAGCTTCAGTGTCTCCCGCCACTGAAGAAGCAGAAATCAGATTTGATCCTAACCGAATTAATTACAAGGAATTGCTTAATGCAGGTGATGACACTGGTTACGAAGCTACGTTGATTAGTACCAACGAAGATAAGAATAAGGTTCATTTCAAACTGGAGAGAATCCCTTCTGAGGGGGAAATTAGAGTGATTCGGAATTCACTCCAAGCATTGCCAGGAGTAGAAGATGCAGAAGTAGATGCACAACTAGAAAAAGTAACTGTCATTTAATCCAGATTTGACTGGACCCAGAAGATTCATCGATGTGATTGAGGCCTCATGTCCTGGACGCTGCAAGGCAATTTTATATCAGCATGGAGGACTAGCAGGGCCTGAAAGAAGTGAAGAGATTAAGCAGTACTATAAGTCTTTTCTATGGAGTTTGGCTTTCACTGTACCAGTATTTTTCCTGAACATGATTTTTATCTTTACTCCGGCAGCCAGGAAATTCAAGTTGGTGAATATGCTAACAGTAGGAGAACTTCTAAGGTTCATCTTATCAACTCCTGTGCAATTTATCATTGGTCGGCGCTTTTATACCGATGCATATAATTCTTTACGCCATGGCTCAGTCAACACGGATGTTTTAATTGCCTTGGGAACAAATGTAGCTTATTTCTATTCAGTCTACACAATCGTCAGGGCTGCAACTGATAACATATTCAAGGGCACTGATTATTTTGGGACTAGTGCCATTCGTATCTCCTTTATTCTTCTGGTAAAATATTTGGAAGTACGGGCCAAAGGAAAAAACCTCTGAAGCTATTGCCAAGTTGATGAATTTGTCACCAGCTACGGCTACTTTATTGACTCTTGACAGCCATGGGAATGTTTTATCTGAACGCACAATTAGCAGTCAGCTTATCCAACGCAATGATGTTATTAAGATTTTACCAGGTGAGAAAGTCCCTGTAGATGGTTTGGTTGTTTGGGGACGAAGTCATGTCAATGAAAGTATGATAAGAGGTAAAGCCAGGCCTGTTACTAAGCGAATAGGTGATCAAGTCATTGGTGGAACAGTAAATGAAAATGGAGTACTTCATATAAAAGCTACACAAGTTCGGCCTGTTGAAACAATCCAAATGGTAAACCCACCGTTGCAGAAGTTTGACAAAATTGCAAATTTCTTAGTCCCAATGGTATTGAGCAAAATGCTCTTTAGTAGTTTCCTGCTTGGTTAGATTTAGCAAAAATTATCACAACTATATTATTTAATGCGGTTTGGTTGAGATAATTGGATGTCTTCATGGTTCCAACACAACTATTCCTTTTATTCTCAAGATGTTATTTGTTGGTTAATTTAGAGGGTAATTTTATAATTGTATAATTAGTTGGATAAACATCTTTCATTTATAACATTTTTCACTGATAACCATGAAATAAAATTTGTCATTTATAATCATAGTATAGAAATTTAAGTTAAAAAATTATTTTACAAGCATTCAATATAAAATTTTGGTAGTTTTGTGATTCCACCCAAAACGAAAAAGTATTGGTAGGTTGAACACAGCTCATATAGAATTCTGTTTCTGAAATAAATTACCTTTGTTCCCTGTTTTGTAGGTTATTGTGCTCTCCTTTTCTACCTGGCTAGAATGGTTTGCAGCAGGTATGATTGGCTTATACCCCAAATCTTGGATCCCTTCTTCCATGGATGAGTTTGAGCTTGCTCTTCAGTTTGGGATATCTGTCTTAGTTATAGCTTGTCCCTGTGCTGTGAGCCTTGCAACACCCATTGCAGTCTTGGTGGCTACTGGAGTAGGTGCCATGCAAGGTGTTCTAATGAAAGGGGGAAAGGCACTGGAGAGAGCACATAAAGTAAGTGACATATTAAAGGGTGGCTGGTTTCTCCTGTTATGTTCTGTTGTGTGAAATTGAAAGGTGTGAGTGAAGTAATTTTTTCCTGTCCTGTTACGTTTGGCCCTTCTAAAGAAAAAGTTCATCCATGAATGGAGTTTTTGTTATCCACAGGTGAACTGCATTATATTTGATAAGACGGCGACACTCACGGTTGGAAAACCTATTGTTGTTGACTCTAAATTTCTACAGAACAAGGTCCCTCGTGACTTCTACAAAATTGTTGCTGCAGCAGAGGTGAGTCCTGCATTTTACTATTTGATTATCTTACTGCATTTTGGTCCCTCGTGACTTCTACAAAATTGTTGCTGCAGCAGAGGTGAGTCCTGCATTTTACTATTTGATTATCTTACTGCATTTTAGTATTTGATTATCTTGTTTATATCGGAATTGGTTGATCTCTGAGTGATTTATGTGATTAAAGTTATTGCTTTGATTGACTTGTGTGAGATTTAGTCTGTGCCAAACTTTTGATTCAAATTTTAGACAAAAGATTGAGAGTAAGAAGCCAAATTTGACCTACAACATTAGAATCCAAATTGACCTACGACGCAGATCATAAAAATATAAAAAGAATGATAATAAAGTTAAAGTACACATTAATACAACCCTATGTAACCATCTACAAGTGGAATTTGACAATGCTTCAAATACTGTTAAAACTTCTTCCAAACCTACCTTCCTGGTTAGAACTATCAAAATTAACACTAAAGTTGTCCAAACCTACCGTCCATTGCTTGATACTTACCGTTATCTATTGCAAACACATTATTGTTTGATATTTACCATTGAGTTGCATCCCTTTTTTTTTTGTAAGTTGAGGGGCAAGGGATTTATTTTTCATTAGCGATATTTAACATTGGGTTGTGCTTCAGGCAAAGAGTGAGCATCCTGTGGCCAAGGCTTTGGTTGAGTATGCCAAAACACTGGGTGAAGGAAATTCAGGAACAAGAAGGCTGCCTGAAGTGCAGGATTTTGTGTGCGTAACTGGCCATGGTATTAGGGCTAGAGTTCACAACAAGAATATTCTTGTGGGTAACATTAAGCTGATGTTAGATTCTGGAATCTCTGTTTCTGAAGATGCCTATGACATTTTGAATGAGGCTGAAGGGATGGCTCGAACGGCGGTTTTTGTGTCTATTGACAGAGAGTTGGTTGCAATTATCACAATATCAGATTCAGTTAGGCCAGAGGCAAAGGAGGTGGTGTCCATTTTGAAATTGATGAATATTGAAAGTATTATGGTCACAGGAGACAACTGGAGTACTGCAAAAGCCATTGCCAAGGAGGTTGGAATTGAGACTGTCATTGCTGAAACATTGCCCAAAGTAAAAGCAGAAAAAGTGAAAGAATTACAGGTATTTTAGATCCCCGCTAGCAGCATTTCAGTTTCCCTTTTGATGATCACCCAAGTCATTTGCTCCTCCCTAAAATATTTTTTACTCTGATTGGGTCTATTTCTTTTATTCTGATTGGGTCCATTTTTCTGTATACTGTATGACTGCAATAGGTTGGATACTTTTTTCATCTCTCAACCCATTATGTGTAGGTCAAGTTCTCTCTGTGGAGTTTAGTCTCCAGCAGGCTATTCGTTCAAATTTCATGGGAGCGGTTAAGATGGGAATCATTTTGGGGAATTAAACTATCCCAAGGGCATTCAAACTCAACCGAATTTCGCACAATCCTGGTGATAGCATCCCTCTAGTTTTCCAGATCATTCTTCTATCCAACATTGGGACTGACCCTAATCTAGTTCGAGAAAAGAAAAACAAATAAACATTTATTTTTACTGTAAAGAACTGTTCAATTTCGTACTAAGAGAAGTTGTTTCGCTGTGCTTCTGGCTCTGCAGATGTCTGGGATGACGGTGGCCATGGTAGGTGACGGTAACAATGACTCCCCAGCTCTTGCGGCCGCCGATGTGGCCATGGCACTTGGGGCTGGTACAGACATAGCAGTTGAAGCTGCTGACATAGTACTGATGAGAAGCAATTTGGAAGATGTCATCACTGCCATTGACCTTTCAAGGAGCACATTCAACCGAATCAGACTGAACTACTTGTGGGCATTAGGTTATAATGTAATGGTTATCCCCCTAGCAGGTGGATTATTGTTTCCATTTACTAGATTCTCTATTCCTCCATGGACCTCTGGGGTTGCCATGGCAGCTTCTTCTTTAAGTGTTGTATGTTGCTCACTGTTATTAAGATATTACAAGAGACCGAGGAAGCTGGACTTGCTTCCAATGCAAGCAGTCAAAATTCAATAAAATTGAAAAGTGAATTCGCTTTACAAGCTTAAGATCAAGAAAAATAATTTACTGATCTACTTTTGGGCGATGCTACATTAGTCAGAAATGCAGATTACCTGATGATGTTTGCACAGTTTCATAAGTCGGAATTTCTTGAATAATTAATAAATGCATTAGTCATTTAGCATTCAATGAGAAATTCTGCTTGTGAAGTCTTAAATCTCACATCCAAAAAAATTCTGCTCAGGGGTTGCATAAGTTTGAAAAACACGGCGTTTAATGTAAACTCTGAGGTACAGATTATGTGCATATGATGTGGTATGGCGGTTCTTTCTGCAGGGTAGATCTATGGACTCAATAGATGAGGATTCTTCGATACAGAAATGATAATAAGCGAATTTACAGAGTTTCTGTTATGTTTCTTTTAATAAGTAAATATAAAATATAAATTGAATGAATTTTAAGTATTTTATGCAAATTATTAGTATGGAAAAGATTTAACCAATTTACTGTATAAATAGTTCAATTTCACACATTATGAGAGTAATAGAGATATAGTAAAAGTCAATAGCTATCAAAGGTATTTTAAGAGAAGAGTTACCCTCAGCCCTTCATTGTCTGTCCACAATAAATTAAGCGATGACAGAGAAATTTTGTATTATTGATTTTAGTTTTCTTATCTTAGTCTGCTACGTCTCACTTCTCACTATTTAGAGTGAGACAGAGCAATTTAACAAGGACACAATTTTGTTTTGGAAATAATAGAAATTCTAGTTAGAATTTGGTCGAAATTTTTAGAAATCTAAGTCGTTTCATAATTTGGGTGCCCTGGGTTCTTGATAGTGCTAAATCAACTTCAACTCTTAAAAGATTCCAACATTTCAATAACATAATTTTGTAATTTTGGCTCTAGCCAAAAATTTGACATCAAATGGAAATTGTGGCCTCGCCGGACAACGCGTTTGTTTACTTGTCCTTTCCCTAAGCCGTACATGGACGGAGTGAAGTTTGAGTAGTAACTAGTAAGTACTCATTTATGGAAATCAGTCCTATTCCGCTCCATCATTCGTTCAAGCATCGATTAGAGAACAATCGAACCCTCATTCCAAAGGTAAGGAGATTAACAGAAACGAATGAGATGACTGAAATAATAGGAGTACGGCTACTCGGGCTTCCGGGAGCAGAGAAGTGGTCTCATAGGAAATAATAACAATTCACAGCCGAGTTCAAAACGGAACACAACTCTCATTCCAAAGCTTGTGAGATGAAAGGATTAGGGCTTTCCAGAGAAAAACGTAGGGCTTTTGATAGAGAAATTAACAACGACAATCCAGTTTGGTTATGCATGAAGCCTAGATTGCAACAGAAACCAACCCATTTCCGCTCTCAAGAAATTAACGAATATGAATGAGATAGCAGAAATGAGAGATATAGGGTGTATAGGGCTTCTGAAAGCGGGGTTAGGATGTACCTGGAATTGAAGCCCCAAAATTATTGAGATAGAGCATTGATCTCTGCTACGTTGTCGATTCCCTTGAAATTTAATTTTCCGCCTGTCCCGTTTTTCACAAATTCTCTTCACTGAATTAAGGACATTTTCCAAAGATAATGCTACAAAGCAAAACGAGTCGAGCGTTAACATGTTGGGTATACTACCAAAGTCCCACATTAACTAGAAGTGGGGAGGATCATGAGTATATAAGGATGGACAAATATCTCCATTGGTATGAAGCCTTTTGGGGTAAGTCCAAAAGCAAATCCATGAGGGCTTAGGTCCAAAGTGGACAATATCATACCATTGTGGAGATATGTGTTGTCCAGAGTACTAACAAGTGGTATCAGAGCCATGCCCCGAAGTTAGCCAAGTGGATGAATTCTCGGAATGCCGAACGAAGGTGGTGGGGGCCGGTAATATCACGATGGGATCCGTGGATGAGCTCGGTTAGACAGGCGGTGTGCTCCGGATTCTTCATGGACGTGTCCTGGTCCCAACACGGTGAAGAGGAGTTGACCTGGGAAGAGCAAGCTCTCGAGGTAGGTGGTGCTTCCATGTAAGGCGTGTGCTTCCAACGCATTGGAGCGGAGAATCCTGGTTGGTAGAGAGTGGACGGATGGATAATCGTTTGAGGGGAGGCTCGATGGTCCTTTGTTCGAGGGGAGGATTGTTGGGTATACGACCAAAGTCCCACATTGACTAGAAGTGGGGAGGATCATGGGTATATAAGGATGGACAAATATCTCCATTGGTATGAGGCCTTTTGGGGTAAGTCCAAAAGCAAATCCATGAGGGCTTAGGCCCAAAGTGGACAATATCATACCATTGTAGAGATATGTGGTGTCCAGAGTACTAACATAACAGAGGAAGGCTAGCATATGAGTCAGCGTGTAAATCCATAAAACGGCTATAATGCTTTTCTTCCAAATGTATTCATGTTCTGATTCATGCCTTTTGCCAACGATCCTCACCTAATTCGTGCATAAACTAGTTGCTCCTAGTATGAACGACTACAAAACGTTGGAGATCCATAAAACTGCTATAATGCTTTTCTTCAAAATTTATTCAGGTTCTGATTCATGCCTTCTGCCAACGATCCTCACCTAATTCGTGCATAAACTAGTTGCTCCTAGTATGAACGACCATAAAACGTTGGAGATGCCGCGGAAACTATATTACCCGCTGCTCAATAAGTGGAAAATGTCTCAAAGTCATAATTAGCAGGGAGAGGTGTAAAGGAACCAAAGTCATAATTAGCAGGGAGAGGTGTAAAGGAACCATCGATCAGGGGAGTAGGGAATGTGAAAAGAAATAACCAAACCAAATATCTAAACAATAAAATACAATCAAAATTTGAGGTTTTATATATTATTCTAAAAAATTACTAAAAAAATGTAAAAGGAAGTTAAATGTAAGAAGAAAGTTACACAAATATAAATGTAAGAAGAAAGTTACACAAATCTAAATGTAAAAGGAAGTTAAATGTAAGAAGAAAGTTACACAAATATAAATGTCTCATAACAATGGTGATCCTTGCATGCACAAGGTAAATGTCTCATAACAATGGTGATCCTTGCAAGCACAAGGTATATGCAGAGGAGTTGAATTTCTTAAGAATTTTGTAAAATGTCATGGAATAAATTCTTTAAAAGAGGAGAAGAGGAAATTAAGTTGAGAAATTAATGAGGGGGAGGGTTTTCCATTGTGTTTTTTTCAACCGGGCTTAAACGGATCTACCAATTTGGCCAATATAAAAATATCTACAAAAGCATGGAATTTTTCCAGCTTAAGGAATCTACCAATTTGGCCAATATAACAATATCCACAAGAGCATGGAATTTTATAAATCCGAGGGCCCACCAATAAATCTAAATTATCATTGGGAAATTTGAATAATTGTTTTAAAGTCTTGTAGAGTTTGAAACGAACTTGTATGTCTTTTATGTTTTTTTTGGGCTAAAATTTAGAAATATGATCGTGTTCCCTTAAATATGTATGTTCAAATCTAAATTATAAATAAAATAAAAATTATATTTTAGATGGTCTATAATATCTTATTCAATATATTTAAATAAATCCTAAACAATAAGATATAAAATGTTTGAATAAATTGTAAATATTAAATAAAAATATAATATCTATATGTGTGTGTTTAAATACAATTTAAATATTAAATTAATTAAATGTATAAAAAAAAAATTAATATATTTATAAATATTAAAAGATAGTTTTTTTTTTTTTTGAAAAAAAAACATAGAGAGCACTGACAACATAGCCTAGCTAACATGCACACATATTTTTGTTTTCTCCAACCATATAAAATAAAGCATCAATTTTAATAAATATTTAATATTTGATGATTTATATTTTTTTTGGAATTCAATCCTATTAATATTTAATATTTAATAATTTCAATTTCTATAGATATTCAATCTTTCACTTTCTTTAATATAATTTATAAATGATGATGATGATGGTGGTGGTGGTTAACTTCCACTGCAAAATATATTTACACTACATATTTATAAAATTATAAGCAGTGCCTACCATATTTTAATATAAAACCTTGTAGATTTAAAATAAATATATATTTTCACAAAATTCCTTATCTATAAATAAGTTAAATAAATAAAAGAATTTTAAAAAAGGACCAAATTGTGATATGCATTCTCAAAGAAATAAAGACAAAAAAATATTAACCCAAAAAATCAAACAAAATACCACTACAACTACAATTATAATTTTTAATATATTAAAATCTCATCCTAACAAATAATATAATATAGAATTAGATTTTAAAAGCCACTAATGTTTAAATATTAAAAAATATATATATCTTAACATTGAAATCAACAGATGTTCAATGCAAACACTTGTGAGCAGATCTTTACCTAAAGTCGCACCAATGTTTATGTACCTCCCTGCTAAAAAACAGAAATAACAATCACGTTAATGGTATAGATTAATTAAATGGAATTTTCATGCCTCCCATAGCAACCTGCTGTTGAAAATGGAGCTACCCTTCCAGCAAGCTTAAAGTAACAGGGTGAATTTATGGGCGTAAAGTAGTTGAACAGAGATGTGTAAAGACGTGTAAAAACTTTGGAAGTCGGCGATCTGAGTGGAGGTGCGCCGCGATAGCGACCAACCACCATTTCCATCCCATGGCGAACCAATCATGCAGGTTGATTTTAATTCAGGAAACAATGCACAACACTCAGGCACTCTCTCATTCTTCAGAAGAATGTTTCCATCATGGTATATAACGGCAATGAAGGCCTCGGGACTCTCTGGAGGACTAGCGGTGCTATGGGATCCGAGGTGGATCTCTGCTAAAACTTTCAGATGCCTTGGGGGAATCTTGATCACTATTAAATATAGAGGATGTGCTGAGAGGTTTCATATATTGAATGTCTATGCACCCTACAAGGACAGAGCTTCCTATTGGAACCAATTTTTTTTGCCTCTGGTATATTAGAGAATGAAGCGCTCTTCATCGCGGGAGATCTAAATTGTACATTGGGACCAAATGAAGTGTGGGGAAAGGGAAAAATAGCTAATTCTATTTGAGAGAAAATTAAAGAAGTAATGTTGCAATATAACTATGTTGACATCTGCCCGAAATCTTTGTCCCCCACTTGGGACAATGGTCATACGGGAGAAGCATATATTGCAAAAAGACTGGATAGATTCATCATGCACGAAATATATTGCAAAAAGACTGGATAGATTCATCATGCACGAAATTATGCACGAAAAACTGCTGGAGAAACATGGTATCTCGAGCTCTCGCACTCTCCCTGTTTTTATACTGCACCATCGGCCAGTTACTTTACAATGGATGAATCCAGAAGCACGGAAAAGTTATCCTTTCAAGTTCAACAGGTATTGGCTAGAAGAGGAAGCATTTAACAACATGGTTCGCGAATTTTGGATTGAAAACAGTTCTACAATAGAGGTCTCTCCATCGGAGAACCTGATTGGTAAAATGAGCAATCTCAAATCCAAGGTGGAAGAATAGCAAATTCAAAAAAAACAATCAAATTGTATAGAACTAAAGAAAATTGAAAAAGAACTAGCTGATATCGCTAATGGTATCACTGCCCATTCCATTCCATGGATTTGGGAACTTGAAAAAAAAAAGAAAATTTTAAGGATTGAAGAAATCTCTTGGCGGCTCAAAAGCAGAGCCACTTCACTGAAGGAGGGTGATAAAAATACCAGTTTCTTTCATCGCTTTGCTAGCAAAAGACGAGCTTCAAATTCTACTTGGCAAATCAAAAATGAAGAAGGCAAACTTTTATACTCCCAAGAAGACAGTTCCAATGAGGCTATCAATCATTTTAAAAAAGCATACAAACGGGAGACTAATAGAGAGATAAATGATATCTTATGGGGCATAGATCCTTTTCCAAATATGTTCGAGGATGAAGATAATGAAAGACTATTTGCTGCTGTAACAGAGGAAGAGTTACTCTCTGTAATGAAATCATTTAAAAAGGGCAAATGACCCGGCCCAGATGGCTGGACCATTGACATTTTCATCCACTTCTTTGATTTCATGAAAAGAGACATCTTTGGGATGGTGGAAGAAACTAGAATACAAGGGAGAATTCATCAAAATATCTCATCCACCTATATAGCACTGATTCCAAAAAGAAATGACTCCTTTTCTTTTGTAGACTACAGGTTGATTTCCTTATGCAATGTCGTTTATAAAATTATTTCTAAAATTATTGCAGAGAGAATTCGAGGTAATTTTTCTGTTCATATCACCAAAGAACATCATGGGTTTCTAAGTGGCAGAAACATTTTAGAAGTTGTGGCCATAGCACAAGAAGCTTTACATTCAATGCAAACAAAAAATGTTGGTGCTGCCATTCTAAAAATTGATCTAAAAAAAGCCTACGACTGCCTTGACTGGAGCTATCTGAGATGTTTACTTATCAAGATCGGGCTAAATGACCTGTGCACAAAATGGATCATGGCATGTGTTGAAGGAGTCAACTACGTGATCCTCATTAATGGATACCCTACATCTTTTTTCCCGGCTGAAAGAGGTCTCCGTCAGGGGTGTTCACTGTCTCCAATTTTATTCATCTTGGTCATGGATACCCTTAGTCTTCACATCAAAAAAGCGGTTGCAGCGGGGAATATTGGCCCTCTTTCCATCTCCAGAGGTAACTTCCTTACACACAACCTCTTTGTGGATGACGTTCTTCTGTTCGCTTTGCTTTGTAGAGATACATGGCATTAAATGTATGAGATAATAAATTCTTTTCAAAGGGCAACAGGACTATACGTCAACAAAGGTAAATCCACATTTCATTATGGTAAGGTTAATACGGAAAAGATGGAATATATCTCACAGCTATTTAACATTTAGGCAGTATCCTTAAAAGAGGGGCTAAAATATTTGGGGTACCATCTTAAACCCACGGGCTACAATACTTCTGACTAGTCATGGATCATTAACAGATTTGATAAGAGAATAGCGGGGTGGGAGTTTAAATGTTATCACTTGCAGGCAGAATGATATTAACTCAGTCATTAATTGCTCAAATATGTGTATACTGGGCGCATCTGTTTTACATTCCATCAACTATAATAAATAAACTGGACCGTTTAATGGCTACCTTTATTTGGGGAGGATGCAAGGAAAAGAGAAAATATCATCTTACTAAATTGGAAAATATCTCCCTTCCAAAAAAAATAGGGGGCTGGGGCATCATGAATTTGCATCTCTTTGGCATGGCTTTACTGTGCAAATCTTTGTGGCGGGCGGCTTTTGGGCATAGCATATGGAGTCAAACTATTAAAATGAAATACCTTGGAAATAAAGATATTTACTATTGGTACAGGAATAGTTTTAAATGGCCCTCTAAAGGTTCGGCGATTTGGAGAAGTTTACAAAAAATTCTTCCTTTTTTCTATAAGAACCTTGTATGGAAATTACAATCTGGAAACAACATCCTTATAGGTGTTGATGCTATCAAAGGCGTAGATATGGAACCTATAACCGCTCCACGGCTTCTCTCGTTTCTCCATCAAAAAGGTCTTTTCTTCTGGGCACAGGTTATATAAAAGGATGGAAGGATGCCATTCCACAATGGAAATCGGATAGAAAACTAGGCCTAGAAGGAGAATTGGCTGCCCAATGGAACAGAATTGCCTAGAATATGAAAAGTGCAGGTTTTTATAAAACAGAGGACAGAGACTGCATTGATTGGCTAGTAAAAAAAGGCAATTCCATTGTAGTAGTTAAAGACATTTATCACTCCTTGATTGAACAGCGAAGGGAGGTCCCCTGGAAAATCTTTCCATACTCACTATGGAAGGTAAGCTGCCCGCTAAAAATCATTATGTTTTCGTGGCTAGTATATCATGATAAAAATCTTACATGGACAAATTTGCAGAAAAGGAGCTGGCAGGGGCCAGCGATATGCATAATCTGCCTTGCCAACACAGAAGACAATCTACACATTTTTTTAAACTGCCCACAATCTCAGAGATTGTGGATGCAATTGGCATCTTATTTTGGCTTCCTTGCTATTTCACACCCTTCCATATCAGAGGCATATGAATGTTGGGCTCATCAAAAGGATATCTGGCGACCCATTCCATTAATTGTATTCTGGTTTATATGGAAATGGAGAAACAAAAGAATCTTTCAAAACAGCATGGAGAGTTTTGGGCGTATTATGGATAAGGTTATTCCTTATTATTTCTCCATACTCCAAAATATTCCTCAACAGAAAAATCTCCAAATGACTGCCTCTGACTCTCAGCAACTTTTCTTCCCAAGGGCCCACTTTGACGGTGCAGCAAAGGATGGCATATGCGCTTGCGGTGTTTACATTGGTATATCAAGTGATCTCCAATACTTCATGTATTGGAATGGTGGCAATGGGACAAATAACAAAGCAGAGGCCATGGCTCTACATGGACTGCTTCTTTTCTGTACATTCATGGACATCGGACCTATCAAGGTATATGGCGACTCTAAATTAATCATAGAACATGTGAAAGGCATACATGACATAAAAAATGACAGCCTGATAGGATGGCTGAATAGGATTGCATCACTACGGAAGCCTGATATATTTCCTATCTCACATATAAGACGTAAACAAAATGAGCAAGCGGATAATCTTTCTAAGAAAGGAATGCAATCTCTATTTGGTAAGTGGCACCTGAGCATCTCTAAGGAATCTTGCACATATGTCATTCAACCTTTCTCTATGCCCAGCATATAAGGTCAACAATTTTCTGGTATGCTTCAAGCTCCTTTTTCTTCTGGAAAACATCTCAGATCTACAGGTACCTATACAGTTTTTGAAAGTCTAATATTTTGCCTATAATGAAAAGAATTATATGTCACTCAAAAAAAAATTTGTATATGTAAAAAGAAAGAAAATGAGATGAAAATCATTATCAGAATATGGATGCCATATCCGGGACAATAGTCCGCCATAACACTGTATATTTCAGAATGTTTTTATATATATAATACAAATACCATGCTGCTTTTTCTTTTGAATGAAAAAAAAAAGAGAGAAAAAAAAAAAAGAAAAAAGAAAAGAAAAGAAAAAAAAAGAAAAAGAAGAATAAGAAAAGATTAATTAAATGCACTGCGACTTAACCAAAAAACCAACACATGGAAAGAAAAATAAGTGAATTGAGAGTTACCATGAGTGCAGTTCTTTATACTGGTTCTATTTCTTTATACGGGTTCTATTACAGACAAAGGCCTGGCAAAATCGAAACGTTTTTTTTTATCCATAAAATACTAAATTTAAATTTATGTACTGATCACTGGCTAATATCGCAATCCATTTATGGGTGTTATTTCAACTTTCTATATGCTTCCAATTGAATTTAAAGTCAAAATTCCAATTGGATTTAAAATTAAAAGGTCAAAATTACGGACGAAGAAGGAACCAAAAACAAAAAGACAACACTCTGAACCTTGTTTATCGCAAGTCCCTGCATCGTAACTTTCTGTCAAAAGGGCCCTCCATCGCTGAAACACGAAGCTATGCCATTCGCTAGGAAATCGGGCCCTCCATCGCTGAAACACGAAGCTATGCCATTCGCTGGGAAATCGGGCCCTCCATTGCTGAAACACGAAGCTATGCCATTCGCTGGGAAATCGGGCCCTCCATCGCTGAAACACGAAACTATGCCATTCGATAGGAAATCTATGCTAACCTTCTCAAGAACAGAGCTCCCAAAATCCAGCAAGGATTGGCAGTAGCTGGGGCTAGGCGGAGGGTTTGGATGGTGGCTGTAGCCAGGCGGAGGGTTTGGATGGTGGCTGTAGCCAGGCGGAGGGTTTGGATGGTAGCTGTAGCCAGGCGGAGGGTTTGGATGGTAGCTGTAGCCAGGCGGAGGGTTTGGAGGGTAGCTGTAGCCAGGCGGAGGGTTTGGAGGGTAGCTGTAGCCAGGCGGAGGGTTTGGATGGTAGCTGTAGCCAGGCGGAGGGTTTGGATGGTAGCTGTAGCCAGGCGGAGGGTTTGGATGGTAGCTGTAGCCAGGCGGAGGGTTTGGATAGCCCACTTGGTATGAACACAGTGGTGGTAGCGGATATGGCCCTGCTGGATATCCTGTCACGAGCTCCGCCTCGACCGCACCATATGACCCCGCGTATTCTCGCCGCTTGACCGCTTCCTTGCCCTTTCTCTTTTCAGCCAATGTTCCAGAGAGATTGAGAGCTTCCTTGCCCTTTTCGGCCAATGTTCCAGAGAGATTGATAGCCTCCTTGCCCTTTCTCTTTTCGGCCAATGTTCCAGAGAGATTGATATCCTCCTTGCCCTTTGTCTTTTCGGCCAATGTTCCAGAGAGATTGATATCCTCCTTGCCCTTTCTCTTTTCGTCCAGTGTTCCAGAGAGATTGATATCCTCCTTGCCCTTTCTCTTTTCGTCCAGTGTTCCAGAGAGATTGATAGCCTCCTTGCCCTTTCTCTTTTCGTCCAGTGTTCCAGAGAGATTGATAGCCTCCTTGCCCTTTCTCTTTTCGTCCAGTGTTCCAGAGAGATTGATAGCCTCCTTGCCCTTTCTCTTTTCGGCCAATGTTCCAGAGAGATTGATATCCTCCTTGCCCTTTCTCTTTTCGGCCAATGTTCCAGAGAGATTGATATCCTCCTTGCCCTTTCTCTTTTCGGCCAATGTTCCAGAGAGATTGATATCCTCCTTGCCCTTTCTCTTTTCGGCCAATGTTCCAGAGAGATTGATAGCCTCCTTGCCCTTTCTCTTTTCGGCCAATGTTCCAGAGAGATTGATAGCCTCCTTGCCCTTTCTCTTTTCGGCCAATGTTCCAGAGAGATTGATATCCTCCTTGCCCTTTCTCTTTTCGGCCAATGTTCCAGAGAGATTGATAGCCTCCTTGCCCTTTCTCTTTTCGGCCAATGTTCCAGAGAGATTGATAGCCTCCTTGCCCTTTCTCTTTTCGGCCAATGTTCCAGAGAGATTGATATCCTCCTTGCCCTTTCTCTTTTCGGCCAATGTTCCAGAGAGATTGATATCCTCCTTGCCCTTTCTATTTTCGGCCAATGTTCCAGAGAGATTGATATCCTCCTTGCCCTTTCTAATTTCGGCCAATGTTCCAGAGAGATTGATATTCTCCTTGCCCATTCTCTTTTCGGCCAATGTTCCAGAGAGATTGATAGCCTCCTTACCCTTTCTCTTTTCGGCCAATGTTCCAGAGAGATTGATATCCTCCTTGCCCTTTCTATTTTCGGCCAATGTTCCAGAGAGATTGATATTCTCCTTGCCCTTTCTATTTTCGGCCAATGTTCCAGAGAGATTGATATTCTCCTTGCCCTTTCTCATTTTGGCCAATGTTCCAGAGAGATTGATAGCCTCCTTGCCCTTTCTCTTTTCGTCCAATGTTCCAAAGAGATTGATAGCCTCCTTGCCCATTCTCTTTTCGGCCAATGTTCCAGAGAGATTGATAGCCTCCTTACCCTTTCTCTTTTCGGCCAATGTTCCAGAGAGATTGATACCTTCCTTGCCCTTTCTCGTTTCACGCCCGCGTTGTCGCCTCTGGCTCGTCTGAATTCTTGGTTCAATAGGATGCTGAATCTGTGGGTCTTTTGCCAGCGCTCCACTTGCTTGACATTATATACAACTTCGATCTCTTTTTGCATTCCCTGAAATCCACTACATTAAAGTTATCTGAACAAGTTCTTCTTTCAAAAGGCATCCCCCAATAAGATCTAGACTCATTTATCGATTTAGTTTTTTCAAAACTCAATAAAGATTTAACCTTAAATCTCACAATTTACATTAAAAAAAAAAATCATCACAAAATGATTACAAATTAAGTTACTCATAAAAATAATTTATTTCTAAAATTTATATATTATATATTTTTAAATAAAAATAAAAATTAATTTACAAAAAAAATATTTTTTTTATAATTTCTTTTATATAATTTAAATTTTTACAACATCATCAATTTATTTTTTCAAATTTAACCAAAAAAAATTATTTTATTTTTAAAAATAAATATAAAAAAATGAGTTTTATTAAAAAATTATTATTATAAACTATAAATTTCATAACAAATAATCATATATTTTATAATAAACTAAAATTATTATTATAAATTATAAATTTCATAAAAAATATCATATATTTATATATTTTATAACTAACTAAAATTATTATTATAAATTATAAATTTCATAATAATTAATTATAAATTTTATAACAAACAATTGGTAATTGATATTTTTATATGGTATTTTTGTAAGTTTGGTAGTATTACATCTTTAGCATGTCTGACTTCTTACCCAAATAAAAATAACAAAAAATTTGAAAAACTTGCTATTCAACTAGACTTCATTTCCACGACCAATTAAACTACTCTAAACAAAAAATAAAAATAAAAAATTTAAATCAAACCAACCATGATATTAAAACCAAAAGTCCAACAGAGTAGATTAGAGTAGATTGTGTAAACACACATCAGTCGCAACATGAGATTACATTTTTCTCTGATACATGCCACGTTCAATATCTTTAATGGGAGGTTAAAACCATAGTTACCAAGTTCGTCCGTAGCGGCGAAAAAAATGCGTTCAGTTCGGTTCGGTACGGTCATTAATTCGGAAATTCTAATTTGATTCGGTGTTATATTTTTGTCAAAGGCACCCATTCCAGTTCGTTGTCTCCAACATTTACTCTGCTTCGTCTCTTAATTTGAATTTGTTTCACGTCCTAATATGAATACATAATGTGCTTCATTACACTGAACAGTGGCAATAAGCAGGCCAATGTATACAGTCAATAGAAATTTGATATATACAAATATATATGTTTGACTAAATACATAAGAATTTTTCACATTACCTAATTTTCAAATATTGTTTAAATACATTTTATAAATTCAGAATGGTGTGGTAGATATCTAAATTGAAAAAGTATTGATTTGTTTTTTTTACTTATTTTATTAAAAAAATAAAACTTACGCTTATCTTAATAAGTTAGGAATTTACTAATTAAGGAATTTACTTTTCAACTGCTAAATAAGAATCACACTTGCATCTATTATCTATTCGAGAGGTAAATTTTCAATTCTAATTTTGATTGGTTGATGTATTGGAACAACATCTATTATCTATTCGAGAGGTAAATTTTTAATTCTAATTTTGATTGGTTGATGCATTGGAACAACACAAGTTTGGAACCGCTCAACTTCCGTGGAAATAGGTCATTGAACTTAATCTTCAATTGTTGAATAGGAATCACCTTAGCAAGGTAAATTTTTAACCCCAACTTTGCTTAGTTGATGCATTGGAAGAATACAAGTTTGGACCTGCCCAACCCTGGTGGAAATAACACAGAGAAGGGAAAAACGAACCTGGTGGAAATAATACACAGAAGGGAAAAACGAATTTGGAACGAGGCAACCCTGGTGTAAAATTGAAATAATGTAGAGAAAGGCAAATGATAAGATCAATTAGCTTTTATAAATTTTCTTATAAGAATTAGCAAGTTTGTATTTCTTAAAAACAAAAGACTAATTTTATAGAAAAAATAAAAAAAGGGTAATTTCTATTTTAGCAAATTGGTAATTCTTATTGGAAAAAAAAATAATAATAATAAAAGACTATAATTTATATAGAAAAAAAAAGAGTAATTTCCATATTAAATTTTTTTATAAAATGACAAATTGCAATTAAAAGAAAGATAATTCCTACTTTACAAAAATTATAAAATAGCAAATTGGTTGCAAATCAATAACTCTTATATAAAACATAAAAAACAGTAACTTCTATTTTGAAACAAAATTAACTTATACAACTTTCATCTTTTCATTAAAATTTTGAATATAATAATTGTTAAAAAAAACTAATATATTTAAATAATTATAAAATGTATAATGTGGAATTTTTTCCTTATTAAATTTTATAGAGTCGAATTTTTACCTACCATATCAAATTCGAATCCGAATCCATTTGGTAACTAAGGTTAAAACTAAACCCTTATCTAATCGTTATGTGATCATGCACGCCTCCTGGACAGGGGTTAAATTTGACGCTCGTATGCCCGTATTTCTCTTTTTTACCCGTAAAATACGTTTGAGTTTTAAATTTCCACGTTATGGGCAACTTGCCATTAATTTCCAAAAACGTCATATTGACGGGCAGGTTTAAAAATTAAAAGTTTAAAATTTTTTTTTATATAAATTTCTTTTATATATATATTTAACCTTATGTCATACCTGTAGGCTGTAAGTTACAATGTAAGTTATAATCTCCGGCCGGGGCAACTGCGAACATGCAACTTGCAAGTTTAGTGTTTACTGATAAAGGACAGTGATCGGATGGCATTCAATTCGCATTCAAATTTAGCGCTTGAGCATTTACCACTGGTCCACTGTAAGCTTACCAAGTTTAGCGTTCACTGATAAAGGACAGTGATCGGATGGCATTCAATTCGCATTCAGATTTAGCGCTTGAGCATTTACCACTGGTCCACTGTAAGCTTACCAAGTTTAGCGTTCACTGATAAAGGACAGTGATCGGATGGCATTCAATTCGCATTCAGATTTAGCGTTTGAGCATTTACCACTGTAAACTTACCACTGTACCAGACGTGTCCAAGATATGGAAATATATGGAAACTTAAGTAACAAGTTACAAGGTGAATCGGTGATTGGATTTTCATTAAAAAATACAATTCTGGGAATGTATGCTCGAGCGGCGACTGCGAGGGCCGAGTTGTCAACTATACTTTTGCACCAGAGATGCTACACAGTGAAAACCAACATCAACTCTGGTCGTGTGTCTGGTGCGATTTCTGTTGAGTTTTCAGCTTCTGTCATCAGTTTATATACATCGCCGATTCCCCAGGGCGGAAAAGCAGTGCCCAACTTAAATTTTGGGTTGCCAGGTTTTTGAAATCCCTCCCTCTCTCTGTACAAATAACAATTACACTGTTATAGCTGCTAATTTCTTGAAGTGATTCATGGATGGGATGATATAATTGTGTGGTGCCACATTTTATTTTTTTGGATGTGCTTTGCTTTAATTCCAATAGACACAGCGTTGCTCTTTCAGTGGTATTGTTAAATAACTTTATTCAAATTTAATCACATCCTGTGAGGTTGAGGGGAGTTTGTGAACACCGACAACGATCCTCTGGAGTTGAGCGGATGTTAGCCTCTCTGAAAACAAACAACGTCCCTTTCGCCCAGTCAACTCTCAAAGTCTTTGTTGGCCAAAGAAAATATTTGCAAGCACCTCGTCTTCACTAAAGCCGCCGGCATTACATATCCGTTCAAAGAACTCAGCCCTGCTGCATATTCCATCACAATTGCCAAATGGGTCGGCGTTAATATGACCTGCAAACACAAACGCAATCTCAACATACTCCAAATTGCAGAAATCGGCATTCCTTCAATTGCATCAAATGTTTTAACACAAAATATGCACAACCCCAAACTGAATTTCTTGCCTCTTTGAAGCGAACAATGTTTGGATGTTTCAGAGAACAATGGTTGATGATTTCTCTCTGCGCACATTTTCGTCAATCTGCAAGCAAGATAAAACGATTTGAGTCAAATTGAAAAGAAAGAACAGTTAAGGCCCGCTGGGAAATGGGAAATAATGCGATATTTATAAAAATGGATGCAAAATTTACACTCGAAGAAGCAATGTTAAAATAACGGATCGAATGTGAGGGGAGAGGTGAGGACAAAAGAAAAAGGTCGAGAGGAAGGGTAACGAGGCATGCGAGATTTTGAATGAATGCATAACGCAGGTAGGTATTCCACACTTACTACTAGTTCCGCCACAACATGACATTACCTGTATTTGTCCACAGTAATAATACTAATGCTTGTGCAGTGAGGAATCTGTAGTGTAGCGAAGTATAAAGTACTGTTAATATGTTGTCATGCTCATTTAAAGTGCCCATTTAGTCAACTTTCTCATCTTCTTGGACTGGGTGTCACAACTTTGCAATCTTAACTAGCCCAGGTCCAATTCTCAGCGCATTCATGGACAAAAAAAAATTGAGTGGGCCTCAAAGAAAAGTTTAAGGTTTAGTGGAGATTCGGTCAAATTTCCTTGCACCAAACAGATTCGGTCAAATTTCCTTGCACGTAGCTTTCTTTCTCTCAGTTTTGTTAGTGTATCATTGATTAGACAGCCACACCCAGTGCCCTCCAGAATAGGTTAAAATCTCTCCAAGTGAAGCCTTGAAATTTTCAAGTCAGATTATCTGTCTTTGTAATCTCGGCATTTATAGTATGTCCATAATTTAGGTGTACACTATGTACTAAATACTTGCATGTTCTGATTTATACATGGTTAAAATTGTAATTTCAAGCATGTCGTTCACTTAAAAAAACCCTAAACTTCGAGAGTGCAATCATTGCGGAAATAGCAAAAAATTGAAGGAATTACAGGTGCAATTTTAAAATTTTGGACAAATTATTGATCAAGTAATGAAAAAAATTCTTCAAAATTCACCGATGAAGCATTTCGAGAATTTGCAAAAGTTAAAATACATATTTAAGTTTTTAACAGTGTTTTCATGTTACTCAGCCAAACTGTCCTTATAGAGCCGAATCTGTATATAAGATAAAAATGGTTTCAATGCAGTTTGATTTGCACACTTATAAGCCTGTAAACAACCATAAATGGATTTGTTTGCTTCTGAGATTTCGCTGAACATCCACTACTGGAAATTGTGGATTTACCGTCCACAATCTTTACATTCGGTGTTGTCGGCCTTCTCAATGTCCACTCATTCTTTCCATGATTAAAAAAACACACCATTATTTTTATTTTGCATGCAAATTTATCAGTATCATGTACACGTGTGGTCAGGGTTTATTGATTTCCTAGTGTCCAGAAGCTAACATGAACCTCTGTCACTGTAAATTGGTAGTGACTCAAATGGAAAACAGGATAGCTGTGAGTGAATTATTTTTGTCAAATTTATTGCAACAATATTAACATTCATTATTTTCATGTGAAAGTAATTATGAATATATATTTTTTCACTTCATAATATTAATTTTTGTTGTTTCTATATATATTTCCCATTTATTTTATCAGTATTTCCATTTTAAACAAAAGAAAATTTGCAGAAAAATTTGATCAGCAAGTCTCAAAACAAAGTGTAGCAATGAGACTTGAGCAGAATTGTACAACAAAAAATGAAAAATTTAAACAATTATGAATACAATTTAAAATTAGATGAAACTTGTACAAATAAATTTAAAAGTCATATGATGGCCAGTCTAAAAATAAAAACGTCATAAAAAAATTCCCTGCTCCTGGAAAACTCTTGAACCCCTGCTCCTGGAAAACTCTTGTTGTTGACCGCGTGTTTTTCCCTACGTGGCATCTTCTTAGCAGTCCATTTCATGACAATCATTCGCTAGTTTCACCCTGTCCACCATGGTCGTCACAGCGTCGGCACGCGGTACAACCGGAGAGGCCGGGAAGCAGGAGGTGAGCCTGAATCATTTCTCGTCCTTGAAATTCACGAAGATGTGGGAAGGATTTCTAGTAGCCCTGTTGATTGATTGATTGATTCTTATGATTGTTTCCATTCATAATAGCAATGTCGCTCGTTAACAATAACAATGTCGCTTGTTTACGAGCAATGTCGCTCGTTAACAATAACCACAATAACAATATAATTCCATTTTTCACTATTCCATCTTTGAGATACGATGCGAGCTTTTCTTGGCGACCAACGTCCCTGATCAGGCGTTTTCTTCATATTCATCAGCGGCATAAAAGTTCCATGTTTCTGCGCCGTGTATGAAGATAGAGTGGAGGTGGAGGTCCTTGTATTTGCAGATTGCGGGAGCAGGTGATTTCAGAAGGCTTCTCGAATTCGAAATTATAGGAATTCTGAAAGATGAAAGTATTTGCAAAAATCTCAAACCCCACATGGTGCATAATGCCGGTCAGGTCCCAGAGATCATCAAACAGAAGATTTCCTCGGTCCTCGGATGAGATAAATAAAACCCCCTGCAGGAGCACAGACATAAGCGGCATCTCCAGCCTCTTCTCCAAGGTCTCCACTAGCAGTGCCAATTCGCTCGCCAGTCTCAGGGATTCCCTCCCGGAAAACCCCAATATTTACAGATACAAGGAATTCGCAGATGCCACCACCCAATTCACCTCCGGTAGGCTGGGGAAATCGTCGGTCTGGAAGTGTGTTCTCCAGGGGGAAAACAGTGGTTGCTAGTGTGAAAAGCTAGCAGAGAAAAATCAGTGGTTTCAGTGCAGACTTAGAGAAATCTGCAACGCCCACCACAGTGAAGCTCCTATGAGGCTGCTGGGAGGGGGATCACTTATTATATCTGGTCTACGAATACGTCCAGGGATCGAATCTCGACGACTACCTGCGCGGCAGCAAGGTGCCCGGATTCACAGTGCCAAGCACCTGGATTTGGAAATGCAGATCGCCGCAAGAGCTGGAATACATGCACAACAACAGCAAATTGGATTACATCGACAATTACATAAAGTCCAACAACATTCTTATAACGGAGCCCAGATCTGCCATTTGGGGGCTTGTTATCTTGCCGAAGAATCTGATTCCGGCGACGTTCTTGAACAGGATTTGAACTCAGAGATCCAACTGGCGAGCTTGCATAAACGATCCAGGATCATGAAGATCACTGGTGCGCACGGATATATGGCGCCGGACTATGTCGCTGGAGGCGGCCTCTCACATAAACGGACGTTTTTGCCTTTGGCGTGGTGTTGGTGGATCTGCTTTCCGGCCACGAGCCGGTGAGATATGTGACGGAGGAGGGCGGAGAGGATAGGTGGTAGTTACTGACATTGGCCACTATTACCTAATGTTACTATTTTTTAATGTGCGGCGATAATTTTTAAAAATATTCAAATTTTTATTTATATAGAATTAATAAAATTTTATTGATTTTTGAGGTAAAATCATTTTGTATTATAAAATTTTGGCAAATCATTTTAAAAAAATAGAAATTAACACATTTTTTAATTTTAGAAAATACATGAAAAATTAACCCACCTCAAAATATTAGCCCTTCAAATTTTCCATGGTCCATTTTTTAAAAATGTATTATCCACTTTCATATCTACAAATACCTTTCGCCAAAAATCTAATAAATTATTGGCAGGTCTACGCAGGTTTTCACCGCACCGCGGCCAGGTCGGGGTCTGAATCCGTGGGATGATGGGTTCATAAATCTCGGCCACGACGATGGATTTATTAATCAATCATCGAAACTCGCTTAAAATTCTCTAAACCTTTGCCAAACGTGTCAAATTATCACTGGTTTGATGGGTGAAATTAAAGCTCTCGGATTGGGGGAAATAGTGTTTGTCTATCTAATTTCACTAAGAAAACGCTTTTCGGTATAATTATAGGATATAAGTTAACAATTTAAACGTAAATAGTTAAGCTCATTATAACTTAGCTTTTTTGAGAAGATATCAAAGAAATATGGCCGTATCGTAAAGAAACGGTTATTTTTTGCCCTGAAAATTATGGAAATTTCGTCAAGATTTTCATAAATTCTCGCATGGATTTTTGTAAATCCAGGTTATAGCAATCAAACTTCAAAGTTTTAGGTGCCTCAGAGGTTTTTGATGGTGCTTAATCTATTTCTACAATCAAAAACATCATTCAAACCATGCTTTGCAAGATTTGTTGAAATTTTTTTGCGTGGATTCCAGCGACTTTTGGTCGTTCCCGCAATTACTCCACCTCGGTAGACACTTCCATAAATATGATGTTCCCTGCAAAGACACTTGTCATTCGTCGATAAAGAAATAGAAGTCTTCCACATTTGTGTTGATCCAAATTTTTATATGTATAAAAATTTCGAGTTGTCTTTAGTGAGACTTTTTGGAAGCTTTTCCAATGGGTTTTTCCTAAAGCTTTTCATGTGGATTTTTCCCGTCTAATTTCTCTAAAATCCAACAGGAATTTAGAGGTTTTTCACGGTGCTAATTCCATATATATAGTGAAAAAACCAGTTTAAATAACACAAATCAAAATTTCACCTCAATTTTTTCCGGATTCCAAAACCAGAAAAGTCTAAAAAGTCCACTAAAGACAACTCCTAAAAATATAATTTATTTCTCAAGCATTTTAAAGTTTTTTCATAATTATGTTGATAGGGTGTCTATTTTAGAATAAAAATTTTAAATTTTTATGTTAATTATTAATAATTATTAAGTAGATGGTAAGGATTTAATTTTCATGGAATATTCTACAATATTCATAGTAGTATACACCAAGCAATGTTTGATATTTATCTTCAAAATAATTAGGTCATTTTTATTCCTTTTAATTCAATTGATTAACTAAAAAACATATCATATGATCAACTAATATATGAAGTGAGTTGGGCTTGGAGTCTGCCCTAAAGCTGCTTCTACTTGGCTAAGAGTTTGTCTTCCTTAGATGTAAAGAAACAGGTTAACGACCCAAGACCCAGAGGCATCTAGCAGGAGTGAAAGCCTACCCCCTTACGAACCATGAGCGGATTATTCTAGGTGGCGTGGTTTTTCTTGAATAACAGTGATGGGTCAGCCTGCATTTGCGGATAGAAATTAGAGATGCTTATATATTAATTCTTTTAATAATAATAATAATAATAATAATAAAGTTATAATTTAGTTAGTTTTTATGCATGTGTGTTTTTTAATCAAGATGAGATGTATCATAAAGTAAAGGTTTTGATGTTTATTATAAATTGATGTGTACCACATTTACCCAAAAAAAAACCAAGGAATGATTTGCAAGAGAAAAGCTTTGGGCGCATGATAGATTAGAGTTAAGATGGTTGTTAAAACATTTGAGTAGTGAGATGTTGAAGATGAGGGAGAAGTGTGATTTACACACACACATTCTTAAGAACTAACATATAGATCCATTGATGCAAGAGCATCATGCAACATTTTTATTTTCCATGTAATTTCTAGAAAATCTAAGTTTGTTGAGTGGATGGTGAAGTGTGTTTTAATAAATGGTTATTGGTCAAATGTAGCTTGTAGTTATTCAGAGGTCGGGAGCTACCTATTGTGTGTCATGTTAATTAGGATTCATATTCTATTTTCCTCAATTAGATCCTACATTTTTGGATCTAAAAGAAACTCTGTTTGTAACCATTTTGTGGCCATGTTTTAATAAATAAAATACACCTGCATAGGAGAGGGGAGCGAGGTGTGATTTGGAAAATCTTGTGTGGAAATAATGAATCATCCCATTGCAACCATTTGTTTTAACTGTAATTCCTTTTTTTCCCATAAATGGTATAAGAAGTGTTGCAGGGATCATGTTGACCTAGAAATACACAGATCAACTTTGTAGTGGTATCACAATTTCCAGTATAAATCTTTCACATTTCAAAGCCAAGAAACAACACAAGGAATATAGTGGTTTATCTTTTATTGTGTTGAATAGAGGTGATTCAATGGGGCTTTGTAGTGATCGAATATCCTACAAGGGAAGTTGCAATTTTAATAGTTCCTCAAGGTATCGTAATTATTGATGATTTTGGGGTTTCTTCTTTTGCCTAGAACCAAAGTAATGATCATAATCCCTGTCTTCAAATTGAAATGAGCCTTTGGAAACTTGAAGGTTAAGATCGATATGACATCACAAAGGACACAGTGAGAAAATTTGCGAAGATATAAAGTATTTGATTGATCCATCGCAAGAATTTCATGGAAATCGTGACTGGGGCTTGGCTTCGTGGGAACCTAAGTCTTTTACCATAATAAGAGAGAAACAACCTGACATCAAAATAAGTAGTGGATCAAATCATTGGAAGGTCGATACACGACTAATGAAAAGAGGAGGCATATGGATGTAAAGTTAATGGGTATTTATGCAATTCCATAACCATTAAGCATCTCGATTATGATGTGAAAAAAATCCCTTGTTGCATAGAGCCGAGAGCAAAAGTTTGAGTGTTGTATTGGAAAAAGTCACTTACAACAAGGCAAAAGTGATGCAAGTGGCAATTTGAAGGTTGAAGAGTGAATTGGTTTATAGTTTCAAAATTTTAGAGGAAAAGTGAAGGGTCGACTCTGCATCAAGTGGTATCAAAGCGCGACAAGCTCTTGGAAAGGTGGGATTTAAACATTGGTAAGGGTCACTGCATTTGATTTATTTTATCAAATATGGAATTTAGAGTTGGAAGAGGTAGAGGTCGAGGAATAGATCAACCAATTGTGAATGTAGAGTTGAGGGAAGAAATGAGAACTCTCCGGCAAAGGTTGGAAGTCATGGAAGCTATCAGACATCTTGATCATACAGGTGATATAAGTGACGAAGAACTTCTAGAGGAGGAATAGGAGATAGTTGTAGAACTCTCAGAATTCAGATTTCGAAGTCAATTTTTGGTCTAAGTTTCAGGTCAAAGGCAGAAGTACCTACATATAGTGGAAGTTTGGATCTAGACGAATTGGTGGACTAGACAAATGCTTTGAATAAGCATTTTGAATATACATAGATACAAGAAGACAAACATGTTAAGTTCGTTGTTACAAAGTTGAAAGGACATGATTCTTTATGGTGGGACAAAGTTGTTATCACCCAAAAAATGTTCACCTAGCCATTTCTTACTAGGTGGATCGAAATACACCATGTAGGATTAATTTTACCATGGTAAAACCCACTTTCACCATAGGAAATAATTTAGTAAACCATTTTTCTAAATTATTTCTCATTAAAATCCAAAAAATCCCATGAGAATAATTAAATAAATCATTATTTATTTAATATTCTCTAGAAATAATTATTAAATCATTATTTGATAATTATTTCTTATCACTTTTGACTTAATCACCTTGGAATAATTAAATAAATCATTATTTATTTATTATTCCTTATTTATTCCATATTTTCCTTTTGAGATAATTGTTTTTTTTCTAAGTAATATTGTTCTATTGATATGGTACAAAAAGAGGTTACAGAGAGGCTTGACTTCAAAGTTGTTGAACATCAATCATCACCAAAAATCTGTTTGTTTTGGACTGCCCCAACATAGGGGAAACCAGTCCATTGAACCATAAAGACTACCCCAACATAGGGGAAACCAGCCCATTGAACCAGAAAGAAAACCACTCCTGGGTAAACATTGTTTTTCCAAAAAGACTGAGAGAGAAAACAAGCATGTCTAGAATCAAAAAACAGGAGTCCTAAAAACACTGCCCAGATTTAGACATATCCACCTGGCAGAAAACAACACTAACAGGTTGCCACACGTCAATTCGGAGGATCCTCCAGGGCTGGTTCCTCCTCGATTCTACACGCAAATTGATACCAGTCATCATCCGCGTCAGACACGCCACGTCCCTGAGTTGGTGGAGCCTCCTCAGTGCCACCTGTGCCCATCTGCGTTTCAGAAGTGTCGTTCGGTTTGCTTCCCGAAGCCTTCGTGCCACTATGCTTGCCGCTCTCAGTTGAAGGACCGCCAGCTATATCCTTGCCATGCAGAGTCGCTCTGCCTTCGTTTTGTGGCCTATTGCCAGGAATGCTGATTCCTCGGTTACCTGAAGCCTCCATGCTCTGCTTGCCCTTGAGTCCAGTCGGAGGAGCTTGCGGCTCAGATTCTTCCGCAAAGGAAATTGTTACAGTCGCAGTGATTATAGGGTGATTTAAGGTGCTTCTGAAACGGAACTGGGTGTTGTGAGGAGCAGGGTAAGGCGGAAGAGGGAAATCCGCAGTGCAGACTGCTACGTCTCTCCCTTCAACGGCTTGATTTCTAGCACGACCCCTGCCACTTCTGGTATTTGGGTAGCGGCTGAGAGGATTGAGCGTATCTGTGGAGGAGTCAGGGGAATCGGTGGCTGAGCTGGTCGAAGCCGGCGTGCGAATGAAGCCTCCACGGGTTCCGTTGCGCCTACTACGCATTCGATGCCTAATGCGAGCCATAGCAGAATTATGAGTTATGTTGGCAGCAGAGGAATTGGAAGAATTTCGATGCGAAGAGTGAGCAGGAGAGGTCTGGGCCTGGTCTAAGATGCAGTGTCTGGAGTGAGAGAAATGAAAGCCATTGCCAAGATCCAGGCAAGGAAGTATCCAACATCGACTGCCGGTCATGGTGCGCATGCAAGGTTCAACAGTTTGCAGAGGGCAAACGCCTTGAAGCAACGGAGGAATTGCCTGTCGATCTGCAGGAGCCATGGGTATGAGGGAGATGAATGTATCTCGGCTTACGGGATCATTTATTGCCTTCTGCAATGTGTTATGAATTCCCTTGAGGTTGGCGCGGGGGACGAAGCTGGTAGCCATATGGCTTTCCTGTCCGCCGGCCAGCCATCTAATCGCATTAATTAGCAGCATTGACACCCGCATCCAGGTCTTTTCAATATAATTGTTATATATATATATATATATATATATATATATATATATATATTGTGTGTGTGTGTGACCCAGAGGAACCCAACAACCAACCTGACACGTTGTTGAAAATGGCAACAAGAAAATCATAATTTAATTTTCCTATGAATTAAATTAGGAGAAAATTGTAATTCCACATCATAAGAAAACAATAATGAGTTAACTAAGTTAGTTTCACTTAGTTGGCTTAGTTAATTCGAGCTGAAGACTTAACTTGAGCCATGTAGAGTTGTTCCTAAGTTTAGGAGCCTAAGTTGAGTTTAATTTGAGTTGTAATAATTTAATTCAATTAAATTGAGTTAAAACCAGTTAAGCTAGTTCCAAATGTTGGAAGAATTAGTAGGAGGTCTAGCAGTGGGGTGCAACTTTAGTGTTTAACCAGTTAACTAATAAATTAACCATAATTAACTTATGCATGCATGAAATTCGAGTTACCCAGTTGAGATTGGATTTCAAGGGAAGTGTACTATCAGTTGTATAATTTTTCGAGTTGTACATGTGGTCCATGTAGTTAGAGAAGGGCCTACAGGAATTGCCCAATTCTAATTGGGAATTTCCCTAAATAATAGTGGGCTAATTCCTAAGGAAACAATGCAAGAAAATAAGAGCTTGGTAGGCAACATAGTTGGTTAAGTATTGGCCAGAGTCAGCTTGTGAGGCAGTGAGATAGATTATACTAGTGCAAAGATTATTCAGGCTTGAACAAGCATTGTATTTCTTCTTTATTTTTTGACTAATGCAATACTGATAGGAAGGGGTTTTGAGCAATTTCTTTCCCCTTAGATAAATATCTAAGCATATGTGATTGAATCTTGTCTCATCTTTATGTTGTGATTTCTCGATCTATTAATTTTTTCCATTGATGGGTAGAGTAGATTCAAGTCTTTTCTTTTGGCATATTACATAAGCAGTTTGAATCTACAAGGAATTTCTACATGGTATCAGAGCTAGAATCACACAAGACAAGAGAATTCGGATTTCGTCCAAGAGGTTTAAATTACAAGATCAGTGTTGCAGGTTTTCTCCAACATTGAGAAGATAAATTCCAATGGACTCAGGCTCGAGTATGCTCTGGAAGGAACCACAAATTTTGTGGCATGGAAGATCTGTATGGTGGTGGTATTAGATGATAACGGGCTACTAGATTACATCAAGACAAATGTAGTTAAGCCCTCAATAGCTAATGCCCAGGATCTCACTCAATGGAATAAGGATGTAGCTAAAGCGAGGAGGATCATATTGGAGGGAGTTCGAGATCATATTATCTTGAATCTCTACAGGAAAGAAACTCCATTCCTGATGTGGAAAACACTGACCGACTACCATAGGAAACTAGCACTGAAGAACAAACTTCGTAGCACCAAAATGCAAAAGGCTGAATCAATTATGCAATACCTGAGAAACTTCACACAATGTCGTGATGAACTTGGCGGGGTTGGTATTACTGTTCTAGAAGAAGATATGGTAGCTCTAGCTCTGTTGGGTCTTCCCAAGAGATGGCACAGTTATCAGGATTCTATGAATGGTAGAGGCAAACTACCAAATTGGGAGTTGTTATGGTATGATCTCATGCAGGAAAAGATCAGACAGAGCAACAGAGATGGAAATTCATCCAAGGTTGAAGATGAGGAGAACCATGCCTTGGATGGAAAGGCAAATAAAGGGAAAGGGAATAAATCTCAATCCAAAGGATATTTTGGTTAGGCAAGCAAGAAGAAAGACTTGTCAAAGATCAAATATTTTCATTGTCATGAGCTGGGACATTATGCCACGAATTTTCTGCACAAGAAGGCCGACAAGAAGCCCTTGGGAGGAGCAACAAGTGAAGATCTAGGTTCACAATTTGAGTTGGATTTCACACTCATTGCATGTAGGGTGACATCGGTGATGGTTAGTATGTGGTATCTGGATAATGGAGCCTCATTCCATATGAGGGGAAACAAATAATTTTTCAATGACTTGGAGGAGAAGGACCTCTAGATGCAGATCAAGATGGGAGATGATGGAAGGTGGATCTACAAGGTGAAACAAGCAATGGACGAGAGCATCAAGAAACACAAGGAAAAATTTGTGGCCAAGGGATTCTCTCAGGTGGAGGGTATTGATTACGAGGAGACATTTTTCCCCTATAGCAAGGTAATATTCTATCATATCAATTCTAACACTTGCAGCACAAATGGGATGGAAGATCCATCAAATGGATGTGAGTACAACATTCCTCAATGGAGTGATTGAGGAGGAGGTGTACATTGAACAACCAGAAGGATTTGAGACCTTCAATAGAGAGTCGCATGTGTGCAGACTCAAGTGAGCATTATATGGATTGAAACAAGCACCCCATGCTTGGTACAATTGGTTCAACAACTATTTCACCAAGTTGGGCTTCACCAAAAGTGAAGCAAATGCAAACCTTTACCATATTGTTTTTTAAGGTAAATTGTTGATTATAGTCTTATATGTTGATATTTTAACTCGGTGATGAGAAGTTGATAAAATATTGCAAAGAGGATCTTGCAAGAGAATCCGAGATGAAGGACATGGGACTCATGCATTATTTCCTCGCTTTGGAAGTATGAAAAGGAGATGGGGAACTGTTTGTCTCTTAGGGAAAGTATGCCAAAAAGATACTAAAGAAGTTCCACATGGAGAGTAGCAAACCCATGGACACTCCTCTAGCAGGAATTTGGAGGAAATAGGATACCACCTCAAGTGAGGAGGTGGAGGCCAATATTCACAGGCAGCTTGTGGATAGACTTATGTATTTGGTGAACGCATGACCAGACATGTGTTATGCAGTTAACCAGCTTAGTCAAGCAATTGTTAAGCCAACCAAACTGTATTAGAAGGCAACCAAACATGTGTTGAGATACCTCAGAGGCACTACTCAGCATGGTCTTAGGAACAAATGAACAGAGGGAGTAAAGCTTCAAGGCTTCACAAATGTAGATTGGGCAAGTAGTCCATCATATCGGAAGAGAAATTCAAGAGGAGTCTTCAACATTGGGTCAGCATCAGTTTCTTGGTACAACAAGAAGTAGAGATCAATTGCACTTAGTTCAGCAAAAGCAGAGTACATAACTACTAGTCAATCAACTTGTGAAGTTACCTAGATGAGGAAGATTCTTGTTGGGTTATTTGGTCAGATGATGGATCCCACCATGATTTACTATGAATTTTAGAGTCGTGTCAAGCTTTCCTAAAATCTAGTTTTTCATGATCGATCCAAGCATATCGACATTCGGTATCACCATCTATGAGATTGTGTGCAGAGGTGAATCATGTTGTTGCAATACATTCCTACAAAGGAACAGGATGCAAACATTTTGACAAAGGCATTGTCAAGAGGAAAATTCGAGTTCCATAGAGACAGGATTGGGGTATTTGATAATCCCTTTGTTTTATATAGGGAGTGTTAAAAATGGCAACAAGAAAATCCTAATTTAATTTTCCCTTGAATTCAATTAAGAGAAAATTGCAATTCCACATCACAAGGCAACAAGAATGAGTTAACTAAGTTAGTTTCACTTAGTTGGCTCAGTGAATTCGAGTTGAGGGCCTAACTTGAGTCATGTAGAATGGTTCCTAAATTTTAGGAGTTTAGGTTGAGTTTAATTTGAGTTGTAATAATTTAATTCAGTTACACTGAGTTAAAGTCAGTTAAACTAGTTCCAACTGTTAGAGGAACTAGTAGGAGGTCTAGCAGTGGGGTGCAATGTCAATGTTCAACTTGTTAACTGATAAATCAGCCATAATTAACTCATGCATGCATGAAATTCCAGTTACCCAGTTGATATTGGAGTTCAAGGGAAGTGTACTATCAGTTGTATAATTTTTCGAGTTGTACAAGTGGTGCATATAGTCAAAGAAGGACCTATAGCAATTGCACAATACTAATTGAGAATTTACATAATTAATAGGGGGTTAATTCCCAAGGAAACAACACAAGGAAATAAGAGCTTGGCAGGAAGCAAAATTGGCAAAGTATTGGCCAGGGTCAGCTTATGAGGAAATGAGATAGATTATACTAGTGTAGAGATTGTTCAATCTTGAACAAGCATTGTATTTCTTCTCTATTTTCTAACTAATGCAATAGAGATATGAAGGGGTTTTTAGCAGCTACTTTCCCCTTAAATAAATATTTGAGCATATGTGATTGAATCTTGTCTCATGTTTATGTTGTTACTTCTCAATCGATTAATTGTTTTTGCTAATGAGTAGAGTAGATTCAAGTATTTTGTTTTAGCATATTACATAAGCAGCTTGAATCTACAACAAATTTCTACACATGTAACTACTAGTAAACCTCTAGGGGTCTACGACATGTCCTCCTCTCAGTAAATTAGGTCGCAAACAGGGGGATTTGAATTTGAGTCTCTCATGTTTCAACAATTACACATATCTCAGATTACTAATTGAGCTGACCCTCGATACTATTAAATCATTATTTAATAATTATTTCAAATTTATATTTTTATTAATTCTCACAAAATGGTTATCAAATCATGTTTAAATGTTAATTACTTTAACCACTTTCTAAATAAATATATTTGACCATTTTGAATATCTTTTCCCTCTCCAAAAATATAATAAAATATCCACAACGGCTAGATTTTGATTTAGTCAATAATATTTTATTATTTTCTAATTCTCAATCTATTCCAATATTTCGTTATAAATAGAGGGTTTTCTCTCCATTCTTCAACATGACCATTTTCATTGTCATATTATCATCTCATAGCATTTAAGCTCCCACTTGAGTTTAAGCCTTTCTTGTTTTATTTTTGGATACCACATATTGAGAGAGAGAAGCACATTACTTAAGCATAAGGTCAAGAAGGATCCATCCCACAGAGGGGGATCTACAGGCCTAATTCTTTAGTTTCTCCTCACCGGGTGTATTCATTAATAAAATTATTCATTTGAGTCCTCCATTGGGTTGTTGTACTTCTATTTTTTGTTGTTATATGTTTCTATTTGCATGTTTTATTTTGTTTCAAGGTTTTATCTAACATTTTGTTGTGGATCTGAAGCATAGACACAATCATCTTTTGTTGTTAGGGTTATAAGTCACCTATAACTTAAGTGAAGTGATTTTCGCTCACTTGCAGAAAAAATTTACACTATCAAATGGAAAATCCAGTGGTTTAGTGATTCAGAACCTTGTTGATTATTGTTTCAACTATTTTCAGTGTTTTTCCTAAATTTTTATTCTTCTCAAATTCTATTTTTATCTCTCTTTTATTTTCTGGAAATTTCTCTATTTCTGTTGGGGTTTCACATCTTTTCGCATGTCACAGATACCAGCCAAGAAGGAGATGACATAATCTGGGTCAGATCTCTTGATCGGTATAACTGGGAACAAAGCACACTTTTTGGCCCATTTTTTACGCTCCTAACGCACTTTTCAACCCAAAATATGCGCTTGGATGCACTGTCCAGGTCAGAAATTGTGTTCTACACTTTTCGATAATTATTATTATTATTATTTATTTATTTTCTCAGTTGTTTTGTTTTGTTTTTTTTTTTTTTTTTTGCAGTTTTTCTGGTTTTTTTGAGACTGTTGTGTGTGTCCTGGGAAGGGTTTATGTTCTTTCCTGAGTCATCTCTAGGCCTAGATCCACTTAGTAGTTTCTCATTGAGGAAGAAAAAATGTCCCTATGGTTTAGAGTACACCTCTATCATTTAGGAAGAGAATTGTTGAGTTGAGGAGTCTAGTGTGCAACATTTTCAGCCACTGTTTTTCAGTACTTTCCCATTGTTTAGCAGTCATTTTAGACAGGTTTTTACAACACTTTATTCCATTTAGAATCTTGTGTTGTCTTCCTTCCTTATGATCCCCTTGTGTGTCCTTGTTTTTGCAACTTATTGCCTATCATTTTCTAACATTTTCACCTCTGGTTTTTGTTGGTTTTCAACACCACTTTCAGCAGACTTTTGCCTTTAGATCCTAGTTTCTTAGACAATAGATCTTTTGGCCATTTTTGTGTCTTTGAGTTTCTTTTTTGCCATTATTTTTTTTGCTGCTTTATTGCCTTCTTGGGTGGGGGTTTGTGTGCTTGAGTTTGTTGTTTATTTTATTGTTCATTTTTAGTACTATTTATAGTTTATGCACTTTATTTTTAACAGCATTGACATCATCAAAACATGCTTAATTAACTCATCCACTTGACACATTTTTCACACACACACACCCTAAGTGAACATGATCTTGGTTATCACCGCCAAGCCAAGACTTGAAACACTCCACCATAATAATAACTTAACTCACATAGATTAAGCCCACTTGGGCACCAGGGCCAAAACAATCTTTGTAGTTAGGTGTAGGATCAGTGGGATAGGCTTCCAATAACACCCACTGATCGCTTAAATTGAGACATAGACAATTGACATTTTAAAGAGCTTAAAATCCTTCACCATCCCACGGTCCAAAACCAAAGTGCTTTAGAAATCCGATTTAGAGGGGGATAGGCTAGGTCATGATGCGAGCAGTTCACCTCGAGGCTACCCAACTCGTGGTAGGGAATCTTGTGTCATGGTTGATCACCAAGAAGTGCAAGACTCAACCGCCCTCGTGGGACGAAGGTAACCTTAGTGGCCAATCTTAGGAAAAAACCCTATATGATTGGTTGTGGGCAAGAAGCTGGTCCTCTACCCCACCTTTCTCTAGATATCTCTACTTGCAGGGATCACATTCCATCAAGTAAAAAGTTCCTTGGAAGGCCATCTGAAACAATTTGACTAGGACTTATTTGAGGATTTATATCACCTTTACACTAGAGGTCATTTTTTTTCTTTGATAGGACATGTTTGCTTGAATTAAAGTAGCATATCATTATAGTTAGTTTACACTTGAAATTATAGAAAGAAAAGGCTTCATTTGACTAGTTCCTTAGTCAAATGGAGAAAATTCAATTTTCCACGTCAGCAGGATGACTTGGATTGTATTTAGCTACTAGTTCAGTCAGTAAATTCGAGTTTGTAGGCTAAAATTAGAGTTGTGCATGAGTTTATTGCTAAGATCTAACAATCTAGTTGAGTTATTGTTAGTTAAACTCAATTAATTGAGCTCTAGTCATTAGTTGAGTCAGTTGAAGGTCAGTTGAATAGGTATGACTATTGTTAACTCACTGATCTCTTAGTTAACTAGTCATTAAGTTAAAAATAGACCAAGTCATGCATGGAATTTAAATTTCCTAGTTGAGTGGATGGAAAATGCATATTTATATTTATAATTATATATTATTGAGTGAACAATGCTTTTGCACTGAACAGGTGATCAATTCCCCTTGTATTTGCACAAGGAAAGAGGGATTTTCTCTATTATTTAGGAGCTTAATTAATCTAGGATTGCACAAGGAAGTAGGAGGTTGGATGTGGCTTGAATTGGCTAAGTGTTGGCCAAAGCAGGTTAGGAAGCAAGAGAATAGTTTTATACTGCAGGGTGTGCTTCAGAGTTGAAGAAAAACATTATAATTGTTTCTCTTTCTCATCTAAATTAATACAAAGCAGTGGAGGGGTTTTTCCTAGTTGGGTTCCCCTGTAAAATAATTGTGTTCCTTGTGTTTTGATGGTTGCATGTTATTGCACGTGTTTCTATCATGTGTTTTCCTTTCTGCAAAATAGTAAAAGAAATTTGTGTCTCCTGATTTCAGTTCGATTTCATTAGCAGTAGCAAATTTCTTGCAATTTCTTCATGGTATCTGAGCCACAAAAGACTACATAGAAACCTTGTTCCAAATCTTCTCTAGAGAAATTTTGAATTGTAGAGTTTTTGGTGCAGATTCTCTTCAATGCAGGAGAAATGTATTTCAACAAATTGAGGTTGGAGTATGCATTGGAGGGAACCTTGCATTTTTGTGCTTGGAAAGACAGGATGGAAGTTGTCTTGACTAATAATGGATTATGGGAATATACACAAACTAATATTCTAAAACCAACAACATTAGATGCACAAACACTTACTCAGTGGAAGAAATACACAACAAGAACCAAGAGGATTATTCTGGAGGGTGTTAGATATCATGTGGTTTCGAACTTGCATGGAAAGGAGACTTCTTTTGCAATGTGGAAAACTCTCACATATCTCTTCCAGAGAAACAGTGATGCCATGAAATTGGCATTAAGAGATAAACCCAGGAGCAGTCAAATGTAGAAAAATGAAATTGTTCCTCAATACCTATCTAGATTCACTCAGGTTCGAGATGAACTTGGAGGAGTAGGAGAAAATGTGCCATCATCTGAACTTGTGAGCTTAGCACTCCTTGGCCTTCTGAAATCTTGACACAACTATCAAGATTTAGTTAATGGAAGAGACAAGCTACCATATTGGGAGAGACTTTCATCTAATTTTGTGTAGGAGGACATCAAAAGAAACACTAGAGATGGTGTCACATCCATTGTAGATGAAGAAGAAGATTGTGCTCTAGGATGTAAAGGAAAGAATTATAAAGAGAAAGAAGGCCCAAGTGAGGCAGAGTCCATCTAGAAAATTGGCAAGAAGAGGGACCTCAGCAAAATAAAATGTTTTCACTACCATGAATACAGACACTATGCAACCAAGTGTTCGCACGAGAAATCCAACAAGGAGCTGACAGTAGGAGCAAGAGGAGATGCTCTGGCATCTCAATTCGAGTTATATTTCACCCTCTTTACTTTCATGTCATGCATGGTAAGAGGGAGTGAGTGGTGCCTAGATTCAAGTGCCTCATATCATATGACATGAAACAAGGAATTCTTCAGTAGCCTAGACAAGAAGGATCTGAAATTGCACATAGAATTTGGAGATGATGGGAGGTATAGTATTGAAGGAATTGGTAAAATCGCATTTAAGAAGGAGCCAAGCTCCCATCTTCACTTGAAAAATGTAATGTATGTGCCTGGGCTAAAGAAAATTTTGATTTTTGTAGTTGTATTGGAGGACAGAGGTTATGATGTGGTGTTCAGTAAGGGAAAATATTTTTTGAAGCATGTTTCTATTGAACAAGTGAAAAAATTGGAGTTAGAGTGAAAAATATCTACAAGATATAGGTATATTTCGCCATGCATGCAATTATACCTCCAAGAGTGAGGTGGGGCGATGTAGAGCCTTAGTCCCAGAGTTGCATAGATTCAGGGAGGGTCCATAGGATAACAATAGAAATTATAGTATAATATTGTCATGGATCATTACCCTTGCTAAAAGGGCCCATCATATTTATTAGAAGAAGGATCAATGTCATTTAATGCAATCATATATTGAGCGACAGTTACATACTAGTTGCAATCAGATGCTGAGGAGCACATAGCAGTATTGATAACAGTGTAGAAGGCACAATGAAAAATCAACAACAGTGCAATTTTCCCAATAGACAGTGCAAATAATAATAGTAATCAAAGACTTAGGGGAAAATTGTAGATCAGAGACAATTGATTTAGTATTTTGGATGCTTATTTGTTGCAGTTGTTTCAATAGCAACGACAATAGTGAGAGGGATTGTTAGTTGTGTTACATTACATTCCACTCAAAAACGATTGGGATTATGCATAATCCTTCTCTTGCTAAGAGGGAGTGTTGAAATTGTAGCAAGAAAAGACTTAATTTGACTAATGCCTTAGTCAAATGGAGAAAATTCGATTTTCCACATCAACAAGATGACTTGGATTGCAGTTAGCTAGAGTGACATGGCCTTGTCTACTAGTTAAGTTAGTAAATTTGAGTTTGTAGACTAAAATGAGTTGATTTCTAAGATCTAGCAATCTAGTTGAGTTATTTTTATTTGAACTCAATTAAATAAGCTCTAGTCATTATTTGAGTCAGTTGAAGATCAGTTGAGTAGTTATGACTGTTGTTAACCCATTGATCTCTCAGTTAACTAGTCAATCAACTAAAAATAGACCTGGTCATGCATAGAATTCGAATTTCCTAGTTTAGTGGGTGGAAAAGGCACATTTTCATTTATAATTGTATATTGTTGAGTGTACAGTGCTTTTGCACTGAGTAGGTGGTTAATTCCCCTTGGATTTGCGTAAGGAAATACGGAATTTCCCTATTGTTTAGGAGCTTAATTCCTCGACAATTGCGCAAGGAATAGGAGGTGGTTGTGGCTTGAATTGGCTAATTGTTGGCTAGAGTAGGTAAGGAAGTAGGAGGAATTTTTTTACAATGAAGGGTGTGCTTCAGAGTTGAAGAAAGTCACTGTAATTGTTTCTCTTTCTCATCTGAATTAATGCAAAGTAGTGAAGGGGTTTTTCCCAGTTGGGTTCCCCTGTAAAATCATTGTGTTCCTTGTGTTGTGATCATTGCATGTTACTACATGTGTTTCTATCATGTGTTTTCCTTTCCATAGAATAGTAGAAGAAATTTATATCTCTTGATTTCAGTTCGATTTCATTAGCAGTAGCAAATTTCTTGCAATTTCTACACGCACTAGGTATTTACTTGTTGTTTGCTACTCTTTTCTCCTATCATTTCCCTTTATCCTCTTGAGTCATATTTGTCTTAACACCATTGCACCCCATAAACATTTTTCGCAGAGACTTCGTGTCCTTCACCCACAGTTTCCTTTAGTACATCCTATCACCCTTGCTCGACGAGTAAGGGTCCATATACCCAGTTCTCCATTAAGTTTGCATACAAACTCTAGTTCCTTTTATTCTTCTAGTTATTCCTTTGATTCTGCATCTTCTCAACCCAAATCGCCACCATGTCAAGCATTAATGTGGGTAACAAAAAACCAGGTAGTAACCAAGGTAACCCCATATACGGAACCTATTCATGTATGGCCACTAATCCTCCATTGCTTCCCGATATGGATGCTTTGAGCCTTCCCAATTTAAGCCAACCCATCAATGATCCTCTTCTCTATAACCATATTTGGCCTCCCATGCCCACCAAACTTCCCTCAGACATTCCCAAGTTTGAAGGAAATCCTAGAGAAGACCCCACCAATCATGTACGCTCTTTTCACATGTGGTGTTCATCAAATTCCATTATCGAGGACTTCATTCATCTTCATACTTTCTAACACACCCTAACTAGAGTTGTTGCCAAGTGGTATGTTGATCAACTACATGCCTCCCATTCCACTTTTGTGACTCTTTCGAACACCTTTCTTTCACATTTCTAATTACCTCTTCAACATGATACTGATACCAAACTATTGAAATTTTTTGTCAAACTCCTACCACCCACCTTTTTGACCATGTACAAGAATGGCGCAGAAGGAGGAGCATTTGTAAAGCCCCTAAGTTTGAAGACTGTGTGTATATAGATTGGTTTTTGAGAACCTTATTGGTCCCCATCGGTAAAGACATCACCTCTCACTGCCTTTGGACTGAGTAAGAATATCTCCAAATAGCCTTGAAATATGATCTGATCTACGCCCAATCAAGTTATGTTTATATTGTCCTACACAATCTGCCTCGACCTAGTGCTGCTTCTACACTAGAGGCATCCCATGCTAGTGATGGTATCATTGGATCCCTTTCCCACCCTAATCCATCACCATATTCTCAATCTCCTATGATTTATGGTCAACCCCAGGGTGAGACAAGTTCTGCTTACACCTACCCCCTCCCTATCCTTCGCCTGTCAACTCTTACCAAGGTACAAGCACATCATATGCATTTACCCATATGCATCAGTCGATGCCAGAGCCAGATTTTTCTTAACTTGGTTATCAAAATGTTGTTGTGAATCCTTATTATCCATATGCATTGCCTAACTCTCTGGCCCCAACAACACTAGCACCTCAACCTTCCATGCCTCCACTTCCTCTGCCACAACAGTAATTGCCTCCACAAATTCAAGTGTATGCTCAACAAAGCGCTACCAATCCCCCCAACCCCGAGAGAAGGAATAAGGGGGAGGGTAACTAGAACCAGCAACCTCAAGGTAACCAAGGCAACTAAGGTAGACAACTTAATGCTAATAAGAGAAACTAGCCTAATCCCGCAACCCAACAACAGGGTAAACAACCCAAGTAGAATAAGTCTCTTATAACTAATAAACCTTGTGTGTGTTGCGGACTTTGGCCATTATACTAATGAATATCCCTTTTTACCTCAGATGTGTCAGGAATGGGAAGCTCAAACAACTACTTCTATGGGACCCCATCCCACAGCTCCACCTCCTCCTCCGTCTTCTTCACAGCTGATGGTTCTTACCAATCCATTCCCCCATCAAGGATATGTGGCTACCGAAACCGCCTAGAATCCTTCAGCCCACCATGTTATGAAGCCAGCTCACAAAAAGATAGAAAAGATAGATCAACGCCTTAGAAATAAGCCTCTTCGAGGGGGAAACCTCCTTTACATTACACAAATGAAAAATTCTTAGATGATACAAATGACAAGACCTCCTTTCTATACATAGGAGTCTAAGGGGTCATAATATATTTAGAGCCGACATAACAATAATAATGTAAGGGCACAATAATAACAATATTGGGTTTCTATGGGGCACAATAGTAACAATATGGGGACTACACGGGCACAACAATATAATAAGGGGGTTGTACTAATAACAATAAGGGGTTACACTAGTAGTATAGGAGCCTAACATGCCCCTCTCCTTCAAAAAGTGTTGTCCTCAATGCTTGAGTAGTTCTTGATGCTTCTGTATAAAATTCTTGTCCTCCCATGTGGAATCTTCAGCGGCTAAGTTCTTCCACTTGATGAGATACTCTGAAATTGATCGATTTCGTGGCTGTCGGGTTCTTGTTTCTGTGACTGCTCCAGGTTCCAATATGATTTTTCCTTCCTCTTAAAGTTCTGGCAATATTGTTTGAATTGGGATATTCTGCAACTTTTGAATGAGTGGCCACACTTCTTCGTCCTCCTTCCATTCATCCCTTGCTTCGTTTATCCAATCTGGTTGGATAATAGAAATAGCACAAAACAATATTTCCACATCCTCATCCTTTCTTGAGAGTGCATCTGCAACAAAATTTTGCTTCCCTTTTCTATAGATGATGTCAAAGTCATAACCCAACATATTTGTGACCCATTTTTTCTGTTCTTCTAAAGATAATAGTTGTTCTAAAAAGTATTTAACACTATCATGATCCATTTTTACCTTGAAGTGTCTTCCCATTCGAAAAGGTCGCAATTTCAGAACTTAAAGATCCGAAAGTATAGAGTTACAGTCATTTCAAGATCGAGCTCCTAAAATCAAGAAAAGAGAGATGAGGAAGTTTGCTGGCAAGGATCCGGTATATTGGATACTACAAATAGAGAAATATTTTGATCTACATGGTGTACCACTATTACAAAAGGTATGTATTGCATCTTCATATTTAGAACAAGATCAATTTTTATGGTATAAAGGGCTTTGTTCTCATAAACAACTTGTTACGTGATCAATTTTCACGAAGGAAATTATAGCACATTATGAGAATACAAAGAGCAACACCTTCTTTAGAGCAACACCACAAAAATTGGAAGAAAAAAGAGAAAAAGGGCTTTGTTATAAAGTGGAAAGAAAAATTATGGCAACAAGGAATTCTACCCCTCACAACTATAAAGATGGAAGTGTTGTTTCTCCTAGCCTTCCACAATCTACAAGGGTTACACCACAACAATTGGAAGAAAAAAGAGAAAAAGGGCTTTGTTACAATTGTGATAGCAAATGCACTAAAGGTCATAAGTGTGCTGAGAAGAAATTATTTTACATAGAGTACAAGAGGAGGAAGAAAAGGATCAAAAAACATCAAAAGAAGAGGATATACTCCAGGACCCAACCCTAGAGAAAGAAGAAATGAATCCGACCATATCTTATAAAGCATTGGCAAGAATTACCACTCCTCAAACTCTCAAGATAGAAGGACATATCAAGAAGAAAAAGGTTCAAGAAGTGAAAGATCACATCAAGAAAGAAGAAATGAATCCAACCATATCTTGTAATGCATTGGCCGAAATTACCACTCCTCAAACTATCCAGATAGAAGGACATATCAAGAAAAAAAATGTTCAAGAAGTGAAAGATCACATTGAGCATCAAGAAATGAATCCAACCATATCTTGTAAAGCATTGGAAGAAATTACCACTCCTCAAACTCTGAAGATAGAAGGACATATCAAGAAGAAAAAGGTTCAAGCAGTGAAAGATCACATCGAGCATCAACAACAAGTTCTCCAACTTTTAAAGGATAACACCACTTTGGTGCAAAATCAAATGAAACCACAGGTAGATCAACATCGTAGTGAAAAATGTTTTGATGTAGGTGATTGGGTATTTTTACTACTACATCTCAAGCAAGCTATTTATGAGAAGGAAATGTTGGCAATACTAAATGCTCTAATACCAAATGTTATGAAACCAACTCACAAATGTAAAAATTTCTGTTTTCCCACCCCGGTTTTCAGTTTCACCTTATTTCTCCCATGTAGTTAAATGCCCATTCCCATAACCATACATTTAACAGACTGAAAAAAATAAATATGGTTGAAAACACAAATTCTGGAAATTTTTCAGAATGCTGGAAATTGCAGAATTAAAAATCAGCAATTAAAAAACAGCCATTAAAACACATTAAAACACTGATATTTTTGGTCAACTTGACCCTGGAAAAACCCCCTACAACTCTTGGGGAAAACCAGTTTGAGAGCTCTTCTTTATTTCTGAAAATTGTCTTTTTACAGTGAGAATTATTCAGCAAAAAATCAACAAGCAAATTTACAACTTATCTCCTTTCCCGTGCCTCACAGCAATCTGGAAATTACAGCAAACAGGACAGCAATAAATGCTGTACGACCTTCGTTTTGTGTGCAGAAAAATCAGCAAACTGCTCCTCGATTTTTGTGCAAAAATCTGCCTTTCACTATGTGCTGAATCAGCTGTACAAATCTGCTCAACTACTGCCTTGGAATGTGTGCCAAGCTGCTGTCTCCTTCTTCTCCCTGCTCAGAAATCTCTCTTGCTCTCCTTCTCCCAATCTGCTCATGAAAGAATGAATGACCTTTTCCTCCTTTAATATAACTCCAAGTGACTTTTGGGTGATCCAAGTGACTTTTGGGTGATCTCTAAATCCAATGGCTGAAATAGATTTAGATCAATGGTTGAGATTAAATGCTCATTTAAATCTCACTTTCTATTTTTTAATTCACTCCACTTTAATAAAGACCCACTTAGTCATTTATTTCCAAAGTCACTTTTCCTTTCTAATTTTTCATTTACTTTAAAATTAGACTTAGTAACTTTATTACTTAAAGTCACTTTTAAATTATATTTAACTTTATAAAATTATAAAGTCACTTTAGGAGAAAAATTAAATTCTTTTGGACACTTTTCCCTAGGCCAAAGATCAAAGCTTTAGGGAACCACCTGTCCTCCGGTACCAAATTTCAACACTCCCTCTTACCGAGGAAGGTGTTCCTCACCACACCCATCTTGTCTCTGAAGTAGACATGCTTGCCCCGTGGTAAGGCTTTGGTAAGAATATCTGCAACCTGCTCATCAGTGGAAATATACTCAAGTTTCACAACTCCCTTCTGAACATAGTCTCTGATGAAATGATATCTGATCCCGATATGCTTTGACCTGTCATGAAATACTGGATTCTCCGTGAGTTTAATGCAACTCTGATTATCACAGTAAATCACTGAAGGTCTCAACGGCTGACCAAATAAGCCAAACAACATCTTGCGAAGCCAGATGGCCTCACAACAAGCTAGACTGGCTGCCATATACTCTGCTTCCTCTGAACTCAGTGCTACTGACTGCTGCTTCCGGCTGAACCATGACACTACTGCTGAACCCAACCCAAAACAACACCCTGAAGTGCTCTTCCTATCAGAAGCACAACCTGCCCAATCAGAATCAGTGTATCCTGCCAATCTCACTCCATCTCCCTGCCTGTAGTCCAGACCATAATCCACTGTCCCCTGCAAGTACCGCAAAATGTGTTTTGCAGCCACCCAGTGAACCTTCCTAGGCTCACACATAAACTGACTCATCGTGTTGACTGCAAAACAGATATCTGGTCTAGTGTTGACCAAATACATCAAGGAACCAATCAACTGCCTGTACAATGTGGGATCCACCAACTCGGAATCCGAAGCATGAAGCTTCTTCCAGTTGGTGATCATCGGTGTCGACATGGGTCTACAATCCTCCATGTGGAATCTGCTAAGGATGTCCACAATATACTTCCCCTGCCCCAGGAAGAGATGCCCCTCCTCCTGCCACACCTCCAAACCCAAAAAGTAATGCATCAAGCCGATGTCCTTCATCTCAAACTCCGCCACAAGATCTCTCTTGCAGTGCTCTATGAGTCTCTCTGCACCTGTAATGATCAAGTCATCCACATACAGCACCAGAATGAGAGGCTCCTCACCAATCACAATAAAGTAAAGGTTCAGATCTGCCTCACTCTTTGTGAAACCCATCCCCTGCAAGTATGCATCTATCTTGGAGTACCAAGCTCTGGGAGCTTGCTTCAGGCCATAAAGGGCCTTCTTCAATCTGCACACATGGGACTCCTTCCCATGCACCTCAAAGCCCTGTGGCTGCTCAATGTACACCTCCTCCTGTATGAAGCCATTGAGAAATGCGGTCTTCACATCCATCTGGTGGATCTTCCAACCCATCTCTGCTGCTATCGATATAATGGAGCGGATCGAAGTATATCGAGCCACGGGAGCGAAGGTCTCCTCATAATCAACTCCCTCTACCTGGGAGAACCCTCTAGCCACAAACCTCGCTTTGAATTTCTCAATGCTGCCATCTGCAGCATGCTTTACCTTGTAAAGCCATCTGGAAGTAACCACGGATTTGCCCTCAGGCCTCGGCACCACCTCCCAAACATCATTCTTCATGATAGAAGAATACTCCTCCTGCATGGCCTCTCTCCAGACCTGCTGGCTAGCTGCCTCCTCATAGCTAGAAGGCTCAGAGTCAAGGATGCTGGTAACCATCGCCATATAACTACAAAACCTCTCAGGTGGTCTACTCTCTCTGACCGGCCTCTTCGGCTCAGCAACAGATGTGGCATCTCTCAAGGTGTCCTGAAGCCACTTGGGCTTCCTCTTCCCTGAGCGCACTTCTCCCACTGGAGAATGAAACTCCTCCTCCTCATCATCATCAGTAGCCTGAACTCCTGACTGTTTGTCTGCTGTCCTCCTGCCTGCACCTGAACCTGTAGAAGCTGAGGTACCGTGTGAACTGTCCATCAGTGGACTCCCTAGTGAACTGCTCTGTGAACTGCTCTGCATGCTGCCCGGAGCACCACCCCTCTGGCTCGACGAGCCACTGCTCACTGATGGACCTGACATCCTCATGGATGTACCTCCAGATCCTCCTAATCCCTGCCCACTGGATCCCTGTGACTGACTCAACTACTGCTGAGGGTCTGGCTGATCTAGATACTCTAACTCCCGTGACCTCCTAAAGGCCCTGTCCTCCTCGAACTTCACATCCCGTCTGACAACAACTCTCCTCTGTGCAGGGATGTAAATCCAAAAGGCCTTTGAGGTCTCACTGTAGCCCACAAAGATACCCTTCTCTGCGGTGGGCTCTAGTTTGGTCCTCTTCTCCTTGGGTATATAGGAGTATGTAATGCATCCAAAGATATGAAGATGACCAAGATCAGGCTTCTTCCCAGAGAAAGCCTCCTCCGAAGTCATGTGCCCCAAGGCACGATGCGGACTCTTGTTCTGCAAGTAAACAGCTGTGTTGCAGGCCTCTGCCCACAAGAACAATGGCAACCCCTGATCATGTATCATGGCTTTGGCAGCCCCTATGATGGATCTGTTCTTCCTCTCTGCAACCCCATTCTGCTGGGGGTTGTAAGGAACAGTGAACTCCCTCCTAATGCCTGCCTCCGCACAATAGTCAACAAACTCTCCAAGGGTGTACTCTCCTCCATTGTCCGACCTCAGGGACTTGATCTTTCGACCTGTCTGAGTCTCCACAAGAGCTCTGAACTCCTGAAACCGCTTGAAGACCTCACTCTTGGTCTTCAAGAAATAAATCCAGGTCCTCCCGTAGTGATCATCAATGAATAAGACATAGTACTCATATCCACTCAAGGAAACATGAGACATTCGACCGCTCACATCAGAATGAATCAAATCAAGTATCCCCGTCGCTCTGCTGTCACTGCTGGGAAAAGGGGATTTGGCAAACTTGCCCATCGCACAACCTCTGCAAGTATCAAAGTGATCAGTACTGAAATCTGGCACACCTGTAGTGATCTCCCGCAATGTCCTCAAGGCTCCATGATACATATGTCCCATCCTGTGGTGCCAAATCTCACACAGCTCAGAACTGCTAGCTCTGCTGTCGGTACTACTGCTCAATGCCAAAAGGGGCTGAAATGCAAACTTGTACACCTTTGCATGGCGTACACCTATCACTCTAGCTGAATCAGCTGGAGCGCCCCTGGGATACATCAACACCTGTCCTCCCCTGAACAGTACCTCATATCCTCTGTCCTCCAAAGCTGAGACGTATATGAGGTTCCTCCTCAACCCTGGCACATAAAGAACATCTGACACTTTCAAGGGAGGTTTGGACTCCCTCTGAAATGTCACTGTCCCCACCCCGACTGCTCTAACAACTCTGTCATCACCGAGTACTACCTCAATATCAGTGCCACTCTCTGAAAGCTCTGAGAAGTACTCACGGACTCCTGTCATGTGACGTGAAGCCCCACTGTCCACATACCAGATACCTGTAGATGCTCCGCTAATCGAGGGAAAAGCATGCTCCCTCTGAACCTGTGTGGCAGGTGATCCTGCACTAGAGGACTCACACGTAGTGAACACAAACTCTCGGTCAAAACGACCAGCAAAGTCCTCAATCTCTGCTGAAGCTGCCACGTCCTGGTTCTTCCCCTTCTTCTTCTTCTTCTTCTCCGGACACACAACTGCATAGTGTCCCATCTTTTGACAATTCCAACACTTCACCTTGGAATAGTCCTTCTGTGTGTTCCCTTGTTTACCTTTACCTTTGCCTTTACCCCCACCACTGCTTGTGGAAGCTTGCTTCTTCCCTTTGCCTTTCTTGCCTCCTGCCACCAGTGCTACGTCCTCATCCTGCTCAACTGGCTTGGCTGCCCCAAGCTGTCCTTTCCTGATCTCTGCCTGAATACAATCATCCCAAAACCTCTCCCATGTGGGAAGGGTCTCACGTGCACAAACCCCATCAGCAAAGTTCAACCATGAACGGGGGAGGCCATTCACTGCAATACGCACCAACTCAGTGGATGGAATGGCCTCTCCAATCGCTGCCAACTCATCTCTCACATTGGTAATCTTTGTGAGATATCCAGCTGCACTATCATTCCCCATCTTAATGTTCTTCAGCTTCTCCTTCAGGACCATCTTCCGGTTCTCATTGGTACTCTGGTAGAGATTGGACAATGTTGTCCACATCTCATGGGCATTGCTCTTTCCTCTCACATGAGGAATGCAATGGTCTTTGATTCCGTCTAGAATCAGCCTCTTACCCTTATTGTTCTTCTTTTTATACTCAGCCAACTGAGTAACATCAGTGGGCACAACAACAGGGTTCTGTGCGGTATGCACCATGATATCCCAAACTTCTGCCTCCTCAAAGATACTCTGCATTCTCTCCTTCCAAACGCTGTAATTTATATGCCCATCCAACCTATCCTCCACCCTCAATTCCAATGACATCCTGCTGTCCTAAAACTGAAAAATAGCACTGCTGTAGTAAAGATAAAACTGCTGTTTATGAAAAAATCAGCTTGCTGGAATTTTCTGAGTGAAAAATCAGCAACTGTAATTTTTCCTTTTGCTGTCCCAAACTGCCCTTCAGCACTCAAGCTCTGATACCATGTAGAAATTTCTGTTTTCCCACCCCGGTTTTCAGTTTCACCTTATTTCTCCCATGTAGTTAAATGCCCATTCCCATAACCATACATTTAACAGACTGAAAAAAATAAATATGGCTGAAAACACAAATTCTGGAAATTTTTCAGAATGCTGGAAATTGCAGAATTAAAAATCAGCAATTAAAAAACAGCCATTAAAACACATTAAAACACTGATATTTTTGGTCAACTTGACCCTGGAAAAACCCCCTACAACTCTTGGGGAAAACCAGTTTGAGAGCTCTTCTTTATTTCTGAAAATTGTCTTTTTACAGTGAGAATTATTCAGCAAAAAATCAACAAGCAAATTTACAACTTATCTCCTTTCCCGTGCCTCACAGCAATCTGGAAATTACAGCAAACAGGACAGCAATAAATGTTGTACGACCTTCGTTTTGTGTGCAGAAAAATCAGCAAACTGCTCCTCGATTTTTGTGCAAAAATCTGCCTTTCACTATGTGCTGAATCAGCTGTACAAATCTGCTCAACTGCTGCCTTGGAATGTGTGCCAAGCTGCTGTCTCCTTCTTCTCCCTGCTCAGAAATCTCTCTTGCTCTCCTTCTCCCAATCTGCTCATGAAAGAATGAATGACCTTTTCCTCCTTTTCCTCCTTTAATATAACTCCAAGTGACTTTTGGGTGATCCAAGTGACTTTTGGGTGATCTCTAAATCCAATGGCTGAAATAGATTTAGATCAATGGTTGAGATTAAATGCTCATTTAAATCTCACTTTCTATTTTTTAATTTACTCCACTTTAATAAAGACCCACTTAGTCATTTATTTCCAAAGTCACTTTTCCTTTCTAATTTTTCATTTACTTTAAAATTAGACTTAGTAACTTTATTACTTAAAGTCACTTTTAAATTAGATTTAACTTTATAAAATTATAAAGTCACTTTAGGAGAAAAATTAAATTCTTTTGGACACTTTTCCCTAGGCCAAAGATCAAAGCTTTAGGGAACCACCTGTCCTCGGGTACCAAATTTCAACAACAAAAAGATAGAAAAGATAGATCAATGCCTTAGAAATAAGCCTCTTCGAGGGGGAAACCTCCTTTACACTACACAAATGAACAATTCTTAGATGATACAAATGACAAGACCTCCTTTCTATATATAAGAGTCTAAGGGGTCATAATATAATCAGAGCCGACATAACAATAATAATGTAAGGACACAAGAATAACAATATTGGGCTTCTATGGGACACAATAGTAACAATACGGGGACTACATGGGTACAACAATATAATAAGGGGGTTGTACTAATAACACTAAGGGGTTACACTAGTAGTATAGGAGCCTAACATGCCAACCTTCGGAATTTGGAAAAAATAATTACCAAATTCTCATGATGAATTCTAAAGACATCAATCTCTAGACTCGATCGCACCAGTACCACAATCCTTTTAATAATTCATAAACTGATTCCCAAACCAAAGTTTCCACTAAGCCCCTATGGTCACCAAATGGTACCTTTTAGATCCCTCATCCTAAGGTAGAGGTTCACCCTAAGATAACCAAAGGACCATTACGTCGAAATGTTTCTTCTTCTAAATCTGCCCACACATATAGTATAGTACATGACTGATTCGAAAAAAATGATCTTAATCAAGACAAAGGTATTACAAACTCATGTGCAAGAATGCCTATATTACTTAGTGCAATGGATCAAAAAGATTGTGAATAATATAAACAATTAACAATTAGAAAACATAACAAAATCACATAAACACAGCCAAAATGATAAAGGAGTTCACCAGACTTCATGGCTACATCTCCTAGTCCAAGCTTTCACTGTTGACCTCTATATTATGTCTTCAATACAGGTTGTTACGGGTGTGAGCTCAATCACTGAGTCTCAACACAATAGTGGTAATTAACACAGAGTTTACACTCGAAAATCTCGAGTCGAACTGAGTGAAATGACCTCCAAACCCCCTGGATGGTTCCAAAACCTCTCTGGCTCTGCTCCGTTCTCTCCTTACTCTGTCTGTCAACTCCTTAACTTTTCTGTGTTAATAGTGTTTTATAACACGTTTTAGTTACAATACTCTTAAAGCGTGGAAACTGATTGTTTATAATAGAAACAGTTTACAAACGAATGGATCAGCGGGTGTAGGTGGTCCCAACTGTCCGGCCTTTCTCTGGCGCTAATCCTGAAACAGATGAATCGGATGGCTGTCATGCCTCATTCGCCAACAACCCTTTAACCGTTTTTTTGCCTTCAATCTGACAGTTCACATCCAACCCGATCATCCAACCAACTCGTGCTTTTTCCACTACTTGATCTACGCTCGTTAATCCAACGACTATCGGCCATTTCGGGTTGCCTACTTGCACGGAGATTACCCACCCGAAAAGGTGGTTTTCTTTCTCCTACACCGTGTGATGTGTCAGCCAGTGTATGGAATCGGGCAAAGCCCTTCCCATACCACTTATCGCTTGGAGCCTGCTTGAAATATCTTTTACCATGAAACTCAAATCCTTTGCCATTTTGTTCATAAATCCTTCAGGTCCGCTGTGCTAACATCACTAGAAACTCGCGACTCTTTCCTGGGTTGCCACCTATCCTGCTGATGTAGCCTTAGACTTTTACCAAAGTTTGACTTGGCTCGAATTTGGTTTTTCGTGCTATTTCTCTATTATAACATGTTTCCATTGTTTTAACTATATTTGAAGACTTTAGAGGTTTATACAAGATCCATTTTGGATCACGTCTCCCCACTGAAAAGCTTTTGTCCACTAAAAGTTGGTTTTTAGCTATCAAGCAAGTGAGGATATTGTTCCTTCACTTGTCCAATTTCTATCGATCGTGCTTTTCTTGGATTTGAACCTGTGAGCCCCACTCTCAGGTACTCAACATCCCCTCGACGTGAAGTTCTTACCCTCCTGTCCAGAACTGTGTCCTCCTGTAACTCATTGAGATACTCAGGAAACAGATCCTTAATAGAAGGCAAAAGACCTTGCTCTTCAGGATCTTCAATCAATGAAGGTTCATACAACCTCAATTTTTCAACATTAACGACTGAATAGATTTGCATATAAGCTGGTAGATCAAGGCAAAAAGCATTTTCACCAATTTTATCAAGTATCTTGAAAGGTCCATACCTTATTGGTTTTAGCTTCTCACCTTCCCCTTGCATTCTGTCTTTGCTGATGTACAAGCAGACTTGATCACCAACTTGAAAACTATGCTCAACTCGATGCTTGTCATGTCTTGCCTTGTACTTGGCTTGACTTCTTTCCAGCTGTTCCTGTACTGCCTGGAAAATTTCCTGGATTTGTTCAATGAACTTGGTTGCTTTTTCCACATCACTGTGTCCATCAACTGCTATGTCTTTACCAAAGACAAATTCTAAGGGAGATTTTGGTATAAAACGAAAACAAGTCTCAAATGGAGATCTCTGAGTAGAAGAGTGTTTGGCATGATTGTAAGCATGTTGCACATAACACAAATGCTCATCCCAAAGCTTGGGATGCTTGTTGCAATATCCTCTAAGCAACTGGATCACTGTCCTGTTGACCACATCTGTCTGACCATCTGTTTGTGGATAAAATGTTGTGCTTTTCTTCAATCTGGTGTCCATTAACTCCCATAGACTCGACCAAAACTTCCCAACAAATCGAGAATCTCGATCAGATATAATAGAAGTGGGTAACCCAAAATGAACCCATACATTCTGAAAGAACAACTTTGATGTTTGTTCAGTGGTAACTTGCTTATTACATGGTATCAAAATACACATTTTACTGAACCTATCCACAACTACATACAAATAATCATGACCTTTTCTAGACTTTGGCAATCCCCCAACAAAATCCATGGAAACACTTTCCCAGGGACGAGAAGGAATTGGAAGTGGAGTATACAAGCCTAATTTTCTATTGCTTGGTTTGCTTGTAGCACACATTGTACACCCTTTGATATATCTAGAAATTGTCTCATGCATTCTTGGCCAATAACAGAACCTTTGCAATTGTGCAACTATTTTACTTACACCAAAATGACATGATATGAGAGAAGTATGTGCTTCTCGAATTATATTAACTCTTTCAGTTTGTGGAATGCATAACTTTCCAAAATGATATAAGAATTTGTCCTTTACATAATAATCCAATTCTTCTACCTGCTTGCCATGAATTAAAGTTGCATATACATCTTTAAAATCTACATCTTGAGCATGTTGTTCAATGTAACTTTCATGAATTATTGAGTTATGCTTAAGTATAGTAGATTCATTTATGATTGTTCTTGATAACATATCTACAACCTTATTGTGTATGCCCTTCTTATATCTGATAACAAGATGAAATTGTTGTAGAAAACCCATCCACCTATAATGTCTTGATTGCTGCAATTTAGTTTGTGAGTGAAAATATTGAAGTGGTTGATGATCTATATGTATAATTGTTTCTTTACCCACTATGTAATGTTTCCACTTTTTCACACTTTGTACTCATGCATACAATTCTTTATCATATGTAGGATAGTTAACCACTGTAGAAGTAAATGTCTCAGAATGATAGCATATAGGCTTTCTGTGTTGCATCAACACTGCTCGCATGGCATAGTCACTGGCATCTGTCTCAATCTCAAATGGATGCTGAAGATCTGAAAGTGCTAGTACTGGTGTTGTACTAATTTTCCCTTTCAAGGCATCGAAGGCTTTCTGTTGTTTTCCTCCCCACTGAAACAACTGTTTCAATCCTGTTAAAGCATGTAAAGGAACTGCAATCAATGAAAAGTTAACAATAAACTTTCTCCAGTATTGTGCTGCCCCTAGGAAACTCCTAACCTCTGTAGCAGATTTGGGTTTAGGCCAATTCACAATGACTTCAACCTTAGAGGGATCTATCTTCAATTCACCACCCCCTACAATATAACCCGAATAATTTAAAGATGTTTTGCCAAATGTGAATTTTGTCAGTTTTACATAGAGATTTTCTCTCTTTAAAACATATAAAGTCTGCTTCACATGCTTTACATGTTCATCCCATGTCTTACTAAAAACAAGAATGTCATCTAAATAAACTATTACAAAGTCATCAATAAATGGTCTAAATACATCATTCATAACTCGCATAAATGTAGCAGGAGCATTAGTTAAGCCAAAAGGCATAACCAACCATTCATAAAGTCCCTGCTTTGTCTTGAACGTAGTCTTCCATGCATCCTATTCCGCAACTCTGATCTGATGATAGCCACTTCATAAATCTAACTTAGAAAAGTAAACTGCGTCTTTTAATTGATCTAACAAATCATCTATACGAGGAAGAGGATAACAATTCTTGATCGTTATTTTATTTAGTGCTCTAAAGTCAATACACATTCTCCACAAACCATCTTTCTTCCTCACCAACACGATTGGTGATCCACATGGCGATGTGCTTGGTCGTATAAATCCCTTATCGAGCAACTCCTATACCTGCTTCTTTATCTTTGCATTCTCTAAGGCTAATAACCTCTACATTGCAATGTTAGGTAGTGGAGCATCTTGCTGTAAATAAATATCATGTGCTATCTCCCACTTGGGTGGCAGACATTTAAGTTCTTGAAATAGAATATCATACTCTGAAACAACTTTAACTAAATCAGATTTCTATTTAGAATTACAACCTTCAAATGCATTGGATATATCAGGATCCTTTGCCTTTACAACCATTAGTAAAAATTGCTTACTTGAATTCACAATTCTTTTCATCTGCCCTGAGTTTATGAGAGATTAGTTACCTTCAAGTTTATGAGCCCTTACAGTATATTCTATTCCATATTTAGTGAGTTGATACTTATTCTTAGCTCTATAGAAAATAGATTTTCTATCATACAAGTATGGACTCCCTAAAACAATACCACATATATCCAATGGAACTATATCTAACTCAACCTCATCTACAAATGTTGATCCAATAGCAAACCTAAGTTTACATTGTCTCGTAACTTGTAGCTTTGTTTTATCACACACCCAACCTAATCGATATGGCTTCTCATGAGGTTTTGTTTCTAATCCCAACTTCTTTATAATTGTTTCAGAAATCAAATTTACTTGTGATCCACTATCAAATAAAGTATCAATTTTATTGTGCTTGGAAATTACTCTAATATGAAATAGCTCATTTCTTTTCCTCTCATTACTTTCATTATCAACAGATTGTGAAGAATTACTTGTGGATGCTTCAGAATCTTTACCTTTAATACCTGTGGTTGTAACTGTTGTTTCATCACCTGAGTCTGACCCCAAGTCCTTCTGAATAGTAGCAACATTCTTTCTCTCCTTACCCTCGAACTTCTTAGGTTTCAGTTCTGGATGCAAAGACCAGCAGTGTGCCTCATCGTGTCCTTCTTTCTTACAATGAGTGCATGAAGGTTTATCCTTCTTTACAGTGTTTTCTTTCCTCTCCTTCCATTTCAGTTTCTTCTTTTCTTTATTCTTGTTTACAAAAGATTTAGATGATTTCCCAACCTCTGGGTTTACATTCTTACCTCTAGCCTCTAGATGTGTTGCTTGAACTGATACATCATCTAAGCTAGTGGGATTAAACATAAGTATAGTATGCTTTAAATAACTATGAAGACCACCCATATACTTCAATAAAGTCTCAGGTGAGTCCAATGATATACCTAGAGTTAAAGCTCTTTTTCTGAATTCCTAAGTATAACTCTGTACATTCTGACCCTTCAATTGACGAAGTGTTTTCCAACTCATCATTGCATGATGCATGTAAGCCAAAGGATATAATTGCTTTTAGATAGCAGAAACAAATTCATTCCAGGTAGAAATGATTTTACCATATTTTTGAAAATCAATTTGTGTCTTGCCTTCCCACCATACTAGTGCAGTTCCTCCAAGTCAAAGGCTAGCTAGTTGGATCTTCTTCCTTTTTGAATCAACGTTCTGTACCCTGCAATATACATCAATTTTCCTTATCCAATTATCTAGCTTTTCTGCATTAAGTTCTCCATCATAAATTGGCAAATCAAACTTTACATCTAATTTGATTAAAGAAGTTTTCTTCTTCTTCTTCTTTGAAGAGCTTGTTTTATGAGAAGAGGATGATGATGATGACGATGATGATGAAGGAGGAGATGGTGGAGGAGGCATTTCTCCTTTTCCTTTGTCTTCTAGAGGAGAAAATAGAAAAGGTTCCCCTGCTCCTTTGTCTAGTGTAGGTGTTGAAGTGCTTTCACCTATACCCTTCTTGAAATCTAGATACATCTCTTCCACCATGGCTCGTATTGTCATAAAACTATCTATAAACTGAGATTCTGATCCCAGTGGAGCTTCTTCTACCATTCTTCTCTGAGAAAAGACTCTTCCAATCTCTGGATTGGCCTCAACAAGTTCTCCTTCTCCTAGTCTAAGCTTCAATCTAGTTAGCATTCAAATTCCTTCACAAGCTTGTCTAACCTTAACAAAAACCTGAAAGCTCTGATACCACTTGATCCGAGAAAATGGATCTTAATCAAGAAAAAGGTATTACAGACTCATGTGCAGGAATGCCTATATTACTTAGTGCAATGGATCGAAAATATTGTGAATAATATAGACAATTAACAATTAGAAAACATAACAAAATCACATCAACACAGCCAAAATGATAAAGGAGTTCACCAGACTTCCTGGCTACGTCTCCTGGTCCAAGATTTTAGTGTTGACCTCTATATTATGTCTTCAATACAGGTTGTTACAAGTGTGAGCTCAACACTGAGTCTCAACACAACAATGGTATTTAACACAGAGTTTACACTCGAAACTCTCGAGTCGAACTGAGTGACACGACCTCCAGACCCCCTGGATGGTTCCAAAACCTCTCTGGCTCTGCTCCATTCTCTCCTCACTCTGTCTATCAACTCCTTAACTTTTCCGTGTTAATTGTGTTTTATAACACGTTTTAGTTACAATACACTTAAAGCGTGGACATTGATTGTTTATAATAGAAACAGTTTACAAATGAATGGACCAGCGGGCACGGGTGGTCTCGACCGTCCGGTCTTTCTCCGGCACTAATCCCGAAATAGATGAATCGAACGGATTTCATGCCTCATCCACCAAAAACCCTTTAACCATTGATTTGCCTTCAATCCAACGGTTCGCATCCAACCAAATCGTGCTTTTTCCACCGCTTGATCTACACTCGTTAATCCAACGGCTGTTGGCCATTTCGAGTGGCCTACCTGCACAGAGATTAACCACTCGAAAAGGTGGTTTTCTCTCTCATGCATCATGCAATGTGTTGGCCAGTGTATGGAATCGGGCGAAGCCCTTCCCATACCACTTACCACCTGAAGCCTGCCCGAAATACCTTTTACCACAGAACTCAAATCCTTCACTAGTTTGTTCATAAATCCTTTGGATCCGTTGTGCTAACATCACCAGAAACCCACAACTCTTTCCTGGGTTGCCACCTGTCCTACTAACGCAACCTTAGACTTTTACCGAAGTTTGACTTGGCTCAAATTTGGTTTTTCACGCTATTTCTCTATTATAACCTATTTCCATTGTTTTAACTATATTTGAAGACTTTAGAGGTTTAGACAAGATCCATTTTGGATCAATGACCTAGCGCAGTCCCCTGTCACCATGTCAATGCTAGAAGTCCTCTAGACTCTACACATCCCAACAGAAAGATCTATTATATGCTCTGCTCATTGTAGATCCCTCTAATGATTGTTGATCGTCTTTGATGTTGATAAAGTGGAACATATCCACTTCCTTCATTTGTTTCCTTTTAGATACTAGTCTCAACAAAAAACGTCCATGTTCAATGGTGTATTATCAATGAAGGTGCCTCCACCTATGTGATGGCTGCTAATGTCTTGAAGCAACTTGGTTCCCATAACCTGTCACCATCCACCGTGACTCTCTGTGCTTGGGACGGTCACCCCTCACAACCCCTCAGTTTGTATCGAAATTGCCCCGTCACTGTTGAGGGCAAGACGATCTTGATTTATATCGAAGCCATCAATGCCCCTTTAGATTATAACATCTTGTTGGGTCTTAATTACACATACGCTTTGTCGGTTGTGGCATCCTTTGTTTTTTGCAAGATGTGATTTTCTCATAATGAAAATATCGTCACTATTGATCAGTTGAGTTACTATGACCCTCAGTCACAGACCTCTCCTTAGACCACTATCTATTCAATGACTAGAATTAATACCACCCCTACCCTTACCGATGTTTCACCTGGAGTCTATAAAGATTCCACACTGCTTGGTTCTTATTATGGCCTACTACCTATTCCTTCTACGCATATCTATTTGAATGTTTGCATGCTTCAAGAACCACGAGCCACAGGCAAGCAGTCTGGTACGTCTTCCCAGCAGCCAACTCCTCCACAATCCCTTGCCTAATATTCAACTCGTCCTTCAGGTATAATTCCTCCTAGCCAGTTTCCTTCTGTTGGTATCTCTCCTGGTCCTTTCCAACCAGGAACCGTTCCTCCAGGTCACTACCCCTCTGGTCAAATACCATTCTTATTCCTACCAGCAGGAATATTTTCTACTCTTGTAATGGCTATGTTGAGTCTTCCTAACATCACCTTGGGGATCCTATTATGGTACATTGATCCTCTTGCAAACACTCCTCCCGACTAACTCAAAACCTATATAGCTGTGACACTAAGTCAACTGGTTCCTACCACCCATTCCTTTGCTTCAGTTCCACGATAACCTTAGTAGGAAGACAGTCTTATTGCGAAAGAATTTGATGAAGGGGGAAAAGCCCAGAAAAAGGGAAACAATGACAGGGAACCCCAAGCAACTCCCACTCCTCCTAAACCTCCAAAGCCTTATCCTCCATGTGCTTTGTGTGATGTTGTTCGGCATGCCACCAATAATTTTCCTGAACTTCCCCATATTAAGAATGTGGTCTCTAATACTTTTCCCGACCCTAATATTCATGAGGTCCATGTTACCTTATGCGAGCCCACCAAGAAGGACAAAACCTTACACATGAATCACTCTTGTGCTTTGTGTGATAAGTATGGACATTATTCCCATCATTGTCTGTTATGAAACCAGCTCACAAAAATATAGATCAACGCCTTAGAATTCAACCTCTTTGAGGGGGCAACCTCCTTTACATTACATAAATGAACAATTCTTGGATGATACAAATGACAAGACCTCCTTTCTATATATAGGAGTCTAAGGGGTCATAATATAATCAGAGCCGACATAACAATAATAATGTAAGGGCACAATAATAACAATAGTGGGCTTCTATAGGGCACAATAATAACAATATGGGGACTACATGGGTACAAAAATATAATAAGGGGGTTGTACTAATAACAATAAGGGGTTACACTAGTAGTATAGGGGCCTAACATGCCCCTCTCCTTCAAAAAGTGTTGTCCTCAATGCTTGAGTAGTTCTTGATGCTTCTGTATAAAATTCTTGTCCTCCCATGTGGAATCTTCAGCGGGTAAGTTCTTCCACTTGATGAGATACTCTGAAATTGATCGATTTCATCGCTGTCAGGTTCTTGTTTCTGTGACTGCTCCAAGTTCCAATATGATTTTTCCTTACTCTTCAAGTTCTAGCAATATTGTTTGAATTGGGATATTCTGCAACTTTTGAATGAGTGGCCACACTTCTTTGTGCTTCTTCCATTCATCCCTTGCTTCTTTTATCCAATCTGGTTGGATATTAGAAATAACATAAAACAATGCTTCCACATCCTTATCCTTTCTTGGGAGTGCATCTGCAACAAAATTTTTCTTCCCTTTTCTATAGATGATGTCAAAGTCATAACCCAAAATATTTGTGACCCATTTTTTCTATTCTTCTAAAGATAATATTTGTTCTAAAAAGTATTTAAGACTATCATGATCCATTTTTACCTTGAAGTGTCTTCCCATTGGGTAAGGTCGCCATTTCTTAAGTGCATGTAGTATTGAAAACATTTCCTTCTCATAAATAGCTTGCTTGAGATGTAGTCGTAGAAATACCCAATCACCTACAACAAAACTTTTTTCACTGCGATGTTGATCTACCTGTTGTTTCATTTGATTCTGCACCAAAGTGGCGTTATCCTTTAAAAGTTTGAGAACTTGTTGTTGATGCTCGATGTGATCTATCACTGTTTGATCCTTTTTTTTCTTGATATGTCCTTCTATCTTGAGAGTTTGAGGAGTGGTAATTTCTTCCAAGCTTTACAAGATATGGTCGGATTCATTTCTTGATGCTTGATGTGATCTTTCACTTCTTGAACATTTTTATTCTTGATATGTCCTTCTATCTTGATAGTTTGAGGAGTGGTAATTTTTGGCCAATGCATTACAAGATATGGTTGGATTCATTTCTTCTTTCTCAATGTGATCTTTCACTTCTTGAACCTTTTTCTTCTTGATATGTCCTTCTATCTTGAGAGTTTGAGGAGTGGTAATTCTTGCCAATACTTTACAAGATATGGTTGGATTCATTTCTTCTTTATTTGGGGTTGGGTCCTAGCGGATATGCTCTTCTTTTGATGTTTCTTGACCCTTTTCTTCCTCCTCTTCATACTCTATGTAAAATAATTTCTTCTCAGCACACTTATGACCTTTAATGCATTCGCTATCATAATTGTAACAAAGCCCTTTTGCTCTTTTTCCTTCCAATTGTTGTGGTGTCAATCTTGTAGGTTTTGGAAGGCTAGGGGAAAACACTTCCATAATTATAGTCGTGAGTGGTGGGATTCCTTGTTTCCATAATTTCGTTTTCAATTTTTCTTACCACCTGAATGCCTTCTCCAATGAATCAAGTTCCCAAAGACGAACCTCATGTTGAATGTTATCCTTTAAAGTACCTATGAAGACATCAATCCTTTGCTTCTCTGGAATATCATTTACCCTTATATTCAATTTTTGAAAGTCTTCAATGTGCTCTGCCATTGAACACTTTTGTTTGAGATTTATCAATTGGCTAAAGAAGGTGTTTCTCTTTGTATCCTCATAATGTGCTATCATTTCCTCCGTGAAAATTGACCATGTAACAAGTGGTTTACGAGAACAAAGCCCTTTATACCATAAAAATTGATCTGGTTCTAAATATGAAGATGCAATACGTACCTTTTGTAACAATTTCACCTCATGTAGATCAAAATATTGCTCCATCTATAGTATCCAATTTACCGGATCCTTGCCATCAAACTTCCTCATATCGCCTTTTCTTGATTTTAGGAGCTCGATCTTGAAATGACTATAACTCTGTAATTTTGGCTCTTCCAGTTCTAAAATTACGATCTGTAGTAGCCCTCTATGTCCTCTTTCCAATGCCACCAGTCTGATCAAAATTAGATTCTCCAAGAAAGAGTTATGCACAATCTCCCAAGATGACCTGATTATATACTCTTTCAGAAGAGAAAACTTGTATGAAGTGCCACGTATCACTGTTTTGACCTTTGGATCTGATAAATATACACAAGAAACTACCGTCTGTCTTATTTCTGTAAATTCTTATGAAATTTCAATCTGATGCTCAGAGATACAATTATGACGATTTTACCAAGGTGACCTGTTTGGAATGTAATTCGGGGGTTTGCAAAAACCCTAACTTCCTCAAACTATATCTCCAAAACTGTAGTGAGAAAGGATTTTCAATTCGTAGCCGAGGTTCAAACCGATTTCTTCTCAAATGGGTTTTTGTTTTAGCTTCTAAAACTTCGTAGCAAAAGAGTTATAGCGAAAATCCCACGATGACCTGTTTTAGTTGAAATTCTGGAGCTTGCAAAAACCCTAACTTCCTCAAATCATATCTCTGAAAATATAGCGATAAAAGCTCTGAAATTCGGACCTAAGGTTCAGCGTGAGTTCTTCTCAAATGGGTTTTTTGTTTCGCTTCTGAAACGTTGCAGAAACAAAGTTATAGTGAAAATTCCATGATGTCCTATTTGGAGCAGCGAAACCCTAGAATCCAAAGCTTTGATACCAAATGTTATGAAACCAGCTCACAAAAAGATAGAAAAGATAGATCAACACCTTAGAATTTAGCCTCTTCGAGCGGTCAACCTCCTTTACATTACACAAATGAACAATTCTTGGATGATACAAATGACAAGACCTCCTTTCTATATATGGCAGTCTAAGGGGTCATAATATAATCAGAGCCGACATAGAAATAATAATGTAAGGGCACAATAATAACAATATGGGGACTACATGGGTAAAACAATATAATAAGGGGGTTGTACTAATAACAATAAGGGGTTACACTAGGAGTATAGGGGCCTAACATTGTCCCTTGTTGAAGAATGTAACTTGCTTCGATCTTCATAATTGTACTTGTCAAAAAGAAAAATTATTATTAAAGAAAATAACTTATTAAAGTTTGGGTTTCATGCTTGGGTCAAAGTTTCTAGGTCAAAGCCTCCATTGAAGGCTTTTAGTTTTTTCTTGAATCATTAGAGTCATTGTCATTTTTATTAGACCCTTCTTGGGCTTTTGTATCATAGAAAAATAATTATTTTTTAGTCAAAAAGTAAATTTTTTACCTCCACACCAAGTCAACACTGTCCCCAAGAATTCGGCCTACACAAGGGCAATTCGACCCAACAAAAAGGCTATTTAAGGAGAGGCAATTCGACTTATTTGACACATTCACTCAACAATTTGATCTTCAAGAAAGAGAAGCAGAAAAAGAGTGTGAAGTCGCTGGAAGAGGATGAAGTTTTTGGGAAGACCTAAATCGAAGTTTATGGGCTATCTATCTCTCACGCATGTAGAGTTTCCGGACATTTTCTTGGGCTATAAATATGTGTTTACTGCAGGTCCAAAATTATGTTGTTGGGGTCCAAAGTTCTGTTGCTCGGGGGTCAAAAATTTGAACTGAAGTTGTTGTTAGGGATCTATCACTTGCAGTATTTTGTGAAGATTGTCTATTGTAGGGAAGGGCTGATTTGGTGGTTGGAGGAGGTATTTTTCTAGGTCTAAGAAGTCTGGAAGTGTCTCATCTTGAATTGCATCTACTGAAGGGAGATTTCTTGAAGGGGTCTTTTCCTGGTTGTGCACCTACATCTTGTGATATTCATACACATATAATTTGGTAATGTCTTGATTAAAGATAAACTAATTAAGAAGTAAAATAGGCCAACATAATTCACAATAAATTATCAAGAAAGAGGAACCTAACCCTAAATCCTACTAGTATTGATTTCTCAACATGGTATCAGAGCTAAGGTTGAAGAAGGTTGGAGATCACTTTGTGGATTGAAAGAAAAGATTACTCTCTCCATGAAAAGTTACTTGAAGATTGGATTCAATATTATAAGAATTGTAGGAAGCTGGATTGGAAGGATCATCTACAACTTATTTAAGAAAGTCAAAAGTGAATGGTTCTTGGTTGCACTTACATGTACTCTTGATGATGACAATGCATGAATCATTAATTATGGAGCATCAAGACATATGACAAGAGAAAGTGGAAAAATTCATACTCTGTCAAAGGAAACCATCATCTCATGCAGTGGAGCTAGGAGATGAAAATAGTTATGCAGTCAAGGGCCTTGGATCTACATCATTGAAGCTAGAAAATGGAGAAAAGCTACACCTCAACAATATACTCTATGTTCTAGGTTTCAAAAATAATTTAGTTTCAATTTCTTGTTTAGAATATAAAGGAGATAGGGTTTCCTTTGTATATGGTAAAGTTTTGGTTTGGGGAAAAGATTCAAGAATTGACAAGGCAAAATTTATTGGATCCACTACAACCAAATAGGCATTTTGTGCCAGATTTAGCACCATATTTTAGTGCATTTTTTTACCAATTAGGATGAGCAGGATGGCGCTAAACTTGGCTCTATTTTACATTTTTTAAAGCGTATTTTTTTGTGCCAGATTTTGCATCCTTTTTAGCACCATATTTTGCATCCTTTTTTACATCATATTTTGCATTGGGATTTGCATCTAGTTCTACGACAAGTTTTTCTTCTAGTTTCGCGCCATTTTTTGCATCTGTTTTTTCATCGTTTTTTGCTTCCTATTTTGTGCCATTCTTTGCTTCCAATTTTATGCCATCATTTGCATCAAGTTTTACACCATCTTTTGCATGCAATTTAATGCCTTTTTTGCATCTAGTTTGTGCCAATTTTTGCATCTAGTCTTATGCCAATTTTTGCTTCTAATTTTGTACCTATTTTTTCATTTGGTTTTGCTCCAATTTTTGTGCCTATTTTTGCACCATTTTTGGCATCCAAATTTTCATCCTATTTAGTGTCTAATTTTGCATCCTTTTTAGCATCCAAATTTTCATCCTTTTTTCTTCCTCATTTTGTGTCCACATTTGCATCTCATTTGCGCTTAGGTTTGAATATAAATTTGCATCTAGTTATGCATCATTTTTGGAATCCAATATGGTGTCCTTGGTTTCACCCTTTTTTTAGCCCAATTCTACATCCCAATTTTACACCAAGGCTTTGCATCCTCATTTGGCATCTAAATTTGCATCTTTTTTTGTTTCTTTTTAGCACCCAACTTGGCATCCCCTTTTGCATTTAATTTATGTCTAGTTGTTTTTCCTTTTTTTCATCTAGTTTCGTGTCGCTTTTTGCATTCTTGTTGGCACCTGGTCTAGTACCCTTTTTTATGTCATGTTTCATACCCTTTTGTGTCTATTGTTGCACCTTTTTTTACTTCTATTTTAAAACCATTTTTCTGTCCTTATTTGCATCTTGTCTTGATGCATAGTTTAACATCCAATTCTACTTATAGTTTTGAATCCATGATTACATCCACATTTGGCTTCTTGTTTAAAGTGTAATTTTTTTTTTTTTTGTGTTTAAAGTGTAATTTACCTATTGACGGTGCTGGACCCGCCAACATTCAGGGGATCTCCCCGATAAGAAGTCCCAACTAGACCTGAAACTGTTTGGAGTAGGAGTCCCAGCAGTGGGTGCTAGTGTAATGCCTTGATCATGGTAGCACGCTGAGGCAAGTAAGATAAATTTGGGTGAGAGCAAGTGTGTGACCCGACGGAGAGTCAAGTGCGATGCATGAAGGTTTTAACACACAGAGGGGAAAATGAAGTGTGCCCCTTAGAAGTCTATAATAATACACAACTTGAAAGGAATACACGAGTGAAATTACATCAGAAGCTAAAATTCAGAATAGTCCACAAATTAAAGTGATGGGTTAATCCAACTACATGCATCCAACAAGATTCGTACAATTGCATACAAAGTAGTTCATAAGAAATTGCGTAAGTTAAACAATATACATTGTTAAACCAACCAGAATAGTCCAACTACAATAACAACATATGCATGAAAGTGTGTTGGCTATGATATTATTATTATAAGTGAAAGTTCCATCCATACGTACACCATTGATGACCACTAACCCCAATAGTGGAACATTACATTCAAGAACACTTGCTCCTCCAAATAAGTATACTTGCTCTACGCCTGTGGAGAAGCCAAGGCTCGTCACAATACTCCCAAGCCTTTTCTAAGCCTAAGCCTAGCCAAAAAATTGGCTACCAAAAGCCTGTTCTATGAGTTATGAGGTTCTATTTATAACATAGCATGGGGTGACCCTTGATATTCCCCTTTGTGACTCTTTGAATACCCTCATGACTCTTAAACTTATTAACAAATTATGCATTACATAACATGATGACCTTTCACATTCCACTAATAACATTTGGAATTTCACTTACACATATTTACAAATAATATTACATTTTTCACATGTACCCATGTGAGACAAAATAGGCTAGGGACATCCTAACAAGACAAAACATTATTATTCCGAAGTTTGGAGAAAGAGCAACTTGGCAACCTCCACTTGGTGCTTCTCGATCACATATAGATGCTAAACCTGGTATTGTGTGATGATGTCCCAAAACTTGATGGTGTCTTTTTGATAGCAGTCCCTTGCCTCCATAGCTTTCGAGTATATGGTCTTGGAACCTGTATCCAACTCATCTTGAAGCATGTGCAGCATGGTGTTGACCATGACAGGACCACCAATGTACTTCTGCATGTTATGTGCACTCAACTCCAAGTCATCCCTAGTGGCCTCTTGCCTTAGCTGCTCCATGTACCCATCGATCTCTAGCCAGACTTGGTTCTTGGGTCTAGCCTCAGTGAGGGAACTGATTGATGGGATCCTGTGCGTTCTCACCATGACATCCAAACTCTTGTACAACCGTGCATATGAGGCTTGTATGCTGCTAACGAATGGGGTGAGCTGCTAATAGTTCTGGATCAACACTCATACATTTGCTTTCTCCATCTCTTCATGTGGTGTCATATTCTTTGGAAAGTGAAGTGGGACCCCTTTGTACTGCATTATCCACTCTTTCACATGGGTGATGGCAACATGTATGTTCCTGAGAGTTTGAACAAACTCTTTGCTCTGTTGTTGTAAGCCATGCACATGGACAACTTCTTTATGCATGGTGACAAATCCATCGTAGAGCTTCTGCATGGTAGTCTCAAGTGTTTATACTTCATTAAGTATCGCATTTGTCACCTCTGCCATTGTAGAAACTGTGCTCTGCTCTTTGAGTTGTTCTACCTATTGCCTAATTTCCTGCAAGTTCTTTGCCAATTGTTCATTCTCGACCAATAGGAACTTAACATTTGAGCTTGTGGGTCCTGCATAGCCCAAGCTAACATTGACAAGGGAAGTTGGATGCTTTCTCATGTCTGACACAATCACCCTTTACTTTATGAATACAGATGATGCGTGTTCATCCGAGAAGTGATTCCTCCGCACTTGTACAATCCTCTTCTGCAACTCATCAAATGATAGATTGTACACATCCATGATCGGATCATCATCAAGGAGAACAACTTCTCCTTGCTCGCTTACGACTGGTTTTGACATTACAGGTGGTGGAGACTGAGAGATTCCCTCACGTTCTTGCCGCATAAGGTTAGTGTCTTCATTTTGTGACTTTTGTTCCAACTCCATGTCTATCACTTCAATCAATTACTTACTATGCTTAGCAAGCTCTGGATTCTGCATTTGTCCACCATCTTCGTCAGCTACTGGTAGTTCCAACTCCTCAACCTGTATGGGCAATGTTCACTCCGTCATCATGCCTTGCCTTTCTTCTTCCTCTTTTTTCTGTTTCTCTTCTCGCTCTCTCCTCCTTAGCTCCTGTTCTTCCTTCAAATTCTTCTCTCTTTCCTACAACTTTAGTTCTGCTTCCTGCAAACCTTTTCTTTTCCCGCTTCCTTCACTCTACTGTCTTTATCCACTGCTCCCTCTTTGACTCCACTACCAAAGTTGCATTCTCCATGATAGGATCTGCCCTCATCTTGCATATTTTCTCTGCCTCTGGTTTCTTGGCAATCTTCCTCTTTCCCTTATCCTTCGCTGGATTGTTACTTATTGCTGCTGTTTTTGTTGCTTCCTGCAGAGAAACCTTCCAAGTTGTGGCTATACTGACCGGCTCGTGGAGCTTGGAGTCATTGTAACAATACCTCCAAGGGTCCTCCTCGTGCTAGTGAAATGTCCCGTGGATCCATGGATAGTACACCTTCGCACAATGGTTCTTGCAAATACCGTGGGGATCATACGGATTAAAGTCTTTGGTGCTGAACTCAAACTTCAATATCTCCTTATCTTCGGCATATACATCTTTCAAGATCTTAATCTCATATAATCTGATCTGCAAAGGAAGAGCGAGCCATGGCACTTTCTTCTTCCTATGCAGTCCTACTAATAACCCTGTGGAGAGGTGATATGAGACCTCTTGCATGACCATCTTGTCTGTGGCATACCTTGGTAGAACATGCGGAGGCTTCTCTCCACTAAACACTCTGATGAAGGTGCCACCAGGTGAGGCATAACAATATGCAATGTTAAGCATCACCTCCATTGCTTCTCAGGTTATGCAAGGTGGATCCTGCTCAAAGATAAGATTATACAATGGGATGATGAAATGGCCAGTCAACCTTTCCATTACTCCTCAGTAATTTCAGTCGGAAATCAACTTGCAATAAATGTTGACGACAGTCTCTTTTGGTGTCCATGTCTAGCTCATGCCAGGGAACTATTGTTGGGAACAAATTGCATCCAGTAAGTATGCAGACATGTAAAATCTCTCTTGCTCATCCTTGGGTGGATTTCGGGCGTTAGTCACTGATGGATTTTTAACTAACGAGCTAACTAGTCCAACCAGTTGAATGGCCTTCCATCACTCACCAGCTGGTCCAATACAACTACCCAACCTTCAAGAAAGGTATCTGTACTCTCTTGACTATATATTTGGGATGCAAACATGGTTAAGAAATGGTAGGCCATCTTGAGAGACTTTGTCTTGTAAACATGATTGGGTGTGTGTTTGAACTTTGATGGCTCTTTCACCCAACACTTGACTATATCTCTTATGGTCACTTGGCTATGGGTGGCATATAAAAGTGTGTCCATGAGCCTCACCATCTATGATAATTCATACATCTGATGAAATTTCTTCACCCTGAAGGTGGAAAGCTCTATCCCGCTGGCACTGCTCAATTTCATAGTCTCTGGATCTATTTGTAGCTGATAATGTCCGCACATGGGAAGGCAGGGTACCTACATGCAACCTTGTATAAGCCTCATCACTGGATACTGATATATACATGTTGGTCCTTTAAGTCTTCCTTGAAGTCCTCTGCAAAAGTATCCTTCATTTGCTACCATGTCAACTTTATGCCCTTCTCAATGAAGTTGAGTGTCTGCATAATCTGGTAGATTAATTGACATATGCTTGACTGCTTCCCCAATACTACTCTCGACGATGTCCTTTGATGCATCTCTCTTGGAGGCCATGTTAACTGTAACTGCTAGAGAGATGCTCAACAATTGTTGCACCTGGAGACAGAGAGGACACTCATGGCAGGCCAATGTTAGCTTAAAACCAAAAACAACTTCAAGACAAGTGCAAGAAACAAATTGGGCTTATGATGGGATAGAATGTGCAATTTTAGTTCATAAAGGTCATTGGATGCTTGTTGGAACTACACATTGCGCAGTCCTAACTGTCAATGGGGGAGACTTGCTCATTGGAACTATGCAAAGCACAGTTTAGTCTGGGCACAATCCAGGAGAGATTGCGCATTACGCAGTCTCAGTGGCCAAGAATGGGAGGTTGGCCTCAAGAATGACACAATTATAGCTAGGCCAGGGAAACCTCTACACAATTCTAGAAGCTAAGGCAAAGGCCTTGAGCTCCCAGAATGCGCAGTGGGTCCAAGGGAATACAACATTCAGGCAAGGGGAGCCCAAATCTACCCAAGGGGAGTGTGTAATCAAGCAGATCTGAAGGATGGTGTGATGCTGAGTGAAAAAATGACTGCCTAATGATGCATGCAAGTAAAATAGTGAAGGAATCAACCAAACTGAAGGAAAACGAAGCATGTGGAGAGAGTCGCTACAACTACGACCGTTGGTGCAAAAACATGGTAATGCATGCGACACTTGGGAAAGGTAATGAAAAACTTGAAACAACACTTCTACAAGCTAAAACAAGTTAAAATTCCAACATTCATTCAACAAAACAAGTGAAACAACACTCTCACAATCTAAACAAGCAAAAGGGACAAAAAAGTGGCAAAAGACTAGAAAAGAAAAACTTACCCAAAAAAGCAACGATGATCGCACCGAAGGTCATTGATCTCCTCAAGAATGCCATAGCTCCAAGATCAAATGTGAAAATGAACTCTGGAAATGTTGATTAAATAGATTTGGTCAATTTAGGGTTTATGAAGTGAAGGCCAAAAATGAAGGAAAAAGTGACACATGGCGGCAGTTTCTAAAAGAAATGGGCAACTCCCTGGTTCATGCATTGGGAAGCTTCTGATAAAAAAGGCTTCTGTGTAATTTTTGGGTTGAGTGGCTCTAGCCTTCCTTTCATGCTCTTCGCAATTTCCCAACTAACAGTTGGCTGTCAACTAGCACTGCGCAATTCTTGAGTTAAAGGCTCACTTTCAACTTGGACTGCGCAATTCGTGAGAGCAAGGATTGTGCAGTTCTCTAAGGAAAGACCAAAACTAGATTGAAACCAAGTCAAGAGATCGGTTTGTGGGTTAGACACTAAACCAAGTAAGTAAACACAAGCCAAGATGCAAAGGATGAGGCTCAATCAAAGCACAGGTACTTGGATCTGTGAAAGATGAGCTGCTGTGATTTAGAAGGAAGGCTCCAAAATGAAGCATAGGAAAAATTTGGAGGGTGGTTGTAGCCACTACAACAATGGTGACACATTGGTATAACTCTAGCTCTCTTTATGGACCTTGTCTCGTGCAAAGCGAGTATAACTCTTTCAGAAGTATTGTTCGTTTCTTCAATCATCATAGCTTCTTCACTAGATTGAGTTAAATATGTATTCCCTAGAATTTTCTTTATCAGCAGCACACATACCAAGCCAAGTTGAACTGATTTATTTCGATTGGGGATGAGGGGGTATATATATGCAAAAGTAATATAGACTGTCAGAGTTTTAGTTTCATCTCTAGTGTTGCTTCGTTGCCAGCAGGCCTGAACAGTAACCCAACATAGTCACTTCAGAAAAACAAGCATTGCTCTACTTCTAGTGAGCCTAGACAATACCCCGACAGAGTTACTTGCTTCACCTCTCTGTACAGGAAACCTTTCTCTTCTTTCACCTTTTATTTCATTTTTCATTTTTTTCATTTTTCAAAGAATTGTGCATAGGCACTTATTTATTTCATGAGGTGGAAGAGGGATCTCGACTTATTGAGAGTAGAAGAGGTTGTCCCTTCAGATAATGATATTTATATATACCTCTGACATACTTGTTAAGGTTTTCCCCCTCTCCTTACTCTACTTGATTGAGTTGACAAGGATTAACCGAATATAGAAAACCGATTAGAGTAGGAAGTACTAGTTAAGGGTGAAAGCATCATGATTCCACCATGAGTCTCTCTGAAAGGAACATATCTTCCATCAAGGTATCATCGACTAGAAAAAATGCAAGATTCACATAAAGAGAGGTAATAGACAGATAACAATGTTGATGGTTGTATAAGTTCCTCTTGGATTTCACCCTGATTGTCTAAGAAGCCAAACACGGTTTCATGCGGAAACTAACCTACAACTGCAAAAAAAAACAAGCAAAGGAAAGAAGCAATACAAATCAAAACAAAGTAAGAAAATATATAAAAAAAACAAGAATTAAAAACACTACTCCTACTCCTACTCCTAACATAAGTAGAGCATAGGCCAACTCACATGAAGTGATATTTCCAATGCAACCACCGATGCATTGGTTGGCCCATGTAGGCAAAAACATGATTGAAAAGAGATATATGCAAGAAAACCAAGAAAGAAAGATACAACAATGTAAATGAAAACATTCGAAGCTTGAATGCATCCAAAAAAAAATAAAGATGGAAAGCACATGAAAGGAACTTTGTGGACATATGATGGTGACTCGTCGCACTGCGCATGGAAGACAAGCATGTACACACCTTCGAACTTGAAAAATGAGCAAACATAAAGAAAGAATAAAGCTTCCATTTCGCAACAATGTTTACATACGACTACCCCAATGCATGACCAATAGGATCGTGTGATTCCAGTGGAGGATGCAAAAATTATGAAATAGATTGATTTTCATTGTAAACAATAGAGTGATGAGGAGCCTGGGAAGATTCAACAGATTTTTGGTCAGAAGTGGAACTAAATTCAAGTCTATGAGAACTTGACATAACCATCAGCTTGGGTTGAATTGCCTTGACATCTTGAGGAGTTTCCAATTCATCAGGAGATGGATCATCAAAGACCGGTGGCTTAGAAAGATCAACAGTAGACAAATCAGAATCATGATCAGATGAATGAATGAAAATATCACGATAGCCACAATCAGAAAACTTAAGATGATGGATAGTGACATCCTCATGATCTAACGAATCAAAAAGAGGGGATTATGAAAAATGAGAAGTTTCACCCTTTATGTTTCCATAAATGTAAGATGAGATATTAGGCGGATCCGGGAAGAGAGATTTGTCCGCTGTGCAATCGAATGAAGAACTGGCATCCCACATGTTCTACAAATGCTCAGAAATAGAAAGATATTGAGATGATTTTTCACAAGATGGAGTAGAAATAGAAAAATCATGGAAAATGTTAGGATAAAGTGGACGAGGTGCAGATAGAAGGAGATCATCCTTCACCACAGTTTCTTGTTCAAACTCCCACACATACTCATAAAAACTGATAGTGCATGTTGGTTGTTCAAAACCAAATCCATCCAGAACTTGATCCTTGTGAACATCACATGTGAGATCCGATATGGATGAACACAAAACACCATAATCCGAAGGATCAAGGGAACTATAGGATAGAGGCTGAGGAGATGAGACCACATGACAACCATCGTGCTTACAATCCAAATCTGCGCAAAAATCCTGAGCAGGTGGGGTAGGAGGAGATGGTGACAAATCAATAGGTGGATTCTCAACTTCTCCCACCTCAACCTGTAGAGCTAGAGTTGTTTGATGAGAAGGGGATGAAGGGTCACTTGGGACAACAACCTTGTCTGTCTCAGATTTAGAAGCTCTAACACTGAGGTATGTTGGGAGAGGTTTGAAATATTCTAACTCATGTGTATTCTCATAAATGTGAACAAGATATTGAAATATTTCCTCCAAAAATTTCTAGTCAACTTCATATTTAGTAAATTCATAAAAATGAGGAAAACGGTCGTGGAAGTGCTCAAGAGATTCATTAGGTGATTTTCGCAATTTTAATTTTTTTTGATTAAGTGTTTTACAGTCATACAGAATGAAAGCACAAATAATTAGGGGAATTTTTGGGTCTAAAATGGGCCTCCTAAGGAAATTATAAAATAATAGTGGAAATAATAAAATAATATTAGATTACATCATCAAATTTTAGAGGGTTTACTCAAATATGGAGTGAGTACACTCGTTGGATGTATAATTTGATTCCACATCCAAGGAGTACCCATGTCACATACTTTTGAAGGACCCTGCTACATGAAAAATGAAAAATACATTAAAAACGTGATTACAATCACGTTTTTTCTTGTATTTCTCAATTTCGTATAGCAGGGTCCATCAAAAGTATGCAACATGGGTACTCCTTGGATAAGGAATTAAATTTTGCATCCAATGAGTACTCCCGCTCGAAATTTGAGTAAAACCATAGGGAGACAAGTTGAAAAAGTAGTTTTATTATTTTATTATTTTTTAATCTTTTTACTTTTCTACCCCAAAAATGGTGAATCATCCCCCATGGTTGACATCATCATCTTGAATCCTATTGGTTCTTATAAAGTTTATTTTGGTTGTACATTTTTCTTAGGAGGTTCATTTTAGACCTTAAAAATTCTCTAATGTTCTCTAAACATGTGATCAAAAGAGTGTATAGAGGTTGTGGGAAACGTGTGACACCATTGCTTTGCACACCCTTCGAACTTGTATTTGGACAAGTCATCTATAATGCTCATCGGCGCTTCAAAATCAATAGCGTGAGAGAAACATGTCAGGGTTATGATTTCAATAAAAGTCATGAAATATGTGAAGAAATTCAAAACAAACTTCAAGGACTCAGCTTGTCATCTGGCCCTCCTTCTAGCACAAAAAATGTTGACAGTGTTGGATCCACCAACATTTAAGGTATCTCCTCGATAAGAAGTCCCAACTTGACCTCAAACTATTTGGAGTAGAAGTCCTAGCAGTGGGTGGTAGTGTAATGCCTTCACCGCGTGAGCGCACATAGGTAAGTAAGATAAATTTGGGTGAGAGAAAGTGTGTGACCCTACGGAGAGTCAAGTGTGATGCATGAAGGTTCTGACACACAAAGGACAAAGGAAGTGTGCCCCTTAGAAGCCTGTAATAGTACGCATCTTGAAAGGAACACACGAGTAGAATGACATCACATGCTAAAATGCAGAATAGTCCACAAATTAAAGTGACGGGTTAATCCAACAACATGCATCCAACAAGAGTCGTACAATTGCATACAAAGTAGTTCACAAGAAAATGGTCAAGTTAAACAACATACATTGCTAAGACAACCAGAATAGTCCAACTATAATAACAACATATGCATGAAAGCGTGTTGGATATGATATTATTATTATAAGTGAAAGTTCCATCCATACATACACCATTGACGATGACTAGCGCCAATAATGGAACATTACAGTCAAGAAAACCTACTCCTCCAAAGAAGTATACTCGCTCTACGCTATGGAGAAGCCAAGGCTCTTCACAATACTCCCAAGCCTTTTCTAAGCCTAAGCCTAGCCAAAAGCTTGGCTCCCAAAAGCCTGTTCTATGAGTTATGAGGTTCTATTTATAACAAAGGGTGGGGTGACCCTTGAAATTCCCCTTTGTGACTCTTTGACTACCCTCATGACTCTTCAACTTCTTTACAAATAACTCATTACATAACATAATGGCCTTTCACATTCCACTAGTGACACTTGGAATTTCACTTACACATATTTACAAATAATATTACATTTTCCACATTTACCCATGTGAAACAAAATAGGCTAGTGATCTAGTTGGATATTGGTGGCCACCCACTATTCCACGCATAGCTCTAGTCGGTTTCATATGTTTCCTTGTTTATTTCAGCATTTACTATTTTTAGCAGTTTTTTGGGTCCTGAACTTCCAGAGCAGCTTTGTCCCCCTAAACGGTGTATTTTTTTAGGTCTGCAACAGGTCCATGGCCATAGGCAAGGGCAGGGGCTTGCCGCAAATCCTATTGTACCCAGAGTGACCTTTCCAAAAAGGTATCGTACGTGCCAAACAAAGATAATATGACAAAGTTATGACCCCGGTAAGTTGGATGCCCAACTAACAACAACGGGGCCCACAAACTCTTGGTGTTACATCTCCTGGGGTTAGGGTTTTGGTTTTTTAGGCTTTTCCCTTATTATTAGAAATTAAATAGGCCCTTAGCCTCATTATAACTTAGTTAAGAGCCATGTACCCGCCACATCTCTTCTTAGAGATAAGTTACCGTCGCCCGAGCTAGTTTATTTCCATTCTATTTGTAAGCATATTTTAGTATTTTGATATTAATGAAATGAAGTGTTATTTCTTCTATATCTCTGTATTTATGGTTATATGTGTAATTTTTTTCATTCCTGTTTAATTTCAGATCAGTGGTATGAGAGTGGTCTTCTCTTTCTCTGTTTTTCTTTGCATGCCCCCAACGAGGTGAGGGTATAAGGAGTTAAGGCTCGAACTAGTTGAACCTTTGCAAGACCAACCTCGCAAACCCCCAATGACCTCCCATGGCAGAAGAAAATAAAGATGAGGGGGAAGGAGATCCTTTCAAAATATTGCTCGAGAAAGCTCTCGAGCAAAAGAGGAACGCAATGATGGATAACTTTGCACAAATCCTCTAACGGCTACCCACAAGTGACGCATCTTCATCTAGCAGCCACTTTGGAGGCACCACTCCTTTTGAGGTACAAGTTAACTTTTGTTGGGTTGTGTTATATTCTTTCCACGTAGTTAATAGGGGTTTGAAGGGCACTCGTAACCCCACTTTATGGGGTCCGGGGCAGCGCCCCAGAAAATTTTGGTTTTGGACCATATGTTAGGTTGGGCGGACCCACCTATAGTTTTGTGCATGATTTTCGCACATGTTTTTTTGGACGCGATGGTTTTCGGTCCATGGTATTGGACGCGATGGTTTTCGGTCCATGGTATTGGATGCTTCAGAATGTATAAATATGTATTGTAACATTGAAAGGAACATAATGAAAAATCAAGCTGGTAGTCCCGGTTTTGGGATCCAGGGAAAAATCTCTGTGCATATGTGTTTTATGGGTTATTCTCTCGCATTGTTTATTTTCTTTGTTTAAGAATTCGTATGCAGGTAATTTCTGTACAGGGTTAAAACCTACATTTGGTATCAGAGCTGTTTTGGCTTCAAGGGGACGCCTTTGTTGCTGAAGGGTTTCGCTTGGGCCTGTGGTAGACCCTGTTCAGTGGAAGATCTGCGAGATCGATTCTGGTGGTGAAAGAAGATGGCGAGCAGTGGAAAGATAGAGATTGAGAAGTTCAATGGTCAGAATTTTGAGTTGTGGAAACTCAAGATGGAGGATCTGTTGGTGGATAAAGATCAGTGGATCGCGGTAGATCCGGGTACTAAACCATCGGGAGTGACCGATGAAGAATGGAAGAAGTTGGATCGGAAGGCAAAGAGCACAATACGATTGTGTGTCTCGGATTTAGTATTGCTGAATGCATCAGGGGAAGCTACGACAAAGGCTTTGTGGGTCAAGTTAGGGACTTTGTACCAATCTAAGTCTCTGGTGAATAAACTGTTCCTGCGGAAAAAGCTGTATAACCTGAGGATGAAAGATGGAGACTCGGTGACAGAGCATCTGAATGCGTTTAATACTGTGGTAAGTCAGTTATTATCTATTGATATCAAAATTTCATATGAAGATAAGTGCATCAATCTGTTGTGTTCTCTACCAGATTCATGGGATAGTCTGGTTATTGCAATAGGTAGCAATGCAACTGCTTTGCAGTTTGATGAAATAGTCTCAGCCTTACTGACGGAGGAGATGAGACGGAAAAATATGGACAACTAGAATGGTGATGCCTTGTCTGTACAAGGACGGTCCCAGAACAGAAACAAAAATAAGTCATTGAGTGGGAGATCTAAATCTCCAGGAAAACCTACAGAGGTGGTGTGCTGGAAATGCGGAAAGGAAGGGCACTTCAGAAGGGATTGTAAATCTAAAGCTCCTGATAAAGGAAAGGGATTTGATGATGCTCCTTCTGCAGAGGTGAAAACCACCTCAGATGAAGGTGGGGATGTGTACTTGGCTTCTTCAAGTACACATGTAGATCATGAGGCATGGTTGATTGACTCAGGTGCATCCTTTCACTTCACTCCCCATAGAGAGTGGTTCTGCGAGTATGAGAAATACGATGGTGGTGATGTCTTCTTAGGAGATGATAGGAAGGCTAGAATCATTGGTCGGGGAAAAGTAAAGTTGAAGTTGCAAGGTGGAAGGGTTAGAACACTTCCGGGTGTTCTACATATTCCTGCATTGGCCAGAAATCTGATTTCTGTAAGCAAGTTGGATGATGCAGGTGTAAAGACGGTGTTCGAGAAAGATACCTGCAAGATGGTTCGAGGAGCACTGATATTAATGTGGGGAGTTCGGATTGGAACTCTGTACAAGCTGCAAGGTAGCACTGTTGTTGATGGGTGCAATAGTTCTATGGTTCCTGAAAATGGAGTAGAGAATCTAGTGGTCTCTGGAGAGAAGACCATGTTGTGGCATCAAAGGCTTGGACATATTGGAGAGAAGGGCCTTCGAATACTTCATGGTAAAGGTATGGTAGAAGGTATGAATAATAGCTCTCTGGATTTTGATTTCTGTGAAAATTGTGTATATGGGAAGCAGAATCGGGTGAGTTTCCCCTCTGGTGGTAAGAGGACGAAACAGATATTAGAGCTTGTGCACAGTGATGTGTTTGGACCTGTGAAGGTTCCATCACTGGGTAAGTCTGTGTACTATGTATCATTCATAGATGACTTCTCAAGGAATACATGGATATATTTTCTTAAGAAGAAATCTGAAGTCTTTGACAGGTTTAAAGAATTTAAGGCTCTGGTGGAAAATCAGACAGAGAAGAAGATAAAGGTGCTGAGGACAGATAATGGTGGAGAATTTTGCAGCAAGGAATTTGAAGAATTTTGTAAGAAGTGTGGTATAGCACGACAGAAGACTACTCCATATACACCTCAGCAAAATGGAGTCGCAGAAAGAATGAACAAGACGTTGATGGAAAGGGCAAGAAGCATGCTCAGTGGTGCCGGGCTAGGACAGGAATTCTGGGCAAAGGCGGTGGATACTGCATGTTACCTGATCAACAGATCACCTTCATCAGCGTTGGAGGATAAGACTCCACAAGAAGTATGGACTGGTAAGAAACCCTCTCTTTCATATCTAAGGGTAATTGGATGTGATGCATATGTACATGTTCCAAAGGAGAAACGAACCAAGTTGGATATTAAATCTGAAAAGTGCATCTTTATTGGGTATAAGGATGGTTTAAAGGGTTATAAGCTTTGGAACCCAGTCACACGGAAGGTTGTGTACAACCGAGATGTGTTGTTCAGAGAGGTAAAAGATGTTATTCAACATGAAGTCCAACCAAAGGAACCTGAGAAGATAGAGTTTGAGCCAAAGGAGGAAGAATCAGACTCTGCAGTAGAGGAGGAATCAGAAGATGAAGAGCCACAAACTCCGGCTGTGAGAAGATCAGTTCGAGAAAGAAGGCAGCCAGAAAGGTATAGTCCATCTGCTTTCAATTCAAATTTTGCTTTGTCTGTTACTGATAATGATCCCAGAACTGTGAAGGAAGCAGTGGATTCAGAGGATGGAAAACTTTGGAAAGAGGCCATGGTCGATGAAATGGCATCTTTGCACAAAAATGAGGCTTGGGATCTGGTGGAGTTGCCGGCTGGAAGGAAACCCATTGGCAGAAAATGGGTGTTCAAGAAGAAGACAAATGCAGAAGGAAAGGTGGAGAAATACAAAGCCCGGTTGGTAGCAAAAGGTTATTCCCATGTGCCGGGAATTGATTTTGGTGATATTTTTTCTCCTGTTGCCAAGGTAACTTCTATTAGATTACTTTTATCTGTTGCTGCTGCTTTTGATTTTGAGGTAGAACAGATGGATGTGAAGACAACATTTCTTCACGGGGATTTGGAAGAGGAAATCTACATGAAGCAAACTGAAGGCTTTGTGGTGAAGGGTAAGAAAGAACTGGTATGCAAGTTAAAGAAGTCTCTGTATGGGTTAAACAGTCACCAAGGATGTGGTATCAGAAATTTGATACATTTATACGGGGACTTGGCTTCACCAGAAGCAAAGCAGATCATTGTGTGTATTTTAAATTAATTGGTGACCGTATTATTTATCTGGTCTTGTATGTGGATGATATGTTGCTAGTTGGAAATGACAAAGAAATTATCCAGGATTTGAAGACCCAATTGTCCTCCAAATTCGACATGAAAGATCTTAGTGCTGCAAACTATATTTTGGGCATGGAAATTAAAAGAGATCGGTCAAAGAGGAAGCTCTGGTTAAACCAAAGGAAGTATGTCGAGACAATACTCCAGAGGTTTAATATGCAGGATAGTAAACCGGTGAAGGTTCCTATTCCTGTAGATGTGAGGTTATCTGCTGAACAGTGTCCCAAGACACAAGAAGAGGAAGAGGACATGTCCCGTGTTCCATATGCAAGTGCAGTGGGTAGCCTGATGTATCAATGGTCTGTACTAGACCAGACATTGCACATGCAGTGGGAGTATTGAGCAGGTTTATGTCAAAACCTGGGAAGGAGCACTGGACAGCAGTGAAGCGGGTTTTCAGGTATTTGCGTGGCACTAGTGATTATGGTTTGTGCTACCAAGGAAGACCAGGATTGGACAGAGTGTTGGATATTCATGGCTTTGTTGATGCAGATTGGGTTGGAGATCTGGATCAGAGAAGATCTACAAGTGGGTATGTGTTTAACCTATTTGGAGGTGCAGTCAGTTGGATGCGTAAGAAACAATCTGTAGTGGCACTATCAACTACAGAGGCAAAATACATGGCAGCCACTCATGCAAGCAAGGAAGCAGTTTGGTTGCAGAGATTGTGTTCAAGTATGGGGTTAGTACAGGGAGCTATAAGAATAGACTGTGACAGCCAAAGTGCAAATTTCTTGGCAAAGAACCCTGCTTATCATTCAAAGACAAAGCACATTGATGTTCAGTATCACTTTGTGAGGGATATTATAGAAGACAAAAAGGTGTTGCTGGTAAAGGTGGACACTTTGAAGAATACTGCAGATGCATTGACAAAATCTGTGAGCTCTGAGAAGTTCTCTTGGTGTAGAGAAGCAATGGGAATCTCAGGGCTGAAAAAATGACTAAGCTCTCCTGTGGCCCCCTGTGGAAAGAAAACAACAAGTGGGAGATTGTTGGGTTGTGTTATATTCTTTCCACGTAGTTAATAGGGGGTTTGAAGGGCACCCGTAACCCCACTTTATGGGGTCCGGGGCAGCGCCCCGGAAAATTTTGGTTTTGGACCATATGTTAGGTTGGGCGGACCCACCTATGGTTTTGTGCATGATTTTCACACATGTTTTTTTGGACGCGATGGTTTTCGGTCCATGGTATTGGATGCTTCGGCATGTATAAATATGTATTGTAACATTGAAAGGAACATAATGAAAAATCAAGCTCGTAGTCCCGGTTTTGGGATCCAGGGAAAAATCTCTGTGCATATTTGTTTTATGGGTTATGCTCTCGGATTGTTTATTTTCTTTGTTTAAGAATTCGTATGCAGGTAATTTCTGTACAGGGTTAAAACCTACAACTTTGATATTCCCATATTTGAGGGCCAGATAGATGTATATTCCATAGATAAATGGTTGAATCTGTTGGAAGGATATTTTTAAGTTCATGACTTTTCCAATCAGGAAAATATTACTTATGCACTTCTCAAAGTCGCTCCACGCATCAAGGACTGGTGGGAAACCTATTGTGAACAAAGGGATGAGAGGGAATCCTCATTGTTTTTAGTCGCACCCACTTGGGATTCTTTCTGAGATGACATCAAGGAATAATATTACCCTGTCGGGAGGTATGAAGGTAAATACATAAAGTGGACCACGCTATTGCAAGGAAGGGACCAAGATGTGTCGGAGTTCACAAATGTTTTCCATACCCTCTGCATGATGTTGGGTATCAAAGATTCTAAGCGGTATTTGGTACTCAAGTACCACGGTTGTCTACACAAGTACATCTAGGACAAGATGGAGTTCCTAGACATCTCCTCGTTCTGCACGACATACAGATACACTGTCAAGATTGAGCAGAAGTTTAAACAGAAGAAGCGAGAATTTGGATCTGCGAATCTGGAGCAAGGAAAAGGCACCCCCAAACCACGGGGAAAAGGCCAAGGCCAATGTGGGGTGACCAAAGACAACCTATCGAAGTAGAAATTAAAGAGAAACACCATGAAGTAAAATAAGGATAGGGAAAATGGTGTGAGTTCCATGAGAGATCCACTCACAACACAAGTGAGTGTTGGACCAAGCAGTCACTGGTGGCTGAGCTAAAGGCTTCCGATTCAGACATATGTTCTGACTCTGAGTAAGAACCTGACAAGGGGAATGACAAAGGGAAACATATCATTTACACTGAGCCCAGTGCAACTATTGCCACCACCAAGATCCAGAAGAATGATCTTGAAGATCTAGAGGAGGGGGAACTCCTCTTCCACTCACAACTGTGGGTGAAGGGTTCTCCGTTGCAGTTCATTGTCGACAATTGGAGCCAAAAGAACCTAATTTCAATAGAGGCAGTGAAGTGGCTAGGCCTACCAACAATAGCACATCCACAATCATACACCATTGGATGGCTTCACCAAGGATGAGATCTCCGCGTTAGCCAACAATGTCACCTTCACTACATCATTAAGCCCTTCATAGATGAGGTACTGTGTGATGTTTCTACTCTTAAAGTTTGTGATGTATTATTAGAACAACCATACTTGTGGAAGAGACATGTTGTATATGAGTCTAGACCTTGCTCTATGATTATTATTTTGGGCAATAAGTTGTACAGGATACTAGAGGTAGCCCCACCTATTTCCATCTCTTTGATCACTACAAAGCAATGCAGTAATATCATTTCCCATACTAGGAAATTTGTTTTCCTCATGATTCGCCCTCAGGGAAAGGAGAAGGTTGTGGCCATCGCTTCTAGATAGGGCTCCTCTGCACATCAGTAGCAGATGGACAAGGTCATGGAGGAGTACAAGGACAATTTCACCTCACCTATAGGGGTACCTCTGCACTAACTGATCAAGCACTCCATCGATTTGACCTCGGGCAAGCCGCTACCCAATGGACTGATCTATCAATGCTTTGCTTTGGATAATGATGATATCAAGATGTAGATTCAAGAGATATTGCAGAAAGGTCACATCAGGATAAGCTCATCACCCTATGGGAGCCTGATTGTATTGGTATAGAAGAAGGACGGACTTGGAGACTCTGTATTGACTAACGGGCGCCGATCAAGATCACTATATAGAATAGGTACCCAATCCCATAGATTGATGACCTTCTGGACCAACTCAAGGGGGGAAAATATTTCAGCAAGATTGACTTGAATTCTGATTATCACTAGATTCCTATCGAACCCTCCGATGTGTGGAAGACTACCTTCAAATCCAAGGAGGGCCTTTTCGAATGGATGGTCATGCCTTTCGGGTTGACGAATGCCCCCGCAACCTTCATGAGATTAATGGATGACATCTTGCAACCCTTCACCAATGAATTCGTGGTGGTTTATTTAGATGACATCTTGATCTTCAGCCAAAGTTGGGAAGAGCATCTCCACCATATTCAACAAGTCCTTCAAGCCCTGTGACAACACAAGCTTCATGCCAATTTTGAGAAATGCACTTTTGGCATGACATAGGTTCAATATCTAGGGTACATCAATGACGATCAAGGTGTGCATGTGGACCCAACCAAGATATAAGTCATTCGGGATTGGTCAACCCCAACCACTCTAACAAAGCTCCACAACTTTCTCTCATATCACTTGGCCTTTAAGTCAAGTCACCAAGGGCGGAGAGAAAACAATATTTTTTTGGTCCAAAACCCAACAAAAAGCGTTTGTCGAGTTGAAGCATTGCCTCTACTTTGCACCAATTCTCATATTATTAGACCTTCAGAAAACATTTAAGATTGAGACAGATGCCTCCGACTATGCTATAGGTGTAGTTCTTACTCAGTAGGGGCATCCAATGTCTTACCAATGTGATACACTTTCAGACACAACCCAAAAGTATCCCACTCATGACAAAGAAATGTATTCCATTGTGTAGCCCTATCATTAATGGAAGCATTATATTTTGGGGAAGGAAATGATCATCCAAACATACCACTGACCCCTGCAGTTCATACAGACACAAGGGAGGTTGTAGAATGATCACCATGAGAAATGGTCCACCTACCTTCAACAGTTCCATTTGAACATTAAGTACAAGAAGGAAAACACCAAAAATGTTGCATATTGCCTTAGTCGACCACCAATCATGGCATTGATCATTGTGCTCGACTCATGTGGGCACGAGCCTTCACCAGAGCGATCCAAAATTCGACAACACATTCCAGACACTCCTAGAAGGGGAGAAAGTTCCAAATTTTGACCTCCAGGATGCACTGTTATGACACTAGGGACACATCTACTTTCCTTAAAGCAAGTGTGCCAGGATGATTTGGGAGGCGCACTATAGTTAGGTCGTTGGACATTTCAAAGTAGAGAAAATAATGGCGGTACTGCAGAAGTATTTTTATTGGCCAAAAATTCGTTAGGATGTTGCGAAGTACATTAGATCTTGCACCGCATGCACCATTTCCATCCCAACCATCAAGAAGGAAGGCCTAAATACTCCTCTACCTATTCCTAGTTGACCTTGAGAATCTATCTCCATGGATTACATGTCGGGCCTTCCTTCTATTAAGCATGACAATGACTATGTTTTCGTGGCCATCAACAGATTCTCTAAGATGGCCATCATGGTAGCCTGCAAGAAGAGTATCACAATAGAGGCCACTGTTAAGCTCTTCTTTGAGTGAGTGTGGGTACACTTTGGGATCGCACATTCTGATATCTCATATCGGGACAACAAATTCCTAAGTGTATTTTAGTCAACTCTCTGGTCGATGCTGGATACCAAACTTATTAAGTCCATTACATTCCACCCAAAAATTGATGGCCGAACAGAGGTCGTCAACAAGATTATCGTACAAATTTTGTGCATGTACAACTCGAAGCATCCACGCACATGGGATGAAAGCATCCCCTATGTCCAGCACAACTACAATAGATCTCGCCATAGCTCAACGAGCAATAGCCCCTTTCAGGTAGGGTTGGGATTTCAACCATTATGTCCCATTGATGTGGCCATACCAATTGCAACTACTCAGGAAAATTTGACTCATGTCCAGTTTGAAGGTGACAGACTAACAACTTCATTGAGTGCATTCAACACATACGTTAGCAGGTTCATGATATATTAGACATAGCCAATGCTAAGTACAAGTAGCGGCATGATCAACATTGAGTGTCACACAACTTCCAAGTGGACGACAAAGTTTGGCTACATTTGTAGAAGGAGCACCTCGTTGGACCCCACCGCAATCTTCAACCACTCTGATATGGGCCATACATCATCACCAAGGTTGTAGGTGACAATGCCTTCAAGCTTAGCATCCTACCATTCCTTGGTTTCCACCCAGTGTTCAATGTAGACAGCCTTCGGCCATACTCTCCACCATTGTTGGACACATCTGACATTGTAGAACAACTCACACTAACAGAGCTCAACCCAAACTGTATGTGATCCAGGAGGATCCACCAATCCAAGTTTTCAGGTGTTCAAGTGTCATCATCAATGTTCAGTGTCGTCGTCGCTTCAGTTCAACTTCGACAATGTTGGTTATGATCAGGTTGTGTAGGTAATAGGTTTTCATGGTGTTCAATTGATATGGGTTTACATCTGATTGTCAACTTGTGATGTCGACAGTTCCGCTGGGATTTGGTTGTCGACATCCTCATTATCATCTTCAGGGTTTGTATGTCACATTGTGACAAGTAGTATAAAATGGTTTTATGACAAATGTTGTTAAGTCCTAGACCTAAAATCTAATACAAAAACTAAATCCATGCATTAAAATAGCCTAAAACCCTAACTTATACCTACTCCATGTATTAAAGTGCATTAAATTTAACTTACAAACCTCTCAGCCTTTGTAAACTATGTAAAATCACATACATTATTCAAAATGTTAATACAGTCCCTAACCATCAGATTGATCGCGCGGGGTGGAATAACATGTGAAAAGGGAAATAGCCATTGGGTTAGTATTAACCGCAGCTACGTCAGAACTTTAGCCGCGGTTTACATGTGACAGGTTTATTAACCTGACCGCCAAGGTTACGGTTTAAAGTTGCAGCGCGAGTTTCTTAACAGCTAGCATAACCGCGAGATCACGATTAGCCTAACCAGAAGCCATGTGATAGGTGTTAGCGCGAATTTATTCAAAAGGTTAGCAATTTTTAGGAGGCACATGATTACATGAAAACAGTTAGCCCATCCGCTCAGTTAGTTGACAGCTAACGGTTGGCGGGCTAATCCAAAGTCAGAAGTGGGTTTATTAAATATTTTTTAAACTAACTTTTAATGTCACTATGTGACACACCAAAATATACCTAAAAAACCCTAATTTAACCCTTTAAGTCAGCTGATGCATTCTAAATGGAGGAGAGTGGTTATGATGCATCTAACCACTATATAAATGAGCATTTGCAGCCTTGTGAAGAGTTAGTGAGCATTTTTTAGTGTTTTTGGTACTTGTTATTCAAAAGCTGAGACAGAGAGGCAATCAGTGATTTGGTCATGTCTTGGGCATCTGGAGTCGAAATTCGAAACCGTAAGGGGCATTGGAAAGCTGGTTCAGAGAAATATCTGATGACAGAGGTAAGATTTGTCTGTGTGCAAGTTCAGTCTATATAAATCACTGTGTAATCGACTCCTTTCTTCTCATTCCTAATAAAACAGTCGCCCATCTTGAAAGCGGACCCGGAGATGTAGTCCATCAGGGACGAACTCTATAATCAATCTTAAAGTCTAGTATATCTGTGTATTTGCTGTTTTCACTTTTTTTGCATCTTACTTCTGGTTTATCAGCTATCATAAAGTGTTCTGCTCTGGCAATTTTCCTCGATTTCCTTGCTTTCAGTTAACATTCAACTCATTAATGGCTAATCAATTCTACATCAATCTTAAGTTTATGATTATTTCAGATCATATAATTTGGTATCAGAGCAGGTTTTGTTTGTAGAATGTGCCATTGAATGTTAACCAAGGCAAAGTCGCAACGAGGAGAAGGAATCCTTGAGCAGATCGATCCAGAGATTGGAAAGCGACGAGTTTTTTAGAAATCGACCATGTCAAGACCTGATGCAGGTGAAAACACTGAAACTAAGATGAGTGAAGAACAGTTTAAACATGCGTTCTTAAACATGCTGCAGATGTTGGGAGAATTGTACGAAGACAAGAAGGCGAGAGATGCTTCTTCTTCAAAGCTATCAAAGAAGGACAAAGGTAAAGGCAAGGCTGATAAACCTCCTTCACCTCCATCATCTCCATCATCCTCTTCTTCTTCTTCTTCTAGTGCAAAATCTAAAACATAAAAGAAACCTAAGAAAACATCTCTTTTGAAACTTGATGTTAAATTTGAGTTACCTGTTTGTGATGGTGAAATGAATCATGAAAATCTAGATAACTGGATAAAGTAGTTAGAAGTGTATTGTCGCATTCAAAACATTTCTAGAGATAAAACTAAAATTCAGTTAGATACACTTAGAATGGGGGGAATAGCTTTAATCTGGTGGGAAAGTAAAACTAAGCTAGATGTCAAGCGTAAAGGAAAAGTCATCTCTTCATGGTGTAAGTTTTTAAAAGCTCTTAGGAAACAATTCTATCCTTTAGGATACATCAGCAAGTTGTTATTGATTGGAAGCATCCGAGGCAAGGTAAAGGGCAAAGTGTTCAGGAGTTCAAAAAGAAAGCATTGGTGCTTGGTATTTCATTGGATGCACATGAAACTTTGTTAAAATACATTGGCAGTTTACATTCATATTTGCAGCATACATTATTGATGTTTAATCCTGATGATTTTAATGAGGTGTGTGTTCAGGCCATACATATTGAATCAGGTGGCAGACAATTCAAGTTTTCATCTCAGTCATCCAAAGAGTTGGAAACCAAAGATTCTAGTGATAGTAAGGGGAAAAACAATTTGAAGTGAAAGAAATCAGTGATCGTTCAGAAGGAAAGACCTACTTGTTCTCATTGCCAGAGAATCGGTCATGATGAATTGAAGTGTTGGAAACTTCATCCAGAACTTAAGCCAAAAAAGTTCCTTAAGGTAAAGGATGAAAAGAAGGCCATTGCAGCAGTCCAGCAGGATCTGGGTTCAGATTCAGGTGATGAAAGGAGGATAACCGTCATAGTTACGACAGGTAAAACTTCTGATATTCGTTCAAGTTCGAAAACTAATGTATCTTCTTTAAACATAAATCCTTCACATGAGGATAAAAGAGTTGAAATCTTCCACATAAGGATAAATTCTAAGCATACAAAGATTGACACAATGATTGACAGTGGATCGCAAGAAAATTTAATATCTGAACATATAGTTAATCAATTAGGATTGGAAACATGGAATCATACAAGACCATACCCATTAGGTTGGATTAACAAATCAACTCAAATACATGTCACAAAGTAGTGTCAGTGAAAATTTTCAATTACATCTAAGTACATTGATGAAGTGGAGTTAGATGTGGTCCCAGTAGACATGTGTAGAGTTGTCTTAGGAAGTCCTTATCCTTGGATAGAGATGCAATGTTTTATAGAAAAGAACATAAATATCACCTAAAGAAAGAAGGGGTTGAATTTATTGTTAGGGCACATAAAGTCAAACCAAACTTGGATTTAATTGTTACAAATCAAGTTAAGCAATTAATAAGTTCAAGTAAATATGTACTCATGTTTATTAAGGAACAACATAAGGATGATTATTCGAGATGCGAGATTCAATTTATAGATCAATTGGTCAAGGTGGTTAATTCTTTTCCAAGAAATCTTATTCATAAACAGGATAAGAAACATGAGATACATTTAATGTCCTATGGACATCTTCTTAAAGACAGAATGAATATCAACTCATTCATTCAACTAAATTCTAGAAACTATCATCATTAGCAGTGTATTGCAGGGAATGGTACATGTGAGTCTAATCAAAGATTTGTTTCAGATGGTATGTTTATTTTCAATTTCAGGGGTATAGGTCAATATTGGGGAAAGTCAGTGTTGCATTTCTTTGGTATTGCATCATCATTTCATGCTTTAAAAATTAATGAAGCCTCTTTTCAAGTGGAGAGGAAACCTACTCGTTTTCATGACAGACTATTTTTGAAAGCAGATCTAAAGTTTCCTTATCATGATTTGAAAACTAATGCATTAAGTGAAAGTGTTAGTCAATGGAGATACCAGTTAATAAATGAATAAATAGTGATTCAGGTCAATCAACAATTACTTAGATACTTTCAAAGTCAAACTAAGTTGCAACAGTCCTTACATCACAGCTGGATGAGTTCTATGCAGCAAGTTCACTTAGTAATCAATCAACAAGAAAGTAAATCAAGTCAAGTAATTGATATGAAGTCAAAATCAAAGGAGTCTTTGAATATTTCAGTTATTTCAGAAAGTAGATTGTTAATACCCATCAAATGTATTGAACAAGGTTCTACAAATACTGTTTTCAAAGATGTTTTTGAATCACTAACTCATGATTCTTCATGGAAATAATTCAATTTCCATGTTGATAACAGGTTGTTTTCCCATCGTTACAAGTTGTTCATACTGCAAATGGATGAAACAGGTCACCGAATCGAAAGGTATCATGGAAAGCATCATTAGGGTCATCACTTGCAGGTGATTGATCGAATGTATTGGTACATCGTCATGTCAAGGTGGAAAGAGAGGGAGTTCTACCCTCATCGACTATTTAATTAGTCAAACTTGTGTGGTCCAAAAGCTTTCAAGTGGAGAGGAATGATCCAGGAGGACCCATCGATCCAATTTCGCAGGTGTTCAAGTGTCATCATCAGTGTTTAGTGTCGTCCTCGCTTCAGTTCGACTTCGACAGTGTTGGTTATGATCAGGTTGTGCAGGTAATAGGTTTTCATGGTGTTCAGTTGATATGGGTTTACATCTGGTTGTCAACTTGTGTTGCCAACAGTTCCGCCAGGATTTGGTTGTCGACATCCTCATTATCATCTTCAAGGTTTGTATGTCACATTGTGACAATTATATAAAAGGGTTTAAGGACAAATGTTGTTAAGTCCTAGACCTAAAATCTAATACAAAACCTAAATCCATGCATTAAAATAACCGAAAACCCTAACCTATACCTAATCCATGTATTAAAGTGCATTAAATTTACCTACAAACCTCTCGGCCTTTGAAAACTATGTAAAATCACATACATTATTCAAAATGTTAATACAGTCCCTAACCATCAAATTGACCGCGCAGGGTCGAATAACATGTGAACATGGGAATAGCCATCGGGTTAGTATTAACCGCAGCCGTGTCAGAACTTTAGCTGCAGTTTACATGTGACGGGTTTATTAACTCGACTGCCAAGGTTACGGTTTAAAGTTGCAGCGCGAGTTTCTTAATAGTTAGCATAACCACGGGATCACGGTTAGCCTAACTAAAAGCCATGTGACAGGTGTTAGCGCGAATTTCTTCAAACGGTTAGCAGTTTTCCGGAGGCGCCTGATTACACGAAAACGGTTAGCCCATCCACTCTGTTAATTGAAAACTAACATTCAGCACGCTAATCCAAAGTCAGAAGTGGGTTTTATTAAATATTTTTTAAACCAATTTGTAATGTCACTATGTGACACACCAAAATATACCTAAAAAACCCTAATTTAACCCTTTAAGTCAGATGATGCATTCTAAATGGAGGAGAGTGGTTATGATGCATCTAAACACTATATAAATGAGCATTTGTAGCCTTTTGAAGAGTTAGTGAGGATTTTTGAGTGTTTTTGGTACTTGTTATTCAGAAGCTGAGTCAGAGAGGCAGTCAGTGATTTGGTCATATCTTGGGCATTGAGAGTTGGAATTGGAAACCGTAAGCAGCATTGGAAAGCTGGCTTAGAGAGCTATTTGATGATAGAGGTCATAATTGCCTATGTGCAAGTTCAATCTATCTAAATCACTGTGTAATCGACTCCTTTCTTCTCATTCCTAATAAAATGGTCGCCCATCTTGAAAGCGGACCCAGAGACGTAGTCCATCAGGGACGAACTCCGTAATCAATCTTGATGTCTAGTATATCTATGTATTTGCTATTTTCACTTTTGTTTTGCATCTTACTTATGGTTTATCAACTGTCATAAAGTGTTCTGCTCCAACAGTTTTCCTCGATTTCTGTGCTTTCAGTTAACATTCAACTCATTGATGGCTAATTAATTCTACATTAGTATTTAGTTTATGACCATTTCAGATCAGTATGGAATAAGCCACAACTGATGAGCTCATGGACACGCAAATCAAGAACACTTGCCAATAGAGGATCCAACTATATCGATTTGTCAAAGCAGGCCAACTCCTTCACCAAGGCAAGTGGTTCGCCAGGGACCAGGTTTAACAGAAATTTCCTCACCTCATGGAGGCTCTACACACAATGAGGACCATTGCTTCCTAAGGAGAGAGGAATGATCTGGGTGGATATTGGTTTCCACCCACCTATTCCACCTAGACCTCCATTCGGTTTCATTTGTTTCCTTGTTTATTTCACCATTTACTATTTTTAGCTGTTTTTCGGGTCTTGCACTTCCGGAGCAGTTTTGGCCCCCTAAATGACGTATTTTTTTTAGGTCTGCAATAGGCCCATAGCCATAGGTAGGGGCCTGTCACGAATCCTATATTAGTCGAAGAGACCTTTCCAACAAGGTATCATACAAGCCAAACAAAGATAATATGACCAAGTTACGACCTCAGGAAGTTGGTTGCCCAACTAACCCCAACGGGGCCCACAAATTCTTGGTGTTACATCTCCTGAGGTTAGGGTTTTGGTTGTTTAGGGTTTTCCCTTGTTGTTTAATAATAAATAGGCCCTTGAGCCTCATTATAATATAGTTCAGAGGCATGTAGCTGCCACATCTCTTCTCAGGGATAAGATACTATCGCTCGTGCTAGTTTATTTCCATTCTGTTTGTAAGCATATTTGAGTATTTTGATATTAATGAAATGAAGTGTTATTTCTTATGAATCTCTTTATTTATGGTAATATCTGTAATTTTTTGTGTTCCTGATTAAGTTTAGATTAGCTAAATACAACCTAACAAGACAAAATACATGACTCTGAAGTTTGGGGAAAGACAAACTCGGAAACCTCCAATTGGTGCTTCTCTGTCACATAATAATGCCAAGACTGGTACTGTGTGATCATGTCAACAAACAGCTTGATGGTGTCTTTATAATAGTATACTATTTCCTCCATAGCTTCCAGTATATGGTCTTGGAACCTCTATCCAACTCGTCTTGAAGCATGTGTAGCATGGTGTTGACCATGTCAGGACTAACAATGTACTTCTACATGTTCTGTACACTCAGCTCCAAGTCAGCCCTAGTGGCCTCTCGCCTCAACTACTCAATATACCCATTGATCTCTAGCCAGACTTGGTTCTTGGGTCTAGCCTCAGTGAGGGACCCTATTGACAGGATACTATGTGTTCTCACTAGGACATCCAAACTCTTAAATAGTTGTGCATATGAGATTGTATGCTATTGACGAATGGGGCGAGTTGCTCATAGTTTTGGATCAACATCTTGACCTTTTGTTTCTCCAGATCTCAAGGTGGCTTCATATTCTTTGGAAAGTGAAGAGGGCCCCTTTATATCGCATTGTCCACTCTTTCACATCGATGATGGCAGCATGTATGTTCCTAGGAGTTTGAAAAAACTCTTTACTCTGCTGTTGTAAGCCATGCACATGGAAAAATGCTTTATGCACAATGACAAATCCATCGTAGAGCTTCCACATGGTAGTCTCAAGTGTTGATATTTTTTCAAGTATCCCTTTCCTCATCTATGTCATTGCGGAAACTGTTGAAAATAGCAACAAGAAATGCTAAAAATAGAAGTGCTAAAAATAGCACTGCTATAAATAACAGTTTGGGTACCAGTGCTGGATTAAGCAATAGGGAATGAAAAATGGAAGTGCTAAAAATAACATTGCTATTTTTAGCAGTTCGGGATGGATTCCTATTTTAGTCAGTCCCTAAACTAAAATAGTGGAGTAAAATTTGAATTTGAACTTAACAGCTGTTTGAAAATAAATTAATTAATTCACCATGACTTAATTAGTTGTGAAAAATCAAACATGAAGTCTATGTGAGGACATGCAATAGTTTATTTATTAATTGAGGAATTTATGCATCAGTTAAAGAGATAAGGATGAGTTCTATATTGAGTAGTAATTAATTGGCTCAGTTCACTGAGTCAAGTCCAATTATAATTGATTTAAACATTTTGTTTAAATTAATGTGAGTTCAGTTAGTTAATGCATGCTAGCATATAACTGCTACACTTCAGATAACTGAAGATTCTCTCATGAATAACTCATGCATGTCAATTTAGATAGAGACCCAGTTGAGATCAGAGAAGGGACAATGTACTATCAGTTGGATGAATGTTTTTCCTATAAAGGAACCTCATCCATGGAGAAGGATTTATCTCCTTCAGAATTGTGTAGTTGGATCAGAGGTTACTGAGTGTGTGAAGAGGCCAATTCACACAAGTGGCTGCACTGGACCCCAATCAAAATTGCGCAAAGAAATAGGAGGCTTGGAGGGCAGATCAGGAGGTTTGAGAGAGGCCTTTGACTGTCTATGAGCAGCAGAGGTATTGTAGAGAGAGCAAGATAGCTTTTGAGCTGATTATTTTTGTAATACTAGTTATATTTCCACTTGTATGATAATACAGAGATGGGGTTTTAGGCTGGTGCTTTCCCCTGGATATTTCTTCTGTGTTATGTGTGATTGATTTCTCCATATCAGTTATATGTGTTCTTATTTATGTTGCTCATGTTCGATTAAGCTTTCGCTAAATTGGTTGTAGAAGTAGATCAAGTATTTTGCTTTAATCTATTGCATTATCAGGTGATCTACAGTGGCAATTTCTACATGGTATTGAAGCTAGCTGATTTGTAGAAAAATTATACATGGTATCAGAGCACAGGTGATCAAGGAAGAACATTATACAAGAAGGGAGAAGTCAAATTTTGGTTTCTAAATATTGAATTGAGTTCTTATCACATCTATTTCACTGATGGAGTTCAGTGGTTTGAGACTCAAATATGCTCTTGATGGCAGTTCAAATTATATAGCTTGGAAGGATCGCATGGAGGCAATATTAGAAGATAATGGTCTAAAGGACTTCATTGATCAAGAAGTCCAGAATCCGACTGATGCTACTCAACCAGTGGAATGGAAAAAGTGTGTGGCTAGAGCAAGGAGAATCCTTCTGGAGCGAGTTCGAGATCACATAGTCTCGAGAGTCCATGGGAAGGAGACACTGTTTTCAATGTGGAAAACATTGAAAGATCTATATCAAAATAGCAGTGATTAGAGGAAGCTGGCACTGAAAGACAAACTTCGAAAGATCAAGTGTGAAAAGGGCGATACGATCTCTATGTATCTGAACAAGCTCACCACATGTAGGGATGAGCTTGGAAGTGTAGGGATCGTGACAGCTGATGATGACATCGTGAGTCTTTCACTCCTCGGTCTTCCTAAGAGCTGGCATAGCTACCAAGACTCAGTTAATGGAAGAGAGAAACTGCCAGATTGGGAACAACTTTGGTCGGATTTGATGCAGGAGGAGATAAGAAGAAGCACCAGAGATGGTTCTTCATCCATGGAGGATGAAGAAAACTGTGCCTTAGTGAGTAAGGCAAAGAAGTGGAAGGAGAAGGTTTCTCTTTCCAAATCTAGTTCTTCCCATGGTGGGAAGAAGTTTGAAAAATCAAAAGTGAGATGCTTTTGTTGTCATGAGGTGGGCCATTTTGCTACAAATTATCCACAGAGGAAATCCAAGAAGGTTGAGGGAAGGATCTGAAGATGAGGTACTTGCTTCACAGTTCGAGTTGGATTTCACACTCTTCGCATGCATGGTTCCATCCATGGTGGGAAGTGGTTGGTTTCTTGACAGTGAAGCTTCTTTCCACATGACTGGCGACAAGAGTTTGTTTAGTACTTTGGAGGAGAAAGATCTCTAGATACTCATAGCGATGGGTAATTATGAAAAGTATAGTGTCTCAGGTGTGGGCACGGTTATTTTCCAAAGGGAGCATGGAGCTCGCCTTACCTTGACCGATGTTAAGTATGTACCAGGAATAAAGAGAAACTTGGTGTCGATCGCGATGCTGGAAGACAGAGGCTATGATGTAGTCTTCAGTAAGGGAAAGGTTTTCCTTAGACACATCATCACTAGACAAGTGAAGCAGATCAGTTCATGGGTCAAGAACCTGCATTCTCTTGAGGTTCAATATGCATGCAAAGCCTTGAGCATCAAGGCAACTGATGGAGACTTGGTGGTTGAGAGGGAGAGTATATTACCTCTCAACATGCAGCGCCAGAAGAAGTCTCAGACAATTTTCGAGGAGCCACAATTGGTGCAGCAACTTCAGGAGGTTTTGGAGTAGCTACAATAGGGGAAGTTGAGTGGAGATCGAGTAGAGACATCTACTCATGCAGAGACCTCCAGTAGGGGTAAAATTCGAGCCAGGTGAGCTGAGGGATCACATGCAGCCATACCTCCAGGTAGGAGGTGGGGCGATGTGGAGTGATCGTCCCAAAGAGGAGGGGCAGGATCCTTGAGGTACCCCACCTCTTTCATTCCACTTTGCTATAGGAGCCCCAAAGAGGAGTAGCATGACTGGCTGAGTGGGTAGAGGCAGATGTGGATGGAGCGACAGAGAGAGCTACAGTGTAGGAATCCCAAGACAGTGCAGATCTAGCAGGCTGCAGTAATGTGAGAGGCATAGGAGTGTTGCACCAGTGCAGGATGGCACAGATAGGTGTGTAACGGTGCGAGATGCATGGAGTGTTGCAGCAGCTCAGAGGTCAGAGAGGGAGCACTTGTTAGCAGAAGGTAGAGCTTCAGCATCAGAGTATGTTTCTAGCCCAACAGAGAGGTCAGTTGGGAGCTTTTTTGTTTCTAGAGTTGCTGGAGCAACCACACTTGGTAGGTAGAAGTGTTGCATGCAGAACATTCCAAAGGTACATGATCAAGTTCGAGTTGAATGTCTTTCTTGTTGAGAGGGAGTGTTGAAAATAGCAATAAGAAATGCTAAAAATAGAAGTGCTAAAAATAGCACTGCTATAAATAGCAATTTGGGTACCAGTGCTGGATTGAGCAATAGGGAATGAAAAATGGAAGTGCTAAAAATAGCATTGCTATTTTTAGCAGTTCAGGATTGATTCCTATTTTAGTCAGTCCCTAAACTAAAATAGTGAAGTAAAATTTGAATTTGAACTTAACAGCTATTTGAAAATAAATTAATTAATTCACCATGAGTTAATTAGTTGTGAAAAATCAAACATGAAGTCTATGTGAGGACATGCAACAATTTATCTATTAATTGAGGAATTTATCCATTAGTTAAAGAGTTAAGGATGAGTTCTATATTGAGTAGTAATTAGTTGGCTCAGTTAACTGAGTCAAGTCCAGTTATAATTGATTTAAACAGTTTGTTTAAATTAATGTGAGTTCAATTAGTTAATGCATGCTAGCATATAACTACTACACTTCAGATAACTGAAGATTCTCTCATGAATAACTTCTGCATGTCAGTTCAGACAAAGACCCAGTTGGGATCAGAGAAAGGACAGTGTACTATCAGTTGGATGAATGTTTTTCCTATAAAGGAACCTCATCCATGGAGAAGGATTTATCTCCTTCAGGATTGCGTAGTTGGATCAGAGGTTAGTGAGTGTGTGAAGAGGCCAATTCACACAAGTGGTTGCACTGGACCCCAATCAAAATTGAACAAAGAAATAGGAGGCTTGGAGGGCAGATCAGGAGGTTAGAGAGAAGCCTTTGACTGTCTATGAGAAGCAGAGGTATTGCAAAGAGAGTAGGATAGCTTTTGAGCTGATTCTTTTTGTAATACTGGTTATATTTCCACTTGTATGATAATACAGAGATGGGGTTTTAGGCTGGTGCTTTCCCCTGGATATTTCTTCTGTGTTATGTGTGATTGATTTCTCCATATCAGTTATATGTGTTCTTATTGATGTTTCTCATGTTCGATTAAACTTCCGCTAAATTGGTTGTAGAAGTAAATCAAGTATTTTGCTTTAGTCTATTGCATTATCAGGTGATCTACAATGGGAATTTCTACAGAAACTACACCCTGCTCTCTGTGTTATTCTGCCTCTTTCCTGACAACCTGCAATTTCATTCCCAGTTGTTCATTCTTGGCCAACAAGAACTTAACATTTGAGCTTGTGGCTCTTGCATAGGCCATGATGGCATCGGCAAGGGTAGCTGGATGCTTTCTCGTGTTTGACACAATCACCCTTTCCTTCATGAATGCAGGTGAGGCATGATCATCTGGGAAGTTATTCCTCCACTCCTGTACAATCCTCTTCTGTAACTCATAAAAGGATAGATTGTACACATCCATGATGGGATCATCATTAAGGAGAAAAAATTCTCCTTGCTCCCTCGAGACTAGTTCTGACACTACATGTGGTGGAGACTGAGAGATGCCCTCAGGTGGTCATGACATAAGGTCAGTGTCTTCGTTCTGTGGCTCCTGTTCTGACTCCATGTCTTTCACTTTAATCAATTTCTCAATCCATTGAGCAAGCTTTCGATCCTACATCTTTTCACCGTCTTCCTCAACTATTGTTTGTTTTGACTCCTCAACCTGTATGAGCATTGTTCGCTCCATCATCACACCTTGCCTTTCTTCTTCCTCCTATTTCTACTTCTCTTTTCTCTCTCTCCTCCTCAGCTCTTGTTCTTCCTTCAACTTCTACTCTGTTTCCTAAAACTTTAGTTCTGCTTCCTGTAGCCTTTGCTTTTCTCTCTTAATTCGCTCCGCTCTATTTATCCATTACTCCCTCTTTGCCTCTGCTACCAAAGTTTCTTTCTCTGCGATAGGGTCTTCCCTCATCTTGCAACTTTACTCTACCTCTAGGTTCTCAACAATCTTCCTCTTTCCCTTCCCCTTCGTTGGATTGATGCTTATTGTTGTTGTTGTTGTTGCTTCCTATGTTGTTTCTGCATGCAGAGAAGCCTTCCAAGTTGTGGCTATACTAATTGGCTCATGGAACTTGGAGTCATTGTAAGAGTATGTCCAAGGGTCCTCCTCATGCCAGTGAAATGTCTCATGGATCCATGGATAGTACACCTTTGCACAGTGGTTCTTGCAAATACCATGGGGATCATACAGATTAAAGTCTTTGGTGCCGAACTCGAACTTCAATATCTCCTTAGCTTCGGCATTTGCATATTTCAAGCTCTTAATCTTGTATAATCCAATCCGCAAAGGAAGAGTGAGCCATGGTGCTTTCTTCTTCCTATGCAGTCCTGTTGATAACCCTATAGAGAGGTGATATGAGACCTCTTGCATGACCAACTTGTCTGTGGCATACTTTGGTAGAACATGTGCAGGCTTCTCTCCATCAAATACTCTAATGAAGGTACTCTAATGACTTTACATGTCCGCGTACCAATCTACTGTGTTAAGTATCGCCTCCATTGCTTCTCAAGACATGCAAGGTGGATCCTTCTCAAAGATAAGCTTATAAAATGGGATGATGACATCGTCAGTCATCCTTGCCATTACTCCTCGGTAACTGCAGTCAAAAAGAAACTTGCAATAAATGTAAATGGAAGTCTCTTTCAGTGTCCATATCCAGCTCATCCCAAGAAACTGTTATTGGGCACAAATTGCATCCACTGAGTACGCGGACATGTAAAGTCTCACTTGCTCATCCTTGGGGGGATTCTGAGCATTAGTCACATGGATTTTCAAATAACAAGCCAACGAGTTCTATCAGTTTAATTGCCTTCCATCACTCACCAATTGGTCCAATACAACTACCCAACCTTCAGGAAAGGTCTCTATGCTCTCTTGACCGTACATTTGGCATGCAAATATGATCAAGATTTGGTAGGCATTCCTAAGAGAATTTGTCTTGTAAACATGATTGGGTGTCTGTGTGAACTTTGATAGCTCTTTTACCCAGCGCATGACTATATGTCTCGTGTTCACCTAGCTATGGGTGGCATAGAACTGTGTGTCCATGTGCTTCACTGACTGAGCTAAATAATACATTTGATGAAAGTTCTCTGCCCTGAAGGTGGAAATCTCTATCCCGCTAGCACTGCTCAATGTCATAGTCTCTGGATCTATGTGTGAGACAATCCAACTGATAATTTCTGCACATGGGAAGTCAGGGTACCTTCATGCAACCTTGTATAATCCTGACAATTGGATATTGATATATACTTGTCGGTCCTTGAAGTCTTCCTTGAAGTCCTCTGCAAAAGTATCCTTGATTTGCTGCCATGTCAACTTTGTGCCCTTCTCAATCAACAATTAAGTATCTGCATAAACTTTTAGATTAATTGACATCTTCTCAACTACTTCCCCAGTAATTCTCTCCATGGTTTCCTTTGATGTAGCTAGCTTGTAGGACATGTTAACTGTAACTGTAGATGCTCAACAATTGTTGTACATGGAGACAGAGAGGACACTCATGGCATGCCAATGTTAGCTTAAAACCAAAAGCAACTTCAAGACAAGATCAAGCAACAAACCAGGCTTATGATGGGACAAACTATGCAATTCTATTTCACAGAGGTCACTGGATGCCTGCTGGAACTGTGCATTGCGCAGTCCCAACAGTTAGTGGGGGAGGCTTGCTAACTTGAACTGCGCAAAATGCAATTCAGTCTGGGCACAGCTCAATGGCTAAGACTAGGAGGTTGTCTCTTGAAATTGTGCAGTGCGTAGTTGGAGCCAAGGCAAGGGAACCTTTGCGCAATTTGAGAAGCCAAGGAAGAGGCCTTGAGCTCCTAGAATATGGAGTGGGTGCAAGGAAATACAAGATCTGGGCAAGGGGAGCCCAAATATACCTAAGGGGAGTGTTAAATTGAGTAGATATGAAGGATGGTGTGATGTTGAGTGCATATTTGACTGAGTGATGATGCATGCAAGTAAAACAAGTGAAGGAATCAACCAAATTGAAGGAAAACGAAGCATGTGGAGAGAGTCGTTGCAAAGGTGACCGTTGGTGGAAAAACAGGGTAATGCATGCGACACTTGGGAAAGGTAATGAATAACTTGAAACAATAATTCTACAAGCTAAAACAAGTTAAAACGCCAGTATTCGTTCAATAAAACAAGTGAAACAACACTCTCACAAGCTAAACAAGCAAAAGCAACAAAAAAGCGGCAAAAGACTAGAAAAGCAAAAGTTATCCAGAAAAGTGACGACGATCGCACCAAAGGCTCCTTGATCTCTTCGAGAATTCCATAGCTCCAAGATTGAAGGTGCAAATGATCTATGGCAATGTCGATTAAATATATTTGGTAAATTTAGGGTTTATGATGCAAAGGCCAAAAATCAAGGAAAATGCGACACTTGGCGACAATTTCCAAAATAACTCAAGTGCCTCCTTCGGACTGCTAAAAATATATCCCTATTTTCTAGGGATTTTTTTTATTTTTATTTTTGATATTTTTTATTTTTCAGGAAAAGATGCCATTCGTTTCCTGAAGAGAATGCATAGTTCCGGGAAACTCCCTAGTTCATGCACTAGGCAATTCCTGAGCAGAAAGGTTTCTACACAATTTCCGGGTTGAGTGGCTTTGGGATGCCTCTCATGCTCTACGCAATTTTCCAGCTGAAGGCTAGATTTCAACTAGCACTGTGCAATTCTTGAGCTCAAGGTTTACTGTCAGCTTGGACTATGCAATTCCTGAGAGAAAGTTTGGTTGCCCTCAAGGATTGCACAGTTCTCTAAGGAAAGCCCAGAACTAGATGGAAACCAAGTCAAGAGATCATCTTTTGGGTTAGACAATAAACCAAGTAAGAAAACAAAAGCTAAGATGAAAAGGATGAGGCTCAATCAAAGAAAATGTACCTGGATCAGTGCAAGATGAGCTACTGTTATTTAAAAGGGAGGCTCCAAAATGAAGCATAGCAAAATTTTGGAGGGTGCTTGTAGTCGCAACAACATTGGTGACACATTGGTAGAACTCCAGCTCTTTGTATGAACCTTGTCTCGTACAAAGCGAATTTAACTCTTGTGGAAGTATTGTTCGATTCTTTGATCACCATAACTTCTTCACTAACTTGATTTAAAGTTGTAGTCCCTACCATTCTTTTTATCAGCAACACACATACCAAGCCAAGTTGAACTGATTTGTTTCGATTGGGGATGAGGAGTATATAGATGCACAAGTAATATAGATTGTCAATGTTTTAGTTTCATCTTTGGTGTTGCTCCACTGCCAGCAGTCTTGGACAGTACCTCGATAGAGTCACTTCATGATTACAATCATTGATCCACTACTAGTGAGCCTGGACAGTACTTTGACGAAGTTACTTGCTTCACCTCTCTGCACAGGAAGCCTTTATTTTCTTTTTCCTTTTATTTTATTTTTCATTTTTTTCATTTTTCAAATAACTGTGCATAGGCACTTATTTATTTCATGAGGCGGAAGAGGGATCCAGACTTATTGAGTGCAAGCATCGTGATTCCACCATGACTCTCTCTGAAAGGAACATGTCTTCCATCATGGTATCATTGAAAAGAAAAAATGAAAGATTCACATAAAGAGAGGGAATAGACAAATAACAAAGTTTTGATAGTTGTATAAGTCCCTCTTTGATTTCACCTTGCTTGTCTAAGAATCCAAACTCGGTTTCATGTAGAAACTAACCTATAGGTGCAAAAGAAAAAAAGAAAAGGAAAGAAGCAAGACAAAGAAAAACAAAGTAAGCAAATCCAGAAAACAAACAAGAAAGAAGAACACTACTCTTTCTCTTAACCTAAGCAGAGCATAGGCCAACTCATGGAAGTGATATTTCTAATGCAGCCACCATCGCATTGGTTGGCCCATGTAGGCAAAAACATGATTAACAAGAAAGACATGCAAGAAAACCAAGCAAGAAAGATACAACAATGTAAACCAAAATATTCGAAGCTTGAATGCATCCAAAGAAACATAAAGATGGAAAGCACATGAAAGGAACTATGTAGACGTATGATGGCGACTCGTCACACTGCGTGTGGAAGACAAGCATGTACACACCTTTGAACTTGAAAAACAAGAAAACATAAAGAAAGAAGAAAACTTCTATTTCGTAATAGTGCTTTCTATGTATGACTCCTCCAATGCACAAGAAATAGGATCATGTGATTCCAATGGAGGATGTGAAAATTGTGAAATAGATTGATTTTCAGTGTAAACAATAGAGTGATGAGGAGCTAGGGAAGATTCAATAGATTACTGGTCATAAGTGGAACTAACCTCAAGGCTACGAGAACCTGACATAACCATCAACTCAGGCTAAAATTCCTCGACAACTTGAAGAGTTTCCATTTCATTAGGAGATGGATCATCAAAGACCGGTGGCTTAGAAAGATCAACAATAGACAAATTAGAATCGTGATCAAATGAATGAATGAAAAGATCACAACAACCACGATCATAAAACTCAAGATGATGGACAATGACATCCTCATGATCTGACGAATCATAAAGAGGGGATGATGAAAAATGAGAAGTTTAACCCTTTATGTTTCCGTAAATGTAAGATGAGAGATTGGGAGGATCTGGGAAGAGAGATTTTTCCTCTCCGTAATCGAATGAAGAACTAGCATCCCATGTGTTCTATGAATCATCAAAAACATAAACATCTGGAAATTATTTTTCATAAGATGGAGCAGAAATAGCATAAACGTGGAAGATGTCAGGATAAAGCAGATGAGGTGCGGATAGAAGGAGATCATCTTCACCACAGTTTCTTGTTCAAACTCCCACACCTACTCATGAAAAATGATAACGTGGGTTGGTTGTTCGACACCAACTCCATCCAAAAGTTGATCCTCATGAACATCACATGTGAGATCCGAGACGGATGAAGACAACACATCATAATCCAGAGGATCAAAGGAACCAAATGACAGAAGCTTAGGAAATGAGATCACATGACAACCATCGGGCTTCTAGTCTAAATCTGCACAGAAATCCTGAGCACGTTGGGTAGGAGGATATCGTGACAAATCAACAGGTGGATTATCAACTTCTCCCGCCTCAACCTGCGGAGCTAGAGCTATTTGATGAGAAGGGGATAGACGGTCACTTGGGATAGTAACCTTTTTCGTCTAAGATTTAGAATTTCTAACACCGAGCTATGTTGGGAGAGGTTCAAAAGATTCTAACTCACATGGATTCTCATAAATGTGAAAAATATATTGAAATATTTCCTCTAAAAATTTCCAGTCAACTTCATCTTCAGGAAATTCATAATAGCAATGAAGAAAATGGTTGTGGAAGTGCTCATGAGATTCGTCAAGTGATTTTCACAATTTTATTTATTTATTTATTGCTCTATGGTCATACAGAATGAAAGCACAACATAATTCTCTGAACATGTGCTCAAAAGAGTATATAGAGGTTGCGGGAAATGTGTGACACCATTTATTTGTGCGCCCTTCGAACATGAAAGATAACAATCCACATGCAATGTCATCTGAGGGGACATCATACTGGTGTGCCTAAACAAGTGTGTTTTATTATATCCATTGAACTTGTATTTACACAAGTCATCTATAATGCTCGTTGGCGCTTCAAAATCAACAGTGTGAGAGAAACATGTCAAGGTTATAATTTCAAGCGAAGTTATGAAATATGTGCAGAAATTCAAAACAGACTTCAAGGGCTCAACTTTTCCTTTGTTGCTTCTTCTAGCGTCATAAATGTTGACGATGCTAGACCTGCCAATAGTTAAGGGATCTCCTCAATAAGAATTCCCACTTAGACCTCAAACCATTTCGAGTAGGAGTCCCAGTAGAGGGTGGTAGTGCAATGCCTTGATCATGGTAGTGCACATAGGTAAGTAAGATAAATTTGGGTGAGAGAAAGTGTGTGACCTTGTGGAAAGTCAAGTGCGATGCATGAAGGTTCTGACACATGGAGGGTGAAAGTAAGTGTGCCCCTTAGAAGCCTATAATAGTACACATTTTGAAAGGAACACACGAGCGAAATGACATCATAAGCTAAAATGTGGAATAGTCCACAAATTAAAGTGATGGGTTAATCCAACAACATGCATCCAACAAGAGTCGTACAATTACATACAAAGTAGTTCATAAGAAAATGAGTAAGTTAAACAACATACATTTCTAAAGCAACTAGAATGGTCCAACTATAATAACAACATATGTATGAAAGCATGTTAGATTTGATATTATTATTATAAGTGAAAGTTCCATCCATACATACACCATTAACGACCACTAGCCCCAATAGTGGAACATTACAGTCAAGAACACCTGCTCCTCCAAAGAAGTATACTTGCTCTATGCTGTGGAGAAGCCAAGGCTCATCACAATACTCTCAAGCCTTTTCTAAGCCTAAGCCTATCCAAAATCTTGGCTCCCAAATCTTTTTCTATGAATTATGAGGTTCTCTTTATTACAAAGGGTGGAGTGACCCCTGACATTCCCCTTTGCGACTCTTTGACTACCCTCATAACTCTTCAAATTCTTTACAAATAACTCATTACATAACATGATGACCTTTCACATTCCACTAATGACACTTGGAATTTCACTTACACATATTTACAAATAATATTACATTTTCCACATGTATCCATGTGAGACAAAATAGACTAGAGATAGCTTAACAAGACAAAACACTATGACTCCGAAGTTTGGGGAAATACCAACTTGGAAACCTCCACTTGGTGCTTCTCAATCACATACTGATGCCAAGCCTGGTACTATGTGATGATGTCCCCAAATTGCTTGATGGTGTCTTTCTGATAGCAAACTCTTTCATCCATAGCTTCCAGGTATATGGTCTTGGAACCTGTATCCAAATCGTCATGAAGCATGTGCAGCATGGTGTTGACCATGACAGGACCACCAATGTACTTATGTATGTTATGTGCGTTCAACTCCACATCATCCCTGGTGGCCTTTCGCCTTAGCTTCTCCATGTACCCATCGATCTCTAGCCGGACTTGGTTCTTAGGTCTGGCCTTGGTGAGGGAACTGATTGACGGGATCCTGTGTGTTCTCACCATGACATCATAACTCTTATATAATTGTGCATATGAGGCCTATATGATGTTGACAAATGGGGCGAGTTTCTCATAGTTTTGGATCAACATCCAGACCTTTTCTTTCTCCAGCTCTGCTTGTGGCTTCATCCTCTTTGGCAAGTGAAGTAGGGCCCCTTTGTACCGCATTATCCACTCTTGTACATGGGCGATGGAAACATGTATGTTCCTAGGAGTTTGAACAAACTCTTTGCTCCACTGCTGTAAGCCATGCAAATGGACAAATTCTTTATGCATGGTGAAAAATCCATCGTAGAGTTTCTGCATTATATTTTGAAGTGTTCATACTTATTCAAGTATCGTTTTCCTCATCTCTGCCATTGCGGAAACTGTTCTCTTCTCTCTGAGTTGTTTTGCCTCTTGCTTGACAGCCTGCAAGTTCTTTGTCAGTTGTTCATTCTCAGACAACAAGAACTTAACATTTGAGCTTGTGGATCCTGCATAGGCCATGTTGGCATCGGCAAGGCCACCTAGATGCTTTCTCATGTCTAACAGAATCACCCTTTCCTTAATGAATGCAGGTGATGCGTGATGATCTAGGAAGTGCTTCCTCCGTTCCTATACAATCCTCTTCTGCAACTCATCAAATGATAGATTATACACATCCATGACCAAATCGTCATCAAGGAGAAAAACTTGTCCTTGCTTGCTCGGGACTGGTTCTGACACTAGAGGTGGTGGAGACTGAGAGATGACCTCGGGTGCTCACAACATAAGGTCAGTGTCTTCATTCTGTGGCTCCTGTTCCAACTTCATGCTTGTCACTTCAATTAGTTGCTGAATCTGTTATGTAAGCTTTCGATCCTGCATCTTTTCACCGTCTTCCTAAACTACTGGCTATTCCGACTCCTTAACCTATATGGGCATTGTTCACTCCATCATCACACCCTGCCTTTCTTCTTCCTCCTATTTATGCTTCTCTTCTCTCTCTCTCCTCCTTAGCTCCTGTTCTTCCTTCAACTTCCTCTCTCTTTCCTACGAGTTTAGTTATGCTTCCTTCAACCTTTGCTTTTATCTCTTCCTTCGCTTTTCTCTCTTTATCCGCTATTCCTTCTATTCCTCCACTACCAAATCTTATTTCTCCATGATAGGATCTACCCTCATCTTGTATATTTTCTCTTCCTATGGGTTCTCAAAAATCTTCCTCTCGCCCTTGTCCTTCCATTGATTGTTGCTTATTGTTGATGTTGTTGTTGCTTCATGCACTATTGCTTCCTGCATAGTAGCCTTCCAAGTTGTGGCTATATTGACCAGCTCGTAGAGCTTGGAGTCATTGTAATAGTACCTCTAATGGTCCTCCTCACGCTAGTGAAATGTATCGTGGATCCATGGATAGTACACCTTCACATAGTGGTTCTTGCAAATACTATGGGATCATATAGATTAAAGTCTTTGGTGTCAAACTCAAACTTTAATATCTCCTTCGCTTCGGCATCTACATATTTCAAGCTCTTAATCTCATATAATTTGGTCCACGAAGGAAGAGCGGGCCATGGCGCTTTCTTCTTCCTATGAAGTCTTGTTGATAACCCCGTGGAGAGTTGATATGAGACCTCTTGTATGACTAGCTTGTCCATGGAATACCTTGGTAGAACATGAAGATGCTTCTCTCCGCCAAACACTCTGATGAAGGTTCCACTAGGTGAGGCATACCAATCTGCAATGTTAATTGTAGCCTCCATTGCTTCTCGAGACATGCAAGGTGGGTCCTGCTCAAAGATAAGCTTATACAACAGGATGATGAAATGGCCAGTCATCCTTGCCATTACTCCTCGATAGATGTAGTTGGAAAGCAATTCACAATAAATGTTATAGGCAGTCTCTTTCTGTCTCCATGTCTAGCTCATGTCAAGAAACTATTGTTGGGCACAAATTGCATCCAGTAAGTATGCGAACATGTAAAATCTCGCTTGCTCATAGTTGGGAGAATTCTGGGTATTAGTCACATGGATTTTAAACTGATGAGCCAACAAGTACAATCAATTGAATGGCCTTCTATCACTCACCAACTGGTCCAATACAACTACCCAACCTTCAGGAAAGGTCTATGTTCTCTCTTGATCGTATACTCGACATGTAAATATGATCAAGAATTGGTAGGCCTTCCTAGGAGACTCTGTCTTGTAAACATGATTAGGTGTCTGCATGAAATTTGACGGCTCTTTCACCCAACACTTGACTATATCTATTTTGTTCCCCTACCTATGGGTGGCATAGAAAAGTGTGTCCATGCGCCTCACCGGCTGAGGTAAATGATACATCTAATGAAAGTTCTCCACCCTGAAGGTGGCAATCTCTATCCCGCTGGCACTGCTCAATGTCATAGTCTCTGGATCTGTGTGTGAGACAATCCAGCTGATAATGTCCACACATGGGAAGGCGGGGTACTTGCATGCAACCTTGTATAAGCCTAACCACTGGATATTGATATATACCTTCCAATCCTCTAAGTCTTCCTTGAAGTCCTCTGCAAAAGTATCCTTGATTTGCTGCCATGTCAACTTTGTGCCCTTCTTAATGAACAACTAAGTGTCTGCATAAACTAGTAGATTAACTGATGTTTGCTCAACTGCTTCCCCAATACTTCTCTTGATGGTTTCCTTTGATGCAGCTCTCTTGGAGTCCATGTTAACTGTAACTGCTAGAGAGATGCTCAAAAATTGTTGTACCTAGAGAGAGAGAGCACACTCATGGCAGGCCAATGTTAGCTTAAATCCAAAGCAACTTCAAGACAAGACCATGCAATAAACTAGGTTTATTATGGGACAAACTGCACAATTCTGGTTCATAGAGGTCATTGGCTACCTGCTGGAACTGCGCATTGTGTAGTCCCAACAGTCAGTGGGGGAGGCTTGTTGACTAGAACTGTGCAATGTGCAGTTTAGTCTGGGCATAGGCCAGGAGAGATTGCACATTGTGCAATCTCTATTGCAAAGTGTAACGTGGTTCAGTCTTCATAATTACATGTAATTGTGATTTTTGTAAATGATGTAATGAAGAAAATAAAATTATTTTTGTAACCTTTGCTTCATGGGTTTCATGAGCAAGTGATTTTATTTTTACATGGCTCCCATCAAGAGCCTTAAGATTGGTCATTAAAAGTCAAAGAGTCTATGTCATGTATGAAGAGGTCTTTTGAGCATGTGTGAAATTGTATATAAGTCTATCTAGCCCTCCAATGTCAAGTACACAATCCTCTCTTCATGCCGGCTTCAAGATAAGGTGACAAACTCATGTCAGCTCAGCTCAAATAGACACACCTATTTGGATATGCATAGGTCGGGTTATTAATGGGACCAACCACTATCAATAGGTGTGAAGGCACTTCATATTAGAGCAGTTGAGATTTCGCATAACTTTGAGATTTCGGTGAACAATGAACAAAGAAAGTTTGGATTCCTCTGTTTCAGTGAACAATTACTATGAAGAAGTTTGGATGTCAAATTAGAGTTCAGAATTTGGATAAGTAAAGACATCGAGGTATATCTTTGTGGTTTTTCGGATGGGTAATAACAGAGTGAAGTTCGTGTATATATCTCTGAGATTTTGGGTATCAATTTTAGTAAAAGGGCTACAAGAGTTCATATGCAAAGATTAGTTCAGATTGGTTTAAGAGTCGATTTCAAGGATAATAATTCAGAAGGAGAGTCTCAGTGCCACAATAAGAAGATCACAAATTGATAGAAACCACAACAATAATCTTGGTATAATCTTTGTCCTAAAACAAAGAGGGTTCGGTGTTATCTCAAGAAGATGATCGCTGATATGTGACAAGGTCTTGCTACTATCACATGTGGAAGATCTGGACGCGAAGAAGATTGAAGTGGAAGAGAATCGAAGAAGAATATTGATAGTGAAGAGGACTTGTGTCTTGGTATTAGAGAAGCTACTAGGTCAAGGATCTTGGTCTTGGTATTCGTCAATTGGAATCACTATAAGAAGAATTTGTGCGGGATTTCCTCTCAAAGAGTGAGAGGTTTTGGCCCTAGCTTATAGCCTACATGTTGTGTCTCTTGTGTATTTGTGTTCATGCATTTGTTACTGTTTGATGAATAAGAACACTAATAATCTAAAATGAAGAAGATCCTAATCACTAATGGAAGAGAAATCACCTAATGCTATCACTAATGGAAGAGAAATCACCTAATGCTGATGCCCTAGATTTCTCAACATGGGATCAGAGCTTAGGTGTTGAAGTCAAAGGAAGGGTATCTAATCAAAGAGACACTCAAGGATCGAGTTTCAAGAAGGGAACCAAAGCAATTCAAAGGTTATCAAATAAAAATATCAAGATCTACATTGATAAATCAAACCCAAGATTGAAGACGCATTCTACAAAAACAAAAGTTTTGGATCTTATAGTCATCATAAAAAGACCACAAAGATCCTTGTTAAGTTATCTACAAAGCAAGGTAGCTCGAAGTACTTTAAAGTTGAAGATTACATCATCTTGGAGAGGACAATGATGAATTCAGACTCTTAGCACAGTCACACAATAGTTCGGATCTCTATGTTGATGAATAGTCTTGGATGTCATATCACAATATACAGTTCAGACTAAACAGAAGTGAAAGCAAGGGTTTGTTTAGGGTAAAGTTTGGATCTCCACATTGAAAGAAGTTTTGATATGTCTCTCTATAATTCAGCTAGATGATGTGAAGGAGTTTCCATTAAGAGACCTATTATAATGTCTTGTTAATGTTGTAGAAAGGATAGTTTGGTGTCAAGATAGTAATATAGTGCCATCTCAAGTGTATCAATAGTTCGTTGCTATCATATTATGCTCAGAAAGGAAATGATATCAATGCATAAGAAGAACCAAAAGGGGAAAGGAGAAGATAATCAAGAGAGCTAGATCTACTGAAAGGAGAAATCTCCTCTCACTAAAGAATGGTTCTTCATTTGGACGAAGATCATCCAAAAGGGAGCACTAATACATCTTCTTCAACCATCATTAAAGTGATCAAGCTGAATATTTCATCTTCACTTGTCAAGTAAGTATCTTTAATTCTTTAATCAATTTGGTAAAATGACTTCGTGTTTACAAGGGGATCTATAAGTTGGTCGGGTCATCTAAACTCCTTGCATGGAAGAAGAGGATATACATAATCCTCGAAGAAACTGAAGTCGTTGAGCATATCAATGGAAAGGTCTCCTTTGAATATATGGAAAGTGATCAAAGGGCTTAAGGGATTCTTATGAAATCAATCAAAGATCCCTCATCCCTATATAATAGTATTGGAGACATCAAAGATATATATATATATATATATATATATATATATATATATATATATCTGATAGACTAGTAGAGATATTCTCTAAATATGTGATAAAGAAGGTCACATCACTTGGATTTGATCTACACAAATTGAAGGTATCAATGGATAAATGGTTAGCTTCATAAGATCTCAATTGCAAGATCTAGGAGAGATAATCCTCATTGTTCTAAATGCACTAATTGATGAAGAAGGTAACCATGTCTATGAGGATAAGAAGGCTATCTCATTCAACAAGTTGTGGCTTCTATGCAAGATAGAAGAAGACATGTTGAGGACAAAAGTGATGAAGGATCAAATGAAAGGATTCAGACATTTTGTCAAAAAGAAAGAAGAAGCATAGATGAGATTCAATGCTATGGATTATGAACATCATAGGAAATATTGTCCTAAAAAGACAATATCAAAAGAGGAAGAGAAGAAGTCCATATCACCAAAGAAGTTGAGTCAACTAAAATAAGTCCAAGAAAAGAGGAATTACGAGATCTCTACTATGCTGAGATAGTCTCCCTCAAAAAAGGTCTTGTTATAGTTCCTAAATCTTTTATAGGATACGCCTATAATAAATAATAAGATGCATCATGGCATCATGGAAGTGTTAGAAACAAGAGCTCATGACATCATCATAGGGAATCATTAAGGACAGACGAAACAAAATCCATGGCAATCAAATATGAAATATATAACTCTTGGGGACCTCATTGCAAACTTAAAGAAAGGAAGAAGTCATCTAGGACAAGGCTCATCATACATCAAGTCAAGAGGGAAAAATATGCTAGATAGGGATGTACAATATCCTCAAGATTCTATAATGGAATCCTCATCGGAGGGTTCACCAATCTAGAGAGGAAGCAAATGTTTCATCAGGAACTCCAACTTGTGGAGTTCATGGGATGATGGTATGATGACATAAGAGATGTAGAAGATAAAGGGGTCGAAGATATTTTCAATCAAGGAAGATGTTGAAATAAGCTTGGATGAACTAAAGGTAAATGAGGTATGTATGCTTGTATTTAATATTATAATGTCATGTCGTATGGTTGTAGGTAACATGGATCACTACTTCTATCTTGAGAAGTATGATCAAGGGAAAGATATCCTCCTCTGAAAGCATGCAGGAATGCATAGATCACACTAGATGGAATCAACATAATATGTCCTCATATGAAGTATGAGGTGGTTGACTACAATTAAAGAACTCTTATTGAAAGATCATGGGAATGAAATGTGTGAAGAAAGGAAGGAAGAGATATGAGATATGTAACCATGATAAAGGGAGTCAACATCCATAAGACCAAGAAATATTTGACTAGGAGTTATCTTGGAAAGATATGAAGACTCTTATGGAAGTATAAAACAGATGAATACCCTTGACAATGGATATCTCTGGGGGATGTGTCAACATGCAGTATGTTGATGCACACTGGAAGATGTCATGATGAAAGACCATCACCAAGGTAATTTTGATTTAAGTGTTCATTTCCTATTTTTGAACAAATATCTGGATGGGTTTATGTAGTACTTCCAAAGGGAAGAACTGTGGAAGACTTCCAAAAGGACCATATAGAAGGATGTAAGATCCTTCTGAAAATATGACATGAAGAAAGCAGATTAACATCAAGCAAGGCCAGATGACGAGTGATGAATAACTTTCTGATGAAAGGAATGATGACATGATTAACTTGTGGATGAAAGTGATGGATGGTCTGTGCCCTATGAAAGAAGCCACAAATATTAAGACTCTTGGACAAAGGAATTCATGACATCGAAGGAAGGAGATCTTGGAACAGCTTATCAAGGAGCTGTTGTAGGTCCCTAATTAAGAGGGAGCCTAGAATCAATTTTCTTACTTGGGAGAAACTTGGAAATTCCTAAGCCAAGAGGGAGATTAGGTACATTTCTTATGCAGGAATGAGTGCATTGCATTATTGGAATTTATATGTCCTCCCTAATTGAGAGGGAGAGATAGACACATCATTCTAGTCTTCACCTGGGAAGACAAAATGGAGGATTGGGTAATCATCTGGCATCCGATACTCTTTGATGATGAGATAGGGCATCCAAGATAAGAGTAGTCATGGATCTACATTCTTTGAGGATTGGCTATCCAAGATAAGAATAGTCCAAAGAAAGTCATACTCTGTGAACACCTAGGTGGATTATGTACCTTGAGAGACAATGATTTTTGGTGTCTATGAATCATTGGTCTCGCCAACATTATGCTATGATCATGTGGATAGAGTTGTTAGTCAAGGCCTTGCTATGTGACAATGTTGGTTGATATGATGCTAGATAGATGGGTTACCAATATGATTATTCTTATGAGAAATTATTCATATTGATAATGACCAAGTACCATTATGAATACCCCCCTAGTTAAGAGGGAGTGTTGAAAAGTGTAAGTAGGTTTGGTCTTGATAATCACATGTAATTGTGACTTGTGTAAATGATGCAATGAAGAAAATAAAATTATTTTTGTAAGCCTTTCTTCATGGGTTTCATGAGCAAGTGATTTTATTTTTAGATGGCTCCCATTGAGAGCCTTAGGATTGGTCATTAAAATTCAAAGAGTCCATGTCATGTATGAAGAGCTCTTTTGAGCACGTGTAAAATTGTACATAAGTCTATGTAGCCCTCCAACGACAAGTACACAATCCTCTCTTCATGTCGGCTTCAAGATAAGGTGAGAAACTCATGTCATCTCTCATGAAATAGACACACCTATTCGGATATGCATAGGTCGAACTATTAATGGGACCAACCACTAGAAATAGGTGTGAAGGTACTTTGAATTAGAGCAGTTGAGAATTTGCATAGCTTTGCGATTTCGGTGAACAATCAACAAAGAAAGTTTGGATTCCTCTATTTTTGGTGATCAATTACTATGAAGAAGTTTGGATTTCAAATCACAGTTTATAATTTGGATAAGTAAAGATGGAGAGTTATATCTCTGTGATTTTTCAGATGGGTAACAATATAGTGAAGTTCATGTATATATCTCTGAGATTTCAAGTATCAAGTTCAGTAAAAGAGTTACAGGAGTTCGGATGGAGAGATCGGATCAGATTGATTTAAGGGATGATCTCAAGGACAGTAATTCAGAAGGAGAGTCTCAATGCCAGAATAAGAAGATCACAAATTGATAGAAACCACAATAATAATCTCAGTATCATCTATGTCCTACAAAAAAGAGGATTCAGTGTTGTCATAGGAAGATGATCACTGATATGTGACAAGGTCTCGTACTATCACATTAGGAAGATCTGGATGTGAAGAAGATCAAAGTGGAAGAGAATCAAAGAAGACTGATAAAGAAGAGGACTTGTGTCTTGGTCTTGGAGAAGCTACTAGGTCAAGGGTCTTGGTCTTGGAGAAGCTACTAGGTCAAGGATCTTGGTCTTGGTATTCGTAAAATGGAATCTCTATAAGAAGTATTTGTGCGGGTTTTCCTCTCAAAGAGTGAGAGGTTTTGGCCCTGGATTATAACCTACATGATGTGTATCTTGTGTATTTATGTTCATGCATTGGTTACTGTTTGATGAAGAAGAACACTAATAATCTAACATGAAGAAGATCTTAGTCTAAAGAAGTAAAAAACATTCACAAGAAGTTACTAATGGAAGGAAATCACCTAATGCTAATACCCTAGATTTATCAACAGTCTCAGTGGCCAAGACTGGGAGGCTAGATCCTGGAACTGCGTAGTGCGCCGTTGGAGCTAGGCCAGGGCAGCCTCTCTGCAATTCCATAATCTAGCACAGAGGCCTTGAGCCTAGATTTGCCCAAGGGGAGTGTGAAAATGAGCAGATCTGAAGGATGGTGTGATGCTGAGTGCAAATCTGACTAAGTGATGATGAATGCAAGTAAAATAAGTGTAGGAATAAACCAAACTGAAGGAAAACAAAGCATATGGAGAGAGTCGCTACAACGGCGACCGTTGGTAAAAAAACAGGGTAATGCACGTGACACTTGGGAAAGGCATTGCAAAAATTGAAACAACACTTCTACAAGATAAAAACAAGTTAAAATCCAACATTCATTCAACAAAACAAGTGAAAAAACACTCTCACAAGCTAAACAAGTAAAAGCGACAGAAAAAGTAGCAAAAGACTAGAAAAGCAAAAATTACCCATAAAAGCAACGACGATCGTACTGAAGGTTCGTTGATATCCTCAAGAATTCCATAGCTCTAAGATCGAATTTGAAAATGAGATCTCACAACTTAGATTAAATATATTTGGTCAATTTAGGGTTTATGATGCGAAGGCCAAAAATCAAGGAAAAAGCGACACTTGGTGCCAGTTTCCTCAATAACTCAAGTGCCTCCTTTGGGCTGCTAAAAATAGATCCCTATTTTTTCCATTTTTTGATTCTTTTCTTTTTCGGGAAAAGCTGCCATGCATTTCCTAGAGAGGTTATGAAGCTATGGGGAGAACCGAGAAACTCCCTGGTTCATGCACTAGGTAGATTCTGCGCAATTTCTAGGTTGAGTGTCTCTGGGCTGCCTCTCATGCTCTGCACAATTTCCCAACTAAAGGCTGGCTGTCAAATAGCACTGCACAATTCTTTAGCTCAAGGCCCACTACTAGCCTGGACTGCACATAGCAAGGCTGGTTGGCCTCAAGGATTGCACAGTTCTCTAAGGCAAGCCCGGAATTGGATTGAAACCAAGTCAAGAGATCGCTTGTGGGTTAGAGAGTAAACAAAGTAATAAAACACAGGCGAAGATGCAAAGGATAAGGCTCAATCAAAGCATAGGTACCTAGATCAATGTGAGAAGATTTGTTGTGATTTAGAAAGGATGCTCCAAAACGAAGCATAGGAAAAACTTTGGAGGGTGGTTGTAGCCAGTACAACAATACCATAACACAAATTGATAACATAATGTTTGTAAATAAATTAAAGGAAATTGAAAACATCCATCCAAGAAATAGTAGTATTATCATATATAATAATTCCCCATCAAAAAATCATTGACATTTTTTGCTATACACATATGACTACCAAATCAACACCTATCGCAAATATCATTATTCTAACTTAAATTCACATCCATCCAAAAATAGTAATGCCATCATACATAATAATTCTCCATAAAAAAACATTGACAATTTTCAAAACATATATAAAGTAACAAGATAATACTAATAATATCATCGTCATCTTTAATCAAATCAACTAAAATTCAAATGTGTGATTACCAGATCAAAATATTTCATGAATAACATTATTCTAAGGTAAATTCAAAACATCCATCCAAAGATAATAATATCATCATACATAATAATTCTCCATCAAAATAATGCTGATAATTTTCAAAATATACGTAAGGCATATAAAATTTAATCTTATAATGCAGTAATATGTGGCGAGCAGAGCACACAGTGAGGTTGTGAGCCTTGATCACACCATTATTCAACAAATGAAAGCTTAAACATAAAAGTGGGAGTATAATATTCATAAATTTTGTAACCAAATTTCGTTGGTATCATATACATCAATTTTATAACCAAACATTACTGGTATCATATAAATAAGGTTAACGACCTTTTAAAATAGATGAGATGTGGAGAAAAATCCAAAGGTTTCCATATGCTTTAGCAATATCATATAAATAAGTTTAGATGTATTTTAAAATAACTAAGATATGAAGAAGAGTTCAAAGGTTTCCATATGCTTTAGATGGTCTACGCTTGATGCCTGACCTTTCAAAAGTAGAACCTGGTGGCAAAGAGTGGCTGCAGGTGAAACATATGTTTCTGCTATTGACGGTGGTAATGAAGCCTCAGGCGTAGGATTTGAGGTTGTTTCTGGTATTGCCGGTGGTGGTGAAGCCTCAAGCGTAGGATCTGAGGTTGTTTCTACTACTTCCATTGGTATTGAAGCCTCAAATATAAGAGCTAGAGGAGAATCAATGGAGGACTAGAAACCAATTGAGTAGATGCAACACATGGCATATACAGGGGGAACAAATGTGGCATATACTAGAGATATGGAGGGGGTGGGATCTAGAAAGGCCTCCACATGCACATATCCTTGCGCAGCAGGAGAGGCCACTTGAAAATTCTGACGATGCAGCCTCGAACAGTGGAAATGCAAAAGCATAACATTAAAATTATGCATGCCTTTCCCCTATGTTGTGAATCCATTTTTCTCATGTGTGAACCCATTGGATGGACCTACATTATTAAAACACATGTATTAGATGTTAGGTCAAAATGATATGGATTACCATATACCATGCCGACAATTATAATAACAGATATCTAACCATTCAATATAGCTGCGATGATTCCATATTATCTAGTGAATGGGTTAAGCAGATTCATTAAAAGTAAAAAACAACAATTTCAATATTAATCAAAATATACTGTGATTTAAAAGGTTAAGATTAAATCAAAATTCAATATAAATTAATAATTAATCAAAACGATATGGATTACCATATACTATGTTGATAGTTATAATAACAAATCGCTAACCATTCAATATAGCTGCCATGATTCCATATTATCTAGTGAATGGGTTAAGTGGATTCATTATAAATAAATAAAAAACAAATTCAATATAAATATAAATATCTCATGATTGAAAAGGCCATCAAGTGAATAAAATGGCCAAGGTAAATGCCACACCATTCTCGTGGAGGAAGAATTTGGCAGAAAGGAGGCTATATGTTTAGAACGTGGCAAAAGCATCGATTAATTAGTCAATGTGGCTACAACTCCACAGATGAAAACCTTTTTTTATTAAAACACTTGTATTAGGGAACTATAGCTACTATGGACATATACATTTCACAACAATAAAACCCTCTATTCTTCGAAGTAACTGGACTAAGTTGAGAAAAATTGGTGCTCAAACCTTAATGCTTCTTCTACTTCTAAGTTATGGAGCTCTTATCATTGTTAGACCTGCATTATCAAAACCCATGCATCAGAGTAGTAGATCTAGCTATGGATATATGAATCTCACGACAATAAAATATTTTTATCAAAACCCATGTAGTATTCTAGTAGACCTACATTATCAAAACCTGTGTATCAAGGAAATAGATCTAACTATGGATATATGCATTCTAGAACAATAAAAATCTTCTATCTAAAACCCCTATATTAGCTATGGATATATGCATTCTAGAATAATAAAAATCCTCTATCTAAATCCCCTATGTCAACAAACTAGATATAGAAATCACTTATATTAGCGAATTATATCTAGCAAACCTCTGTATCAATGAACTAGATCTAGCAAACCCCTGTATATGTGAACTAGATCTAACAAACCCTTCTAGGAAATGTTTATATTAGAAAATTGGATCTATCAAACCATGTATTGGAGGAACTAGATGTAGCAATGGATATATGCATTCCACAACAATAAAACCCTCTAATCTTAAAAGTATTTGGAATAAGTGTAACATACTGGAAGCTTAGATGCTTCTTCTGCTTCTTAGTTATGTAATTGTTATAAGAAAAAATAAATAGATATATTGATAGAGTATATAGATAGATGAGTGAAAAAAGAGAGTAGGAAGGAAATTTACCAATAAAAAATGAAGAAAAAACCATAATATAAGGAAAGTAAAAAATAGGGAAAAAAAGAGAATATGGAACAAATTCAATTATTAATTATCTAATTAAAAAAATATTTATTTCTACTTTTAATACATAATATCTAATTCAAAATTATTTTATTTCCAATTTAGTTATACTTTAGCCCAGTATTTAGCCTTATTTATAAGATTATTCTGTTAGGGTCCCACCCTAACCCCCTTATTTATGTAATAGGATCGAGTCATAGTTATAGTTAAGTAAAGAGTCAATAAAGCCCATATTAATAATTGTAAATGGTTAACCCGCATTTAATGAAGGGACCATAGTTAGTTGCAAATGGGCCATGGTATTAGATAGATGGTATTACTAAGAACCATGGTATTGCATGTATGAATCCTATATAAAGGATAGAGACTCCCCTCGAGGAGCATCATGTCTTATTTTGTATTGAGCTCAGCTCTATTGGAGGTTGTCCCCTTGAAGAGGCAAGTGAACATTGCTTTCTGAATAATAATACTTGCTGTTATTTCTCATTGTTCTATGTTTTGGGTATATTTCTTCGCATATTCGGTATTCTGGTATCATCTTGCAGGTTAAGAGCATAACATATTCATAACCTTATTTTTATTCAGTTTAAAAAATGTTTTTGTTTTTAATAATGGTTTCTAATAATTTGTTATATTTATGTTTATAAATATTTATATTTAATCTTTTTATTTGATTAAATAATTTATTGTTTTATTAATTTTTTTTTGACTAATTAAAGTTGACTTATTAATTAATATCTAAATTAATACCATTAGCCCCACAATTTAACCTTATTTATAGGACTTTTCATCGCTGATTTTTCATTTTTTTTTTTAATTATTGTTTTCAATAATAACTTCAAATAATATTTTTTAATATATTCATATTTATAAACATTCATATTTTTAAATATTTATGTTGTATTTTATTATTTTTATGTTTTTATATGTTTAAATACAATTTTTTTATTTTATTAGTTTTTGACTAATTAATGTTGACTTTCTTTTTTCTTTGATTTTTCTAAGTATCTCCTCATTAACTATTTCTTTTTAGATTACGTGCTCCATCTATGTCATGAGGATGAATTCGAAATGGCATAAAGTTGTAAAATCTAAAATCTATATTAATTTAGGTTGAATTTATATTCAATTTTTCTCAAATATAGAAGTAGAGTAGGTAAAATTAATATTCATTTAGGTTATTCTAAATTTGTACAATACAAAAGGAGATTGTATTTATTAAAATATTTATCATTACTCTGAATCTACGAAGCATAGAAAATGATTGAATCTCTAGTGATGTAAACCTCTTTTTGAGTGAAAAACTTAAGAAAATAATTGCACCTTAAGAGATTTGATCCCTATCGACACTTGATAGATTTGGAATTAAGATAGGTATTTCTTGGCTTTATCAAATGCTAAGAGGGATCAAATCTCTCGAAATGCAAACTCAATTTGAGTGAAAAAATTGAGAAAATGTCAAAAGACATGATCCCTCTTGACACTTAATAGATTCATAATTAAGATGTGCATATGCTTGTTCTTTATAATACTATTTATATTATATATAAATTTCACATCTCTATCTATAAAAATCTTATTATTAATTTTATTATAATCCTCATAATACATATAACTACATACATGTAAAGGGATTTTTTTAGACATGTTTTGTTATTATTTTTATTTAATTTTTTAATGTAATATGCATAGCATAGAGTATATATAGAGAGGGAGTGTGCACATGCTTAGAAAAAGAGTTTATTATAAGTATTAGGTTATTATATGTTTATTAACTAAATTTAAATATAAAGTTTTGAAATGTCATACTTACAAATATGAATCTTCCCTCGATGGAATGACTAAGACATGCCAGGTGGGAGAGTGCATGGCCATCATCCCATCAAGCACTCACAGATGAGGATGTGGACATGCACCCTCCCCATTTTCATTAACAAGCCATCATGAAGTTGCATGGAGGATCGTTTGACATCACTCCAATTTGGTGTCAGATCCCTCTGGAACTAGTATTTCTTTAATGGTTGAAACTAAGTTGAAATTAATAGTAGTTATAATATTGGGGTATGTATTCTAGAGCCATCATTGGTTTCATTCTTAGTATACATGCCTATGAAGACACTCATAATTTGTAGGTGTGGTCATTTTCTCCAAGAATCAATCATAATTTGCACAAGGTAGATGTTAATTCAAGCTACGAGGCCTTGTAATGTGGTCAATTATTAGCATTCATGGGTTATTTTTATTCAACTACAATAATTCCATAGGAGGTTTCCTCTAGGGATACTACTTTAACTCTGTATAGTGGATAATTTTCTACCCTTTGTTGTTTCCTTTATTTCTGGTGTTCTCTCCCAATGCATCCCCCAGGAATTGGTTACATTGTTTTCTCTTTTATTTTTTGTCGTGTCAACTCTCAACCCCTCACTTAGACTATTATAGTTGGGTTTGGTTGGGTTTATCCTTCACTTTGGATATATTTTTCAAGTCAGGAATGGTCTTTCTCCTTTAAGTTCTTCTCTGAATCCATCCTTGATAAAATCCCTCATCTCCCAAGTTCCTCTCCTCCTTGGCTTCCACTACCCTTCACTTCCATCTCTTGAGCAAACGTTCATATTTTAGGAAGTTTGTGTTATCATTGATTCAAGCTTACAATGCATTGTCAATGCACTCAAAGCCGATGAGGAGTGGCCCACTACATAAAACAAGGAGGCTTTTGAGCCCAATAGAAAGCTTAAACTTCAACACCTCTATATTGCATCCACACTTGCATAATATTCATGACAAAATAATGGTAGTGAAACATGACATTGTAGGAAAGAACATATGTTTGATAGATATTAAAGTTGTTTGAGAGGTATCATATTAGGTGCTTAACACAACATACACCAGAGGAAGATACAACTAATACATGTATATTGTTGATATCTACTAACATTTGAAAATTCTATTGGGTAGTGTATTGTTGGATCATAATGAGGCCAAGGAGGAAGTCTTCCTCATGTTGGATGAGTTACAACTTTCCATGAAGAACCTAGAGAAACACTTGAATCAAATTGAACATTGTTTGGGCCTTCCTGTTGGGTTGTGTTATATTCTTTCCATGACTAGCACACGTAGTTGACCGGGGGGTTAGAGGGGGGGCAGAGCGCCCCCCTTCGTTGCGCCGATTGCGAACTAGGGGGGTCACAGGGGGTTTGAGGGGTGCAGGTAACCCCACTCTATGGGGTCCAGGGTAGCGCCTCAGAAGCTTTTGTTTTTGGGCCCTATATTAGGTTGGGTGGACCTACCTATGGTTTTGTGCATGATTTTCGCACATGGTTTTGGACGCGATGGTTTTCGATCCATGGTATTGGATGCTTCGGCATGTATAAATATGTATTGTAACATTGAAAGGAACATAATGAAAAATCAAGATGGTAGTCCCGGTTTTGGGATCCAGGGGAAAACCTCTATGTATATGTGTTTTATGTGGTATGCTCTTGCATTGTTTATTTTTCTGTGTTCTTAGAATTCATATGCAGGTAATTTCTGTTCAAGGTTAAAACCTACATTTGGTACCAAAGATGTTTTGGCTTCAAGGGGACGCCTTTGTTGCTGAGGGATTTCGCTCGAGCCTGTGGTAGACCCTGTTCAGTGGGAGATCTGTGGGATCAATTCTAGTGGTGAAAAAATATGGCGAGTAGTGGAAAGATAGAGATCGAGAAATTTAATGGTCAGAGTTTTGAGTTATGAAAACTCAAGATGGAGGATTTTTTGGTGGATAAAGATTAGTGGATCGTAGCAGATCTGGGTACTAAACCAACGGAAGTGTCCGATGAAGAATGGAAGAAGTTGGATCGGAAGGCAAAGAGCATAATACAATTGTGTCTCTCAGATTCAGTATTATTGAGTGTATCAGGGGAAGCTACGGCTAAGGCTTTGTGGGACAAGTTAGGGACTTTGTACCAATCTAAGTCTCTGGTGAATAAACTGTTCCTATGGAAAACACTGTATAACATGAGAATGAAAGATGGAGACTCAGTGATAAAGCATCTGAACACATGTAATACTGTGGTATGTCAGTTATTATCTATTGATATTAAAATTTCAAATGAAGATAAGTGCATCAGTTTGTTGTGTTCTCTACCAGATTCATGGGATAGTTTGGTTATTGCAATAGGTAGCAATGCAACTGCCTTAAAGTTTGATGAAATAGTCTCATCCTTGTTGACGGAGGAGATGAAACAGAAAAATATGGAGAGCCAGAATGGTGATGCCTTGTCTATATGAAGACGGTCCCAGAACAGAATCAAAAATAAGTCATCGAGTGGGAGATCTAAATCTAGAGGGAGATCTAAATCTCTAGGAAAACCTGTAAAGGTGGTGTGCTGGAAATGCGGAAAGGAAGGTCACTACAAAAGAGACTGTAAATCTAAAGCTCCTGAAAAAGAAAAGGGATCTGATGATGCTCCTTCTGCAGAGGCGAAAACCACCTCAGATGAAGGTGGGGATGTGTACTTGGCTTCTTCAAGTACACATGTAGATCATGAGGCATGGTTGATTGACTCAGGTGCATCCTTTCACTTCACTCCCCATAGAGAGTGGTTCTGCAAGTATGAGAAATATGATGGTGGTGATGTCCTCTTGGGGGATGACAGGAAGGCTAGAATCATTGGTCATGGAAAAGTAAAGTTGAAGCTGCAAGGTGGAAGGGTTAGAACACTTTCGGGTGTTCTACATATTCCTGCGTTGGCCAGAAATCTGATTTCCGTAAGCAAGCTAGATGATGCAGGTGTAAAAAGAGTGTTCAAGAAGGATACCTGCAAAATGGTTCGAGGAGCACTGGTATTGATGCAGGGAGTTCGGATTGGAACTCTGTACAAGCTGCAAGGTAATATTGTTATTGATGGGTGCAACAGTTCTATGGTCCCTAAAAGTGGAGCAGAAAATCTAGTGGTCTCTAGAGAGAAGACCATGTTTTGGCATCAAAGGCTTGGACATATTGGAGAGAAGGGCCTTCGAATACTTCATGGTAAAGGTATGGTAGAAGGTATGAGTAATAGCTCTCTGGATTTTGATTTCTATGAAAATTGTGTATATGGGAAGCAGAATCATGTGTGTTCCCCCTCTGGTGGTAAGAGGGCAAAACAGATATTAGAGCTTGTGCACAGTTATGTGTTTGGACCTATGAAGGTTCCATCACCTGGTAAGTCTGTGTACTATGTATCATTTATAGATGACTTCTCAAGGAATACATGGATATATTTCCTTAAGGAGAAATCTGAAGTATTTGATAGGTTTAAAGAATTTAAGGCTCTGGTGGAAAACCAGATAGAGACGAAGATAAAGGTGCTAAGGTTAGATAACGATGGAGAGTTTTGCAACAAGGAAATTGAAGAATTCTGTAAGAAGTGTTGTATAGCACGACAAAAGACTACTCCATACACACTTGAGAAAACCGGAGTTGCAAAAAGAATGAACAAGACGCTGATGGAAAGGGCAAGAAGCATGCCAAGTGGTGTTAGGTTAGGACAAGAATTCTAGGCAGAGGCGGTGGAGATAGCATGTTATCTGGTCGATAGATCACCTTCATCATCGTTACAGGATAAGACTCCACAAGAGGTATGGACTGGTAAGAAACCCTCTCTTTCACATTTGAGGGCATTTGGATGTGATGCATATGTACATGTTCCAAAGGAGAAAAGAACCAAGTTGGATAGTAAATCTGAAAAGTGCATCTTTATTGGGTATAAGGATGGTTTAAAGGGTTATAAGTTTTGGAAATCAGTAACAAGGAAGGTTGTGTACAGCCGAGATGTGTTGTTCAGAGAGGTGAAAGATGTTATTAAACATGAAGTCCAACCAAAGGAACCTGAGAAGATAGAGTTTGAGCTTAAGAAGGAAGAATCAGACTCTACATCAGAAGAGGAATCAGAAGATGAAGAGCCACAAACTCTGGGTGTGAGAAGATCAGTTCGAGAAGAAGGTAGCCAGAAAGGTATAGTCCATCTGCTTTCTGTTCAAATTTTGCTTTATCTATTATTGATGATGATCCCAGAACTATGAAGGAAGCAGTAGATTCAGAGGATGGAAAACTCTGGAAAGAGGCCATGGTTGATGAAATGGCATCTTTGCACAAAAATGAGGCTTGGGATCTAGTGGAGTTGCCGGCTGGAAGGAAACCCATTGGCAACAAATGGGTGTTCAAGAAGAAGACAAATGCAGAAGGAAAGGTGGAGAAATACAAAGCTCGGTTGGTAGCAAAAGGTTACTCCCAGGTGTCGGGAATTGATTTTGGTGATATTTTTCTCATGTTGCCAAGGTAGCTTCTATTAGATTACTATTATCTGTTGCTGCTGCTTTTGATTATGGGGTAGAATAGATGGATTTGAAGACAACATTTCTTCACGGGGATCTGGAAGAGGAGATCTACATGAAGCAACCTAAAGGTTTTGCTGTGAAGGGTAAGAAAGAACTGGTATGCAAGTTAAAGTAGTCTCTGTATGGGTTAAAACAGTCACCAAGGATGTGGTATCAGAAATTTGATACATTTATATGGGGACTTGGCTTCACCAGAAGCAAAGTAGATCACTGTGTGTATTTTAAATTAAGTGGTGACCGTGTTATTTATTTGGTCTTGTATGTGGATGATATGTTGATGGTTGGAAATGACAAAGAAATTATCAAGGATTTGAAGACCCAAATGTCCTCCAAATTCAACATGAAAAATCTTGGTGCTGCAAACTATATTTTGGGCATGGAAATTAAAAGAGATCAGGAAAAGAGGAAGCTATGGTTAAACCAGAGGAAGTTTGTCGAGACAATATTGCTGAGGTTTAATATGCAGGATAGTAAACCGGTGAAGGTTCCTATTCCTATAGGTGTGAAGTTATCTGCTGAACAGTGTCCCAAGACACAAAAAGAGGAAGAGGACATGTTCCATGTTCCATATGCAAGTGAAGTCGGTAGCCTGATGTATGCAATGGTCTATACTAGACTAGACATTGCACATGCAGTGGGCGTATTGAGCAGGTTTATGTCAAAACCAGGAAAGGAGCATTGGACAGCAGTGAAGCAGGTTTTCAGGTATTTATGTGGCAATAGTGATTATGGTTTGTGCTACCAAGGAAGACCGGGATTGGACAGAGTGTTGGACATTCATGGCTTTGTTGATGCAGAGTAGGCTGGAGATCTGGATCAGAGAAGATCTACAAGTGGGTATGTGTTTAACCTATTTGGAGGTGCAGTCAGTTGGATGAGTAAGAAATAATCTGTAGTGGCACTATCAACTACAAAGGCAGAATACGTGGCAACCACTCATGCAAGCAAGGAAGCAATTTGGTTGCAGAGATTATGTTCAAGTATGGGGTTAGTACAGGGAGCTATAAGGATAGACTGTGACGGCCAAAGTGCAATTTTTTTTGGCAAAGAACCCTGCATATCATTCAAAGACAAAGCACATTGATGTTCAGTATCACTTTGTGAGGGATATGATAGAAGACAAAAAGGTGTTGCTGGTAAAGGTGGACACTTTGAAGAATATTGCAAATGCATTAACAAAATCTGTGAGCTCTGAGAAGTTCTCTTGGTGTAGAGAAACAATGGGCATTGCAAGGCTGGATAAATGACTAAGCTCTCCTGTGGAAAGAAAACAACAAGTGGGAGAATGTTGGGTTGTGTTATATTCTTTCCACGACTAGCCCATGTAGTTAACCGGGGGTCCCCCCCCCCTTTGTTGCGCTGATTGCGTAGCGGGGGGGTCATAGGGGGTTTGAGGGGTGCAGGTAACCCCACTCTATGGGGTCCGAGGTAGCGCCCCGGAAAATTTTGTTTTTGGACCCTATATTAGGTTGGGCGGACGTACCTATAGTTTTGTGCATGACTTTTTCACATGGCTTTGGAGGCGATGGTTTTCGGTCCATGGTTTTGGATGCAATGGTTTTTGGTCCATAGTATTGGATGCTTTGGCATGTATAAATATGTATTGTAACATTGAAAGAAACATAATGAAATATCAAGCTGGTAGTCCCAGTTTTGGGATCCAGGGGAAAATATTTGCGTATATGTGTTTTATGTGTTATGCTCTCACATTGTTTATTTTTCCGTGTTCTTAGAATTCATATGCAGGTAATTTCTGTACAGGGTTAAAACCTACACTTCCTTCATATCCAGGCTATGCGTAGAGCAGTAGCAAAGAGTTAATCATAATGGAAGCACCAAACTCTTCTAAGTTTGAATAATGGGTTATATTCTATTGGCTAGGAGGTTAAACTAGTTAGTTATTTCTCATATTCCTGCGTTAACCGCAGTTGCAGCCAAGACAACTAAAACATCTGCCCAAATTGCCACCCACTAACTTGGTTCAGTCCAAAGGACTAGCTAAATGATAACAACTGTGTGGTAAAAAGAATAAGAATAAGAAAAATACTTCAAATGAGCAGAAAGAACCACAAGCTCCAAATGCCAATGTTGGGGCAAGAAGGAGCGCTCAAGTTCCCATGCAAGATTTGTGGTAGGGGCCATATGACACATCATTGTCTACATTTGGATGAGGTTAATGAGAATAGTACTTAGTGAAATCTCGCCACGTAACCTGTTATATTAAAAAATCGTTTCCCACCTCAACAACAATGCCAAATCATGATTGTTGCAAATATTGCACCTCCACAAGGGGGCAATGTAGGTCATCCTCCTAATGGGGATGCACTTGCAACCATTATGTTATGTGAAGAAATGGTAAACTTGACCATGAGATGAAAAATAGATGCAATAGTCAATGCAAACTTGGATGCAAATGTGGATTCAAAAGTGGAAGCAAACATGGGTGCAATAATAGGTGCAAAACTTGGCACAAATTGTGGTGAAACAAAAGTGGATGCAACAATGGACACAAACTTGGAAGAAAAAAGGATGCAAACTTGGATGCATAATAATATGTAAAAATGAATGTAAACGTGGACACAAACATGGGTGAAATAGTGGACACAAAATTAGATGCAAAAGTGGATGCAACAAAAGTAGATGCAAAAGTAGGTGCAAAATGAGATGCAAAACCTGACGTAAAAGTGGATGCAAAAGGGGATGCAAAAACATACACAATATTTAATGAAAACTTGGACACAAAAGAGGATTCAAATGGGGATGCAAAAGTGGAAGCAAATGTGGGTGAAATGGTAGATGCAAAACATGGCACAAATTGTGGCTTAACAAATGTGGATGCAAAAGTGGATACAACAAAAGAAAATGCAAACTTGGATGCAAAAAGGGATGAAAAAGTGAACACAAATGTGGGTGCAACAACATACACAAAATTGGATGCAATAGAAGTAGATGCAAAAGTGGATCTAAAAAAATATACAAAACCTGATGCATAAACCTGACACAAAAGTGGATGAAAAAAGAGATGCAATATTTGATGCAAATTTGGATGAAAAACATGGATGCAAAAGTGGAAACAAACATGGGTTCAATAGTAGGTACAAAACATGGCACAAATAGTAGCATAACAAAAGTGGGTGCAATGTTAGATGAAAATGAAGAAGCAAACATTGTTGCAAAATAAAATGCAAAAATGGATACAAAAGTGGACGTAAACATGGGTGCAATAGTGGATGCAACAGAGGTTGATGCAAAAGTAGATGCAAACTGAAAATTAAAACTTGATGCAAAAATGGATAAAAAAGGGATGTAAAAATAGATGCAAACATATATGTAAATGAGGATGCAAAATTAGAAGAAAAAGTGGGTGCAAAGGTACATGCCAAACTAGGCGCAAATTATGGCACGACAAAAGTGTATGCAATAGTGGACACAATAATGGATGAAAAAGAGGATGGAAATGTGGATGTGAAACAAGATGCAAGATTGGATGAAACATAAGTAGATTCAAAACTAGACACAAGACTTGATGCAAAACTTGGTGAAAAAGGGGATGCAAAAATGGATACAAAAAACATTCCAAATGAGGATGCAAAAAATGATGCAAAAGTTGATGCACTTGTAGGCACAAAAAAGTGGATGCAATAGGGGATTAAAAAGTAGGTGAAACAAAAATAGATGCCAAACTTGATTCAAAACCTGGCACAAAATCTGGTGCAATACTTGGAGCAAAAATTGGTTCAAAACCTCATGCAAAACCTGGTGCTAAAGTTGGTGCAAGACTTGGTGCGAAAACCAGTGTAAATTTTGCATCAAATATTGCACCATATTTGATAAATGGATGCAAATAGAACCAAAAATAGGCTTTAGATGAAAAAAAGGAAGCAAAAAGGGATGCTAATCATAGGGTTTTGTTGTGTTGTGAAGTATGTGAAAGAAATCTATATAGAGTTATAACACCATCTCTTGAAGCCCTAATTCACATGAAGACCAATCCTATCGAACTACGGCATAGAAGATATGGGCATATACATTTCAAGATCATTCCCTCTCTTAGTCAAATGGTAAATGGCATCCCCAACATCAAGGAAGATTGTGAAGAATTATGTAAGGGATGTGCTTTGGGAAAGAATACAAGGAAGCCTTTTACAAGAAGTGATACAAGGTCTAAGGAAATATTAGACCTCATTCATTCTAATGTGTGTGGATCTATATATAAAAAATATCTCAAAGGCCATGTTTATTATGTGACCTTCATTGATGATCACTCTAGAAAGACATGGCTCTACCTTCTCAAGACAAAGGACAAAGTATTTGAAAAGTTTAAGGAGTTTAGATCTAAAGTGGAGACCTTAACCGAAAGAAAGATAAATATTTTAAAAACGATAATGGTGGGGAATACACTTCAAAAGAACTAATTACATATTGTAAAGAAGTAGGTATTAAGAGGGAGCTCATTGTTCCCTACAATCCAGAGTAGAATGGAGTTACAAAAAGGAAAAATAGAACAATTGAAGAATGTATACGAGCTATGATATTTGATCAAGATCTACTAGAGTTTATATGGGGCGAAGCAGCAATGCCAACATTATATATAAAAACTAGAAGTCCTCATAGAATCCTTGAGAGTATGACACCTAAATAAGCATTCATAGGGAAGAAGCCATGTGTGGACCATCTTTGAATCTTTGGGTGTCCCACATACATCCATGTTCCAAAGGACAACTAAAAGAAATTAGATTCTACAAGCATCAAAGGGATCTTTGTTGGCTATAGTCTTTCTTCAAAAGAATATAGAATCTACATCAAGGAAGGAAGACAAATTGAAGTAAGAAGGGATGTTATATTCGATGAGAATCATGCCTACAAAAGATCCAAAGATATTGGTGAGCTCCAGTGTTGCAGCAATGATGCTGCAACTCCTGGGACTCCCTACTTTACTTTTATCAATCCGGTAGTTCGTAACAAACTTGGAAGCGACGGTGCTATATGCGCAAGTACTAGCTCTTACTGTAGGCTGTCACTTGATCAGCTGGCACAAGTTCACTAGGAGCTTAAGCCAACTTCTATGAGTTATTAGAAGAAGATTTTAACTGTGATGGATGAAAGCTAACTCAAAAGAGGCTAGTCTACTTGCAAAAATAAGGTGAAAGCTGAAAGGAAATGCAAACCCTAGCAAACCCTAGTTTTATCGACTAACCCTACTTGTGCAAGAAAAGAGATGTAAAACTACTGAAATGGATGCCATGGACTATTGCAGAGGTAAAATAAATGTGTTTAAGCTATTTCTGAAGGTAAACATGGAAAAATCATCTTTTTGTATTTTTGAGCAATTTTATGTAGAATTATTATGCATGTGTTTTAACTATTTTTTACTGTGCAGAGGTTTATTGGCGAAAGGAAATGGAGTGGGTGTTTGTAGGAGGTTGAGATGGTGTGGAGAGGACCTAAGGGGTCCCTAGCACCCTTCTAGAGATTTCCACCATGCTCAGATCTCGAGAAACTGCTCGTGTTATCTTCTACAGGAGGCTGTAGGGGATCTACAGGAAATTCTACAGGAAGTTCTACAAGAACAGGCCGAAAGTGGTTTTTAGAGGATTGATGGTGGAAAAACAATGGGAAAGTGGAAATGAAGGATGGATAAGGATGTTAAGAGGTGTAGGACCTGGTAAATGAAGTTCAGGAGCGATGAGGATGGTTGGATTTGTTCAAGGATGAAGAAAGCAATGTTGCACAAAAATGTAGAAATTAGGGCAATTTGGGAAAGTGTGGCGAATGAGGGGAAGAAATCTTGAGTGAGGGACTGGAGCAGGTTGTATGATGGAGGAAGGGTAGGCAGGAATGTATTATAGGTGTTCTACGTACTACTCTCCAAAACTGATCGAAACAAAGACTAAAAAAACAAAGATCTATCTATTTTAACCTAATCCGCCCTTAAAAACCAGAAATATGATGAACAGAAGTTTATAGACAGAAAATCATGCAAGAGAGTTATGGAAACTGAACAAGAACATATCTAAACATGGAAACACAACTGATATCAACTTTTCCAACTCAAAATCTAACACTAGCAATCGCATGGGAAAGCAAAAACAATGTTTTTGTGGCAGCAAGTGTACCTTGGTCTCAATTCATGATCCCAAGGAGGGAGAAATGAAATCAAGGACTGCTTGGTAGTCTTTTTGTGGATCTTTCTGTTACCAAACTGTCAAATCAACCTGAAGCATGAGCAACTATCCTAATCATCAAAACCAACCTAAGTGATAAAGCAAGATTTTAACCTACATAACAGAAATTATTCTATGAATGCAAGAAAAACAGATAAAAGTACACAAAGGAGGTACTGGGCACTTGGGTTGGGCCCAACCCAAAGAGCTATAGCCTCTTCAGAAAGCTCAGAGCTAGTGCAAATCTAGATTCATCTTCATTGATAAAAAAAAATAGTTACATCAAAAGAACTGTCTACAAGAACAAGCTCAAAAATGTGCTGATACAGGGCTGCACTAAAGTGCGGAAATAGACTAACAAATGACTAAACTCCTAAGGCTTGAAGCCTTCCTACTTATGCAAATGAGGACCCCCAACAATCCTCCTTAACTTTAGGAGCTTGCTTGCCCAAAACGGCAGTTAATCAGCCACTTCACTAGACCTGCTCGGCTACCCCTTGAAATCATCTTTGGTGGGCTGTAGAACTCCGAGCTGATGGTGGAGAACTCGAGAAAGGGGTCATTTAGTGTAGGAGACACCCCTCCTACAAATCCTCATCCTTGTTTCTTCATATTTGGCTGCCAATCTGCTCATAAATTCCTGATCTTGGTCCAAAAATATGCAATAAGCACATATTAGACCTTGTGGTAAAGTGACTATTCCCATTCACACAATTAACATAAATATATTCAAAAGCATGCATAAAACTATGGAGAATGGTGGATTAAATGAGAATAATAGGCAAAATGAGCCCATATAGTTACCCATTTCCGGGGCTCATCATCACCCCCCTGCTGAATGTGTTGCTCATCCTCTGAGCAACTAATCCAGTTCATCATCCTTGATCGTTTTGATTGCCTCTATGACATCCTAGGCCTCTGAGGTGATGTCCTCTTCCCTATCATGAAATCTTGCCTTCCTTTCTACTTCCTCCCATTGTCTTTGCTCCTCTACTTCCTTGACCCCTTCTAACAGCCCAAGCAGTAGTGGAGGGTTGAACTTAAGGCCAATCCAATTGGCTTTCAAGTTTTGCATTAATTTTTTTTTATAGGGGTACTCTTCTCATAGCCTCCCTCATTCTGGTTGGGGAGTGGCACTGTCTTATTTTCAGACTATGGAACAAGGTGTTCCATCTCCTTGTGCAAGCATGAAGGCAATTATCACCAAATAGTCTTTCCATGTCTTTAAAGTAAGCAATGGCCTGACCTTGCCTTTCAACATAGTCAGGTGCGATGTGAGGGTTGTCTGCAAGGTACCAATGGGTATATATAAGAGTTGAGGGATCTTCTGGTTCTGCCCTGATCATAAGTGGCTCATTTAGTTCCCTGGCCATAATCTTCTGAGTCTCTACTCCCCTCTTTTCCTCATGGCTTAACCAAGAAGCCATGGCCATGAGTTGCAGATCTCCTAATATAGTGTTTGGGTCCCATAGATTCATGTTAGGAAGTGCCAAGTTGTATAAATAGAATTCTGCTAACTTGGCCTTATCTTCAGCTGAGCTACTGTCACACAATTGCATAAACTGATTGTAATTCTGAAGTGGAGTGGTGCCCCTTTGGGCCAATGTGTTAATTTGAAATTGCAACCATTGATCTTTAAGATATAATACATAGAATTTAGCAGGTTGCCTACACTATAAGGCTTCTACTGCCCAACTGGCCATGCAGGCCATTTGGGCTTCTTTTTCTTGCAGCTGCTGTTTTAAAACTTGTATTTCTTTTGCTGCCTGAGACTCCTATTCTTGTAGCAGTTTTGTTAGCATCTCCACATTAGCTTGCAGCTCTCCCTCTTTCTGTTGTTTCTCGGTTGTTTCCTTGCCTGTTGGAGGTCCTTCTTGTTGCTGCTGCCTCCCTAAAATGGACAGCCTATCTCCCTTATGAACTTCCTGTAACTGATTTTTCAGCAGCTCATTCTCCTCCTATAGTTGGGCTCTTGTGTAGCTTTCTATGTGCCTCACCATGGCCAATTCTCCTCTTAATTATTTTAGCTTATTCTCCATGTGGCCTATGTCTTCAACTCCTTTAGATTTGGTGATTTGCATCCATGTATGTGTTCTGATCCTCTCTTTCTCTGATTCGAAAAATAACGGTACAACAAATTTCTGTGGGATGATTTTCCCACCTTCCAATAGATTGTAATATGAGCCCAAATTAGGTTGAGGGGTAGGTTCAAGTATTTCTCCAGCTTTGCTCTCCCCCTGTGACTGTTTAGCTGTCTTCTCCTCCAATTTCTTAGTCTCTTTTAACTTGGCTAGAGTTTCCTGTAGAGATGTTGCAGCTTCCTGTAGAACTGCCTTTGAGTCCATCAACTTAATTCTCTCTTTCCATGTGGAGGTTTTTGGGCTTCCTCTTTCATAGGTGATAGATATCCTGAAAGGAGACTATTCCTTCTTTTTAGTGGCTGAGTCCTTAATGAAAATCGGTTCCTTGGACGGTGGCTGAGGTTTGCCCACTTTGATCCTTGTGCTTTTTCTGGCTTTAAAGTACATGGAGGTCTACCTTTTTCTTTTTCCTTTTTGTTTTGTAGGTGTGCTTAATGCAACAAGCACAGCTGCTGCCTCCCTTGCCAACATTTCAGGGGATTTCTCTTTCTGTTGTTCTTTTTCTTCACTTCCTATAGAAATATCTATGCCCCCTGTTTTTGCTTGTGTCCCTGATATCTCAGGGTGTGTCTCTTCTTTCTCTTGCTGGGTGTTGGCCATGGCTGTGGCAGCCTTCTTTTGGGCTTTCTTGGCCTTTTTCTTTCCAATCTCTGCCCTTTTTCCCTTCTATGTTTTCGATGTTCTCTCCTTTTCTATCTTAGTCTCAGCAGTCTTGTCAAATTCTTCTTTGTCCTTCTGTTCTTCCTCTATTTTTCCCTTTGCTTGAATGTCTTGTGCTCCCTCATCAATGTTTTTCTCAATGTCTTCAGTTTGCTCCCCCTCATCACTGCTGGATGGGCTGATGTTCTCAGCCAAAGTGCAGATGTTATCATCCCTGAACATATTTCTGAATATTTCCCAAGCTATGGGGACAGTATAGGTGTGTAAAGCATCTTCCACCAACAGTTTGATGAGTCCATGGTGGGCTAACTGATCTAGGACTCCTGCATTTAGCTTTGTACCACATTCAATTAAAGACTGAAGGAGGAAATATGGGATGCTCAGTTTCTTAGCTGGAGGCAAGTCCATCCCATACCTCAATTCATGTAGCAACCTGAAATGATAACCATAAATGATGCTAAACCTCCCTTCACATGTGATATACTTCATTATTTGATAACTGACTTCACTCCAGAGAGGAGGCAAGCTTGTCCTTCTGACCCCGTTTTTGTCTTCTACAGGATGCTCCTCAGGCAGAAAAAATGTTTTCTTAGCCACTTATCCCAATGATTTCTCTTCTTTGCTCCAAGGGAGCCCCAATGGTAAACCGGTAATTCTAATGATGAAATCAGGGGTAAGTTCTAGGGTCAAACCCCTAAAACTAACTGTGGCATGTGTCTTCGAATGTGGTCTTAGGGACATCAAAAACTCTTCAGTCACCTCCTCATCATAACCCTGAATTCTGTCAAAGAAGGATATCCAGTTTTCCCTAGTGAAAAGGTCCACCACCTCAGGGTGCTCATACAATTTGCTAGAGTTTAAGGGTTCTTTTCTCATGAATCCTTCTGGCATGGTGTTGAGTTTGTGTTTTACCCAGAAAAGAGAATGCTCAGGTGGGAAAAAAGTCAATCACAAAAACAGAGGATATCTGAATTAGGTTTTTTTCTGAACCCAAGAAGGAATTTCCCGTGTGTTGTCTTACAACATCAAATGGCAATACTTACCCTGTTTTAACTGTTGTCACCCTGAATTTGATTGTCTATTTATGAAAAGAATTTTTTTTTTAACAGAACAAAGCATAAGGACACAGGTTCTTTTCTTAGCACATAGATGGATATGTAGATTCGGTTTTTTTCACACACACATAGGTTGGCCTCTACTACTGCATGTATCTTCCTTACAGGAGAAATTGAAAAATGATGAGGAGACTTCGGATGCAGAGAAAGAAAGGAACTGTTTAGACTTAGTGAAATATGCACGCAAACTTTCACTTTTTTCAATGTGCACGCTGATTTTTACTCTCGTTTTTCAATCCAATGCCGTGTTCAATTCACCACTTTGCACAAAAAAATCATGCACGGAGAAGTTTTCTCGAGCCTACCTCATTTTGAGCTTGAAATTCGACGAAAATTCCAGGTTTTCTTTATGCAGAGTTGTTCTCTGCCTTTCCTGTAGAACCCTTCCTGTAGAAGTCACCTGGCTCTTATAGAATGAGACTGTGCTTCCTGTAGAGTCCGATAGGTGAGAGCTTTTCAAAAAATAGGCAGAAATCTGGCGAATGACGACTAGTTAGTTGCTCTGGAAGTGGTAGATGCGTACTCCAGTCGAGAACGTCGTGAGTGCAGAATGAACAAAGGGTGGTGAATGTCTTAACTGAGCTGTTTTTTATCTGCGGGCATGATTCGTGGTGAGGTGATGAGGTGGCCGGACTGGACCGTTGATCCTACATCACGGCCATAATGTTTTTGCATGCCGTCTGACCGCCATCACCTCCCTTACTCCCGTTATCCGCTGCCACCACTACCAGTCCCGAATATTTCTTCTTGAATGGACATTCCACACGTGTTGGTTGCATATCTGATCAACAGTTTTGAATTTGACGGGGCTCGTTTGGATTCCACGAGGATGTGTAACTGACCGAGGGTGGCCAGTTAACTGGCCATCGATTCCATTCAATCCAAACCATTCCCATAGTCACGCAGCCTTGAAATATGATTCATGTAATTGTAGAATAGGTTTAGGCACTTACCTGTGCAGTCGCGACCGTGTTATGCACATTTTGGATTTTGGGACCCATTTCTTCATTGCTGTTGCTGCTTGCGTTCTTCATGCTCAACCTCAGACTATTGCTAATGTTTACACATTCAAACAGAGCTCCATGCATGTTTCATAGTCTATACTTTTCTGTCCCTGTCTTTGTGGTATGTTTTTCAGAGGGATCAGTTGCTACAAGAATCCTGTAGGATTTCCTGTAGCTGCTTCTCCTTCTAAAATTCAAGCTAAAATGAGTAGGGATACAACTGCTGATGAGGGTCTCGGCTGACAAGGAATCACAGATGGAGGGTATCAGGTATGGTGAGTGAAAAAAAACTGTTGTTTTGATTTGTCATTAAAATTTTGTTTGCAGCATGAAAAACATGATTTTTGTGTGTGACTGTGTAGGGACATAAAAACAAGTGTAATGGAGGTGTACAGAGATGGAAAAGGGTGAAATATGGCGAGGGATGGAGGTAGGGAGGTTCATAGGCCTCACAGATAGATTTCAAACCTTTGGGTCCTCTTCTGAGATCGATTTTGGGTTGTCTGTAGCTTCTATAGGATCCTCCTCTAGAAGATACAGAGCTTCCTGTAGGATGTGGAATTTCAGACCAAATGAGACCAGATCTTGGGAAAGGGTAACGATGATGAAGGAATGGATTGTGACGGCTGCATGCATCCTGGTCATGTCCTTTGTCTTTGACTTACGCGATTCTCCCAAAACCTGTAATGACCTTCCTGCAACCTGCAATTTATTCAACATAAATTAGGTTTATTTTTCTCTTTTCTTTTTCTTTTTTTTTTTTTTTTTTTTTTGTGTTTGAGACAACTGGGGTGCCTCCAGGAGGTTTTCACCCTCACTATCTGCCCTGGGCACCTCCAGGAGGTTTTCACCCAAGGATATTTTTTTTTTCTCATTTTTTTTCTTTTTTTCATGGTGTAGGTGGAGTGGAGACAGGGACCTGCTCCATTACCAATACTGATTTGCCAAGAGTCTTAATGAACTCCTGCTTGGAAAGGGGCTTCCTATAGATTTTCAACCTATGCCCATTGATGAGCATGGGGATGGCTTCTTCATCAATGGTCCGAATAAGGACTAAACCATTGTCATTGTATGTTTCCACTATATATGGTCCCAGCCATCTTGTCCTCAGTTTGCCCTTGAAATCCTTGTATCTTGAATCATATAGCAGTGCCCAATCTCTTGGCTGAAATTGTTTTTCTTTGAGGTGCCGGTCATGCCATATCTTTCTTTGAAGTTGGACTACCTCTAAGTGGAGAAGGGCCTGCATTCTCTGTTCATCTAATCCATTCAGTTGAAGCAATCTTTCCTGTTGTGCATGGCTGAGATCTAGGTCCAGCTGAGCTGCCAACCTCAATGTGTTATATTCAAATTCTATGGACAACAAAGCCTTCTTCTCGTAGACCAGCTCATAGGGTGTGAAACCTGTTGTAGTTTTCCAAGTAGTGTTATAGGCCCAGGTGGCCTCAACCAAGCAATCTGCCCAATCTTTTCTGCTGCTGCTCACTACCTTAGTCAAAATCCCTTCCAAAGCTTTGTTAGTAACTTCCACCTATCCATTTTCTTGCAGATGATAAGGGGTAGAATTTCTGTGCTTAATTTTGTGATGAGGGAGCAGGTCTTCAATCAGGTTAGAGGTAAACTGACTTCCTTGATCTGTGACTAATTCTCTTGGGTAGCCAAACTTGTAGAAGGTATCTTCCCTAAAAAACTCAGCTACTTTTTCTTCTGTTGCTGCTTTGATTGCCTTTGTTTCCGCCCATTTTATTAGGTAATCTGTGCACACAATGATGTAGGACTTCTGTTTTGAAGGAGGGTTGACAGGACCCACAGAGTCCATGCCCCACTTCTCAAATGGCTTGAAAGTCACCTGAGGCTACAAGGGCATCTCATCCTTTGGAGTGGGTTTCCCCATCCTTTGACACCTGTCACATTGGCTGATGTATCTCCTGACATCTTAATGAAGAGTGGGCCAATAGTATCCTGCCTGTAGAATTTTGAAGGCGGTTCTCTTTTCTGCAAAGTGGCCTCCACAGGGTCCATCATGACAGGTTAGGAGGATTTCAAAAACTTCCTCCTCCTTGACACATCGTCTCAAAATCTGATCTGGACCAAGTTTAAAAAGATTGCCCCCAATCCAAGTGAATGGGGCACTTTTCCTCATGATCTTGCTCTTCTCTTTTGAGGACAAGTATGGCGGAAACTGTGCTAAAACCAAATAATTTGCTATATCAACAAACCATGGAGAGAGTACTGAAATAGCAAACAGGTGTTCATCTGGCATTTGATCATCCACCATCCCTTCTTCACCTGCAGACAAATCTAGTCTAGACAGAAAATCAACAACAACATTTTCCTTACCTGGCTTATCGACAATGGTCAAATCAAATTGCTGCAATAAAAGTAACCATATAATGATATGAGCATTTACATTAGGTTTATTCATCAAATACCTAATTGCGGCATGATCAGTATGCACGAATGTTGGATAGCCAGTGATGTAGTGTCTGAACTTGTTTAGGGAATGGACTACAGTCAGGAGATCTTTCTCTGTTACAGTGTAGTTTAACTCTGCCTTGGACAGGTTTTTACTGACAAAATAGATGGCATATGGTAGCTTCTCTTCAACTTGTCCTAAGGCTGTTCCTATGGCTTTGTTCGAGGCATCTGTGTGAATGTGGAAAGGTAGGGCCCAGTTTGGACTTCTCAAGATTGGGGCAGTTATCAGCTTACCTTTCAAAGCATCTAGAGCCTCTTGATAGTTGTTAGTCCACATGAACTCAGCATCTTTTCCCAAAAGACCAAACAATGGAGAGGCTAGCTTACTGAAATCTTTAATGAATCTTCTATAATATTCTGCTAAGCCTAGAAAACTTCGAACATCTATTACCTTTTGAGGAGGTGGGACCCTTTGGATGATAGCAATCTTGTTGGGATCCACCTGTAAACCTTGCTGAGAAATTGTATGACCTAGCATGGTCCCTTCAGTCATTAGGAATTCACATTTATCAGGACTAAGGGACAGGTTCATCTCAGTACACTTGGCTAAAAATTTCCTCAGGTTAGTCAGAGCTTCTTGGAAATTAGAACAATAAGGGGTAAAGTCATCCATATAGATTTCCACTGAATCATGAACCAGCTCAGTGAATATACTTAGTATTGCTCTCTGGAAAGGGGCAGGAGAATTGCACAACCCAAAGGGAAGGACTCGGTAGGCAAAGGTACGCCATGGACAAGTGAAAGTGGTCTTATCTTGGTCTTCCGAACTAATTTGGATCTGATTGTACTCGCTAAACCCATCTAGGAAGGAAAAGAAATTCTTCCCTGCCAGGCCATCTAACACTTGATCTATAAAAGGCAAAGGGAAATGGTCCTTCTTGGTGGCTTTGTTAATTTCTCAATAATCTACATAGATTCTCCACTTCCCATTTTTCTTGGGCACAAGCACCAAAGGAGAAACCCACTCACTGTCAGAGATGGAGTAGATGAATCCTGCATCCATCAACTTTTGCAGTTCTTCTTTGACAATGTCCTTAAGGGATGGATTCATCCTCCTTTGAGGCTGCCTGACTGGTTTACAATCGTCTTTAATGTAAATGTGATGGGTACAGACTGAAGGGTGGACTCCTTTCATCTCCTTATAGCTCCAGGCAAAAGCATCCAAATGGTTGTTCAATAAGCTACACAGTTCTTTCTCCTGAGAGGTGGATAGGGATGAATTGATCTTCAAGGTTCTTTTAGGGCCAAATCCCACATTCTTAACTCGGAGAGAGGTCGGATCAGCCCCACAGAGATCAACTGAAGCACTGGCTTGGGTTTCTTCTACCAACTCTTCTAATGGCAGCACACTGGGGGGGTGGATTTTGAATCAAATTCTTGATAAGATCATCCTTGGTTTGAGGACCTCCCCTGGTGGCTTCCACTGTGCACAATGGGGCAGAGTAGACTTCATCCTCATCTTCCTCCTCCAACCAGAGAGGTAAGTCATGTTCTAGCAGAGGTTGGGCAAGAAGATATAGGACTAGCTGTTTGGAAATATGCCCATTCTTGATGGTCATGCTCCCAACTCGACAATTGATGTAAGCATCTGCAGTAGCTAACTAAGGCCTTCCCAAGATGAGGGGATACCCAATGAGTTTTGCCTTTGGCTGAAGGACCAAGAAGTCAGCAAGGTACTACCAGGAATCAATGGAGACCATGACATCTTCCACAATCCCCTCAAGATTCACAGTGGAGCAGTCCGCCAACTGCAGTACTGTTGAAGTCTTTCTTAGGGAACTTTGAAGGTTGAGTTTGAGCATAGTGTCCCTGGTCATTACATTAATGGTAGCCCCTAGATCAATCAAAGTGTGGGGGATTATGGTGCCATTTATGTGGACATCGACTACAGGGCTCCTAGGGTCCAGATATTTTGGATAGATTATCTGTTCCAACATCAGGTCAGACAGTTGTCCTATGACATTGATAGTTGGGGCATCTCTCTTGCGCCTGCCTGGGTGCCTAAAACACTTCTCTTTGATCAACTTATTGTAGATTGGTAGATATTTTATGGCCTGGAGAAGTGGTATTTTCACACATAACTATTTAAGTTCTCCCAGAAGTTCAGTTTCGTCTGGGTTTGGTTGCATGGTTCCAGTTAGTCTCTAGGAAAGGGTGGAATGGATTTGAGTTCACTTTCCTGTTTCTCTTCCTCATCCTTCTTAGGAGGAGGTTGGCTATCTGGGAGGACCTTCCCAGATCGTAGGTTGATCTCCTAAATCTCCACAACATAGGTAGGGCATGTGGTTTCTCCAGTATATACCTGCTAGGCCTGTCTGTTATTGGGGTTCGGGTTCGGTTGAGCAGGTATCTAGGGTTGTCTTGGAGGAGCAGGAGGTAATGGTTGTGGTTGAGCAGGTGGTGGAGGCAAAAGAGCGGGAGGAGAGTTGTATTGGGGCCTCCACCCCTGATGAGGTGCATTCCACTGAGGTTGTGGCTGAGTGTGAGAATGAAACGAGTGAGCAGCTAGTTGAATATGGTATTGAGGAGGCTAAGACCAAGTAGGGGGACCCCAAGAAGGCATGGAAGTGGCTTGATTGGGGTTGTAATAAGTCTGGGATGTCCCTTTCATTCCCTTCTGGTAAGGTCTAGGTCCGTGTGGCCTCCTTTGGTTCATGAAGTAGAGTGGTTCAGTGGCTCCTTCAGCCCCTTGGTACATAGCTTTAAATCCAGGCAAGGAAGGGCACTGATTTGTAGGATGGTCTTCTTCACAAACAAAACACACTTCTGCAGACTGCAATGGACATTCGTTCCTAGGATGCTTTCTGGTGCACCTGGGACAGAAGATGGCCAAATCCCTCTTGGCTTCCTCTTACTTATTTTTGATTCGCAAGGTATCCATTTGCATGGCAATCGTCTGTCTCATCTCGCTTTTGAAATCTTCCATCTGATTTGCAAACTCATTTTTAAGGAATGAACTAGATAAGGGGGTACTGGCTAAAAGTTGACTTCCCCTACCTCTCTTTCTAGATGCCCTAGAATGGTTTCTAAACACAGTCTTTATTTCATCATAAGGTAGCTGGTATATGTCTCCCCCGGCCAGCAAATGGAGGGTATCTAGAAGGTCTTCAGGGACTCCTCTGAGTAGAACCAACTTTAGAGATTTGGGGTCAAGTGTGCACTTGGCCCTTTTATAACTGAATTGAAACCTCTCTTCATAGTCTTATAAAGATTCATCACTCTCCATGGTCATTTGAAATATTTCTTCCTTTGTATCCTTTGACCTACAATAGTCTTGGTATTTTTTGTTAAAGGCTTGCTGCATTTGAGCCCAAGTTGTGATATTGTTTCCAGGTAGCCCCATGAACTAGCGTAGTGCTGCATCCTTGAGGGTAGAAGGAAAGAGTTTTAACTTTTTCTCGTCTTCTGCATAATTATAAGTTCGACAAAGGACAACAAACTCAAACAAGAAGGTATCAGGGTCTTCAGTAGTCAATCCATGGGAGTGAGGTAAGGTTGAGGGACTGATGTTTTTCATTTTCGTGTCCCCATTGGTCTCTCAGATGGGAAAGGCTCCTTCTACTCTCTCCCCATTTCCTCTACCATTTTTGTTTTCAGCCATGGTCTCAAGAGAAATGGTTTCTTGCTCTTCTCCTGTTATAGGATCTTCGTATATCTCAGGAGGTTCACCTATAGGTTCTTCTGGATCACTGCCACCAAAGAAGAGAGAAGGGTGACTCAGTGATGTGGTGGGGGTGTTGGGTAGGAATTTTCCTGAATTGTCTCTGTTCCTACAAGGCATGAAATGAAATCTCTTTTTTTTTTTCGTAATTTTTGTTGTCTTTTTTGGTTGTACCTACAAAAACTGAAATATATTGAACTGCAACTAATTAAAATCTATCTTGCTGAAATGAAAATGCAGAATTGAAATGAAAGTAGGAAAGGACTAATCTATTTTGCTGAAATGAAATTGCAGAATTGAAATGAAAGCAGGAAATAGCTAATCTACGCTTGCTGAAATGAAATTGCGGAATTGAAATGAAAGCAGGAAATGTCTAATCTACGCTTGTTGAAATGAAATTGCGGAATTGAAATGAAACAACTACTCTACTTTTACTGAAATAAATTACTTAGCAGAAGGTTGCAGTGAAAAATAGAAGAAAAGTAGTAATCGCAAAATACTCTGACGCTTCCCCGACAACGACGCTAAAAAGATGGTGAGCTCCAGTATTGCAGTGATGATGCTGCAACTCTTGGGACTCCCTACTTTACTTTTATCAACCTGGTAGTTCGTAACAAACTTGGAAGCGACAGTGCTATATGCACAAGTACTAGCTCTTACTGCAGGCTGTCACTTAATCAGCTGGCACAAGTTCGCTAGGAGCTTAAGCCAACTTCTATGAGTTATTAGAAGAAGCTTTTAACTATGATGGATGAAAGCTAACTCAAAAGAGGCTAGTCTACTTGCAGAAAGAAGATGAAAGCTGAAAGGAAATGCAAACCCTAGCAAACCCTAGTTTTACCGACTAACCCTACTTGTGCAAGAAAAGAGATGTAAAACTACTGAAATGGATGCCATGGACTATTGTAGAGGTAAAATACATGTGTTTAAGCTACTTCTGAAGGTAAACATGGAAAAATCATCTTTTTGTATTTTTGAGCAATTTTATGCAGAATTATTATGCATGTGTTTTAACTATTTTTGACTGTGCAGAGGTTTATTGGCGAAAGGAAATGGAGTGGGTGTTTGTAGGAGGTTGGGATGGTGAGGAGAGGACCTAAGGGGTCCCTAGCACCATTCTAGAGATTTCCACCACGCTCAGATCTCGAGAAATTGCTCACGTTATCTTCTACAGGAGGCTACAGGGGATCTACAGGAAATTCTACAGGAAGTTCTATAGGAATAGACTAAAAGTGGTTTTTAGAGGATTGATAGTGGAAAAACGGTGGGAAAGTGGAAATGAAGGATGGATAAGGATGTTAAGAGGTGTAGGACCTGGTAAATGAAGCTCAGGAGTGATGAGGATGGTTGGATTTGTTCAAGGATGAAGAAAGCAATGTTGCATAAAAATGTAGAAATTAGGGCAAGTTGGGAAAGTGTGGCGAATGAGGGGAAGAAATATTCAGTGAGGGACTGGAGCAGGTTGTATGATGGACGAAGGGTAGGTAGGAATGTATTACAGGTGCTCTGCGTACTACTCTCCAAAACTGATCCAAACAAAGACTAAAAAAACAGAGATCTATCTATTTTGACCTAATCTGCCCTTAAAAACCAGAAATATGATGAACATAAGTTTATAGACAAAAAATCATGCAATAGAGTTATGGAAACTGAGCAAGAACATATCTAAACATGGAAACACAATTGATATCAACTTTTCCGACTCAAAATCTAACACTAGCAATCGCATGGGAAGGCAAAAACAGTGTTTTTGTGGCAGCAAGTGTACCTTGGTCTCAATTCATGATCCCAAGGAGGGAGAAATGAGATCAAGGACTACTTGGTAGCATTTTTGTGGATCTTTCTATTACCAAACTATCAAATCAACCTGAAGCATGAACAACTATCCTAATCATCAAAACCAACCTAAGTGATAAAGCAAGATTTTAACCTAAATAACAGAAATTATTCTATGAATGCAAGAGAAACACATAAAAGTACACAAAGGAGGTACTGGGCACTTGGGTTGGGCCCAACCCTAAAAGCTACAGCCTCCTCAGAAAGCTCAGAGCCAGTGTAAAGCTAGATTCATCTTCATTGATCAAAAAATAATAATTACATCAAAATAACTGTCTACAAGAAGAAGCTCGAAAATGTGCTAATACAGGGCTGCACTAAAGTGCGAAAATAGACTAAAAAATGACTAAAATCCTAAGGCTTGAAGCCTTCCTACTTATGCAAATGAGGACCCCCAACAGTCCTCCTTAACTTTAGGAGCTTGGCTGCCCAAAACTGCAGTTAATCAGCCATTTCACTAGAGCTGCTCGGCTGCCCCTTGAAATCATCTTTGGTGGGTTGTATAACTCCGAGTTGATGGTAGAGAACTCGAGGAAGGGGTCATTTAGTGCAGGAGACACCCCTCCTACAAATCCTCGGCCTTGTTTCTTCATATTTGGCTACCAATCTGCTCATAAATGCCTGATCTTGGTCCAAAAATGTCCAAAAATCTGCAATAAGCACATATTAGACCTTGTGGTAAAGTGATTATTCGCATTCACACAATTAACATAAATATATTCAAAAGCATGCATAAAACTATGGAGAATGGTGGATTAAATAAGAATAATAGGCAAAATGAGCCCATATAGTTACCCATTTCCGGGGCTCATCAAATATTCCAATCAATTTTGATGACGAAAATATACCACTATTTGAAGAAGAAGAGCATCATGATAAGACAACTACAAACCAAGAAGAAAAAGAAGGACCAAGTGAGCCTATTCAACCCATGATCATACTCGAAATAAGAAAGAGGCCAAACTGTTTAAAATCTACTCTTGAAGATGTCTAAGGACATGGAGGTACTAAAGGAACTTTTAGAGAAACAAAAAGACCAAAGAGATATTTAGGATATGCAACATATATGAAAATTTTGATAGAAGTTGAACCAACTACATTGGAAGAAGTTGTTCATCAAGAATAATGGAAGAAGGTGATGCAAGGATAATATCAATCCATCATGAGGAATGGAATCCTGGAAATCTTTCCTAGGCCAAGTGACAAATCAGTTGTCACCTCAAAATGGATTTACAAAATCAAACATGGTGTTAATGGAAGTATAGAAAAAATACAAATCTAGCTTCGTTGCAAGGGGTTTCTCTCAAAAGGAAGGTATAAACTATGAATAAACCTTTGCACCTACTACAATATATACTACTATAATATATTTGATTTCACCAGCTACTACAATGGGATGGAATATCCATCAAATGGACGTAAAAACAAAATTTCTGAATGGAACCATTGATGAAGAAGTATACACTGAACAAACGGAATACTTTGAAATAAATAGCAAGGACACACATGTTTGCAAACTTAAGAAAGCCCTGTATGGCTTGAAGCAAGCTCTTAGGGCATGGTATGCAAGGATGGATGCATATCCCTTAAGAATTGGGTTCATGAAAATTTCTGCAAATACAAACCTCTACATCAAGGTGGTGAACAATGAACTAGTCATTATACTACTATATGTGGATGATTTACTTATTACAACCATGGAGCGAAGAATACAAGAATGCAAGAAAATGCTTACAGCTGAATTCGAAATGAAATATTTGGAACATATGCATCATTAATTGGGTTTGGAAATCTGGAAGAAACTTGGAGAGATATATCTGGGTCAAGGTAAATACATAATTGAGATATTGCAAAGATTCAATATGATGGATTCCAAGCCTATGACTACTCCCATGATCACTAATCTCAAGAAGTTGAGAAGCTCCGACTCTAGTCTCGTCGATCATATTAGCTATCGTAAGTTTGTGGGTTCTCTGATGTACCTGGTAAATATGAGACTTGATATATGTTTTTTCGTAAATGTTCTTAGTCAATTTCAGTTGGAGCCTCATCATGAGCATTAGATAGTTTCCAAGCATATCTTGAGATATACATGGCACAATACATCACTGCCTAAAGTATGATAGTAAGGAAGTTAAGTTAACAGGTTTTATACATTCAGATTGGGGTGGTAGTGAGACTGACGGAAGAAGCACTTCAGGTGGATGTTTTAGTTTGGGATCTGCAATGATTTCATGGATGAGTAGAAAACAAGACATTGTTGCATTAAGTAGTGCTGAAGCAGAATATCTTGTTGCATGTGAACTAGGAAAAGAATTTGTTTGCTTAAGAAAACTCTTGTCATATTTGTTTGGAAAGCCTCTAGATCCTATAGTGATAAATTTTGATAATCAAAGTAACATCAAGATGTCTGAAGACCTTGTATTTCATGCAAGGACGAAACATATCAATAATAAGTACCACTACATTAGGAGCTTGGTACAAGATGGGGTCGTGAAGCTACAGTATATTCCGACAGATAAACAGGTAGCTTATGTGCTGACAAAGTCTCTTCCAAATAAGAAGTTTGAGTATTTTAGAAGCATGCTTGGGTTAGTTGATATTATAGATTTGATTGATAGGGAGAGATGAAGCATCTAATGGTGGATGCTTGGGAGGACATCTAGTCGGCCTATGTGTTGATGTCTAGATCCCGAAGAGGGAGGGTGGCATTGGTCTTGGAGCTCTGACCTTGGATACGCACCTAGATCCCTGGGTTGATGGTTAGCAAGTAAGCCTGATGGTACCTAGACTGGTTGAAAGCTTTAGTCCATCTTAGTCCCACCCAGATAGATTACCTTGGTCAGGAATCTAGTCCGTAGCACTGAATATGCTAGAACTCTTCATATTTCATTTCATTTTGAAATCTTCCATGTACTCTTATATATGTAATTATGAATACCTCCCTAGTTAAAAGGGAGTGTTGAAGAACGTAAGTAGCTTTTGTCTTTATAATTGTACTTGTCAAAAAGAAAATTTATTATTAAAGAAAATGATTTATTAAAGCATGGGTTTCATGCTTGGGTTAAATTTTTCTAGGTCAACGCCTCCATTGAAGGTTTTTAGGTTTTGTCTTAAGTCATTATCATTTTTATTAGACCCTTCTTGGGCTTTGGTATCATGTAAAAATAATTATTTTAGAGTCAAAAAGGTAATTTTCGACCTCCAAACCAAGTCGACCCTATCCCCAAGAAGTCAACCTACATAAGGGAAATTTGACCCAACAGAAAGGATATATAAGGAGAGGCAATTCGATCTATTTGACACAATCACTCAACAAGTTCTATCTTCAAGCAAGAGAAGCAGAAAAAAAGTGTGAAGTAGCTAGAAGATGACGAAGTTGCTGGGAAGTCCTAAATGCAAGTTTATGAGCTATCTATCTCTCACATGTGCGAATTTTCTGGGTAGTTGTTGGGGCCGAAAATCTGTATTTACTGTAGGTCTGAAATTCTGTTGTTGGGGTTAATGTTGGGGGGCCGAAATTCTCAACTGAAGCTGCTACTGGGGAGTTGTCACTTGCAATATTTTGTGGAGATCATTTGTTGCAGGGAAGGGCTAACTTGGTGGTTGGAGGAGGTCTTTGTCTAGGTCTAATAAGTCTGGAATTGTCTCATCTTGAATTGAATCTACTAAAGGAAGAGTTCTTGACTGGGTTTTCCCCTTACAGGGGTTTTTCCCTAGTTGTCCGCCTATATTTTATGTCTCTTGTTCTTGCGATCTTCATAAACATATAATTTGGTAATTTCTTGATGAAAGATAAACTAATTAAGAAGTAAAAGAGGTAAACATAATTCACAAGTAATTATCAAGAAAAAGGAATCAAACCCTAAACCCTACTAGTATTGATTTCTCAACATCCCTGTCTCAAAGGTTTTCGTGATACACTTTAAGTGATTTGAAAGTTATATGTCACTCATAGTGATTCCACTTCCCCTCTACATACGAGTTCTGGCCTTAGTGCTTCACTAGGACAAGAGGTTTCTCAACCCACCATCTTGATTCCCCCTCCTAATGTCGATATGACAAATAGTTTAGCCCCTATCCTCTACCTGTCATCATCCATGGGATCGATATATTCAGACTCTTCAAAAATGGATCCAGTACAATAAAAAATCCCTGGGCACCCAAAATCCTAAAGCTTGACAACTGTAACCTGGACTTTCCCAAAATTTCTACCAAATTTTATCAAAATCATTCCAAAATGTTCACTGTTTCCAAGGCAAAATTGTGACCGCATTAAACTATGACCTTACTCTATGTGATCTCTCCAACGCATTTCCCCTTTCATTAGAACACAATGCATGGCATCTACTCTAGTAGCCACCACGACTATAATGGGTGTTGCAAGGCTCACAACATAGGGGCAAGCTATAACCAAGTCAAATATCCCAAATTGAAAAGCAAGAGTCAAACTCATCTATGGAAAAAGGGATCCAAGATTTAGGTTATTAGCCAATCATGCCTACTACAAACTCTTCTAACCAGGTGGTGAAGGAAAGCACAATAATCTACAAAACAAGGAACAAAGGTAAATGTAATTGATTTCAGAAACATAATTCTATATGAGATGGGTTCAACTTGCCAATACTTTTTACTTTTAGCCAATCATGCCTGCTACCAACCATTCTAACCAGGTGGTGAAGGAGAGCACAATAACCTACAAAATGGGGAACAAAGGTAAATGTAATTGATTTTAGAAACAATATTCTATATGAGTTGTGTTCAACCTGCCAATACTTTTTACTTTTTGGTGGAATTGTAAAACTACCAAAAAATTATATTGAATGTTTGTCAAATAATTTTTTAATTTAAATTTCTATATTATGGTTATAAATGATAAATTTCATTCGAGGATTAGAATTGAATTTTTTTATAAATGAAAGATATTGAGATAACAAATATAATTAAGTATATAATCATAAAATTACATGTAAATTAACAAAGATGTTGGATAGTTGGCATTATTTGGATGGCCAGTGGCCTAGTGAAGGCATTTGCAAGTGTGTTGGCATTGATGTCAACAGTCATGCTGGGAAGATGTTGGGCAGTTGGCATTGCCTAACTATTGGCAGGAGCAATGCCTAACTGTTGGCAGGAGTGTTGGCATTGATGTCAACTAGACTAGCTTGGATGCTTGTTGCAACAGATGTTGGCAGTGATGGCCCAGGAGGAATCTCATGGTAGCTGCAAGCTTCATGTAGAGAATCATCATAGTAGCAGGCTTATTGGAGAAGCCATAAAATGATGATTACAGTGATGGACCAGGAGGAAGTCCATGGTAGTTGCAGGCTTCATGAAGAGGATCATCATGTTGGTTGTGAGTTCCAATGTCCGAAGAGTCAAGGAGTAGAAAAGTGGCAGAGATTTTGGAGCCATATTAGAGATAGCATATGGATTCAAAGCCTACATTGGACCCTCTCCATTGGAAATTTCTCTAGAAGAGTTTTCCAATGATATGTGGAAGTCTAGAATGGATTCCTAGTTCAAAAGTTATGGCCTACTGAAGTTCAGAGATTTGAATCCTTAGGCAGGAAGGAATATCGACATATCAGAGATTGGCGATCCAGCATATCGGAGATTGACACATTGGTTATCGGCAATTGGAGATCAGCACATTGGTGTATCGGTAATCAGAGATTGACACATTGGTGTATCAGCATATTGAAGGTCCAACGACATTAGGCATATTGGCGATCGCACATTGGAGCATCAGGCATATCAATAATTGAAGAATTGGGACTTCTTCGTGTGAACCCTTTAGAAAGTTGCGACATGGGTGAAGCGTCAATAGCGTTAAAATCTCTCGGAGACATTGATAAAGAATTAACAAAGTATTTCATCACAAAACCAAAGGTTGACGGGCCCTTTTCTCTCTCCTTTAGTAAGACACGTGGTGGCATATGATTGGCTCTGATAAGGACACATGGCAGCATGTGATTGGCTCCGAGAAGGACACATGGCAATGTGTGATTGGCTCCTATAAGGACACATGGTAGCATGTGAATGGATCTAATAAGGTATAGCAGCAGCTAATGTTAGCATGACATGTCAGTATGGCAGGACACATGGCAGGCTTATTCAACCATATTGGATGGTCTAATGGGCCATAAATGGGTGAAACATGTCACCTTTAAGGAGTCGCCACATGGCAGTGATGATGTCATATCGGAAGTTGGTGATTGAATGTTTGAGGATATTAAAACTTTATAACAATGGTTATTGAAAAAGTTTCGATAAGGGGGCTCCGATGTGTTGGCACTTAGTCAAGGAAACTAATAGAGCCAAGGGAATAGAGCGAGGCTTAGCACCTAAGTGTTGTGGAGCATATCGAAGGTTAGAAATTTCAGAACTCTCCTTTAAAATAATTTTGGAGAAAGTTATGATATGTGAAGCTTCTGATGTTATTGGCGCTTGGTCATGAAGCCCAGAAAACCAAGGGCACAGATCAATAACACGAGGAGAAAGGCCCCTGGGATGATGCTAAAGGACTTAGCACCTAAGTTCTAGACCAACGGTCACAAAGAACGATCCTATGGTGGAGATGTGATAAGGAGCTAAGCAAAAGGGGTTAAAGGCCAATCAGAATATTGTAATATCGTAACATATTCGTAATATTGTTACGAGATGTTTGGGCTCCGAAATTGTGATATGGTGTAAAAGCTCTGATATAGCAGCATAGAGGAGTATTGGAGGTTGGATGAGTAAAGAGTAAATGAACGTAGAGGAGTTGGTCACTGGAATAAATGGCGACTGTCAAAAATCAATGGAAAACTCTGAGAGAAGGCAATGAGGACAACGATCCATAGAAAAGGCCATGCCTAAGTATGGGGGGAAGCTAGAGGATAGGTAGTAGAGTCTACCTTGAGTAGAGAGCCTCAGTGACAGTAGAGATGCACACAAAGAGGAATGTGCCTAGTTGGTGTTTGCAGGTGGATTGATAATTCATTCTCAGTATGGAGAAATTGTCAATTGCCCATTCTCATGGTTAATGCAGAGGCAGTGACCAAGACATATCCAACAACAACATGGAAGAGCCATGTCAAGCTACAGTGTGCAGCGTGAACAAAGAACTGAGCGACAACATCGATCTGGGGGTAGACCCAGGAGCTCAGATGAGCAAGGTGGGTGGAAGAAGCATAGTTGCTAGAGAGCTAAGACAAAAGCTCTGAGTGTGCGCATTGTTGTGTAAGGCTGAGTGAGATTTTGTTCTGCAGAGTGATGCCAAGAGTGTGTATGTAGAGGTAAGAGACCCCGAGAGCTACACTGTTGTGAGTAAAGGCAGAAATAGCCTATGCGCTCTGTGTTAAAGGCGGTAGTACCTTTGCTGTGTCAGCAAGGCTGAGATTTGAGCCTGTGCTGTATAAGAAAGGCCGAAAGTGCTTGTGCTGCGAGAAAGACTAAAAGTGCATGTGCAAAGAAAGGAGGCTGAGAGCTGTGTGTGCATTGTGGAGAGCAAGAGGTCGAGAGATGACTGTATTCCAATGAGGAGCAGAGAACAGAGAGTTTCATGGACTGTGATGAGTGACTAATGTTGAGCAAATCACTGTGTTGCTACAGAATGAGTAAAGCAAGCAGAGGTGCAAAGAGTGTTGCATGGGTCGAAGGCTGTGAAGAGAACAGAGCTAACATTAGAAATAGTGGCTACTAAATTACATAGAACATTTAGTTCCTATTTGAGTGTGGGTTGGTGCCTGCATACAGAAAGTTGGTGCTTCCATCTCTACTGGGTGCTTGAGAAGGCTTGGGGGTTGGTACCTCTTGCAAGTTGACTTGCAAAAATCCAAGAAGTTGCAAGTTGGTGCTTGCAATAAATCCGCGAGGTTGGTGCCTCACATGGTGCTTTTGGTAAGCTAGATAAGTGTCTATAAAAAGAGGGAGTTGGTGCTTCCTGCTAGTCAGTGCTAGCAAACAATCAAAGAGAGTTGGTGTTTCCTGTGAGTGGGTGCTCATAAAACAGATTGATGTAATAACAACAAGCTTTGGTGGTTTTTTCCCGAAAGGGTTTCCAAGTAAAACCTTGTGTCTCATGTGTGTGATGCTCATGGTGTGTGCTTGATTGTTGATTTACTTTATGTCTCATGTGTATGATACTCATGGTGTGTGCTTGATTGTTGATTTCATATTACTACTCGTTATATGAATGGTTGCCAATTTTGAATTAGAAAAGTAATTTGGCATAAAAAGTTAAAATTAACCTTAATATTGATTCATCCCCCTCTCAGTATTATCATTGTTTCCAACAAGGTAAATGTAATTGATTTCAGAAACAAAATTCTATATGAGTTGTATTCACCACACTTCTTACTTTTGGTGGAATTAAACTACCAAAAATATATATTGAATGTTTGTCAAATAATTTTTTAATTTAAATTTCTATATTATGGTTATAAATGATTAATACCATTTGAGGATTAGAAGTGAAAAATGTTATAAATGAAAGATATTGAGATAACAAATATAATTAAGTATACAACTATAAAATTACATGTAAATTTTTTTTTTTTTTTTTAATTTAAATTTCTATATTATGATTATAAATGATAAATTTCATTACATGATTATAAGTGAAAAATGTTATTGGTGAAAGATATTGAGATAAAACATATAATTAATTATAAAATTATATGTAAATTAACAAATTAAATGTTTGTAAAATAATATTTTAATTTAAATTTCTATATTATATTATGGTTATAAATGATAAATTTCAGAAGTGAAAAATGTTGTAAGTGAAAAATATTGAAATAACAAGTATAATTAAGTATACAATATAACTAGTCCACAGTGTTTTGGATTGATGGTAAATGAGTGTATTGTTAAGGCACTCTTTGCTATAGGTCATTGGTTCAAATCTCCCATGACAATAAAATGAATGGTTATGTTACAACCATGAAGACATCCAAATATATCAACCAAACCACATAATGTAATATTGTTGTGAAAATTAATGGTTGTGTTACAACCATGAAGACATCCAAGTATCTCAACCAAGCCACATTATGTAATATTGTTGTGAAAATTTTGCTCATATTGAGACTAAGAAATTTGCAATTTTCTCCGTAAACTTCTGCACGGGTGGTTTAACCATTTGAATTGCTTCAACACACTAAACTTGTGTAGCTCTTATTTTAAGTACTCCATTTTCATCTGTTGTTCCACCAATGACTTGATCACCTATTCTCTTAGTAACAGGCCTAGCTTCACCTCTTCTCATACTTTTATTGACATGACTTCGTCCCCAAACAACCAAACCATCTATAGGGACTTTCTCACCTGGTAAAATCTTAATGATATCATTGCGTTGGATACGCTGACAGATAATCGTGCGTTCAAATAAAAAATTATAATAGTTTTCCAGAGTCAATAAAGTAGCAGTACCTGGTGACAAATTCATCGAGCTTAATAATTTCAGATGTTTTCTAAACATTATAACAACATGATAAGTTTTTTTTGTGTTTCGTTGGAATCTAAAAAAAGATTTATCAAATTTTGATGTTTGTTTTTTAAAATCAATTTTTAAATTTTATATACGGATTCAACATCCTAAAAAATATGTGAGACACTTGGATTGTGAAGAGTTTTTAACTCAAATTTGTTATTTTAACAAATCTCTACCAGTTTCTAGACAAATTAAATTAGAAATATGTCCAAAAAAACCTCCAAAATGTATGAGAGACTACAACCTTATTATATTTATAGAAAAAAAGTAGTTGTTTACAAAATGATTGATTACACTTAAAAAACTCTATCTTCATTAAGATTGATTGACTTTAAACAATTCAGCACGCTGTAAAACTGTTGAAGAAACTAATTCCAACCACCCTTTAGGTATCAATCCAAGAGCCACAGCCTGTTGAAAAAACTAATTCCAACCACCAGTTAGATATCAATCCAAGAGTCAGAGTCTATTTGAGCTTAATCCAGTTCAATTAAATTTAATTGAAAATTTCACTGGAATCTTTAATTACTGTTATCTCTTATGTAATCTTATTTAACAAACGATTGAGTAATGTGAATATTGAAACTTCTCCTCCACTTATTTCATTCCATAACATGGTATCAAAACCTGATCTGCATAAGACTCCTTGAGAGTGGTGCAGCAGAAAACGCGCGACCTAACTGACCACACCCAAAAATAAGGAGTACAGACGGAGAGCACATACTGCATGTATTCGAGTATATTTCTTGTTGTGTGAAGATTGCGGGAGCAAGAACCAACGTGAGAAGTAAGTTGAATGTAGTTCATTGAAAAGTAAGTTGCGTGAAAGCTTCAAAAGCGACTCCAAAACCTATTCCCACTCCAACGAAGAACGCAGCGACTCCTAAGTCATCCAAGAAGACCCCAACGACAGCAATAATCCGCCTCTTTCTATAGTATGAGGATTATTTGAGAGAGTCACCAATCAGCGGAATTAAAAAAAAAACCAGAGGAGATCATCTCATCCCTGCAGAGAAAAAGATGCAATGAAGATGAGTAACTGGAGAAACTGGGAAATTTTCCAACTCAAAGTAGTAGTCCGTGCCGACAAGTGTAACGGTAGCGCAAATTTAAAAAAGAAATTATCCTCAACGCCTCCAACCTTCTAGTCTTGGGAACACAAACCTCACTGGAGCATGAGCCACGAAATTCGATTAGGGGTTCCAGTAACAAAGGGCACACCAAGCCGAGGGAGCAAGACGAAGGAAAAGTCAACAAGACCTTTGTATGGTGTATTCAGAGCGTACGATGTTTTCATAAGGCAAGAATGTTTCATTTCTTATGAGACCTTATCATACACGTAGTTTAAAAAATGGAGTAAATTGGTCTATAAAATAATAAATTTTTCGGTAAAATTTTGATAAAATTTAAAATTGTTTTTAGAAATCCCAGTATATATATCAAATTCTTTTCGATAAGATTTTGATAAAATTTAAAATTATTTTTAAAAATCTCAGTATATATATCAAACTACAAAAATTTGAATGTTTTTGAAATTTTTCATGGGGTAAACAAGATTCAAGCATTCTTACCATCCAATTTTTTAGAAATTTTTTTTTCCAATTTTAATCTCCCAACTAATTTATTATTTGGTCCCATAGACAACTCCCTTATAACATGCCCTCCTGAGATATTTGTGAAGTGCGTGAGTTCTTTACAAGTCAGAAAAAGGAAAATAGCTTTTTTTAGGACCTATATAATATTTGAATGAGAAATGTGGTGGTATTATTTTTAATAGGGTTATGTTAAAAAGGGTGGGGTCCTTTATCATATTCGTTTTTGTTGGGGGTATTGTTGAAATTATAGGGGGGTGTTGTTGAAATTTGTTCTTGGCTTTTCAAATTTTTTTTTACAAAGGAAAAGTAATTTTTGAAGGGTAATGTTTATTATTATTATTATTTTTTTTTAAATTTATTTGAGAGTGTATTTGAGTGGTAAAGGTGAATCTATTAGGGATCCTTGAGCCAATATTATTGCATGCCGTCACTGTGACTCATAGTCACAACCATCATTGTCATAGCGAAAGTTGAGAGCAAAGAAGTCACTATGTTTGCAGTTAGATTTGTTTGTTGAGCCACAATCAGTCAACACTCAACAAATGGCAAAAACCAAGAGGTTGAGAAGGTCAAAGCAACACCTAGAGCTCTTTGAGATCTATTTGAAATATTTGGAAGTGAAAAGACAAAAGAATTTCTTCGCATTGAAATGCATAAAAGAATGTGTAGATGACAACATTCTTCTCTTCATTGCAGATGCAAAGCCAACCAAGGAGGCTTCGTGTACCCTTGAGAGGAATTTTGGTATAATGGGGAGTATTCAAGTTGAAGATAATGGTGGATCTATAGTAGCAGATCTACAAATACTGTGAAGAATTTGCAGAATAAGCAGAGAGAGCACAAAGATATTGTTATCACTCAGGTTGTTCCCCAAAGTTGTAAGAAAGGGAATACGACCAAGGTAACCACAGACCAATCTTTTAGATACAGATTCTAGCCAATCTGCATCCAGAGAGGGCTCTCTCTTTATAATTTAGCTTTTTTTGAGATATATTAGGCTAGCTATGAAGTGCAAGGATTTTGTTTTGAGTTTGGTTGGAAGGATGGGGATTCAATAGAACAGTGAGGTAAAACTGAAAAGTTTCAATCCATTGGGCAAGATGGGGTCAAAGAAAGATAGCTTCCTGGATTTGGTTTCTAAACAGAGGATGGTATCACAGAGCAAGGTACTTAGATATGGAACAATTTAAAGGCTAAAATCAAATGGAATGGAATCAAAGGGGTGAAGGGCAGTTAAGAATCCTTCATCATATTTGATAGAGGGAAAATGGCTGAATACTGTCAAGGAGCAATTAAGGATTCCTTAGCAAATATTCAAGGTGAAAGAATCAGGGGAAACATGAGCAATTAAGAATTCACTGTTTATGCTGATTCTGAAGAAAACATAAAAAATAACAAAGATTGAAGACAGAGTGCAGTTAAGCAAATTCTAAATTATTCTTTTTCTTTACTATTGAGATCATGAAACATAGGTGATATAGTAAGCATATAAACTGAAAGCATGAGTTAGAAGGGACTTATTGATCCATAAGATGATTCAAGAATTCTGTAACATGGTCCTCAGCGACAATTCATCATTCAGTAAGCCAGACAAAAATGGTTCCAACAACCTTTTATTCTGAAAAACTTCAGTATTACAGTCAGAAACTATGAACATCCACCAACCAACAACCAACCCCAAATACTTCCTCTCGGGGGTATTTATACAAAAAAATCAAAATATCTTACATAATATCTGATAGAAATAATATTTGGGGATCATTAATGCGTTTTACAAAGATAGAGACAGATAGTCTCGAAAACAGGGGAACAATAAATTGATGCAATAAATTGACGTTGTGCTGGCCGTTCCATCTTTATGAGATGCACTGGAGGTAGGTGCTGTAAGTCGGTTCATGGCTGTCTTCTACAGATACTCTGTGCTGGTTATTTTGCCTTAGCCGGACTTTCTTTGACCCTGATGTGATGCGCTTTGACCCGCATGACTTTGATTCATTTCTGTTCTCCGCATTATAGTAGATGGTCCAAAATTTTCAATTGACAAAGATACCAAAGATAAGATTATAGAATTTCTAACATACTTTGCCACCACTCCGGTCCTGGTAAATTATGTCTCTGAAGCTTCCTTAAAGTTTTGTCAGTCTCTGTGTATATGAAGAAATTAGGTGGGATAGTGAACAGATGCTTCACCTCGTGCTCTATGTAGAATAAATTTTCCAGGCTATTGTAGAGGGCTTGACCAGATGGAAGTGCCTTCTCTCCTAAAGTACTTGATGATATATTAACTTGATAAACAACATATGTATCCAATTTAAGTACATAGTCTTTGTGTTTCATCAGACGATCATTACTTCCCAAAGGACTTGGCAAACCTTTTTGTTGCAAGACTGTAAACCTTTCTGTGAAAGAATTAATCCCTACTTGCATGTCCTGGCATCTTCTGTCCAAATTTTGCATTAGAGTTCTCATGGTTATAACTCTCTTGATGTCTAGAATGGTGTCTGTTCTGTCTCTGATTTCTAGTGCTTCTAGTTCTTAGCTGGTCTTGGTATTCAAAAAATGTATCAGCCTGTTAGCTTGCTCAGGCATCTGTCCCAATAAGGCTCTTGTTTTTTGAATCTCCACTTGGGCCACTCTTATCAAGTCAATCTGCTCATAAATGGTTTGGATAGACCTCCACACATCACTAAGGGATTGAGTGATGTTGGTCCATAAAACTCCCCTGATTTCTGCTAGAGGTTTATTCAAAGAGAGATCCTTTTCTAATGCCCTTACCTTGTTCTCCAATGTTTTAATCTCCCTTGTTTTCTCTGCCACATTCATCTTGGATTTATCATAACTCTGCTCAACTTTTGCCAATTTTTCTTTTACCTGCTTCAGCTCTGACACTTGGAGTTTCAATTCCTCCATGGCTTTTATTAGCTATTCTGTACTCATAGCAGTACTGCTACCTGGTGCTGTTGCTGAGGTACCTGTGATGATTTCTGCTGTTGATGCCGGGACAGAGGGAGGCAATGCTGCTATAAGTGTGGAGGGTGCAATAGTGACTGTTGGAGCTACTTGAGGTGGCTGGGAGGTCGACTCTCCCTGCTTTTCTTGTAGAGCTTTCTAGAATGCCTGCTCTATCTCACTTAATCTCTGATTCAGTCTCATGAGCAGGTCCATCATGTCCTCCTCAACTTTCTGTTGCACAATTTCTGCAATTTGTGGATGCATAGAAGGAGGTAGTTTCAACTGTTTTCTGAGGGCAACAATGTCCTCTTCCTTCTTCTTCATCAGTGCCTTTATGCCTTTAGCATCTTTGGGCTCATGTCCTAGTTCAATGATAATTTCTTCCAAGGATTTGATCCTGTTGTCCTTTGCTAGAGAAGAAGCTTTCTCCAAATCTAACTGAGTAGAAGTATTATTCAAGGAGTTCAGCTAGTGTGTAGTATACCATCTCTCCAGACTGTTTATGCAGCTCAATCTGGTCTATTGGATGAATATCCTTGGCCAAGACCTCCAGATTTGTCCTGATGTAATCAGCTGCTGATTGCGGTTGCTGCACCTTGGGCTTGAAATAGCTCATCATCATTTTTCCCTCCTTAATGTCATAGGCAAACATCAATCTTTGCTGTTTTGTGGGGGGCATCTTAAGATATTGATTGTAAATCTGCAGCCTTAGTGGATCATTTCTAGCCTTTATCTCAGTGAGTGTTCTTTTGATGTCAGAGGTCTGCTTGCCTGGTGGCCTGGTAGATGACACTTCAACACTATGCTACCTTTCTAGCTCTTGCCTGTGTGAGCTAGTTGATGTCTCTATTACTGGGGAAGTCTGCTGGCTGGTTACCCTCTCACCTCTTAGACTGTCAGTGGTTTCCTCAATAATTTCATCTTCTAACAGAGGATCTAACCTTTGCCTTTTTGCACCTGGTTGCTCAGTAGGGCCACTGATAGTTGTGGCTTCTTCCCTATCTCTTTTCTTGCATTTTTCCTCATTTAGAGGAGTCTGTAATGCAAGAATCTCTGCAGCTTTGGTTTGGACCGAAGGAATTTTCCCTTGCTGATCAATCATTATTTGCTGCTCCATGTCTGCCACTTCCTTTCCCTTAGAAGACCCTGAAACTGGTGCGCTGGTTTCTTATACCGGCTGCTGTGAAGTTCCAAGAGAGAATGTACCCACTCTGGTTTGCTAAGGCAGCTTGAAAGACACCTGTCCAAAAGAGTCCAGGTCAAGAGTCTTTTCAAGATCTTTCATAGCTCTTTCCATCTTTTCTTGTTCAGTAATTTCTTCTATTAATGTACCCTCCATCCACTCATCCTAATTAGCAAACTGTTCAATTACAAGGATCCTATGATGTATATAATCTAACAGCTTGTTTCTTACTTTTCTATCACCTATAAAGCTATTTTGGTCATATGGCACCCACCAAAAACTTTTCTTTAATTTAAGGTCTTCCCCTAACATCTTATTAGCATCTTCCAATGCCTCCTTCTTGTTAATGATAAAAGGGCCTAACTGGTTTCTTATTCTCAGTTGAGCCTTTTTCTTTACATTGGAAAAGTGGGTTAAATATGCATTGATAAGCTGCCTGAAATACTCTAGTGCAAATAGCCTCATGGGCACATATTTGGGCAACTTGTAAGAGCATAGTTCACAACCATATATTCTGATTTCGGTGTGATTCTGGTAGAGGTACCAGTCACCTATTTTGTATTGTTTGAACAACTGTAAATTTTTTCTCATATCACCAGAAGTTCTAGGAGGAGGAGCTCCTATCAATAGACTGGAGGCTGGATGTATACATAAGTCAATGAATTCACAGTAGGTATAAGGGGATTCATAAACACTGTGGAAGACTGAGGTCCAAAAGATCACAAACCTCCTCTCTCCTTTTGAATCCAATTTCCTGATGGGAAATGAAAAGCAGTCTGGTTGATAATATAGCAGATGTGGTATATGAATGAGGTATACTTGAAGACTCATTCTCTGTCCAGATTTATGAATTGCTCATTGATTTTATTGGCAATGAAAGAGGCATAATCATATTTGACAGCAGGGAGCTGTCATGGAGTAAATATTGACAACATAACTAAGATGGTCTCACCAACAAATTCACTGGTTTTGAATCCCAAGATAAAGGATATCATGTCAAGAATAAGCCTGCATGTTTCAGTGAACCAGGAATGCACATAGGGAGGTGGGCCTTGGGGCTGGAAATCTAGTTTCATGAATAATTGAGCAATCTGGGTTATTTCTGAACTAGATTGAGAGCCTTGCTCAAGCAAAAGTCCCATGGAAAGAGGAGCAAGGGGCTGAGTTGGATGGAAGTGTAACATCTCATTGATAGATTCAGCAGTTATGTAAAAGAGAACAGTCTGGGATGGGGTCAAAACTGATTTACTGATAAGGTCATAGTTGGCACAGCATTGGTGAATAATATCTGAGAACACATTGACTGAGGGAAGTTAATACCTAGGGAGATTAGATTTCCATATTCCATAGATATCAGAGTTGCTCAGATGACTATTCCTAATTCGACAAAATGCCTGGAGATGGTTCATATCACCAGATAACTCTTTTATTTGAAAATATCTGTCAGCCAAGGGTAACCAAGGGTAGCCATGCTTGTTTTTTTGTGTTTCCAACTGGGGGTCGGGTTTCTGTGGAAAAATGGGAAACAAAGCAGTTCTAGGTGTGTTTGTATGACAACTGTGGACTGTTTTCAGCTTGAGTTTGGCTCTTTTAGGTGGAATTCACAGAGGAAAAAAATGAAATTACCGGTTCGGGAAGCGAATTGGGGTAAATACCTGTTTTTTAGAGGCGAACAATACAATTGCAGGTTGACCGACGAGCTACGAGGCAGGATGCTGGACTTTGTTTAGCCGAGTGGCAAACTGTATGCTCGAGCAATGAACTGGACGTAATTTGCATGAAAGTAGTTTGCAGAGAGAAATGGGCGAAAATGACATTTCCTTGACTATTTAACCAAATTTGGCTTTCGCGGGGCTTTTTGGCGCTTTTTGGTTGGATGACATCATCGTGACGAGATATTTTGTTGCATAGCAGAGGGTTCTGGATGATGACGTGGTGGTGACGTCAGCTGTGGGCGGTAAGTGGTTTGGGCCTGCATCGCTTATCGGCTCAAGCGGTTTCGGGCGGGGAAGCAGCGAGCATGGCGGGTGGTCGACACGTGTCCCCGGTACGGCGGTAATACCACCCTTTCCCCGAGCGTTAAAGGTCGAATGGAAGGGGGGGGGGGGCGCAATATAAGCGTGGACCATTGGATGAGCGGGCCTGGATCTGATGATTGACGGGCGTCGGGGATGGCAGCGGATTATGAAGCGAGGGCCCATCAAATTAACGTTAAGTTAATGATATCGGGTGCAGTTTGATTGGTTGCGGGGTGATTAGGCTGTTAATTAACCGAATGTTAATTAACTTTTAAAATTGCGCACGGGGAGGGTTGTTTAATAAGTTCCAAGTGAACTTATAAATTTCCAATTTTAAACAGATATATGGTTTATATTTAAACTGGGGCGGGGAATATTAATACATGGGGGTTATATATATATATATATATATATATATATAGATAATACGGGGATTGGGAAGAATTACAAGGGATTTAATATAATAACTGTTAATTTGTTAATATGGAACTTTTTGAAGGTAAATGTGCGCTAAGCATAATGTTGCAAAACTTAGGCAAAAGGGAATGAAAAGGGTTTTACACAAGAAATGTGGCTTTGTGCCTAAGTAAAATGTGGTTTTATTTAGGCCTTTTATGCAATGAGATGAAGTGTTTTAAGGATATTTAAGAAGATCTCAATACCTTTGAGGGGAATGTTAGTAAGTGATTTGGAGAAAGGATGGAGGGGAGTTAGTCATGCCTCACTTGATTTGTAACCAAACAGTTTCCATGGTACTTATGATAACAGTAAGACGAACATCTTTGAGAGACAAAATTAATCATAAGCATGCTTCTGCAACACCAAAACTGCCTACCCAGCCTACTGTACCTAACATTTTTTCTTCTTTTTCTTTGGGTGCATTTGGACTAGCAAACCCTCAAAAATTTTCTTTTTTCTACATGATAAGCATGTCTAAATCAACACTTATAACTTCCAAGGGCTCAGATTTAGCTGTTGATATCCTTTGCTTCTCTACCTATCTACTTATCTGCCAGGTTTAAACAGTTTGGATAGAGTTTTATTCTCTATTTCTAAAACAGGAAATTGAAACATGAACTGGCCAAGATTAAGTTGTTTGGCCATTCATCAACTGCAGCATGAAGTTCATCAAACTGCATATGAAACTTTATTTACAGAACATGAAATAGTAGTGGCATTTGGACTTGCACACTTTCCTGGTCTTTTTTCTTTGGGATTCATTTCTTTCATTTTTTCTTTTGCCCTTAATCTTTTCACCCTTTGATTTTTCTTTTAGGGTATACCCTCTTTATATTTTTTAATTTTTTTGAAATCTTCATAATATGGAAAACCTTTGCAGCGAGAAAAGGTATGAACATATTGCAGAGCTAATTCAGTCAATCATGAAATATGACACCTATTGGTATAGGAACATAACACTGGCTCCACTTGGGGATGGCTTTCCCTGGTGGAAAGTCAAGAACAACAGGTCAGATGGCCTTATGATTAACTCTTGCTGTGCTCTGAAATTTTCCTTTGCTGAAAGTAGACAGAACTGTACAAAAGGATCATGTAAAATATACAGATCTCTCTTGAGCTGAAAACAAAAAGTAAAATTCCTTCATTGTTTTTCAAAACTTTCTGCCCATTCTTTCCTATTCTTATTGCTGTAAAAATAAAAACTGTTGAAATTGAACATCCTTATGTACAAGTTATAGTCATGACATGTCAACAAACTGGATCAAAATAGTGTTTCAGCATCCGACCATTAATTGGTCCTTCTTCTGCTTCTATACCATCTAGGCTTTTCAAAAAGTAGGTATTGTTTCTCTGTGAGGCTTGAATAATAAAAGGTCCCTTCCATAGGAAGTCAAACTTCCCATGTTTTCCTTTATCTTCTCTTCTGGAATCCCACTTTAACACTTTGTTTCCTATGTAAAAATCTTCTGCCTTAGTCCTCTTATCAAATATCTTCTTGAGTTTTTCTTGTAATACTTGGGATCTTTGATATACCTCTTCTCTAGTCTGCTGCAAATGTATAGTCTGATTTATCCTTCTCTGAATATCATTGGGCTGTACCTAAGCTTCTTGAAGTAATTTCACACAGGGTTTCCTAAGGATGAAGGAAATACAGCCTCCATACCATAGACTAGCTCATAAGGACTAGTTCCAATGGATCTCTTGGTAGTTAATCTGTCTGCCCATAGTGCATTGATAAGTTTCTTATGCCATTTTTTCTTGTTTTCTTCCAATACTTTCTTAATAATATTGATCAGGCTTTTATTGGAGGACTCAGCTAGACCATTACCTTGAGGGTAATAAGCTGTGGATTGGCCTAATGTGATGTGGTACTTGTGACGGAAACTGATCATTCTCTTGGATTTGAAAGAAGCAACATTATCAGTCATAATTTTTTCAGGACAACCAAATCTGGACAAGATGTTGGTTTCTAAGAATTGAATGATCACTGAATCATTGGCTTGTCTGCAAGGCATGGCTTCTATCCACTTGGTGAAATAATCTGTGGCAGCGAGGATCCATTTATGTTGGCCAGAAGATGGAAGATGGATTTCCCTAATGAAGTCTAAACCCCATTGTTGAAATGGTCTTTCAGTGGAAATTGGTTTAAGGGGTAGAGGCAAAAGTTTCCTCTTGCCTTCAAAAATTTGGCATTTATGGCACGAAGTGACAAACTTTTTGACATCAGCAAACAAGGTGGGCCAATAAAATTCAACCCTTAGAATTTTGTCAACAGTTGATTTCCAGTACAAATGTCCACCATAGTCCCCTGCATGAAATTCTTTGAGTACCTTGTCAGTTTCATCTTTTATTAGACAATTTAATAGAACACCTTCATGATTTTTCCAAAAAAGAGCACCATCTAAAATACAAAACTTTGAAGCTTTCATTTTCAAAAACCTTTTCTTTGTTCTGGATAACCCTGGAGGAGCCTGTAGGTTTAATAATACATAACATATATCAACATACCAAGGTGATTCTAGGAAGGCCTCACTGATTTGTGGAGTCGCTATCTCCTGTTCATTAATATCCATGGCTCGACAATTGGTTTCAATCTTTTTATAAGCTTTGTAGATTTTATCTCAATATCATATTCCAATATAGTAGCAATCCATTTACCTCTTTTTCCTTCAATCCCCTCTTGGGTTAGGATATCTTTGACAACAGCATTTGGTACATAGGATATTATATGAAAGTATAATATGTAGACTCTGAAATCTTTGATGGCTTTCACAAGTGCATAAGCTTGTTTTTCCATGATTGGGTATTTTAGTGGTGCATCCCTCAGTGCTTTACTAAAGAAGACTATGGGTTTTTCACATCCTTGATCATCTTTCTGTAGTTAGACAACAACAATAGTATGTTCAGATGCAAATGAAAATATTATGAAGTCTCTGTCAAATTTTGGGTTTGTAAGGACTAGTGTTTTGGTCAAAGCTATTTTAATTTCTTCAAAGGCTTGTTTAGCTTCTAATGTCCATTTAACCTTAGAATCCTTTTTCAGCAATCTGATTAGCTCAGCCAAATTGGATATGAATCTTCTTAAAAAATTAATCTTTCCTAGGAAAGCTTGAAGTTCTTTGACATTTCTGGGATGAGGTATTTGTAGAATGGTTTCTATTCTGTCAGGATCAATTTTGATGCTGTTTTTGGGGATTATGTGGCGCAACAATTTTCCTTCCTCTAGACCGAATAAAGACTTCTTAGGATTTAAGGAAATACCATACTATCTGCATTTTAAAAAGACTTGTCTTAGATGATCTAGATGTTGCTGATCTGATTTGGAAAACACAATAAGGTCATCAAGGTATATGACTAGGAAATCATGAATTTCTTTAGAAAAAGCTATATCCATTGCTCGTTGGAAGGTTGATCTTGCATTCTTAAGTCCAAATGGAATTTTTACATATTTGAAAGTTCCCCATGGCGTTGTAAAAGCAGTCTTCTCCTGATAATCAAGATGAACTAAAATATGATTGAAGCCTGAAAACCCATCTAGCAGTGAAATTCTAGAGGCACCTACTACCCTTTGTAAAATATGGTCCATATTGGGTAAGGGGTAGTGGTCTTTCAAAGAAACCTTATTTAAATTTCTTAAATCAACACATAATCTGATTTCTCCTGTTTTCTTTCTAGTGGGCACTAAATTGGACACCCATTCTGAAAACTTGATAGATGCAATTATCAAAGCTTCATACATTCTTTTGACTTCTTTTTCAATTAGAGGGAGTAGTACAGGGTTAACCCTTCTGAGTTTTTGCTTGAATGGCTTCTGATTTTCTTTAAGGGGTATTGTATGTTGAATCACAGAGGTGTCATAAGATTTTAGATCTTGATAGCTCCAAGCAAAAACATCCTAGAATTCCTTGAACAGTTCAATATATTTAAGCTTTTAGTTGGGGGCAAAGTTTTGGATAGTTTTATCATCTTAGGATTTTCTTCAGTTCCTATGTTACAGTCCTCAATGTCTGCACTCAGGGGCTGCATTTTGGGTTTCTTTGGAATATCATTAGAATCAAAGAAATCTTCCAAAGGAGTTAATCCCTTGGGCAAATAGTTATCCTTTAAATCAATAACTTCATATTATCCTCCAATAACCTCATCAACATCTATTTCTTTAAAATCTTGCAACTTTTTCTTGGTAAATTTTGTTGGGTGTAGTATTTGTGCTGCAGTTTCTGCTGAAATGTCTGTTCCAATTTTGTCTATTTGATCAACTTCACTAAGTGTCCGTGTCTATATTAGTGTTGGACAATTCTTCCTTTAGGGTCAAGAAATTGTTAATCTGAGCATCATTGTCAAACACTTGCCAATTCTTTACATTGTATGGTATGGTTGGCCTGTGCCTAATCTCAGCTATAAACTGATGATTGGGTTCAAATGGTAGTTTACAAGTGCTGGCGAATGTTGCCAAACTGTGAGCATGCAAACTGTGTTTTCTAGGAATTTTGGCAAGTTGTGTCTCAAGGAATGAACTGAGGATTTCAATTGCTGCCCCTCTGTAAGATCTTAATCTGAGATCATTTGTGAGGAAGTTCCCTTTCATCTACTGAATGACTAAATCAGAGTCTCCCAATACTGATACTTTGGTGGCCCCTAGGCTTTTGATCAATTTAAGTCCTAGCAGCAGGGCCTCATACTCAGCCATGTTATTAGTGCATCTAAAATTCAACCTGTAAGCATGCCCTCCAGCATGATCATTTTCTAGATTATGTACCCAAATTCCTGCTCCTGCTCCTAGTTTATTGACTGATCCATCAAATTCCAAGTACTAAAGAATGTCATGTTTATAATTGGTATCAGGGGTTTCAGAAATTGGTTTGATAGGGAGATATGTTTTTTTAGTTTCATCCAATTTCTCTTGAGCATCTGAAATATCATTGTTCTCAGAAATTTCTTGATTTGGAAAACTGGAGTTTTGGTGTATGATTTTTTCTTGTTCTAATGCTAAAGCCTTGACATCAGTTGGGGGATAAATTTCAGCATTTTATAGGATGAAGGAGTCCATGTTAGAATGCATGGAGTAGATGGGAAAATTCTTGGGCTTCTCCTGACTACTCACCACATATTTCATCAAAGCTTCTCGGTATAATCTCTTTGGCTGACCAAACACTGAAATGGTAGCATAGGACATGTCCAATTGTAAAGATCCTTGGAGCTTTGCACCCCAAGACCTAGACAACAACATGCCATATTTTGGTGGAATATCAACTACCACTACATCCATTAAAATTGTCTTGGCAGGATATTGGACTAATGACACACATAAATCTTTGATCAATCCTAGACACTTGACCTGGTTTGAATCAAAAGAGAACAAGTCGTTGTATGTCCTGGTAATATCTAGGTCCAACTTCTCCATTACAGATTTTGGCATTAAGTTATGAGAGGCACCAGAATCAAACATAGCATTATGAAGTATTTTATCATGAATGTTCAGACTTACATAGAAAAGAAGAGATCCCGCCATCTACTGATTTTCCGTTCACCTCAGGGCCAAAAATTAATTCAAGCTGGTCATCAAGGACATTTACTGCATCTCTGTTTTCTGAAATGTGAAGTGATCTGTTAATTTGATCTCTATAGACATCATGCTTAGCCAATTCTGACAATGGAATGGCTATCTTTAATCTGCCTATTTCGGTCAAGGTTGAAAGGTTTTTCTATTTGTATTTTTACATTAGATTTTCTTTTTCTGCTGTATTTTTTGTGTTTTTCTCTTTTTCAAGAGTGCTGTTATGGGCTGAAGCTATTTCCAACTCAATTTCTGGAGGTTCTTCCACCTCTCCTTTGAGAAGAGTGGAATTTGAAGGTTGTTTGTTAGGTTATTGACTGTCTAATACATCTTCAACTATTTCATTACTTGGATTAGGAGCTGCTCTAGGAAAAGTTTGTATAGGAGGGTTCTTGATCTTGGCTTTGTTAGGTTGCTTGGTTTCTTTCTGTTTATTGGTTTCAGGGAAATCTATCATTCTGCTTCTTAGATTGTACTGCTTGTGAACTTCATAGGTGGCTGTATCATATCCTTCCCTAAAATCAAATGACTCAACTGATTGAATTTGGAATTGATTGAGAGTACGAGCTTCTTGGTCTTCTTGTGTTAGGAAAATTTATTGTTCACTATTGAGGCCCATTAAGTTAATTTGAGTATCTTCTGTGGGCTCACTAGAAGTTGAAGCTTCAGCATAATTTTATCGGAATGGAGGTCTAATGTTTTGGTCTTGACCAGCCTTTCCAGTATTAGGGTTTTGATTTTTTCTGAAGTTTGGATTTCTCCCAGTATTGCTCGATTGGCCATCCCAAGGGGATTTCCTCTCAATTATCTCTACTCTATCACCAAGTCTATCCATTCCTTTGATTATAGCATCTAACTTTTGTTCAATTGCAGAAGGTTCTTCTTTGATGGGTATCCTCCTTTCAGCTCTAGCTTGAGCTCATTTGGAAATCAGATTGGCTTCAACATTGACAGCTATACTCTGCATCTCCTCTAAGTTATGAGGAGCTCTTTCCCTAAGCTAATATGCCATATCAGAGTCAAATGCATCAGGAAATTTGATCAAGGCCAAATCTGGAGGAGGTCTGAGATTCTGAGGAATAGCATTGTATACATTATTAAATATGGTACAGTAATCTTGAACAGTTTCTTGTGGGCCTCTCTTCAAATTTTCATATTCTGATAAAATGTGGAGAGGATCTTTCTTCTTTTCCCATCTATTCAAGAAGGTCTGATAAAGGGCTTCTGGGTCAGCGATAGTGTTTGCAGGGAGTGCCTTAAACTAAGTCCTAACATTTCCAGTTAAATTTTGAACAAAGACTTTCATTCTTACATCATCATCATCAATCTCATAGTTTTCAAAATAATATGTCATCTTCTTAGTGTGTTGTTGAGCTGTGTAAGTGCTAGTACCATCAAAATAGGTGATTTTTCTTTGATAATCTTGAGGCATAGACCCTGCATTTGCAGGTAATTGCAGGGGAGCATATCGGTTCGCCATATTTGCAGAGATAAGTATAACCGCTGGAAGAACAGGGATAATAGTGGAAATATATGTTGTGGATGGAGGAGTGGAAAGGTGGGTTTGAAGCGCTGATGGTGAGGTTGAAGAAGCTGCAGCAATGGCATAATGGATTGTGTTTTTCCAGAAGTAAGCTCAGACTGGATAGGGCTCTGCTGATGTGTATCAAGGTGTGAACTAGCAGAATATTCTTGGCTCTGCTGGCTTCTAAGGATCTTAGGAATCCGATTAGGATTTTCAAACACAGGCGGGGGATTTGGATCAGGATTTGATCTGGTGTAACAAATCTTTTTCTTTGGAGCCAACATCTAAGAATTTTTTGGTTTTTCTTGGAATATTTTAACAAAACAACTTTAACAGTCACTTCTAGGAAGTTTTTAAATGTAAGAGTTTAGAATTTTCCTAAAGATCTATTGAAATAAAGAACTGATCAAGTGTTTGAGACAACTGTTCAAAGTATAAACTAGACTGGAGATAGACTGAAGTAGCTTTTATTTACTCCTGCAATTGCAAAGCAAAAGCAGTTTCAAAGACTACTTGGAAAACTTCAGGCTCCATCTGTAGCTTATGAAATAAACAACAATAACAAACAAATATTCTGGTCCCCACTGGAGTCGCCAATGATGTTATCACTCAGGTTGTTCCCCAAAGTTTTAAGAAAGGGAATACAGTCGAGGTAACCACAGACCAATCTTTTAGATACAGATTCTAGCCAATCTGAATTTAGAGAGGGCTCTCTCTTTATAATTTAGCTTTGTTTTGAGATATATTATGCTAGCTATGAAGTGCAAGGATTTTGTTTTGAGTTTGGTTGGAAGGATGGGGATTCAATAGAACAGTGAGGTAAAATTGAAAAGTTTGAGTCCATTGGTCAAGATGGGGTCAAAGAAAGATAGCTTCCTGGATTTGGTTTCTAAACAGAGGATGGTATCACAGAGCAAGGTATTCAGACATGGAACAATTTAAAAGCTAAAATCAGATGGAATGGAATCAAAGGGGTGAAGGGCAGTTAAGAATCCTTCATCATATTTGACAGAGGGAAAATGGCTGAACACTGTCAATGAGCAATTAAGGATTCTTTAGCAAATATTCAAGGTGAAAGAATCAGGGGAAACAAGAGCAATTAAGAATTCACTGTTTATGCTGATTCTGAAGAAAACATAGAAAATAACAAAGATTGAAGACAGAGTGCAGTTAAGCAAATTCTGAATTATTCTTTTTCTTTACTATTGAGATCATGAAACATAGGTGATATAGTATGCATATAAACTGAAAGCATGAATTAGAAGGGACTTATTGATCCGTAAGATGATTCAAGAATTCTGTAACATGGTCCTCAATGTCAATTCCTCATTCAGTAAGCCAGACAAAAATGGTTCCAACAGCCTTTTATTCTGGAAAAACTTTAGTATTACAGTCAGAAACTATGAACATCCACCAACCAAAAACCAACCCCAAATACTCCGTCTGGGGGGTATTTATACAAAAAACATCAAAACATCTTACATAATATCTGATAGAAATAATATTTGGGGATCATTAATGCGTTTTACAAAGATAGAGACAGACAATCTCGAAAACAGGGGAACAATAAATTGATGCAATAAATTGATGTTGTGTTGGCTGTTCCGTCTTTATGAGATGTACTGGAGGTAGGTGCTGCAAGTTGGTTCATGGCCGTCTTCTACTGATACTCTGTGCTGGTTATTCTGCCTTGGCCAGACTTTCTTTGACCCTGATGTGATGCGCTTTGACCCGCATGACTCTGATTCATTTCTGTTCTCCGCATTATAGTAGATGGTCCAAAATTTTCAATTAACCAAAGATACCAAAGATAAGTTTATAGAATTTCTAACATACTTTGCCACCACTCTGGTCCTGGTAATTTATGTCTCTGAAGCTTCCTTAAAGTTTCGTCAGTCTCTGTGTATCTGAAGAAATTAGGTGGGATAGTGAGCAGATGCTTCACCTCGTGCTCTATGTAGAATAATTTTTCCAGGCTGTCGTAGAGGGCTTGACCAGATGGAAGTGCCTTCTCTCCTGAATTACTTGATGATGTATTAACTTGATCAACAACATATGTATTCAATTTAAGTACATAGTCTTTGTGTTTCATCAGATGATCATTACTTCCCAAAGGATTTGGCAAACCTTTTTGATGCAAGATTGTAAACTTTTCTATGAAAGAATTAATCTCTATCTGCATGTCCTGGCATCTTCTGTCCAAATTTTACATTAGAGTTATCATAGTTAGAAATTTCTTGATGTCCAGAATGGTGTATATTTTGTCTCTGATTTTCAGTGCTTCTAGTTCTTCGCTGGTCTTGGTATTCAAAAAATGTATCAGCTTGTTAGCTTGCTCAGGCATCTGTCCCAATAAGGCTCTTGTTTTTTGAATCTCCACTTGGGCCACTCTTATCAAGTCAATCTGCTCATAAATGGTTTGGATAGACCTCCACACATCACTAAGGGATTGAGTGATGTTGGTCCATAAAATTCCCTTGATTTCTGCTAGAGGTTTATTCAGAGAGGGATCCTTTTCTAATGCTCTTACCTTGTTCTCCAATGTTTTGATCTCCCTTGTTTTATTTGCCACATTCATCTTGGATTTATCATAACTCTGCTCAACTTTTGCCAACTTTTCTTTTACCTGCTTCAACTCTGACACTTGGAGTTTCAATTCCTCCATGGCTTTTATTAGCTGTTCTGTACTCATAGCAGTACTGCTGCCTGGTGCTGTTGCTGTTGCTGAGGTACCTGTGACGATTTCTGTTGTTGATTTCGGGACAGAGGGAGGCAATGCTGTTATAAGTGTGGAGGGGGCAGTAGTGACTTTTGGAGCTACTTGAGGTGGCTGGGAGGTTCACTCTCCCTGCTTTTCTTGTAGAGCTTTCTCCAATGCCTGCTCTGTCTCACTTAATCTCTCATTCAATCTCATGAGCAGGTCCATCATGTCCTCCTCAAATTTTTGTTGCACAATTTCTGCAGTCTGTGGATGCATAGAAGGAGGTAGTTTCAGCCGTTTTCTGAGGGTAGCAATGTCCTCTTCCTTATTCTTCATCAGTGCCTTTATGCCTTTAGCATATTTGGGATCATTTCCCAGTTCAATGATAATTTCTTCCAAGGATTTGATCCTATTGTCATGTGCTAGAGAAGAAGCTTTCTCCAAATCTAACTGAGCAAAAGTATTATTCAAGGAGTTTTGCAATTTATGAGCTAACATAGCTTTATCAGCTAGGGTGGAGTATACCATCTCTCCAGTCTGTTTATGGAGCTCAATCTGGTCCATTGGATGAATATCCTTGGCCAAGACCTCCAGATTTGTCTTGATGTAATCAGCTATTGATTGCGGTTGCTGCACCTTGGGCTTGAAATAGCTCATGATCATTTTTCCCTCCTTAATGTCATAGGCAGACATCAATCTTTGCTGTTTTGTGGGGGCCATCTTAAGATATTGGTTGTAAATCTGTAGCCTTAGTGGGTCATTTCTAGCCTTTATCTCAGTGAATGTTCTTTTGATGTCAGAAGTCTGCTTGCCTAGTGGCCTTGTAGATGACACTTCAACACTATGCTGCCTTTCTAGCTCTTGCTTGTGTGAGCTAGTTGATGTCTCTATCACTGGGGAAGTCTGCTGGCTGGTTACCCTCTCACCTCTTAGACTGTCAGTGGTTTCCTTAATAATTTCATCTTCTAACAGAGGATCTAACCTTTGCCTTTTTGCACCTAGTTGCTCAGCAGGTCCACTGATAGGTGTGGCTTCTTCCTTGTCTCTTTTCTTGCCTTTTTCCTCATTTAGAGGAGTCTGTAATGTAGGAATCTCTGCTGCTTTGGTTTGGACTGAAGGAATTTGCCCCTGCTGATCAGTCATTGCTTGCTTCTTCGTGTCTGCCACTTCCTTGCCCTTAGAAGACCCTGTAACTGGTGCGCTGGTTTCTTGTACCGGCTGCTGTGAAGTTCCAGCAAAGGATGTACCCACTCCGGTTTGCTGAGGTAGCTTGAAAGACACATGTCCAAAATAGTCCAGGTCAAGAGTCTTTTCAATATCTTTCATAGCTCTTTCTATCTTTTCTTGTTCAGTAATTTCTTCTATTAATGTACCCTCTATCCACTCATCCTGATTAGCAAACTGTTCATTTACAGGGATCCTATGATGTATATAAGCTGACACCCTGTTTCTTACTCTTCTGTCACTTATAAAGCTATTTGGGTCATATGGCACCCACCAGAAACTTTTCTTCAATTTAAAGTCTTCCCCTAACATCTTATCAGCATCTTCCCATGCCTCCCTCCTGTTAACGATAAAAGGGCCTAACTGGTTTCTTACTCTCAGCTGAGCCTTTTTCTTTACATTGCAAAAGTGGGTTAAATCTGCATTAATAAGCTGCCTGAAATACTCCAGTGCAAATTGCCACATGGGCACATATTTGGGTAGCTTGTAAGGGCATAGTTCACAACCATATATTCTAATTTCAGTGTGATTCTGGTAGAGGTACCAATCACCTATCTTGTATTTTTTGGACAGCTGTAAAATTTTTCTCATATCACCAAAAATTCTAGGAGGAGGAGCTCCTATCAATAGAGTGGAGGCTGGATGTATAAATAAGTTAATGAATTCACAGTAGGTATAAGGGGATTCACAAACATTGTGGAAGACTGAGGTCCAAAAGATCACAGACCTCCTCTCTCCTTTTGAACCAATTTCCTGATGGGAAATGAAAAGCAATCTGGCTGATAATATAACAGAAGGTGGTATATGAATGAGGTGTACTTGAAGACTCCTTCTCTGTCCAGATTTATGAATTGCTCATTGATTTTATTGGCAATGAAAGAGGCATAATCATATTTGATAGTAGGGGGTTGTCCTGGAGTAAATATTGACAACATAACTAAGATGGTCTCATCAACAAATTCACTGGTTTTGAATCCCAAGATAAAAGATATCATGTCAAGAATAAGCCTGCCTGTTTCAGTGAACCAGGAATGCACATAGGGAGGTGGGCCTTGGGGCTGGAAATCTGGTTTCATGAATAATTGAGCAATCCGGGTTATTTCTGAACTGGGCAATTGAGAGCCTTGCTCAAGCAAAAATCCCATGGAAAGAGGAGCAAGGGGCTGAGTTGGATGGAAGTGTAACATCTCATTGATAGATTCAACAGTTATGTAAAAGAGAACAGTTTGGGATGGGGTCATAACTGCTTTACTGATAGGGTCATAGTTGGCACAACATTGGTGAATAATATCTGGGAACACATTGACTGAGGGAAGATAATACCTGGGGAGATTAGATTCCCATATTCCATAGATATCAGATTTGCTCAGATGACTATTCCTAATTCGACAAAATGCTTGGAGATGGTTCATATCACCAGATAACTCTTTTATTTGAAATCTCTGTCAACCAAGGGTAACCATCTAGGTCTTTATGAGGTGCATTGAGGGGTGCCACGTTCAGGGCCACAGGGGCTTCCACGCTTGTTTTTGTGTTTGCAACTGGAGGTCGGGTTTCTGTGGAAAAATGGGAAACAGAGCAGTTCTGGGTGTGTCTGTATGACAACTGTGGACTGTTTTCATCTTCAGTTTGGCTCTTTTAGGTGGAATTCACAGAGGAAAAAAATGAAATTACCGATTCGGGAAGTGAATTGGGGTAAATACCTGTTTTTTAGAGGCGAACAGTGCAATTGCAGGTTGACCGACGAGCTGTAGGGCAAGATGCTGGAGTTTGTTTGGCCGGGTGGCGAACTGTATGCTTGAGCAATGAACTGGACGTAATTTGCATGAAATTAGTTCGCAAAGAGAAATGGGCGAAAATGACATTTCCTCGACTATTTAACCAAATTTGGCTTTCGCGGCGCTTTTTGGTGCTTTTTGGTCGGATGAAGTCATAGTATAGCAGAGGGTACAGGATGATGACGTGGTGGTGACGTCAGCTGTGGGTTGTAAGTGGTTTGGGCCCTCACCGCTTATCGGATCAAGCGATTTCGGGCGGGGAAGCAGCGAGCATGGCGGGTGGTCGACACGTGTCCCTGGTATGGCGGTGATACCACCCTTTCCCCGGGTGTTAAAGGTCAGATGGAAGAGGGGGCGTGATATAAGCGTGGACCGTTGGATGAGCGGGCCTGGATTTGATGGTTGACGGGCGTCGGGGATGGCGGCGGATTATGAAGCGGGGGCCCATCAAATTAATATTAAGTTAATGATATTGGGCGCAGTTTGATTGGTTGTAGGGTGATTAGGCTGTTAATTAACCGAATGTTAATTAACTTTTAAAATTGCACGTGGGGAGGGTTGTTTAATAAGTTCCAGGTGAACTAATAAATTCCCAATTTTAAATAGAGATATGGTTTATATTTAAACTGGGGCGGGGAATATTAATACATGGGGGTTATATATATATATATATAATATGGGGATTGGGAAGAATTACAAGGGATTTAATATAATAACGGTTAATTTGATAATATGGAACTTTTTGAAGGTAAATATGTGCTAAGCATAATGTTGCAAAACTTAGGCAAAAGGGAATGAAAAGGGTTTTACACAAGAAATGTGGCTTTGTGCCTAAGTAAAATGTGGTTTTATTTAGGCCTTTTATGTAATGAGATGAAGTGTTTTAAGGATGTTTAAGAAGATCTCAATACCTTTGAGTGGAAGATTAGTAAGTGATTTGTAGAAAGGAGGGAGGGGAGTTAGTCGTGCCTCATTTGATTTGTAACCAAACAGTTGCCATGGTACTTATGATAATAGTAAGATGAACATCTCTAAGAGACAAAATTAATCATAAGCATGCTTTTGCAACACCAAAATTGCCTACCCAGCCTACTGTACCTAACATTTTTTCTTCTTTTTCTTTGGGTGCATTTGGACTAGCAAACCCTCAACAATTTTCTTTTTTTCTACATGATAAGCCTATCTAAATCAACACTTATAACTTCCAAGGGCTCAGATTTAGCTGTTGAGCTCCTTTTCTTCTCTACCTATCTACTTATCTGCCAAGTTTAAACAGTTTGGATAGAGTTTTATTCTCTATTTCTAAAATAGGAGATTGAAACATGAACTGGCCAAGATTCAGCTGTTTGGCCATTCATCAACTGCAGCATGAAGTTCATCAAATTGTATATGAAACTTTATTTACAGAACATGAAATAGTAGTGGCATTTGGACTTGCACACTTTCCTGGTCCTTTTTCTTTGGGGTTCATTTCTTTCATTTTTTCTTTTGACCATTAATCTTTTGACCCTTTGATTTTTCTTTTAGGATATACTCTCTTTACATTTTTTATTTTTTTTGAAATCTTCATAATATGGAAAATCTTTGCAGCAAGAAAAGGTATGAACATATTGCAGAGCTAATTCAGTCACTCATGAAATATGACACCTATTGGTATAGGAACATAACAGATACTCCTAAATCTAACTATGCACAACCACAAGTGGATGACGATTTGGTGAATCCAACAACAATGCTTGCTTATGACAATGAAGTTGTCATTGGAGAAACCAATGCTATGGTGAATCCTACAATAAATATTGTTGATGTAAACTTTGATGAAGATTTGTTGGCTAATGATAAATGGTTGCAGATGATGCAACAAAAACATCATATTGACATATTTCTATTTGGTGAGAGAAGCTCACTTTGGTTTGAAAAACAGGTGGAGGAAAACCACTTTGAAGTAGTCTAGGTTCATAAAGAAGTGGAAGCGACAGAGGCAGAGAAAGAAGTGCAAGAAGAAAAAGATCTCATTGAAGAGTAGAAAGAACATAATCAATTGTAGTTGTTTTTAAACCTAACATCTATTTGGAGTGTACGAGAAAACATGATGATCATGAAGAAATAATAAATTTTGAAGAAGAATTAAAGTTCCTTGAAGCATGATTTGCAACACCATGTTTTGATGAAGTCTGTATAGAAGTTGTATAAATGAATATTGAATACAACATGGATGATGAAAATGTTAATGAAATGTTAATGTATTGGAGTCCTCAAGAGATAAATTTTTATTATAGACTTATGTTGCAGCAAAATATTGATGATGAAAAGCACACAACAGAAGATGACATGTGGCAGCAGTCCACATATAAGACATTTTTTTAAGAAGTCAAGGACATGCTTAGACAATTTAGAACAATGGAAGGGTTGCCCCATCAAATGAAGAATTTGAAATTTGAAGTATACAACAAAAAGAAAAAGCTAAAGCAATTTAGAAGATACATTATTTGGAACATATATATATATATATATATATATATATATATAATAAAAAATCTTGTTGATGTCATATTTTTTAAATTGTAAGCCTAGCTGAGACTTAGACCATCACACATCTTAATTTAAATTTATGTGGTTGTAATTAAGGGGGAGTGTTGGAGAAACTAATTCCAACCACTTGCTAGGTGTCAATCTAGGTGTCACAGTCTATTTGAGTTTATTTTAGTTTAGTTAAGTTTAGTTGAGAGTTTCACTCCAGTCATTAATTACAGTTGTCTCCTATTGAGTAATGTGAATATTGAGACTTATGCTCCACTTCTTTCATTCCCTGGCAAAAGCTGTTTTTTTCTTAGCTAAGAGTTAGTCTTCCTCAGATATAAGGAAACAAGTTAAGGGCCCAAGACTTAGAGGCATCTAGTAGGAGTCAAAGCCACCAGTCTTAATCCACTGAACTTTGCTTGAATTTGATATTTTGATCTTTTCATGAAAATACATCATTTTCCATGATTTTGGAGTCCTTATCTTACTATCATAGATGACATATTGCTACAATTTCCCAGAATATGAAAGACAAGAAACTTCATTTGAAGGAATAAATGCATTCCCTCCTCTGTCTCCAATTAAAGGAAACTTAAACAATCTCAAATTTTTCTCACCTTGAACATTATCGTCATGACGATGCTTACCATGTCTAGCTTTGTACTTGGTTCGACTCTTGACCAAATGTGCTCGCCATTTCCATGCACCATCCCTTTTCAAAGCCAACACATTATGAGACCCACAAGAAGAAGTTTTGGAATCAATGTCCTCTTTGTCAATTTTCTTTTGCATTCACTCTTTGACCTTTGCACTCTCTAACACTGGCATCTTTTTCACACCAACGTTCAACAATGATGCATGTTGCTGCAAATTTACTTCATTTTGTTTACCTCTTTTAGGAGAAAATCTGTTAGACTCCTAAAACATCAATGAAATCATATTTAAAACTTGAATCATATCCTTGAAAGGCTTTAGATTCCTCAACACCTTCATGTTTGATCATTAACAATGCAAAGTTTTGACTAGCATTAACAATCCTCTTGATTTGTCTCGCATTTACAAGAGATGCATTCAACTTCTTGTTGTGTGATCTAAAAATGTACTCAATCTCATTCTTGAACAAATGATATTTTTTCTCATGGAGATGAAAAATAGCTCTCCTATCATATAGATATGGGCTTCCCAAAACAATACCACATATATCAATTGGAATTACATCAAGCTCTAGCTCATCTAGGAAGTTTGCAGTGATTGCAAATCTAAGTATGCATTTCTTTATCACCTGCAATTTTGCATTATAACATACCCAATCTAAAGGATATGGTTTAGGATGAGGAATGGTTTCTAGATTCAACTTCTTAGAAATATCTTCTGAGATAATATTTGCTTGTGAGCCACTATCAAACAATGTATCTATCTTGGTATGTTTTGAAACAACTATAATATGAAAAAGCTCTATTCTTGTTTTTTCATCTTGAGTTTCATTGAGACAATTTGAAGAACCAGTACTTTCAATGTACTAACCTTTCAAACCCATGGTTGTGATCTTTGTTTCATCCCCAGAATCTGAACCTAAATCATGTTGTGTAGGTGCAACTGTCTTCTCCTTCTCCTTGTTCTTAAACCTTTTAGGTCTCATTTTTGGATGAAGTTTCCAGCAATGATCTTCATCATGGCCATATTTGGAATAGTGTTTACATGTGATTTTGTCTTTGTCCATCTTGATGGGAGCATTCATCTTCCCCTTTCCTTTGAACTTACCTTTTCCTTTTTCTCCAGACTGAAAGGAACTCTCACTAGTTTCTTCAGAAACATTTTTCAGTCTTCCCTGTAAATGAGTTGCCTGAACACAAACTTCATCTAGTTTTGTAGGGTTAAACATGAGACTGGTATGTCGCAAATAACTATGCAATCCTCCAATATATTTGAGAAAATTATCTTGTGAGGACAAATCTATACCTGAAATCAAAGCTCTTTTCCTAAATTCTTAATTATAAGATTGTACATTTTTCCCTTTAGCTTTCCTAAAGTTCTGCCAATCCATAATAGCTTTCTGCATGTATGCTAATGGATAAAATTGTCTTCTTATTGCAACAATAAAATCATTCCAAGAGGATAAAACCTTACCATGTTTCTTCATGTTCTCTTGAGTTTTGGTTTCCCACCAAATTAGAGTTGTACCTTCCAATCTAAGAGAAGCAAGTTGTTTCATCATCTTAGATTATTTGTATCCTGTAATACACTTCAATATGACGAATCCAATTGTCTAATCTTTTTGCATTTACCACTCCATTGTACATAAGCAATTCAAACTTAATATTAAGCTTAAGCAAAGGAGTTTTACCATGACCTCTTGGGGAACTTGGAGGTGTTTTTGAAGGGGTAGTAGCAGTAGAAGAAGATGAGGCTGAAGATGAAGATGAGGATGATGATGAAGATGAAGGTGGTGGTTTGTTAACATTCCCTCCATTTCCTTTTGGAGGCTTATATCCTTTTCTCCCATGAGATTTCGAGATTTCTCCAAACAGTATGGAATTCCTCTCCTCATAGAGAACCTTAACCATCTCTAACATTTCAAAGAATGATTTTCTTAAGGTCTTCTCATCTTCAAACATCTCTTCAGGACACTCTTCATGTGCCATGACTATTAAAGCTTGAGGAGTGTTTGTTCTCCTTGAAACAATTTGAGATCTTAGCTCCACAAGTTCTCCTTCTCCTCTTTTGAGCTTCAACCTTGTAAGAATAAAAAAGATACTTGTAAACAAATTAAATCTTCACTATAAAACCTGTTCTCTGATACCAAAATGATCTGTATGTAAAAGCTTGAAGATTTTATGGTGTAATTTGCAAGTATAATGATCAAAGTTTTTAAACACTTATGTCAATTTCCTTAACGCATTAACATGCTTTAAAAACTTAGTTTTGCAGAAAATAAAGAAGACATTAGTACCATAACAGCAAACAAAAAACAACAAATGATAAAGGAGTTCACCCCTTCTCGGCTACATCTCCTGGTCCAGCTTCCAATATTGGGCCTCTTCCATTATGCTAAAAACAAATGTGTTTACATCAAGTTACAGTGCTCAAAATGTTGAAATAATGTCTCCAATGGCTCTATAACAGTCAAAAACCCCTGTTTTGGTTCTTTCTGCACCTCATTTGGCCAAAAACTGAGAAAGTTATGCATGTTTCTTCATTTTCCCAAATTCTGCAGCGAACCATCCTACAATTCAGCCTCAACCTGGCTCGAGCTCCCCAAATCCAGAACCAACGCACAAAACCTGATAATATTCCCACTTGGCGGCTGAAATTGTATGACCATTAAGTGTGCCATTAAGTCCCCATTCCCGAAAACTCTAGTCATGTGGTGGCCATATGACGGTGAAAGGTGTCGAAGTCTTGGGTTGTTGTTTGACCCCCTTGGTTGGCATGCCCTTGGTTTTATGGAATTGCATATGACTTTGGTTTGGCCCCTTGTGGCTGGCCCCTCTTGTCCGCCACACTCTTGGTCACATTATGGGGTCATATGTTCTGGGGTTGGCCCCCATCTCCATTCTCGTTCTAGTTATGCGCTCGGTTACATTGTATGGGCATGTGGTTGTGTTAATGGCCGCGAGGGATAGGCTAGGCCCTAGCCCTTGACCTCCTACCTGTGGTCCTGTGGCGCATGGGTAGGCAAGGGCTACGGCTTAGCCCGACCCTCCCCCCAATGTGTAAATTACCAAAGTTAAATATTGTTTTTCACTATACGTTTAACAAGAAACATAATGTGGTGTGTTGGTGTGGGCCTTGGTTAATTTATGAGAGGTCATGGTTAATGTTGGCCTCCATGAGGAGGCCACCTGGCAGCTACTATTTGGCCCACGTGGCAATCCTTCATTGGGCTACTTCATCCAACCAATTAACCAATGAAAATTTACCATGCCACAACCAATCCTGTTGTGCCAAGTGTCGACCAACTGTTGTCGCGTTTTCTAGCACCCATAGCACAAGGGCTTAAGGAGATATAGAAAGCTTCCTAGAGGCAACCTTTGGGTTGATTGTAGACTAGTGGCTATGACATCTTAGATAGAGGAGTGCATTTGAGATTATCTGATGGATTATGTTGCACTCCAATTGTCATGTAGTTTTGAAAGATAATAAAAGGATGCTTGGTTCAATAGTCTTTCATCAAGGTGAACTCAAGCAGATACATGGATCCAAATACAGGGGGTGAATCAGGCTGATCTCAAGGAAGAATGTATTGTTCTGACAACCGACATACAACAATGATCAGTTTAATATTGAAGTTGTAGTAAAGGTGAAGAGGAGGAGAGAAAGGAGGGAAATAGATGCATAGGGTTGTAAACAAGATATAATCCTAAGCAACAATGTTCCGGCAGAAGGATGGAAGGCATAAGAGATGGAATGACAGGAATTGTGGAGCGTGAATTAAGGTTTCATGCTCTATAGCTCATGGATACACTTATCACTAATTAGCATATGTAAATCTGTGCTCATACAGGTACTGTAGGCTATCGAATAACACAAGTAAATCTATAATTACCACAGGTACTATTACTACTTAGTAGCATACATATAACCATGAGAGAATAATACCAACAACTTAATTACATAATTTCAGTAGAAGAGAAACATACATGAAACGAGATTTACAGAGGGGAAAACATATTACTTACAACCATGATTCGAATCACCAGAGAGTTTCATTAATCCTTAGAATGAGTCCAATATACAAGTCCATTACATTTAGCCATACATCACACTAGCCCCTCATAAACAGGCAATTAGAAACAGAGTGAAATCACAGAATTGGGACCACTGTGGGTGCAGAATTCCGGAACCTATATTAAGAGTTTCGTCCCCCTATTTATATAGAGAAGGGGGGCTTTGAATCAATAATTATAAAATATCTCAACCAAGGGCCAACTGTCTGATTAACTAGTTGTCTTGGCCTGCGATAGTTATGCTGCCAAAAATGATTCTAAAGGATTTGATTCCTTTCTTGAAAATACCTAGAAATTACAAAAATAAACATAAATAAGAAAAACTAAAAGATGACTGAGGAAAATATCCTTCTGTCATTCCTGTGAATTCCCTTGATCAGGCCACGTCTCTGCCACAATGTTTCCCTATAGCTTCTTGGCCGTTCACGTCGCTTTCGCCTTAACTGCGTGACTTCTCCACTCACTAGAGTTGGTAGTGATCAAGTGTGTTTTCTTGTTCCATAGAAGAACCAAAGATTGTCATAGCAATCCTTCACAATATGACTCAGTGGAGGTCCATGCTGAGCCATTAAATCTTTCTGAGTCCTGTATCTCCATTTACTCTCTAAAGTCATGCAAGTGAAATTGTCAAATTCATTCCTATGGTTATTGTTGTCCTGGGTTTCTTATTACAGAGGCTTCCACAGGATCATCCCATATCAATTTTCCAATGCTCCACACCTTCATTCAATGCCTCGTTGCCGACCCATCCACCTTCAAATCCCTGTACCATACTATCGGGGCATCGTTGTATTAGGACTTTTACTCTTAAAACATTATGAAACAACGAGCTTTAGTGTCCCTTGGCCCCCTTTCATTTAGCGCCTTTCTGCATTTCTTCTCATATGACTGGGGGAAATGACCTGGTGCTTAGCCTTGAGTCGCTAAGGCCTTTTGTTCTGGCTTGGGGGCTAATTTTCCTTTGTAAATGGTTTAGCACCCCTGGTCCTTTAAGTTCCTCTTGCCTGAGGGCTAGCCCTTAGATCAGAGCCCCTCAATCAATGCTTTCAAATCGGGGATTTAACTTGGAGTGATGCGACATTTTAATTTCATTGATTGTCGATCACCCTCTACACTTAGCCCTTGGTTTATTTGGCTCTTTATGTGACTATGGGCCAACCCCTATATTAGAGCCCTTTTATCGACGATCACAATCAGAGGTTTTACTTTGTGTAACAACATGCCTCAACCTGCAAACACCGATTTGCGATCTCCGATGTGACGCCATCCTCTACCACATGTCACCTTGTGAGTGGTGACATGTGTCGCCCTATTTTGGCCTCTTATGACCCCTCAAAATGTTGAATCTGCATGCCATGTGTCTGTCGTACTGCCACATCATGCTAACATCAACTATCCCATGTCCCTTATCGGGACCAATCTTATGTTTCCATGCATCCCATTGGAGGAGAGAGAAGAGGCCCAGTCCTTCCTGGTTTTATGTTGAATCCTTTGTTAATCTGCATTAGGCCCTCCCCAGTGCTTTAACACTAAAGGCACAATCCTGATGCTTTAACACTATCGATGTTCATTGATCGCAACTTTGTTAAGGTTGACACTTTGAAAATGTCGATCGCCGATATGGCCTGGACCTGCCGACTGTCGATATGTCGATATCGCTCTAGACCTCCGATGTGTGGGACCTCCAATGTGTGGGACCTTCGATATGCGGGATCGCCGATATGTTGGGACCTAGGATTTTACACTTAGGCATTTTCTCCTTGTTTTCTGATTTTCAAAGGGAAACTTCAATCTGCTCTAGCTTTTGATTCCGAAGTCCATTTTGGGACTTCCACATACCGTTGGAAAGATAATTCCAAGCACTATCCAATGGAGAGGGTCCAATTTATCTTTGAGAGCTTATGTGGCTTGGAATATGGCTTCATACTTCACTGCTCTTTTGCACTTTGGGCAACTGAAAACACATTTTGTAGTGAGTGACAACATTGGCTCCAACTAGGGACAGTGCCTTGCTGGAAAGGTGTTGAGAACCTGCAGACTAGTAGCCTTCACCATTGGGCATGGAGTCAAAAATATAATGAATCTATACAACCAAAAAATATCCATAGGACTTTATTTGCTGGGAGTTTTTTCCTCATAAAATTGAAATCCATAAATACAAATTCTAACAACTAGAAATTAAATGTTCATCTTGTGTGCTTATTTATATACAAATCCTACTTATGCATTCACCTAAGTTAGTTCAACCCTCCAATGGAGCTAGGCGAGAATTTGGGTGTTGGACCTAATGCCTCCCTATTGTTGAAATTTAAAAATTAAACTAAGCATGCACCATGAAAAATCTTCAAACAAAAAACTTGATGCATACTCTAGAAACAACCTTTGTTGCTGACCTAAGAATGTGGTCATGTAATCAACTATAGGGTCATAGAACCGACAAGCAGAATTTGCAGCTGCCTTACTTTCATGAAAAGTCTACTAACCAATATCTTCTTGGTCAGGGCAGCCGCAAATATTGTTTAGCTCCTTAGCTTTATATTTTTCAAGAAAAGCTTGTTGTTGATCATTTGCTACCCATTTGTCAACAGGCCAACCCTCTTAGAAAATTTCAATAGAGTCTTCAATTTCTAAACTGTAAGATTCATGGACTAGAGGGTCTACTAATAATTCCTGGCAAGAACCTTTCTGCAATAGGTAATCAAAGACACTGCTTGGTCCTTCAACTTCGGGCTATTCTTGAAAAATTTGTTGCTAGAAGCCTGCTCCCCACTTGCTGGTAAACAACTCCCTTTGCTGATCTATAACCACCTCATCATCTTGTGAATCATATGAATCATAAATTAGAGGAGGTTCTTGAAAGTCAGGATGATCAAATAGAGATATAGACAGTGGAGTCGCCAGGATGTTTACCATAAAATTGAAACAGTGGAGTCACCAAGGTGAGATATCTTCAACCCACACTTTCCTTGCTCACCTAACAGAGGGAATGTAAAGATGTGGTGTACCTAGGGAAAAATATTCTAATCCGTTCCCTGTCAACGATGCCAGAAAGATGTTGTCGCTTTTCTAGCACGTGTAGCACAAGTTCTTCAGGAGATATAGAAAGCTTCCTAGAGACAACCTTTAGGTTGATTGTAGACAAGTGCCTAGGACATATTAGATAGAGGAGTGCATTTGAGATTATATGAGGGATTATGTTGCACTCCAATTGTCACGTAGATTTGAAAGATAATAAAAGGGGGGCTTGGTTCAATAGTCTTTCATCAAGGTGAACTAAAGTAGATACATGGATCCAAATACAGGGGGAGAATCAGGCTGATCTCAAGGAGGAATGTCTTGTTCTGATGGCTGACACACAACAATGAGTAGTTTAATATTGAAGTTGTAGTAAAGGTGAAGAGGAGGAGAGAAAGGAGGGAAATAGATGCATAGGGTTGTAAACAAGACAGAATCCTAAGCAGCAATGTTCCGGTAGAAGGATGGAAGGCAAAAGAGATGGAATGACAGGAATTGTGGAGCACGAATTAAGTTTTCCTGCTCTATAGCTCATGGATACACTTATCACTAATCAACATATGTAAATCTATGCTCATACAGGTACTGTAGGCTATTGAATAACACAAGTAAATATGTAATTACCACAGGTATTGTAGGCTATCGAATAACACAAGTAAATCTGTAATTACCATAGGCATTGTTACTACTTAGCAGCATATATATAACCATGAGAGAATGAGAGCGGAAGCTTCATTACACAATTTCAGTACAAGAGAAAAATACATGAAACGGGATATACAGAGGGGAAAACATACTGCTTACAACCATGATTGGAATCAACAAAGAGTTTCATTAATCCTTAGAATGAGTCCAATATACCATTCCATTACATTTAGCCATACATCGCACGAGTCCCTCATGAACAGGAAATTAGAACCAAAGTGGAATCACAGAATTGGGACCACTGCGGGTGCAGAATTTTGGAACCTATATTAAGTGTTTCTTCCCCCTATTTATACAGAGAAGGGGGGCTTTGAATCAATAGTTACAAAATATCTCAGCCAAGGGCTAGTTGTCCGATTGACTAGCTGTCTTGGCCTGCGATAGTTCTACTGCCCAAAATGATTCTAAAGGATTTGATTCCTTTCTTGAAAATACCTAGAAATTACAAAAATAAACATAAATAAGAAAAATTGAAAGATGATTGAGGAAAATATCCTTCTGTCATTCCTGTGAAGGCCCTTGATCAGGCCACGTCTCTGCCACAATGTGTCCCTCTAGCTTCTCGGCTAGTTCACGTCGCTTTCACCTTAACTACCTGACTTCTCCACTCTTTGGAGTTGGTAGCGATCAACTGTGTTTGCTTGTTCTAGAGAAGAACCAAAGGTTGTCCTAGAATTCCTTCACAATATGACTGAGTGGAGCTCCATGCTGAACCATTAAGTCTTTCTGAGTCCCGTATCTCCATTTACTCTCTCAATTCGTGCAAGCGAAACAATCAAATTCATTCTTGTGGCTATTGTTGTCCTAGGTTTCTTGTTACAAAGGCTTCCACAGGATCAACCCATATTGATTTCCCACTGCTCCATGCCTTCATTCAATGCCTCAGTTGCCGACCCATCCACCTTCAAAGCCCTATACCATACTATCGGGGCATCGATGTATCAGGACTTTTACTCTTAAAACATTATGAAACAGTGAGCTCTAGTGTCCATTGGCCCCCTTTGGTTTAACGTCTTTCTGCATTTCTTCTCATATGATTGGGGGCAGTGACCTAGTGCTTAGCCTTGGGTCACTAAGGCCTTTTGTTCTATCCTTGGGGCTACTTTTCCATTGTAAATGGTTTAGTGCCCCTGGTCCTTTAAGTTCCTCTTGCCTAAGTTCCAGCCCTTAGATCGAAGCCCCTCAATCAACATTTTCAAATCGGAGATTTCACTTGGAGTGATGCGACATTTTAATTTCTCCAATTGCCAATGACCCTCTATGCTTAGCCCTTGGTTCCTTGGCTCTTTATGTGATAGCGAGCCAACCCTTGTATCAGAGCCCCTTTATCAGCAGATCACAATCAGAGGTTTTACTTTGTGTAACAACATTCCTCAACCTTCAAACGTTGATTTGCGATCTCTGATGTGATGTCATCCTCTGCCATGTGTCACCTTGTGAGTGGTGACATGTGTCGCCCTATTTTGGCCCCTTATGACCCCTCAAAATGTTGAATCTGCATGCCATGTGTCCGTCGTACTACCACGTCATGTTGACATCAACTATCCCATGTCCCTTATTGGGACCAATCTTACGTTGCCACGCATCCCGTTGGAGGAGAGAGAAGAGGCCCGATCCTGCCTGGTTTTACGTTGAAATCCTTTGTTAACCTGCATTAGGCCCTCCCCAATGCTTTAACACTGAAGGCACAATCTCGACGCTTTAACACTATCGGCGTTCGCTGATTGCAACTTTGTTAAGGTTGACACTTTGAAAACGTTGATCGTCGATCACCGATATGGCCTGGACCTGTCAACAGCCGATATACCGATATCGCTCTAGACCTACAATGTGTGGAACCTCCGATATGCGAGATCGTCGATATGTCGGGACCTGGGATTTTACACTTAGGCATTTTCTCCTTGTTTTCTGATTTTCAAAGGGAAACTTCAATTTGCTCTAGCTTTCGGTTCTGAAGACCATTATAGGACTTCGACATACCATTGGAAAGTTAATTCCGAGCACTATACATTGGAGAGGGTCTGATTTATCTTTGAAAGCTTCTATGGCTTGGTATATGGCTTCATACTTCACTGCTCTTTTGCACTTTGGGCAACTCAAAACACATTTTGCAATGAATGACAACACAACCATTGGACAATGATGGTCCAGTCACCCTGCCATGTCATGTTCCATTCAGCAGTTCAAACTGCTGACCAGGCATCCCTATAGCTCAAATTCCAAAAAATTTAGTTTTTCCCAAAACGATCAGAATGCATTTATGAGATCAGATGCTGTCGGATTTGAGTGAAATGAGTTGCGTTGGATTCAGATCGTTGAGATATATCCAATTGTGTAGGTTTCGGTATCTGTTGCATACTTTCAATTTTAAGCATTATTTTGATCCACTAGATCAGTTTCCAAGGCAAATTTGTGACTGCGTTAAACTACGGCCTTACACAATATGCTCTCTCCAATGCCTTTCCCCTTTCATTAGAACACATTGCATGGCATCTACTCTAGTAGCCACCCTGACTACAATGGGTGTTGCAAGGCTCACAACTCAGGGACAAGCTATAACCAAGACAAATATCCCAAACTAAAAAGCAAGAGTCAAACTCGTCTATGGAAGAAGGGATCCAAGATTTGGGGTATTGGCCAATCATGCCTACTACAAACCATTCTAACCAAGTGGTGAAGGAAAGCACAATAACTTAAAAAACAAGGAACAAAGGTAAATGTGATTGATTTCAGAAACATAATTGTATATGAGTTGGGTTCAACCTCCCAATACTTTTTACTTTTAGCCAATCATGCCTACTACAAACCATTCTAACCAGGTGGTGAAGGACAACACAATAACCTACAAAACAGGGAACAAAGGTAAATGTAATTGATTTCACAAACAAAATTCTATATGAGTTGTGTTCAACCTACCAATACTTTTTACTTTTTGGTGGAATTGTAAAACTACCAAAAATTTATATTGAATGTTTATCAAATAATTTTTTAATTTAAATTTTTATATTATGGTTATAAATGATAAATTTCATTTGAGGATTACAAGTGAAAAATGTTATAAATGAAAGATATTGAGATAAAAAATATATTAAGCAAAGACTTTCGATAGAAATCACATAAGATAAATTTTTGGCCGACGCGTTTCGAACCAACAAATGTGGTTCATCATTAGGAAAAGATGATGATGAACCACACTTGTTGGTTCGAAACGCGTTGGCCAAAAATTTCTGTTATGTGATTTCTACCGAAAGACTTTGCTTAATTCATTATAAGCTTGAATACAGAAATAAAAAATATAATTAAGTATACAATTATAAAATTACATGTAAATTAACAAATATTTTTTAATTTAAATTTCTATATTATGATTATAAATGATAAATTTCATTACATGATTAGAAGTGAAAAATGTTATAGATGAAAGATATTAAGATAAAAAATATAATTAATTATAAAATTATATGTAAATTAACAAATTGAATGTTTGTAAAATAATACTTTAATTTAAATTTCTATATTATGGTTGTAAATGATAAATTTCAGAAGTGAAAATTGTTATAAATGAAAGATATTGAGATAACAAGTATAATTAAGCATACAATATAAATAATTATATAATTATAAAATTACTTTTAAATTAACATGGCAATAAAATGAATGGTTGTGTTAGAACCATTAAGACATCCAAGTATGTCAACCAGAACAAATTATGTATTATTGTTGTGAAAATTTTGCTACAATTTGGACTAAGAAATTTGCAATTTTGTTTGCAAACTTTTGCACTGGTGGTTTAACCATTTGGATTTCTTAAACACGTTGAACTTGTGTAGCTCTTATTTTAAGTACTCCATTTTCATTTACTGTTCCACTAATGACTTGATCACCTATTCGCTTAGTAACATGCCTATTTCACCTCTTATCATACTTTCATTGAAATGACTTCGTCCCCAAACAACAAAACCATCTACAGGGACTTTCTCCCCTAGTAAAATCTTAATGATATCATTCTGTTGGATAAGTTGACAGCCAATTGTGTTTTCAGGTAAAACATTTTGATAATTGTCTAGAGTCCATAAAGTAGTTGTACCTGGTGACAAATTCATAAAGTTTAATAATTCAGACATTTTCTAAGCATTATAAAAACATTATAAGTTTTTTTAGTGTTTGGTTGGAATCTAAAACAAATTATCAAATTTTGATGTTTCTTTCTTAAAATCAATTCTTGATTTTATATATGGATTTGACACTCTAAAAAATATGTGGGACACTTGGATTGTGAAGAGTTCTTAACTCAAACTTGTTATTCTAACAAATCTATGCCAGCTAGGCAAATTAAACTAGAAAATATGCCAAAAAACTCTCCAAAATAATGAGAGACTACAACCTTATTATATTTATAGAAAAAAGGTAGCTATTTACAAAATGATTTGTTACACGAAAAAAAAATAAAATCCATTTTCATTCAGATTGATTGACTTTAAACAATTCAGCAGGCGGTAAAACTGTTGAAGAAACTAATTCCAACCACCCGCTAGGTGAATCCAAGGGTCATAGTCTATTTGAGTTTAGTCCAATTCAGTTAAGTTTAGTTGAGAGTTTCACTCGAGTCTTTAATTACTGTTGCCTACTACATAATCTTATTTAACAATGATTGAGTAATGTGAATATTAAGACTTCTCCTTCACTTCTTTCATTCCCTAACATGGTATCAGAGCCCCGTCTGCATAAGACTCCTTGAGAGAGCAGCAGAGAACGCATGAGCTAACTGACTACACCCAAAAAAGACAAGGAGTAGAGAAGGAAAGCACCTACTACATGTATTCAAGTAGATTTCTTATTGTGTGAAGATTGTTGGAGCAAGAACCAACATGAGAAGTGAGGCGGTGAATAGAAACTGAATGTAGTGCATTGAAAAGTAAGTTGTGTGAAAGTATGTGAAGGCTTCAAAAATGACTCCAAAACCTGCTCCCACTCCAACGAAGAAAGCGTCGACTCCTAAGTCATCCAAGAATACCCCAACGACAACAACAATCTGCCTCTTTCTATAGTATGAGGATTATTTGAGAGGGTCACCAATCAGAGGAATTTAAAAAAAGAAAAAGAAAAACAGAGGAGATCATCGCATCCCTACAAAGAAAAAGATGTGATGAAGATGAGTAACTTGAGAAACTGTAAATTTTTCCAACTCAACATAGTAGTCTATGCTGACAAGTGTGACGGTAGCACAATTTGTTTTTTAAATATCCACAATGCCTCCAACCTTCAATTCTTGGGAACACAAAACTCACTGGAGCACGAGCCATAGAATTTGATTAGGGGCTCCAGTGACAAAGGGCACACCAAGACAACAAATCTCGATGAAGGAAAAGTCAACAAGACCTTCGTATGGTGTATTCAGAATGTATGATGTTTTTCATAAGGCAAGAATGTTTCATTTCTTATGAGACCTTATAATGTGCGTAGTCTAAAAATGGAGTAAATTGGCCTAGAAAACAATGGATTTTTCGGCAAGACTTTGGTAAAATTTAGAATTTGTTTTTAGAAATCCAAGTACAAATGTCAAGCTTCAATATTTTGGGTGCCCTTGGGGTTTTTGATGGTGTTGAATCCATTTCCACCATCAAAAACAAGATTCAAGCACTCTTACCATTAGATTTTTTAGGAAAAAAATCGTCAGATTCTGGTCTTCGAGCCAATTTACTTTGTCGGTAGACAACTTCCTTATAATATGCCCTCCTGGGATATTTGTGAAGTGCATGAGTTCTTTACAAGTTAAAAAAGGGAATATATATATATTTTTTAAAGGCTTATATAATATTTGAATGAGAAATGTGGTGGTATTATTTTTAAAAGGGTTATGTTAAAAAGAGTGGGGTCCTTTATCATATTCGTTGGGGTATTGTTGAAATTATATGAGGGTGTTGTTGAAATTTGTTTTTGGCTCCTCCAATTCCCTTTTAAAAAGGAAAATTAATTTTGAATGGTAATGTTTATTATTAAATTCCTTTTGAATTTATTTGAGGGGTGTATTTGAGTGGTAAAGGTGAATTCATTAGGGATCCTTGAGCTACCATTATTGCATGCTGCCACTATGACCCATAGTCACAACCATCATTGTCATAGCAAAAGTTGACAGCAAAGAAGTCGCTATGTTTGCAGTTCGATTTGTTTGTTGAGCTGCAGTCAGTCAGCACTCAACAAATGGAAAAAACCAAGAGTTTGAGAAGCTCAAAGCAACACCTAGAGCTGTTTGAGATCTATTTGTAATATTTGGAAGTGAAAAGGAAAAATAATGTCTTTGCATTGAAATGCATAAAAGAATGTGTAGATGACAACATTCTTCTCTTCATTTAAGATGCAAAGACAACCAAGGAGGCATGGGGTACCCTTGAGAGGATTTTTGGTGTAATGGGGAGTATTCAAGTTGAAGATAATGGTGGATCTATAACAATAGATCTACAAAGGTTGTGATGAATTCACAGAAGAAACAGAGAGAGCACGCAGATACTCCTGAATCTGACTATGCACAACCACAAGTGGATGACAATTTGGTGTTGGAATTTCTAAGTCTGACACGTTAGGAAACCTTCATGCACTTTACTAATTTATTCCTACCTACTTATTCTATTAATTAAAAAGTTATTTACCATGTAAATACTGGAAATAAATACAAGTACATGCTCAACAGATTAAAGATCATCAACTAAAGGAAATAGAAACAAGCACACAAGTGACATTGTTGTTTTTGGACTAATGTCCCTGGAAAAACCCAATGCAGGAAAACCGATGCAGTTATCTGAGGGTTTGATTTATTAAGCAGTTTGACAATACAATCTGGGTGTCAAATTTGGCTCACCCAACAGAGAAAAATCTATGCAGTAGTACCTCTCTACTCGGAAGCATATATTCCAGCTGAAACCCTGAATAAACACTCAGGCAGCTCCATAGCTCCAATCTGCCCCACGAAACCCCAAGGTCAGCCTCTAGGGACTACGTCAGCCTCTCTCTAACCCAGCGTTAGCCCAACATCACTCTAGCTTGGCCCACGCTAGCCTTTGGAGGCATTGCATCAGTTCTCTAGCCCTCTGCGTCACCATGCTGGCCCTTTGAGGCAGTGTGCAGCTCCTGGCTGCCTCTGCATGAGCCCTGCCTAGCTCTGCGTCAACCCTTGGCTGCTTCCGCATCCCTCTCTCTAGCTACTGCACTGATACTCCCGGTGCTATCTCTGCCTCTCTGCTTCTGTATTCACTACCCCTCAATTGCAACTCTGATCACTCTCTCAACTTTCTCAACAAACCCAGCCCCAGAAAGTCGAAATCTTGATCTCTCTGTGTGTGTTCTCCAAATGACCCTCAAGCCTCCTCTTATATTGTTAAAAAATGATACATTACAGAGCAATGGAACACATAAAATATTTCAAAAATATAAACACAAAAAAACACATAAAACAAGAGAGACACAAATATACGTGGTTCACCCAGTTTGGGCTATGTCCACGAAGAAACAACCAGTCCTTCATTTTATATTATCCAGCAAACTTAAGAGATACAATCTACAGCAGATCCATTGTAATTCCCTTTTCGCTTTCAATCTCCTCTCTCTTCCTCATTCAGAATACAGATCTACATAGACGCAATACTATTCCCTCATATATAGCGAGGGGTTGCCTTCTAGGGCAAAAAACCCTAAATTAAACATAACTTCTATAGTCAGATCTTTGCCTAATGAACGACTGAGATCGACTACAAAATTACAACATTTTACAAGGCAATTTTACATCTATTTTTAGCTTCGGGGGCACTGCCCCCGATCCACTCACCAAGGGGGAGCTCCCAAAGGTTGTAGTCGCCCCCCCTGGACCCCTCCTGCAGCGAATATTTTATGGTACGAACTGGGGTCCAATGTGGCGATACCTTTGAATACAGAAGATAATTAGGCTCCACACCCAACAATCTCCCACTTGGAGACTGATTGTAACAACTCCACTGCTGCTTCATTTGCTAGACAATGACTCCACTTTAGACCTGGTTGTTTCTCATCTTCTTCATCATACTTGAAGACCAATTTAAACTCAGCAAATTCTCAGTTTCTCACTGGTTACAACTTTTGTTAACATATATGCAGGATTCTGGATAGTGTGTATCTTTTCCAGCTTCAATTGTCCATCTTCCAACGCTGACCATATGAAATGGTACTTGCGCTGTATATGTTTAGTCTTGGAATGAAATGCAAAGTTCTTTGCAAGATGTATGGCACTCTGTCTATCACTATATAACCTGCCCAACTCTTTCTTCTTACCCAATTCATCCAAAAAACCTTTGTAACCAAATCATTTCTTTACTAGCCTCTGTAGCAGCAACATACTCTGCTTCTATTGTTGGGAGTGCAACAACACTTTGCAGTTTTGAGACCCAACTGATAGTTGTTCCACCTATAGTAAACACATACACTATTGTTCTCCTCCTGTTATCTCTATCACCCACCATATCTACATCAACATATCCCTGTAGAGCAATGATTGAACCACCAAAGCATAATGCTTGATTTGTGGTACCTCTCAAATCCCTAAGAATCCACTTCACCACCATCCAATTTTCTTTTCCTGGATTGCTCATGTACCTGCTTACAACTCCCACTGCATGCGCAATATCAGGCCTTGTGCAGACCATTGCATACATTAAGCTTCAAACTGCTGATGCATATGGAACTTTAGACATATGAGCCATTTCTTCCTGAGTCTTGGGACACTCCTCCTTACTTAATTTGAAATGGCTAGCCAAAAGTATACTAACTGGTTTTGCATTCTGCATATTAAACATTTTCAACACTTTTTCTATGTACTCACTTTGAGACAATGTTAATTTGTGATTCTTCTTGTTTCTAGTTATTTTCATACCAAGTATTTGTTTTGTAGCACCCAAATCCTTCATTGCAAATGAGTTTGCCAATTTTCTTTTGAGCACATTTATTTCCTGCATGTTAGAACCTGCAACAAGCATGTCATCTACATACAATAACAATATAATATAGTTGCCATCATTTTGACTTTTGAGATAAACACAATGATCAGAGTGACATCTAGTATAACCTTGTTCAAACATAAACCTGTCAAATTTTAGATACCACTACCTTGGAGCTTGTTTTGAGCCATACAAGCTCTTCTTCAACCTGCACACTAGTTTCTCCTTCCCTTTTACCTCATATCCTTGTGGCTGCTACATATATCTCTTCCTCCAAATCCCCATGGAGAAAGGTTGTCTTTACATCTAACTACTCAAGATGCAAATCTTTAGCTGCTACTAGACTTAACTAGTTTTGATTGAAGTCATTTTAACAACAGGAGAAAATATCTCATCAAAGTCTATACCTTTTTTCTGTGCAAATCCTTTCACCACAAGTCTAGCTTTATACCTTTTTCTACCTCCATCTTCTTCCTTCAACTTGTAAACCCATTTATTCTGCAATGTTGTTTTACTTGCAGGCAACTTGACTAAGTCCCAAGTCTGGTTATGTGCTAAGGAGTATATCTCTTCTTTCATGGCTTTCAACCACTTCTTCTTGGTTTCTACCTGTACTACTTCTTCATAACATTCTGGTTCACCAGAATCAATCAACAATACATAATATTATGAAGGAGAGTATCGTTCAAGGGGTCTACTTATCCTAGTAGATCTTCTAACACCACTTTCAGGTGTTTGAGGTGCTTGTTGCTATTGTGGTTGTTGTTCTGGATGTTTATCATTATGATTTTTAGGCACCATCACTTTTTTTGTGATCTCGTCAAGCACTATGTATTCTATGTTTTCTTTTTCCTGTTTCTTTTCCTGCAGCTAATCCTTATACAAAACCTTTTCATTGAATATGAAATCTCTGCTCCTAATGATTTTATGTTTTTCATAATCACAAAAGCGATAACCAAAATCATTAACACCATATCCAATAAAGGTACATTTATTTGATTTTGCCTCAAGCTTTGTTCTATTTTCTTTATTAATGTGGACAAAGGCTTCACAACCAAAAGTCTTTAAAAAAGAGTAGTTTACCTTTTTACCTTTCCATGTCTCCTCTGGAATACCACCATCCAAGGAACTTGAAGGCCCTCTGTTCATTAGATAAACAACAGTATCTACAACATCTACCCAAAATTGTAAAGGCAATCCTATATGCAATCTCATGCACCTTGCACGCTCCATGATTGACTTGTTCATCCTTTTTGACACACCACTTTCTTGTGGTGTTCCTAAAACTATCTTCTCTCTGTGAATTCCATTCTCTGAATAGTACCTATCAAAATCTTCGCTGCAATATTCACCTCCATTGTTTGATCTGAGACACTTCAACCTTTTTCCTGTCTCATTTTCAACCAAAGCTTTCCATTTCTTGAAAGTATCAAATACATCAGATTTATTTCGAATACAATAAATCCAGGTTTTTATGGTTGCATCATCAATAAAAGTAACATAATAACGATAGCCACTAAGAGATGATACTTGAGCAGGTCCCCATACATCTGTATGCACAAGGTCTAATTTTTTTCTCTTCTTTTCTTTCCCAACTCTGAGGAATCGACACTCTTTTGTTTTCCATAAACATAATTCTCACAGAATTTTAAATCAAGATGCTTCAAAACTGGCAACAAATTTCTTGAGTGAAGAATTTGCATCCCCTTCTCACTCATGTGCCCGAACCTATGATGCCACAATTATGTATCTTCTCCAGTAGAGGTTAAAGCATTAACAGAATTAGAAATACCATTGCATAAATACAATGTACCAACCTTTTCTCCTTTTTCTATTACCAGGGATCCTTTAGTGACCTTCCAGGTTTTATCTGTAAAAGTAGTCACACAACCTTCACCTCCCAACTGCCCTATTGAAATAAGATTTTTCTTCAGATCTGGAACATGCCTTACCTCCTTCAATAGCCATTGATTTCCATTCTGTTGTTTTATGAAAATTGTACCCATTCCAATGATTTTACAGGGTTTATCATCACCCAATCAAACCTATCCAAAATCTCTTTGAACATAATCATGAAAATGTTTCCTATCAGGTGTGGCATGGAATGAGGCCCCTGAATTTACCACCCAGGCATCAATAATATTTTCTAAAAAGGAAATCAAATCATCTTGCAACACATCACCTGTTACATTCGCTTCATGATTATTTTCTTGTTACGCATCTCCTTCTTTTCCCTTCCAAGACTTGCAATATTTCTTCAGGTGTCCTTTCTTCCTACATTTCCAGCACACTATCCCCGATCTCGACTTGGATCTGCCTTTTCTTGACTTACTGCAATATCCAGGGATTTTTCCTCTTTCCAATTTTCTTCCCCTAGTCTCTATAGTCAAAGCATTACCTAATGTCTCACCGGAGCTTTTCCATCGCATTTCCTCGCTAAGGATTGCATCGACAACATCATCAATCTTTAAAGTACTAGATCCAGAGACAGAGTTACTAATGGCCATAACTAAACCATTCCAACTTTCTGGAAATGAGCATAGAAATAACAGAGCCATAACTTCATCATCAAAAGTTACCCCTATAGAACTTAACTGACTGGTAACTGTATTAAATTCATTTAAATGATCAGCAACAGATCCACCTTCTGACATTTTCATATTAAATAAACGCTTCATAAGAAATACCTTATTTGAGGCCGAGGGTTTTTCATATAGTTTGGCCAATGTCGACATTAAACCCTCTGTTGTCGTTTCCTTTGAAATATTAAACGCTACCGATGCTGCTAGGCATAGCTGTATTGTTCCAAGTGCCTTTCTGTCAAAAATATCCCATTCTGTGTTTGTCATACTTGTCGGCTTATTTTTCTTTCCACTCAATGGTTGGTACAGATCTCTCTGATACAGATAATCTTCCATCTGCATCTTCCACAACTGGTAGTTTTGGCTGTTAAATTTTTCGACCTTAAGCCTACCATCTTCTGCCATTGCTCCCACTCGAACCAGGAACCCTTCTCTCCTACAAGTTTATCAACCAAATAGACCTTCGGCTCTGATACTAGTTGTTAGAAAATTATATATTATAGATCAATGGAACACATAAAATATTGCAGAAATATAAACATAGAAAATGCATAAAACAAGAGAGACACAGATATACGTGGTTCACCCAGTTTGGGCTACGTCCATGGAGAAAAAGCCAGTCCTTCCTTTTATATTATCCAGCAAACTGAAGACTTACAACCTACAACAGATCCATTGTAATTCCCACTTCACTCTCAATATCCTCTCTCTTCCTCATTTAGAATACAGATCTACATAGACGCAATACAATTCCCTCATATATAGCGAGGTGTTTCCTTCTAGGGAAAAAAAACCCTAAATTAAACATAACTTCTACCGTCAAATCTCCGCCTAATGAACGGCCCAGATTGACTACGAAATTACAACATTTTACAAGGCAATTTTACATCTATTTTTAGCTTCGGGGGCGCTGTCCCCGATCCCCCCGCCAGTGGGGGCTCTCAAAAGTCGCAGCTTCCCTCCCTGTAGCGAATATTTTATGGGCGGTGTTGCCGCCCCATTACGAACTGGGGTCCAATGCGGAAATACCTTTGAATATAGAAGATAATCAAGCTCCACACCCAACATATACTTTTCTTGTTGGTCCATCAACAACCGAGATTAAATCTATAATCAATGGATAAGATTATATTTAGCTTGATCCATGAATTTTGGACCCTTCTAACCCAATTTTATATTAATACCCATTAATATTTTATTTTTCCTAAGTTTAGACTTAGGAGCTCTATTAAAAATATTAATTATTTTAATATCTCCCAAACCGGTTAGATTCTTCCTAAACCATTTTTGGGTCTTGGAGATCTCATGTGCTTTAGCCTCTCCACCAATTTTCGTGGCTAGATCACATCCGATGCTACCCAAAATAACCAATCCCTCTTAGCGAGGACTGTGCTCTAGTAATACTCCTTAGCTCTAGTAATACTCGTCACTAAGTATCACCCTGATCATCCAACATCGGTCCCTACATTGATGCTAAGCTTCCCCTCCCAACATCCTCTACACTGCTGCATCATGTACTGCTGCCCATGACCCTACCACTACCACTGCTACATTTGTACGGCAGCACCCTCTACATCTGTGTTGCTGCCCATGGCCCTGCCACTGCAACTATTGCATCTGCACTGCATCCCCTTCCCCTCACGCTGCATCGTGCTGCCCATAGCACTGCCACTGCTAACTGTTGCATTGAAACCTAGTTACTGAGAAGGAAGTAACTGATCCACCCAAATTTGACATCCCTGTCAAGCTAGAGACTCTCCCAATGCTGAGGCTCCCTCTGTCCCTGACAAGTGCTCCCTCTATTGACCTCTACACTGCTGCAACAACTCCATGCATCTCGCACTGTTGCCTCACATTGTCTTAGGAATCCTACACTGTAGCACCCTCTGTCACTCCATCCGCATCCATCTCTACCGACATCCGCCAGTCTTGCTACTTCTCTTCAAGGCTCCCGTAGCAAGGTATAATCCAAGAGGTTGGGTACCTCAAGGATCCTGCCCCTCATCGTCTGTAGTCTGTCTGACTACAGCTCGATGTCTCCCCACTTCCTCTCAAGTGGCGCATGAGCACTCATGGCATAGTCGTCATCTGTCTCCACTTCTTTCTTCTCCCTTGTTGGCGCTGCCTTAGTTTCAGAAGCCTCTCCCTTACTCTTCTTCCTCTAACACTAGTTCGTATAGTGACCCAGTTCTCTAAAATGCAAGCATTTGACCTTGGAGAGGTCCTTCTTCTTTCTCTTATCTTGCTTTCCCGTAGATGCGAGAATCGTATCTTCTTCTTCCTCCTTGATTCTAGACCCTTTTCCGCTACTCCCTGCCTTGGTAACCCGTTTTATCTCTTCTTGACGAAGGGCCACCCACAGTTCTTCCCAATCTGGAAGGCTCAACCTGCCCAGTATGCTCTAGACAAATACCTCCCAATCCTCTGAGATTGCGTTCAATGTGGTCCTCACTATCAGTTATTGATCCGTCGTGGCCCCTATGGAAGTTAGATAATCACGGATCTCCTTCAATCCATCGAGGAAGACATCTGTCTGCTCTCCCTTCTGCATCTAGTATGACCGCAACTGATTTTCAAGTGACATCTTCCTCTGCACAAAAGTATGCTGGTACAATTTCTTTAGGGCCTCGCACATCTCATTTTTCATGTCCTTCTTAGCAATATGTGGTACTACATGGTCCTTGACCCCGTCAAGGATGTGCTCTTGGCCCTCATCATTGCCTCCTTGTACTTGTCATTATCGGCTAGGTCAACTGGGATAGCTATCGTCCTCAAGGCAAAGTGCTTAACACGATTCCTGTCTAGAACAGATAGGATTCTGGCCTTCTAGACTACAAATTTTGAGGCTCCATCTAGTCTGTCCTGGTATCTTACCCCGCCATCTCTCTTCTCCTTTACTTCCCTCATGGAAGTTCTCGGTATGACTCCCTCTATGCCTCGATTTCCCTCTTGGAAACCCTTCTGCCAATGTCGAGATGCCCCCACTCCAATCCTTAGTGTCGTTGCACCAGTGATCTGGATTTCTTGGCTAGAAACCCCCGGTAGCAACTCCCTCCTCCTTAGTCTTACCTTGTTAGGTATTGTTCTGACTACAGTACCCCACCATCTCCACTCTGCAACTTACCCATAGCCTCCTAAACCCCAACAAACTGAAGGTTAGAGCTCCTAGGCTCTGCGCAATCCTGACACCAGCAAATCAGCCTCCTCAACCAACTGTGTCAGTCCTCCTAGCCTCTACGTGGCTCTGCGTGAACCTGCCTTTGCCACCCTCAGCCTCTGCGCTACCTCTTCTCAGCTCAAACTTGATGATGCAGGCACTGCGTCACCCCTTCCTTGTGGCTTCTCTGCTAGGAACAACTTCTGTCACTTGGGACAACTGTTTTTCTATTGTTGTTGCTCTGCTCGACTGATTTCCTCATTTCTCCTATGATCTGCAACCACGCTCTGATACCATGTTGGAATTTCTAAGTCTGACACGTTAGAAACCCTTCATGCACTTTATTGATTTATTCCTACCTACTTGTTATGTTAATTAACAAGTTATTTACCATGTAAATACTGGAAATAAATATAAGTACATGCTCAACACATTACAGATCATCAATTGAAGTAAATAGAAACAAGCACACAAGTGACACCGTTGTTCTTGGACTAATGTCCCCGGAAAAACCCAATGCGGGAAAATTAGTGCAGCTATCTGAGGGTTTGATTTATTAAGCAGTTTCAGAATACAATCTAGGTGCCAAATCCGGCTCATCCAACATAGAAAAATCTTGGCAATGGTACCTCTCTACTCGGAAATAGATATTCTGGCTTAATTCCTGGATAAACACTTTGCTAGCTCCATAGCGCCAATCTACCCCACGAAAACCCATCGTCAGCCTCTCTCTAGCCCAGCATCACTCTGGCTTGGCCCGAGTCAGCCTCTAGAGGTACTGTGTCAATCCTCTGGTCCTCTGAGGCACTATGCAGCTCCTGGCTAGCTCTGCGTGAGCCCTGGCTAGCTCTGTGTGAACCCTTGGTTGCTTCTACGTCCCTCTCTCCAGATACTGCGTTAATCCTCCTAGTGCTATCTTTGTCTCTCTTCTTTTGTACTGTTCACTACCCCTCAGTTGCAACTCTAATCACTCTCTCAACTTTCTTAGCAAACCCAACCCTAGAAAGTTGAAATCTTGATCTCTCTCGGTGTGTTCTCCAATTGACCCTCAAGCCTCCTCTTATACTTTTCTCGTTGGTCCATCAACGACCAAGATTAAATCTCTAATCAATGGCTAAGATTAGATTTGGCTTGATCCATGACTTTTGGACCCTTCTAACCTAGTTTTATATTAATACCCATTAATATTTTATTTTTCCTAAGTTTAGATTTAGGAGCTCCATTAAAAATATTAATTATTTTAATATCTCCAAAACCGGTTAGATTCTGCCCAAATCATTTCTGGGTCTTGAAGATCTCATGTGCTTTAGCCTCTCCACCAATTTTCGTGGCTAGATCACATCCGATGCTACCCCAAATCAACATTTGGTGAATCCAACAACAATGCTTGCTTATGACAATGAAGTTGTCATTGAGGAAACCAATGCTATGGTGAATCCAACAATATATATTGTTGATGTAAACTTTGATGAATATTTGTTGGCTACTGATAAATGGTTGCATATGATGCAACAAAAACATCATATTGACATATTGCTATTTGGTGAGATAAGAAAACTTTGGTTTGAAAACCAGGTGGAAGAAAACCACTTTGAAGTAGTCTAGGTTCATAAAGAAGTGGAAGCGACAAAGGCAGAGAAATAAGTGCAAGAAGAAAAAGATCTCATTGAAGAGTAGAAAGAACATAATCAATATGATTTTGTAATTATTTTTAAACCTAACATCGATTTGGAGTGTGCAGGAAAACATGACGATCATGAAGAAACAATAAATTTTGAAGAAGAATTAATGTTCCTTGAAGCATTACTTGCAACACCATGTTTTGATGAAGTTTGTATAGAAGTTGTATAAATGAATATTGAATAAAGCATGAATAATGAAAACGTTGATGAAATGTTAATGTATTGGAGTCCTGAAGAGATAAATTTTTATTATAGACTTATGTTGCATCAAAATATTGATAATGAAAAGCACACAACAGAAGATGACATGTGGCAACAGTCCGCATATAAGACAATTTTTGAAGAATTCAAGGACATGCTTAGACAGCTTGAAACAATGGAAGGGTTGCCCCATCAAATGAAGAATTTGAAATTTGAAGTATACAACAAAAAGAAAAAGTTAAAGCAATTTAGAAGATACAATATTTGGAAGATAATAAAAATAAAAAATAAAATAAAATAAAATCTTGTTGATGTCATATTTTCAAAATTGGAAGCCTAGTTGAGACTTAAACCATCAGACATCTTAATTTAATTTTTTGTGGTTTTAATTAAGGGGTAGTGTTGGAGAAACTAATTCCAACCACCTGCTAGTTGTCAATCTAGGTGTTTGTTGATGATGTTGGACCCGTCAACATGTCAAGGGGATCTCTCTGGTAAGAAGTCCCAATTAGACCTCAAACCATTTCGTGTAGGAGTCGCAGCAGTGGGTCGTATGGTATTTTTTTGACCGCGATTTCGCATAGAGGAAAGTAAGATAACTCTGTCAGTAGCAAGGGTGTGACCGCTGCATTGAATCAAGGAAGGTGCATGAGAGGTTCTAACACAGGTGGGTTGAGATGAGTGCACCCCTTGGCAACCTGTAACAATACTCAACTAGGAAGGGAACACACGAGCGAAGATGCATCACAATCTGTAAAGTAGGTCAGTCGGCAATCCAAAGTGATGGTTAAACCAACAACACATTTGCAACAAGATTCATATAATTGCATACAAAACAGTTCATACACAACTATGTAAGTTAAACAACATACATCGCTAAAGCAACCAAAACAGTCCAACTACAATAACAACATATGCATGAAAACGTGTTGGCTCTTATTATATAAAGAAGTGTAAGTTCCAATCATACAATGCATCCATGTAAACCTGCTAGCCCCAACAATGGAATGTTACAGCCACATCCACCTACTCCTCCAAAGAGATGTACTAGCTTCGTGCAGTGGAGAAGCCAATGCACGTTACAATACTTTCCAAGCTCTCTCCAAGATAGTCTTATCAGAAGCTTGGTTGACCAAAATACCATACAATGAGTTATGAGGAACTATTTATAGCAAAGGGTGGGGTGACCCTTGACATTCCCCTTTGTGACAGTTCAACTACCCTCATGACTCTTCACCTACTCTATGACTGTTACATCCAACTACTGACACTTGACTTACACTTGACATCACATCACATTAAAAAGCACATGTACTCATGTGAGACAACATGGCTTGAGCAAGCCATGCATGACATCACTGACACGGTCCGTTGTGATGAGACCAACTCTTTGACATGCTTGTGATGACGAAGGTGGTGAGCTGATGCCAAGCTTGGTCATCCATGATGGTGTGCATGCACCCCATGGTGACATCTTGTTGAAGCGAACTCTCGCCTCCATTGTAATTGGTGCATTGATTTGGATCCTTCATTCAACTTGTATGCTAGCATGCGCATGATCTTCTTAGGTACGGCTGAACCAGCAACACACTGATACACAGTGTTCATACTGATCTTCAAGTGTGTGTTGGTGGTCATGCGCATCAACTTGTCGAAGTACATGTTCAGCTCCAGTTGGACTTGCTTCTTATCTTCGCCTTGGTGAGTGTGCTAAATGGGTTGGATCACATGCGTGCACAAATGAAATCGATCCCTTGTATGCGATAAACAACACTACTCACCATGTCTGCTCTGTGCCAGCTGTTGGAATAGATCTATAACTTGTACAAGCGCAGTTTCATCCGTGAGTGCATGTTGCACCCATTGTTGTTATTGTTCATGTTGCAACTCATTTGTCTGTCTGTGCAGCTTCATGTTCTTCCTTGAGTTGTTTCTTCATGACATGCAACTCCTTCTTTGTTCCATGCTCTGTCTTTACACGATCTTCATGTCGTGTCATCACCTTATAGCCTGAGTCTCCAAAGTTGCTTTCATCAGCAGTGGATCTTCTTAAGCTTGCAACTTTGTTTTGCCTGTGTGTTGTCAACAACCTTCCTCTTGCATTTATTGCTTTCATTGCATTCGATATGTTGCCGTCAGTTGTTGTTCATCATGCTGCTTGCTCTGATGTTACTGCTAGAATATCTTGATGCCCTTGTCTACGAACAACTTGATATCTTTGTGAGTAGGCAAGCTCATAGACATTTGATCGACTGCATCTCCAAGTGTGATCTGAACGGTGTCTTCGACTCTCCTCTCTTGAAACCATTGTACCTACATTGCTGAGAGGCAGATGAACACCTGCAATACCTGGAGACATGGCAACACTCATGGCAAGCAACTTGTTATTCGAAAACCAAACTAAACTTGAGAACTTACTTGCAACATACTTGTGTGACTAATCATGAAGGTTGCGTAATCTCGATCGGGAGGTCAGGAGACTGACTTCCAAGACTGCGCAAGGCACAGTTTGGGATGCTGGGAGATTAACTAACTACTGGAACTGCAGAATGCACAGTCCAGTCTGGCTACTAACTGTTGGAATTGCACAATGCACAATCTCAGCTGGAAATGGCTGCAGGCTCAATGACTGCATTGCACAATTTTCTGGGCCAGTAGTCATTGTCCCTCAGGAATGTGAAAAATAGTCCTGGAGGACAGTCACTGGGTAGAAATGTGCATTTTTGGGGAGGAAGATAGAGCCTTCCTTTCCTGGATTGCGCAATGTTGTCTTAGTGAAGGTAGAGTTCGGGCCAAGGTTGCCCAAACTCGCCGACAGGAAACTAAACACGAATGTCAGTGTGAATGCATGGTGATACTAAGTGTAAGCATAAGTGAATGATTATGCATGAAAATGGTGAATGACAGATTCAGAAAATGGAAAAACATGCATGTGGGTGAGGCAAGTCATCGAATCAGCGACTGTTCGTGAAAAATAGTTTCATGCATGTGACAGCAGTGAGATGTCAACGAAAAATGAAACAGTGCTAGGACAAGCTAGTATACATGTAAATGACAACAAGTGTTCAAAGAAATCAAGCAAACAATACTCATACAAGTGAAAACACAAAAAGCGATAGAAATGCAACACAAGGCATGGAAAGCAGGCTTACCCCAAAACAGTTGAGCTGAATGTGCCGACAGCTCCTAGATGTGATGTGGGATGTCAGAGTTGCAAGGTTGATGTGAGGAATGAGCTCTACAATGTCCGATTGATGAGTTTTGATAACATCAAGGTTGTGACGCACATGCCACAAATCTAGGGGAAGCAACACTTGGTGGGAGGTTTCTGAAATGATCCTTGCATGTAACCTCCAACTGCCAAAAATAGATCCTTGAGTCAAGGGATGCCTTTGCATGCTGCCTTGGGAGAAGCAACTCATGCATGCAAGTCAGTTTTTCTCAGTCCCGGAGGGAATCAGTCAACTCAACTACACATGCAAGAGGTTTCTCAACTGCTGGCTGGTAGCTGGGATGGTTGCCCAGGAGATTTGCACAATTTCTGGGCAGAGCAGCTGACTGCTTCCCAGAGTTGCGCAAATTCTGGGTTGAGCAGCCTTGTTGGGGAAAATTGTGCAATTTTCACTGTGAGTGTTGACTGCCAGAATTGCACAATTCTGGAGCCCAACAGGGTACGAGTCAGGATTACGCAATTTCTGGAGGGAAGGCTGGTTTCCCTCTAGAATTGTGCAATTTATTGGGGGAGCTGCTCAGCCTACAGCTGGAACAAGTTTGGGTGAATAGCCTGTGAGGGGAATGCATCGAGCTGTGATAGACAAGCTGCCTTTGTGCAAGCAAAAAATTGAAGCTTGTGAACTTGACGAAGCAAGGTAAGCTGTTGTGAAAAGTTGGTAGGGAGACTCCAAAACGAAGCTAAGGAAAAATTTTGGAGGGTGGTTGTAGCCGCTACAACACTTGGTGACACACTGGTAGAACTCCAACTCTCTGAATGGACCTTGTTCGTGAAAAGCAAGTCTAACACCTCCGGAAGTATTGTTCAGTTCTTAGCTCATCTTGGTTTCACACTAGCTTGATTGTAAGATGTAGCATCTGCCAAACTCTTGGTCGATTGACACACATTCCAAGTGAAGGAAACACAGTTGTTTTGATTGGGGTTGAGGGGTATATTGGTGCACAAGTAGTATAGTCGTCAGAGTCTTAGTTTCATCTCTGGTGTTGCTCCGCTGCTAGCAGGCCTGGACAGTACCCTGACAGAGTCACAACGGAACACAAGCATGGCTCCTCTACCAGCGAGCCTGGTCAGTACCATAATGGAGTTACTTGCATCACCTCCCTGCGTAGGAAGCCTTTCTCTTCTTTCGCCTTATTCATTTTTCACTTTGATTTTTTTAACTTTTTCATTTTTTCATTTTTCATTTTTTCAATTGTGCATAGCACTTATTCATTTCAGAGGTGGAAGAGGGATCCTGACTTATTGAGAGAAGAAGAGGTTGTTCCAGTAGAGAAGTAGTTTATTGTATCTCTAACTTGCATGTTAATGTTTGCCCCCTCACCTTACTCTATTTGACTAAGCTGACAAGGGTTAACCCAAAAACAACCGACTAGAGAAGGTGACACTAGTTAGCGTGCAAGCATTGTGTTTTCACCAAGGTTCACTTCGAACAGTATGTATTTTCCTTCGACGTATCATGGACTAAAAGTAACAAGTTCATCATACAAAGGTAGGATGACAGAAAACCAAGTAGTGATAGTTGTACAAGCCCTCTTGTACTTCACCCAGGTCATTTCAAGAGTCATACATGGCTTCATGCGAAACTAACCTATGAACGAAACAAGCGAACTAACAAACAATAAAGCAAAGCAAGAGCAGAAGTGAAAGTGAAAGCAAAGCAATAAAACAAACAAGAAAACAAACAAAGCAAGTAAGCAAACAAGCATGCAAGAAAACTGACTAAAAGCAAACACTACTCCTCCTACACTAACGGTGCATGGGCCTCATCACGTGAAGTGATATTTCTAATGCAGCCACTAGCACATTCGTTGACCCATGTTGGTGAAGGCTTGGTCCACGAGCAACCCAGTTGTGTGAACCATCAAGCAAGAAAGATATAACAATGAAGACAACTGCACTTCATGTTTCAAAGTGCCCACAGGACATAAGTGAGTGCAAGTGCATGATGAGCAGTCTGTTGACTTATCGTGGTGTTGTGTGACACTGCGTGCAACTTTGAAGCATAAGAAAATCTTGACTGTGACATGCAAGCAAATGAAGGAAATAAAGACAACTTACATCGCGAACGGGTTCTTGCAATGTAAGATTCCTCCAATGCATGAGCGATGGGATCGTGCAGTTCGAGTGGAGGAAGTGTAATCTGTGTGTGAGATGGATCTTCAATGCATACATATGAGCAATGAGGAGCCTTGGGTGATTGAATAGTTTCATGATCGGAAGTGAGAATAACCCCAAGAGAGCGAGGGCCTGACATAAACATCAACTTGGGTTGGAGTGGCTTGACGGTCTTGGGTGTTTCAACTTCATCACTAGATAGATCATCATAAACCGGTGGCTTCGAAATATTAACTACAATAGAGTCATGATCATGATCAAATATGGAAATAAATGGATCACGATCACCACGATCAGAAAAATCAATGAATTCATCGGCATCCTCATGATCAAATGAATCAAACAGAGGGGTAGATGAAAAGTGAACAAATGCATCCTCTGTGTTTCCGAAAAAGACAGATGAAAGATCAAGTGGATTTTCAATGAATAGCTTATCCTCTCTATTGTTGAATGATGGACCAACATCCGGTGAGTCCTGCGAGTGATAAACAATGGGTGCATCCATGGATGAAGACACACATGCGAAATCATGGATGGCAGGTTCACCAAAGATGTTAGGAAAGAACGGAGGGGGATCGAATGAAAGGGAGTCCTCCTTCGCCGAGTGTTCATGCTCAAGCTCCCACTCATACTCTTCTTGAATGATAGCGCATGTTGGTTGTGCAACACCAACTCATTAATGGGCTTTTCCTCGTTCACAACAAGTGAAGAGTGCAGAATGGACGAACACAAAACAACATCATCTGGAGGAACACCTGAGTGCGAAGAGGGAGGCCGTAGAACATAATGCATATGACAACTTGAAGGAATCACAACCAAATCTATGCGAAAATTGAGTGAAGTGATGTTGGGAAGATGTGAAAGTTGAACAAGTGTGTGAGCATGATCCTCAACATCACTCAGCAGTGGTGGAGCTGTTGAATGAGAGGAAGGCAGACAGTCAGTTGAGACAGTGACCACATCCACATGAGATTGCGCAACTCCATCAATGAAGAATGTTGAGCGAGGCTTGATCTCAAGCTTCTTCTTGGGATGGGCAGATTTCTTAAGGCAATACTCGAACCAGTCCCAAAGATAGGCAAATTTCATCTGGCTCCTCGGAGCTTGAAACTACAAGTCACGGAAGCACTGCCAAAAATCAATAACTGATTCATGTGGAGCCTTCCGTTGTTGTAACATTTTTTGGTCAAGATAGTCTGGATCAAAATGATAGAAAGTGTCTTCAATGAGATCACAAAAGTGCTCAAGTGAGTGCATGTTGTCAGCCGGTAGGCTGAGCAGCCATCGACGTGGAGATTCGCGAAGTGTGTGTGCAAGCAGCAAGCTGGCTTGTTCATCAGAACACCCATCTTCCTCATGAAGCATGGAAAGAAAGTCATGTAAGTACTCAGGCCAGGCCACTTCACCTTCACCATCATACTTGTAAATGGACAAGAGATTGAAAAACTCCCACATGATGGAGACATCTTCACGATTCGAAAAACATCGTGGAGGGAGAAGAGTGCAAGAATCCATGAAAGGTATGCAAAGGTTCAAAATTGGATGAGAGGACACAACTTGTCATTAGGCCCTCCTTCTAGCGCCAGAAATGTTGATGGTGCTGGACCCGCCAACATGTCAAGGGGATCTCCCCGGTAAAAAGTCTCAATTAGACCTCAGACTGTTTGGTGTAGGAGTCCCAACAGTGGGTCGTATGGTAATGCCTTGACCACGATTTCGCACAGAGGCAAGTAAGATAACTCTGTCAGTAGCAAGGGTGTGACCTGTTAGAGTTGGTCTAGTAGCCCTCCATCAGCGATCAAAGCTCTTTGCATTTGCATAAGTAGGTGTCTCATCAGTGTCATCTCATTGCATTCCATTAGGCATGCCATAACCCTGATGGAGGAGTTGGTGTCTTTATTCCCCTCTTGGCACTGCTGGATCAAGTTGTTTCAGTCAATAAACTCTTTCAAGGTTACTTGTCTTGTCTTGAGGTCAAAAGTCCTAGGTCTAGGGTTTAGGTCCAATTTGTCTTTGAGGTCATGTCTTTAAAAGTCAATAAATGCCCAGCAGGCCAGAGGGATGACTATCAAAGTTTTTCTTCAAAAGATTTCATCTTGTACAGCTAAATTTTACCTTGGATTTAAAAACCCTGTTTTTAAGGACAAAGTCATTTTTTCATTTTTGTAAAAGTTGTAAAAATTAAAAATTCTTTGAAAGTCAGCATGCAGCCCTGGTCCCCTTTGCTAAGATTCCTCAGAAGCTATCCCTGCAAAAATTTTCAAGAAAAAGCATCAGTTCAACCAATTTCAGGACAAAAGGAAACCATAAAGTCAGCAGCATTTAAATTTTGAAAAAGTGTCAAGTTAAAAACATTAGAAAGAGGGTTTGAGGGGAAATTAATTTAAATCAAGCCTATAAAGCCCCTCTCTCCCTTCATTTGATCATCATTTGCCTCAAAGCAATAGTGAAGAGCGATTTGGAGAGAAATTGAGTGAAATTGTAGACAGAGCCCGCGCGCGACCTGTCAAGACCTGCGCGCGACGTGTTGGGCCGGCGCGACGTGTCAGGGGGGTCTTACCAGTTGGGAAAATACACTGGCGCGACGTGTTGGGTGCGCGCGACCTGTCAAGACCTGCGCGCGACCTGTTGGGAATTCATCCACAAAAAATCACCTGTAAACTGCCAAACGACCCCAAAATTCTTCAAGATTGCAGGTAGGCCTCTGATCATCAAAGTATTTTGCTTGATAAAGAAAAATGAGCATGGGAAATGTGTTTTAATGCCATCAAGTTGAAATGAGAGGTTCATGTATATTTGCTTTAAAAATGTCAAAATGCAAGTAGAGATAGGGTTTTGTTTTGCTGCTCTCAAGGTCATCCCTTTCACTCCCATTTTTTCCCCCACATCCCAACCATCTCCCTTATTATTTTTACCTAATCTCCCTACCAAAAAATATCAAAGGCCCAACACCCTACCCATATCCCTAAAATCCAATAATATAACCTTAAAACCTACTTCCCATAAAATCTTTGCAAATGATAATGGTATGATGTTGTATATGTCATGATTCCTTCCCTTTTGCATGTATTTTCCCTAATTCCCCTTAGAAGTCTCCCTTCCCTAACATCTCCCTTGTGTTATTTGACCCCTTGAAGCAGCATTTCAAACAGGGAAAAACAGCAGGTCATTTGAGCAGAAGCAGCAGTACATTTCAGCCACTTTGCTCTTGAAACCATGTCAGAAACCGAAACCGACTATGAGCAAAGTGATGACCGTGAGTCAACACCAAAGGTTGAGGTACAAAGGAGGCCTCACAGGGGTGGTAAGAGTGGTCACCATGTGAGAGAGGAGTCCACCTCTTTGACCTATTTGCAGGCTTGTCCACTTGCAGTCACATGTTTCCGCTACCTCTCATGTTATGAATTTTGCGAGAGGATTTCTCAAATTCAACACCATAGGGAATTGGCCCGCTTGTTTGTTTTGCATCTGCATGATGGGCATGTAAATCTTGCAGGGGTGGATTTTATATTGTCATCTGAAATTATTGCTCAAGCAACAGGGATACCCAATGTGGGAGAAGAGTGGAACAAGCGCAAACTGTTGGACAGATTTCAGTATGAGCCCTACATTAAACCTGCCTACATGAGGTACATGACTGGTATGTTTCCCTTCAGATTTTTGAGGGATGAGTATGCTCCCTTGATGAGGCTCATCATGCGCTATTTCACCTGTGAGGGCAGATTTTCATATTTGTATTCGTACCATATTCGCTTGTTGATGCATTTCACACGGGTACGGATGATGAACATACCATTTTTCATGTGCCGGAATATTGAGAAGATGGTGCCCTTGGTGCAGAGAAAGAGCCCAGCACAGCAACACAGGAGTATCTATCATTATGGTTTGATCTAGCTTGTGGTCATACATCAGTTGGCTCAGCAGGGTATCACATGGGAGGATTTTATCTCTCGAGATTTTTTCACAGCACCAGCATCATCACCCCCTGAGGTTGTTCATGAGGAGGGAGGGCCTTCACAGCAGCATGATATTCCTGAGACCAGACATGTCAGCTCCCCTCCATTGGTCACATATCAGAGAGGCCACAGGGCCTTATTTGCATCAGCTAGGCGAGTATTATCTCCACACCAGGTGGAAGGGGTCTCGCCTTCTTCATCAACACTACGAATGTTATCTCCACATCAGGTGGAAGGGGCCTCATCTCCGACAGCAGCATAGGTACCAAAGAGAGGCAAGCAACCCAAGATTGATGAGGGGCCATCAGGTGTTCCAGGCATAGAGGTTGTTGACCTTGATATCAGTTCTCCTAGCCTAGAGTCAAAGGAGATCATTCAACACCTAAGGGCTGAAAATGACTCATTGCAGCAAAGATTGGAAATGGCAAATTGGACGATCACCTACTTAGAGCAGCGCAACAAGCAACTTGAAGAGGAGCACACTCTTGATGAGTTGCGGAGGATCCATGAAGACCGCAACTTGGCGCGCAAGAGACCCGGTGATTTGGTACCCGTTGAGCGAGAGGCTATGCTTCTCCGGGTCAATGCTCATTTGGAGAGGCTGCTGGCCAAGGCCAACAAAGATAAGGACCTGCTCCGGAACATGAAAAACCACTATTGGGCCCGAATGCACGTATGCAAGGCGAAAATGAAGGTGATCCAAGGGCGGTTGGCTAAAGCACTAAAACGAAGGAAAAGGCCCGATCCCCTCCACATCTTGGCTGAGGCTTCCTTGAAGGAGCATGATACTAAATGACTTAACTTCAGCACAAATTTCAAAAAAATTTGAGCATTTTTGGTCACTTGTGAATTTTTGGGCAAAAAACAGGTTTTCTCCACCAACACGTCACGCGCCGCACGCGACCTATTCGATGGGCAACTCCATTTCGGGAAAACTCAGCATTTTTGGATTTTTCATGCAAAGATACACCTGCTCAGCAATTACCAAGAGATTTCATCAAGTTTTGAGCCTCCAAAAGGTCAAAAAACATGCAAAAAATGACTTTCTGCCACCTTTTTGACACACAGGAAGCAGTCTTGGGAGATTGCAATTTTGGAGGGGCAAATGGCCACCAAATTCAGAAATTTTACTTGGGTTGGAAAGTAGACATCCAGACCTTTCCAACAAGCTTACTTTTGCCTCATTTGGACACCTGGAAGTGCCTCAAAAACAGCTCCAAAGGTGCGCGACGTGTTCAGGATCAGGGCGCGACGTGTTGGCCAGTTTTCACAGAAATTGACCTACAGCTCAACAAAACGCAGTTTTGACTGGATTTGACTTTTTTGAGTAGATTTTGATCTTCCTTGTTGTAAATGATGTAATTTTATGATATTTTGACACTTATTTATCTCTTCTAGAAGATTCACTCATGAGATAGGCAAACATTTAATGAATGAATTGGTTTCCTAGCTTATAGAAGCAAGTTGTTTTGACTGCCTAGTTTTCAGTGCTCAGTTTAGAATTGGTTGAAACAGCTCCTAGGATAGTGAGCTCGACCCCTAGAGGCAAGGAAAGATGTTAGATTGCCTATATTATGTACTTTCTTGGTCATTTTCATGGTTGGACTCTTGAGGGAGAAGCTTCTATTGTATTAATCATTGTATCTCTGCAATTTTGGCAAAGGAAGAAAGACCAGGGTTTTGCAGTCCTTTTTGGGATTCCTGTGGTTACATGTATTGATGGTGTGTTTCTCTTTGTACTTGTAAGTTTGTTATGTGAATCATCTCCTTACTTTTCCTTCTGCAAATTAGGCAAATGAAGTGTTAAAGTAGAATTCATGATTGCCATGCTCTGCTTTTAAGTTTGCTTAATATTTATGTTTTCATCTGTCTAAAGAGAACTCTTGAAGGTTTCTTGCTCTCTTTAGCTCCTCACCAGTCATTCCTATCCATTCACTTAATTCAAAGGCATCAGTACAGTCTCCTACCTTGCCCCAAAGAACCCCCTGCAAAAACTGTGTCCAATCCCCGCACCCAGAATTGCCTTTCCCCAATTTTCCACCAAAACCCTAAAAATCCCAAATTAAACCTTTTTATCAGTTTACTAGCCTAAAATCAGTGTTTCCTCATTGGTTATCTCGCCCGTTGAAGATCTTTACCGAGATAGACCGGAGAGAGCCCTCTCCTTCCCCGTAGGGCTAGCTACGAGGCTAAGTGGTTTGATGTTGCCTTGAAGTTTACCTTTCTCAGCCTGAGGTGAAATTTCAAGCGCTAACATGACCACTGCAGTGAGTCAAGGAAGGTGCATGAGAGGTTCTAACATAGATGGGTTGAGATGAGTGCGCCCTGTGGAGTAAGTAAATCCTCTCTGCGGAGAGACACGATCCCTCTAGCCCAAGAGTGGGTCTAGCCGCAAACAAGACAATCTAATGTAAATTTCCTTAGATTACAATCGAATAAGAGGGCCTACCTCTTATAGCGCTAATCCACTTGATGTTTATCATGCTTCCTTGCTCCAACTTCCTTTCGTTCCTTTTTCTCAAATACCTGAAACAAACATGCAAGAAACAACAATAACGTAATAACATAAAATCGAATTCAATCTACTTAAAAGGTCAAGGATTTCTAAGCTATCAAATGTAATATTACACCCTATATAGGAAATAAACCATTAGTTGTATTAAAATAAACTTCAAAGAGACATACAACCGCAGCCTTGACATTGGAGATCTCCTTTGCGGTATCCAAGTCCTGCTACACACCTTTTCAGCACTCTTTTCCTCCCCTAGCTTGACATGAAATGGCTTCCAAGATCTAACTCTCCTTCCTCATACTTTAGCTACCAAAGACTAGTCTTTTGTCATCTAAGACTAATCTTCTTCTATCAAAAGATAAAGATTTCATAATTTTGCAGCTAGTTTGTATATTGTGTGTATTGTAACCAAAAAGGGTAAGAGGAAGTGGTTTATATAGGGAGAGGAGGATAATAATGAGATCCACTCAAGGGAGAAGAAGGTCTTATCTCCTTGGGAAGGTCCACTTTTAAGGGGGAAAGAACCTTATATGGAGTTCTCGACCCTTATCCAACCAAACAAACATCCAACACATTGCCACTAGAAGTTTATAAATGTGAAAATCCATTTTATTTTATAAAAACTTTCCAGAATTAGATCAGCACAGATATTGGGCTAATAGTAGCGCTGATCGACGAGGGTCATAGTGTAAAACTCCACCATCAGCGTGGGTGATACACTGGGAAAGAGAGTTGATCTTAAAAACTAGGTTTTAAGAAGGATTCTCTGGAAATGTTCTGAAGGGAGTGGGGACTACTTTCTTCAAACTTCAAGGGATGCAAGAGCATAGGTTTCATGGTGAAAGTATAACACAGTAGTCACTACTAGGGTTCTCCGGGATCAGGAACAGAGAGTGACAAATTACTGTGTAATAGCCCCTTGGTAACCTATAACGGTACTCAACTGGGAAGGGAACACATGAACGAAGATGCATCACAAGATGGAAAGCAGGTCAGCTGGCAATCCAAAGTGATGGTTAAACCAACAACACATCTGCAACAAGATTCATATAATTTCATACAAAATAGTTCATACACAACTATGTAAGTTAAACAACATACATTGCTAAAGCAACCAAAACAATCCAACTACAATAACAACATATGCATGAAAACGTGTTGGCTCTTATTATATAAAGAAGTGTAAGTTACAATCATACAATACATCCATGTAAACCTGCTAGCCCCAACAATGGAACATTACAGCCCACCTGCTCCTCCAAAGAGATGTACTAGCTCCGTGTAGTGGAGAAGCCAAGGCGCATTACAATATTGTCCAAGCTCTCTCCAAGATAGTCTTATCAGAAGCTTGGCTGACCAAAAGCCCATACAATGAGTTATGAGGGACTATTTATAGCAAATGGTGGGGTGACCCTTGACATTCCCCTTTGTGATAGTTCAACTACCCTCATGACTCTTCACCTACTCTATGACTGTTACATCCAACTATTGACACTTGACTTACACTTGACATGACATTATATTACAATGCACATGAACTCATGTGAGACAACACGGCTTAAGAAATCCATGCAAGACATGACTGATACTCGGTCCGTTGTGATGAGACCAACTCTTTGACATGCTTGTGATGGCGAAGGTGGTGAGCTAATGCTAAGCTTGGTCGTCCATGATGGTGTGCATGCACCCCATGGTGACATCTTGTTGAAGCGAACTCTCGCCTCCATTGCAACTGATGCATTGATTTATCTCCTTCATCCAAATAATCTGATAGCATGCGTATGGTCTTCTTGGGTGCGGCTGAACCAACAACACACTGATGCATAGTGTTCATGCTGATCTTAAAGTGTGTGCTGGTGGTCATGTGCATCAACTTGTCGAAGTACATGTTTAGCTCCAGTTGGACTTACTTCTTATCTTCGCCTTGGTGAGTGTGCTGAATGGGTTGGATCGCATGCGTGTGCACAATGACATGGATCCCTTGCATGCGATCAACAACACTGCTCACCATGTATGCTCTGTGCCAGCTGCTGGGATAGATCTATAACTTGTATGGCCACAGTTTCATCCGCGAGTGCATGTTGCGCCCACTGTTGTTCCTGTTCCTACTGCAACTCATTTTTCTATCTGTGCAGCTTCATGTTCTTTCTTGAGTTGTCGCTTTAGGTCATGCAACTCCTTATTTGTTCCATTCTTTGTCTTTACGTGATCTTCATGTCGCGTCATCACCTCATAGCTCGAGTCTCCAAATTTTCTTTCATCATCAATGGATCTGCTTGAGCTTGCAACTTTGTTCCACCTTTGTATTGTCAACAACCTTCCTCTTGCATTCGTTGAATTTGGTATGGTGCCATTAGTTGGTGTTCATGATGTTTCTCGTTGTGATGTCGTTGTTGTCATATCTTGATGCCCTTGTCTATGAACAACTTGATATCTTCGTGAGTAGGCAAGCTCATAGACATTTGATCGAATGCATCTCTAGGTGTGCTCTGAATGGTGTCTTCGACTCTCCTCTCTTGAAACCATTGTACCTACACTGCTGAGAGGCAGATTAACACCTGCAATACTTGGAGACATGGCAAGAAACTTGTCAGTGGAAAACCAAATTGAACGTGAGAACTGACTTGCAACATACCTATGTGACTAATCATGAAGGTTGCACAATTTCGGCCGAGAGGTCGGGAGATTGACTCTCAAGACTGTGCAAGGTATAGTTTGGGCTATTGGGAGACTGACTAGATGTTGGAACTGCACAATGCACAGTCCAATCTGGTTGTTGACTGCTGGAATTCCGCAATGTGCAACCTCAACTGGCAATGGTTGTAGGCTTAGTGACTGCATTGCACAATTTTCTGGGCCAACAGTCACTGTCCCTCAGGAATGCACAAAATAGTAGTGGAGGATAGTCACTGGGTAGAAATGCGAATTTCTGGGGAGGAATACAGAGCCTTCCTTTCCTGAATTGTGCAATGTTGTCTCAGTGAAGGCAGAGTCTGGGCCAAGGTTGCCCAGATTCGCCGACAGGCAACTAAATGTGAATGTGAGTGCAAATGCATGGTGATACTGAGCGTAATCATAAGTGAATGATCATGCATGAAAATGGTGAATTACATATTCAGAAAATGGAACAACATGCATGTGGGTGAGGCGAGTCACCGAATCGGCGACCATTCGTGAAAAACAGTTCATGCATACGACAACCATCAAATATCAACAAAAAATGAAACAGTGCTAGGAAAAGCTAGTATACATCTAAACGATAATAAGCATTCAAAGAAATCAAGCAAACAATACTCATACAAGCTAAAACACAAAAAAGCAACAAAAATGCAACACAAGGCATGGAAAGCGGGCTTACCCCAAAACAATTGAGCTGAATGTGCCGACAACTCCTAGATGTGATGTGGGATGTCAGAGCTGCAAGGTTGATGTGAGGAATGAGACATGTAGCATCCGGTTGATAAATTTTTATAACATCAAAGTTGTGACATGCATGCCACAAATCTAGGGGAAGTGACACTTGGTGGGAGGTTTCTGAAATGATCCTTGCATGTAACCTCCAACTGCCAAAAATAGATGCCCGAGTCAAGGGATGCCTTTTTATGTTTCCTTGGGAGAAGCAGCTCATGCATGCAAATCAATTTTACTTAGTCCTGGAGGGAACCAGTCAACTCAACTGCATATGCAAGAGGCTTCTCAACTGTTGGGAGGAAATGCACATTTCTGGTTGGGAGTTAGGTTGGTTGCCCAGGGGATTTGTGCAATTTTTCAATAGAGCAGCTGACTACTGCCCAGATTTGCACAAATTCTTGGCTGAGCAGCCCTGCTAGGAAAAATTGCACAATTTTCACTGTGAGTTTTGACCGCTAGAATTGCACAATTTTGGAGCTCAGCACGGTGCGAGTCAGGATTGTGTAATTTCTGGAGGGAAGGCTGATTTCCCTCTAGAATTGCTCAATTTCTTGGGGGAACTGCTTAGCCTACAGCTGAACCAAGTTCGAGTGAACAACCTATGAGGGGAATGCATCAAGCTATGATCGACAGGCTGCCTTTGTGCAAGAAAAACACTGAAGCTTGTGAACTTGACGAAGCAAGGCAAGCTGCTGTGAAAAGTTGGTAGGGAGGCTCCAAAACGAAGGTAAGGAAAAAAACTTGGAGGGTGGTTGTAGACGCTACAACAATGTCACAATCTATTTGATTTTATTCTAGTTCAGTTAAGTTTAGTTGAGAATTTCACTCCAGTCATTAATTAATGTTGTCTCCTATTGAGTAATGTGAATATTAAGACTTATGCTTCACTTCTTTCATTCCCTAACAAAAATTGTTCTTTCTTAGCTAAGAGCTAGTCATCCTCAAATATAAGGAAACAAGTTAAGGGCCCAAGACTTAGAGGCATCTAGTAGGAGTCAAAGCCACCAGTCTCAATCCACTAAACTTTGCTTGAATTTGATATTTTGATATTTTCATGAAAATACATCATTTTCCATGATTTTGGAGTCCTTATCTTGCTATCATAGATGACATCTTGCTGCAATTTCCCAGAATATGCAAAACAACAAACTTCCTTTGAAGGAATAAACACATTCCCTCCTTGGTCTCCAATTAAAGGAAACTTAAACAATCTCAAATTTTTCTCACCTTGAATATTGTCGTCATGACGATGCTTACTATGTCTAGCTTTGTACTTGGCTCAAATCTTGACCAAATGTGACCGCCATCGCTATGCACCATCCCTTTTCAAAGCCAACACATTATGAAACCCACAAGAAGAAGTTTTGGAACCAATGTCCTCTTTTTCAATTTTCTTTTGCATTTTCTCTTTGACCTTTGCACTCTCTAACACTGGCATCTTGTTCACACCAATGTTCAACAATGATGCATGCTACTGCAAATTTACTTCATTTTGTTTATCTCTTTTCGGAGACAACATGTTAGACTCCTGAAACATCAATGAAATCATATTTCAAACTTGAATCATATCTTTGAAAGGCTTTAGATTCCTCAACACCTTCATGTTTGATCATTAACAAAGCAAATTTCTTACTAGCATTAACAATCCTCTTCATTTGTCCCGCATTTACAAGAGATGCATTCAACTTCTTGTTGTGTGCTCTAAAAATATACTCAATCCCATTCTTGAACAAATGATATTTGTTCTCATGGTGATGAAAAATAGCTCTCATATCATATAGATATGGGCTTCCCAAAACAATACCACATATATCAATTGGAATTACATCAAGCTCTACCTCATCTAGGAAGTTTGCAGTGATTTCAAATCTAGGTATGCATTTATTTGTCACCTGCAATTTTGCATTTTCACATACCCAACCTAAAGGATATGGTTTAGGATGAGGAATGGTTTCTAGATTCAACTTATTAACAATATCTTCTGAGATAACATTTGCTTGTGAACCACTATCAAATAATGTATCTATCTTGGTATGTTTTGAAACAACTCTAATATGGAAAAGCTCTATTCTTTTTTTTCATCTTGAGTTTCATTGAGACAATTTGAAGAAATAGTACTTTAAATGTCCTTACCTTTCAAACCCATGGCTACGATCTTTGTTTCATCTCCAGAATCTAAACCTAAATCATGTTGTGTAGTTTCAACTGTCTTCTCCTTCTCTTTGTTCTTAAACTTTTTGGGTCTCGTTTTTGGATGAAGTTTCCAGGAATGATCCTCATCATGGCCATCTTTGGAATAGTGTTTACATGTGATTTTATCTTTCTCCATCTTGATGGTAGCATTCTTCTTCCCCTTTCCTTTGAACTTACCTTTTCCTTTTTCTCCAGACTTAAAGGAACTCTCACTAGTTTCTTCAGAAACATTTTTCCGTCTTGCCTCTAAATGAGTTGCCTGAACACAAACTTCATCTAGTTTCGTAGGGTTAAACATGAGAACAATATGTCACAAATAACTATGAAATCCTCCAATATATTTGATAAAAGTATCTTGTGAGGACAAATCTATACCCAAAATCAAAGCTCTTTTCCTAAATTCTTGAGTATAAGATTGTACATTTTTCCCTTTAGCTTGCCTAAAGTTTTGCCAATCCATAATAGCTTTTTGCATGTATGCTAATGGATAAAGTTGTCTTATTATTGAAACAATAAAATAATTCTAAGAGGATAAAACCTTACCATGTTTCTTCATGTCCTCTTGAGTTTTGGCTTCCCACCAAATTAGTGTTGTACCTTCCAATCTAAGAGAAGCAAGCTGAATCTTGGTTTCATCATCTTCGATTCTTTGTATCCTGTAATACACTTCAATCTGACGAATCCAATTGTCTAATCTTTTTGCATTTACCTCTTTATTGTACATAAGAAATTCAAACTTAATATTAAGCTTAAGAAAAGGAGTTTTACCATGACCTCTTGGGGAACTTGGAGGTGTTTTTGAAAGGGTAGTAGCAGTAGAAGAAGATGAGGCTGAAGATGAAGATGAGGATGATGATGAAGGTGAAGGTGGTGGTTTGTCAACATTACCTCCATTTCCTTTTGGAGGCTTGTCTCCTTTTCTCCCATGAGATTTTGAGCTTTCTCCAAACATTTTGGAATTCCTCTCCTCATAGATAACCTTAACCATCTCTGACATTTCAAAGAATGATTTTATGAAGGCTTTCTCATCTTCAAACATCTCTTCAGGACCCTCTTCATGTGCCCTGACTATTGAAGCTTGAGGAGTGTTTGTTCTCCTTGAAACAATTTGAGATCTTGGTCCCACAAGTTCTCCTTCTCCTCTTTTGAGCTTCAACATGGATTTTACACTTATGCATTTTCTCCTTGTTTTCTGATTTTCAAAGGGAAACTTCAATCTACTCTAGCTTTTGATTCTGGAGTCCATTATGGGACTTCCACATACCATTGGAAAGTTAATTCCGAGCACTATCCATTGGAGAGGATCTGATTTATCTTTGAGAGATTTTGCGGCTTGGAAGATGGCTTCATACTTCACCGCTCTTTTGCACTTTGAGAAACTAAAAACACATTTTGCAGTGAGTGACAACACAACCATTGGCCGATGATGGTCCCGTCACCTTTCCATGTCATGTTCCAGTCAGCAGTTCAGACTCCTAACTGGGCATCCTTGTAGCTTAAATTCCAAAAATTTTAGTTGTTTCCCAAAACAATCAGAACACATTTCGAAGAGCATCTGATGTCGGATTTGATTGAAATGAGTTGTGGTGGATTCAGATTGTTGAGATCTATCCAATTGTATAGGTTTCGATCTCTGTCACATACTTTCAATTTTGAGCATTATTTTGATCCACCAGATCAGTTTCCAAGGCAAAGTTGTGATTGCGTTAAACTACAACCTTACTCTATGTTAAACTACGACCTTACTCTATGTGCTCTCTCGAACACCTTTCCCCTTTCATTAGAACACATTTCATGGCATCTACTCTAGTAGCCACCATGACTACAATGGGTGTTGCAAGGCTTACAACACAGGGACAAGCTATAACCAAGACAAATATCCCAAACTGAAAAGCAAGAGTCAAACTCGTTTATGGAAGAAGGGATCATGCCTACTACAAACCATTCTAACCAGGGGGTGAAGGAAAGAACAATAACCTACAAAACAATGAACAAAGGTAAATGTAGTTGATTTCAGAAACATAATTTTATATGAGTTGGGTTCAACCTGCCAATACTTTTTACTTTTAGCCAATCATGCATACTACAAACCATTCTAACCAAGTGGTGAAGGAAAACACAATAACCTACAAAATTGGGAACAAAAGTAAATGTAATTGATTTTAGAAACAAAATTCTATATGAGTTGTGTTCAACCTACCAATACTTTTTGGTGGAATTGTAAAACTACCAAAAATTTATATTGAATGTTTGTCAAATAATATTTTAAGTTAAATTTCTATCTTATGGTTATAAATGATAAATTTCATTTGAGGATTACAAGTGAAAAATGTTATAAATGAAAGAAATTGAGATAAAAAATATAATTAAATATACAAATATAAAATTACATGTAAATTAACAAATATTTTTTAATTTAAATTTCTATATTATGATTATAAATGATAAATTTCATTACATGATTAGAAGTAAAAAATGTTATAGATGAAAGATAGTGAGATAACAAATATAATTAATTATAAAATTATATGTAAATTAACAAACTGAATGTTTGTAAAATAATACTTTAATTTAAATTTCTATATTATGGTTATAAATGATAAATTTCAGAAGTGAAAAATGTTATAAATAAAAGATATAAAGATAACAAGTATAATTAAGTATACAATATAAACTAAGTCACAGGACACGTCCTCCAGGGTCCCGTGTCCCGTATTTTACGTACTGGACACGAAAACGGCCCTAATAAGTGTCAAATACGGTTTTTATCGTGTCCTATAAAATGGAATACGTATTCGCCGGTTTTCGTCGTGTCCTGAATTTGGAAAACACCTATTTCGTTGGTAGAAAACGTTGCCTGCTTAAGCTGCAATTTTTTTTTGAAAGAAACAAATAATTTTTGAGTGGGGCAGCTTAATGATCAAGTCTAGGCCCTAGTATTGATATGCTATTCATAGTAATGTTAAATTCTTAAAATAAAAGTGACATTCTCCTTAATCTTCATTTTCATCATTTTACTTAAATTTTTAACATTACCATGAAATGACTCAAGATGTTTGAGAGTGGTTCCGGCCTCATTGGATTTCATATGGAGAAAGTAGAATTTTAGATTTCATTCAAAACAAATTTTCAAGATTGGGAGATTGTAATGTTTCCAGGTGACACCACCTGCCCGGGCTACCCCTGCCACCAGTAGAGGACGTGGTCTACCTCCTATAGCTCCTACTTCTAGTTCTTCAGCTTCTAGAGCATAGAAAACTCCACTGCCAACTCCACCAGCACCAGCATCTACATCTAGAGGGAAAGGGAAAGCTGTGGCATTTTCTCGCAAGAGGGGCAGAGGAAATCAATAGGATTAGACTTTAGTTATTTTCTTATGTGCTTGTAAGTTGTACATGAACAATGAACATTGAATATTCAAGAATCAAGACCAAGCATATTACATTCTAATTTCTAAATAGTAAATTTTGATTCTATTTATTTTTTTAAAGTGAACTATGAACTTTGAGAAGTAATTATATTTTAATTTGATTAGATAAGCTGCAACCTGCAATTTAATATGGACAAAAAACTATATTTGGGTATATATATATATATATATACATATATTTATTAAATATATACAAAACATGTCCCCCGTGTCCTGTTTCTAGGTCGCTGCATTTCGTATTGAATACTCGTATTTATGTGTCTTCCATGTCTCGTGTCCCCGTGTCATGTGACTTAGAATATAAATAATTATATAATTATAAAATTACTTTTAAATTAACATGACAATAAAATGAATAATTGTGTTACAACCATAAAGACATCCAAGGATATAAACCAAACCACATTAAGTAATATTATTGTGAAAATTTTGCTACAATTTGAACTCAGAAATTTGCAATTTTGTTCGCATACTTCTGCACCAGTGGTTTAACCATTTGGATTGCTTAAACACGTCGAACTTCGTGTAGCTCTTATTTTAAGTACTCCATTTTCATTTACTGTTCCACCAATGACTTGATCACTCGCTTAGTAACAGGTCTGGCTTCACCTCTTATCATACTTTCATTGACATGACTTCGTCCCCAAACAATCAAACCATCTACAGGGACTTTCTCACCTAGTAAAATCTTAATGATATCATTGTGTTGGATAAGCTGACAGCCAATTGTGCGTTCAGATAAAACATTTTGATAATTGTCTATAAAGTAGCCGTACCTGGTGACAAATTCATAAAGTTTAATAATTTCACAAGTTTTCTAAGCATTATAAAAATATTATAAGTTTTTTTTAGTGTTTGGTTGGAATCTTAAAAAAAAATACAAATTTTGATGTTTGTTTTTTAAAATCAATTTTTGATTCTACATAGGGATTTAATGTCTTAAAATTATGCGGGATGCTTGATTGTGAAGAGTTCTTAACTCAAACTTGTTATTCTAACAAATCTCTGCTAAATTCTAGGCAAATTAAATTAGAGAATATGCCAAAACACCCTCCAAAATGTATGAGAGACTACAACTTTATTATATTATAGAAAAAAGGTAGCTATTCACAAAATGATTTATTATAGGAAAAAAAACTCCATTTTCATTAAGATTGATTGGCTTTAAACAATTCAGCAAGCAGTAAAACTGTTGAAGAAACTAATTCCAATCACCCACTAAGTGAATCCAAGGGTTACAGTCTATTGGAGTTTAATCCGGTTCAAATAAGTTTAGTTAAGAGCTTCACTCAAGTCTTTAATTACTGTTATCTCCTATGTAATCTTATTTAACAACAATTGAGTAATGAGAAAATTGAGACTTTTCCTTCACTTCTTTCATTCTCTAACATGATATCAGAGCCCAGTCTGTATAAGACTCCTTGAAAAAAACACAGAAAACGCGTGAGCTAACTCAACACACCCAAAAAAAGATAAGGAGTAGAGAAGGAAAGCAGCAGCTACTACATGTATTCGATTAGATTTTAGATTTTTTTATTGTGTGAAGATTGTTGGAGCAGGAACCAACATGAAAAGTGAGGCGTTGAAGAGAAGTTGAATGTAGTGCATTGAAAAGTATGTGAACTCCAAAACCTGCTCCCACTCTAACGAAGAAAACGTCGACTCCTAACGACAGCATCAGTGTATCTCTTTCTGCAGTATGAGGATTATTTGAGAGGGTCACCAATCAGCGGAATTTAAAAAAGAAAAGAAAAGAAAAACAGAGGAGCTCATTGCATCCCTGCAGAGAAAAAGATGCGATGAAGAAGAGCAACTTGATAAACTGGGAATTTTTCCAACTCAAGATAGTAGTCTGTGCCGACAGTGTGACGCTAGCACAAAATTTAAAAAAGTTTCATTTCTTATGAGAATTTATAATATGTGGAGTTTAAAAATGGAGTAAATCGGTCCAGAAAATAATAATCAAGTTTTAATATTTTAAGTGTTTTTGAGATTTTTGATGATGTTGAATCTATTTCTATCATAAAAACAAAATTCAAGCACTTTGATTATTAAATTAAAGATTCTAATCTCTCAAACAATATCGGTACTTATAATATGCTCTCAGCAGACATTTGTGAATTGCGTGAGTTCTTTACTAGTTAAAAATAAAATAAAATGAGAAATGTGGTGGTATTATTTTTAAAAGGGTTATGTTAAAAAAAGTGGGGTCTTTTATGTGTTGTTGAAATTATACGAGGGTGTTGTAGAAATTAAGGGTTATGTTAAAAAGAGTGGGGTCTTTCATGTGTTGTTGAAATTATACGAGGGTGTTGTCGAAATTTGTTTTTGGCTTTTCAAATTCCTTTTTAAAAAGGAAAAGTAATTTTGAATGGCAATGTTTATTATTAATTTTTTTTTTGAATTTATTTAAAGGACATATTTGAATGGTAAAAGTGAATTTATTAAGTATCTTTGAGTCATCATTATTGCATGTCGCTATTGTGAGCCATAGTCACAACCATCGTTGTCATAGCCAAAGTTGACATCAAAGAAGTCCTTATGTTCGCAATTCGATTTGTTTCTTGAGCCGCAGTCAGTTAGCACTCAACAAATAGGAAAAGCCAAGCAGTTGAGAAGGTCAAAGCAACACCTAGAGTTGTTTGAGATCTATTTGAAAGATTTGGAAGTGAAAAGGAAAAATAATGTCTTCGCATTGAAATGCATAAAAGAATGTGTAGATGACAACATTTTTCTGTTCATCGCAGATGCAAAGACAACCAAGGAGGCCTAGGATACCCTAGAGGAATTTTGGTGTAAGGGGGAGTATTCAAGTTGAAGATAAATGTGGATCTATAGCAGCAAATCTACAAAGAAATGAAGAGTTTGGTGAATCCCACTTGAAAATGGATAACAATGAAGATTGTGAAGAATTTGCAGAAGAATCAGAGAAAGAGCACACAGATGCTCCTGAATCCAACTATGCACTACCACAAGTAGATGACGATTTGGTGAATCCAGCAATGATGCTCGCTTATGACAATGATGCTGCCATTGGAGCAGCCAATACTATGGTGAATCTAACAATAAATATTGTTAATGTAAACTTTGATGAAGAATTGTTGGCTAATGATAAGTGGTTGCAGATGATGCAACAAAAACATCATATTGACATGTTGCTATTTGGTGAGAGAAGGCCACTTTGGTTTGAAAACCAGATGAAAGAAAACCACTTTGAAGTAGTCTAGGTTCATAAAGAAGTGGAAGCAGGCAGAGAAAGAAGTGCAAGAAGAAAAAGATCTCATTGAAGAGTAGAAAGAACACAATCAATATGATTTTGTAACCTAACATTGATTTGGAGTGTCCGGAAAACAGGATGATCATGAAGAAACAAAAATTTTGAAGAAGAATTAAAGTTCCTTGAAGCATGTCTTACAACACCATGTTTTGATGAAGTTTGTATAGAAGTTGCATAAATGAATATTGAATACAACATGGATGATGAAAACATTAATGAAATGTTCATATGTTGGGAGTCTTAAAGAGATAATTTTTTATTATAGACTTATGTTGCAGTAGAATATTGATGATGAAAAGCACACAACAGAATATGACATGTGGCAGCAGTCCACATATAAGACGATTTTTGAAGAAGTCAAGGACATGCTTAGACAGTTTGGAACAATGGAAGGGTTGCCCCATCAAATGAAGAATTTGAAAGAAAAAGTTAAAGCAATTTAGAGGATACAAGATTTGGAAGATAAAAAAAAAAAAAAAAATGAAATCTTGTTGATGTCATATTTTTTCAATTGTAAGCCTAGCTGAAACTTAGACCAACACTCATCTTAATTTAAATTTATGTGCTTGTAATTAAGGGGGAGTGTTGGAGAAATTAACTCCAACCACTTGCTAGGTGTCAATCTAGGTGTCACACTCTATTTGAGTTTATTCTAGATCAGTTAAGTTTAGTTGAGAGTTTCCCTCCAGTGATTAATTGTGCTTGTCTCCTATTGAGTAATGTGAATATTGAGACTTACGCTCCACTTTTTTCATTGGCTAACAAAAAACTGTTTTTTCTTAACTAAGAGCTAGTCTTCCTCACATATAAGGAAACAAGTTAAAAGCCCAGTAGTGAAAGCCTACACTAATTAGAAGTGATCTATTTTTTCTTGAATAATAATAATAAGTCAACTTGCATTCACCACAACCAATAATAAATGTCCCACTCATAATTTGATATTAATAATTTTTTACAATATTATTAAATAAATAATTAAATAATTAAAATTCAGCATCACGGCGTCATAGAAAAGTTGATTTTTTCAATTTATGTGATCTCCCCATTTAAATATTAACAACATTAACTATAACATTAATATTATATGATATATTAACATCATTATATAATACCAATAATATTAAGAGAAACTTCATGATTTTAATATTAATATGATATAACCTTGATGGATACAACTAGAGAGTACAGATAGTTAAGTAGACAGGTGCGGTGCAATCGCAAGCATTACATGCATGATGCAAGTTGTAGGAATTACGTAACGCAGGACGTATATTCGTTACCTGCAACATCCCAATTAGAAAGTCAGATTTTGCAATATAAATTGAGGCAGGTGAGCCGTCGCTTTAACAGGCTGCAGGTTCGTTGGATAGTAGTTTTGACAGATACTGTTGTTTTTTCTGAAATCTGATGGTATTTTACCTTTTTTAATTTAATTATTATTTTTTTAGCGAGTAAAATATTGTATTGAATTTTTTATCAAAGTTACATTAATTTGAATTTATCTAAAACAACAAAATTTCTCAAGTTTAACTTTGCACAATAAAATTTAATATAATAAACCAAAATACACTATTATAGGATAGTATAATAACTAATTTTAAGGTTACAGCTAAGTCAAATATCAAAATATCATATTGGTGTATAAGACCCCTTGTTTGTGGGACAAGGGACCTACTTCCGGGCAGCAATTTGATTACTAAGTTTACGAAGGCATACATATTCTACCTCTCTGATTTTAAACCTGTAACCTCTTAGGAAAAAACACATGCTCTTAACCATTAGGCCGACTCAAACTGTATCAAAGACCACAGAAACAATTCAATAAAATACCATAATTGATTGAACCATGTAAAAGCAAGTACAAATACGTTGTTATCAACTATTTTTAATGACAAAAGTTGCTATATATAATTGTTTTTATACCTATTGAATACGATAATTGATTGAACCATGTAAAAGCAAGTACAAATACGTTGTTATCAACTATTTTTAATGACAAAAGTTGCTATATATAATTGTTTTTATACCTATATACCTAATTGTTTCATTGTTTCTTTGAGAAATGATGTATTGATTATGGGTTAACACATTGATCTTATTGGAGGCTAATAATACGAAGTGAAAATAGTAGATGATCATTGATCAGTTCAATGTGTATGAGTTTTAAAGAATATAACATTGTTGATTTAAATATACAAATTTTAATCTTTCAAAAAAATTAATAAAACACATACGTATTAGTTCTTTTATATAATAGAAAAGATCCAAGATACTTTTAAAATGAATATGTTATTATTATTTATAGGATATTATTTTTGATATAGGAAATTTGTAATATAGTTATTTTGATTAAATAATAAAATGTTTATTGTTAGATTTAAGACTTTTGTGATTTATAATGTAGATAGATGTGTTTTGGATAATCACATTATTAGAATTGGTCCAAGTTTCCATTGAATTAAATATAAAATATTAAAATATAATATATCTATTTAAACTAGTGATTATAAATAAATAAATATTATATTAATTTTAATAATTAATTAAAGTGTTAAAATATTATATATTTATTTAAAACTAGCTATTATACAATATTTTATTCCAGTGTTTTAAAAATTAATGAATAAAGTAAGTGAAATATTATATTAAAGTTTTTAAATCTATTTTGGAGTAAATATTTTATTTTAATGTTTTAATAACTAATTAGATATTATCAATTTATAAAATATTATTCAAGGGTAATTTAATCCAAATAAATAATATACATAAAATCAAGATATAGAACTCAAGTTATAGCTTAATAAATTGTTCCATAAATTAAAATATAAAAATGAAAAAAGAGTTACTTATTATTATTAAATATAAAAAGTTATATACATATATTAAATATATTAACTGACTTGAAAAATAAAAATTAGAGAAAGACTCACCTTTTATAAAAGATAGAAAAATGAAGGTTAAGAGGGGAAACAAGATAGTAACTAATATCTAGAAGGTTACATAAAATGTATAATATAAAAAGAGGAAACAAGAAAAATGCTTCATAAGTTAAAAAAACAATAGTACAAATAAAATAAAAACATAAGCTAGAAATAAAAATAATGAGTGAGAAGAAAGGGAGTTAGAATCAAGGAGTCAGAATTGGAATCGGTGTTTTGTTTTCTCTGCATGCTCGGCTAAGGCTGATAAGCCGGACCGATTGTGTAAGGTCCTCGGAGCTGTGGTGCGGTTGGGCGCAGGGTGACCGTGCACGGGCGCACGATGGGCGTGCGATGGTGCGACGGGCGGGTGTGACGAACCGGGTGTGCGGAGAAAATGCGACGAAACTTTGTGACGAACCTGCGACAATGGTAGAAGTGCGATAGCACTTATATGGCGATTGGAGCATGGAGCGCTTGACTTAAAGCCGACTTGCGATGGCGGGCAGGCCGACTTAGAAGTGGGCGTTGAACGTTGTGAAGGGGTGTGTAAACGAAGATATGGTGGTCGGCTGGGCGAGCCACCACCACACTTGCAAAGTGTATATATGTGAGTGCGATGGAGCTCATTTCAATAATCCAACTTCGCACTTCATCTTCGCTCTTGAAAGAGAGTCTCTAGTGCGCAGATTTAAGAGGAGGATGAGCGCATACCTCATGAGCTCCTCTTGGTAGTTTGCACTTGGTGAAAGCACTCTTGGTGAGAGGTGGAAGCGTTGGGCAAGGCGTGCGGTGGTGTATTGTGCGGAGGTGTTTGTGCGACAACTTGGCGTGGGTGTCTTGGCGACTCGGGTGAGCGCCCACCCACCGTGCAAGTGTGCACGAAGGTGAGACAGAGGTTGGAACCGGAGGTCGTTGAGTTGGGCAGGCGGTACTACGTGTTGTGCACACGATTTGGGTGTTTGTCGAGAGTTGGCAAGCGGGACTGCATGTGGGCAGGGATACACGGTTTGGGCGTTTGCGACCAAACGAAGAGCGAACCGGTGAAGACGTGCGACGAGGTGAACAACGGGTTGGAGAGTCGTGCGGCGACTGTGCGGAGGTGCCGACGAGCTGGGCAACCGAGTTTGCCGAAGTTGTGAAAATTTGGCTAAGTGTAAATTTGGGGTTTCCCAAGGACTTAGTCTGTACATTGTAAAAATGATGATTATATAATATATTGATTCGGGCAGACTCACATTACGGGGAGTTGCCCCTCCCCTTTATATTGTTGCAATTGTTGTTGTTCTTGTTATAATTGCTATGGATAATGAATGAGTATGGGCTTCATTGGTATAAAGGATAAATGTATGTTTACTTGGTTGCGAAACACAAGCTAAGTAATGTTAAAGTGAAAGTAGGCGTAGTCCATGAACATAAGTATTGATGAAAAGAAAGTGTTCGGTGGTGTCGCACCTCACTATAAGCGGTTGGAAGACTACCGCAAGTGTAGAGGCGTGACAGGTGGTATGAGAGCAGGCTGATTCAGGGTTGAAGAAGCTTGACAGTTGATGACAGTGGAAGCAGGTACTTGCAGGTGAAGGAAGCTAGTTTCACATACGAGTGGAACAAGGGCCGGTTCATGGTTGCAGGGAACTTGGTGAAGCTGGTGAACGGTTTAGCAGGGGTGAAGCTTAGTGCTTGGGCCAAGCTGAACGACAAGGCATGGCAAGTTTGGGAGAAGGTGAAAGGAAGCTCTTGCTTACCTTATACAGGTTGAAGAGGTTGAAGGAAGAGAAGCCCCGGATCCGAAAGGAACTTGAAGTCTTGGAAAGGAATATTGAAGAAGAGCTTCTTCAACTTGGTTGGACAATGGAGAAAGATGAAGTTGCAGATTGTGCTAACAAGGAAGAGGAAGCTGTGACAGTTGAAGATGTTGCAGACATGACCATGATGGAGGATGAACTTGAGGATGATCAAGTTGGACCAGGATCGTGCGGTTTGCAGACATGGATGAACGAGGAAGAGCCTCATGATGATGATGAAGGATAAGGATTGTTGATTGTTGCAAGACTTGTTGGGGTTGTTTGTGACTTTATGGTGGAAGGTGCAAAGGCCCTTGACAAGGGAGGAACATGATGATCGTTGTGGAGGAATGGGTCATGTTTTAGCCATATGGAAGATTGGCTAAGTGCCCGGCATGACTCATGGACATATTGGGGAGGGCACACACTTGAGGTATGATGATGATGCTTGGGTGGACTTCTCATGGCCGAGACCAAGAGATAGTCTTGGTGGAACCTTCAGTGGGGGAGCTATGATGGAAGGGACTCGTGATGATGATGATATGGTTGGGTGACCGAGTTCACTAGACCGAAGATTGTAGACTTGGATGAGGATGACCGATTGTTGTGATGGGTCTACTTGGTTGGACTACATGGGCAACATAGTCATGGACATCAGGTTGGAGGCATGGAGCATGGTAGTCTTATGCAGGGACATTATGCGGAAGCACTTGTAGAAGTGTCGCTTATGGGCATCCAATGAGGAGTGCCAAGGCAGGGATGTTGTGCAGATGGATTTGCTGATGTGACATGGAGACTTATTACTTATGAGTTGATGGAGAGGTTGTGCACTCTTGTACAACAAGGCCATGGACTTGGTTGGATTTGTGAGCTGATTATGGAGCTCATGATGACATGAGATTGTTGTGACTTTTAGGGACTTCATATATGGTGGACTTGGAGGATCTAATGCATTGAGGAGCTGAGGTCAGAGACTTTGATGCAGTATGGGATGCATACTTTCAAAGTACATGTATGGGCATGGCTTGGAAGAGTGACTTGATGTGGAGGATCGATATGAGACACTTTGGAATGATGGAGTTACGACGATGATGATGCCTTGGTGGCAACACTTGGGCATGGGTTGAGCCGAGACTCAACTACTTTGACAACATGTTGCAGATGAGATGAAGATTACTTCATGGACCTGAGCATGGCTTACTTATATGGAGATGGATTCTTGATCGAGTCGGGGATGTGGCAGGATGTTTTGAGAAACAACTGATGGTGGCATGAGGATGCTCACTCTCATGGTTTGAGCGTGACAGTTGGACTGGCCATCCGACTAATTCAGACATGGGGTCGCGAAGTGTGCAAAGATGTGTTGGCATTTTGTTGGAGTATCATGACAGAGGTTCACATGGTGACACATGATGAGGTCGACACGAGATGTTGCAGTGGAGATTGTGGCAGAGGGGTCGATGATCATGGATTGAGATGATCTCTGATGGATGGCATACCGATGAGGTGTATACCTTGGTATGGTTATCTTGGTAACGGATGGTTGCCGAGGTGAGACATGGTGGAGATGGTGGTTCTACATATGTTGCGATGATGGTTGCAGTATGTGGAGGAGTTGACATCATGGATATTGATGATCTTGGTGGATGGCTACCAGGATGATATGTTGTCGAGGACGACAACGATTTCAGGTGGAGGAGGATGTAAGGTCCTCGGAGCTGCGGTGCGGTTGGGCGCCGGGTGACCGTGCACGGGCGCGTGACGGGCGTGCGATGGTGCGACGAACCGGGCGTGCGGAGAAAATGCGACAAAACTTTGCAACGAACCTGTGACAATGGTAGAAGTGCGATGCACTTATATGGCGGTTGAAGCATGGAGCGCTTGACTTAAAGCCGACTTGCGATGGCGGGCAGGCCGACTTAGAAGTGGGTGTTGAACGTTGCGAAGGGGTGTGTAAACGAAGATATGGTGGTCGGCTGGGCGAGCCACCACCACACTTGCAAAGTGTATATATATGAGTGCGATGGAGCTCATTTCAATAATCCAACTTTGCACTTCATCTTCGCTCTTGGAAGAGAGTCTCTAGTGTGCAGATTTAAGAGGAGGATGAGCGCATAACTCATGCGCTCCACTTGGTAGTTCGCACTTGGTGAAAGCGCTCTTGGTGAGAGGTGGATGCGTTGGGCAAGGCGTGCCTGGGTGTATTGTGCGGAGGTGTTTGTGCGACGACTTGGCGTGGGTGTCTTGGCGACTCGGGTGAGCGCCCGCTCACCGTGCAAGTGTGCATGAAGGTGAGACAGAGGTTGGAACTGGAGGTCGTTGATTTGGGCAGGCGGTACTACGTGTTGTGCACACGATTTAGGCGTTTGTCGAGAGTTGGCAAGCGGGACTGCGTGTGGGCAGGGATACACGGTTTGGGCGTTTGCGACTAAATGAAGAGCGAACCGGCGAAGACATGCGACGAGGTGAACGACGGGTTGGAGAGTCGTGCGGAGGTGCCGACGAGTTGGGCAACCGAGTTTGCCGAAGTTGTGAAAATTTGGCTAAGTGTAAATTTGGGGTTTCCCAAGGACTTAGTCTGTACATTGTAAAAATGATGATTATATAATATATTGATTCGGGCATACTCACATTACGGGGAGTTGCCCCTCCCCTTTATACTGTTGCAATTGTTGTTGTTCTTGTTATAATTGCTATGGATAATGAATGAGTATGGGCTTCATTGGTATAAAGGATAAATGTATGTTTACTTGGTTGCGAAACACAAGCTAAGTAATGTTAAAGTGAAAGTAGGCATAGTCCACGAACATAAGTATTGGTGAAAAGAAAGTGTTCGGTGGTGTCGCACCTCGCTATAAGCGGTTGGAAGACTACCGCAGGTGTAGGGGCGTGACAGATTGTGTCTAATATCTGCAACACGCTCATGAATTGGCAAAATATATATATATATATAGTTTTAGAAATTCTGTAATCAATGTTCATAAATATATACGTCAACATAAAATGAAACAATTTTTTTTTACAACTATATTTGCAAAATATAATAACTGAATAATACCTATTTTTAAAAACCCAGAAATAAGACATGTTGATTTTAAATTTAATTATTTAAAATGTATTTATGACTATTTAAATGAAACAAGACATATGTTGATTTTAAATTTAATTATTTAAAATGTATTTATGACTATTTAAATGAAACAAGACATATGTTGATTTTAAATTTAATTATTTAAAATGTATTTTTTACTATTTAAATGAAATTGACAAGAAAGATGCCAAAACGAGTCCGACTATATGCAACATTAAGCACTAAATTACGGCCAGAGCTAACGAGCCTGCCATTGGGCATTAAATGCCCGGCTACATGCACCCTCGATAGCTATTTAACACACCCGCCAAGTGACGAAATAAATAAAAAATAATAGCATGTATGTTAAACAGCTATCCAGGAGGCATGTAGCCGGGCATTTAATGCCCAATGAGGGGCTCGTTACCTCTTGCCCTAAACTACACGCTATTGACTTTAAGATATGCTCTACGTAAGCAAGCACAGAATCTGTACGTGCACAGCTTTAAAATATGGTGTCCACGCCCACCACATATATTTAAATTCGGAAAGGGAAGACGTTGACCTTCGAGCTCAAAACCAAGCATTAAATCTGCACGGCCCTGTGTTCTGCTACCATGGTTCACCTAATCTGAGGCTTGAATTAGGTATTGTGTGGCAGTGAGAGACCGAGAATGGGGAGCATGGTCTTAGCATTATCTTCCCAGGAGGATCTGAAATGCATGGAAAATGGAGGGAAGCAAGAATTTATGGGTGTTGTATCAATGTCGAAGTATGTGTGGAAAAATGGAGGGAAGCAAGAACCCGTTGATGTTGTTGTTCCGCCTCTGCGATGTGTATCGATGCCGAGGTGTAATTCATCATCTCTGTGGCCGTCAGAGTACGAGATTGGTAAGGCAGAGTTGAAAGTGTGTAGCATGAGGCGCTCTGCATGCTCTGCCTCCATCGAGAAGACCGTTAAACAGATGGAGGATGCACTCATCGATGTTATTCCCAGCAGGGCACATGTCGTCCCTCATCCTTCCTTCCTCAATGTAAGCTTTCTTTCTCTGTTTTTCCATGCTTCTTGACTGTGCTGGCAGCTGTTCAATTCTTGAATTTATGTATTGAAAGCTGGACGGAATTTGGAATTTAATTACAGATATAAAAACGTTAGCAAATCTTTATTTTTCTTTATTTCCAGTGACATTTTTTGTATTTTAATTCAGTAACAGGAGTAGAGTCACAAATTTAATGCAACTTTGAGAGATTCCTGTCTTTCATTTTTTTCTTAAATTCAGTAACAGGAGTAGAGTCACAAAATTAATGCAACTTTAGAGATTCATGGCTCTCACTTACACTTATTTCAGTACCGACATGGGTTCCTATCAGGGGTTCAATTTGACGGCCCCCTTACTTACTTGTGAATATTTTTATGAAGGATTTATTTCTAAATTGCCACTTTCAATATATTTTTTTATTTTGTTTAATATTTTTCCAAAAAAACATAATAAAAAAAATTGTTTAAGAAATCTTTTTATATATAATATTTATATAATAAAAATAAATTAATTATATATATATGAATTTCATCAATTAAAATTAAGTAATAGTTACGTCTCGATTCATAATACATGATCAAATTAAAATTAAGTAATAGTTGTAGCGGTTGAAGCGGTGTGAGTGCCATGCCCATTCTCGTCACCAGGCAGGCTTTAAAATTACGACATTTGCATTATCCATTGATAAAAATCGATTTATTAATTAAATGGCTTTCCATGTGAGAACCTGGAGAGTACCCAAGCACTACATATAATACACACTATCTGTATTTAACAGCCTAGTACATATAGGTTGGATCTGAGATCTAAGATTAGAGTCTCAATCCTATCATCACCATAACAGTACTCTAAGTTTAGCCTTCTCCATTAATTCCAACACTCCCGCTTAATAGAGAAACGATACTTAAAAAAAATAACATATCCCTGTTGGTCTAATCTCAGCTAGGCTTACAATTAAAACATGAAACAACTTGGTAACAGAGGTTTTCATTTTTGTCTTCTTGCAGTAGAGCCCATACTAGTTCATCTTGGGTCGAGGCTTCATCTTCACTTTCCTCGCCATGAGGTAGTGATGTACTTTCACCTCATTTCTTCCCCGTGAAGGAACCTTCTCAAGATTATGACAGGCTAGATAGAGGAATTTTCTCTCTCACTATTTCTGGTGTTAACCAAAAAGTCAGCTATGATGTCTTCATCATTCATTGATGTAAAGTCTACACACACAGAAATATTAATGAGATCATCATAATTTAAATTTAAATTTTCTTCATCTTGGTCTTCTTCTACCACGTCTTTGCAATCAGCTTCTTGTGGCTTAGCGCATTAATCTTCAACACTTTGTTTCTTCACCCTTCTTGAAGATCAACTTATGAATCTTACACAATAGACTGTGCCTCTTGATTCTCGTGGTCATAACAGAATCACATTTTTCTGAAATTTCTTCTCATTTGAAGATACTACGATGCCTCCAAATGGCCACATGGAAAAAACATCATCGAAAAGATCCATATTGTTAACCCCATTTATTTCACTCCAAATTCTTTTGAGAGAATCCACACACTATCTTTGCCAATGCGCTCTACGACCCGACAATGATGCTACTTGTTCGCAACTATCCAGGATTGAACAGAGCTTCCAACTCCAGTCTTGTCCACCAGCATAACTCACTAGAACAACTCCTCTAATGACTACTCCAGTATATATCACGGACTAGCCAAGGCCGCTCCTTAAGGTCGTTCCTGTCTGCCCCCTTGGCCGCTCCTCAAAGAATTATTTTGACCAGTGGCTCACCACACCAGTCCGCCTCTTCTGTCAGTAGACTCGTCCCAACAAACAGTCAATTTCTCCTTTCGACTTTGACTGTACACGCCGTTACCACTGCATCCGCAAATGTCGTAGGGTCTAAGGGAGCTGCTATGTTCCGTCTGTAGGTCTTAATCTGCGCACCGCCAAGAGTGGGTCTCTCCTTCGAGCTCATAAACCACGACTGGGAAGGATCAAATAACTTTGACGAGAACAAGGACTGAGAAGGTGAAAACAGACGCCTTGAAGCTCCCAGCAAAATTGAAATAAGGGCCTACTGGCTTGGATCCGACGCCGTTACCATGGCTCGGGTATGCAATCCCTTAACATGAAGCTATCAGCCACTAATCAAAGAAGATGTTTTCACCGCTCAACTTTTTCTTCCAGCACGCAGGGCTTGCAGCGATTTGGCAACCTCCACACAGCTCCTCCAACACATGCGTCAACACGGAGCTCTTCCAAGCTCAATCTCCGAGCTACTTTGCTGCCACAGTCCACGTTGCTCTTTGGGTCTTCGGCTCTTGCCGATTCCTCCCACCACGGCAACACGACCAAGTCGCCTAAAAAACAAAAATTGCTCTGCGGACAATCTCACTGCGCTCACACTGCTCCTCACTCTTTACAGTGAGATTGAGAAGAAGCTTAAACTACGAGGTCTTGAAGAAACTGGTAAGGACCTTGAAACTTTGAAGCAAATTAAGATCTTTCTACAGTAAGACCTCTTGAAGCTCCTATCGTTGTAATCAAGCTTGCAAAACTTCTCAGCAACCTAAAGCCTACAAGAACTTCAAAGATTCTCAATAATAATCGTGAGAAAGTGCGCTATGGCTCATCGCAGATTGGCTATAAAAGCAACAACAATAGAGTTTCCAGTCCTAGTAACAACACATCTTTAAATCATTTTGGCAAATGAGATTACTCCGACTATAAGGCAAAGATGACAACACATGGAAAATGAGGCTTTACAAAGGGAATCTAACTTGAGGAGATTTCGGACCTCATTGTCTCCTCAAACTGCTGCTAGAACAGCACAGTCTTCTTCTCCATTGAGCAGCAATACGCCTCCACACTCACCGCAATGCTGCCAGAACAACTTCAAATGACCATGCTGCTACAGAAAAACAGCCTCAAAAGCCCTTGCTGCCTCCGGTAAGGTCAGGAAATCCTCTTTCAAGGGACTGAAGATGAACAAGAAATGAGGTGAATGCGTCCTCCGCTTTCTCACGACAGTCACAAAGATATTAATTGCCACGATGGGCCCTTTGACCACGGGCTCCTTCGCTGAGCCACGAATGTTGGTTTTACTTTGTGGGTTTTCCTAATTACTTTAAACCCCAACCAAGATCTACTCCTTTGTAAGAAATTGAAATTAATGCACAGCGGAACTTACTTTCCATCCTCAAAGGCTCCTGGTCTTGACTTGAGTTATTGGCTCTTGAATCCTTCCAAGAACTTGCAATCCTTTTCTCTGGCTATCCCAAATGACAGAGTATCTAGTCTTCAATGGAGCAGACAATTTTTCTTAGATGATTGCAAGTCTTGGAGACTCAGCCCTTTTATAGCAGTGCAAAACCCCAATCCTAGGGCAGCTGAAATTTAGCTGAAACAAGTCTGTCAAGAAATCTGAAATTTCAGATTTTGAAATCAATCAATCAATCAATCAATCAATCAATCAGAATAGATTCTGATTTCCTTATTCAGCTCAAATTTATTACTGCTATTATTTTAATCAATTATAATCGGTCCATTAACAATTATAATTGTTTAATATTATTCTATATGTATTTGTATCCAAATCCTTATTTAAATACGTATAATGCCATGATTTAATTAATCACATTATTTGGCATATTTTAATCATTACATAAATGTAATCTCGCTGACAATATTTGACATTATAATCACAATGCACGTATGTCCAACTTAATATTTGTAATTAGACGTCTCTAAATCCAACAATCTCCCACATGGACAAGTGCAACCTTTTGATTATACATCCTTAACTTTATTGCATGCAACTTTTCTGTCTTTACTTATCGTATTTCTTAAACAATTCCGTCCATCAATTATGCTAACAAAGGACTTAAGCGGCATTTGTCACATTTATTCGCAACTAAACTGACATAAATCACGCTGCCAACATAACTGAATGACATGAATCTGATTTGGACATATAGTTTAGAAATTTCACGCAAGTGTGATTAGACGTGCCTATTTCTAATTGAGTCACCTTTACTTTACTTTATGAGGCCAAAAAATTTAAACTTTAAAGAAAGAAATAATGAAACTGAAACTGAATGCAACTTGTATATATCATCAAAATTGTTTACAATTGCATTACATAGAACATCAAAAACAGAACTTAAAACATATTCAGACTCCCACATTTTTCTAATTATCCTAAACAGATATTACACCCATACAAGCAACATGTTGGTGAAACTTCTTGGGTGGTAATCCTTTAGTAAGAGGATCCGCAATCATGGAGTCTGTACCTATGTGTTTTATACATAATTCATTATTCTGCACTCTCTCTTTTACAACCAAAAACTTAATGTCAATGTACTTCGACTTTGACGAACTTCGGTTGTTGGTTGCGTATAACACTGCTGAATTGTTGTCACATAATAATTTGAGTGGTTTCTGAATAGAATCCACAATTTTCAGACTTGTGACGAAGTTCTTCAGCCATACGCCATGATTAGATGCTTCAAAACATGCAACAAATTCAGCTGCCATAGTGGAGGAGGCTACCAATGACTGTTTAGCGCTCTTCCATGACACAGCACCACCTGCCATCATAAAGATGTATCCTGATGTTGACTTCATGCTGTCGACACATCCTCCAAAATCAGAATCGGTGTATCCAATGACCTCGAGCTGTTCCGATCTCCGATACGTGAGCATATAGTCCCTTGTTCTCTTTAGGTATCTCAACACTCGCTTGGCTGCCTTCCAGTGTTCCATACCTGGGTTACTCAAATATCTCCCTAGCATTCCGGTAATGAACGCAATATCCGGACGCGTGCATACTTGTGCATACATGATGCTACCCACGGCTGAGGCATAGGGAATATCTTTCATGAGGTTTTTATCTAAGTCAGTTTGGGGACATTGTTTCAGACTAAACTTATCCCCTTTTGATATAGGGGTATCTCCTGGTTTGCTGTTTTGCATGCCAAATCTTGTTAGAATCTTATCGATATAGTTCCTCTGGGATAACCTCAGAATACCTTGAGATCTATCTCTAAGTATTTCAATCCCTAGAACAAATGATGCATCACCAAGATCTTTCATTTCAAAGTTCTTAAATAAAAAATTCTTAGTTTGATGCAACATGTCCTTATCGTTACTGGCAAGCAATATGTCATCTACATATAAAACCAAGAAAATAAATTTACTCCCACAGAACTTAAGGTATATACATTCATCTACTATGTTAGACTCAAAACCAAATGAGCTAATAACTTGGTGAAACTTATAATACCATTGTCGAGATGCTTGTTTTAGCCCATAGATAGATTTCTTAAGTCTGCAAACCATAGACCCTGCATCACCTGATACAAAGTTTTCTGGCTGCTTCATATAGATCGTTTCATCAATGTCACCATTGAGAAACGCCGTCTTTACATCCATCTGATGAAGTTCTAAATCATAATGTGCTACAAGCGCCAATATAATCCTTAAAGAGTCTTTCGATGAAACTGGAGAGAAAGTCTCTTTATAATCAATGCCTTCTTTCTGTGTGAAACCTTTCGCAACAAGACGTGCCTTGTATTTTTCAACATTGCCTTTAGAATCCCGCTTAGTCTTAAATATCCATTTGCAACCAACGGGTTTCTTGTCTTTAGGCAACGGAACGATATCCCAAACGTCATTGTCATACATAGATTTCATCTCTTCATTCATGGCATTAATCCACATTTGAGAGTTAGAGCTTTCCACAGCTTGTTTGATATTAACAGGATCATTTTCAAACATGCCAATGTCAAACTCATGTTCTTGAAGATATGCATAATCCTTTGATTGTGTAGATCTTTTCTCTCTAGTAGATCTCCTAATTGGCACAGGCTCTAGATTTTCTTGAGGTTCATTTACAACTTGATCTTCAACAGGAGGAAGAACATCATTACCAACTTCTGAATCTCCCACAGGCCCTAGGCCATCAACATTTGTCATGTCAATGTGAGGGTTTGGGTTGGGTTCAGGTCCATTTGTGTTCTCTATTCCCTGTTGAGTTTCTAACTGAGTTGTTTGGGATGATGAAGTTTGCACATTGTCAAAAGATGTATTTCTAAACGCAATCGGAATTTGAACAAAACTAGGACTTTGGTCCATAGTCTCATTCGCATTCGTCTCTTCTTCTTCAAAAATACTATCTTTTGTCATATTTCCCCCCACAAACTCATTATCCTCAAAAAATTTTGCACTTCCTGACTCGAAAACTGTATGTTCTGTTGGATTATAGAATTTGAACCCCCTAGATCGTTCAGAATAGCCTATAAAGTAACAACTAACGGTTCTTTCGTCCAGTTTCTTTTTGCTTGGCTTGTAAGGCCTAGCTTCACATGGACATCCCCAAACTCTCAAATGATTCAAGCTAGGCTTGTGCCCAACCCATAACTCGTAAGGGGTCTTGTTAGCTGCTTTAGTAGGCACTCTGTTAAGTATGTATGCTGCAGTCTTTAAGGCTTCTCCCCACAAATTCTCAGGTAGAGTTGTACGAGCAATCATACTTCTCACCATGTCTTTAAGGGTGCGATTTCGTCGCTCAGCAACACCATTCATTGCAGGCGAACCTGGCAACGTATACTGAGGCACAATTCCGCATTCCTCTAAGTATTTTGCAAAGGGACCTTGACGCTGTTCTCCTGATCCATCATAACGACCGTAGTATTCACCACCACGATCAGAACGAATGGACTTTATACGTTTGTTAAGTTGTAACTCAACTTCCGTTTTGAACTTTATGAACACGTCTAATGCTTCCGCCTTTTCTTTTATTAAGTAAATATGACCATATCTTGAATAATCATCTATGAATGTGATAAAGTAACGGTCACCATTTCTTGTAGCCTTTGGAAAAGGACCACAGATATCCGTATGAATTAATTCTAAGACATCATTACACCTTTTTGCATCATACTTACGTTTATTAGTTTGTTTTCCCTTTATACAATTTACACAATTACTTAAGTTTGTAAAATCTAAAGGTTGGAGAATATCATTAGACACAAGACGTTCTATCCTTTTCATAGAGATATGTCCTAATCGCTTGTGCCATAATGTTGCAGATTTCTCACAAGTTAATTTACGTTTTCTATTATCTATATGCAGTGCCTCTGAATGTGAAGTGTCTATATCTAGAAAATAAAGATTATCATAAGAAGACAGGATACCAGAAGCAAGAAGCTTAGAATCTTGACACAAACTGAAATTTCCATTACCAAATGAACATACATAACCAATTTTGTCCAAATAAGATATAGAAATTAGGTTCCTTCTGAAAGATGGAACCACTAAAGCATCAAAACTTAAATAAAATCCTGTCTTACATAATAATCTAAATTTTCCTATGCTTTCCACTTCTACTTTATTGCCATTTCCTACGTAAACGTAGCGCTCTGCCTCACTTGGCTTGCGATGGCTTAGGCAACCCTGCATCGACATACTGATGTTAGTCGTTGCACCTGAATCTATCCACCAAGTATATCTAGATACAGAACTTAAATTAACTTCAGAACAAACCAAAGCAAGAGACATACCTTTCTTTGCCAACCATGCATGATAGTTGGTGCAGAATTTCTTTGTATGTCCTGGCGCTTTGCAGAAAAAACAGTTCCTTTCTCCTGCTTTCGCAGAAGTATCTTCCTTCTTGCTTTTCTGTGCGGCATTGTTTGCAGCTACCTTGGTAGGTCCCTTTTCCTTGGCAGTAAACTTGCGCTTCTTGCCTTTACCCTTAGGATTAGATGTTACTACATGAGCACTTTCTCCCTTAGTCATTTTCTGTCTCTCTTCCTCCTGCACCAACCGAGCCTCAAACTCAGGTAATGTCCACGTCTCTTTTTGACAATTATAAGTCATCTTGAATTGACTAAAGTTAGACGGGAGAGACAGAAAAATGAATTCAATGAGAACCTCATCAGAGATGTCATAATTATGCCCTTTCAAGGCACGTTGAAGTCTTGTCATCTCAATAACATGCTCTCTAACCCCTTCTTTTCCCTTGTATTTTATTGTTGCCAACTTCACAAAGAGTGTACTAACATCAGTCTTTTTACTCTTTGTGAATTTTTCTTCAAGGGCCTTAAGGTATGCAACAACGCCTGTCTCTGTATCAGGTATGATGCCTCGAAAGGTCTCATGGATCGTTTGCTTCATCACCATTATGCACATGCGATCTGAATGCTCCCATCTAGCAATATCAACCTTCTCTTGAGGAGTTACCTCACTCTCTTTATTAGGCTTGGGGCGATCAAATCTCAGTGCTGTGTCCAATTGCATGATCCCTAAGACTAATTTCAGCTTTTCCTCCCACTGTTTGAAATTGTTCCCCATGAGGGGCTTAATCTGACTCAGACTTGACATTATGTTTGGATCTGAAAAATTCAAGAACAAGGAAATAATTTAGATACGATGTGTCACGATTTGATCCTTAATCATAATTCTAAAATCTATCTAAAGGCATGTGTAAAACTATTTGCTCCATTAAAACTTTAGCCAAAAACACCATTCAGTAATGAAACACCTTTGGGTGCAATCATTACCTTCAGGCAACCCTTATGCACCAAACAACTTAGCAGGCGCCAACCCTCCTTTGGGAAAGCTAACACCCACGTCCATTGCCAGCACGTTACTTCAACTTGTCATGAGTCATCCTTGCAATTGTCTTACAGAGAGCGGTTCGTTTGCGAACATCAATGCTTGACTCATGCGAAAACAACACATGTATACCAAACACCGTCTTTAGTTAGATTCCAAAATTATGTCTAAAACCTAATCTAGGACGTACCTATAGAATCTACTCGTCCTATATAGAATACAGTATCTTATAACACTTTTAAATTTAATATGTCAACTATATTCATCAAAATAATTATTAGATTTTAGTAAAACTTTAGCAGTTTCTACAATGATTACCTTTTAGAAATGCTTCAATAATTTATTTAGAGAATACTAAATAATTTTATGGTTGCCATGATTAGCATCATTGTGATAAAATCCGAATTTAGTATTATATCAATAATTAACGTTAATACAAATTTTATGCCATAATTAGCATTATTGTGATAAAATCCGAATTTGGTATTATATCAGTAATTAACGTTAATACAAAAAAAAAAATTATGCCATAATTAGCATTATTGTGATCAATTTAGAATTCAGTATTATACCCTTTAATTGGTGTTAATACCAATTTTAAATAATATCTAAATTCTAATAATTAGCCTAAATACAGCATAATATATATAGTAATTATAGTAATTATAATTATTATAACCTAAATTACAATCACTTACAATTACTTACAATTACTCTACCATATTTTCGCCCTTATAACCAAATTAATGCACAGAAATACAATTGCATTGGGCATCCATATTGTTACTAGCTTAGTATTGAATGAAGGCAAATTAATTTGATGGGCGAAGATCCAAATTTATCAAACTCCTATGATCAGACCCATAAGCAATGTCAATGACATATTTGCTTACTGTAAACAGTTTCTGCAACTATGTATCCATCTGTTTCAATTCAATATTTTACAGAAAGCATCTGACATGCTTAAATTAGTAAAATTAACAAGCAAAACAGCTCTGGAAAAAATTTCATGACCATCTAATGTTTGACAAACACGGTTAGACGTTTGACAAAATACCCAGATTGAATTTAGCCTGAGTATGAATTTTAAAGATCGAAAAAACCAAAAAAAAATATTTCAAAAAGATAGAAATTTTTGGCACATGAGGGAGCAGTAGTATATGTTGTAGACATAACCCCAATAACCCACCTCAGGTATTCATACACGTTTGCAAAGGTCTTCACAAACCACTGCTAATATACATACAATCTCAGAAATGATCTTCAAAAACCAATGCCACTATACACTCCATTTTATTTTCCTGGGGGGGGGTGTTTTCTCTAATTACCACACAAATCCACTTTATTACTGGAATGACTGTACTGATATTCATGTATCTCGATCACGAGAAGTCAAATTGATTATCATGCTTTTAATCGAATTTGTTTTTCAGGAACCCGCACAGGCTTCTGGAATCCCAAAAAATTATTAATGCCCACTGAAGAATTTTTAAGATACAAATTCATGAAATCGAAATCCGATCTCCGATCTGCCTTTGTAAACAGATCAATCATGGTTCAGTGAACGGATAAAGATGGCCCTCATAAAGGGAAGCTGCAGGTTCTCTGTGGTGGCGAAATCCAAGACGTGGCAGAATTCTATGGAGTTACAGTCAAAAGGAGCAAGAATTGGAATAAAATAGACTCATCGTGTCAGTCAGAAAATAAAATACCAAATCCTTTTCAAAACATTAGACTGTTATACAAAACCGAAAAAAAAAATCAGTTTGGCTTCATTCGTAACGATTATTTCAGGATTTGATAATGTAAATAAAATCAAGATTAACTCAGAAAACATGACGGGAGATGACAGTTCTTACATAAGGGTGGCTCCGATACCAATTGTTGGTTTTACTTTGTGGGTTTTCCTAATTACTTTAAACCCCAACCAAGATCTACTCCTTTGTAAGAAATTGAAATTAATGCACAGCGGAACTTACTTTCCATCCTCAAAGGCTCCTGGTCTTGACTTGAGTTATTGGCTCTTGAATCCTTCCAAGAACTTGCAATCCTTTTCTCTGGCTATCCCAAATGACAGAGTATCTAGTCTTCAATGGAGCAGACAATTTTTCTTAGATGATTGCAAGCCTTGGAGACTCAGCCCTTTTATAGCAGTGCAAAACCCCAATCCTAGGGCAGCTGAAATTTAGCTGAAACAAGTCTGTCAAGAAATCTGAAATTTCAGATTTTGAAATCAATCAATCAATCAATCAATCAATCAATCAGAATAGATTCTGATTTCCTTATTCAGCTCAAATTTATTACTGCTATTATTTTAATCAATTATAATCGGTCCATTAACAATTATAATTGTTTAATATTCTTCTATATGTATTTGTATCCAAATCCTTATTTAAATACGTATAATGCCATGATTTAATTAATCACATTATTTGGCATATTTTAATCATTACATAAATGTAATCTTGCTGACAGTATTTGACATTATAATCACAATGCACGTATGTCCAACTTAATATTTGTAATTAGACGTCTCTAAATCCAACAACGAAGGGCCACACTACAGCCACAACTGCACCACCGCTCGGCCAGCTATCTCCGAGAATCCACTGGTCACATGAATATCAAGTCCCTTCGCTGCAAACAAGGCACCGGCTCCTCCACGCGGCAGATTTCCTCGTCGCGAAAATACGACTCGGACTCGTGAAGCTCCACTGAAAACTCGCGTCGAGCTCCAATACTGAGACCTCGAAGAAGTGTGACAGTGCACTTGTCCACCCAAATCTCGCGACAACTCTACTACAGTCGCGCCCTCACTCAGCTTACAGGATTAACAGTCATGAGCTCGTCGCACTTGTCCACCCAAATCTCGCGATGACTCTGCTACACTCGCGCCCTTGTTCAGCTTACAGGATTAACACTGCTGAGCTCTGATACCATGATAAAAATCGATTTAATAATTAAATGGCTTTCCATGTGAGATACTTGGAGAGTGCCTAAGCACTACACACAATACACACTATCGGTATTCAACAGCCTAGTACATATAAGCTTTCACACAATCAAGATGGTTTCAACCACTCTATATAATAGGATTTGAGATCTAAGATTAAAGTATCAATCCTATCATCACCATAACAGTGATCTAAATTTAGCTTTCTCCGTTAATTCCAACATCCACTTATGGAAGCACATCAAAAGAATATTTTTAAACAATGATTCATTTCACTCTAAAAGTTTAAGATTTGGGTTTTATAGTCATAATACATTAAAACAATCACCCATTTTCCTACTATAGTTAGTATTAGTCTATTAATATAACAAGAATGTAGGTTACTACATTTGCATTATCCACTCATGAAAGCACATTAAAAGAGTGTTTTTAAATAATGATTCATTTTACTCAAAAAGCTTAAGATTTGGGTTTTATAGTCATAATACTTTAAAACAATCACTCGATTTCCCTACTATAGTTAGTATTAGTCTATTAATATAACAAGAATGTAGGTTACTACATTTGCATTATGCACGGATGGAAGCACATTAAAAGAGTGTTTTTAAACAATGATTCATTTTACTCAGAAAGCTTAAGATTTGGGTTTTATAGTCATAATACTTTAAAACAATCATTCGATTTCCCTATTATAGTTAGTATTAGTCTATTAATATAACCAGAATGTAGGATGCATCTAAAATATCAAAATAGATTCTTGAGTCATTAAACTGAGGAGTTGACTTGGTAAGTAAACTGTATTTCATAGAAAATAATTTCCTTTTCACCAATAAGAAAGTTTATTACATATATATAATAGGGGCCTAAACAACTAAAAAAAAGTAGAGACCCCTCATCGTCAAGGAAATAGACAACTGAGACATATTAAAGTAACAAAGGTCTTAGATTTTGGATCGCTGACAAATTTGCTCAGAAATGGGGTTTACAAAAAGGAAGAAAGGGTGCTATTTTTTTTCGTGTCTTTTTAACGACCTCATTTCACTTGTGAGAGTGCTTAGGCATAGATTCCCCAAATAGTGATATTTAAAGGTCAACTCGGCCTAGGAAGAGACCAATGACACTAATTGGAAACATCATAATATCAATACCTATGTGGTGAACACATTAAGAAACTCGGAAAAATAAATTAATTAATTGGGCAACTATGTTCCTCACATTTTTTATAAGTTGGTTAAAGAGCCTGATTGACATCTATTTGAGTACATATGTGCAACTCTAAAGGGAAAAAGTGAAAGAAACTCTTAATGTGAATAACACAAACTCTTATATTCATTATAAGTTGGTTAAAGAGCCTGATTGACATTTATTTTAGTGCATATGTGCAACTCTAAAGGAAGAAGTGAAATAAACCCTTCATGTAAATAACACAAACTCTTATATTCATTTATGTGCATATAAGAAAAATATAACTATACCCACCAAAAAAAAGTACATAGAATAGAACATGCTAAAATCAAGCATTAAATTGGATCAATTAGATAGTCACAAAATCACCAATTTCAAAGTTTTACTGCAAGCCAATCAATTCCATTTAAAACGAAAGTAATAATGGTGTTTCAAGAAAACTGATCAACCTAAAAAACCCTTTGGATTTGTATTTTCATGATTGCCAACACTGAAATAATTGAAGATCGAAATGGGAAGTTAGGGAAAAATCTTGTTACTAATCTTGATCAGATGAGGGCCAGGGTCAAACACCGAACCTCCTCCTTTCAAGTATGCTTAGCCAAATTGTCCCAAACCCCACAGCATTACATGTCCCTATATCGAATCTTGAGAGAGTCTGGGAATTGGGTTAACCGATTAAACGACATGCACTTTGGTAAATCGACAGCTGAGAACGACGCTCGTGCGTCCGAAAAAATATATCAGTTGAATTCAATGCAGATCAACAAGTATGCTTGTTAACTGTAAATCCTCACGCTCGCTCGGTGTTAAAAGAGAAGCTCCAATTATAAAGCCTAGTGGTCTCCATGAAGAGAAAACAATGGTGTCCTTATTCTTGGAGGCGATGTTTTCAAATTAATTTGTCATGATTTCTGAAATGGCATGTACTAGACACAAAAAGAGAGTGACCAGACTTGAATACATTCACTGATTTCGGAAGTGAAATAATGGTGGTCGCCACTGGTCAACAAATATATTCAAACTTCTAATTTTCTTATATACCCATCATTATGACACTTTTCAAAATTATTTGAAAGTTACGAATGACATGTTTATTTTAAAACAAACTGTATTTTATGGCTAAAAAACATAAAAACATCTATACAAGCGTCAATTTGAAATCCTGCTTCCTATTATCCTTTATTTCGTGGAATATTAAAAAAGTATTTTTAATTTGTTAAAATATAACACACACACACATATATAGTTTATAAAATAAAATTTTTTATAAAATTATTTTAAATTTAAAAAAAAATATAATATTTAATTTTATTCTTTGAGTCGAGAGGCTCATTCTACAACCCAGTATGAGGGGATGTGTAAGTATATTCTTTCGTCCCTCCTTAAAACAAAAAATAAAAATGATGTTCTAAATAGAAAAATAATGTCGGCTATAATTTTAAAAAATGAATTTGTTGTAAAGTAATTAAAAGTAAAAAAAAAAAATGTGCAAGTAAGATGCTTAAATCTTGTACTTTTCCCCTCGATCAGGGTGCGTACTTGGTGATCAATGAAATCAAGGAATTTAATGGTGAGAGCCTCAAAGTGTCAACCCACCACCTTCCACATGCATGGCAAGGCTGGTAAGGTCACATCAGGCAGCTATGAGAGTTATAGCTAGGAGGGTGGACATACCAAGCTCGCATCCAGACCGACTATATCAGGGTGAATTGGTATTTTATTTGTCCCATTGGTATGATGTATGTTACAATGTTGGAACTCTTCGAGGTTTATGGTCTGGGTTGGTAGGGTATCAGTTGGTGGGGTTTTGTAAGTTGGAGTCCTGTTTTGTTTTGTTTAAGGCTGAGTCTGGGGGTCTACAGAGAAAATTAGCCTGGAGGCACCACCATTTCCATGCTTTTTGGCATTTGTCTTTCTTGTCGAGGGATCCTCCTCACCATGCATGTTGGGAGGGTAGCTAGAGAGGGTAGGCAGGGTGGGGGAATTGCAATTTTGAGGCTCGCTGAACTCTGGGCCGAAAGGCCTTAGGTTGTGGTTGAAATCCGGAGGGACATAAACATCACCATGATGGACCGGCTGGGGGATACGGTGGCCTTGGCTCTGCAACAGAGCAAGGCAGACCCGACAAGGAACATGCCTGATGGGTGTTGGGAGTCTGAGTGAAGTGGGGCTAAGGGAGAGTTGAGTAATTTCTTGCGTCGAAGGAGCAATGTATGGGGCCAGGAGCCTGGAAATAACAGTGCAGCATCTGAATTTGTTTGTGTTGTCTCTGGAAATCGAATTACAAATTGTTTTGAACCTAATTTGGATGGTGAACAACTCGGCCAGTTTTTATGCATGTCAGGTGGACTGTGTATAGGTAAATTGCAAGGAATGAGTCCCGGGCAGCCTACAAGCAGGTGGTTCAACCCGTCAAAACGCTTCCACTGCCACATAGTATATTATTGGGGGTGAGTTAAGATGGTTAGGGTAGCGCCAAGCACAAGCAGCCCAGCTCCGCGCGGCCGAGGCAAAGGCAGAAAAGCCAGAGGAAAATATGAGGAAGGGGAGTCCTGTAATCCAGGAGGTAGCCGAAAGGCCACAAGCTGACGGTGAACATTATCAATGAAGCGGTAGAAGCATACCACGAGGGCATTGATGAAGAAATCTGGCAGCTCATAGAAAAATGGGAGGTCGACCTGAATCGGCAGGCAGGCTCCATGGAAATTGAAGTTGAGGATTGGCGGGTCTTAGTACCGGATCCCAGTCACACCCGCGACAGAATAACACAGTTCAAACACACCCTCTTCCTTTACTAGTCAATGAAAGGAATCCTGGGAAAGGCCCTGGAACAAATTGCCTTGAACATGGCTGCCACAATGCATACATCCCCGGACTATAAAAGGGAATTTCAGAAATCCATGTTTTAGTTGTAGAGGCAAGATGGTCGCCTCTAGTAGATTGAGAAACATTTTCCTTGCATCTTGCCAACAGATGAGCTTCCAGGGTTGAATGTCAAAGACCTAGTACCAGTGGATTCTGCCTCGGCAGAGGATGCAGATCAGTGAACCAAGGTCTCTTGTATTAGTTTTTGATGCGGATAGCATTTGCTTTCAATTGTAATTATAGTTATGGTAGTTTGCGGTTAAATAGGAAAATAGATATGGACATATAGTATTGCATAGCTTGGATAGGAAGGATAAAACTGCTTCGGTTTTGGATGGCATTCCATGTTGTTAGGTGGCCAAAAGACTTGGTTTCCTACAGGGTAAGTTGAGGCCACCTAACAAATCTCTCAGATGGTCGTAACTTGCTAATTAAATTTAATAAAAACGGAGGACCTACCAAGGTTAACAAAAAAAAAAGTTCTTATACTTTTCAAAAATATTTCAAATTCACATATATCTATATATAGAAAAAAAATTTGTTAAACTAAAATATTTTTATGTGGTATATAAAAAAATATTCAATGTGGGTTATAAAAAAAATACAATTTAAACAATGAAAATTAACACAATGTATTTTGCACTCTAAAGATGTTTGCACATTGTTGACCCTAATCTTTGGGATTAGGAAATTCATGTAAAATAATGTAAATAGAAAATAAGGAGATTAGGAATATGAAGAGACACTAGAAGGTGAAGCCCAAGAGTCTCTCCCTTCATGTATATATCCATGAGCAATCTTGATGCAAAATCATAATTTGCATTGTGGAGTTACCTTCTGGCCTAACATGGTATGATAGTCAGCTCCATTTTAGATTTTATGCCCTGGTAACTCCCTCTTGTTCTTCCTATTTTGCAGAACTGACACCTCTGTCATTGCTCCATTGCTCCATTCTCTACAGCCTGTATGTGTTTGAATGAGTTTGTTTTCGTTTGGTTGCACACTGTTGGTAATACCCCGACTACAAAATATTGTGTTACTACCACCACCCACCGCTTAGCGTGTTGAGCTACACCCTTATCCCTAGTTTCCTCCAAACCACCTGTGTAAAAACGCTGAATACAACCATCTATGCGAACTGGGAAGAGAAAGGGTTGCAGATATTTGTAGTTATTTCAACCTGACTGTACTTTGTGGCAAAACCTTGTTGAATCCAGGACCAAAAACGCTGAATCCAAAGTCGTTCCGCATCTCTGTTGAGTTTCTGAGGTTCACACAGGATTGAATAGAGAATCCTTGTCATTAACACATATATAGTACCATCGCCTCTCCTCCTACAACAGTACCTCGTCCACCACAACAGTCGACTCCCCTCACATATCTTGGCACCTCTCACACAATACCACTCTTGTTGGCAACATATATATGACTACACAGAACATCCTAGAGATGTAATTTCTGCTCTTTTTGAAAATGCACAGCAAGCTACTGATACTGCTATTGAGAAAATATGCAGCATATGCTATCCGCATCTACAACATGTAATTTTTTCCAACTAATGAAAAGATTACGATTTTTCCAGGGGAAAATAAAAAAATAAAAAAAAATACCACTCTTGTTTCTCATCGTTATCTTCCAGCCTCACTTGCTCACAGTTGGGCTCACCGGTCCCTCTCCACACTAATCAGCGGAACCCCAAGTTGTCATACCATCTGCCTCACCGATCTCTCTCCCCACTACGCAACGGAACCCCACGCTGCCATATCACATTTTTTGTGTGGTAACTCCATTGAATGTTGCTCCCACTGGTCATATGTTGACCCACCTCCCCATATAAGCCTTTCCCACATACCTCCCCCTTATAATAAATCCCCCAAGTAATACCTCTATCCCATATAGATATATCAGATTGCAATTTTACACCAGAAGTGCATTTGTTTGCCACCAAAAGTACCATTTTTTTTTGCAATATACATTTTTAATTGCATTCATTGATATCTATTGTTGGAGTAGTTCTCTCTGGGAAAGACAACTATCCTGAATGGTTGCGGAAGATAAACACTCTCATTTTCAATGAGTTGTGGAAAGGAGTTTGTGTATGAGAAGGAGATAATGAACTTGCAAAACCCACCTCAAATAAGGAGATCTCCATTTGGGAAAACAAGAACAACAAGGCCTATGCCTTGATTGCAGCTTCTATAAATGAAGAAGTGAATCGCCATATTTCACCATTTTCAAATGATTTTGAAGCCTTACAAAAGTTGAAGGAACTCTATGACTCACACTCTAAACTTGAAGTTGTCCAATTGATGATTAAATTGTTCAGTGTTGAATTGAAAAATGATGATCCTCCTGCTTTAGTATCAAAAGTAATATCTATTATGCATGATATCAAAACCACTGATGCTCAAATAGACATTCCTTTTATAGCTTATTTCAAGGCACTATATCCCACTTATTCAAATTATCTTGATTCATTGCAAGCAAGTGGAAACCTCAAGGAGATTACCTTTGATTCCCTTGAGAAGAAGTTTGATGAGAGAGAGAAGGCTTTTGGGAAGGAGACAACTCATCAATATTCTGAAGAAGTTTTGTGCCTTGCACATAAAGAGAAGAATCATGCACAATATTCTTCTAGAGGAAGAGGTGGACGAAGAGGTAGAGGAAGGAGAAATTTTAGAGGCAAGAACGTGTTGAAGTCTCGAAAATTGTTGCAACAACATGGGGGATGACCACCCGGTCCGGACCTTAAAGTAGCTCATTTCCGTTTGGAATGGCCACTGGTTCCGACTGGTTCAACTAAGTCCAATTAACTTCTCTCGATATCCAATGGCTTTAAAATATGACTCTCACTCACCAATGGAGAAGAGACATCAGATCAACCCTCTTGATGATCAGGCAAGAAAGTGATCGTTAAGATGATTTGGAGCTTAGCCAAGCCACTACTAAAGTTTTGCCTCTTTGTGAAGAGGACTTAAAAGAATGTATAAATTAATCTAAATGCAAACTTATTCTAAGATGCAAGCAAAAAGAACTATCTTAATCCTATCTCAATTAGGCAAATATAGATCTAACCCAACCGAGAGCAAGATATTTAAAGTATTGGGATTTAAATATGTCTGGCTTATAATGAATATCAAGCTAACGAAGTAGTTCAATTAACTGACATTATGGATATCAAACACATCCTATTTAGGAACCTCTTAACTGAAATAATCAACCAACAACACTCAGAAAAAAAGTTCACAGAAAGATTTTGATCATTTAATCAGTAACTTGAATAATTAAACAATAATATGCGGAGAAAGTTCACAACATATCACTATTCAATAAATCAGTTTTATAAGACAAATTTTTGAGTAAATAGTTACTCAGAAATCAGAATTTAATCCATAAGAGTAGAGATACATAATAACATAAAATTGAGACAAATTACCCATATCGACAAAAGTGCACAAATATGAAAGTAAATTGAGACATTCCTGTCATCATAAAATGAAACCAGCATTTAAAATAATAGTATTTGAAATACCAATTTATTGAATCCATTTCTCCAGCTCCGGTCTCTAATAGTCCTTTACAATGCCTGAGCTTCTGCTTTCAAAAGCAAAGCTACAATAGTGCAAACTCTGTTCATTATACATAACTCAGAATGTAAAAGAAAAACCTCAATAATCTCCAGATCTGAGATTCCTCTCCTCCCACCTACAACTCTAAATCCCTATTACAGAAGTGCTTTTAGAATTCCAGAATTGCAGAGGAGAGAAGCCCTTATTACATTTTGCAATCTGCTATTTATAATATTTGCAAGGGAATTCTTAACAAGAAAGTTTGTTGAAGAAGAGATTTGCCCAATCAATTTTCATTTGCTCAAAATTCCATTCTTCAATTGTTGAAATATTCCCATTGATTGAAATCTTGTTTTCCTCATCTCTTCAATTGTTTTCCTGAAAAACATGTTAGACATTCTACAATTTTAACAATGATTCTGCATGCAGAATAAACTCAAAGAATCATTAAACCTTATTGCCCAGGGATACGAGTTACCTCCAGCCATCGGTGATGTATTGATGCAGGCCACAGTCCACAAGCTTCTCCTTCAGCACTCCAGCTTCTGTCCAAGCAAAAGAACACAAAATTCTGAAGGCACTTCCGAGCTCTGCTATCTCAGCTAGATGGTGTAGAACTGAAGGGGGTTGAGATAAGAGCTTGGGGACCAAACAGATGAACATATAGCTAAGCTTCCATCAAGCTTCTAAATGCTATGTGTTAGAAAAACCACAAATCAAGGTTGAGATGAGATCAAAGTAATGGACCACTTTAGTAGCTCCCAATTATTAATTTAGTAATTGCAGTTGATTTTCTTAACTTAAGGAAACTACTGCAGTTGGTTTCCATAAGTTAAGAAAAGCTGCAACTCCATAAATCAAGGTAGCTTTTGTGTTAAATTAATGGAGCTTAACATTCTCCCACTTGGTCCATACTTCCAAACTTAATGTCTCAACTTAAAAACCATTGATAATCTGTATTAAGTAATAGATACATGAATCATGGCGATAAGTCCTCTAATGACGAGTATTACCTTCCATGTATTACTATGCATTTATTCTTATTATAATTTATGTGGCAACAATTTCTTAATGAATAAACCCTATGTTTATTCTTGGTCCTTCTTAAATGAATTTTCTCAAATCAACTTAAGGTGCACATAATATGAGAAAAAACATCACAATAATTAAGAATTTCATTAACATTGTCCATACAATGAAAAAACTGCATAATGGAACCAAGTCCCATATTCAATACATGATCCTTGAAATTAACTGTGGCATGCCCTTAATCAAAGGATCATTGATCATTAACTCAGTGCTGACGTGCTCAATGACCACTTTATTTTCTTTAACACGTTCCCTTATAGCTAAAAACTTAATGTCGATGTGTTTATTTCGACTCCCACTTTTTTAGCCATAAAACCAGCAGCTGAATTATCACAATATATTCTCAATGGCTTAGATATAGAATCCATAATTCTAAGCCCAGAAATGAAATTCTTAAGCCATACACCATGTAAAGCAGCCTCAAACAGGATATACATAAGCATGTAGTCTTTGGTTCCTTAAAGGTACCTCATTACTTTCTTTGCAGCTCTCCAGTGGTCTAAACCTGGATCACTCTGACATCGTCCCAACATTCCCAATGGGAGCTACACTTGGTGAACAATCCTTCATCCTGAATCTCTCTAAAATTTTATTAATATAGGTTCCCTGTGACAGACCCAAGTTGCCTCGAAATCTGTCTCTATGGATCTTAATGCCAATGACATAAGATGCCTCACCCATATCATTCATATCAAAACTTTTAGAGAGGAATTGTCTCACCTCATGTAGCAAACCCTTATCATTGGTTGCTAGCAAAAGGTCATCCACATATAAAACAAGAAAACAAATTTTACTCCCACTAACCTTCAGGTATATACATTGATCCATAATGTTTTCTACAAAACCAAAAGAAGAAATTACACTATGGAATTTCAAATACCATTGGCGGGATGCTTGTTTTAAACCATACAATGACTTCTTGAGCTTGCAAACCAATTGCTCACCATGACTAGAGGGGAATCAATGAAGATGTGTTATTCATGAAGAAGTGTTATCAATCATTAATGAAGAAGTGTTATTAATCATCATCTTTTAGTACCAGTGTGAACATGCATTGAATCATATGTGACATTGTTTTGTAAATTAATGCAGTAAAGACCATTAGACAAAATACCATTCCCAACATAATCAGATTTATAGAATAGACTGAAAGATTTTTCTGAAAAGTTTAAGGAATATCCAAAAGGTACAAGCCTTGAAACTGAGATCAAGTTTCTAGAAAACTTGGAACATAAAAGGTCTTTTCTAACTCCAAAACAAAACCACTACTTAAAGCTAAATAACATGTTCCTATAGCTTCCACATGCGAGCCCATCTTGTTTCCTGATAAGATGCTTTGCTCACTTCTCACTGGCTTCCTTAGGTTCTGCAAACCCTGCAAGGAATTCAAATGTGAATTGCTGATCCAGAATCAATCCACCATGTGTTAATATTAACGTTAATCATATTAGATTCATAACAAACAAACGAGATTAAATTACCTTTGTCTGCAAGCCATTTCTGATATTTGGCGCATTCCTTCTTTATGTGTCCTTTCTTCTTACAGAAAAAACACTTGGAAACCTTCTTTATATCAGCGTGGGGAAGTGCTTTACCTTTCCCTTTCCGATTGGCTTGAGATTTGCCCTTTCCACGCGTTGCCAGCATTGCACTCTCTCCTAGTTCCATCACCAGTCTCTCTTCTTCTTGAACACACATGGTCATGAGTTCATTAATTGACCATTTATCCTTATGTGTGTTGTATGAGATTTTGAAAGGTCCATATTGGTGCGGAAGGGTGTTCAGGATGTAGTGCACTAGGAAGGACTCCGATATTTCAACCTCAAGTTTCTTCAATTGAGCCACAATGTCCCTTATCTGCATGATGTGCTCGCGCACACCTTTCACACTGGTGAGCCTTAGGGATGAGAATTTCATGATTAGGGTGCTTGCCAGTGCCTTGTCTGAAGAGACGAATTGTTCATCAATGGCCTTCAACAAGTCTCGGACCTTATCATGCTGATCAACGGAACCTCGAATACCAGCTGAAATTTTAGTCTTAATGAACATCATGCTTAGACGATTGGATCGCTCCCATCGTTCATAAAGCGCGACGTCCGCTGCAGTGCTGGTATTTGTGAGTGCCGATGGTTCATCTTTCCTGATAGCATAATCTATGTCCATCCACCCTAAATGAAGGAGAATCCTCTCCTTCCAAATCTTGTAGTTATCTCCCTTAAGTTCAGGAATGTCACAACGAATTTCAGAGAAATTTGCAGGTTGTACTGCTGCATCAAAAGGATCACATGCTTATGTTAAATTGAGGCTTAATAACTTTCATGTTTTACCAATGTAAATCATGCAAAAAAGAATTGAATCAAATGACATGAAAATTGCCTGTGGGCTAAATTTTCAATTCAAACAGACTCAATAAAACTTTTATGAACTTTTATGTTTTACCAATGTAAAACATGCTAAAAAAAGAATTGAATCAAATGACATGAAAATTGCCTGTGGGCTAAATTTTCAATTCAAACAGATTCAATAAAACTTTATGATAAAACTTATTAATTCATAACTCCTGTGGGTAGGTTATGAAATTTTATCCTAATTAATCACATAAATATAATAAAAATTCCTGTGGGATAAAATTTATTATATTCAGTGTAATTAATTACAATTTAATGTCTAAATAATCTTTATGTGATCTTGCCAATCAATATATAATTTTATTTAATTAAAGATGCTGTGGCTACTCTCTAATTAATTAAAATTACATGGATCACTAGACATTAATTTTGTTTCATAAACAAAACTTAACCAGAGAGAAAAATAATGTTTACTGAAAGGAGTAAGTCAAAATGACATTTTAATAAACTCCATATAACTGTAATAATTCTCCAACAATGCTTAATCTGAACTTCATGCGAACTGAATGCCCAAATGAGAAATAAACCATTTCTTATTTCTCTTTAATTACAAATGTTCAAAAATGTAAGTTCAATGTAATATAATCAATTTACTTTGCATTTTGCATTGTTGATTTTATATAGTTTATCCAAATTAACTACATAAATAAAAATAACATATACCATAACAAACTTTAACATACATATATACCATAACAAACTTTAACATACATATAAACCGTTATGGTATATAATTAAAGGGTAATACCACGTGGTATAAACAAAATCCAACGTTAAACAAATACGTGGCATGGTATATGATATAACCATATTACAAATTATACCAATTATACTCAGTTTGAGTGCATTTTATTGGAGTCGAGATGCATCATGGAATTTCGAAATGAAATAATTTATTACATCAAATGAGACCATTGAACCGTTTTCAAGCCGTGGAGTTTAATAGTTATGGACAACATTAATCAGTTCATGGTAAGGGAAACATGATGAAATAGAAACGCGTCGACGATACTGATATCTGAACCAAGCGCGTTACATATTTCTCAGCTAATTTTGTATGCCCATAAACACATTATAAATTTCAGATGCATAATTCAAACATCTCATCCCCACGAAAATTTATTATGATGAACATGATGAGATAGACCTATTTGCTCACTTTTCAAGAAATTAAACTAATGCAAACGATTTCCTCTGTTCTCAACATAGACGCAGGTTTTAACAGAGATACCTGTGCCAAACTCTGAGCTAGCAAGCAAAGTTTCTCGAGGCTTCTATAATTATGTAAAATCCTAGTAAGAGCAAAATCGTTTAAAGGAAAAGCAGAATTAAAATATAGAAATTCTTTCAGACCCCTGTTTGCAGCAGCAATGCTTGCTAACGAATCAGGAGGACAAGCTTCTTGCATACTATTTACAGTAATACGCAACGTAAGCAGATTTGATAACCTCGATAACTCTCTCAGGTCCCCATTTCCGAAGTTCAAAAATAATTCCTGCAGATAGAGACAATGTGTAGCCAGAGACCTAAGGACCAACGTAATGTCGATGGAATCATCAAAGACGAATGAGACCTTCCTAAGCGTTGGACGATTCTCGCCTGTTCTTGACAAACCAGACTATCTAAAAACTCGGATAAACCTTGAATTTTATAATTCTCATGACTTACTGGTTATTGGGATAGAGTCGGCCATAAACAAGCAACTGATCATTACACACGGCAATGATTTTAGGAGGTTGCGGAGCATTGGAAAAACGGCATGAAGCGAAAGGGTCTAGAGGTCTGACAACTCTGGTAAAAGGATATCTGATACACAAGGCTAGAGAGCAATTCCCTACACAAAGATATGAATCCAAGACCCAACACAAACAAATTATTTGTCATCGACTCTCCACAAAGAAATACACAATATAATGTAAATTTAAGAAGACGGATCCATCTTAATACTGACTGCTACGCAACTTCAAGCTTAGACGTCACGCAAACTATCTTCCCACGGACCCGCAACAACCTACACCCTGCGAAATTCGACCTCAAAAGAACCGGAATTCAAGACCGCCGCACATAAACTTTCAGGAAAGCCAGAACCTTTCAGAATTTAGGGAGAGCAGGACATAAACTTCTCAGGAAATCCAAAAATTCTAAGAAAATAAGCAAAAAACGCCATGCTTCACGAGCGACGTTTCAAAACTCTTAGAATACATGGCAAAAGGTAATATTTATCAAAAGAAACTACAAACACGATTTGCATGCGGACCCAGAAAACCAAAGTTGACAAATGCCCTCCACAATTCGAACGCGGATTCATATCAAGAAACCTCGAAAAATCAGAACTAATTTCTAATGCTATTCGAATCGCACACCAAGGCAGAAGTAAATTAAGGCTCTGATACCAACTGTTAGACATTCTACAATTTTAACAATGATTCTGCATGCGGAATAAACTCAAAGAATCATTAAACCTTATTGCCCAGGGATACGAGTTACCTCCAACCATCGGTGATGTATTGATGCAGGCCACAGTCCACAAGCTTCTCCTTCAGCACTCCAGCTTCTGTCCAAGCAAAAGAACACAAAATTCTGAAGGCACTTCCGAGCTCTGCTATCTCAGCTAGATGGTGTAGAACTGAAGGGGGTTGAGATAGGAGCTTGGGGACCAAACAGATGAACATATATCTAAGCTTCCATCAAGCTTCTAAATGCTGTGTTAGAAAAACCACAAATCAAGGTTGAGATGAGATCAAAGTAATGGACCACTTTAGTAGCTCCCAATTATTAATTTAGTAATTGCAGTTGATTTTCTTAACTTAAGGAAACTACTGCAGTTGGTTTCCATAAGTTAAGAAAAGCTGCAACTCCATAAATCAAGGTAGCTTTTGTATTAAATTAATGGAGCTTAACAAAACAAAATCAAAACATAATTAAAATACAAAAATAAAATCAAAATGCCAAATCTGGAATTAAAACAAATTTAATCAAATTTAATGAAATAAATAATTGAAAAGGAAATCCAAGCTCTCTATTGATTCCTGTGATGATTCAATTGGCCTAGGATATCATTGACGAATGGATTTGCATTCAGAAGAGGCTTGGGCAAATGAAAATGCAGAAAATAAAACTCAGGAAAATTAGTTTTATTAAAAATTCGGAGCTTGATCTTATACTGGATTGTAGACCCAATAAATGATAAAATATATTAATGAAACCTCCTCAGAAATATTCTCCATGATTTTATCTTTCCAATGAGCCATCCTAGGCCTCATTTGGCCAAGTAAAACTCAATCTATTAGCCTCCAAAGTTGATGAGTCAAATCTGGCATAATTCTGGAAATTATGTTGCCTAGGCTTAAAAATCAGAGTTTATTAATTAAATTCTAATCATAAATTAGATTTTAATTATTTAATAATTAATCTAAATTTAAATTATTAATTAACTAATATATACAATTAATTTTAATTAATGTTCATTTAATTAAAAATTAATTAAGTTATAAAATTAAATTGATATAAAAATGATTCGAAAGAATTAAGTAAAAATATAATTAATATTATAATTCAAATTATATTAAAATTATAATAAATATTATAATTATAATATAATTATTGTAATACAAATATAATATTTATTTAAAAATTTAATTCCCAAACCATTGGAATCAATCTAAAATTCACACAAAAAACCATTGAAATCAATCGTTTTTCCATCCAGCTGAAGAGGAGTGATGGAGCAGGGAAGTGAGTGTAGGGTGAAGTGAGTGGAGGATGAGGTGAGCATGAGGTAGGATGAGGTGAAGTGGAAGTACGGGAGTCATAAGGAGGGGGCATGAACCTTATATTAAAAATTGTTAACTCCTCGCATTTTCCAATTGCGAATTTAAAATTTTGTAAATTGAGGAGCTTAACAAAATTGCGATATGCGATATCGCAATATCGCATCGCAAATTTTGATCGCACTTCTTAAATCGGGATTTTAAAATTGCAATTCTTGGAAGGAAAGAAGTGATATGAAGTGGGCCCACCTGGAATTAATAATCCTACAAATTGGACTATAGCCACTTTGGAATTTTGAAAATCTGGTCCTGGCAATTTGTTTTAAAACAATAATTGGAGTAAGTTACCAGAATTTCTGAAACACGTTTTCATTCGTTGTATGATTTAGCTGGGTCATTTTGTAGGACCGTTAGTGAAAAAATAAAAAATTAATAAAATTTAACTAAAAGTCAATATTTACAATAAATGACTATTGGACTTAATTATTTACAAAAATTGAAATATTTTACAATTATTTACATTTTTAGTCGAGGGAAGAAAATGATCAAATTTCAAAGGAGCATCATTTACAAATCGGTTGACCAAATAAGTCGAAACAAGAATTGATGGAAAGCTTGTGAAAAGTTGGATTCGATGAAACAATCAAAATGGAAATTTGACAAAATGAAAAATAACAAAATTGCAGAATAATTAACTTAATAAAAATCATAGAAGGTGTTTAGCCAAAAATTAATAGAAAGAGTCCCCATTATTGAAGTACATAAATAAAAAAAATGGGGGGGTTGTGTTTTACCACAACAGGACGGCAAACAATTTCAAAGAGAAAAGTATGATCTTCATTGCATACGTTGCAATAGAGATGAACATGATGCATCCACATGTAAGTTGCCTTAGGGCAGAATTGAGCAAGAAAGAAATGAAGCCAAAGGTAAAACCCATGACAAAGAGAAAGGTAAAGCACCTGAATCCGCTCATTATGTTGTGGCACATTCTAATATTGGAGTAACTGAAGACTTGTTTAATGCTTCACTTGCTTCTTGGAAAAATGATTGGTTGTTTGATTCAGGAGAAACTTGCCACATGACTTTTAGAAGAGATTTTTTTGAAGAATTTACTGACAATGTTGATGGAGCAGTATACTTTGCAGACAAACCAAAACTCAAGCCATCATGGCTTGGCACCATCAAGCTCAAACTGCTTGGTCTTCCAGACTTTCTTTTGCATGATGTTTTATATCTCCCGGAGTTGAGGAGAAACTTCTTTTCCTTGGTCCACGTCCGCCAGCAAGGACACACCATTCATATGTTTAATGGCAAGGTTGAGGTCAGAAAATCATCAGATCGCTCACTTGTCATGACGGGGTTAGAAGAAGAAAGACTTATGAAGCTGCAAGGTACCTCTGCTTGTGCACACAACTTCTCATACAGTTTTCATTATGATGAAGGTACATTTCCATCAGGTCTTTTATGGCATGCTATATTTGGACACTTGAATTATGAAAACCTTCGTATGTTGAAGAAAAGTGGTGTCACTGGTTTGCCTACAATTCCAAGGAAACTTAAGCAATGTGATGCTTGTATTCTAGGAAAGCATAGAAAATAGTATTTTCATGATTCGCATTCCAGAGCACATAGAAAACTTGAACTTATTCATTCAGAGTTATGTGGCCCAATGCCTTTTCCTTATGCAAATGGAAATAAATATATGATGACATTTATTGATGACTACACCAAAATGTGTTGGGTTTATTTATTGAACAACAAATCCGATGTTTTTCAAACATTCAAGAACTTTCATGCATGGATTGAAAATGATGCACAAACTCATATTGGCTCTATTCGCACTGATAATGGAAAAGAATATACTTCAAATGAATTTTAAAACTATATGCGCCAACATGGGATCAAACATCAGAAAATTGTGCCTTATAATCCCCAAGAGAACATAGTAGCTAAAAGAATGAACATGACGATCTTAAAAATGGTACGTTCTATGATGTTTTTCAAGAATGTAAAATTGATGTTTCGGGCTAATATGTAGAATTTCCTGCAAATTCTCTACAAATCTACCTCTGAGATCTATGTAGAAAATCTAACTGTAGATTAACCCGATAATGCAATATAACTAAAGAAAAATACTATAATCTACTTCTACTATCAATTTGCTTTGTGGAAGCTTAAAGATCTAGCTGAATCAAAGTTGAACACATATAACCATAAGAAGAAGAATCAATACATATGAAATACAAAAAATACTCAGGGGAAAGCCTCAGCTAAAAACTCCACTATCTATATTATCATATAAGGTGGAAATACATCAAGATTACACAAATCCTTAGCTCTCATAGCTAGCCAGCTCTCAGTACAATCTTCCTAGATGCTCACAGGAAAACAAGACTTCTCCTAAGCCTTATCCTCTACCCTCCAAGCCTCCTATTTCCTTGCGTAGTTTCTTTGGGTGATCCTCCTATTACCAAGTGGAAGATTGATCACTCACATTGATCCTACACCCTGTCAGAACTGCGCAATCCTCAGGGAACCTTATTCCTTCTGCATGGATGAGTTTCCTTGATAGGAATATTCCTCCAACTGACAGTACACTGTCCCTGTCTCTAATCTCAACTGGGTCTTTGTCTGAACTGACATGCATGAGTTATTCATGAGAGAATCTTCAGTTATTTGGAGTACACTAGTTTGATGCATGCATTAACTCACTGAACTCACAATTAGTTCCTCAAACTGTTTGGAACTAATTTAACTGGACTTAACTCAGTTAACTGAGCTAACTAATTACAACTCAAATACTACTCATCCTTATCTCCTTAACTAAGGGATAACTTCCTTAATTTAAGGAATAACTGTTGCATGACTTCACAAAGACTTCTAGCTTGAATTTCTCTAACTAATTAATCCAAGATGAATTAATTAATTCTTTTTCAAGCAGCGCGTGAGACTAAATTAGAATTTTAATTCAAGAACAAATTAAAATTGAAATATATTGAATTCTATTTTTAGCATTTCTTGTTGCTATTTTCAACACTCCCTCTCAACAAGAAAGGAATTCAACTCAAATTCGATCTTGAACCTTTGGAATGTTCTACATGTAACACTTCTCTCTAGTGTTGTTGCGCCAACAACATCAGAAACAAAAAAACATCCAACCTGAATCAGAATGATGCCTCTGTCATCAAAGTCTCTGACTGCTATTGCCTCTGTCGACTGAAAACTCTACACCTCTGTGCTCTTCAGTGTCTGACTACTCTAGCCTCTGTCACTTTGATCTCTGACTGCATCAATCCCACTGATTCCTCCTGCTACTATGTACTTTGGGCTCCCGTATCAAGGTATGATCCATGAGATAAAACCTCTTAGTGGACCCTGCCCAATTTCAGCCTTCTTAAGACAATCACTCCACATTGCCCCACCTCACACCTGGAGGTATGGCTGCATGTGATCCCTCTGCCCACTTGGCTCGAAATTTCCCCCTATTGGAGGTCTCTGCATGAGTGGACGCCTCCACTCGGTCTCCTCTCAGCATCTCCAATTGTGGCTCCTCCACAATTGTCTGAGACTTATTCTATCGCTGCATATTGAGAGGTAATTTACTCTCCCTCTCAACCACCAAGTCTTTAACATTTCCCTTACTCCTCAAGGCTTTGCATGCATCTTGAACCTCAAGAGCATACAGGTTCTGTGCACGTGAACCGATCTGTTTCACCTGTCCCGTGGTGATGCGTCTAAGGAAAACCTTTCCCTTACTGAAGACAACATCATAGCCTTTGTCCTCTAATACCACGATCGATACTAAGTTCTTCTTCAGTCCAGGCACATACTTCACATCAGTCAAGGTGATAGGAGCTCCATGCTCCCTCTGAAAAACAACCGTGCCCATTCCTAAAACACTATACCTTTCATCATCACCCATCTCTATGCGAATCTTAAGGTTTTTCTCCTCCAAAGCACTAAATAAACTTTTATCATCGGTCATGTGGAATGAGGCTCCACTATCAAGAAACCAACCACAACCCATCATCGATGACACCATGCATGCGATGAGGGTGAAGTCCATCTCAAATTGAGAGGCTAATGCCTCACCTTCAGATCCTTCCGAGGATCCCTTCTTGGACTTCTTCGATCGACAATTAGTTGCATAATGTCCCATCTCATGAAAATTAAAGCATCTCACTTTAGACTTGTCAACCTTATTCCCTCCATGAGAAGAATTCGATTTTGGATGAGAATCTTTCTCCTTCCCTTTCCTTGCCTTACTCGCTAAGGCCAAATTTTCTTCATCCTCCTTGGATGAAGAACCATCTCGTGTGCTCCTCCTAATCTCCTCCTACATAAGATCCGACCACAGTCGTTCCCAATCCGGTAGTTTCTCCCTTCCATTCACAGAGTCCTGGTAGCTATTCCAGCTCTTTGGAAGGCCAAGGAGAGCGAGGCTCACCATATCATCATCGGCAGTAGTTATTCCCACACTACCAAGCTCATCTCTGCAGGTGGTGAGCTTGTTCAGATATGTGGAAATAGTATTGCCCTTCTCCATCTTGATTCTTCGAAGCTTATCCTTGAGTGCCAATTTCCTCTGGTCGCTACTGTTCTGGTAGAGGTCCTTCAATGTCTTCCACATTGAATATGGAGTATCCTTCCCATGGAGACTCGAGACAATATGGTCTTGAACTCCCTCAAGGATGATCTGTCTCGCCCTCGCCACACACTTCTTCCACTCAGCCAACTCTTGTGCATTAGTTGAAGCTGGCTTTTGGATTTCTTGATCAATGAAATCCTTCAAACCATTATCTTCTAATACAGCCTCCATGCAATCTTTCCATGCTATGTAATTCGAACTACCATCCAAGGCATACTCGAGTCTCAAGCCATAGAACGCCATTGACCAACCTTGAAGTATGAGATGAATTCAATTTGCACCTGCAACCCCGAACTTCAAACTTTGAATTCTCTTCTTCGTATACTATTCACAGCTCTGATAAACTCAGCTCCAATACCATGTAGAATTTCCTGCAAATTCTCTACAAATCTACCTCTGAGATCTATGTAGAAAATTTGATTGTAGATCAACCCGATAATGCAATATAATTAAAGCAAAATACTATAATCTATTTCTACTATCAATTTTCTTTGTGGAAGCTTAAAGATCTAGCTGAATCAAAGCTGAACACATATAACCATAAGAAGAAGAAACAATACACATGAAACACAGAAAATACTCAGCGGAAAGCCTCAGCGAAAAACCCCACTATCTGTATTATCATAGAAGGTGGAAATACATCAGGATTACACAAATCCTTAGCTCTCATAGCTAGCCAGCTCTCAATACAATTCTCCTAGATGCTCACAAGCAAACAAGACTTCTCCTAAGCCTTCTCCTCTGCCCTCCAAGCCTCCTATTTCCTTGCGCAGTTTCTCTGGGTGATCCTCTTATTACCAAGTGGAAGACTGATCACTCACATTGATCCTACACCTTGTCAAAACTGCGCAATCCTCAAGAAACCTTATTCCTTCTGCATGGATGAGTTTCCTTTATAGGAAAATTCCTCCAACTGATAGTACATTGTCCCTGTCTTTAATCTCAATTGGGTCTTTGTATGAACTAACATGCATGAGTTATTCATGAGAGAATTTTCAGTTATCTGGAGTACACTAGTTTGATGCATGCATGCATTAATTGACTGAACTCACAATTAGTTCCTCAAATTGTTTGGAACTAGTTTAACTGAACTTAATTTAGTTAATTGAGTTAACTAATTACAACTCAAATACAACTCATCCTTATCTCCTTAACTAAAGGATAACTTCCTTAATTTAAGGGATAACTGTTGCATCACTTCACAAAGACTTCTAGATTGAATTTCTCCAACTAATTAATCCAAGATGAATTAATTAATTATTTTTCAAGCAGCTGGTGAGACTAAATTCGAATTTTAATTCTCGATTTTAATTCAAAGACAAATTAAAATTGGAATATACTGAATTCTATTTTTATCATTTCTTGTTGCTATTTTCAACATAATACAGTTCTATGTGTTGTGTATGTAAAGATTATATGTCCATCTAATGCTATTAGAAACAAGACTACTTATGAAATGTGGTATGGCCACATTCCTTTTGGTTCCACCTGTTATGCCTTGATACAAAAAAAACAAAGAAACAAACTTGGTGCAAGGAGTCATAAGTGTATCTTCTTGGGGCATTCAAATACCTCCAAAGCATACCATCTCTATGATGAAATTAATAAGAAGTTTGTTGTATCTAGAGATGTGATCTTTCTTGAATCTTCCAAGGCTGAAAATGTTGTTGAGCGGTAGTTGTTGGAAAATCAGAAAGGAAATAAATATTTTCTCGATTTTGATAATTACTTGTGATGTTACTTTCTATTACGATTCTTTATATCTTCTTTCTTTAGTTCATCAAGTAATTACACAAAGCATCAACACATAAAATAGTGAACATAAGATGTAGGCACATGCCAAGAAAAAACTCCCTCGAGGGAAAAACCCAGTCAAAGTAATTATTCCTTTCAATAGTATTCTTTGAGACTCTTCACCCTAGACCTTGACCAGACCCTCCCTCCACACCAAGTCAGCCTCCAGAATATTGATCTCTTTCTAGCAACTTCAACTATGTAATAACTTGCGGAAACTCACGGCTTTCGGCAGCAGTGCAGTTAGGAGACTTCATTTTCCCAATATAGAACATGAACCAGATAGAGACCACCACCAAAATTTTGTTTTTCCTTGACTCCTTAGACTCCCCCAAACTTGTATTCACTTCAGATTCCCGGCAGCAAACTTTCCCAACCTCCTACTTTACACTTCTGCTCGACAAACAGATTTTCACACTTATGCCCAAAAGAGATAGAATGAGAAGTGATGTTCCAAATGAATTCGTAGTCCTTCCTTTTATAGGCTTCTTGTGGGGTAGAATGGGTCCTTAGGATGACTTGATCTTCTCTTAGGCCGACATGGTGTGGAGGTTCCATAATACTAAACTAATTTACATGATTCAAAAGCCTAATAAGGGTCTCTTTAAATGTACAATAATTCTATAGACTCAAAATAAATCCTAGAAGTCCTCAATGGGGACTTTGACCTAAAACACGGTTACCCAAGCATGAAACCCATGCTTTAATAAGTCACAACAATAATAATAAAAATTATTTTCTTTATTCTTTTGACAAGTACATTACATGATGACTCAAGTACATTATTGAAGACCAAACATAGTTACGTTTCCCAACACTCCCTCTTAACTAGGGACATATTTATAATGTACATATAGAATGGAATATCTCAAACTATATGAACCATGAAGAAATTTAGGCACCACAATTCCATGGACTAGATTCCTGACCAGGTAAATATATCCAACTAGTCAACCAATTTAGGCACCGTAATGCCATGGACTAGATTCCTAACCAGGGCAATCTATCCAACTAGTCACTCAATAGTTTAGGCACTGCAATGCCATGGACTAGATTCCTGACCAGGGAAATCTATCCAGGTGGGACTAAGATGGACTCGAGCTTTCAGCCCCTCTAGGTACCATCGGGCTTACTTGCTAACCACCAACCCAAAAATCCAAGTGCATGTCAAAGCTCAATGACCAACGCCACCTTTCCGACTTTGGGGACTCAGACATCAACACAAAGTGTCAGCCAGATGTCTCCCCAGGAAATTCTTCACTCGCAAAGCCTCAACATCCCTTGATCCAACAGATCAAGAATAACCCATCTCTCCCAATCAAACTGATTGGTAACCAGCATGCTTTCCTTTAAGAGATTCACTTGTACAAACACAACCCTAATCTTTCACATGTACATAATCAAATAAAAACTTCCGGGGTTTTATAGACAACAAATGTTGCTTCTCATCTTTTCATAGTAGGACTATCAATCGAATATTGGACAGAAGATGCCTTGATCATATGCTTTCCTTCCTACTTCAGATGCAACAGCATATTCTTCAATCAGATTATGTTTTCCTTCTTTCAAAAGCACTACAAAATGAATTCTCCAATTTCCTTTTCCTATTCTTGGCCTTAACTCAGATTTATGATTGTTAGTCCTGGTCTAGTGCATGACACATGAAGCAGAGAGCCATATATGTCACTCCCTCTCAACTAGGAAGCAACTTTTATCCAGACCCCCTCTTAATATTAGGGAGATATTCTTCTATTCATGCTTCCTTCGGAATATCAACTTCTTCTTTTCGACATCGAAGAATCTTTCGGCTTCCAACCATTTCATCAGAGTTATCATTATCCCCAGCATTTTCATCACATATTCACCAAGTTGAAGATTGTGTACCTACACAACTTAGATAGAAAGTACAACCAAAACTATAGAAGCATGATGTTAGCCATATCAGAATCACAGAAGCATTTTATACATATATCAGATACCCAAACTTAATTACAAACAAGAGACATATACTCTTCAACATCTTGCTAGGGACTTTGTCATACACCCTAGACTACTTCATAACAACACTTATTCCATCTAGGGTTTCAATATGTCTTCCAAAGGCATGACATACCTTACTACAACATATAGCAAACCTTAGAAACAATTTCACAAATAAATCTACAAAGTATCTAACAATATTTCATATGTTAGACTTCTCACTAGGGATTTATACAAATCCTAGATTTCATACAAACAAATCAATCAAAGTCAATCACAGCTTAGTCATCATCCTAGTCATCTTTCCCACTAGGGTTAGTTCCAAGCCCCTAGATTTTCAATCAAGCATCAATCAGTTATTAACATGACCAAATACTACTAAGGTTACTTGCAAACCCTAGATTTTCATTTTCACAAATTCAACAATCTTATACAAATCTCAAATCATCATATTCCAGATATTTTACTTTGACTAAGGTTTAATTCCAAAACTTCAGAATTCCATTTTCACAATCCCACATACTAGACAATTTTAACTTCACTAAGGTTTAGCCACAACACCCTAGATTTCCAAATATCATCATCCTAGAATCTCAGGCAAGGACTTCCATTAAATCCTAAAACTCATGACCATCAACGACTAGGTCAACATACACATCTAGGAATTCATAACTATACAAAAGCATATCATATGTGCAATAACATTAGTACATTTGACCTAGACCAAGCTAGTGATTCAACCAAAAGTACATATCTCTATATGCCTAGATTTCATCATCATGAAACATACATTTCATATCATGTGAAAGTCAAACCTAACTTCACAACAATATTAAGTAAGACTTAGACACACAATCATATTGATTACACTAGGGTTTGATCAAACAAACACACACATACCAAAGAAATTTTTTTAAAGACAATGTAAGGGTCTTGCTCACATATTCCACCAAACCCCAATGAGCTAGGGTTCCAATGTAGAAACATAGAAAACCCAACATTACCAAGACTTCAAAGGTTCAGTATTTTAGACCTCATCATTCAACCCTAACAAGTTAGGATTTCCAGATCACACCAAAATCCCAAACAAGACATCATCAATAAAACTTCAACTATCATTTCACAATATCCCTAAGCAGCTTAGGATTTCAAACATTCACATTAGCATACCCTTCGATTAGGGTTTTCCAGAACATGTCTAGGGTTCTACATAGTCAATCAAGAATATGAGTGGGGTGGGTAGATTTATCAAGAGATGAATCACCCAAACAAGAATCACTAGGATTCAATACAACTAGTCATGACAGAGTTAGTAATAGATCATCAAATGAATAATCCAATCAATGTATTCAAAACATACCTTTGTTTCTTGACTAACCTTGTCTTGAGAGATCCTCCTTTTTGCAGATGTTTTTCCTAACCAAGACAAAAAAGGGAGAAAGGTGATTAGTACTTTAATATAGTCGAAACTAAATGAATACATGAACCCAAAACTGAAAAGACATGAGATACTTATCTTTGAGAGTTGTTGGGAGCTCCCTCCAAAACTTGAGGGAAACCTACAAACTTAAAGCAATACAAAAATGTATTTTCCAAAGATATGTTAAAAACCTCTAAATTCTAAAACATATAAAACAAGTTATGTAAAGAAAATGACTTAATAATGTAAGTCCCTAATGTTGGATTCTTCAGGTTTGAATTTATTTGAGTCTCCTTCTTCAACAAAGTTGGCTTGATCTCTTCCTCTCTTCTTATTCCTTGGATTCTCGGGGCAGACACTCTTATAGTGGCCTTTATTATGACATTGATAGCACTTTATCTGAGACATGTCAACTTTCTTCCTTCGTCCCTTCAATCTATTTTCTTTATGATGAGCAACATAAGAAATTGATACTTCTTCAGGATTCGCAACCATTGAGATCCTTAATTCTTCTTGACTACTTGTGGTCCATAATTCTTCAAAGGTGGGAGCTTCCTTCCAACTATTGAGACCTAAAGCAAAAGCACTTCAAGAGGGTGGCAATCCTAATATAACAGTGATCAGCAATTCTTTGTCTGGAATAATCTCATCGATGGCTAAAAAATCATCCCTGAGTCTAGCTATCTTTACAAAGAAGTTTGACACAATATCTTCTTTATGCATCTTTGTATTTCTCAACTCATTCTTTAAACTTTCTACTTGACCAATGTTGTTAATAGTGAACAGTTTCGACAAGGCTTCATACATCTCCTAAGGATGATCGATGATAGCTATGAATGGGAGAAGATTGTCTTTAATCCCTTCTACCATTAGAGTCATAGCCACAAATTCTAAATCCCTGAATTTCTCTTTTGTCGGCATCATTGGCTTCTTCGGTAGGCTTCTTTACATTTCCTTTTACCAAATATAGAACCTTGTTATTTTCAAGGATTAGGTCAATCCTTTTCTTCCAGGATCTAAAGTTAGATGCTCCTTCAAGTTTGTTCTCACCCTTAATTGAGTTACACATATTCCTTGAATATAATAGGCTCTTTCCCTAAGATAATGCCTATGAATGGATATACCTTTTTCTTCTTTCTTCACCAAAGCTCTGATACCATGTTGGAAAATCATAAAGGTAGTAAATATTTTCTCGATCTTGATAATTACTTGTGATGTTACTTTCTATTACGATTCTTTATATCTTCTTTCTTTAGTTCATCAAGTAATTACACAAAGCAACAACACATAAAACAATGAACACAAGATGTAGGCACATGCCAGGGAAAAACCCCCCTCGAGGGGAAAACCCAGTCAAAGTAATTCTTCCTTTCAATAGTATTCTTTGAGACTCTTCACCCTAGACCTTGACCAGACCTTCCCTCCACACCAAGTCAGCCTCCATAAGATTGATCTCTTTCCAGCAACTTCGACTATGTAGCAACTTGCGGCAGCTCACGGCTTCCGACAACAGTCCAACTTGGGAGACTTTGTTCTCCCAATCCAGAACATGAAATAGAGAGAGACCACCACCAAAATTTTGATTTTCCTTGACTCCTTAGACTCCCCCAAACTCTTATTCACTTTGTCTTCCCAGCAGCAGACTTTCCCAGCCTCCTACTTCGCACTTCTACCCGACAAACAAATTTTCGTACTTCTATGCAGAAGAGAGAGAATGTGAAGTGATGCTCCAAATGAATTCATAGTCCTTCCTTTTATAGGCTTCATGTGGAGTAGAATGGGTCCTTAGTCTGACTTGATCTTCTCTTAGGTCGACATGGTGCGAAGGTTCCATAATTCATATGTGACTCAAAACTAAACTGATTTACATGATTTAAAAGCCCAAGAAGGGTCTCTTGAAATGTACAATAATTCTATAGACTCAAAATAAATCGTAGAAGTCCTCAATGGGGACTTTGACCTAAAACATGGTGACCCAAGCATTAAACCCATGCTTTAATAAGTCACAAAAATAATAATAAAATTATTTTCTTTATTCTTTTGACAAGTACATTACATGATGACTCAAGTACATTATTGAAGACCGAACATAGTTACTTTTTCCAACAATAGCTTGATCGCTTAGATAGATTCAGACATGCAAAGTCATTTCAAGAATTTGATAATCAGATTCCACATCTTGAAGGGGTGATTCCTATACTGGATCAATCTGTGGAATCTTCTTCTGAAGCACTCTCTCCCCCACATGAAGCTCTAGCCACTTATGATAATTTGAGTGATGTGATTGACAAAATTGGGAGACTCAATCTTGATTGAATCTCAACTCAGTCAACTAAGAAGCTTAGGCCATCTCAGGAATTTCCTCCAAAATGGTTGAAAAATGCACTTGCAAGTGTTAATCTTGATGAGGTTGGAAAGACAGGAACAAGAAATTCAACCAGGCAAAATGGAGGTGATGTAGATGATTTTGATTCACCCGTTGATATGGATGTTCCTTATGATTGTGAATTGAATTTGTCTATAGATTTTGAAACAAATTCCTTTAAAGAATTCGCTTCTCATGATGAATGGAAAGAAGTGATGCAGAAAGAGTATGATTCCTTGATAAAGAATGGCACTTGGAAGTTGGTTGATCCTCCCTTGGGAACCAAACCAATTGGTTGCAAGTGGGTCTACAAGAAGAAGTATAAAGTTGATGGATCACTTAACAAGCACAAAGCCAGGCTTGTGGCAAAAGGTTTTTATCAGAAGGAAGGGATCGATTATGAGGAGACTTTTTCCCCCACAACAGAATGGGCTACCATCTGGACACTCTTTGTCTTCGCAACTCGGAACGGTTGGAAAGTCCATCAAATGGATCTGAAAATTTCTTTCTTGAATGGAGATCTAAAAGAGAATGTTTTTATGTCCCGGCCAAAAGGATTTATTGTGAATGGCCAATAACAAAAAGTATGCAATCTCGTGAAATACTTGTATGGCCTCAATCAAGCACCGTGATCCTGGTATGAAAAGTTAATTGAGCATCTTCTAAAACTCAACTTAAAACATTATGATCTTGATGATGCAACTTTGTTTGTCAAGAAAGTTGGCAAAATTGTTGTATATCTTGTGGTGTATGTAGATGATCTTTTGATAATAGGGAACAATGAGAGCTACATTGCATCCATAAAGGAATTGAGGAAAGGTTTTGAAATGACCGACTTGGGCTATGTTCACTACTATCTTGGTATTGAAGTAACTCAACATCCGGAGTTTATATTCCTTTCTCAAAAGAAGTACATTGGAGAGCTGTTGAACATGTTTGGAAAGGCTGAGTGCAATCCTTTGACTACTCTAATGGAACAGAACTTGAAGCTCACGTCCATCGAAGGAAAAAAATTCGAGGATGCAACAAAGTATAGACAGCTTGTAGGAATTCTCAACTATCTAACTACTACCAGACCAAACATTTCATTTGTTGTTGGAATCCTCTCCAAGTTTATGCAAAAGCCTTGTGAGGGATATTGGTCTGCTGCAAAAAGAGTTTTGAAGTACTTGAAGGGAACTCAAGACTTTGGACTCAAATATACATAGGTGGGTGACTTCATCTTGATTGGATACTCTGATTCAGACTTCGATGGAGACAAAGAAACTGGGGTATCTACTTCAGGTTATGTTATGGGTCTTGGATCAGGCGCTGTCCCCTGGAGATCACACAAACAATCAGTTCCAACATATTCCACAATTGAGGCAGAATATGTGGCAACAACTGAAGCAACAAAGGAAATTGTGTGGTTCAGGAAAATTCTAGAAGATTTGGAGGAGAAACAAATGCATTCAACTCCTCTCATGATTGAAAACACTTCTGCAATAAATTTGGTCAAGAACCCAAAGTTCCATGATCGAACGAAGCACATAAATACAAAATATCATCTAATTCAATATCATGTTGAGCCCAAGACAATTCATCTATGCCATTGTTCCACAAATGAGTAAATTGCAGACATCTTCCCCAAAGCGCTTGGAAGAGAAAAGTTCGAAAGATTCAGAATGATGCTTGGACTCACCAACATCCTTTCAGATTAAGGGGGGGAATGTTGACACCTAATCTTTGAGATTATGAAATTCATGTAAAATAATGTAAATAGAAAATAAGGAAATTAGGAATATGAAGAGACACTGGGAGGTGAAGCCCAAGAGTCTCTCCCTCCATGTATATATCCATGAGCAATCTTAATGCAAAATCAAGATGGTTTGATCTCTTTCGGCTCATGTTAGATCCGTACTGAAGATGGATCTATGCTGGTTAATAAAAAAATATGATAAAGTTTCAAATTTACATGAATAATTTCAAAATAAATAAATAAATGCAATAATATATCAATATAGGCTTATGTCTATCACATTAAGATAGTTGATTGTTTAATAGTTGGTGTTATACTATTTTAAACCACTTACTTTTTGCCTTATTGCGTGAAAAAATAAGTTAAAAATGATATCTGGATGAGTGCAAACATTTAAATGTTGGCTCAATTAATAATAAAAATTTAAAGAAAATAATAAAATTCAATTTGTTATATTTTGATTTAGTTATTAACTTGTGAATAGGTTTTGTTAAAATACCATGCATTATCAATACTACATGCTCAAAAATCATAACTTATTTCACAACCAGAATATTTTATAACAATATAGCAATATTCTTAACCATGGATATTCACCCCCATTTTAGGATGCATATTATTAACTTGTAAAAACTAGGCTTTGTTACAATACAATGGCTTATCAATACCACGTGCCCAAAAAATATAACTTATTTCACAATGAAAATATTCTATAGCAATATGAAAATATTCTTATCCATGGATATTCAGCCCCACTTTACCATGGATATTATTAAGTGGTAAATATGTTTTCTTAGAATAATATGACTTATCAATACCACATGTCCAAAAAACATAACTTATTTCACAATCAAAATATTGTATACCAATATGACAAGATTCTTAACCACGAATATTCACCTCCACTTTGTCCTTGATAATATGAACTTGTGAATAGGCTTTGTTACAATACCATGGCTTATCAATACCACATGCCAAAAAATCATAACTTATTTCACAATCAAAATATTTTATAAAAATATGACAATATTCTTAACCATGGATATTCACCGTCACTTTCTCATGGATATTATTAACTTGTAAATAGGCTTTGCTACAACACCATGGGTCAATGGATATTAGTAACTTGTAAATAGGCTTTGTTACAACACCATGAGCCAATACCATGGGCCAATACCATGGCTTATCAAAATGACATGCCCAAAAACCGTAACCTATTTCACATAAAAATATTTTAATTTAATTTGATTTTATAATAATTTTTTTTTAACTAAAATGAAAAACATTATAATTATTTTTGAGATATATCTAAACCCTCTAAGGACTACTAAAAATATTCCCATATAAATTAAATTAAGGTTTTAATAAAATTAAAAATGAGAATACTTTTATATTTGAAGTTGTGAAATTTATATAATATACATAGTATTATTAAGAACCAACATAAATCCATCTTAACTAAGGATCTAAGTGACAAGAGCAAACAAAGTGACTAGCAATAATAGAGAAAAGATAATGCATGCTTTTTTAAAGTTTTTTATTATTGTATTTTATTTGACATGATTGATCTAAAATATAGGTTTAATATTTTACAACCAATTGAGTTTTTTTAATTTAGATATTTTCTTAAACACAATACAATGGGATCAAATTTAAGAGGGGGGAGGGAAAGGGAGAGAGATAGTGACAAAGCTAGAGGGCAGAGAGAGAGAGAGTGATGGGGGGCGGGAGGGAGAAGAGAAGTGGGGGAGAGAGAGGGGGAAATAAAAAAGACATTGAGAGATAGATGTGGAGAGAGAGTGAGTAGCAAGGGAGAGATGGAGAGAGAGTGATGGAGAGAGGTGAGGAGGGGAGAGTGATAGGGAGAGAAAGATAAGAGAGAGAGAGATTGAGACACAGAGATGGATGGGAGAGAGATATGGAGACACGAAGATGGAGGGAGATAGTGACAAAGTTGTGGAGAGAGAGAGAGATGGGGGGAAGAGACAAAGGAAGGTGGGAGAGAAAAGGAGAGAGATAAAGAGAGAGCGGACTCAAAAGAGAGAAGGGGATTGGAGGGGGAGAGAGGGGGAAGGAAGAAAAAAGACAGAGAGGGAGTGACAAGGAAGTGATGGATAGAGAGTGAGGGAGAGAGGAGAGAGAGAGAGAGAGAGAGAGAGAGAGAGAGAGAGAGTATGTTTGGGTGGTGACATAGATAGAGGGAATAAGAAAGAGACACATGAATGCAAATATAGATATTATATGGTATTTTATAACCAACCTAGATCCATCTTAACCTTAGATATATCAAGGGCCGAGAGGGATTTTCCTCAAGTTTTGCACTCAAAAAAGAGGTTTGCACCTCAAGAGATTGGATCCCTCTCAACACTCAATAGATTCAGGGTTAAAATGGATCTAGACTGGTACATAGTTATACATTCACTGAGAAACATGTTTAGATGTATATGGATTTTTATATATAAAATTATAAAAACGATTTACTTCAATTTACATTGTTTATTCCATATATTTTAATTTTTTACTTCATAGATATTTTAATGAAAAGTATTTATTTATCTTTATCAAATTTGCTTAATAATATATTTAATTAACTTACTATTCATAATTCATTTTTATTCTCTTATCATTTAAACATAAAGTGACTCTCATTAGGAGAGGTGTAATAAATTATGATGTTAGAGCTTAATTTGATCTAGGGATATTCTTACTATCTTTTAGGTAAAAATAATTTTTCCATTATGTTATGTTTTTTATATATAAAATATATTATTTTTATTTAAGTGTTATGATCCATCCTTTTGAACATGATATTTAATTTGTTGACTTAGCTTAATAAAAACAAAGTAATCACAATCGTCTTCTTTATGTGTAATAGAAAAAGGAAAGTATAAAAATCCTTATGAGGCTATGAGCTATGAGAGGCATCATATATATTATGAGCTATGTAGAGGGATAATATATGTTATGTGGTGATATTAGCTTTGTCATTTTTTTTAAATCTTAGAAATCATCATTCTCCTAACTAAAATTACCCAAAAAAAAAAAAAAAAAAAAAAAACCAACCAAGGTTTGTAAGAAAGACCTTAAGGTGGAAAAGGCTTCTATCCTACTCAAATGTAGCCTATTTAAAAGCTGAAAAACTCAATGCTAATTTGTCCTAGTGGCCATTGGAAACACAACAATGGTTTAGGCATTATTGGTCACTTATCTCGATCTTTTGTGATCCTAACAATTGGTAGCAATGCCAAAGTGGTAAATTGTGGAGCCTAGTGAATATGAAATCCAACACATAATCTACGAATGTTAGAGTGTGAAATACATGAGTGTAGGAATAAGACAAATTCCAAAATGGTTTTGTGTGTTAAAAAAGGTTGAAATTTAACTAGCAAGCTCGTGGCAGTGGTGGTCGAGGGAAGGTGAAGTTTGGAATGCCTACTTTGAGGTCTCAAAAAGTTTGGCTTGTAATTCTTGGTTGGAAGGATTATTGCTTCCTAAAGTCCGACAAGTATGCAAAATGTGTTGTTGTAAGGGTTATCACTTAAATAAATAGCGAGAACATAATTATGATAACACAAACATAAGATTTTATTAAACCATGCCAATGCCCAAAACTGATGCACAATACATGACAAGGTCTCGTTATAAAGGATAATAAATCCTAATCAACTATAACTCACTCATATAATTAACTGCAATTGAATCATACTAAAACCGACGATTTCTGCAAAATCGAGAATAATCATGACTCGAGTTCTACATAGTCTAGAACATTTAGTTGAGTTCTACATAATCCATAACATTATATTTCTCCATTAACTCTAAGTCTCCCCCTTAATGGAGAAATGAATTATTTATCACACCTAACTTGTCTCTACATAACATAAACTTGTATTTTCCTAAAGGCTTAGTAAAGATGTCTACCACATTATTATTTGTATTACAATAGATCAAATTAATTTCCTTTAACTGTATCTTTTCTCGTACAAAATGATGTTGTGTCTCAATCTGTTTTGACCCTGCATGATAAACTGGGATTGTTTCCAGTTTGATAGAGATTTGATTGTCACACTTGATAATTGTTGGTCCTTCCTATTTTTCTCCCATGTCTTCAAGAATTCTTGTTAGCAAAATTGCTTCATAGATTGCACTACATAAGACTTTGTACTCAGCTTTAGTGGAAGACAAAGAAGCATTTGGTTGTTTCTTGTTGCTCTATGACACAATATCAGAACCAATACTAAATGCATAACCAAAGGTGGACTTCCGGTCATTTGGATCTCATTCCCAATCAAATTCTGAATAACTCGTCAATTCAACATTCAAATCATTAGTATAATCAATACCAAAATTTCCAGTCTCTTTGAAATATCAAAGGACTCTCTTAGATACTTTGCAGTGACTTTCATGTCGCTTAGCCATGAATTGACTAAGTATGCTCACTGAATATGCAATATCCAATCTTGTTGTATTGCCACTTGTCTATATAATGTGCCATTCACTTATTTTATTTTATCATCACTGCTAAGTTTAACATTCTGTTCCAGTGGCATAGATATTACTTTACATCCATTCATATTGAATCTCCTAATTAATCCATGTGTGTATTTTCTTTGTGTGACAAAGGTTCTAGCATTATATCTCCAAACTTCAAGGCCTAAACAAAAATGCAACTCCCCAAAATCCTTCATTTCAAATTCCTGAGACAAACTTCTTTTGATATTTTCAATTATCTTGGTAGAACTTTCTGTTATGATCATCAACATATACAAAAATCAAAACGATATATCAGTTTTCATCCCTCTTGATTTAAAGATTTGTGTCCCCTTTACTTTTGGTAAAACCCTATTAAGAGAAGAATTTATCGATCTTCACATACTAAGACCTGGGTACCTGTTTAAGTCCATTTAACCTACAAACAAGATGCTTTTCTCCCTTTTTTTCAAAACCTTATGGTTGAACAAGATAGACTTCTTTTAATTATCCATTCATAAATGTTGATTTGACATCTCACTGATTTAACTTCCAATTATGCTTAGTTGTCAATGCAATCATCATTCTAATGGTGTTCATTTATGCTATAGGTGCAAAACAAAAATCATAATCTATCCCTTCTTTCTATGAATAAGGCTTTGCTATAAGTTTAGCTCTATTTTTATCAATAGTTCCATCAACATTAAATTTAGTTTTGAACAACCATTTTGATCCTATGGGAACTTTATCCTTAGGTAACTCTGTCAATTCCTATGTATCATTTTTTATAATAGAATCAAATTCTTCCTTCATTGCATTTCTACATTTTTCATGTTCATTAGCTTCTTTAAAGTTCAAAGGTTCTAGGACATTTATCACTTTATTCATCAAGGCATAGTCTTTATACCTTACCAGTGGTTGAATTTGGCATGAGGACCTTCATCACTTTATTCATCAAGGCATAGTCTTTATACCTTACCAGTGGTTGAATTTGGCATGAGGACCTTCTTGGTTGTTCATTTATTTCATCCTTTCTTGTACTTTTTGGTGACTTATTTGATCCTCTAGATGTGCTTTCACTGCTTGAAGTGTGCACATCACTAGATGTTTCCTCTTTTTTCTGCTCATGTTTGTCATCAACTTCTTCTATGATATCATTGCAATCATAGGGAATATATCATGCATCAATTGTCCTCCCTATGGCCTTGATCTACATGTTCACAGTGAAACAAAACATGTTTGCTTGGAAAAAATTTATGGGTAGAAGGATCAAACATATTATATGATTTATGATCAGAACAATAACCAATGAAAATACACTTGATAGCTTTAGCATCGACTTTTCTCCTATATTTTTTCAGAACATGCGGAAAATGCTTTGCTTCCAAATATTCTTAGATGACTTACTGTTGGTTTATAACCATAAAGAGCTTCAAATGGAGTCTTATGATTTAAACTTTTTTGTTGGACTTTTATTTTTAAATAAACAACAGTACTAATAGCTTTAGCCCAAAAAGCATTAGTAATGTTTTTTACCTTTCATCAAGCTCCTTGCACATTCCACTAAGGTCTCATTCTTCCTTTTAGCTACTCCATTTTGTTGTGGAGTATGTGGAACCATGTACCTTTGTACAATTCCATGGGATTTGTAGTATTTGAGAAATTCTCCTAATGGATATTCTCCCCCTTGATTAGATCAAAGGACCTTGATGTATTTATCTATTTGCTTCTTAACCAAGTTTTTAAATTTTTTGAGATATTCAAATACATCACTCTTATTTCTCATGAAATGAACCCAATATATTTTGTGCAATTATCAACAGATATCAAGAAATTATATGCTCCTCCTAATGATCTAGTTTGCATAGGCCTACACACATTTGTATGGATAAGTTCAAGAATATCCCTTTTTCTTCTATTTATATGAGTAGGGAACTCTTCCCTATGCATCTTCCTTAAAGCACACCCTTCACTTATCGAATATTCATTCTTTAATAACGGAAGTCCCTCTACTATTATTTGTTTATGTACTCGCAACAAGTCATGATAATTAAGGTGGCCATACCTTTGATGCCAAAGATTTTTTTTTGTCATGATTGTGGATGCCAACACAATATGACTTTTGCTGGACACATCAAGCTTGTATAAGCTTCCCATTTGCACTCCTCTTGCTATTATGTTTTAGTTACCCTGTATATCCTTGACAACACAATGTGACTTAAGAAATTCAGATTTTGATCTACAATGGTGGACATTGAGGTTAGATTCTTCTTGATTCCATGAACATACATTGCATCATGTATTTATCTTACATGGTCATTTGGTAAGATTACACATACATCACCATAACCTTTGATTTCATGAGATCAATTATGTCCTAGATAGATGTGAGTCACATTATTATCCTTTTCGCAAGGCAGTGGATATTGCAATGGGTTTTTGGTCAAACCCATACCAGTTTGTGTTTGACCAAAAAAAATTTCAAAAAAATTGATAGTATAACATTACACATTGGAATTCCCGGATGCGGGTGAACAATCTGGAATGTAGTACGAAGATGGCTTGGCGAGTGGGTGCGTGGCCAATTACCACAGCCAGATGGAGCTGCAGGACGCATCAGTTAATGGTTCATACAATCACCTTTATTACTGCATTAATGCAGCTCTCTCAGGCGCGTCAATTTGATAGCCTAACTGCAATGGTGCTCGGCACGGTTCTCATTTTTACTCTTCCCATCTGCTCATGCTGGCAAAGCAAGGTTGACGCTTCTTGTGCTAGAGACAGTTCAGGGCACTGTCTGGCTCTGGTTCGAGGAGCTAACACTCTTCCAGGCTTTCATGCTCCAATTTATCCGTTTCGCATTCTCCTCTGTCGCCACTGCGCATTCCCCTCTTTGACTGTTTGTTCTGCTTCCCTAGCTCAATTCAACATGCCCAGAGAGCGCACCAGAATGGGCTGCAGAAGAGGCAGCTCTCGTGGCCGGGTCCTCCACCAGGCGTCCTCAACAACCTCGGACCCTTCGTCTGAGGCTTCGGATTTCAGTTTTTACTGCTATCCTGCGACCAGAAGTGGGCGTGGCAGAGGAAGGAGGCAGTTTATGTCAGAGGTGAGCTCTCAGCACTCCAGTACGCACACGGCTCGCTTCCGCCTCCCTTGTAGTCTTGGCAATTCCTCCTTCATTGTATCGGTCACTGTAGAGCTGAGTGAGCATGCTGGGGGTTCGGAGACAGTCGGTTCAGGAGTTCCTCAGCACCAGCGGATGGAAAACCAGAATGTTCCCTCGACGAATGTGACTTCACAGAGACGGGACATTGGGGGCTTTGCTATTCAGGATTCGCCCACTCTTGCTGGCCCGAGCGCTCCTGCAGCAGAAGAACTTGCAAGAAAAGAGGGTCAATCTGCGGAGTTTGAAGAACCAGATCATTATGGGTGCCGCATTATTGAAGAGCAGCCTCCAACACAGCATGAAGACTTTTTGGTTCTGTTCAATTGATGAAAGCGGTTGTTTAATCCTCTCAGGATATAAGGTCATCTTATGTTTGTATCTCCCAGTATCAGGTTTTTTCAACTTCTTGAGGGCCGGTTTCCCCTGCGTGGGCGGCATTTCCCTGTCTGTTGGTTACTGTCTTGGCTAAGGTGGTTTACAAGCCAGATTTTGGTCACTGTCCGGACACTAAGTCTTTCGTTATGGATTTCAGTTATTCCAAGTCCTGAAGCTAGTCTTTATGTAAGTCCTCGGGACAGTTTGTCAAACGTTTTTTGTCAGTATGTCGTTTCATGGGCTAGAACTCTCGAGGCCTTTGCCTCGTTGTAAGCATATTTTGTATCAATATAGAAGTAGACCAATTCAGATAAAAAAAAAAACAAAACAAAAAACATTACACATTGGAATATATGAATTTTTTTAAATAATTTAATTTATTTATGTTCAATTTGATTGGTTATCAAATTGAACATGTTATTGCCCTTTGCCTCTATTAATGTGCCCATTACCTCTATTAATTAACAGAAGTACATAGATCACATCAAAGTGTAGGATGGGCATTTATGACACAATTTGTTTTGGGAAGGTGATAAAATTATTGCTAATGGGTATAATCATTTCATATTCCTATTTATAAAAATGGCTAATGACTAATATAATCTAATAAAAAATATATTATTTAAAAATACATATATAATTTAAAATGATTATTTAAAATCACATGTAGTTTAAAAGATTTATTAAGGATATGTGAGAGATATATTTTTATTTTTACACTATATTTTTAAAGGGTAGAGGCCACTTAAGTTTTTGTATGAACTTAACCATATATGATAGATTTTACACTATTAATGAATGAATGATATTCAAAATAATAAGATGTTTGTAATATAAATAAATATAAAATTTCTCATATTCACAAACCAAAGCATAATAGAAATTATGATAAGACCTCTATACCTAGGTCTAATAATAAGATTTTCATAAGACCATACCCACAAACTATAAAAAGTCAAATGTAAACTATTAATAATTATTTCTATGTTGCAATACAAATAATGTTAATTTACAAAATTTAATAATGCATTTAATTACAATTTAAAATTTAATTATAACATTTTAAAATTTTAAATCTTTGTATTTTTATTGTTTTCTACTTTAATTTTGCTATATTTAAACTAAGCAACAAGGACTAGATACTATGTAGCCCTTGTTATTTTCATGATAGGTATTAAACCATTCCTTTTTGCATTTCATATGAATTGAAGCACCAGAGTCAATAAATCATACATTATCATCATCAATTTTTGTTGACAACGTAGCTTCTGAAATGAATAATTTGAGAATATTGAGATTATCACTAATTAAAGCTTTTTGATCAAAAAATTGCCTGAATGCCTTCTATGCTTGGACTCAACAAATTTCTTTTTATGGCAATCTTAAGCAAAGTGTCCAGGATTACCATGGTATAGGTATACATCCTTCCTCTTCATATAGGTATTTGTCCTTGGGTGTGTAGTGTCATCATGTGGTTTTGGATTTGACTTGCCTCCTTCTCTCTTGTCCCACAACTTTCCTTTGTATGGTTTCTTCCCTTTTGTCACCAATGCCAAATCTAAACTTTGAGATCTACCATTGATATTATTCCTTCTCTCTTTTGTTGGAAATAATACTGAGAGGGGGGTGAATCAGCATTAGTCAAATCAATAACTTTTCCATTTTATACTCTAATTTTTATATGCTACTTCAATGAAGGTAACTCGCGTGTATACACAACTATATTTAAGGCAACCAACATATATCTAGCGAACTTATGATTCAGTTAATTCATCATATGTTGATCTTTAATCAGTGCATCAATACTTCATTAACCATATAAACAGTAACCATGGGCAGTAATAACATAACAAACCATCACACATAAGAAACACACATGAACACCAAGATTTAAGGTGGAAACCCAATGTGGGACAAAAACCACCTGCTGCTGTCTTCTTTTCATATAAGAAAAACATGTTTACAATCTTATACTGGTGCAGACTCATACCAGTACGCAGGGGCCCACCTGCAGAAGGCTACAACCTTCTCTCGTTCTCCAGCTTCTACTGGAAGGGAGCTCCAACCCCCTTGCTCTTGTACTAGTCAATATGTTTACCAGTACGTAGGCACCGACCTACAGAAGGCTACCACCTTCTCTCTTCCTCCAGGGACCACGTTTCATAAATTTTCAGACTGGATACTCCTAGAACACAACACCACAATCTGAAGGCCACGTTTCATCATATTTTCATACTGGACCCATCAAAACTTTTAAACTTAAACTGTATCAACCAACATTTAGTTAATCTAAACAATCAGATCACTGACACCAAAACACTGTGCTGAACCCAGAAACCTGCATCATCATTCAGAACCAACGGTAACCTCAAAAATCATGCATCAGAATGTATACGCTACTTCCGTTAATCAAACCTGTGTATACCTTCAAAACTACTGAAAACATACAACTTTCGAATCAGATCTATACTAACCAGCAATATACTAAATATATACTATCAACTTACAGAGCTTTACATAGGCAGCAACAGAGATCACTTCTTTTCACTTATACAATCAATCAACCACATACCAACCACCATCATAATCAATCAATCTGAATATTTATAACACTGTCACCAGAATACAGTAACCAGAACACATAGCAGAACCCAGAAAACAGATCCAACTACAACTTCAAATATCATATTTCATAAGGTATACGCTACTTCGATGTGTCAAACTAGCGTGTATATGCGCTTTTACCAAAGAGAACCAGCGTATAGATCTGTAAATACTAACTTAAACTTTCACAGCTATTCCAAACTCCAGTCATACTCAGATCATAACATTTACAGAACAAAACATGCATCAGTATTCAGATCTAGACTATCCATGATAATAATAATTCATTTTAGATCCCAATCCATCATTAGATCTCGTCCCTCATCAACCGCTAAGGTTCATCCTTAGTTCAGATCAAGCAAAGCATCATAAACCTGTAACATGCATATTTGAGCTAACACTTCATCAAATATTCAATATTGGCACACATGGCCTAATGATCTTCTCCTCATATACTCTTAGGCCTTTCACAATACCTTGGACCAAAACCACTCAGGACCAATACCTTGGACCAAATACCTAGGGTTAATACCTTGGACCAAATATCTCGGACCAAATACCTTGGACAAATACCTTGGACCAATACATTGTTTTTCAATATGTACATGCTTTTCCTCCTGTGAAAGTGCATGTATACGTATACGCTCCTTTTGTTATGTTAACCCACATGTATACACTTCTTGGACAAAGTGAACCAACATATACCTCTCTTTCTTCAATCTTTGGAGTCTGATCTGTAATCCTTTGTTGTTAACCTGCTGCACTGTGAACTGTCATTTGAGTGAGTTGCCACAAGGACAATACCTGTATCATAATGCCAACAATCTCCTCCTTTAGACATGATGGCAACAGCAACACCAAGACACTCTCCCCCTTTGACATCAAGGGCAAAGGCCGACCACTAAATTCTCCCCCTGAGTACATGCTGAAATTTCTTATTAAGCTCCCCCTTTATACATGCTTAGATGCACTAAACCGTCCATGCTCCCCCTGAGCACATGTAAAGTCTGCAAAAATATTTTCAAAAGAATAACATGACTCTATAACTCAACTAAGTGAGTATGACATTCCTATCACCAATGAATCATACATACATCAATCTCCCAATCAAGTGGGGATACACCAATTTTGACTCATCCACCCAACCAAGTGTGGATATACCAAATGTTTATACGTGACTGAAATAGAAATTATTACATCATCTTTTCCATGCATAGTAGGGTTACAAATTAGGTCTTTCCATGACCTTTACATCAAATGATATACATGAAATTTATAACAGGGACCAACAATCTAAACAAGACCATGATAGTCATTAGCAACTATCATACACCATATATGATCTGCACCATCAGCATCTGTCAGCAGCATCAAGATCAACAGCCTGTATATGTACATCATCAAAAGAGTCATCTGAATCAAAACAACTATGTGGATCAAGCAATGTAAGCATCTTCAGGTGCCAAGATCTTCTAACATAATGCCAACAATGCATTATTAGAAGCATATGCTCCCCCTGAACCTGTGCCAATTGTTCATTGTCAGATCTGATCATTGCAAATATTAGTGAGAATCATCAAGGCATCATCATTAATCAGATATACATCAACTTTTTAACACCTTATGAGTACCAACACATTTCCACATATCATCAGCAGATTGTAACCATCATCAATCAGAGCAGATAATTGACTGAACCATATCAGACCCCTTTTCCTGAGTCTGTCCCACTTCATGAAACCCGCGTATAATAACCTTCCTCTGAAAAAACCGGATTTAACAGCAGGATGATGTAGCAACTACTCCCAGCTTTTGTCTGAGATATTCAAATGTTTCACTGGGCAGTGGTTTAGTGAATATATCAGCAACCTATTCTTTGGAGGGAACATACTCCAATTTGACCTTTTGTTCAGGCACTTGTTCTCGTAGAAAATGGTACTTGATGGGTATGTGCTTGGTCTTGGAATGCATTACTGGATTCTTTGAAATACTGATGGCACTTGTATTATCACATAGAATGGAGATGGGTGGAGTACATGTGATCTGAATGTCTTGCAAAGTTTACATCATCCAAAGTAGTTATGTGCAGCAAGATGCAGTAGCCACATATTCTGCTTCAGTTGTAGATAAAGCAATTGAACTTTGTTTCTTGCTGAACCAAGACACTAACCTGGAACCCATATAGAATGCACCACCACTAGTTCTTTTTCTATCATCAACACTTCCTGCCCAATCTGCATCTGTATATGCATGAAGAGTAAGATCTGCATCTCTAAGATACCATAGTCCAAAGTCCTGAGATCCTTGAAGATATTTGAAAATTCTTTTGACTGCCTGAAGGTGTGGTTCCTTTGGATTTTCTTGGAATCTTCCAACTATTCCTACTGCATGCATGATGTCAGGTCGGGTACCTGTTAGATAAAGCAAACTGCCAATCATGGATCTGTAAGTTGGTTGATGTACTGCTGCTGATTCATCATTTGAGCTGAGACTGCATCCTGTTACCATTGGAGTACATACATGTTTAGAATCTTCCGTTCTATACTTTTTCAAGATTTACTTGAGATATTTGGTTTGTGAAAGAAAAATACCATCTTTAGATTACTGAACTTGTAGACCAAGAAAATAGGTAAGTTTACCAAGTAAGGACATTTCAAATTCTTGCTGCATTACTGAAGCAAAATTCTGACTCATGGATCCTTCACTGCTACCAAAAATGATATCATTAACATAAACAATAATAATTAGCAATTTATCATTTTCAATCTTTGTATATAAATTTCTATCTGTAAAACCTTTTGTAAAACCTTGTTGGAAAAGATATTTGTCAAGGTGGTAATACCAAGCCCTTGGAGCCTGTTTTAGACCATAGAGGGCTTTTTTGAGTCTACATACAAGTTTTGCATAATTTCCAAGAATGAATCCTTCTGGTTGTTCAATATAAACTTCTTCTTCTAAATCTCCATTAAGGAAGGTTGATTTTACATCCATTTGGTATACTTTGAATTTCTGAAAACTGGAAAGAGAAAGAAACATTCTTATGGCTTCAAGTCTGAAAACAGGTGCAAAAGTTTCTTCAAAATCTATACCTTCTTGTTGAGCATACCCTTTACAAACAAGTCTGGCCTTGTTTCTAATGACTTCTCCATTTTCATTCAACTTGTTCTTGAATATCCATTTAGTTCCCATAATATTTTTATTATGAGGTCTAGGAACTAATTCCCAAGTGTCATTTTTTTTAATTTGCTCAAGTTCTTCATCCATGGCTTTGACCCAACATTCATCTTTGCATACTTCATTTACATTTTGAGGTTCGGTGGAGGATAGCAATGTTAGATATCTTGAGGTCCCTGTAATAGCTCTTCTTGTCTGTACACCAGCCTCCCTTTCTCCTAAAATTTGAGTTTTTGGATGATTTTTCTTAATGTACCTAGACGTAGTCTTTTCTTCTACCATTATATCTTCTTCTAGTGCTTCATTGGTTTTTTCTTCAATATAATTTTGATTTGATGTGGGAAAGTAATCCCCATCTTCCTCATTTTCATAATCTTCTGTTGACTTTATCTGTTTTGAATTTTTGCATGCTTCAACTACAACATCAATGCTTTCAACAATTTTCCCAAGTCTTTTATTATAACATTTATATCCTTTACTTCTGGAAGAATAACCAAGAAGAATCCCTTCATCTGCCCTGGGTTCAAACTTACCAAGTTTTTCATCAATCCTTTTGACAAAACATTTGCTTCGAAAAACTTTAAAGTATTTTACAGTAGGAGTCTTACCATACCAAAGTTCATGTGGAGTTTGAGTGCTATTTACCCGAACATTTTCTTGGTTGAGAATAGTTACAACAACAAATGCAACTTCACCCCAGAAGGTTGCAGGAGTTCCAAATTCATCTAGCATAGCTCGGTCCATTTGTTGAACTGTTCTGTTCATCCTTTCTACCACCCCATTTTGCTAAGGAGTTCTTGCGGTGGAGAATTTCCTTTTTATTCCATGTTGTTCACAAAAATCAAAGAATTCATCTGATATGAATTCTCCCCTTCGATCAGATCTGAGACATTTGATTTTTCGATTTGATTCATTTTCGACCAAGGCTTTGAAGGCTTTAAAATTTTCAAATGCTTCATCTTTGTGCTTTAGAAGGCCTATCCAACACATTCTGGAAAAATCATCAATAAACAAAATAAAGTATTATTCTCCATGAGGTGACTTTTTCCTTGTTGGTCCACATAAATCAGTATGGATGAGTTCAAGAGGCTTACTTGCTGACCCTTCCTTTTCACTGAAGTGAACTCTTGTTTGCTTACCGATTTGACATGGTTTGCATATGGTATTTTTTGGGATGCTGATATCCGGAAGATCACGAACTTCCTTGAGCCTACATGCTTTTCTTATATGAGAAAAGCTTAGATGTCCCAATCTTCTATGCCACAGCCAATTTTCATCATTTTTGCTTAGATAGCATCTTTGTTGTCCTCTTTTGAGTATGTATAAGTTGTTTGGAGTTCTTGTACCTTTGATCACGGTCTCTCATGTATCAAGCTCATGAACAACACAACCGTTTGATTGAAACAGTTTATGCTTTAAACCATCTACATACATAACATTTCCAGCTTTAACTTTTTCTTCCAGGAAAATAGAACCCTTACATTTTATGACAGCTGGAGTGTCATTACCAAATGAGACATTCTTTTCTTTCTCTAAGGCATTATATGAATGAAGTTTCTCTTTGTCACCTGTCATATGTTTGGAGCATCCACTGTCGATGTACCACTGATTTTATTTTCCTTCTACATACAAAGATATACCACATCTTTCTATTTGAGATTCTTTCCTTCTCCATATCTTGGGATTTAATGGCGTTTTCTCCTTTTGAGGTGTTTGCCGAAATTTGCTCCTGCATTCAAATTCTTTATGACCAAAGTCGTTACAAATTGAGCATTCTATTTCATTTTCAAGAGGATAAAAGTTATTGTAGCAACTTCTCCTGATCCCTGTTACATTCCTTTGATTTCGTGCTTCTATAGTCATGATGGTTTTGTAAGCAACGCATTGAGCAACTTTGTGCCCAAAATTATTCCATGAAAAACATTGCCCATTAAAGAAGTTTCTGCAACTATCAAATCTATTTACCTGTTGATTGTAGTTTCTATTGATATTCACCTTTGGAGCAAATTGAGTATGATTTTCCTGAGGTTAGTTGTGGCTTCTATTGATATTCATCCTTGGAGCAAATTGAGCATGATTTACCTAGTGATAATGTTTATGTCTTTGCTGACGATTGTCATATTGTTCACTGGTCTTTGTTGCATCAAGATAGATTTTGGTGGAGGTTGACGGCTTCTGTGATTGAGATGCTTCTTCAGTATATCCAAGACCTATCTTTACCAGAGGAGAACACTGAACTTTGATAATTTCATTTAAAGTTTTTGATCCTTTAGCAAATCTAAGATTGAAAGATTTTGTTTTCTCAAGATCTTTTCTTAGACCCACAATTTCACATTCTAGTTTTTCATTGTGTTTTTCCTTTTCAGCAAGTTGGTATGTCAAGGTATCTATGATCGTATTCTTTTCTTCTAAACAGATTTTGAGTTTAGATATTTCTTCATGAAGGTTTTCCTCTTCTAAAGCATCCCAAAAATCATCATCATTGTCATAAGCCATGAGAAGTCTATAATCATCACTATTAGATAAACCATCACTATCCTCTTCTAAACTATCCCAAAAATCATCGCTATCATAAGCTATGAGATTTTTGTAATCTTGACCAGTTTCATCTTCATCACTATTAGATAAACCATCGTTATCTTCATGAATATAGTAACTCCTCCTATTCACAACTTGTTTCCTATTCCCTTTTGCATATTCCTTTCCTTTCTCATATTTATCTTTATGAGAACATCTGGTAGCATAATGACCGACTCTACCACAAGCAAAGCATTTGAAAAGTGGCTTACCTCTGAACCTTCCAGAACCCCATTGAAGCTTCTTGACAAAATTTACCTCATCTTCTTCTTCTAAAATGTGTCCTAATTCATTGTGTTCTTCCTTTTCTTTTCCTTTTGCTGAAGCTTTAAACGCGGCTTCTCTCATATCTGATGGACCTCCTTTTCTCATCTCAAAAGTAGTTAAGATTCTGTGACGCTGTGTCATAGTGATATTCGACAGATCCTGTTTTTCTTCTATGGCAGATACTTTTGATTCAAATTTAGCAAATAAGGATCTCAAAATTTTCTCAACTAAGGAAATTTCCTTTATTTCTTCACCCAGATTCTTCATACAATTAACAACCTCATCTATACGTAAGAAGTAACTAGCTATACTCTCATCACTATGCATCTTAAGAGTTTCATACTGAATTCTGAGAGTTTGAAGCTTAGCACGTTTTACCTGAGAGTCTCCTTCGTAGCTTTGAATGATTTTGTCCCATATCTCTTTGGCTGATTTGAGCTGCATGACTTTGACAAACTCTGATTGTGATAAACTTCCCAATAAAGTATTGACAACTTTCACATTGGTTTCATATTGCTTTTTACCTGCCGTGTCTGTAGGAATTGCTGTTGGAAATTGATATCCTCCTTCCACAATTTCCCAAATATCTGTTCCAAGGGATTGTAGATAGGATGTGGTTCTTATTTTCCAATAAACAAAGTTGCTCCCATCAAAGATTGGTGGTCTGATGGATCCCATGCTTTCGTGATTATTCATCTTGATGGATCTTCCTTCAAGCGATCAAGCTTTTTCTGAAGGACCTGCTCCAATACCAATTGTTGGATATAATATTGGGGGGGGGGTGAATCAGTATTAGTCAAATCAATAACTTTTTCATTTCATACTCTGATTTCTATACACTACTTCAATGAAGGTAACTCGCATGTATACGCAACTATATTTAAGGCAACCAGCGTATATCCAGCAAACTTATGATTCAGTTAATTCATCATATGTTGATCTTTAATCAATGCATCAGTACTTCATTAACCATATAAACAGTAACCATGTGCAATAATAACAGAACAAACCATCACACATAAGAAACACACATGAACACCAAGATTTAAGGTGGAAACCCAATGCGGGACAAAAACCACCTGCTGATGTCTTCTTTTAATATAAGAAAAACATGTTTACAATCTTGTACTAGTGCAGACTCATACCAGTATGCAGGCACCAACCTGCAGAAGGCTACAACCTTCTCTTGTTCTCCATCTTCTACTAGAAGGGAGCTCCAACCCCCTAGCTCTTGTACTGGCCGATATGTTTACCAGTACGTAGGCGTCGACCTATAGAAGGCTACCACCTTCTCTCTTCCTCCAGGGACCACGTTTCATAAATTTTCAAACTCGATACTCCTGAAACACAACACCACAATCTGAAGGCCACGTCTCATCATATTTTCATACTGGACCCATCAAAACTTTTAAACTTAAATTGTACCAACCAAAATTCAATTAATATAAACAATCAGATCACTACCACCAGAACATTGTGCTAAACCCAGAAACCTGCATCATCATTCAGAACCAACTGTAACCTCAAAAATCATGCATCAGAATGTATACGCTACTTTGTTGAACCCAAACTGCGTGTATATGCTACTTCCGTTAATCAAACCTGCGTATACCTTCAAAACTACTGAAAACATACAACTTCTGAATCAGATCTGTACTAACCAACAATATATTGAATATCTACTGTCAACTTACAAAGCTTTACACAGGCAGCAACAGAGATCACTTCTTTTCACTTATACAATAAATCAACCACATACCAACCACCATCATAATCAATCAACCTGAATATTTAGAACAGTGTCACCAGAATACAGTCACTAAAACACAAAGCAGAACATAGAAAACAGATCCAACTGCAACTTCAAATATCATATTTCATAAGGTATATGCTACTTCGATGTGTCGAACCAGCATGTATACATGCTTTTACCAAAGCGAACCAACGTACAGATCTGTAAATACTAACTTAAACTTTCACAGCTATTCCAAACTTTAGTCATACTCAGATCATAACATTTACAGAACAAAACATGCATCAGTATTCAGATCTAGACTATCCATGATAATAATAATTCATTTTAGATCCCAATCCATCATTAGATCTCATCCCTCATCAACCACTAAGGTTCATCCTTAGTTCAGATCAAGCAAAGCACCATAAACCCATAACATGCATATTTGATCTAACACTTCATCAGATATTCAGTACTTGCACACATGGCCTAATGATCTTCTCCTCCTTATATACTCTTAGGCCTTTCTCAATACCTTGGACCAAAACCACTTAGGACCAAATACCTAGAGTCAATACCTTGGACCAAATACCTCGGACCAAATACCTTGGATCTGTAATCCTTTGTTGTTAACTTGTTGCACTGTGAACTGTCATCTGAGTGAGTTGCCATCAAGGACAATACCTATATCATAATGCCAACCTCTTTTTCTTGTAAGAGAATACCTACAAAATTATCAAAGGTAGGATTCTTTTCCCTAGCTGAAATTCCAATGATAAACATATGATAATCATCTAACATCCCATTCAATGTAATTGGCACTAGATCACTATTGGAAATCTTTTCACTAATAGCACCAAGCTTATCAGAAATTTCTTTGATTTTACAAAGAAAATTACTAATAGTTTTGTTTACCACCATCTTAATTAAGAAAATCCTCTTCTTTAAAAATAACTCTCTATTAGTATTGGGAGTTGTACACAACCCTTTAAGTGTTTCCCAAGATTCCTGAGATGTAATAATATGTGGAATAATATTGTCCTCTACAAACATTTACAATAGTACCTTGGCTTTAGTCTCTCTGCACTCACAATATTGAAGTGAAGTTGTTGGTGTTGTTGGTTTGGTTTCATCCTCTGTTACTATTGACCAAGCATGGACTTCTTCCAATATTGTCTGCAACTTAAATTTCCAATTTGTATAATTTTCTCCGTCTAACTTTGTGTGGTCAATTTCATATAAATCAACAAATGGATTTATCATTTAAAAAAATAAAAGTAAAATCCAAATATCCCCCAATTCACCAATCAACTAACCAAATTTCAAAAAATATTTTTTTTATCAACCATATACAAATATAATTGGCACCATAAATCAAATAGAATATTCCTTATAACAAACTTTATATCACAAAAATATATCTTATAATAAGGTTTATACCACGCAAAAAACACTTCTACCACATAATAATGTAATATTCCCTTTTCTTGATGTAGTCAAAATGGATGGAATCTACCCATGGTATTTTCCCATGGGATCTGCACATAGTATTTGCCTTCGTTTTTCAAGGGAAAATAATAAAATAAGGTTTCTATAGAGTCCCCCAAGCTTATTTAAGGGGATAGGAGCTAGAGATTTGGATCATCTTGAATTTATCTATATTATTGTATTTTTCTTGAGAACTTAGCGTGGCTAGTTCTAGTTTGATCACAAGGATAAAAACCTCATGGGTGTGATTTGTCTCATGGATGCATCTAGGGTCCACGATTGTGCTTCAATTTTTTTGTTTTCTCTTTTGATGAGTAGCCGTTCATGCCATTGCAGGGGCTCTAATATTATTATATGGGCATGTAAAATTTTCTTCAGTTAATAATACAAATAAAGGATACATCTCCAAATCTCGTTGTGTTTAGTGTTTTCATTGCAAATATTTTTAACTAGAACACTAGAGTATGATAGATCTGTTAAAATATTTAAGGTCTGGGATCTTACAGTGATATCAGAGTTGGGGATCCTGCCAGCCTGAGGGTTTATTGTTGATCAACTTCGAGGAAGATCGAGGGTTTAAGAGAAACTAGTATTCAATGATCCTTTATATTCACTGTAACCAAAATCTCGACAATTTCGATGGTTTTCTATTGCCTCCCTAATTGGCTTATTATTGTAAAAAAAAATCAGAGTTTATTGTTTTGCAGTTGATCTTTGAAGAAGCCATTGTGATAGTCATTTGTTGTAGAAGAATTTTTTTTAAAGGAGAGGAAAATATTTAGCTCAAGTTCATTGCTTGATTAAAAGTATAAGGGCGTAGAACTAAATTTTAAAAGCCAAATATCTATTCCACTTGGTCGAATAATTAAAATTTTCTGAAGGTTGAGTTACTCCAATAGTTATATAGATTCCTAGAGGCTTAGTTATTTTATTGCATTTGTTGGAGCTACCATTGTGATAAAGGCTAAGGACCTTGAATCTTCTTAGCGTGATCTCCCTTGTTGGGAGGCAAAAATCTCTTATAATTCTGGGTATTACCATTATCATATTGGTAGGGAAGATTATATTGCATTTTTTGTGCACTATTGTTATTATTTGGCAGACCTGAATAATTGTCTTTTCGAGCACTACTGTTACTAGGTTAGAAAACCAAAGCACACTTGGTGAGGGGTATGATGACCTTGTACCACAAAGGCCAAATACCATCATTTTCTAAGAGTGATTGTTGGGTTTGAGCAGGAAACCTTACAGAGGCTAAAAGCACCTAAGATGAGGGTCATATTCCTGGCTGAGTTCATCACTAATATGTTGATAATATATTCCTGATGGAGGGTTGAGATTTTAGGGGTGATTGTTCTCATCTTTGGCACCATATATCAGTTTTTTCATGAGGATATATTGGAGATCAATCATCATTATGAAGACAAGATAATATATATGTTTCCTACAAAAAGTTGAGGCCAAATTATTTCTACTAAGTAATATAATTAAAGGGTTCAAAATTGTGAAGGAGGACAAATTCTTTCTACTGAGCAGCACCAATAAATGGTTGAAAATTTTGAAGGAGGCCAAGGTTTAATCATTTGAAAGGCCATATTAAATATCAAAGACCAAACTTCATCATTTAAAAGGGTTGAATATCATCTAGTTAGTGAGGTTGAAAATACAAAAATTGAAGATTGATCGTAGAGGTTGAGTTTGCATCATTTTGAGGAAGGTCGAATTCTCTTCCTTGCAGACCAAATGTCATTAAACAAGTTGTCATCACCGGAGGGACGAATAACATATTTAACTGAGTTGTTGTTCCTAATTTGAATTTAACGAGGGTCAATTTATGCTCTAGGAGATCCACTCATTTGAGGCCGAGTTTCTTCTTTCTTTGCAAGCTGAATACTTTTATGATAAGAGTTGGAGTAGATAAGGGTCAAAATTATTTTACCAAAAGAGGGATGGAATGCTTAATATAATCATGATCTGTTGAATCTCTGCATAATTTCCCAACAACATTGACTAGGGTTTCAGGGTTGAATTCCTCTGCCTAATTTCCACCAACAGTGACCAGGGTTTGAGAGTTGAATTCTCTGGTATAAATGAGGCCAAGTTACTTATTCTCCAGTGCGAAGGGCATATTTATTGCATCCATTTAAGAGGTCGAATTTTATTAGTCTGCAACACTATAAAATTCTCAAGAGGTTGCATAAATTATTAGTCAACATTTAAGGTGCATCTTCAGGTAAGAGGTCGAGTACTACCTTGGCCAAATTATGCTTGCAATTTCCAAAATTATAGTGTCAAAGTGAACTTTGTACCAAGAGAGGAATTTATTAAATTTACTCAATGGGGTTGCATTAGAATTGCGAAGCTAGAAAAATGTCCCCAAGTTCTGTCAAGGATTGCACGAATTTATTAGAGGCACATATTGTTTTGGTTTGAAATCGCCATCAACTTCTTGGCATGATAAGTTTTGTGACATCAAGAGCTGGAATAATTTATCAAGGAGGTCGAGTTAGGTTTTGTAATTTTTTCATTGATATGTTCCAGGGTTATGCCTCTAATCTTCTCTTGTAACCATTGAAGAATTAGATTTAATAAGCTCAGATTTCACCCCATGAACTGGGAAATGGTTATTTCTTAACGGAAGTACCTTATTGGAGTGCATGCAATCTGTTTGATTAACAAATTGTTCTCCATCAGCTTGGTTCTAGTCTTGGCATCAACTTGGTGCATTTGAAAATTTTTCCTCACCAAGGGCTAAACTCTCTCACAGTCCTAAGGACAAAATTAAGGATTAATTATCAACAACAGGGCGAAGTCAAAATTTCCTTATCTTTAGCAGCGTTATTGAGTTGTCATGTGCAACAATTGTGGGTGGAATCTACTCACACTTACAACTGAGGATCAAATCTTCAACAGTCTTGTAATCATTCCAGGCCGAGTTTTCCTTGAAAAGAATTCACATGTAGCTGCTTTAATTCTTTGTTGTCTATTGAAATATAAATACAAGTCATAAATTTTTGGTAATGTGTCTGTTACATTGCGTTATTCTTTTCTCCACTATTACCTGCAAGTGTTCAATTGCCTTATGGAGGTTGAATATTTATCATTTGTTTCCTTTCAGGCCCAGTATAGATCAATTTCTCAAAAGGGTGTAAATTGATTTTATTGAAGAAATCCGAGGAGAGAGAAAGCTAAGCCATAATGTCATCACTTTACTTTTGGAAACACCTTAGGAATCAACATGGTAATACATCTGCTAATCCTCTGGGCTACAATACTTTTGCGAATAAAAAAAGGAAACAACTTAAAAATCAAAAGCAAGAGCAAAACAATAGGCCTTTCTCTCAGAAGGTCCATGCTATCCTTCAACAGTCAAAGGATATCTGGAAGGAATATGTAAAAAGTATGTGTCTTTTCACACTTGGATCTGAATTACAACGTACAAATTTAGTCACAGACCTTCATGAGTTGGAGGAACTAGACACGTGTCTATCTAGGATGGGACAATTAGAATGGAAGAAACTTAGTTGGGATCTCAAGCCATCCATTCTTGCGTTGATACAGCCCAAACTCTTCAAGCATCCCTGTGAAGAATTTAGGCTCATAGTTTCCTCTTGTCTCAGCAGGATCCTAGCTTTAACATCGCCTCTACCGCCTTACAATAATGATATCATGAGGGAGATATTGCAACTGATAGTAGAATCCCTTCAAAGGTTGAACAACATAATGCTTCATGTTGATTTTTGAGAAGCTTGAGAGATACTCCAAGCCCTAGGGTTTGCGGATTGGAGGACAAAGTGCACAAGAGCCACTTGTGGCCTTGGAACCCAAGGCAGGGGTTTTTCACCCATCGGGTTGTGGGCCAAAACCGTGAAGAATTTGAGCATGAGAAAATTTGAGGTGATAGAGTTTGACGTGTTGATTCCAACACTTCAAAGATCACTCAAATCAGAGCTATAGAAATGAAGTTATGAATTTTTGAAGTCAAAGTGTGGGTTTGCACAACAAGTGTCAAGGTCGGCTTAATGTTATTTAGCCTTGTGACAGTTTTACAAGACCCAAATATGACTTTTTGGAGGAGCCCTCTTATGTGTATAAATAAGAGGTGAGGAGGACTCATTTAGGCATCCAAAATTTCAATACAAGGTAGCATGGAAGGAGAGAAACACCTCTGTTTTGGGCCTCGGGACTAGGGCAACTTTAGCGAGGAAAAGAAAGCAGCGTGGATCCTTCTAGGATCTGTTTGAAGTGTTGGTTAATCTTGCAAGGATGCTGCGTTACAAGGTGACATTTCTAGGTTGTTTGGGAAGGAGTTTGTGGCACCTTTCAACACTGTTTAGGCAGTGCTTAGCATAGGGATAATTTCGGGGAGACTGAGTCCTAAAATAGTGGGTTTTTGGGTGAGTATAGGGGCTTGTTTTAGCCCTATACTCCTGTGTATGATAACAGCAAATAAGAGGGTCTAAGCCGCAGTTGTAGGAAGATATTAGGTGGTGGATAAGTGGGCTAACAAGTGGCTATTAGAAGCCCTAACCAGGCAGCCTCATCTACAATAGTTTACTTCAGTTCAGAGTAGCAGTCAAAAGGTATGTTTGACTGAGTCTTGTGATTGGGTCATAGTTGTGACCAGTTTTGATCGATTTGTTTAGCAACCTATGGGTGCCATTTGGAGGACTTGTTGTGTGTTGGAAATTGGATAAACCAATGCTCCTAGTGTGTTTCACGACATGGACTAACCACCTCTCATGGATCCTTATCTCTCATAATGCGATTGTTAACTAACACCTACGGGTTTTGGTCTAATGACAATCGTGATTCCAAACAAGTGGTATCAGAGTGTAGGTCATGAGTTCGATACACACCTGGCTCGCATTGGCGGGGAGATTGTTGGACATTGGATAAACCAATTCTCCCCATGTGTTTCACGACATGGACTAACCACCTCTCGTGGATCCTTATCTCTGGCAATGCGATCATTGACTAACACCTACGGGTTTTGGTCTAACGATAATCATGATTCCGAACATTGTGGAGGTCAAAAGTCCATCCTAAGAGTTGAACTTGCAGTGGAGGATTGGGAGCCATTAATCTGGTGGAGGGTAGTGTTTTTGCTACCCAAAGTAGCCATAAACAAGCTATCTTGAAGTGATGAAGAGCGTTGAAGGTTTGGTGAAGTTTGAGCCTAGTGAGCAGAGCTTTGATGGACGAAAGTGACTGCTATATTTGAAGTTTGGAGCTCAGGTATTGGCCAACCTAGAAGAGAATATTGGATTAGCCCGTGTACATGCATCAGAAGTGACTTGCAACAGTGTTGAGTGGCAGCCCTCCTGGAGTCTCGATGTGTTTTCCTTTGAAAGGCTAAGGGGTAGCTAGTGAGCAGTACGGGAGGGAAGGACCGATAGGACAAGCTATGACATAGAAGTTGCAGCGAATTTTTTCATTGGATCTTGTATACCATATACTATTGTATTATTCAGATTTGGTTTAATATAAAGAATATTGGGTTGTACATTATTATACAATATTTGTTAAAAATTGTGCATACTTGTGTATAGTTGATTTACTACTTTATATTTTCCATTGTGCAAAGTAGTCCTTATTGGGATTCTTGGCTTGGTAGGGTTAGATATTCTAAGATTCTAACCTAGACCCAAGATTGTGGAAATTCAATATGATATCAGAGTGTGTTTGAGCTACTTTGGAAGTCAGTGAATCAGAGTTGTGCACAACGAAGTACAACTTAAGAGGGAGTTGGTCACATTGTCGATAACGATTTCGTTGTTGCAGGCTGGTATCGAGTATGAGGACAGGTTGGAGGGGTTGTCCAACTATATTCCATGGAAGGAAAGGATCAAGTTGGTCTTACAAGTCAACAAAATCTGGGAGTTCGCCAAGAAAGCCATCAAGAAGCCAACTGACCCAAAGGAGTTGGAAGTGTTTGAGGATTTGGATACGAGGGCGAGATTGATCATCCGAGATAGTGTGAAGGAAGCACTAATACCTCATTTGTCCGAGAAGAACACCACACATGAGATGTGGATGGCTCTTCAGAATTTGTTCCAGAATAAGAACAAGAACCAGGTATTGGTATTGTAGGATAAGTTGAAGTCAACCAAGATGATAAAGGGTGAAGGCGTGACTTCGTATATGATGAGATTGTCTCAGGTCAAAGATGAGCTTGTTGTCATTGGTGTGACTATTTCAGATGGATATATGGTGAGGATTTCCTTGAAAGGGTTCACCGAGGAATGGAAGCCCTTCATCAAAGGGATTGTTTCCAGAGAGAAATTTCCAAATTGGAATAGACTATGGGATGACTTCATTCAGCAAGAGTTGCAAGACGAGGATCTTCATCCAAAGAAGAAGACTTTCAATGATGATGTGGCACTTGTAGAGCGAATGAAGGGTAAGCAGAAGAATGACTTGAGTAAGGTCAAGTGTTTCAATTGTGGTGAGGTGGGTCATTTTTCGTCGGGATGTCCGATGAAGAAGAAGGGAGATGAAAAGAAGAAGAAAGGAAAACAAATCATTGATGTTGTCACTTCTGGTGAGATAGACGATCTCACTAAGAGATTGGAGGAAGCGGACTTTTCCATGATCTCTCATTTCTCAGAGGGTACTATCGATGAAGATGGATGCTATGTGGACAGTGGTGTGACAAAACATATGATAGGGTCATAGGAGGTTTTTGAGACTAGTTGAATGGGACTCAAAGTTGCATATGGTATTAGGCGACAAGAGTCGGAAGGAGATCCGAGGATAGGGAGTTGTGCCATTCAGGGTGGAGATAGGACGAGTGATGTGGGTCTAGGATGTATTATTTGTATCAGGACTGAAATATAGCGTGATCTTTGTCTCGATGATTGAGAAGAAGGGGTTTGTGGTCTTGTTCCAGGATGGGAAGGCAAGACTCAGGCCTAGAGGCTCTAGTTCCGCTGGTATCGTGCTTGGAGTTAGAGTGCATGATCTATATAGGCTGACGGGAAAGCCTATGGATGATGAGAAGTAGGTGGAGGAGGTGCAGGTTCCAGAGAAGTAGGTGCAGGTGCAGGTGCAGGCTTTAGAGGAGTAGGTATAGGTTCCCGACAAGAAGGTCCAGGTTCCAGAGACTTATAGGGAGTTGATTTCGAGAGGGAGCATGCAGGTTCAGAGGGAGACTTTACAGGCCAAGAAGACTGTGTGATCAGTGGGGAACAAGAGTGATCCTCCAACTACCAAGAAGGAATCATGGAAGGATTGGAAAGCGATACAGGAAAATAAGAAGAAGCAGGGTGCTTCTAGCAGTGATAGTGACATTTCCGAGAGAAGTGTAGTTCACAGAACAGGTATTGTTGCAATTGTGAGCGCCAAGAGTTGGGGCAAGTGTTGCGAGTAGTGATGATGATGATAAGTTACTTCCTAGTCTTGGAAGTACCTCCCTCACTTAGAGGGAGTGTTTATTTTTGAGTATCTTGGGAGGTACTCCAAGCCCTAGGGTTCAGGGATTGGATGACAAAGTGCCACAAGAGTCACTTGTGGGCTTGGAACCAAAGGTAGGGATTTTTCACCCATCAAGATTTGGGACAATACCATGAAGAATTTGAGCATGATAAAATTTGATGTGATAGAGCTTGGCATGTCGATTCCAACGCTTTGAAGATCACTCAAATCGAAGCTCTAGAAATGAAGTTATGGATTTTTGAAGTCAAAGTGTGGGTTTGCACAAGAAGTGTCAAGGTCAGCTTAATGTTATTTAGCCTTGTGACAGTTGTACAAGCCCCAATTATGATGCTTTGGAGGGGCCCTCTAATGTGTATAAATGAGAGGTGAGGAGGAGTCATTTAGGCATCCAAAAATGCAATACAAGGCAGAGTGCAAGGAGAGAGACACCTCAGTTTTGGGCCGCAAGAACAAGGCAACTTCAGTGAGGAAAAGAAGGCAACATGGAGCCTTCTAGGGTCTGTTTGAAGGGCTGGTTGATCTTGCAAGGAGGTCGCATTACAAGGTTACATTTCTGCGCTATTTGGGAAGGAGTTTGTGGCATCTTTCAAAACTATTTAGGCAACGGTTGGCATAGGGATAATTGCAGGGAGACCAAGTCCTAGAACAGTGGGTTGTTGGGTGAGTATAGGGGCTAGTTTTAGCCCTATGCTCATGTGTATGACAACAACAAATATGAGGGTCTAAGATGCAGTTGTAGCACGCTATAGGTGGTGGATAAGTGGGTTAACAAGTGGCGATTGGGAGCCCTAACCAGTCAGCCTCATCTACAATAGTTGTTGGCTTGATGGGGCCTGACCCAAGTTTAGTCGTGAATTAGCCAAACGAATCCTGAAACTATCGGCCCTTTCGGCAACAATCCGCGGAGTGCAGACTGAGGTCTCACTCGAGGTAGTATGGGAGGGTGTTGGAACCAAGTTTCCGCACCCTTGGGATGTCTTGATGTGTCTTGGAAGGTCGCAATCCGAACCTGCGCGCTTTACTGCTTCCACGTAGTTGTTTACCTTAAACCACTACCTTCGCGAGGCTTAATTGCTCAACACAAATGTTCCTTACCTTTTACTGTGATTATTATTAGTATAAATCTTGAATTAATTTAAGTAGGCCTAGTATTCTTTCATTCACTTAATCAACATAAACAAGAATACAGAAACAGATACGTGATGTTACAAAACCAACTTATCTTTATTAATGCTTTCTCTTCAGTTACAATCCAACTCCTACCCTACGCACACAACTGCAGGGGTCCATGCACACAGCTGTAGGGGTCTGCGCACACAGTTGCGGACTCTACCAGGCCTCCGCGCACACAGCTGCGGAACCCCTACCTACTCTACTACCTCAGACACAGACTTACAGGCTCTCTCTCGCTCAATCACTCGTCAAAACTCTTCCTGACTTCCTCAAACTCTTAAAGCTTTGCTCTATTTATACATTCCCATGGTCCGTAGACCATGGGCAGGCCGACACACTTTTATAGTTCATTACATTATTTGAGGGTGGACAACCCTTTGACTTCACTCTTTACAATTCGTGCTCCGCACACTTTGCGGAGCCTTTACAACACAATTACCCCAAAATTGTAGGCTTTAAGCCCCAAAACCGTTGCACGGGGGATCTGCTGCCCAACAGGTCCCCAACACAAACATCGTGACTCGCCCTCGAGTCACTATTCGGCGATCCTGCTGTGCAACCCTGTCAACTGCTCCTGTGCTGCGCGAAGGTCCGCAGCACATTGTTCTGCCGTTCGCTGGATCTGCTCCACTCGCTCCCCTAAGTATTCACTGGCCGGCGTACATTCCTATCGGAGCACCTGCACCTCTTGCATGTGCGCGAGCTTTTCCTCGATACCGGAGGTGATGAGGAAGGCCTCATTAATCCAAGGTTGCACGTGTGCTTTCAGTATAGCCTCTTTCTGCCGTGATGCGTCCACTTGCTCCTTCAATGATTTTGCCTCCTGTAGCCTTGCGAACCGTTGGGTGAGGACTGCTGTCTGTACCGTCCCATGCACATTGTCATACTGCTCTTGGAGTTCCAGCACCTTTGTTTCTAGTCGCTGTATAGTGGGGTCCTCGAAGGATTCTTCCAACAACTTGGTGCAATTCTACACGACCTGCGCAATTTCATTCAGTCCCATCTAGATCTCTCCTGCACGCTGCTCGCGAACCTTTGAGGGTGTTGATGGCTGCCCCTTTAGTCACAGCTCTGAAATCTGCATATTAAGGTCTAGCTGTATCCTTGCTGCTTCCTCCTTGGCCTCGCAAAACCCACTGACCAATTTGTGGATCCATACACCCACTGGTAGATCTGTTGCAATTTCTAACGTAGGGACATGGCGACACGCTTCTTCGACAATCTGCTCCAACTGCTGATTCTGCGCCATTGCTTCATCGCGCTGGCAACTCAGCCGCTCGACGTTGAGGCGTTGTTCTCTGAGTACTTCTTCCGCGCGTCCTTCCCAAGCCCGGAGCTCTATTGTCACGCTATCCTGTAGATGATATAATACTTCGCGCGGAAGGGCAGCCAGGTTCAAGCCAAGTCCCTGGATTTGTCCTACCGCAGCTCTATCCTCCATCCTGTCTATGGTCAGTGCTCCTTCCGGTAGCGTGACGGTGTTGGTCCTGTCGGTGCACACCAATTTTTCTGTTTCCACCGCTTTCTTGGCACCGCGGACGGCTACCATTCCTTCTTGGGGTTGTTGCACCTGAAGTTCTTGCAGCTGCGCCCTGAGCACCCCCAACACAATCTATTGCTCCGTCATTGCCTCCTGCAACGCTTCCCTGGTGACCTCGCGAACGGTGTCGCCGATGTCGTACAGGTCACCCTCGGTTAGGGTAATAGGTTCCCCATCTAACTTGGAAGCTTTGGTCTTTTTCCGGGGCCCTGTCCTTTCCACGTTGTGTGGTCATTTAAGCTGGGCTGATGACGTGCACGGTCCTTCTGCTGTGTCATATGTCCCCTGTTCTATAGTCGGGTCCGGGCGTCTTTCCTCCGTGGTCCCGGGTGCCCCAGTTCCTGGTGGTGGTACTACTTTTTCTGCTGCCTTGTTCTTCTCCGCGGTAACCTTCGCGGCCTCACGAGTGACCCTCACCTCCTCCGCGAGCTGCTCATTCCTTCTCTACTGTGCCAGCTGCTTGGTGGCATCCTTCTGTCATTGAATCACCGTCTCATCGCGCGTTGTTAGATCTACTGCGCACCATTCGGGTGGCCACGAATCAAGCACCGCAAACACCGCATCATCAATGGAAATAAGGGGAGTGTAGTCCATGTCTATTCCGGATGCCTCCATGCCTTGATATAGACATTGTGCATGTCTACCTTAAATTCTGAAAAATTTCGCACATTTGCGTACAACGCGAGGGATAGGCGTGGTCGTTTGTTGATCCACATTTGCACGCTTGCCTCCATCAGGATCCAAAAAATTTTAGTCTCGCGGATGCGCATGGCATCCTTTGTTGCCCACAACGACGCATATTTCGCTGCGTCTGGCAAGTCTTGCTCCACCGGGGGGAACTGACTATCCTCTGGCAAATCTCCTGCAACCAAAAGGATGGAGAGGAGCAGCCACGCATAGTGGAAGGCCTTCCCCTGCTCCTGGGCCTCCCTACAGTTCGTCAGGAATTCCTCACAGAGGAACTGTGCCCAATTAAACTGCAGCCCCTCGGCGCATTGTTCAACCAGTGTAATGACCATCACTGGTACCTCGTTGCTGTGGCACTTTCTCATCACTTTTCCTGCCAACAGTTGGGTGGCTACGTGCACCGCGTTGTTTGGAATACTAGTAATAACATAGCCCTGCTACTTCTTCTCCAACTTGTATTTTTGCTTCATATCCTCGGCAAGCGCCAAGTCTCCACTTTTGTCGGCTATTTCCGCGGGGTCCCTCCCTGTACAAGGAAGCTTTGAAACTCTGTGAATAAGCTCCACAGTGATGGGAATCGGCCCTTCTAGCCACATATACCCATCGTGCACTAAACAAAGTAACTGTCTGATAACAAATATTGTAATTGGTGCTTGGTGAAAGTGTGGAATCCCTAGGAGGTGAAGTAACTCGGCTGCCTCCACTCCGCGCAACCATTCCCGAGGCTGCAGCATTGTAACTACCCCTTCTTAGCTTTGCTTCATGAGAAAAGTGGTCTCCAACTGGGGGAACTTCTCGCTATTCGTGAGGTCCCAATCTTCAAATTTCATCATGGGCACGCGGCGCAACGACGACCCTTCAAATGAAATGTCTTCAGGGATGAACGGGGTGTTTAGGGCACTCTTTACTACATTCAAATTTTTAGGAACTTTCACTCTGCATTTTTGTAGAGGGACATATTTGGGCAGATTGGCTGCAGCGCATACTGGCTGAATTTCTTCCTCCATGGCGACATCCGGTTCAACCTCTTCGACGAAGGTTTGGAAATCCTCCTCCTCATCATCATCTGTCTCAACAATAACGGTCTTGCCCTTATCCTCCATTGACAACTTACCAAACCGCAGGTTTTGCGGTGACATACAGACTGGTCCTGCAATCTGTGGGTCCTTTTTGGGTCTCGGCGTCCGGGGTGATCAGGGAATTTCCGGTGTTTCTCTGTTTGGTGACGTCAGGCTCTACGCGGCTTCTCCGACTGTTGACATAATGTTGTTCATAAATTCCTGCATCTCTTTCGACAACGTTGCAAACACTGGACTCGCTTTCAAAGCCTGAAAATTCGCAAGATCCATATGCAACTGATAGCACAACAACTGAATTCTCAAGATGTCAAGGGTTGTTCAGTGGATGCCCGTTCGTGATTTATAGGCCCGGTGGATTTCAAAGTTAACCATTTCCTCCTTATGCGGCTCATTAATGCGACTTTGACGACAAATCTTTTCAAATCTAGCTTTTAATTCGCATCTTAATTGCCCGTCGCCCGCTCCTTTTGGCCTTAAATTCGACATCTTGTCATGAACAGTGACATCAACAGTCATTTTCCCACCTGTTTGCGTAGCAGCGTAGCCCCCTCTACGTGTCCACGACCTCTGTGACATACCAACCTTGCGCGCACCCCAGTTGTCGCGCAGCCCTCAGATAGACTGTTTTATAGTCTCGCGCTCTCTTTCAACTGTTCGGGGTTGTGAGACTGTCTCCTCTTCGGCTAGTCAGGTGGTCGCACCCCCTTAGTGCAACTCTATCTTGCCTTCTCCACTAGTCCACAACCTAGCCTTCATTGTTGCCACCACACGCGCTGCTGAATGCAGCGCGCTTGCCTGACTTCCATCCTGAGTAAAGTGTGGTCTTAACCACGGCATCTGACCAACTAGCTCGTGGCGATATTCCTCCAATCCATCCCTAGGTTTGCGCGTATCTGGTTGCATCTTTCCAGGTTTTTTGTTCAGAAAGTCATCCTTTAGTTCCCTTTCCAGCTGCTTAATCTCCGTGTCCAGCACCATACTCTTTGTTTTTAGCAGTATCCTGCTTTTCTCTAGTTGGTGAAGTTGCTCGTTCCCTTGTTGAATGGCTTTCTGAATCCACTCAGACTCTTCTTCGCGCGGCCTTGTGATTTTAGTCCCGACTTCGCACGCGGTTCCTTTCATCGGTATTATTGCATTTAATGTATCCTGTGGAGGTTCTCTAGGGACCCCAGTTCCTCCGTCATCCCACATCCTCGGAATCAAATTCGCAGCCAAGTTTTTGCATATTGCCGTATACGCCCATCTGGCTGCTGAGACGCGCAGGTCCCATTTTGTGCACTGTACTTTCTATCCCCTATATATGACTTCGCGTACCTTAGCAAACGCTTCCTTTCTAACCACTGGTAGCACAATCCTTCTTTCCTGCCACCGCGCCTTGGTCTGGTTGTCTACCTTGATACTGCTGTGCGCTGGAGCAATCTGTTTGTTCTGCGTCTGTACCCATCGGCTAAGGTGTGCACGCAAGCTGTTCTACCTACCAGTCTTCCTTAGCTGGGGTTTCCCAAAAGGTACGCTCATCATCTTCTGAAATTCGCGCCAACTTCCCAAATCTCCTTGATATGCCTTCCACCATTCTGCGGGTGCGTCGCGCAACGCTCAGGTCAATGCATCAAACCGTTGTTGTTCAGGCACCACGTCCTCAAATTCTTTCAAAAATTCTTCTACCGTGGATACCCCATCATACATTGGTAAGTCGCGCACCTCTATAGTTACACATTGCAGAGATCTTATCAACGTGTTGCAATTAAGTGTTGTCACCTCATGTAACTGATTTTGCCACCTTTCTATTTCTTCATCCGAATCCGAGGTACAAGAGCTGTGCATTCCCACGAAACTATTCCATCTGCAATTGGATCCACTGAATCTTGTCCGTGTGTAGTGATCTGATAAATGCAGTCGAGTTCATCCTTGCTATCGTCGTCGCGCACTGGCTCAGTGTATCATGCGCCCTCAGCAGGGTCTAAGGGTATGACCACGCGCAATGCCTTCTTTTCGAAAATCATCTTGCGCTTCTTCAAATTAATAATTCCATTCATATCCGTAGCCCAATCGATGCCTAACATCGCAGGATAAGGATTGTTATCATCCACAATCTCGATTACTTCAAAGTCTGCCAACGCGCTTGCGCCCTCAATATCAACAGTGACCCCTTGCAATCTTCCCATCGGTATAATTTTCTGCTCATTCACCATTCGTAACTGAATGGGAGACCATTGCAACACAGGCTTCCCCATTTGCTCCCATGTCTATTTCGATAGTAAATTTGCATCAGATCCTAGGTCCAAAATTACCTGGTCCATCTCATATTCGCCTATTTGCGTGGTCAACCTCATCTCTCTCCCTGTGCGCGAGGCATGTTTCCCTCCTTTCCAGACCATTCACGGTTCCCCAGATCCTGCGCACCTAGTAATTAATTCCTGTAGACCTTTCACTACCCTACTGTCTCGTAGCAACTTCATACAGGTCTCCAGAAAGGTAGTAAGCATAGAAGGATCCACTCCTGCCTCTGGTTGATCCTGGCTACCTGACGTGGAGGCTTCCGCGAAGCTCTTCTTAACTTCCATAAAGGTTTCCTTCGCGCGCTCCAAATCAAATTCGAGCTCTTTTGCAGGAGCCTTGCGAACCCAATGATCTTCTTCAGGTTGTTTCCCCTTGTCTTCTCCTGTCGTGGTTCCACTTCTAAGCATCATATTCACTGTCGGTTCCTCTTTGCGTGGTTCCGATCTCATCATCTGCACATTCTGTGTAGGTGGCGATGTCTGAAGGACCCCTTTCTCGCGCATCTGTGCTATCAACATAGGACAATCTATCATTTCGTGATCAAACTGTGAACAATACGAACAACATACCCTTGTCGGATTCGTACAGTCCCACGCATAGTGCCCTGGTCCTCTGCAATTATAGCAAATTAATTGTCCGCGACCCCTACCGGGTCCCATTCCTCCTCTCCCTCATCCGCATCCTTGGAATCCACCGCGCGCTATCACTACCGCCGGATCTGGACCTCGCGCCTCGTTCTTCATTCTATAGGCAGGTGTTTGGTCCATCATCAATTCATAACTCCAGTAGGTGCACTCGTCATGCCCTACTGATCTGCAAAAATTACAAAAAAGCTGTTGAGATATATGCATGTACTTTTGTAACAAATGACAGTTGTTCGTATTATGCTTCCCTCCTATCTAACATATCGCACACCACAAGGCAGGCGCCTCGCTGGGCCCTACCTGTGCTTCCGGCCTCAGCGGCATGGGTCCTCCTCCTACTAGATAGTTCGCGAAGACAGGGCAGTGATCCTTGTCATGGCCCTCTCCCTTACACTTAATGCACCATACTTCTTCACGTACTTCCAGTCGCGCGGTCCTTTCTTGCTTCAGACTCTTCATTTCCAAACATAGGTTCTGCAACTGTGCGTGAATCTATTGGACCCCCAACCCTGGATCCTGTATCGGGGTCTCATGCAGCCTCATTGCCATCTCCAATGCCTCAGCGTGCATGGTCAACTTCTGTTGTGTCAGTGTCGTTCTCAAGTGAGGTGCTAATGATGCTATGAACCAAGCCTAGTGCTGCGCATCAGTCAACGTCATATTTTTTTCGCGGATCATGCGTTTCAACCTCTGATCCAAGTCCCAGGGGGTCTCGCCCGGGAGCATCACGCTTTCCTTCAATCCGATGATCGACTGTGTTTCTGACTTCGGTCTACTAAACTCCCTGTTTAGCGCGGTCTGCACTTCCGCTATACCTGCATTTGAGTGATCATTAGAATATTTGATATACTATGTCAGCGCGCGGTCCTGCAGCGCACTCACCAAAGTCGCCTTCTTGATGTTATCGTCTGTTAATCCATGCACTTCCCATACTGCACGTAACACAAACCAAAACTGATCTGGGTCTTCATTTCCTACGCCCTTGAATATCAGCAACTTAACTGTGTTCGCCATACTAAACGGTGACGGTCGCGGAGGTGGGTTTGGTGGAGATATCGGTGAGAATGGTGAGGTGGGTGGCGGTGTGGGCGGCTATGGCAATCGCGGGATCCCTTCTCTGATTGGCCTTACCGCGCTCCTCGGTGAAACTGTCGTGAGTTCCTTCGCGCTTTCCTTTTGCAGTGAAATCAAAAGACTATCCTTTATTTCTTTGTTTCTATATGGTCTTCCACTTCGTAGTCCCCAACATCAATTTACTCACATAACTCGTTTCTCACACAACAACATTTTAATCCAAGTATTCAAAGATCTAATATACTTACCTCGCGGGCCCTTCAGAAACTGTCGCTATGCTTCACTGTAACTGACAGTCGTATCTACTGTTAGTTCAGTGATGAATCCACCGATGACCCAATCCAGCCAATGATCTACAGCCCACGCGATCTTATCTTCCAAGGCTTCTAGTCTGCGCACTAACTCTGGCGTCCACACTATTGGTTTATCCAATCTGCGCCTTCCTTGGCTGTCTGCCAACTTCACGATCCACTCATACAGCTCGACTAGGAATGATGCAAAGAAAATTTCGTGCCCCTCTAAATACAGGGACCGATCCAACCATTGTTCCCTGGATATTCGCCGATTTCTGTTCTCCTGTGTCACGAACCCATGGATCCTGTTAATTAACCAGTCTTCAATTTCTTTCTTCGTAGGGTTCCAATGCTCCGACATCAGACATCCCTTAGGCATATCCCGATCCCGGCAACATAACCATTTGTTGGCTTGATGGGGCCTGACCCAGATTTTTTCGTGAATTAGCCAAACAAATCCCAAAACTACCGGCCCTTTTGGCAACAGTCCGCGGAGTGCGAACTGAGGTCTCACCCGAGGTAGTATGGGAGGGTGCTGGAACCAGGTTTCCACACCCTTGGGATGTCTTGATGTGTCTTGGAAGGTCGAGATCCGAACCTGCACACTTTACTGCTTTCGCGCAGCTGTTTACCTTATTGCAAGGCTTAATTGCTCAGCCCGAATGTTCCTTACCTTTTACTATGATTATTATTAGTATATACCTTGAATTAATTTAAGTAGGCCTAGTATCCTTTCATTCACTTAATCAACATAAATAGATATGCACGCAATCATACACTGTAAACAGATGCATAAACAGAAATACAGAAACAGATACGTGATGTTCCAAAACCAACTTATCTTTATTAATGCTTTCTCTTCAGTTACAATCCAACTCCTACCCTGCGCACACAGCTACAGGGGTCCGCGCACATAGCTACGGACTCTACCAGGCCTCCGCGCACACAGCTGCGGAACCCCTACCTACTCTACTACCTCAGACACAGACTTGCAAACTCTCTCTCGCTCAATCACTCATCAAGACTCTTCTTGACTTCCTCAAACTCTTAGAGCTTTGCTCTATTTATACATTCCCATGGTCTGCGGACCATGGGCAGGCCAGCACACTTTTATATTTCATTACATTATTCGAGGGTGGACAACCCTTTGAATTGACTCTTTACAATTCATGCTCCGAGCAATTCGCGAAGCCTTTACAACACAATTACCCCAAAATTGCAGGCTTTAAGCCCCAAAACCGTTGCGCAGGGGATCCGCTGCCCAACAACAGTTTACTTCAGTTCAGAGCAACAATCAAAAGGTATGGTTGATTGAGTTTTGTCTTGTGATTGGGTCATAGTTGTGACTAGTTTTGGATCGATTTGTTTAACAACCTGTGGATGCCATTTGGAGGACTTGTTGTGGAGGTCAAAAGTCCATCCTAAGAGAAGAACTTGTAGTAGAGGATTAGAAGCCATTGATCTGGTGGAGGGCAGTGTGTTGGCTACCCAAAGTAGCCCTAGACAAGCTATCTTGAAGTGACGAAGAGAGTTGAAAGTTGGGTGAATTTTGAGCCTAATGAGCAGCACTTGGATGTACGAAAGTGAATGTTAGATTGGAAGTTTGGAGCTCAGGTACTGGCCAGCCTAGAAGAGCAGATTGGATCAGCCCATGTACATGCAGCAGAAGTGACTTGCGGCAGTGTTAGGTGGTAGCCCTCCTGAAGTCTCGATGTGTTTTCCTTTGAAGGACTAAGGGGCAGCTAGTGAGCAGTATGGGGAGCGAAGGACCGACAGGACAAGATACAACTTAGAATTTGCAGCGAATTTTGTCATTATATCGTGTATACCATAGACTATTGTATTATTCAAATTTGGTTTAATATAACAAAGATTGGGTGTTACATTATTGTACAATATTTGTTAAAAATTCTGTATACTTGTGCATATGTGATTTACTGCTTTATATTTTGCGTTGTGCAAAGTAGTTCTTGTTGAGATTCTTGGTTTGGTAGCGCCAGAGAATATAAGATTCTAACCTAGACCTAAGATCGTGGAAATTCAACACTACCTTTTTATAGTAGCACAAAATCTTAGAACTCATGGAAAAATTCAGCTTTGCAACATTCATGCTGAATCTGGAATGTGAGGACCTAATCTTTCAGGTGTTCTGGAACTTTTACACCAACATTACATCAACTCATCAAGATTTTGTCAAAACAAGCAAGCAAAAAATTATGTCCTTGTTTTTAGAAGGAGATGTCGACATCTGCAAGATGCTAAGAATACAAAATGTTGACCATTTGGAGAAAGGAACTAATTGTATCACCAACCACCTATGATCTAGTCAAGAAGTTGGTCATGCAAAACGTAAACGTGCTTAGAAGGGTGTTGATTAAGAAGGAGCTTTAAAGGATTAATGGAGGAAGCAAGAACAAAGGTAGTAAAACTTGCAACAAGAATGAACTAAGGAGAGGACTATGCTTTATCTTCAAGGGGCATTGGGCACTTGACCATTCATATCCAGGTGATAGGAAGGAGGAAACAAGGACATAACAAGACGAGATTGCTTCAGATAATGGGGATTAATCTATAGTTGGGTTCATCAGTTTTCAAGAGAGCACCCATGAAGAATCTGAGTAGTCAAGTACAAATGGTGAACAACAACACAATGTTTTTCAGAGAGACTTGCAGGACAAGCCAATGATAATTAGTCAGCTTGACAAAGTACATGGGGAAAGGAAGGAGTTAATTACTCTTGACGATGTGGTATACTCTTGTACAATTGAGTCCATAGATATCTAGGAGGACATCCATAAAGAGTATGGGAAATCAGGTGTAGATAATAGTCCACCAGTACATCCATGTTTGAAAACCACAGAAGGTGGACAACAGATTGTCCCCACATGTGGAGAAGGCCAAGAAGGAGACATTCAAGGAGAATCAAGTGAGGAGCCAATAGTAATAAATCAACATGATATGCATGATCATGAGGGGAAGCATGACAAATACAATATGCAAGATGAGTCATTTCTGGAGAGTTAGTCAAAGGTTCAAGCTGGAGCTATGATAGTTGAGCATCCGATGCAAAAAGATACAGAGGCATTCAGCAGGGCACTAGAATTTCCAGTAGAGGACTTTCGAGAAAAGATCATGCATGTCAAGACACATCTTATGATGTTGAGGTAGAGAGTCTGGACAATCTGATACATTGTATTACAGGAGAATAGGAAATTGAGGAGCTCATGGGGTTAAGTTATGAATCAATGACCAAGTTGTCTAGTGTTGAGGAACAACTCAAGTCCCTCACAAGGCAGCAAGAGAAGTATAGTTGAGAGTTCCAGAGCATCCCTCTACAGGAGTACATAGATAAGGCTTGCAGCACTACCAACCCGCCTTTATACATTGGGGAGAGCAAGGTAGAGTTCTCCAAATGGATCATGTTGGGTGACCGAGTGGATCAGCATGAGTTGAGCATCAGGCAACATCAGCATAGTATACTTACTCCATGTTTAGGCATTCCTACATTAGATCCTTCACACAAGATGAATTGGCAAGAGGTTATGAGTTGGAACTCTATCATTGGGATGATTCCTAGGAGGATAACCTTAGAAAAAGACATATTGCATCTTGGGCCCTTAGGCACATGCAATGATGGAGGGTTGAGATGGTATCATAACCCACAGGGCCCAGGACATATGTGGCATTGGGATCCATGTGAATCTATTGAGGGCAGGATTGGCCAGAGGATTTTTTGGGATCCAAGTATCGAATAATCCATTGAGGATCATTTAGTGTGGAGGCATGGAATAACACATTGGTTTGTATGGGATCCAGGTATCAGTATACAAATTATTTTGTTATGGATAGAAGTAGATTGCTTGAGGGCAAGCAATATTTGAGCGGGAGGATTTGTAATATTCCCTTTTCTTGATGTGGTCAAAATGGATGGAATCTACCCATGGTATTTTTCCATGGGATCTGCCCATAGTATTTGCCTTCATTTTTCGAGGGAAAATAATAAAATAAGGTTTCTAGAGAGCCCCCAAGCCTATTTAAGGGGATAGGAGCTAGGCAATTGGATCATCTTGAGTTTATCTATCTTATTGTATTTTTATTGAGAACTTGGCGTGGCTAGTTCTAGTTTGACCACAGAGATGAAAACCCCATGGGTGTGATTTTTCTGGTGGATCCATCCAAGGTCCACGATTATGCTTCAATTTTTTTGTTTTCTCTTTTGACGAGAAACCATCAATGCCATTGCAGGGGCTCCGATATTATTGTCTAGGCATGTACTATTTTCTTTAGTTAATAATATAGTGCTTCAATTTTTTTGTTTTCTCTTTTGACGAGAAACCATCAATGCCATTGCAGGGCTCCGATATTATTGTCTAGGCATGTACTATTTTCTTTAGTTAATAATATAAATAAAAGCTACATTTCCAAATGTTATTGCGTTCAATGATTTAGTTGCAAACATTTATAATTAGAATACTAAAATGTGCTAGATCTATTAAATTTTTTAAGGTTTGAGATCTTACACATAATTACTTTATGTGAAAACAAAGCAAGTGGATTACTCTAAACTCCAAACAAATTAAAAATCCAACAAAATTAATTGAATATCCAATCATATTACTCCAATTATGATATTGGTGACTTTGATATATAAGTGTATTTTAAAAACAACCTCTTAAACCTTTGTAACCAGTCAGAGTTTCCGTTCAACGACGTTACGCCAACCCTGATAGAAACAACTTAAATAAATAGTGTGGTTGTCGACAGGTGAGGCTAATAACCGTCTTTCATAATGACGACACAAGATCTTCCAAACGATAGTTCAATGAACACTCAGTCAGTGACTCTGCCAATGAATGTTGCACACGACTCTCTTAACGATCAAATCCGATGGGATGTATCTCAACCCAATTAAACGATGGTTCAATGACTGCAACAACTCTTACATGGAATACACAACAACACCCATCAACGCACCCTCTTTAACAACTCAGATTTGAATTTGGTATGTCGGATCTCTACTCACTATCTCAGATACCAACTTAAATAAATATCTAGAATAGAGATATGATAACGCAAACACAAGATTTTATTAAAGCAGACCAACGCAAAATTTATGACAGGTTCTTCTTATAAAGGATAATAACTTCTACTTAAATATAATTGATTCATCTACTTAACTGCAATTGACTCATACTGAAAATGATGACTTCTACAAAATCTAGAACAATGATGACTAGAGTTCTACATGATCTGAAACATTCAACAGGTGCTTGAGCTAGCCGGGAATGCAACACAGGATACCAAGAAAAACATGACTGTACCTCAACACATCCAGCTAGTTGTTAGAAATGATGAGGAGTTCAACAAATTATTAGGTTTTGTGACACTTAACAACGATGGTTAGTGTCCCATCTGGTTGGGAAAGAAATCAAAGGACCGAGAGACAACTAATTTTACCTCAAAATATAAATACATGTAAGATTGTCCCCTCTTCCTCCTATTTGTATTAGAGGTGCCAACAATTCGCACATAGTGCAAATATAAGCGCTCAGAAATGATTTTATTAGATGTGTCAACAATTTGCACGTAGAGCAGATATAAACACCCAAAAATTATTTGAAGCGAGTACTCAACAAGAGATATCATAATATTTGCGACCAGTTAGAAGAAGATTCGTCATATTTGGGTACGCGTATTCAATCACTAAAAGAATAGACAACGACATCAAGTAGAAGAGAAGGCCACCACCAATAGGTGCAAGAGCTAGAGTTTGTGGAGAGAAATTCCAGAAGAGAAATTAGCTCTGTGCTGAGGAATTTTGCTGAGAAAAAAAATATGTGGTGAAGCAAAGAATAGGAAAGGATCCAGGCAATAGTTTAGGTTGATGAAAAATAGCAAGAGAGAGACAAAATAGTAAACATCATATCATGGAGTTAGCATCATTGTTACATGACGTTGGTGATCATAAGTATGCCAACGATGAATCTGAGTGTAAGGTTGTTGAGTGGTTTCTAGAGACCCATGGAGTGGAGTATGTGAAGAGGACACCAGAATCCACGCTTTGGAGGCCATGAAACAATGGTGACCATTTTAATCGAAACAGATATGACAACGATTGAGGACAAGGATATGGAAGGGGACGTGGCAATGGAGGATGTATAAATGATGCTAGTGATGAAACTGAGAGGCCTTGGAGGTAGTATGAACATTGGAGTTGTATTGGACAAGGCTATGAGATCAATAGAAAAGGGGTTGGTCAAGGAAATTGGCACACTCCCATAGATCACACGGACGAACCTGAAGAGCTAAGTCGTGCACGGGAAGAAAATATTGCAACTCTTGAGGAACAAGAATAACTAAAACCTAGTGACAAGTCCAAATAAGAAGTCCCTGCACTAGAGTCTAAAGAGACAAAAAACCAGGGAGAAGACAGATAAGGATAACAAGGACGCAAATGAATAGCATAGAAGTGGCAAGTATAAATTGCAATTAAAAGCGAAGTCAAGGTATGAGCGAAGTCAAGGTATGGATCATGCAAAGCTATAGCAAGAGAGAGAGGTGGTATGGACAAGAGAAAAAACAAAGATGGAGTCAGTGGTGTTGATGTTTAGTGAGGACCTTCTGTGTGATATGTGAACACCCTAAGGGTTTTGGTCCAAGTTATGAAATCTTGTCATTGGTAGGTATATTTCTCCAGGAGGTTGTGAGACCTGATGTTTAGGCATACATGTTGCATAGGAATATGCATTGTTGTAAGGCATTAAATCTTTGATCAGACATAAATGCATTGTAGTGGCACATGGAGTCATCAAGTTGTGGAATGGACCACTTTGAGAGGTACCATGATGGCAGATGTATTGGTGTACTAGTATCCGAGCTTGAGGGGAGAATGTTAAATATCATGTGAGATGGTTAATGAATGATTGGGGTGAGATGATTAATGAATGATTGAGGTGATTCGGTTAATGAATGATTGAGACCAGGTTAATCTCCCCGAGTCAAGTTTAGGGGGAGATTGTTAGAATGGCTCATGTAAACTTGACACAATCAAGTTACCAGTGGTTTTTGGGCTTCAGGGATATGACAACCAATGGTTTGGCCCATGGTATTAATCCCCAATGTAACCTATTTAGAATTCAAAAAGTCAATGCTAATTTGTCCTAGTGGCCATTGGGAACACAATAATGCTTAAACACCACCACTTATATCACTCTTTCCTAATCCTAACAATTAGCATACTTGTTTATTTCTTTATTGAATAAATTACAAAACTGCCCCAACGAAACACAAAATTTACAACACATAATACTACTAGGAAAAAGAAATTATAAACTTACTAGGGAATTTTTTAACAAACTTCATCCACCATTAGGGAATTATAATGGCTCTAATTTGGCCATTAATATTTAATTCACCTATATTCAATTTATACCCCTCATCAAAATACTTTCTACTTCTCTATTAAGTTTCATAGGACACAAAAATATGCTTTGGATGGAATATCTTCCACAATTTGCCTCATTCTTTTCAAAATGTTTTCCATAGATTTCTCCTTTGAGAGGGAGCTTTTGACTACATGGTGTAGGATTATGAGATAACCTCCCATAACAATAAGTGTGTCCACCTAATTTTATTTTTTCTTTGGTTAACAAAAGCCCGTGGTAAAGACCATATATCTATGTTTGATTATTTGTCATATCACTATTAAAAATATCAATAATTAAAACATTGTTACAGATGTAATTACCTCAGTAAATTTGGCTTTATCGTTCAAATAATTGTGTAACAATAGGAAGTTATGTAATGATGTTTTCTTATTTTAATGATGTTTCCCGAGAGGCTTGATTTATTGTTGGATAGTCATTTTTTACCTTGAATAATAAGAATTTCAATCCCTTGCGCTGTGGAGGTTTCCTTGACACATTGTGAGGGTTTTACCACATAAAATTACTTGACACATTGTGTGAATTTATTTTATGTTTCTTATGTTCATTTTATTTCTTGTTTATGATAGTTATGGGCTCAAATACCAACAAGTGGTATCAAAGCTTAGTTGATTGTGAGGGTCGTGATATGCATTCACTGATATGCGGTTGAACGAAGTTGGAATAATGGAAAGAGAATTCTTGGTGTGACCAAAAACAAAAATATTTGTTTAGGCCATGGTGAACAACGCATCCAGTGTTGTGGTGTGAGTTACGTCCACTAGAACGTTGTTGAAGGAAAGGACAGTTTGTGTGATGACAAGATAAGGCTAGCCATTTTCAAATCATGCAAAAGAAAGGCCACCACTAGTTTTTTGTTTAGCCACCAAGGGTATCGGCCGCATGTTTGTTGACCCAGTGAAGGAATTTTCAGTCAGTGAAAAGTCTGGTAGCAGCGGTAAATTGAGGTAAGTACGTAGTGCGTTGATCTGGTGGGAGGAAAGCCACAATTTTATTTTTTGGAATTTGCATGAAAGAAAAGCCACGCATAACTGAGCAATTTGGGAAGCTACACATAAAGAGAGTTGTCATAATAAACTTGTGGAAAATGCACAAAGCAGGAAGAGCCTCAGAAGAACTATCCAGTAGGGTCACAGAGGAGCCTTGGAGCTGGACGCAGCTCACTGTGAATGTCGGGTAATTTTTTCAAATAACCTTGTAGAGTTTTATTTCTAGAAATAATCATTGAAGAGTTGATTTTTCCTGTGAATGAGAAAATAAGTAGGGTTTCTGAAGATTGCTGAAGAATAAGTAGGGCTTCCGAAGATTGTTGAAGTTTTTTTGTGTAAACAAATTCGTTTTTTTTTTCTAGTTTCCATTCTGTCAAAAGGAAGTAGGGTTTTGTTTCCATTGTGGGGTAAATTAGAAACTTTGTACATGAATAAGTCTTTAACCAACAAAATTTATTTGAAGAGACAATTGTATAACCTCTGAATGAAGGAGAGCACTAAAATTGTAGAACACCTAAATGTATTTAACACACTTATTTGCTAATTGACTGATATGGAGGTCAAATTTGAAGAAGAAGATATAGCCATTAACTTTCTTATGCTCATTTCCTGAGTCTTGGGATCACTTTGTGACTTCTATCAATTTGAGCACAACCGAATCTCTAGAATTTGGTTCTGTTGTAGGAGCTCTGTTATCTGAAGAAGTACGGAGGAAGTCTAGCATTGAAACTTCCATGCCAGAAGCTATGGTAGCCAAAGGTTGGTCTAGGGAGAGAGGAGAAAAATCTAAAAAGTTCTTCCAGATCAAAGTCAAGAGGGGGATGAAATCATCATCTTTAATCCTATTGGTTCTTTTAAAGTTAATTTTGTTAGTACATTTTTTTTTTTTTGGGGGCCCATTTTTTTACCTTAAAGTTCCCCTAATGCGTGAGCCATCAAGCATTGAGAAGCAAAATGATGAGGCACAGTAGAGCCCTATCGAGGGTAGAATTTTTGAATGTGACCAACCCCATGGCATCTATGGAAAAAACAAGAGTTTCCAATAGTGCACCTTTTGCTAGGAAGACTCATCCTTTACAATGAACGACTTATCCACTAAACTACCCTTGAGGCATAAATCTACATGAATCTAGGTCATTTGCCAATCCTCCTCCTCTTTTCATCTATCCTTAACCCAAACAAATAATCCAAGATTATCCCCAATGGCTTTAAAGCACTCCATACTCCAATAGTGAAGAGACAATCAGGCAGAATGGCCCAAACCCTAAGAGTGTTGACAAGCTCCCTTATGGGGTCAAAATCTACAAACAAAAACTTTAATAGCAAATCGTCTTTATCCCAATTCCACCTCTGGTTCTTGATCCTCACGCATCTACCTTCCAACTTAAAAACAAATGGAATCCATCCTCACACCAGCGAATGAAAAGCCAAAGCATACCCTAAGATGGGTTGTAAGGATGATGTAACCCACATTCTCAACGAGGTTGAAGTGTAGGCTTTAACTCCAAATATTCCAACCAAGTGGGAGTTGAACATGTGCTACGCTAGGGTTTTGGATGACTGGTTCTAAAGTATATTTTGGTGTCATATCTAAAGACTTTTGGACGCTTCCTTCACATCCGCGGATTTTGACAGGCTGTATGAGCGCCCCTGTGGGGAGGGAAGAGATCCCCTCCTACCGAAGTGTTGTTGCGGGTGAATTGAGCAACAAAGGAGGAGACCCCTCAGTGAGTAATCATGGAGTTAGACCTAACGACGATCCAATCATGGGATCTTAGTGGCAAGCTCGACTTAGACGACAATGCCTGCCTAGAGCAAACAAAAAACCAAGATTTGTGATCCCATCCAATAAATTGGAGAACTACTACAAGTTTATGAAGGACCATGCCTTGATTTGTAAGTTCATTGGCATATGGCCTTCAGAAAGAGATCTGATCAAGTGGATCCAGTTAAAATGGCAACCGAAAGGCCATATAGACTTAAAATTGGGAGTCAAGGGTTTTTTCACAGTCATTTTCACCAGCTTAGAGGATAAGGAGAGATTTTTTAAAATGGTCCATATTTTTACTACAATGTTGGTCTCTTTATGCGTTTCTGGAAAGAATTTTATAACCCAGATCGGGAACAATTCATGGTAGCCCCGATCTGGGTTGAACTTTTTTCCCTAATAGTTGATTTTTGGGATCCAAAAATTTTAGAAGGGATAGGTAACTCTATTGGAAGAATTGTCAAAGTAGTTGATTCTAACTGTCGTGGGAGATACACTTATATGCTCGAATCTGTGTCTATATGAATATCACATAGCCTCCTCATGAATTTGTGGAGCTTGAATACCAGGATGAGGTTTGGCAGCAACCGTTGGACTATGAACATATTCCCTTCGATGTCGAAGATGTCATGAATATGGGCACTTGTGTGTCCTTGGAATCAAATGGATTTTGTGGAAACAAACTCCCCCGATGAATCACCTTAGCCGCAGGATGATAGTGAAGGTTTTCAAGAAGTCTCCCCACAAAAAGCGAAATCCAAAACCTCGCAAGGCAAACCCTCCTACCCCATCACAGAGAAATCGGGAGAATCATAATAGGTATGAGGTTTTGAAAGATCGGGGTGAAAGTTCAAAGGTGGTAGATCAACAAAAAGACACCGCGAATGGTAGGGTTCCGCCAAAGACTATTTCAAAGCCCAAGCGAAAATCTCAAGGAGAACCCTCAGACAAGTAAGATCATGAACCGCCCAAGCACCAAAATAATATGGAGATCGATGGATCAAAGGATGATTTGAGTACAAAGGAACAAGCGTCGAAGAGGCTTTTGAATGAATGGTTAGATGAGAGATTCATACCAGAAGATCAAAATAAGTTGTATCGAGACACATTTCAACAATACCAAGCCAAGCAAATCCAAATCCCTCCAGATCCTCCTAACCCACTTGGCTCTCAGCTGGGTAGTAGCACGGATCAAGGGGGACAAGGAAAAGGAGGTAAGAAACGGGGTCGCAAGAATTTACAAGAATCAATACAGATGGTTGGAGATCTGTTGGTCAACTCAGGAAGGGTGGTGCCTCTCTTGGCGGTCTTCCACCAAATCAATAAATCTTCCCAATGATTGTAATCTCCTGGAATGTAAGAGGCCTCAACAGTCGAGGCAAACAAAGATACTTGAAGGAACGCTTAAAACAGGAAAGGTTGAGTATTGTGATGCTCCAAGAAACTAAGGTGTCTGAAGAGAGACTAAAGGCAATTATAAGAAGTATGTGACCCTTGTATTAGGTGATGACCTTAGATGCAAGGGGAAGCTCGAGTGGGCTTTCCATTCTTTGGAATCCATTCAAGATCCTTTTTGAACACTGGGTCAGCATGCCTCGAATTATCTCGGGGAGATTCAGACACATCAAAACTTGACACTGGATCCTGTTATCCATTGTCTATGGTCCTCACATTCCAGGAGAGAAAGTTGCTTTCCTTCAGAATATAGGAAAGCTTAGAAATATTTGTCTGGATGAACTATGGATTATTGGCGGGGACTTCAACCTTATCTCATTGATTGAGGAGAAAAATGGAGGGATCACGAGACATGATCCGGAGATGGAGACATTTAGAGACTTGATTTCAAATCTGAAATTAGTAGACATACCTACCATTAATGGAGTGTACATATGGAATAATCGTCGGGGGGCGGTCTCACCAAGTTTCCTCATGCCTGGATAGATTTCTAGCGTCAGAAAATATTATAAGCAGAGATATTTTCTTTGAATCTTCTATTCTTCCATGCCTCGGGTCAGACCACTAGCCGATCTGGCTGGAGATGGATCTGAAATTGGCCCCCAGAAACAGGCCCTTTAGATTCGAGTCCTTCTGGCTTCGAGACCCCTCCCTTCTTGGTAAAATAGAGAGTTGGTGGAAATCTAGTTTGGTGCAAGGCATGAACTGCATGCATACCTTCCAACTTAGACTAAAGGATCTTAAGCAACAAATTAAACGGTGGAACCAAATGGAATTTGGCCATATCATGAAGGACCAACACCACCTCCAATAGTGAATGTAGAATATTCAACAACGGATGATCACTGAAGGACGCTCAGGGGCCATTGTAGTAGAGGAAGGACAAATCTTCACCTGGGTAGAAGAAAGGCAAAAGCAAGAAGAAATCCTTTGGAAACAAAAATATTGGATCTAATGGCTCAGAGAAGGGGAGCGGAACACTCGCTTCTTTCACAAAGTTATGATTCAACATCATCGACACAACATGATCTTTTCGCTAAAATACTCATCAGGAAATCGTCTAGTTTACCATGATGAGATGGAAAACCTTTTGGTGGACCATTTTCATACCCTCCTTTTAGAGCCGTGTCCAGATCGATCGGGAGTTATACAAAGAATAACCAAACACATCCCCCAACTGGTTAGTAGGGACCAGAACCTGGCTCTAATGAGGGCCATCACCCTGGAGGAAGTAGAGGAGGTTGTCAAAGGGATGGCTAAGAATAAAGCGCCAGGACCAGATGGTTTCATGGTGGAGTTCTTTCAGGCAACCTGGTCCTTTCTTGGGTAAGACATCCTAGATGTGGTGGAGGAATCTCACAAATCCCAAAAGGTACACCCTACTCTCAATTCTACTTTTATTGCATTAATTCCTAAATATGCTCATTTTGAGGATCCTTAAGGTTTCCGACCTATTGCCCTGTGCAATTTAATTTATAAAATTATATCCACCATCATGGTCAAGAGATTAAAGCCTCTTTTTCCTTCTTTAATTTCCCTTGAGCAAACCGGTTTTGTCCAAGGTCGTCAAATTTTAGATGGAATCATAACATCCCAGGAAGTTGTTCATTCTCTTAAGCATCTCAAAGCCAAGGGTATGTTGATCAAGCTAGACCTTTCTAAAGCTTATGATCGCCTTAGCTGACCCTATCTACTGAATATCCTAAAGGCCTTCGGTTTTGACCCTCGGTGGATCAATTGGGTTTCCTCTCATTTCCTCTCTGGTTTTCTCGATTTTAATCAATGGCTCCCCTTCGAGAACCTTCAATCCTTCAAGAGGAATTCGACAAGGTGATCCTCTCTCTCCCTTCCTCTTTATTTTGGTTGCGAAAGGCTTGGGTTGTTACATTAAATCAACAATTCAATCGGGTTGCATCAAAGGCATTCGCCTTTGGGGTGAGGACCTTCCACTTACTCATCAACAATTGGTGGATGAAATCATGCTCTTCTACCAAGTCTCCCTCCAGGAAATTAGAGAGATTAAAAATATTCTCCATGAATTTATGCAGACCTCTGGTACTCTGATCAATAATGAAAAATCTAACATTTTCTTCTTCAATACCCCGGTCCCTACCCAGTCCTTCTTGGCCCGTATTTTAGGTTTTAGCATTGGATCTTTTCCCTCCAAATATTTAGGCATTCCTCTGGTGCTTAAATCCTTAAGAACCGCTTGCTTGAAAGACCTTCTGGAAAATTCAATCCAGGCTCCATGGTTGGTCCTTTAGAACTCTTAATTTAGCGGGCCAGGTGGTTCTTCTGAAGGTTGTTCTCTAGTCCATGTAGTGGACAACATCATGCACTTCTCCCAAGTCTCCATCTGGGAAATCAGAGAGATTAAAAATATTCTCCATGACTTTATGCAGGCCTCTGGTACTCTGATCAATAATGAAAAATCTAACATTTTCTTCTTAAATACCCCAGTGCCTACCCAAACCTTCTTGGCCCGTATCTTGGGTTTTAGCATTGGCTATCTTCCCTCCAAATATTTAGGCATCCTCTGGTGCTTAACTCCTTAAGAACCACTTGCTGGAAAGACCTTCTAGAAAATTCAATCCAGGCTCCATGGCTGGTCCTTTAGAGCTCTTAATTTAGCGGGTCGAGTGGTTCTTTTGAAGGTTGTTCTCTAGTCCATGTCTATTTACCAGTTATCGGGTTTAGCTACTCCCAAATCTTCGTGCTCTGATATGGTTGAAATCTTCAAAAAGTTTAAGTGGAGGGGTGCTCAAGAGGCCAAGAAATGGGCCTTAGTCTCATGGACCCATATCACCAAGCACAAATTAGCAGGAGGCCTTGGTCTTTGGGATCCTTATACCTTCAATCAAGTTATGGGTGCGGAATTATGGTGGAGATGGATTCTGGGCGGATCAGATCTATGGAAGACTATATGGAACTAAAAATACCAAATGCCTGACTCTATTGAAGATAAATTAAGAATTCAGGAAACCCCTAAAGGCTCCTCAATCTGGAATTTAGCATCGAATAATAAAGATCTCGTTCGATCATACACTTTCTGGGAAATCCGAGATGTAATAAGAGCACTTTTCTAACAAGATTCATGGAAACAACGAGCTAAGTTCTTCAGTAGGCAGGATCTTGGGGAGATATTCCTCTTTACGAGCAGGCATCACTATACATATGTGGAGCACTTCTGGCATCCTTCTCAGGATCCCACACGAAGGCATTGAAAAGGGAAACAAGATTGGCCTAATCCCCCAAACTTTGACCACTGGGAGAACATGGAGAAGGAGCTTCAATCCAGAAAGATTGCAAAACTCGAAGGCCAAGACATCTTACGATGGGGTTATGCAACCAGAGGAATGTTTAATATCAAGGAAGCCTATAAACTTGCTACAGATGAGCTTCAAGACTACCTTAGAGGAAGATATCGACAAGACACCTTTGGTCGAAGGTGACATACTTCTTGTGGTTGTGCCGACTAAGAATTCTTACATGGGATCAACTCCAGAAAAGAGGTGTCCAAGGACCCTCCCTATGTAGCTTGTGTGAATCTCATAACGAAGATATGGAACATCTTTTGAACCTTTGTCCCTTCGCAGACCAATTATGGAGAAACATCGATCAACTTTTTGGTCACCTAGACCGTGATAATAATAGTATCAAATATTCCATTGACATGTGGAGGAATGGAATTTTCTCAAGCCCTATCTTGAATAGGCTTGGAGCATTGCTTTGGGTTTTCTCCTATGTGCAATTTGGAAAGAACGCAACAAAAGGATCTTCAAAGAGAAAAGACTCTCCCAGGCAGAGGTATGGACAAGGGTCATCCAAAATATCAGAGAAACTATCTTAGCTAAGAAGTGGCATCTAGATGATTAGCAGGTTGTCCCTCATGAAGCAAGGATCCTCAATATTTTGAATCTATCTCCACAAATCCTTGCCCCATCCTCCTGGAATATTTTGGTTTCCCCTAGATCCTCTCCTTTCAGCTTCTTAGCTCCTCCTGTTAATTTTCTTAAACTTAATTTTGATGGGGCCTCCAAGGTAACCCAAGAGATGTTGGGTAAAGAGGCTTATTCAAGGACTCCTAGTTCTAGGTAAATATTTTATGCAACCAACTACGACTTTACAAGCAACAACGAGGAAAAATTCACTATTGTAAAACATGGGCTCCTCATTGCTAGAAGAGAAGGTTACAAAAGGTTGGTGGTTGAAGGAAATTCTAATCTAGTCATTGAAATAGTTAAAAAATTGAATCATGGCACTCACTGGGAGAATCTTAGCAATAGTTGGAGGACAACCCGCTTGGTTCAAGATATAATCGAGTTCATTCCTTGCTTCGATTACATCATTCCCTCGCATGTTAAGCGAAAGCGAAGATATGGACCCTCTGAAGTAGATCTTGGTTTAGGATGCTTCCCCCAATCAGACCTCTGACAGGGCAATGAACCAAGATCCTTGATCAGGGTCCGACACAGCTAATGGCTCTTCTCAAGATCCACGTTATGAGTATGTCGATTGATGAAGGGGCACGAGGGAGGCTCTACCTATGCCCTCACATGCTTGGTTGTCAATGTTGGGTGGCAGCGCGCATGCTAATTCTTAATGGTGATGAGACAAGCAAGTGTGAACTTTCCCTCCAGGTGGTAAGGGCTCACAAATCTAAGTGTTTAACTATTTTGCGTCTGGTTTTGGTAATTTGTGGTGACTGAAGGCTCCTGGTAAGCATATTCTCGTCTAAAAGAAAGACTAGGCGAGTCAGTTTCTCGAACGCAGCTGGTTTCCTCAATTTAATGGCATCTTCTGTCGGGTATGTAATTTTCTTTATTCCTCCTCTCCAACTGTGGTCTGCAAATTACTCTATTGTCTCTCGAATCCTAAAAGACAAGTCCTGCAATATAATATTTGTAAGGGAAATGGAATCGATGTCTCGAAAATTGGAAAGTTTTCGCTGTCTTGTCCTATGTGTTGTCTGCGTTTTCTATGAATGTATCTATCCTCTTTCGCATTATTTTATCTCACATGGATTGTATTATATCTCTCTAGTTTGGAGTTATCTGGTTGGTGCATGTCTGTTCATCGGTGTTGGATATTTCATTGAATTGTTGATTCTAAGAATGGGAAGGAGTTTGAACCTCTTGCATTTGATTCATTGTGTCTCTCTTTTGGGTTTTGCTGAAATTGGGCTCGAGGAGCCGGTCTATGGAGCCTTTTTTCTTGGGCGACAGACCCACCTTGGCTTGCCTCTGTATATGGTTTCACTTGGGCTCAGGGAGCCAGAATTCGGTATCTTATGTCGAGGTTGGCAGTGCCATTCAACCCTCAGGATATTTGACAAGCTCGAGCCTAATGTAAGTTGCACCTTGCTTCTATGCTATGTTATTGTGTCAGGTCCTCACAACCACTGTAAGTACCTTGACTCCAAGAAGACATGTTGCCCAGGTTCGTGGTTCATTCTATGTGGCTTAAGGCTTTTGTTGTTTCTGTTGTTTGGTGGAAAACCCATATGGCTCGCCCAACCGCCAATGCCAGTTCTTCAGGTAGAGGTGGCCATGGTCAGGGAAGGAAAATGGGGAAGCGAGGAGGTAACAACCCATCCTCCACTCGTCAGACGTGAGGACGTGGCCATAAACCAATTTCTAAGATCATCTACGATGCAGTGCAAGCCTATCAAATAGGTACTCTAGCTCAAGTTCGACAATTAATTTCAAATTGGGAAGTTGAATTGAACCAGCGGCAAAAGCAAAAGTTCAGGTGGAAGAGTGACATGACTTAGTTACTGACCCAAGACATTCTAGAGGTTGCACCAAACAATACAAGAAAATTGTTCACCTCTACTAGTTGATTAAAAGCATGTGTTCAAGGCTCTGATGACCTCTCCAGATGGCTCTATCAAATCTGATCTAAGTTTTCAGGAAATTCAGAAAGAATTTCAACTCATACAGTTCCAAATTCAACAGCAAAATGTTTGTCTCAACCGCATTGAAAAACACATTTTGTGTCTTCCTCAATCTGAATTACTGAGTTCAAGTGCAAAGGACCCAGCTCCTGTGGAGTCCTCTGATGATTAGCAATTGGCTTGTTTATGGCTGCACTTTTTTTGTTTAATTTTTTATGATGTATATGTCGACTAGGTTTCTATGCTATAGATATTTAGGATGTAGATGGTTTCCAAAGATTCAGTCCTACAAGGCACTGTTAGACAAAGTTAAAATATTTTGTTTTTCGATGGCATATAATGTTGTTCGATGGCCAACAAACCTGGTTTCCCAATGGGTGGGTTGAGGACACTAAACATCTTAACTATGGTTGTAACCTGCTTTTGATGAAAATGAATGAATGAAAAAATTCCTACCAAGCTTACAAAAAAAAATATCCTTACCAATAGTTAAGCACACTGCCTCTTTTCACTTACACATGTATTGTCCCAATCGTCACAACATTGCAGAGCTAGCCAAGGTGGAGGGAGGCTCAAACTAACACAAGGGAACTGATACAATAGGAGGTGGAATAAATGATGGGGAAGGATGAAAGAGAAATGATGGGGGAATGGAAAAGAATGAGGGAGCATATATGAGAGTAGATAAACCAGGAGAAGGAGCATGTAAGGAAACACCTATCCCTTTCGAAAAAGATCTGGAAAAGTATGGAGACATAACCTCGACGGACACAGGCAAGAGGCCCAAGGGAAGTGAGAATTCATGCTAGACACCAAAAATAGGTCGAGGGGTGGATTGATTTTGAAATCCACCTGTTCCATCTCCCTAACCTCCATCTAGTGTAAGACAATAAAGGGTTATGTTTGATGGCAAGGTGGGTTAGGGGGCTAACAAGTGAGGTGGGAAGGAGAGGAGTAATAAAGTACACTGCAAATTGATAGGGAAACAAACTAGAGAGACACGAAACCTCAAATTTCCCCCCTATAATCATCGTTGATTAGATAACCAGAATGGAAAAAACAATGTTCCACAGAAACCAATTCACTTCATATCAAGTTATGAATGGAAGATATGTGTTTATGGGTAATAATGTATCTTGTCAAACTATTGGAGTGGGAAATGTCAAAATTAAAATGTATGATGGTACAATTAGAACATTGACTAATGTTAGACATGTACCTGAGTTGAAAAAGAACTTTATTTCTTTGGGAATATTGGACTCGGAAGGTTACAAGTTTACAGGTCAAGGTGGAGAGTTGAGAGTTTCAAAAGGTGCTCTAGTTGTTATGAAGGCGGAAAAGATTAGAAACCTTTACAGATTTAAAGGAAGTACTCAGGTCAATGAGAAAGCAATTGTATATGAGGAGGTAGGAGAAGACACTCGCCTATGGCATCACTAGTTGGGTCACATGAGCGAGAAAGGCCTTCAGGTACCGATGAATCACAAATTACTTCTTAATTTGAAATTGTTGAGTTTTGATTTTTGCAAACATTGTGTATATGGAAAAGAATATAGGCAAAAATGTAAAATTGGTAGTCATAATGGTAAAGGAATTTTGGATTATATTCATTCTAATCTTTGGGGACCATCTCCTACAATGTCTTATGGAGGTGCATCCTATTTTGTAACATTTATTAATGACTACTCTAGGAAAGTTTGGGTCTATATGTTAAAAATAAAGGTTGATGTATTTAATGTTTTTAAATAGTTTAAAGCTATGGTGGAAAACAAAACAAGTATACAATTAAATATTTAAGAACTGACAATGGTGGTGAATTTACTTCCTTAGAATTTGAACAATATTACAAGGATGAAGGGATTGTTAGACACAAAATTGTTGTTTATACTCCTCAGCAAAATGGCATTGCCAAACGTATGAACAAGATTCTTATGGAAAGAGACAAAAGTATAATCAACAATGCTAATCTATAGAAGGCGTTGTGGGCAGAAGCAGTATCCACTGCTCGTTATTTGGTAAATAGGTCACTTTCAGTTGTTATTAATTGTAAAATCCCTAAAGAAGTTTGGTCGGGTCAGTGTTGTGATTATTCATATTTAAGATTTTTTGGTTGTAATGCCTATGCTCTTGTTCCAAAGAATCAACGTTCTAAGTTAGAGTCAAAAGCAAAATGTTATGTCTTTGTTGGGTATGACGATGTTGTGAAATGAAACAAATTGTGGGATCCTTCTTCGCATAAGATAGTTATACGTAGAGACATAGCGTTTGATGAATCTTCAACCTAAAATCAAATGTTGGAAAAGTTGAACAGGAATGGGTATCACCGAATCAACAAATTTAGTTGGAGACTCAACCTTTTTCGGGAAGTTGGAAGGAAGAAGAAACTTCTAAAAAAAAAGGTGAAGAAGATGTAAAGGAAACTGTAAAAGTTCAACAACCAATCACTCTAAAGAGGTCTACAAGGGAAAGAAGAACACCCAAGAGGTATGAAGATTATGCTTCATTTGTATCTTTGATTACTGAGGATGGGGAACCTTCTCGTTATTAGGAAGCAGTGGATGATGCAAATAGTGAAAAATGGAGGAAGACTATGAATGAGGAAATGAATTCTTTAGCCATGAACAAAACTTGGGATCTTGTAGAACTTCCTAAAGAGAGAAGTGTTGTTGGATGCAAATGGGTCTTCAAATTGAAGAGAAATGTTGATGGAAGTATTGAAAGATATAAGGCGAGGCTAGTAGCAAAAGGGTACTCTCAAGTATAAGGTATTGACTTTCATGAGATTTTTTCACCAGTCGTAAAACTTGTTTCTATTTGTCAACGAGTGCTTAGCTCGAGTGGTAGGGATGGTGGTTTGCCATCCCATCCACTCGAGTTCAAGACCCCGAAGACATGGCCGGTCATAGTAACGTTGGAAGGATAGGCGTCCCGTTAGAGTCTGGGATCCCGACTCCAGTTTCAGTGGTCTCTAGACGTCTCAGTCCTAAGCTAAACTATGAGTTTTCGATATATGTGGCTTGTGGGTTTTTGCATATATCCATGGAGGTCTCTAGTTCCCTTGACTTACAAGAAAAAACAACAACAACAACAACTTGTTCTATTCATATTGTGTTAGCACTAATTGCATAACTTGACCTTGAGTTAGAACAGTTAGATGTTAAAACAATTTTTCTTCATGGAGATTTAGATGAGGAGATCTATGTGGAACAACAAAAAAGTTTTGTACAAGGTCGCAACAAGAGATTATTTTGCAAGCTCAGGAAATCATTGTATGGCTTGAGGCAGCATACCAGGCAATGATACAAGAAGTTTGACTCCTTCATGGTGAGCCAAAAATTCACTAGAAGTGAATATGACCATTGTGTGTATTTTAAATATTTCAATGGTATATTCATTATCTTAGTTTTGTATGTTGATGATATGCTTATTGCAAGAAAAAACATGGAAGAGATCAACAGGTTAAAGGCTCAACTTTCTAGGACGTTTGATATGAAGGATCTTGAAGTTGCAAAACAGATCTTAGGCATGAAGACACACAAAGACAAGAAAAATGGAAAGCTCTGGTTATCACAATGAAAGTGTGCAGAGAAAATATTTGCAAAGTTTGATATGAACAATGTGAAACCTGTTTATGTTCCTTTAGCTTCTCATTTTAAGCTTTCTTCAGGTTTGAATCCTAGAACTAATAAAGAAAAGAAGTATATGTCTCGTGTACCATATTCAAATGTAGTAGGAAACTCAATGTATGCAATGGTGTCTACAATACCTGACATTTCACATGCAGAGGGAGTTGCGAGTAGGTTCATGGAAAATCCAGGAGAAGAACATTTGCGAGCATTGAAATGGGTGCTTCATTATTTGAGAGGCACAAGTGACCATTGTATCATCTTTAATTATTGTGGGGATTCAGTGTGCGGATATGTTGATGTTGGTGACCTGGACAAGAGGAGATATAGTACAGGATGTGTTTACTCTTGCAGGTGGAGCGACTAGTTCGATGTCAAAGCTTCAAGAAACATGTGCATTGTCCACTACTGAAGCAAAGTATATAGTTGCTTCAGATGCCTGTAAAGAGGCAATCTGATTGAAAGGTCTACTTGATGAGCTTGGAAGGATGTAGGAAAAAGTGAATGCATTCTGTGACAGTCAGAGCGTTATTCATTTCACTGCTAATCCAGCTTATCACAGCAAGACTAAACATATTGATGTAAGACACGTAATTGATGGTGGCAAAGTACCTCTCAAGAAGGTCCACACAAGAGAATTGTGCAGACATGTTCACAAAACCAGTATTGGTAAAGAAGCTGCAGCGATGTTTGGCTTCTCTTGGCTTGCATAAAAGATGATGAACAAGCATGGGCAATGGATTAGGAAAATTGTTGTCAAAGTGAAGATTGTTAAGAATAACAACAATTAAAAGATTGTTATAAATGTAATTACCTCAGTGGATCTAGCTTTACACAATTGTGTAACTATAAGAAGCGAGAGGCTTGATGTATTGTTGGAGAATCATTTTTGACATTAAATAATAAGAATTCTAATCCCTTACCCGGTAGAGGTTCTCTTAATAAATTGTCAAGTTTTACCAAGTAAAATTCCATATCTACTTCTGTGAATTTAGTTTCTGTTTCTTATGTGCATTTCTTTCTTGTTTATAATATTAAATACCAACAATAACCAAGAACCCATGGCCTCGAGGCCATACAAATACCCCCTGCTGCCACCCCTTTCTCCTTGAAAAATAAACTTCATAAATTTTCCCACGTTAAATTATACATGCCATTTAATCGAAGTTAATTATGGTTTTTTCCAACTATGTGATCTACTCTTCTCATTTTGGTAAAACCGTTGTCTACAGGAGGGATCGAATGCGGAGAAAATAATTGAAGATGCTGTTTCGGAAGCCATCATAACGGAAGATGTGGATGGTACATCTGCAAGAACTGTATGTCGTCTTCGCATAAAAGGAATGACATGTAATTCTTGCTCTACCACTGTGAAATCTGCCTTGAAAAGGGTTCAAGGAGTGAATAAAGCTTCAGTCTCTCCCGCCACTGAAGAAGCAGAAATCAGATATGATCCTAACCAAATTAATTACAAGCAATTGATTAATGCAGTTGTTAACGCTGGTTACAAAGCTACGTTGATTAGTACCAGAGAAGATAAGAATAAGGTTCATCTCAAACTGGAGAGAATCCCTTCTGAGGGGGAAATTAGAGTGATTCGGAATTCACTCCAAGCATTGCCAGGAGTAGAAGATACAGAAGTAGATGCACAACTAGAGAAAATAACTGTGTCATTTAACCCAGATTTGACTGGACCCAGAACATTCATCGACGTGATTGAGGGCACATGTCCTGGAAGCTGCAAGGCAACTTTATATCAGCCTGGAGGACTAGCAGGAGCTGAGAGAAGTAGAGAGATTAAGCAGTACTATATGTCTTTTCTATGGAGTTTGGTTTTCTCTGTACCAGTATTTTTCCTGAACATGATTTTTATCTTTACTCCAGCAGCCAGGGAATTCAAGTTGGTGAATATGCTAACAGTAGGAGAACTTCTAAGGTTCATCTTATCAACTCCTGTGCAATTTATCATTGCACGGCGCTTTTATACCGATGCATATAATTCTTTACGCCATGGCTCAGTCAACACGGATGTTTTAATTGCCTTGGGAACAAATGTAGCTTATTTCTATTCAGTCTACACAATCCTCAGGGCTGCAACTGATAACACCTTCAAGGGTACTGATTATTTTGGGACTAGTGCCATGCGTATCTCTTTTATTCTTCTGGGAAAATATTTGGAAATTCTGGCCAAAGCAAAAACCTCTGAAGCTATTGCCAAGTTGATGAATTTGTCACCAGCTATGGTTACTTTATTGACTCTTGACAGCCATGGGAATGTTTTATCTGAACGAACAATTAGCAGTCTGCTTATCCAACGCAATGATATTATTAAGATTTTACCAGGTGAGAAAGTCCCTGTAGATGGTTTGGTTGTTTGGGGACGAAGTCATGTCAATGAAAGTATGATAAGAGGTGAAGCCAGGCCTGTTACTAAGCGAATAGGTGATGAAGTCATTGGTGGAACAGTAAATGAAAATGGAGTACTTCATATAAGAGTTACACAAGTTCGGCCTGTTGAAACAATCCAAATGGTTAACCCACCGGTGCAGAAGTTTGCAGACAAAATTGCAAATTTCTTAGTCCCAATGGTATTGAGCAAAATGCTCTAGTAGTTTCCTGCTTGGCTAGATTTAGCAAAATTACAACAACCATATTATTGAATGCGGTTTGGTTGAGATAATTGGATGTCTTCATGGTTCCAACACAACTATTCTTTTTATTCTCATGATGTTATTTGTTAATACAGGGTAATTTTATAATTGTATAATTAGTTAGATAAACATCTTTCACTCATAATATTTTTCACTGATAACCAAGAAATAAAATTTGTCATTTATAATCATAATATAGAAATTCAAATTAAAAAATTATTTTACAAACAATCAATATAAAATTTCGGTAGTTTTATGATTCCACCAAAAGTGAAAAAGTATTGGTAGGTTGAACACAGCTCATATAGAAATATGTTTCTGAAATCAATTACCTTTGTTCCCTGTTTTGTAGGTTATTGTTCTCTCCTTTTCTACCTGGCTAGAATGGTTTGTAGCAGGCATGATTGGCTTATACCCCAAATCTTGGATCCCTTCTTCCATGGATGAGTTTGAGCTTGCTCTTCAGTTTGGGATATCTGTCTTAGTTATTGCTTGTCCCTGTGCTGTGAGCCTTGCAACACCCATTGCAGTCATGGTGGCTACTGAAGTAGGTGCCATGCAAGGTGTTCTAATGAAAGGGGGAGAGGTGCTGGAGAGAGCACATAAAGTAAGTGACATATTAGCTGCTGGGTGGTTTTTCCTGTTATGTTCTGTTGTGTGAACTTGAAAGGTGCGAGTGAAGTACTTTTTTCCTGTCCTGTTATGTTTGGCCCTTCTAAAGAAAAAGTTCATTCATGAATGGAGTTTTTGTTATCCACAGGTGAACTGCATTATATTTGATAAGACGGGGACACTCACGGTTGGAAAACCTATTGTTGTTGATACTAAATTTCTACAGAACAAGGTCCCTCGTGACTTCTACAAAATTGTTGCTGCCGCAGAGGTGAGTCCTGCATTTTACTATTTGATTATCTTATTTATATCGGAATTGGTTGATTTCTGAGTGATTTATGTGATTAAAGTTATTGCTTCGATGATTGATTTGTGTGAGATTTAGTCTGTGCCAAACTTTTGATTCAAATTTGATTTGTGTGAGATTTAATCCGTGCCAACTTTTGATTCAAATTTTATAGAAAAGTTTGAGAATAAGAACCAATTGTACCAGATAAAAATTGTTTTGAAGGGAAGCCAAATTTGACCTACGATGCAGATCATAAAAATATAAAAAGAATGATAATAAAGTTAAAGTACACATTAATACAACCCTATGTAACCATCTACAAGTGGAATTTGACAATACTTCAAATACTGTTAAAACTTCTTCCAAACCTACCTTCCTGGTTAGAACTATCAAAATTAACAATAAAGTTGTCCAAAAGGTTTCATTTTGAAGTTGCAACCCTGTAACCGTCCATTGCTTGATACTTACCATTATCTATTGCAAACACATTATTGTTTGATATTTACCATTGAGTTGCATCCGTCTTTTTTCTTTTTTAAGTTGAGGGCCAAGGGATTTATTTTTCATTAGCGATATTTAACATTGGGTTGTGCTTCAGGCAAAGAGTGAGCATCCTGTGGCCCAGGCTTTGGTTGAGTATGCCAAAACACTTGGTGAAGGAAATTCAGAAACAAGAAGGCTGCCTGAAGTGCAGGATTTTGTGTGGGTAACTGGCCATGGTGTTAGGGCTAGAGTTCACAACAAGAATATTCTTGTGGGCAACATTAAGCTGATGTTAGATTCCGGAATATCTGTTTCTGAAGATGCCTATGACATTTTGAATGAGGCTGAAGGGATGGCTCGAACGGCGGTTTTGGTGTCTATTGACAGAGAGTTGGTTGCAATTATCACAATATCAGATTCAGTTAGGCCAGAGGCAAAGGAGGTGGTGTCCATTTTGAAATTGATGAAAATTAAAAGCATTATGGTCACAGGAGACAACTGGAGTACTGCAAAAGCCATTGCCAAGGAGGTTGGAATTGAGACTGTCAATGCTGAAATGTTGCCCAAAGTAAAAGCAGAAAAAGTGAAAGAACTACAGGTATTTTATATCCCCGCTAGCACCATTTCAGTTTCCCTTTTGATGACCACCCAAGTCATTTGCTCCTCCCTAAATTATTTTTTACTCTGAATGGGTCCATTTTATTTACTCTGATTGGGTACATTTTTCTGTATACTGTATTATTACAAGAGGTTGGAAACTTTTTTCATCTCTCAACCCATCAAGTGTAGGTGAAGTGCTCTCTTTGGGGTTTAGTTTCCACTGGGTTATTGGTTCAAATCTCATGGGAGGGGTTAGGTTGGGCAGTCATTTTGGGGAATTAAACTATCCAAAGGGCATCCAAACTCAACTGAGTTTCGCACAATCCCGATAATAGCATCCCACTGGTTTTCCAGATCATTCTTCCATCCAACATTGAGGCTAGCCCTAACCTAATTTAAAAAAAAAACAAAAACAACTTTTTTCATCTCAATATTTTAACTTTTTACTGTAGAAAGGTGTTCAATTTCTTACTAAGAGAAGTTGTTTCCCTGTGCTTCTGGTTCTGCAGATGTCTGGGATGACGGTGGCAATGGTAGGTGACGGTAACAATGACTCCCCAGCTCTTGCGGCCGCCGATGTGGCCATGGCACTTGGGGCCGGTACAGACATAGCAATTGAAGCTGCTGACATAGTACTGATGAGAAGCAATTTAGAAGATGTCATTACAGCCATTGACCTTTCAAAGAGCACATTCAACCGAATCAGACTGAACTACTTGTGGGCATTAGGTTATAATGTAATGGCTATCCCCCTAGCAGGTGGATTATTGTTTCCATTTACTAGATTCCCTCTTCCTCCATGGATCTCTGGGGCTGCCATGGGAGCTTCTTCTTTGAGTGTTGTATGCTGCTCACTGTTATTAAGATATTACAAGAGGCCGAGGAAGCTGGACTTGTTTCCAATGCAAGCAGTCAAAATTTAATAAAATTGAAAGTGAATTCGCTTTACAAGCTTAAGATCAAGCAAAATAATTTACTGATCTACTTTTGGGCGATGCTACGTTAGTCAGAAATGCAGATTACCAGATGATGTTTGCACGGTTGCATAAGCCGGGATTTCTTGAATAATTAATAAATGCATTAGTCATTTAGCATTCAATGAGAAATTCTGCTTGGGTAGCCTTAAATCTTACATCCAAAAAAATTCTGCTCAGGGGTTGCATAAGTTTGAAAAACACGGCGTTTAATGTCAACTCTGAGGTACAGATTATGTGCATATGATGTGGTATGACGGTTCTTTCTTCATGGTAGATCTATGGACTCAGTAGATGAGGTTTCTTCGATACAGAAATGATAATAAGCGAATTTACAGGGTTTATGTTATGTTTCCTTTAATAAGTAAATATAAAATATAAATGGAATGAATTTTAGGTATTTTATGCAAATTATTAGTATGGGGAAGATTTAACCAATATACCGTGTAAATAGTTCAATTTCATACATTGTGAGAGTAATGTAGATAGTCTAGCTGTAATGTTTAGTAAAAGTCATAGCTATCAAAGGTGTTTTAATAAAAGTGTTAACCTCAGCCCCTCATCGTCTGTCCACATTAAATTAAGCGAGGACACAGAGAAATTTTGTATTATTGATTTTAGTTCTCTTATCCTACTCTGCCACGTCTTACTATTTTTTAGTGAGACAGAGCAGTTTAATGAGGACACAATTTTGTCAGGAAAATAATAGAAATTCCAGTCAGAATCTGGTTGAAATTTTTAGAAATCTAAGATATAGTTATTAAGTTTCATGAGGGGTCCTGGATTTTTTATTTTTTTCATATTGCTAATCAGTTTTTATTATAAAAAAAATCAAACACTTCAAAAACATAGTTTTGATTCAACCAAAAAATTATAACCTGGATAGACAACGCGTTTGTTAACTTATATTTTCCCTAAGCTGTACATGGATGGAGTGAAGTTTGAGTAATAAGTACTCATTTATGGAAATCAGTCCTTTTCCGCTCTATCATTCATTCAAGCATCGATCAGAGAATAATCGAACCCTCATTCCAAAGGTAAGGAGCTTAACAGAAATGAATGAGATTACTGAAATAAAGGTAAGGAGATTAACAGAAATGAATGAGATTACTGAAATAATAGGAATACGGCTACTCAGGCTCCTGAGAGCGCTCAGAGAAGTGGTCTCATAGGAAATAATAGCAATCCACAACCGAGTTCAAAACGGAACCCAACTCTCATTTCAAAGCCGATGAAAGGATTAGGGCTTTCGAGAGGAAAAACGTAGGGCTTTTGATAGAGAAATTAACAACGACAATTCAGTTTGGTAATGCAAGAAGCCTAGCTCAACCAAGTTGTCTAGCAAAGGAGTAAATTGGTTTGCAAATTAGAATTTGGCTTTGAATCTTATTCAACACAATTAAAACTCTAAAAACCCTTAAAATCTTGAAACTTATAACTAAGAATTCCCAAAAAAAATATTGGATTTCACCAAAATCTCACTAGAAAATCCAATATTTTCAGGGACAATTTACGCAGCTCACAACCGAACCCAACCGTCATTACTGCGCTCAACAAATTAACGAATATGAATGAGATAGCAGAAATGAGAGATATAGGGAGTATAGGGCTTCTGAGAGCGGGGCTAGGATGTACCTGGAATTGAAGGCCCGAAATGATTGAGAGAGCATTAATCTCTGCTATGTTGTCCATTGTCTTGAAATTTAAGTTTTCGCCTATCGTTTTTTACAAATTCTCTTCAGTGAATTAAGGGACATTTTCAAAAGATAATGCCAGAAACCAAAACGAGCAGAGCGTTAACGGAAGGAGGCTAGCATATGAGTCAGCGTGTAAATTTAAAAGGCGCCTATAATGCTTTCCTTCAAAATTTATTCAGGTTCTGATTCATGCCTTTTGCCAACGCTCCTCACCTAATTTGTGCAGAAACTAGAAACTAGTTGCTCCTAATATGAACGACCAGAAAACGTTGGAAATGCCGCGGAAACTATATGATCCACTTAACAATAAGTGGAAAATGTCTCAAAGTCAGTAAGTTAACAATTCAACCTTGTTGCGGACCTAAACGTAAATAGTTAAGCTCCTCGTAGCTTTTTGTGAGATGTGAAAAAATATGATGTTACCCGCAGAGTGTCATTCGTCGATAAAGAAAAGGAGGCCTTCCACGTTTTCGCTGATTCAAATTTTTATGTGTATTAAAATTTAGCGTATTTTAAAAAGTATATATATTTTTAAAATATATTATAATTAGGTTGATAGGGTGTTTTTAATTTAATTAATAATTATTATTAAATAGATAATAAAGATTTAATTTTTATACCATATTTTACCATATTTATAGTAATATCCATTTTGATATTTATCTTCAAAATAATTATGTTATTTTTATCTTTTTTAATTTAATTGATTAACTAAAAAAATACTATATGAACAAGTCACATATGAAGTGAGTTATGGTTTTTTCGGCATTTGGATTTGATAAGTCACGGTATTGTAATATAACTTATTTAGATATTATAAATTTTCATGATGAAGTGGAGATAATTCTCCATGATTAAAAATTGTGTTTCATGTTTTTTTAAATGTGCATATGTTTAACTTATATATTAATTATTTTAATAATAATAATAAAGTTATAATATACTTAGATTTTACCTTTTTTTTTTAATCAAGATGAGATGTATCATGAAGTAAAGGTTTTGATGTTTATTATAAACTGATGTGTATCCACATTTAACCCAAAAAAAAAACCTAAGGAAAGATTTGCAAGCAAAGAGCTTTGGGCAAATGATAGATTAGAGTTAAGATGGTTGTTAAAACATTTGAGTAGTGTGATGTTGAACATGAGGGAGAAGTGTGATTCACTTGGTCAACATGGAATTCACACACACACACATTCTTAAGAACTAACATATAGATCCATTGATGCAGTAGCATCATGAATTATTTTTGTTTTCCATGTAATTTCTCGAAAATCTAAGTTTGTTGAGTGGATGATGAAGTGTGTTTTACTAAATGGCTATTGGTCAAGTGTAGCTTGCAGTTATTCGGAGGTTGGGAGCTACCTATTGTGTGTCGTGTTTATAAAATTTAAATATGATTCCTTTTCTATTTGTGTCAATTAGATCCTACATTTTTGTATCTAAACGAAAGACTGTTTGTTTGTAACCATTTTGTGTCCACATTTTAATAAATAAAATACACCTGCACAGGAGAGGAGAGTGAGGTGTGATTTGGAAATTCTTGTGTGGAAATTGTGAATCATCCTATTGCAACCATCTGTTTTTACTATAATTCATTTTTTTCCATAAATGCTACAGGAATGTTGATCCAGGTGGATGTTGGTGGCCACCCACCTATCCCATTTGGACCCCACAACTATCTCTTTCAATTTTTTCAGTTTCCTAAATTGTAGCACAGTTTACTTATTCTTTAGCAGTTTTTCGGGTCCTGAACTTCCGGAGCCGTTTTGAGGTCCTAAACGACGTTTTTTGGGAAATCTGGGGGCAACATGGGTCCATGGATCGATGTTGCCCCTCCCAAAGTGGTAGTGCTCGGATAGATCTTTCTAACGAGCTATTGTACGCATCAAACGGAGATCATATGCCAAAGTTACGACCCCGAGAAGTTGATGTACCAACTTACCCAAAACGGAGCCCACAATTTGGCGTTTCATCTTCTAGGGTTAGGTTTTGGGATGTGAAGGGTTTTCCATTGTTTCTCAACAATAAATAGGCCTTCAAGCCTCATTGTAACATAGTTCAGAGGCATGTAGCCGCCACATCTCTTCTCAGAGATAAGCTACCATCACCCTAGCTGGTTTATTTCCATTACTGTTTGTAAGCATATTTCAGTATTTTATATTAATGAAATGAAGTATTATTTCCACTGCATATATGTGTTTATGGTTACCTCTGTAATTTGTTGTGTTCCTGTTTAAATCCGGATTAGTGGTATCAGAGTGGTCTGCTTTTTCTCTGTTTTTCTTTGCATGTCCCCAACGAGGTCAGGATATAAGGAGTTAGGGCTTGAACTGGTCGAACCTTTGCAAGACCAACCTCGCAAATCCCGACGGCCTCCCATGGCAGATGAGAAGAAAGACGAGGGGGCAAGAGATCCTATCAAGATCTTGCTCGAAGAAGCCCTCGAGCGACAAAGGAACGCGATGATGGATAGCTTTGCGCAGATCCTTCAGCGGCTACCCAGAGGCGACGCATCGGCTTCTAACAGCTACTCTGGAAACGCCACACCATTTAAGGTACAAGTGAATTTTGAAATCCCCATCTTCGAGTGTCAAATAGACGCAGAAGTCGTAGATAGATGTTTAAATCTGCTAGATGGGTATTTTTCTGTTCATGAATTTTCGAGTCGAGAAAAGATTGTTTTCACTCTTCTCAAAGCAGGCCCCCACGTCAAGGACTGGTGGGAAACCTACTGCGAGAAGAAGGATGAAAGTACAGGCTCACTATTTTCAGGCGCACCAACTTGGAATGACTTCCGGGATGCCATCAAGGAGCAGTACTACCCTGTCAAAAGCTATGAGGACAAATACATCAAATGGACCACACTGCGGCAGGGACGAGACCAAGATGTGTCGGAGTTCACAAACATTTTTCATACCCTTCACACACAGTTGGGTATCAAAGATTCTGAGCTACATCTGGTACTCAACTACCGCGACTGCCTACACAGATACATCCAGGAAGAGATGGAGTTCTTGAACATCTCCTCACTTGGCACAACATACCGATACACTGTCAAAATCGAGCAAAAGTTCAAACAAAAGAAGCGAGACTTTGGATCTGCAAATCCAAAGCCCAAAGGACAAAGCCAAGGTGGGGTGACCCAAGATAACCCATCGAAGCCGCAAGAAAAGAACAACACCACGAAGCCGAAGAAGGACACAGGAAAGTGGTGTGAGTTCCATAAGAGTCCCACTCATAACACAAGTGAGTGTCGAGCCAAGCAGTTGTTGGTGGCCGAGTTGAAGGTTTCCGAATCAAATGCATGTTCTGACCCTGAGCCAGAACCCGATAAGGGGAATGGCAAAGGGAAGCAGATCATTGATGCAGAGCCCAGCACCACTATTGCCACTGCCAAGATCCAAAAGAATGAGCTTGAAGACCCAGAGGAGGGGGAACGCCTTTTCCACTCACAAATGTGGGTGAAGGGTTCACCACTGTAATTCATTATTGACAGTGGGAGCCAAAAGAACCTCATTTCAGCAAAGGTCGTGAAGCGAGAGGCCTACCGACTACAACACACCCGCAACCGTACAGTATTGGGTGATTTCATGAAGGACGAGATCTCAAAGTTTTCCAGCAGTGCCGCCTTCCCTACAGCATCAAGCCTTTCAGAGACGAGGTATTGTGTGATGTTACACCTCTGATGTTTGTGATGTACTATTAGGCCAGCCATACTTGTGGAGGTGACATGCTATGTATGAGTCAAGGCCTTGCGCTGTCATTATTTCTTTGTATAATTCATTATACATGATACCAGAGGTAGCCCCACCTACCGCCACCTCTTTGATCACTACTAAGAAAGGCAGCAAGCTCATCTCCCAGACTAGGAAATTCATTTTCTGTCTGGTTCGCTCCCAAAGTAAGGGGAAGATCGTTGCTACATCCATGACCCCCGCAAAGGGTTCCTCCACGTAGCAGCAGCAGCAAAGGGATATGGTCATGAAAGAACAGAGAAACAACTTCTCCTCACCCATAGGGGTACCACACAAGTTTTAGGTGGGCGACAAAGTTTGGTTACGTTTGCAAAGAGAACACCTTACCAGAACCCATCAGAAACTCAGACCACTCCGACATGGTCCTTACACCAGTACCAAGGCTACGACAACAATGCTTTGAAGCACAACATTCCTCCATTCCTTCGCTTGCACCGAGTGTTCAATGTGGACCATCATCAACCATGCTTCCCACCATTTCTAGACACGTCAGAGATTGCAGAACAACTCACCAGAGACCCAACTCAGCAAAACTTCCTCATCTCAGGGAGGAACTCAACGCAATGGGGACCATTGCTTCCTAAGGGGGCAGGAATGATCCAGGTGGATGTTGGTGGCCACCCACCTATCCCATTTGGACCCCCACAACTATCTCTTTCAGTTTTTTCAGTTTCCTAAATTGTAGCAAAGTTTACTATTTTTAGCAGTTTTTTCGGGTCTTGAACTTCCGGAGCCGTTTTTGAGGCCCTAAACGACGTTTTTTTTGGAAAATCTGGGGGAAACATGGACCAATGTTGCCCTTCCCAAAGTGGTAGTGCTAGGATAGATATTTCTAATGAGCTATTGTATGCGTCAAACAGAGATCGTATGCCAAAGTTACAACCCCGGGAAGTTGATGTACCAACTTACCCAAAATGGGGCCCACAATTTGGCGTTTCATCTTCTAGAGTTAGGTTTTGGGATGTGAAGGGTTTTCCATTGTTTCACAACAATAAATAGGCCTTCGAGCCTCATTGTAACCCAGTTCAGAGGCATGTAGCCGCCACATCTCTTCTCAGAGATAAGCTACCATCGCCCTAGCTAGTTTATTTCTTTTACTGTTTGTAATAATATTTCAGTATTTTACATTAATGAAATGAAGTATTATTTCCGTTGCATATATGTGTTTATGGTTACCTCTGTAATTTGTTGTGTTCCTGTTTAAATCCGGATCAAATGTGTTGCAGGAAGTGTTGCATGGATCGTGTTGACCTAGAAATACACAGATCAACTTTGTAGTGGCATCACAATTTCCAGTATAAGTCTTTTTCATTGCAGATCCAAGAAACAACGATGGGAATATAGTGGTTCATCTTTTATTGTGTTGAATAGAGGTGATTCAATGGGGGTTTGTAGTGATCAAATATCCTACAAGGGAAGTTGTGATTTTAATAGTTCCTCAAGGTATCGTAATTATTGATGATTCTGGGATTTCTTCTTATGCCTAGAACCAAAGTAATGATCATAATCCCTATCTTCAAATCGCAATGAGTCTTTGGCAACTTGAAGGTTAAGATCGATATGACATCACAAAGGACACAGTGACAGAAGTTGTGAAGATATAAAGTATTTGATTGATCCATCGTAAGAATTTCATGGAAATCGTGATGAAGGCTTGGTTTCATGGGAACTTGAGTCTTTTACCACAATAAGGGAGAAACAACCTGTCATCAAATTTAGTAGTGGATCGAATCCTTGGAAGGTTGATATACGACTATTGAAAGGAGAAGTCATATGGTTGTAAAGTTAATGGGTATTTTTGCAATTCCAGAACCATTAAGCGTCTCGATTATGATGTGAAAAAGAATCCCTTGTTGGATAGAACCGAGAGAAAAAGTCTGAGTGTTGCATTGGAAAAAGTCACTTACAACAAGGCAAATGTGATGCGAGTGGCAATTTGAAGGTTGAAGAGTGAATTGGTTTACAGTTTCAGACTGTCAGAGGAAAAGTGAAGGGTCGGCTCTGCCTCAAGTGGTATCAGAGTGCGACAAGCTCTTGGAAAGGAAGGATTTAAACATTGTTAAGTGTCCCTATATTTGATTTATTGTATCAAAGATGGCATTTAGAGTTGGAACAGGTAGAGGTCGATGAAGAGGTCAATCAACTGTGAATGTAGAGTTGAGGGAAGAAGTGAGATGTAATACCCTCCTCCCACATCTACCTAAGCAATCGGGTAGCGGGGGTAAACATGCGACGAGAGGCCACTATGATAAGATTCAAACTCCTTGGCAACTTTAAGGCAATGGAATCGATGGAACATCACACACAATCATCCAACATCATCCACAGAACCTTCAGGAGACAAGTCAGCCACTCAGACAACCTATCCCTGGGTCCTACTATTGTTTGAGAGACTTAGGGCAGAGTAACACTCCCCAAACACTACCCAAGCAAGTTATAACGCTCCCCAAACACTGCCAAGGCAAGTTATAACGCTCCCCAGACACTGCCAAGGCGAGTTATAACGCTCCCCAGACACTGTCAAGGCGAGTTATAATGCTCCCCAGTGTTGGGTTGTGTTATATTCTTTCCACGACTAACCCACGTAGTGAACCAGGGGGTTAGAGGGGGGACAGAGCCCCCCCTTTGTTGCATCAATTGTGCAATGGGGGGGTCACAGGGGGGGCGGCAGCCCCCCCTGTCCGGGGGGTTTGAGGGGGGCGGGTAGCCCCCCTCTACGGGGTCCAGGGCAGCGCCCCGGGAAAATTTTTTTTGGACCCTATATTAGGTTGGGCGAACCTACCTATGGTTTTCGGTCCTTGGTTTTGGACGCGATGGTTTTCGGTCCATGGTATTGGATGCTTCGACATGTATAAATATGTATTGTAACATTGAAAGGAATATAATGAAAAATCAAGCTAGTAGTCCCGGTTTTGGGATCCAGGGGAAAATCTCTGTGTATATGTGTTTTATGTGTTATGCTCTCGCATTGTTTATTTTTCTGTGATTTAGAATTCGTATGCAGGTAATTTCTGTACGGGGTTAAAACCTACATTTGGTATCAGAGCAGTTTTGGCTTCAAGGGGACGCCTTTGTTGCTGAGGGGTTTCGCTCGGGCCTATGGTAGACCCTGTTCAGTGGGAGATCTGCGAGATCGATTCTGGTGGTGAAAGAAAATGGCGATCAGCGGAAAGATAGAGATCGAGAAGTTCAATGGTCAGAGTTTTGAGTTGTGGAAACTCAAGATGGAGGATTTGTTGGTGGATAAAGATCAATGGATCACAATAGATCCAGGTACTAAACCAACGAGAGTGACCGATGAAGAATGGAAGAAGTTGGATCGGAAGGCAAAGAGCACAATACGATTGTGTGTCTCAGATTCAGTATTGCTGAATGTATCAGGGGAAGCTACGGCGAAGGCTTTGTGGGACAAGTTAGGGACTTTGTACCAATCTAAGTCTCTGGTGAATAAACTGTTCCTACGGAAAAAGCTGTATAACCTGAGGATGAAAGATGGAGACTCGGTGACAGAGCATCTGAACGCATTTAATACTGTGGTAAGTCAGTTAGCGTCTATTGATATTAAAATTTCAGATGAAGATAAGTGCATCAGTTTGTTGTGTTCTCTACCAGATTCGTGGGATAGTCTGGTTATTACAATAGGTAGCAATGCAACTGCTTTGCAGTTTGATGAAATAGTCTCAGCCTTGCTAACAGAGGAGATGAGATGGAAAAATATGGAGAGCCAGAATGGTGATGCCTTGTCTGTACGAGGATGGTCCCAGAATAGAAACAAAAATAAGTCATCGAGTGGGAGATCTAAATCTAGATGGAGATCTAAATCTCCAGGAAAACCTGTAAAGGTGGTGTGCTGGAAATGCGGAAAGGAAGGGCACTTCAAAAGGGACTGTAAATCTAAAGCTCCTGATAAAGGAAAGGGATCTGATGATGCTCCTTCTGCAGAGGCGAAAACCACCTCAGATGAAGGTAGGGATGTGTACTTGGCTTCTTTAAGTACACATGTAGATCATGAGGCATGGTTGATTGACTCAGGTGCATCCTTTCACTTCACTCCCCATAGAGAGTGGTTCTGCGAGTATGAGAAATACGATGGTGGTGATGTCTTCTTAGGAGATGATAGGAAGGCTAGAATCATTGGTCGCGGAAAAGTAAAGTTGAAGTTGCAAGGTGGAAGGGTTAGAACACTTCCAGGTGTTCTGCATATTCCTGCATTGGCCAGAAATCTGATTTCTGTAAGCAAGTTGGATGATGCAGGTGTAAAAACAGTGTTCGAGAAGGATACCTGCAAGATGATTCGGGGAGCACTGGTATTGATGCGGGGAGTTCGGACTGGAACTCTGTACAAGCTGCAAGGTAGCACTATTGTTGATGGGTGCAACAGTTCTGTGGTTCCTGAACGTGGAGCTGAAAATCTAGTGGTCTCTGGAGAGAAGACCATGTTGTGGCATCAAAGGCTTGGACATATTGGAGAGAAGGGCCTTCGAATACTTCATGGTAAAGGTATGGTAGAAGGTATGAGTAATAGCTCTCTGGATTTTGATTTCTATGAAAATTGTGTATATGGGAAGCAGAATCGGATGAGCTTCCCCTCTGGTGGTAAGAGGGCGAAACAGATATTAGAGCTTGTGCACAGTGATGTGTTTGGACCTGTGAAAGTTCCATCACTAGGTAATTCTGTGTACTATGTATCATTTATAGATGACTTCTCAAGGAATACATGGATATATTTCCTTAAGAAGAAATCTGAAGTCTTTGACAGGTTTAAAGAATTTAAGGCTCTGGTGGAAAATCAGACAGAGAAGAAGATAAAGGTGTTGAGGACAGATAATGGTGGAGAGTTTTGCAGCAAGGAATTTGAAGAATTCTGTAAGAAGTGTGGTATAGCACGGCAGAAGACTACTCCATATACACCCCAGCAAAATGGAGTCGCAGAAAGAATGAACAAGACGTTGATGGAAAGGGCAAGAAGCATGCTCAGTGGTGCCGGGTTAGGACAGGAATTCTGGGCAGAGGCGGTGGATATTGCATGTTACTTGGTCAACAGGTCACCTTCATCAACATTCGAGAATAAGACTCCACAAGAAGTATGGACTGGTAAGAAACCCTCTCTTTCACATCTGAGGGTATTTGGATGTGATGCATATGTACATGTTCCAAAGGAGAAACGAACCAAGTTGGATAGTAAATCTGAAAAGTGCATCTTTATTGGGTATAAGGATGGTTTAAAGGGTTATAAGCTTTGGAACCTAGTCACACGGAAGGTTGTGTACAGCCGAGATGTGGTGTTCAGAGAGGTAAAAGATGTTATTAAACATGAAGTCCAACCAAAGGAACATGAGAAGATAGAGTTTGAGCTAAAGGAGGAAGAATCAGAATTTGCAGCAGAGGAGGAATCAGAGGATGAAGAGCCACAAACTCCGGCTGTGAGAAGATTAGTTCGAGAAAGAAGGCAGCCAGAAAGGTATAGTCCTTCTGCTTTCTATTCAAATTTTGCTTTGTCTGTTACTGATGATGATCCCAGAACTGTGAAGGATGCAGTAGATTTAGAGGATGGAAAACTCTAGAAAGAGGCCATGGTTGATGAAATGGCATCTTTGCACAAAAATGAGGCTTGGGATCTGGTGGAGTTTCCACTTGGAAGGAAACCCATTGGCAGCAAAGAGCACAATACGATTGTGTGTCTCAGATTCAGTATTGCTGAATGTATCAGGGGAAGCTACGGCGAAGGCTTTGTGGGACAAGTTAGGGACTTTGTTCCAATCTAAGTCTCTGGTGAATAAACTGTTCCTACGGAAAAAGCTGTATAACCTGAGGATGAAAGATGGAGACTCGGTGACAGAGCATCTGAACGCATTTAATATTGTGGTAAGTCAGTTAGCGTCTATTGATATTAAAATTTCAGATGAAGATAAGTGCATCAGTTTGTTGTGTTCTCTACCAGATTCGTGGGATAGTCTGGTTATTGCAATAGGTAGCAATGCAACTGCTTTGCAGTTTGATGAAATAGTCTCAGCCTTGTTGACGGAGGAGATGAGATGGAAAAATATGGAGAGCCAGAATGGTGATGCCTTGTCTGTATGAGGACGGTCCCAAAATAGAAACAAAAATAAGTCATCGAGTGGGAGATCTAAATCTAGAGGGAGATCTAAATCTCCAGGAAAACCTGTAAAGGTGGTGTGCTGGAAATGTGGAAAGGAAGGGCACTTCAAAAGGGACTGTAAATCTAAAGCTCCTGATAAAGGAAAGGGATCTGATGATGCTCCTTCTGCAGAGGCGAAAACCACCTCAGATGAAGGTGGGGATGTGTACTTGGCTTCTTCAAGTACACATGTAGATCATGAGGCATGGTTGATTGACTCAGGTGCATCCTTTCACTTCACTCCCCATTCACTCCCCATAGAGAGTGGTTTTGCGAGTATGAGAAATACGATGGTGGTGATGTCTTCTTAGGAGATGATAGGAAGGCTAGAATCATTGGTCACGGAAAAGTAAAGTTGAAGTTGCAAGGTGGAAGGGTTAGAACACTTCCAGGTGTTCTGCATATTCCTGCATTGGCCAGAAATCTGATTTCTGTAAGCAAGTTGGATGATGCAGGTGTAAAAATAGTGTTCGAGAAGGATACCTGCAAGATGGTTCGGGGAGCACTGGTATTGATGCGGGGAGTTCGGACTGGAAATCTGTACAAGCTGCAAGGTAGCACTATTGTTGATGGGTGCAACAGTTCTGTGGTTCCTGAACGTGGAGCTGAAAATCTAGTGGTCTCTAGAGAGAAGACCATGTTGTGGCATCAAAGGCTTGGACATATTGGAGAGAAGGGCCTTCGAATACTTCATGGTAAAGGTATGGTAGAAGGTATGAGTAATAGCTCTCTGGATTTTGATTTCTATGAAAATTGTGTATATGGGAAGCAGAATCGGGTGAGCTTCCCCTCTGGTGGTAAGAGGGCGAAACAGATATTAGAGCTTGTGCACAGTGATGTGTTTGGACCTGTGAAAGTTCCATCACTAGGTAAGTCTGTGTACTATCTATCATTTATAGATGACTTCTCAAGGAATACATGGATATATTTCCTTAAGAAGAAATCTGAAGTCTTTGACAGGTTTAAAGAATTTAAGGCTCTGGTGGAAAATCAGATAGAGAAGAAGATAAAGGTGTTGAGGACAGATAATGGTGGAGAGTTTTGCAGCAAGGAATTTGAAGAATTCTGTAAGAAGTGTGGTATAGCACGGCAGAAGACTACTCCATATACACCCCAGCAAAATGGAGTCGCAGAAAGAATGAACAAGACGTTGATGAAAAGGGCAAGAAGCATGCTCAGTGGTGCCGGGTTAGGACAGGAATTCTGGGCAAAGGTGATGGATATTGCATGTTACTTGGTCAACAGGTCACCTTCATCAACATTCGAGAATAAGACTCCACAAGAAGTATGGACTGGTAAGAAACCCTCTCTTTCACATCTGAGGGTATTTGGATGTGATGCATATATACATGTTCCAAAGGAGAAACGAACCAAGTTGGATAGTAAATCTGAAAAGTGCATCTTTATTGGGTATAAGGATGGTTTAAAGGGTTATAAGCTTTGGAACCTAGTCACACGGAAGGTTGTGTACAGCCGAGATGTGGTGTTCAGAGAGGTAAAAGATGTTATTAAACATGAAGTCCAACCAAAGGAACATGAGAAGATAGAGTTTGACCTAAAGGAGGAAGAATCAAACTTTGCAGCACAGGAGGAATCAGAAGATGAAGAGCCACAAACTCCGGCTGTGAGAAGATTAGTTCAAGAAAGAAGGCAGCCAGAAAGGTATAGTCCTTCTGCTTTCTATTCAAATTTTGCTTTGTCTGTTACTGATGATGATCCCAGAACTGTGAAGGACGCAGTAGATTTAGAGGATGGAAAACTCTAGAAAGAGCCCATGGTTGATGAAATGGCATCTTTGCACAAAAATGAGGCTTGGGATCTGGTGGAGTTGCCACTTGGAAGGAAACCCATTGGCAGCAAATGGGTGTTCAAAAGGAAGACAAATGCAGAAGGGAAGGTGGAGAAATACAAAGCTCGGTTGGTAGCAAAAGGTTATTCCCAGGTACCGGGAATTGATTTTGGTGATATTTTTTCTCCTGTTGCTAAGGTAACTTCTATTAGGTTACTTTTATCTGTTGCTGCTGCTTTTGATTTTGAGGTAGAACAGATGGATGTGAAGACAACATTTCTTCACGGGGATTTGGAAGAGGAAATCTACATGAAGCAATCTGAAGGCTTTGCGGTGAAGGGTAAGAAAGAATTGGTATGCAAGTTAAAGAAGTCTCTGTATGGGTTAAAACAATCACCAAGGATTTGGTATCAGAAATTTGATACATTTATACGGGGACTTGGCTTCACCAGAAGCAAAGCAGATCACTGTGTGTATTTTAAATTGATTGGTGACCGTGTTATTTATCTGGTCTTGTATGTGGATGATATGTTGCTGGTTGGAAATGACAAAGAAATTATCCAGGATTTGAAGACCCAATTGTCCTCCAAATTCGACATGAAAGATCTTGGTGCTGCAAACTATATTTTAGGCATGGAAATTAAAAGAGATCAGGCAAAGAGGAAGCTCTGGTTAAACCAGAGGAAGTATGTCGAGACAATACTGCAGAGGTTTAATATGCAGGATAGTAAACCGAGGAAGGTTCCTATTCATGTAGGTGTGAGGTTATCTACTGAACAGTGTCCCAAGACACAAGAAGAGGAAGAGGACATGTCCCGTGTTCCATATGCGAGTGCAGTCGGTAGCCTGATGTATGCAATGGTTTGTACTAGACCAGACATTGCACATGCAGTGGGAGTATTGAGCAGGTTTATGTCAAAACCAGGGAAGGAGCACTGGACAACAGTGAAGCGGGTTTTCAGGTATTTGCGTGGCACTAGTGATTATGGTTTGTGCTACCAAGGAAGACCATGATTGGACAGAGTGTTGGATATTCGTGGCTTTGTTGATGCAGACTGGGCTGGAGATCTGGATCAGAGAAGATCTACAAGTGGGTATGTGTTTAACCTATTTGGAGGTGCAGTTAGTTGGATGAGTAAGAAACAATTTGTAGTGGCACTATCAACTACAGAGGCAGAATACATGGCAGCCACTCATGCAAGCAAGGAAGCAGTTTGGTTGCAGAGATTGTGTTCAAGTATGGGGTTAGTACAGGGAGCTATAAGAATAGACTGTGACAGCCAAAGTGCAATTTTCTTGGCAAAGAACCCTGCTTATCATTCAAAGACAAAGCACATTGATGTTCAGTATCACTTTGTGAGGGATATGATAGAAGACAAAAAGGTGTTGCTGGTAAAGGTGGACACTTTGAAGAATATTGCAGATGCATTGACAAAATCTGTGAGCTCTGAGAAGTTCTCTTGGTGTAGAGAAACAATGGGCATTTCAGGGCTGGAAAAATGACTAAGCTCTTGTGGTCCCGTGTGGAAAGAAAACAACAAGTGGGAGATTGTTGGGTTGTGTTGTATTCTTTCCACGACTAACCCACGTAGTGAACCGCGGAGTTAGAGGGGGGGCGGAGCCCCCCCTTTGTTGCGTCGATTGCGCAGCAGGAGGGTCACAGGGGAGGCGGTAGCCCCCCCTGTCTGGGGGGTTTGAGGGGGGCGGGTAGCCCCCCTCTACGGGGTCCAAGGCAGCGCCCCGGGAATTTTTTTTTTTGGACCCTATATTAGGTTGGGTGAACCTACCTATGGTTTTCAGTCCTTGGTTTTGGACGCGATGGTTTTCGGTCCATGGTATTGGATGCTTCGGCATGTATAAATATGCATTGTAACATTGAAAGGAATATAATGAAAAATCAAGCTGGTAGTCCCGGTTTTGGGATCCAGGGGAAAATCTCTGTGTATATGTGTTTTATGTGTTATGCTCTTGCATTGTTTATTTTTCTGTGATTTAAAATTCATATGCAAGCAATTTCTGTACGGGGTTAAAACCTACACCCAGACACTAACAAGGTGAGTTAGTCTCTAAACTAACGCTCTGTTTGCTAGCATTTCGGGAATTGAGCCACCTTTTCAACCCAAAGCCCAAGACACTGCCTAGAATGGAATGATCACTTAAAATTGGTAAGAATACAATGAAACAAGGATGCCAAAGCAATAAAGTAAACAAGACCATAACCAAAACCCTACTAGCCATGACAATCGTTTCATCAAACGTATCATTGACATGTAATCTACAGCTGTAAATAACATAATTAAGTGTAGGGATCTCATACTTATCTGAGAATCGCTATGAACCATTGTTCTTTCATGTCATTTGTTGCATTATACTCCATTAAGTCATAAACACATTATCCATTGACATACAAGTGAAAACATGCTGAGAGCCATACATAGTTGCTGTCATAAAATGTGCATATAACCAGCATAATAGGAACATAAATACAATAAACATATCAACCATCAAATCCATAAATACATCAGTACCTTTACACATGAAAATCAAGGGAATGGATTTCTCATTAATGAATGGAATGAAACAACCAAAGATGGGACTACCACATTCCACCTGACCATAGGATGGTTGAGCCAAATCTCTCTTCAACCATTCACCCCTCTGCCATATTCCAAGCATGAATGTGGGATCTCATAGAACACATCAATTAAAACTCATCCAGGGATTCCAAAGGCCATCCACCTCAACCCATCAAACAGTGATTCCACCACACAGTCGGACATCATCAGATTGGTCTCCATCCAAGCCTTCCAGGGCTTCTAGAGCGTTTGTCCAACCAAGGCTTCCAGAACTAGTAACTCAACCCACAGCTTATACAGGGCTTCTAGAGCGTTTTTCCAACCAAGGCTTCCAGGACTAGTAACTCAACCCACCAAGGGCTTCCAGATCATTTGTCCAACAAGGGCTTCCAGGACTAATAACTCAACCCAAGTTGTTATAGGGCTTCCAGAGCGTTTCTCCAACCAAGGCTTCCAGGACTAATAACTCAACCCAAGCTAAGGAAACATGAGAACCAACAAAAATAAAACAATGAAAGTAAACCCACAATCACCATAACTATCTAGGAAATGGAAAGGTTAGGCAATCCATTGTCAATCCAAGAAATCCTCCATGTCAATGACAGATCATAACCAAGGATCCACATGCATATGCCATGCATGCCAAAACTAGTGAAGAAATCATACATGCAACTCGGTACTTGCAAGAAAATCTGATGTAGATGCTGATGCCAATGCCTTCTTGTACTTTCCTGCTCTTCCTTTTGCTTCTTGCTCCAAGAATCCAAGTATGCCACACCCTCCAAGAGTGCTCCAAGAAACTCTAAGTACCCAAGAGTATGAGAGAGAGAGAGAATAATGAGAGAGAGAACTCCAACACTAAATTGACCAAGTTCTGCCCATTGATCCTCATAAGCCATTTTATCAAATGAGGCCTCTATTTTCTTCAACTTCCATCACTTTCCTTCAATTTTCTCCTCACAAGAAACCTGTGACCTTTCACCTTACTTTTCTCCTAATTTCCATTATTTTCATAAATAAATGTGCCAAAAATGCCTTTTCGCCTTTTAATGCCTTTGCCTTTGCCTTTGCAATTTCCTTAACCATAATAAACTGAATCAATGCCCACTAGGATGTTCCCCCCACCATTCAACTTGGAATACATGTCCCATCATTTGTGGTATTATATATGTTTACATGGAATTTTCACCAGGGTTGTTACATGAGAACTCTCCGGCAAAGGTTGGAAGTTGTTGGGATGGGGTCCCTAAGGTAAATTTTGGTAAAATTTTGTAATTTATTTGTGTAAACATGTAAAGCCTCCGTGAAATGTGGAAGCGGAGAGCGAAGATAGTCAGAGTCAAAGGGGCTTTAGTCCCTTAGGTGGGTAGGTGATAGGAAGGTTTTGAGACCCGCCCATGGTCCGCAGACCTTGGTATTGTAAAAGAAATGTTATAAATAGAAGAGTCATAGCGAGTCCAAGGGATCATCTGGTCGATAGAAATATTTGTAAAGGAAAGTAAGCTAAGGCAGGAAAGGTTCGTCTCCTATACTTAGGCAAAGGGGAAGGCTCCTTCAGCTGAGTGCACAGAGACCTTGGTAAGTGCTCAAGCTGAGTGTGCGGGCCCCTACAATTGAGTGCGCAGGGAAAAAGAGTTTGTATCTGAACGATTACATCTGATAAAGACTGTTTTGATCCAATTCTTGTGCATTTGTTTATTTATTCTTACTTCTATGATTTTTTGTATTTTCACTCTGTATTGCACTATATATGAATGAATACTTAATTTGTGTGTGAAAGTAGTAGATCAGCACGAATTATACATGTTATAAATAGTTAAAGGCCTTCGTGAAGGTCTGGATGCTATTTGAATGAATTACTGTAATTATTTGTTTCGGAAGGATTAAGGTTCCCGAAGGTAGAACTAAGCCCTAAGAGCCACAGGAACCTATCCCATAGGCCTCTGGATGCAGAAACCTGGCTCTGTCATCCCCCAATACTGCTTCAGGTGAGACTGTAGCCTACACTATGCAGGTTGTTTCTGAAAGGTCCAACATTTTAGGGTTTTGTTGGTTGGCACAGATAACGTTGAACCTAGGTCAGGCCCCCTCAGGCCAACTAATGGTTTTGTTGTTGGGACCAGGATCTATCTAAGGAATGTGTGATGTCGAATAAATGGTTCCCAACTAAGAAGGAAATCGAGAAGTGGATCGATCGAAAGTTGCATGCATTTGCAGCTCAGGAGAATAGAAATCCACGCTTATCAAAAGAAGATTGGATGAATAGATACATGTTCACAGATGAACTCAAAATATTCTTCTGCTCTTTCCCCTGTGAATTACACGAGTGGTTGTCTATATTGGCGGATAGTCAGGGTACATGGAAGATTGACAGCCCTATTGTGTGGACCCCAGAACTAGTTAAGTTCTTGGAGGCTTCAGAAAATAACATCACCTGGGTCGTCGACCACTGGATCAAACGTATTCTGGGAGGATTCATCATTGAGTTCGCGATCGATTTGTCTACCAATTATAGTGAAGCAGAGCGCAGCTTCTTCAAAGGACCAAGAGGTAAGTACTTAAAATCTCTGAAGACCTGAATTAAGATGCTATTGTGCAAAAAATGGTTTATGCCCTTACATTGATGTTTGGGACTATGCAAAGTGGGAGAGCATTCAGAAGGAATGAAGAGTCAAGTTCTGAATATAGCCTGCTATTAGGATCTTCTAATAGTGACGAAGAGGGTAATCTTCTGAGAATACTGCGAGGTGCTCTACAGCTTGTGAGCTAGGGTATCGCAGGGATACCTCATCCATCTACTCCACCTCTGCCTCACACACCTACACCTACACCTCTGCCTCCACCTCCACCTCCACTTCCATCATTTAATATGGTGAATACAATGAAGATGCATGTATTTAAGGGTGTGGGAACTGAAGACCCTGAACAATTTTGGTTTGTCACAGATGTTGTATGGACGGCACAACAAATCACTGATGATAATATGAATAAAGCACAGCTAGTCACAGCGTTGCAGGATAGGGTGTTGAGTTGGTTCATCAAGTTATTCACAGATAAGCCCAACGCGACTATGTTGGAAACTCAGTAAGCGTTGAATAATGAGTTTAAGAAGCCTAAATCTCAAACCTAGTCTGTAACAGATCTCAAGGACACTCAACAGAGGGTAAATGAGTTCACGTGGGATTTTGATCAAAGATTGAAGTGTTTGATTCAGCAGGGGAATATGAACATCATGGATGATCAACACAGATACTAGTACATTGCTTCGCTCCTACCACATCTGAGATTATCATTGTCGCTGTAGAAAATAGCAACAAAATTAGAAGCAATGGAGATTTCCCTGAGATTGGAAGCTTCACCAGTGCAGGATATGAATATAGGGGTGCAACAGATTCAATCGCAGCTGGAAAGATTGCACATGGAATTGCAGAGCTTGAAGAAGGGAAAGGAAGTTCAGCCCGAGGTGTGCGCAGAAGTTTGGTGCTTGAAATATAAAGGCTAGGGTCATGACAAGGATCATTGTCCTATTTATCAGAACTACCTCATTGGGGGAGGTCCTATTCCTCTAAAACCGGAAAACATCATTGGACTGAGCGCGAGAGTATCCTTATGGTGCGTTATCTATCAGATAGCCAGGAAGCACGTGACTGATAAATGTCATCTCCTACAAAATTTTGTGCAGACACTACAACAGTTATTTTGTACTTTCTATAAATCAGTTGGCCATGATGAGCGCAATTGTCGGAGCTACAAACTAATGATGGAGCAGACCCCCACGTATAGAATGCAGATATAAAACTGGCCCCAGGATCAGGGCGCAGGTGCAGCGTGTGGAGGATTCCAGGGCCGAGGAAGAGGATGAGGAGGAGGGGTTGGAAGGGGTGGCAGAAAAATAATTTTCTATAATTATGGATAGGCTAGTCATTTTGCGCATGGCTGTCAAAACCCAATGTGTCATTCCTGCAAGTATTGCCGACAGTTTGATCATGTTATAGAAGATTGCCTAGTATTAATAACCAAGATTCAGGAACAGAAAGCTCAAACACCTACACAGAATATTCAAATGATGAGAGTGGAGCCTCGCGAAGAAGAGCCTAGTATTAATATCATAATGCGAAGTGGTATTGCCACAAGAGAAGATAAGGGAAATCATCTAGAAACTAAAGGATGGGTACACAAGGCTGCAGAGAAGGAAGTTGGATTTGATCTAAACTGGGCCAAAGAAACCTTTATGGAAGCCAAAAAGAGCTTTGTTGAGGCCTCCACCTCAGGAAGTCGGGAAAAGTCTAGCAGAATTAACAAAGCACAAGACATAGATCCTTCATTATTAGCTACATTTCTGAAGACTCGTATGAAGTTGTTATGGGATAGAAAGGTGGTAGAAGGGCTCTAGGAGTTAATTGATAACTGTATAGGTAAGTTCAAACCTCCTCCAGAATAGGGCGTGCTGCTGGTGATCATTGAAGTTAAGAACAACAACCAGCAGATCTTTGCAGAAAAGGCATAAGCACTGAAAGAGAAAGAAGAAATTGCCACGCACATCCAACACTTGGAAGCATCGATTACACAGGCATGTAATGTGTTGCCTGAACTCAATATTCCAGCAGAAGAATAATCAATAGAGAAGATATAGAAGTTGGTTGCAAAAGTTATGGAGTCAAAGGATGAAATCGACTGAGTCTGACTTGAACTACAGGTGCAGATTTTATAACTTCAATTGAAGCTACAACCAACAAATCCGCCAGAGGTCTGGGAGCAGCGCGAAGCAGCTATCAAGGAGGGAATGGCCACACTAGATGCAGTAGTCAAGGAATGCACCAAATTATTTGAGCAGACCATGGAGATCTGGACATCTTTGCAGGAGGACCCCACTTTGAAGAAGATTGGCACTGACATTAGAGAAAAGAAGCAACAATTTGATGAAATAAGGTCAAATGCGTGCAGTTTGGCGCCTGTACAGCTGTTCACGTGATTGCAGGAAGGGAAGTAGCTACAAACTGAAATTGAAGAGTTGTGCAGGAAAGAGGCCATTCTAAGGGCCAAAACCCAACCTTGGACAGAGGAAGCTAGCCAACTCACTTTGTCCATGCAAAACAAGTTAAAAGGCATCCAGCAGACACAAAGGACTATGGGCCTCGCAGTGGAAGGCCCTACTACAGAAAATTCTTATCGATGAAGTACAACAGGCAGCTATACAAGGCAAAGTTGATCTGCAAGTTCTGAAGTTGGAGTTCCACGAACCCTAAGAAAAGATTGCAACGCCAACTTAGTGACTCAAGGACGAGTCACCAAATTGTGTTGGGGGCCTATTGGGATGGGGTCCCTAGGGTAAAGTTTGGTAAAATTTTGCAATTCCTTTTTGTAAAGATGTAAAGTCTTCATGAAATGTGGAAGCAAAGCATGAAGATAGTCAAAGTCGAAGGGGATTTAGTCCCTTAAGTGGGTAGATGATAGGAAGGTTTTGAGACCCGCCCATGGTCCACAGACCTGGGTATTGTAAGAGCAAGGCTATAAATAGAATATTCATAGCGAGTCTAAGGGATTATCTGATTGGTAGAAATCTTTGTAAGGGCAAGTAAGATAAGGTAGGAAAGGTCTATTTCTTATACTTAGGTGAACGGGAAGGCTCCTGCAGCTAAGTGCACAGAGACCTTGGTAAGTCTGTAGGTTGAGTGCGCAGGCCCCTGCAGCTGAGTGCGCAAGGAAAAAGAGTTTGTATATAAACGATTACATCTAATAAAGACTGTTTTGATCTAATTCTTGTGCATCTATGTGTTTATTCTTACTTCTACAATTTTCTATATTTTCGCTATATATTGCACTTTATATGAATGAATGTTTAATTTGTGTGTGAAAGTAGTAGATCAATACGAATTATACATGTTATAAATAGTTAAAGGCCTTCGCAAAGGTCTAGATGTTGTCTAAATGAATTATTGTAATTATCTGTTTTGGAAGGATTAGGATTCATGAAGGTAGAACTAAGCCCTAGGAGCCGCAGGAACCTATCACACATGCCTCTGGATGCAAAAACCTAGTTTTGTCATCCCCCAGTATTGCTTCGGGTGAGCTTGCAGCCTGCGCTACACGGGTTGTTTCCAAAAGGGCTGGTAGTTTAAGCTTTTGTTGGTTGGCGCAGATAACATTGAACCTAGGTTAGGCCCCATCAAGCCAACATAAGCCATGGAAGCTATCAGACATCATGATCATACAGGTGATATAAGTGATGAAGAACTTCTAGAGGAGGAAGAGGAAATAGTTGTAGAACCCTCAAAAGTTAGATTTTTAAGTCAGTTTTTTATATAAGTTTCAGGTCAAAAGAAGAAGTACCTACATATAGTGGAAGTTTGGATTTAGAAGAATTGGTGGACTCGACAAATGCTTTGAATAAGAATTTTGAATATGCATAGATACCAGAAGACAAGCAAGTTAAGTTTGTTGTCACAAAGTTGAAAGGACATGATGCTTTATGGTGGGACAAAGTTGTTATCACCAAAAAAAATGTTCACCTAGCCATTTCTTACTAGGTGAATGGAAATACACCTTGTAGGATTAATTTTACCATAGTAAAACCCACTTTCACCATAGGAAATAATTTAGTAAATCGGTTTTCTAAATTATTTCTCATTAAAATCTAAAAAACCCAATGAGAATAATTAAACAAATAATTACTTATTTAATATTATCTAGAAATAATTATTTATTATCACTTTTGACTTAATCACCTTGCAATAATTAAATAAATCATTATTTATTTATTGTTCCTTGTTTATTCTTTATTTTCCTTTTTGAGATAATTGTTATATATATATATATATATATATATATATATATATATATATATATATATATATATATAGCTTGAGTGGGCCTAATGGTTAAGAGCATGTATTTCCTCCTAAGAGGTCACAGGTTCAAAACTGGAGGGGGTAAAGGATTTCTGCCTTCGCAGACTTAGCAATTAAATCTTTGTGTGGAGGTGGGTCCCTTGTCCCACAAATAAGGGGATCTCATACACCAATTTAATGTCTAGCTTGGCTGTGACCTTAAAATTGGATAATACTAATAATATATATATTTTGTGACCCGAAGGAACCCAATACGCCGCCTTGCACATTGTTGAAAATGGCAACAAGAAAATCTTGATTTAATTTTAACTAGAATTAAATTAGGAGAAAATTGTAATTCCACGTCATAAGACAACAAGAATGAGTTAACTAAGTTAATTTCACTTAGTTGGCTCAGTTAATTCGAGCTGAGGGCCTAGCTTGAGTCATGTAGAGTGGTTCCTAAATTTTAGGAGCCTAAGTTGAGTTTAATTTGAGTTGTCATAATTCAATTCAATTAAAGTGAGTTAAAGTCATATAAACTAGTTCCAAATGTTGGAGGAACTAGTGGGAGGTCTAGTAGTGGGGTGCAACTTCGGTGTTCAACCAATTAACTGATAAATCAACCACAATTAACTCATGTATGCATGAAATTCGAGTTACCCAGTTGAGATTGGAGTTCAAGGGAAGTGTACTATCAGTTGTATAATTTTCAGAGTTGTACAGGTGGTGCATGCAGTCAAAGAAGGGCTTCTAGGGATTGCCAATTCTAATTGGGGATTTCCCTAATTAATAGGGGAATAATTCCCAAGGAAACAAGGCAAGGAAATAAGAGCTTGATAGACAACATAATTGGCTAAGTATTGGCTAGAGTCAGCTTGTGAGGCAGTGAGATAGATTATACTAGTGCAGAGATTGTTCAGACTTGAACAAGCATTGTATTTCTTCTCTATTTTCTGACTAATGCAATACAAATAGGAAGGGATTTTGAGTAATAGCTTTCCCCTTAGATAAATCTCTGAGCATATGTGATTGAAACTTGTCTCATGTTTATGTTGTGATTTCTCGATGGATTAATTGTTTTTTCTGATGATTAGAGTAGATTCAAGTATTTTGTTTTAGCATATTACATAAGCAGTTTGAATCTACAAGGAATTTATACATGGTATCAAAGCTAGAATCACAGTAGACAAGAGAATTTGAAGTTTGTCCAAGAGGTTCAAATTACAAGATCAGTGTTGTACGTTTTCTCCAAGACAGAGAAGATGAATTCCACTGGACTCAGGCTCGAGCATGCTTTGGAATGAGCTTGTTGTACTACTCAGCGACCCCCCCCATTATAGTTAATAGTAGAACTAATAAAATATGGGGGACCCTTTTTATTTTAGGATAAGTGTAGGTTTTAACCCTATACAGAAATTACCTGTATAAGAATTCTAAAACAAAGAAAATAAACAATGCGAGAGCATAACACACAAAACACATATACACAGAGATTTCCCCATGGATCCCAAAACCGAGACTACCAGCTTGATTTTTCATTATGTTCCTTTCAATGTTACAATACATATTTATACATGCCGAAGCATCCAATACCATGGACCGAAAACCATCGCGTCCAAAACCATGGACCGAAAACCATCACTTCCAAAACCATGTGAGAAAATCATGCACAAAACCATAGGGAGGTCCACCCAACCTAATATAGGGTCCAAAAAACAAAATTTTCTGGGGCGCTGCCCTAGACCCCATAAAGGGGGGTTACTTGCACCCCTTAAACCCCTGTGACCCCCCCCGCTACGCAATCAGCGCAATGAAGGGGGGGCTCCGCCCCCCTCTAACCTCTCGATTAACTACGTGGGCTAGTCATGGAAAGAATATAATACAACCCAACATTCTCCCACTTGTTGTTTTCTTTCCACAGGGGGCCACAAGAGAGCTTAGTAATTTATCCAGCCTTGCAACGCCCATTGTTTCTCGACACCAAGAGAACTTCTCAGAGCTCACAGATTTTGTCAATGCATCTGCAGTATTCTTCAAAGTGTCCATCTTTACCAGCAACAACTTTTTGTTTTCTATCATATCCCTCACAAAGTGATACTAAACATCAATGTGCTTTGTCTTTGAATGATATGCAGGGTTCTTTGCCAAGAAAATTGCATTTTGGCTGTCACAGTCTATCCTTATAGCTCCTTGTACTAACCCCATACTTGAACACAATCTCTGCAACCAAACTGCTTCCTTGCTTGCATGAGTGGCTGCCATGTATTCTGCCTTTGTAGTTGATAGTGCCACTACAGATTGTTTCTTACTCATTCAACTGACTGCACCTCCAAATAGGTTAAACACATACCCACTTGTAGATCTTCTCTAATCCAGATCTCTAGCCCAGTCTGCATCAACAAAGCCATGAATATCCAACACTGTCCAATCCTGGTCTTCCTTGGTAGCACAAACCATAATCACTAGTGCCACGCAAATACATGAAAACTTGCTTCACTGCTGTCCAGTGCTCCTTCCCTATTTTTGACATAAACCTGCTCAATAATCCCACTGCATGTGCAATGCCTGGTCTAGTATAGACCATTGCATACATCAGGCTATCGACTGCACTTGCATATGGAATACGGGACATGTCCTCTTCCTCTTCTTGTGTCTTGGGACACTGTTCATCAGATAACTTCACACCTACAGGAATATGAACCTTCACCAGTTTACTACCCTGCATATTAAACCTCTGTAGTATTGTCTCGACATACTTCCTCTGGTTTAACCAGAGCTTCCTCTTTGCCCAATCTCTTTTAATTTCCATGCCTAAAATATAGTTTGTAGCACCAAGATCTTTCATGTCAAATTTGGAGGACAATTGGGTCTTCAAATCCTAGATAATTTCTTTGTCATTTCCAACCAACAACATATCATCCACATACTAGACCAGAGAAATAACATGGTCACCAATTAATTTAAAATACACACAGTGATTTGCTTTGCTTTTGATGAAGCCAAGTTCCCATATAAATGTATTAAATTTCTGATACCACATCCTTGGTGATTGTTTACCAGTTCTTTCTTACCCTTCACCGCAAAGCCTTCAGGTTGCTTCATGTAGATTTCCTCTTCCAGATCCCTGTGAAGAAATGTTGTCTTCACATCCATCTATTCTACCTCAAAATCAAAAGCAACAACAACAGATAAAAGTAATCTAATAGAAGTTACCATGGCAACAGGAGAAAAAATGTCACCAAAATCAATTCCCGGCACTTGGGAATAACCTTTTGCTACCAACAGAGCTTTGTATTTCTCCACCTTTCCTTATGTATTTGTCTTCTTCTTGAACACCCATTTGCTGCCAATGGGTTTCCTTCAAGTCGGCAACTCCACCAGATCCCAAGCCTCATTTTTGTGCAAAGATGCCATTTCATCAACCATGGCCTCTTTCCAGAGTTTGCCATTCTCTGAATCTACTGCTTCCTTCACAATTCTGGGATCATCTAATGGCAGAAGTTTCCTCAGACACGTAATTTTATTAATCAGAAAAAAGATAATTACATAATTGATTTTGCAAGAGTTTACACCCGAACAACCAAACACTCTTGCAATGAGCTATTTATAAGCTCCATGTCCTAACTACCTCTAATTATGGATCACTTATTAAATAACAAGTGTCCATTTACAATAAATGCTATTCAAACCAACTAGCTAACAAATCTCCTAAATAGAGCCTAAGATACAACACATTTGGAGAGTCATATCTAGTTACAACAATATGCTAATTCTAAAAGTATCCATTAAATACTTAAACATTCTAGAATAATAATTATTAATTTAATATCTTAAATTAATAATTATTTTATTCTAATTTTATAACCTATGATAAAATTGTATTTTTGGATCATCTAACATTCCCCCCTATGATCCAAAGATACATTACAACAGATACCAAGTTCATCCCTGAACTTAGTAAATTTTATTCTTCCAAGTGGTTTTGTGAAAATGTCGGAGATCTGATCTTCGGAAGGACAATAAACTGGCTTGAGGACATCTTTGGCAATGAGAGATCTGATATGATGATACTTGGTGTCCACATGCTTTGTCTTTGAATGAAAAACTGGGTTCTTGGCAAGTTTGATGGCTGACTGACTGTCAATGAATAATGATGTAGCTTCTGTCTGAGAAATGCCCCAGTCCTTCAAAATTCTGTGCAACCAAACAATTTCACATGCTGCTTCCCATGCTGAAATGTACTCTGCTTCTGCTGAAGAAGTGGCCACTGTAGCTTGCTTCTTACAACTCCAAGATACTGTTGTTGACCCCATGTTCATTAAATAACCTGATGTTGATGCTCGATCATCAATACTTCCAGCAAAGTCGACATCGGAATATCCACCAAGTACAAAATTTTTAGTCTTTGTGTAAAGAAGACCAAAATTTTTCGTTCCTTGGATATATCGAAGAACTCTTTTGGCTGCATTCCAGTGGCTGTCTTGTGGTTCCTGCATAAACGTGAAAGAATGCTGACTGCATAAGATAGATCAGGACGAGTATTTGTAAAATAAATCAAGTTGCCAATCAACAATCTGTAAGTTGTACTGTCCACCTTTTCCCCCTTCAAATTTTGAAAATTTCAAGTTTTGCTCCATGGGGGTGAGAACGGGCTTGCAATCCTGCATGCCAAATCACTAAAGAACCTCTGCTGCATACTTACTCTGAGAAATGAAAATATGATGTGGACGTTGGAAGACTTCAACTCCAAGGTAGTAGTGAAGTAATCCCAACTTTGTCATCTTAAAACCTGCATGCAACTCCTTTTTCACCTGTGTAATATGATCATCATGGTTGCCAATAATGATCAAATCATCTACATACATAACAATAATTACCAGATATTTTCCCTGTTGTCGCACATACAAAGTATCATCAGATTCACTTCGTTGAAAACCAACTTTCTTAAGATATTCATCCATCTTTGCATACCAAGCTCAGGGAGCTTGTTTTAATCCATATAAAGCTTTGATCAATTTACAGACTTTATGTTGTTGTCCTTCAACTTCAAAACCTGGTGGTTGGGTCTTATACACTTCCTCCTGTAAATCCCCATTGGGGAAAGCACTTTTCACATCCATTTGATGAACTTTCCATCCTTTCTGAGTGGCCAATGCAAGTGTTAATCGGATGGTGTTCCATTTAGCTGTAGGAGCAAAAGTTTCCTCATAATCAATGCCTTCCTGCTGCGGAAAACCTTTTGCGAAAAGTTGTGCTTTATACTTTTCAAGTTCTCCCTTTTGATTATACTTAATTCTGTAAACCCATTTACATCATATGGGTTTAACATTTGCTAGACAATCCACAAGTTTCCAAGTGTTGTTATCAATTACTGCTTGATATTCTTCAACCATAGCCTGTTGCCATTCTTTATGTTTTATTGCTTCTTTGTATGTGGAAGGTTCAGTAAAATCATTTGCTAACAAGGCAAAATTGCCTTCACTTCTATGTGCCCTTCTAGTGCCTATTTTATTCTGTTCATCAGGCTTTACATCTTTCAAAAGTTGAACTGCTCATTTCAGAAGTTGGTGCTCACTTGTTTGCGCTTCTGTAAAGTCTCCATCATTGTAAAGAGGATTAATATAAACTGATGTTTGTCATTCAGGTGAAGAATGTGGAGAATCACTGTCAGAAGAACTGCTGCTGCTTGGAGATGCGGATGAACTGCTAGAAGACCCAGATGATGTTGTTGATGTAGATGGACTGGATGACTCATCTTCAGAGGAAGGAAAATCAAGTTCGTACCAATTTGGTGAAGTTGGTTAACTTTGCAATTTCCATTTCTTTTACTTCCCTTAGTTTCTAACTTGTTAAGAATATTTTCGATTTCTTCAGCACTTTTACTCTCAGTTTCATCAAAAATGACATCCCTTCTCACAATAAATTTTCCATTGGTCAAAAGTCGATACCCTTTCTTCTCATCAGAATAGCCAATCATTGTGCATTTTAAACTTCTTGAGTCAAGCTTAGTTCTTTTTCTTTCGGAACTAAGGCATAACATACTGATCCAAAAACTCTAAGATGTTTAACTCGAGGTTTGAAACCAAACCAAGCTTCATAAGGTGTGATTCCGTCTAAAGAAGCAGTTGGAGATCTGTTTCTTAGGTAGACAGCTGTGTGAATTGCTTCTGCCCAATATGTTGGACTTAACCTCTTGAAAGTTAACATGGATCTCGCCATTCCTAAAAAAGTGCGATTCATTCTTTCAATTACTCCATTTTGTTGCGGAGTGTAAACATTAGTAAGATGTTGTCTTATGCCATTTTCACTGCAATAAGTTTTGAATTCATTTGAAGTGAATTCTCCCCCATTATCCGTCTTGAGAGTACCTATCTTTTCTTTGACTTCATTTTCAACAAGTTGGCAAAAAATTTTAAACTTCTCAAATGCTTCTGACTTGTTCTTCAAAAAGTAAACCCAAGTCATTCTACTGAAATCATCAATGAATAGTAAGAAATATTTGCAACCACCAAATGAAGTTTGTAGTGGTCCACAAACATCATTGTGAACTAGTTGCAACCGCCTGTTTGCACGCCATGAACTTGTTGGAAACTTTCTCGACTTTGTTTGCCATAAATGCAAGCTTCACATTTTGCATTTTCCCTTTTGAATGTGGGAAGTCCTTTAACCATTCCTTGTTTCTGCAATTGAGAAAGACTCTCAAAATTCAAATGTCCATATCTTACATGCCATAGTTTTACAGGTGAAATACCTGTACTCATTGCCCCTACAAAATCAGAATGCCTTGGAATAACTGTCCCTTTCATCCGTAACAGTTTTCCATCTTCATAACCTGTCATCACTGTTTTCAAGTTTTGTTTGACTGAATTAATCTTGACTAAACCATCTTCCATAATCACCTGATGTCCTGCTTGTCGAATCGTGACTAAAGAGAGAAAATTTTTCTTAAAACTTGGTACATACCATACATTGGAAATCATCTTTTCTCCAATGCTAGGGAGAAAAAATTTAACCGCTCGTTTTCCATAAGGAGTATGTTTTGTATCATCAACAAGAAAAATGGCATTAAGTTGGCAATCTTGAAAATTCCAAAAAAAATCACGTCGACAAGTCATGTGCTGAGTTGCCCCTGAATCCAAGATCCAGGCATCTTCATAGTCACTTCTAAGATGGGATGAAAGTTGTGATGCTAGCGAGGAGGTAAAAACATATTCTGAGTTATCTTCATCTTGATCATTTGCAAATTGCGCTGAATGCTGTTGAAACTTGGGAATTTTATTAAGTGAAGTTCGACAATCTTCAGCATAATGGCCAACTTTGTTACATCTTCGACACACAATTTGACTTAAGTCTCTTCCTCTTCCTGAAGATTGTCCTCTGCCTCTGCTTTGACTTCTATGTTGAGATTTTCCTCTACCTTGATTATTATTTCCTTGTCCTTGAAAATTACCTCTTCCTTGGTTGTTTCCTCTACCTTGAAAATTACTCCTTCCTGAGCTGTTGCCTTTGTTAAAGTTGTTTCCTCTGCTTTGGCTTCGACCTCGACTTTGTACATTATGTGTTGCTTGATTCTGATTGCCTCTGCCTCTGCCTCGAGAACTGTCTGCTGATGATTTGCTAGTGCTGGCCTCTGTGAGAAAAACATCTTCACCAACTTTCTTCTTCTTCCCAAAGGTTTTATCATGTTGTGTCAACATTTCACAAAGCTCATCAAACTTTAGTTTCTCTAATTTCCCAGTTAATTGTAGAGTCTCCAAAAAATGCGTGTAGGAAGAAGGAAGTCCAACAATTACAATTGTTACCATAAAACTATCATCAATTGTTAGAAAACCAGCATTAATGATTTCCTACCTAATATTCTTAAGTCTTGAGATATATTCAAGTACATCACCTCCTTCAGTCAATTTTTGTTGTAATAATTTTAATTGTAGATCAACTTTCTTTGATTCAGGCTAAGTATCAAAGAGGTCTTTAAAAGTTTTCAAAGCAGACCATGCATCTGTAGCATTTTCTATATGGACATACATTTCATCATTCACAGAAGATTTAATAAGAGCTAAGGCTTTGGCATTCTTAACTTCCCATTTTGCTAGTGCAGCTGCATCTGTGGGTTTATTCGGCTTAATATCTCCATCACATATACCCTACCATAATTCATTGTAAATGAGAGTGCTTTCGATGAGACGATGCCATGTTTTATAAGATTTTGTGCCTTCAAGTTTGTCGGAATCAGAAAACAAATTAATCAACTTAGACATTGTAGCATTGAAGCGTCACACCAAGAATCATAACAGAAATAACAAGATAGACAACACAACACACCACACAAAAAACACGATCTATTAGGGCTTGGCCTTGACCCTCGTATAGTCATTTGAAGCAAGAGAAAAATGACTGAGCTTTGCACTTGGCTCTAGTCAATTTCTCAAAAATTACAAGGTAACTTTCAAAATTTGACTTTTACAATGATGCTCTTGCAAAACTTGGTAAAAAAAATTACCCCCCCCAAAGCAAAATTACTTTGAGTTACAATGTGATGATCCCAATTGAAAAATAAAAAAGAACTTCTTGAAAACAAATTACCCAAACACACTTTATCTCTCCAATTTACAAAATAAAACTCCTTATTACTCCAAAAAAATTACAAATCACCTTATTGCTCCATAAACAATAAATTCCCAAAGATATAATATTCCTTATCTCTCCACAAAAAATTACAAACAACCCAAAAACCTTATCACTCCATTAACATTACAAAATTAACAAATATTTTTTATTGCAGGCATGCTGACTTGTTGCTGGCAGGCTGGCTCACGCTGGCTCAAAGTGCAGAATGCTGGCTCAAATCATTCAATGCTGGAACGCTGGAATCAATAAAATCTTATGCCACATCCGTTCAACAATGGAAAGTTGGTTCATATCCATTCAATGCTGAGGCTGTTATCACCACATCCGTTCAAAATCGATCTTGCAGATTTCAAAACGCTGGTTCATAATCAATTATTCAAAATCGATCTTGCAGATTTCAAAACGCTCTTCTTAACACCTTTAAAACGCTGGTTCAGATAAAGACTGAAAACACAATGAATTATGAAAATACGCAGCAATTTATACTTGCATTGGAATTTAAGAATCGATGGCTATAACAATCGACCATCACAGCAAACACCAACATTCATATCAACCATCACGGCAATTAGTCGATGTTCTAACATTCATATCGATTATCACAACAAAGAACCCAATCTTTAATCGATTATCACAGGAAAAAAAATCGATGGCCATCACATTCACATTGATTTCTTTTTGCACAACGATTCTGCTCAGCTTATAACAAAATTGGTCACAGATTTTATTTTATTTATTTATTTTTATTTTTTTTAACCAGTGATATTTTCAGATACACGCCAAATGTCGAATGTATAATCACTGAACATACTCACACCAATTAGCGATTCCACGCAGGGAAAACACTTACAGTTTTCTTATGAGACACGCACCGGTAAGAATCGTTGACACACAGTTTATTCCTGCGTACACTCCAGAACTAACGCAGCTTGGAATCGATGACTGTCATCGTACTTTTCAGCCTCAGGAAATCGGTCCACTACTTCAACGCTGATCCAGTTCTTGCTGAACGTTGCAGAATCGACTTTATCAATCACTGCTTCAATAACCTATCTCCAACTACATTCATTCGTGTCTGCCTCTGCACAACACGCTGTCACTGTTTGTCTCAATCTTTTGTTGATCACTTCAATGGAGGTTTCCAAAAACTTGTAGAGCTGGAATCTCCTCCTCACATCCACTGCAGCATTACTGGAGCTCTGATACCACAATAATGGCAGAAGTGTCCTCAGACACGTAATTTTATTAATCAGGAAAAAGATAATTACATAATTGATTTTGCAAGAGTTTACACCCGAATAACCAAACACTCTTGCAATGAGCTATTTATAAGCTCCATGTCCTAACTACCTCTAATTATGGATCACTTATTAAATAACAAGTGTCCATTTACAATAAATGCTATTCAAACCAACTAGCTAACAAATCTCCTAAAATAGAGCCTAAGATACGACACATTTGGAGAGTCATATCTAGTTACAACAATATGCTAATTCTAAAAGTCTCCATTAAATAATTAAACATTCTAGAATAATAATTATTAATTTAATATATTAAATTAATAATTATTTTATTCTAATTTTATAACCTATGATAAAATTGTATTTTTGGATCATCTAACATCATCATTAGTAATAGATAAAGCAAAATTTGAACAGAAAGCAGATGGACTATACCTTTCTGGCTGCCTTCTTTCTCGCACTGATCTTCTTACACCAAGAGTTTGTGGCTCTTCATCTTTTGATTCCTCCTCTATTGTAGAGCCTGATTCTTCCTCCTTAAGCTCAAACTCTATCTTCTTAGTTTCCTTTGGTTGGACTTCATGTTTAATAACATATTTTACCTCTTTGAACACCACATCTTGGTTGTACACAACCTTCCTTGTTACTTGGTTCCAAAGCTTATAACCCTTTAAACCATTCTTATACCCAAGAAAGATGCACTTTTCATACTTACTATCCAACTTGGTTCGTTTCTCCTTTGGAACATGTACATATGCATCACATCCAAATACCCTCAGATGTGAAAGAGAGGGTTTCTTACCAGTCCATACCTCTTGTGGAGTCTTATCCTCCAACGCTGATGAAGGTGATCTGTTGACTAGGTAAAATGTTGTCTCCACTGCCTCTACCCAGAATTCCTATCCTAACCCGGCACCACTGAGCATGTTTCTTGCCCTTTCCATCAACATCTTGTTTATTCTTTTTGCAACTCCATTTTGCTCAGGTGTGTATGGAGTAGTCTTCTGTCGTGCTATACCACACTTCTTACATAATTCTTCAAATTCCTTACTGCAAAACTCTCTACCATTATCTGTCCTCAACACCTTTATCTTCTTCTCTGTCTAGTTTTCCACCAGAGCCTTAAATTATTTAAACCTGTCAAAGACTTTAGATTTCTTCTTAAGGAAATATATCCATGTATTCCTTGGGAATTCATCTATAAATGATACATAGTACACAGACTTGCCCAGTGATGGAACCTTCACAGGTCCAAACACGTCACTGTGCACAAGTTCTAATATTTGTTTCGCCCTCTTACCACCAGAGGGGAAACTCACCTGATTCTGCTTCCCATATACACAATTTTCACAGAAATCAAAATCCAGAGAGCTATTACTCATACCTTCTACCATACCTTTACCATGAAGTATTCGAAGTCCCTTCTCTCCAATATGTCTAAGCCTTTGATGCCATAGCATGGTCTTCTCTCTAGAGACCACTAGATTTTTTGCTCCACTTTCAGGAACCACAGAATTGTTGCACCCATCAACAATAGTGATACCTTGCAGCTTTTACAGAGTTCCAATCCGAACTCCCCACATCAATACCAGTGCTCCCCGAACCATCTTGCAGGTATCCTTCTCGAACACTGTTTTTACACCTGCATCATCCAGCTTGCTTACAAAAATCAGATTTCTGGCCAATGCAAGAATATGCAGAACACCCGGAAGTGTTCTAACCCTTCCACCTTGCAACTTCAACCTTACGTTTCTGCAACCAACTATTCTAGCCTTCCTATCATCCCCTAAGAATACATCACCACCATCATATTTCTCATACTCGCAGAACAACTCTCTATGGGGATTGAAGTGAAAGGATGCACCTGAGTCAATAAACCATGCCTCATGATCTACATGTGTACTTGAAGAAGCCAAGTACACATCCCCACCTTCATCTGAGGTGGTTTTCGCCTCTGCAGAAGGAGCATCATCATATCCCTTTCCTTTATCAGGAGCTTTAGATTTACAGTCCCTTTTGTAGTGCCCTTCCTTTCCGTATTTCCAACACACCACCTGTACAGGCTTTCCTGGAGATTTAGATCTCCCTCTAGATTTATATCTCAAACTCAATGACTTATTTTTGTCTTTGTTCTAGGACCATCCTCGTACAGACAAGGCATCACCATTCTGTCTTTTCATATTTTTTCGTCTCATCTCCTCCGTTAGCAAGGATGAGACTATTTCATCAAACTGCAAGGCAGTTGTATTGCTACCTATTGCAATAACTAGACTATCCCATGAATCTGGTAGAGAACACAACAAACTAATGCACTTATCTTCATCTGAAATTTTAATATCAATAGATAATAACTAACTTACCACAGTATTAAATGCATTCAGATGCTCTGTCACCGAGTCTCCATCTTTCATCCTCAGGTTATATAGCTTTTTCTGCAGGAACAGTTTATTCACCAAAGACTTAGATTGGTACAAGGTCCCTAACTTGTCCCACAAAGCCTTTGCCGTAGCTTCCCCTAATACATTCAAAAATATTGAATCTGAGACACACAATCGTATTATGCTCTTTGACTTCCAATCCAACTTCTTCCATTCTTCATCGGACACTCTCGTTGGTTTAGTACTCGGATCTACCACGATCCACTGATCTTTATGCACCAACAGATCTCCATCTTGAGTTTCCACAACTCAAAACTCTGACCATTAAATTTCTCGATCTCTATTTTTCCACTGCTCGTCATCTTCTTTCACCACCAAAATCGATCTCGCAGATCTCCCATTGAACAGGGTCTACCACAGGCCCAAGCGCAACCCCTCAGCAACAAAGGTGTCCCCTTGAAGCCAAAACAACTATGATACCAAATGTAGGTTTTAACCCTGTACAGAAATTACCTGCTTACGAATTATAAAACACAGAAAATAAATAGTGCGAGAGCATAACACATAAAACACATATACATAGAGATTTTCCCCTAGATCCAAAAACCGAGACTACCAGCTTGATTTTTCATTATGTTCCTTTCAATGTTACAATACATATTTATACATGCCGAAGCATCCAATACCATGAACCAAAAACCATCACGTCCAAAACCATGGACCAAAAACCATCGCGTCCAGAACCATATGCGAAAATCATGCACAAAACCATAGGTAGGTCCACCCAACCTAATATAGGGTCCAAAAAACCATGTGCAAAAATCATGCACAAAACCATGTGCGAAAATCATTCACAAAACCATAGGTAGGTCCACCAAATCTAATATAGGGTCCAAAAAACAAAATTTTATGGGGCATTGCCCTAGACACCATAGAGGGGGGTTACCTGCATCCCTCAGACCCCCTGTGACTTCCCCGCTACACAATCGGCGCAACGAAGGGGGGGCTCTGCCCCCCCTCTAACCCCCCGGTTAACTATGTGGGCTAGTCTTAGAAAAGATATAACACAACCCAACAATAAAATCCTCTAAGTTTCAATAAAATAAGATAATATTAGGTTCATTTTTCCAAAAACTTGACTAAAATGATAAATCTGCCTTATCGGAACCTTTATCAAAGCTTAGGTCCATCACGCGTTTTCGCAAACATTGGCTTATGTTTAAAATCTCTTATCGAAAAAAATTTATTGGGTTTTTTTTTTCAAATATGATAACATTGCCTCTTTTAAAAAGTTGCGAATTGAAACTTTATTTGAATGAGTTTTCAAACATTTAAGCCTAAAAAGTAATAAATGCGCTCTTTTGCGAATATAACAACAAAACCCAACCCCACAGGATTGCCACGTAGGATATCGTAGATTTCAATATCAGAATTTTTAAAATATGCACATGTCACTAATATACATAGCTCCATCCACCGATCTACGATATCATCCATATGTTGATCTCCGATATTTCCCGAACCACTAATCTTCGATGTGCGATAACCATTCGCCTCCGACCTCTGATCTCCGAAATACCCTTTTCTCTGATATCCGGATTCGTTATGTGTTTTAATGTTGATTAATAAGATTTTCACGTCCCCCTGTCAAATCGAAACTTTTGAATGAGACCTCCGATATCACATTGCCGAAACAAAGCTTCGATATTGTGGATTCGATATAGTTATAAAAAAGGGTTGAATATGGTTTTGCATCCGATCCATATCGGAGCTACCTATATCACAAGTTTTTCATGTTGTTGCATTTTAAAAGTTGTGATGAGCCTTTCCACAATACCATATGGTTCTTGCCACTTGTCACTTCCATATGGGGTCGTTGTTATAATAATTGAAAAGTATGTTTTCATTGGTTTTGCGGGAAGTTTGTTATGTTTAGATTTCAATTCGGTTTTCATCTGAGTTTAATAAAAGAACTAATAATCTATGATTGGCTGAAATAGGGATGAACCCAAGGTCGATAAGGAGAAAGTAACAGTTTGATCCAGGATTTTTGAAGACTCTCTGCCATGTGCCACAACACAGTTCTAAACTGAAGATATTGTTGTAACAGAGACTAAGAAAGGCCAACACGTGGGCAGCAAATCAATCCTTTGGCTAAAGAACTCCTCAAATTGTTTCCATATGTAAAATTGGTGACTAAAGTATGGCAAGAATCATAAAAAAAGAAGGCTAAGAGGATCAAAGATTGACTTGGAATTCCATTGGCATTTCCTAGTCAAACCTTATAATTGGTGGCTGATACTGAGACATATCTCCAACACCACTACTCATTTACTTTCAACACTTAAAGAGGCATTATTCACTGCACATATGTATATACAACTCCATCATCTAGCTGAGTTAAAAGCCAAACGACAAATATATGAGAGATTCAACAACTAACGGATAGTCAAGTTGTTGCAACTGCAAATGATTATTGTCTTTTAATTTATTTTTAGTATGGTTTGTTAAAACCTCTTCAACATTATATGGTTCTTTTCTAGATTTGTGTTTTGATTGCGAACTATAAATCCCCTTCATTGTTATGAAGGAAGGGTTCTGAATTTTTGCGAGAAAGCTTCTGGTTTGCATTACTGTATCTTGGAGGAATCTTAATAGAAAGAGGAACCAATACTATTTCACTTATGAGCAGAGTTAACGTTTATCGGGTACTATTATCTAAATACTAGTTCTTTGTTTATGATTTGAATGGTTAATGTATTTGTTTTTTATCATATACATGTTTGCAAAGAATTAAGCTTTATCACTATTGATGTGCTTAATTGAAATATTTTAAGTATATGAATTAACAATGATATATGATATGTGTGATATGTTTCAACAACTGATTTAATTAACTATTTAATTAAATTAGTTATCTTTATATATTTTAACCTCAAAAAGGATTTGATGATCTATATTATCATGTTTAATGCGAGATCTTTATAATTCACATTTACAGAAAAATCTTTCGTGAGATAGATAGTTTAAGTCTATGTATTTCTTTTTTTTAGTAAATTTATTTACATAATCAATTGCACACTTATATATCACATCTTCTTTTTATATTTTATTAAGGGAAAATGGTCCCATAAACCCAGTCAGAGCCACTATTCCAAACGAAAAAGGAGCTGCCCTAAGTTCCTGACCAGGTGGTTTTCCCCAATGTTGAGGCAGAGATTTTCGAGCCTTCAACATTTTTGGTGCTAGAAGGAGGGCCTTCAGACTATGAATGGCAAGAAGATCCACTCTTAAATCAAAAATTCATTCTAAGAGTCAGTCTCCCTCAAAATCACCACCAACTTCCAGATCACATTCTAAATCTCCTAATCCAAGATCTGAAGTTGTTCAAAAATCCACCAAAACTCCTAGCACACTTCCAAAGTCAGTTGGCCAAACTTCTTCTCAAATACCAACTGAGTCTCTTGAATTTCAGTCTTTGATCCAAAAATTGGAAGGAATTTCCATTTCTGGAGAAAAAATTGTCCAAAGCAATATATCTGAAGGAAGTGTTTCCTCATCTTTACAGTCTTTTGGTGTATTAACTAGATCCTAGAGTGAAAAACTTGGATTTAAACCTATTGAATTTCCATTAACCACTCATCGGAGAAAGAAAACTACTCCAGAAACTCATTCTTCCACTAGCAAGATTACATCACCATCTTCCCCTCTTACTTCTTCTCTTGGTCCTTCCACTTCCTCTACCTCTTTACCTTCTTCTAATCAACCTCTCATTCCATCCATTCACATTCCTCAAACACAAACCTGCAAGGAAACTATAATCAGTAGTACTACAAGAACATCTTTCACAATGACTCAATCACCACCATCCTCCCCCTCATCTCATACTACTTCTTTTGCTCCGATAATGGCCCAAAGACCATGGAATAACCCTGGGGCAATATAGATGGATCCACCATTACACCCTCTTCCTAAACACCTAGAGAGGTGGCTTCCTAAGTTTAATCCTGATGATGGCCTCCCTGCAGAGGAATAACTTCATAATTTCATGTTATCCATCAATCTAAATGAAGTCACTGAAGAAGATTGTGTTGTTAGACTCTTTCCATACACATTTGAAGTTTCTGCAGGATCCTTGTATTTTTCTGTTCCTTATGGATCAATAACAAATTGGGATATGTTCGAAGAGAAATTTTTATTGAAACTTGGTGATGATCAAACAACTGCCACTTTGATTAATGACTTATCAAATCTTAAGACCAATCTAAACGAAATAATCAAAGGTTTTAATTCCAGATCCAATTTTTTTTTGAATAAGATCCCAGCCACTTCTAGACTAGGGAATGATGTACAAATTGAATGGTATAGCTTTGCTCTTCCTTCAAATGTAACTATGTTTGTAGATAGAGCCAACAAAACATTTATGCTTGATAACATGAAAGAATCTCTATCTGTAGAAAAGAGAATCCTTGCCCTTGAAAAGAAAATTGCTCTTGATGAAAGAAAGCAAATAAAAAATGTTACTTTTAAAGATGAATCCAAAAAGAAATCTCTCAAGGATCCTTTTGACTTGGAAGGATTACAAAAGGTTCTGAAGACAATGTCAAATGAAATGGTAGAAATTAAAAAGCAAGTAGTTGAAACCTCTAAAAATCCCTTTCGACCTTTCAAAAGGACTCAACCATCACAATCACAACCACCTGCCATTATATCAAATGTTGAATTTGATCAAGATGATGAAGAAGAAGAATCATCTTTATCTGTTGAAGAATCCCAAGAAGAAGAGTTAGCAAAAGCTTATGGTTTATGGGATTTCATCCTAACTACTTCAGAAAATGAAGAAGAAGAAGAGGCCCTACCAGTAAGTACTAGAAGTAAGGGACTTGTTGATTCATCTCCAGCAAATAAAAAATAGAAGTCTCATACTCTCCCTAATAAGGAAAAAACTGTAATTAAAAAGTCTTCTACTCCTTCAGATTCTCTTCCGACTACTTCTAAATCTCCTTCTTCATCCAAGACTTTGATAATCTCTGACACTATGGAATACAATATTGTCGAGGACATGAAAAAGGTCAAAGCCAACATTTCTCTTTATGAGGTTAGTAAATTAAAACAACAACAAAGATTTTATTTAAATAATTGAATGTAGTTCCTGCATCTCCATTACCTACTGTTGTCACTACAAAAGCCTCAAAAGGGACAAGAAAACCTCCTAATGTCTCTTTAGATAAGATTGACTCATCAGATGCCATTTTGATTGGAGATAGATCAAATTCACATACTTGTCCCTTTTTATTGAGTTTTGATATTTTTAAAAAGAATGTTCATAACTGTCTAGTGGATACTAGTGCATCATCAAATGTCATGCCTTATGCAATATGTCTTAAATTGAATATAACACCATTTTGTCCAAATTGTTCAATTAGATCGCACAAAAGTCAAAGTTTTGGGAGAAATGAATTTTGTTTTAATAAGATTAGCTTCCAATTCAAAGGTTTGTCAAATAATAGATATATTAGTTGTAGACATTCCTGAATTTTATGGTCTTATTCTAAGCAGAGACTAGTCTGAAAAACTACATGGTTACTTTGCAACTGATTGGTCACACATGTGGCTTCCCTACAATGGAAAACCCAATCAAATTCATGTTGATAGGGAAAAACACATGAAACATTCAGTGATTGATTTTGATGAAGAAAATGAATCAGTAGTTTTTACAAACAATATTCTTGGAAGTTATTCCTTTGAGTCTTTCTTTGGCAATTTTCAAGCGCAAGAATCTCCTTTTTTAGTTGACTCTGTTTCATCTCAAATTGAAAATTTCTCCCAAACAGATTCTTCTAAGTGTATAAATGTTGTAGAAAACCTTGTAAATAAGCATGATAGTGTATTTTGGACCCTTTATTTTGATGGATCAAAATCTAATGAAGGAGCAGGAGCTGGTTGCATTTTGGTTAATCCTTATGGAGAAAAAACTATGCTAGCTTGCAGATTAGAGTTTGATTGTACCAATAATGTTGTAGAATATGAAGCATTGGTACACGACTTACATAAGGCTATTAGTCTTGATATCAAATATCTTAAATTTTTTGGTGACTCAGATATTGCTATCAAACAAGTTAGAAACAAAATCCATTGTGTTTCTAGTCACCTTAAGCATTATCAATCTTTGACTCAAGAACTGACATCTCTCATTTCACTGCATTCAACATAGTTCTTATTCCGAGTATACAAAATTTTGGTGTCGACCTCCTAGCAAATGTTGCTTCCAAACTCATTCCACTTGAATATTTCAATCCAGATAGATTTTCTATTGAATTAATTTTTCGCCCCTCCATTCCAGACAACATTACTAATTGGCGAGTGTTTAATGATGACAATGACATCTTGAGTTTTCTAACATCTGAAGGGTCTTACTCTGATCAGATTATCAATGAAGATGAACATGACAAACAATTGAATAAATATTCTAAGGAAAATTCTTTACCTAAACCTGTAGTTAAACTAGAAGATTTATATGACCTGAAAGATAGATTCAAAAGGGTAACTAATTGCAAACTTCAAAGTTCAACTCAGAGATTTGAATTGGTTAACTTAGGATCTAATCATAAGCCTTAGAAAATTAATTTTGACCTTGGACTTTCACCAAATTAAAGATTTGCTTTCATTAATTTGTTGAAAAGATATAAGGATATATTTGCATGGAATTATGATGATCTGAAAACCTATGACACATCCATCATTCAACACACTATTCCTATGCTTTCAAATGTCAAGCCAATCCAACAAAAGCTCAAGAAAATCCACCCTAACTTGGAAACTCAGATTAAAACTGAACTGAATAAGCTTCTTAAAGCTAAAATCATTTTTCCAGTCAGACATTCCAAGTGGGTCTCAAACCTTGTGCCAGTTAGAAAGAAAAATGGGGATATTCATATTTGTATAGATTTCAAAAATTTGAACAAAGCCTGTGAAAAGGATAACTTTCCTTTGCACCAATGGGAAAAATTTTATAATCGGTTGTTGGGTCTGAACTAATGTCTTTTTTAGATGGCTTTTCAGGTTACAATCAAATTCGTGTACATCCAAATGACAGACTGAAAACCACATTTAGGACTAAGTGGGGAACTACACTTATCAAAAAATGCCTTTCGAACTGATTAATGCTGGAGCTACTTTCCAAAGAGCTATGGATATCACTTTCAGAGGTTTGATCAATAAGATAGTTGTAGTGTATCTAGATGACATTACAATTTATTCCAAGATGTAGAAAGTTTGGAAACTCCCTAAATCCTAAACAGTCATTTTTTGCTCTTGAAGAAGGAAAGCTTGTAGGATTTATAGTATCTAAAGAAGGAATCTTCATATATCTAGATAGAATTAAGGCAATATATGAAATTCCCTTAACACATAACAAAAAATCCATGCAGTCCTTCCTTGGACAAATTAATTTTGTTAAAAGATTTATTCCAAACTTCTCTCATATTGTACTTCCTTTGCAAGCTATGATAAAGAAGAAGTCGATTTTCAAATGGGGGTTGATCGAAAGAAAAGAGTTCGAATCAATAAAACAAAAAATCATTGATGCCCCTTAGTTATCAACCCCTAATTTTGCCAAACCATTCATTCTTTATACTTTTTCTTCCGAACAATCTTATGCAACAATCTTGACTCAACCTAATGAGCAACAAATTGAAGCTCTGATTTCCTTCTTTAGTTCCAATTTACAGGGAGCCGAGCTAAATTATTCAGAGGTTGAAAAGAAAGCCTTTGCAGTATTCAAATCCATTAAACATTTCAGGCCTTTCCTCCTAAAAACACGTACAAAAGTAATTGTTCCTTTCCTTATTGTCAGACAATTACTTATCTAAAAATAATTGGGAGAGAAAAGGGAAAATTGGGTTACTGCCCTGCAAGAATATGACCTAGACATCAAACCAGCTAAAATAGTAAGGGGTCAAGGTTTTTGCAGGTTAATTACTGGAGCTTATGACAGTTCAACTAATGAAGATTCAGGTAATAATGTCCAAATCATAGAGGTATGTCCCATCGATATTGAATCTCAATATGTTGATCTTATTTTTTACTTGAAAAATGGTTATGCTCCATTAGAACTCAATTACAAGAAGAAAATAGATCTTAGACTTAAAGCTAATCAATATCAGCTTATCAATGATGTCTTATTTAAAAGGAATTACGATTATATTTTGCTAAGATGTCTAGAAAAGTCTGAAGCTGAAAAGGTCTTGGAGGAGCTACATGATGGACCAGCTGATGGACATTGTGGGGGAGACACCACTGCACATAAAATTCTGCATGCTGGATATGACGATTGGCCGAATTTATTTAGGGACACTCATGCCTATGTAAGAAAATGTAAAGCCTACCAGACTGCTTCAGGAAGACAGAAGAAACCAGCCTTACTTTTGTAGCCAATTAACATTGAACAACCTTTTGAACAATGGGGACTGGACATAATAGGTGAGATTGTTCCTAACTCTTCCAAGTAGCATAAATACATCTTGACTGCTACAGACTACTTCACCAAATGGGTGGAAGAAATACCCCTCAAGGTGGCCAATTCTGAAAACATTATTGAATTTATTGATCAATTCATCGTTACCAGGTTTGGTCTTCCCCATGCCCTTGTTTTTTATAATGCATCTTATTTTTCAGGAAATTCCATTACTGAATTTGCTCTTAAAAGAGGTTTTAAACTTAAGTATTCTGCAAATTATTACCCTCAAGGAAACGGCTTAGCAAAATCTACTAATAAAAATCTCATCAGAATAATCAAAAGAATAGTTGACCAAAATCAAAGAAATTGGCACAAAGCTCTAGTTTTTGCTTTATGGGCTGATAGAATCACTCAGAAGGTCTCTATAGGCACTTCTCCTTTTCAACTAGTGTATGGAAAAGAAGTTATTCTACCTCCTAATCTAGCTATTCCATCACTAGCCCTAGTCCAATCCATTGAAGAAAAACCTTCCTCTGCTTTACAATTAAGAATGTCCCAATTTTTAAGCTAGAGGAAGAAAGGGATAAAGCAAGACAAGTTCATACCCATCATCAACAATTGGTTAAATCTTCTTTTGATGCAAGTTTAGTTAATAATATTTTTTTTTGAAATTGGAAATCTAGTTCTAAAATGGGACAAAGCTCACGAAGAAAAAGGTAAACACACTAAGTTTCAGAAATTATGGCTAGGTCCATTTCAGATCGTTGACAAACTAGGCCCATCAACCTTCATCCTCCAAGATCTACAGGGAAAGAGGGATGCTCTTCCCATTAATGGGCTAGTTTTAAAAAATAAAATCTTAAGGATACCTGTCCTTCTGTAGATATGTAAATAACCACATGTATATACTGGTGTCTTTAATCCTAGTTATGTTAGGTAATACATTTTTGTCTTCACATTGGGGTCTCTTATTATTTACATGAAATTTGAATGATTATACAAGAGATCTTAGAAAGACTGATTATAACTTTGAAGTTTAGTATTGCATCTAACTCTGAAATCTTTATATCCATTAAATTGTGAATGTTTCATAACTTGAAAACTCTATAAAATCTGGTTATCCTATGATTGGTCATGAAAAGGTTTTCTTTAAAAAGTAAAGGCTATTTTGAAGTTTTAGCATATTTTGGCTTCAATTGTCATCCATTACTCTTAAGGAGTGAATATACCTCCCCATCCACTAATTTTAATTTTTTTAGAGTGTAATTCAAAAATATATAAAACTTGAAAGATAAGAGGTCTCATCATGAGCTGACTTACCATGATCATGGGAAACCAATGATACTGACATTATCAACACTAGCCACCAAACCAGGATAATGGCTTACAATTATATAACCATAAGACAAGAGGTCTCATCACGAGTTGACTTGTTCAATATCATTATAACCTGTGAATGGCATTGTCATAATCTAGTTACCAAGCCAGGACAATGGCTTTCAAGCAAACTTTAAAAGAAAATATTAAGAAACACCTAAGAATTTTATTATAAGTGGATGGGATACTAATATATCTGTTGTTAAATGGTAACTTTGTCAAGTCTATGGACGTCTATTGAAAAATATGTCTATCTTAAAAGCTAAGATTCTATAGTTCTTAACTTTATCTTTATAACTTATTGAATGACCAACAGGGGTAATAAAGATTTTCATCAGTAAATAGGTATGAGATAATTCACAAGATGATGAATTCTTTTATTCAGAGTAATTTTTTATCAATCAAAAATTCAATATTTTTATCTTTCTAAGTCTTCTTGTTTAATTGTTTAAAGCTTCATGTATTTTTAACAGAGATAACTGATCCGCCCAATATGTCTCCAATTGTTGTACTACTCAACAACCCCCCCATTATAGTTAATAGTAGAACTAATAAAATATGGGGGACCCTTTTTAGTTTAGGATAAAATCCTTTAAGTTTCAATAAAATAAGATAATATTAGGTTAATTTTTCCAAAAATTGACTAAAATGATAAATCTTCCTTATCGTAGCTTAGGTCCATCACGGGTTTTCGCAAACATTGGCTTATGTTTAAAATCCCTTATCGGAAAACAATTATTGGGGGTTTTTTTTCAAATATGATAACATGGCCTCTTTTAAAAAGTTGCGAATTAAAACTTTCTTCGAATGAGTTTTCAAACATTTAAGCCTAAAAAGTAATAAACGTGTTCTTTTGCAAATATAACAACAAAGCTTGACCCCACAAGATTTCCACGTAGGATATCGGGGATTTCAATATTGGCATTTTTAAAACAATGTTTATGTCACTGATCTCTAAAGCTCCATCTGTCAATCTCTGATATCCTCCATCTGCTGATCTCTGATATCCTCCATCTACCGTTCTCTGATATTTCTTGAACCGCCAATCTTCAATATGCGATAACCATTTGCCTTCGACCTACGATCTCTGACATACTCTTCACTCTGATATCCGGATCCATATGTGTTTTAATGTTGATTAATAAGAATTTTGCATCTACCTATCTAATAGGAACTTTTGAATGAGACCTTCGATATCACATTACCGAAACAAAGCTCCAATATTGTGGATCCGATATAGTTATAAAAAAGAGTTGAATATGGTTTCGCATCCACTCCATATCAGAGCTACCTATATCGCAAGTTTTTCATGTTGTCTCATTTTAAAAGTTGTGATGAGCCTTTCTTCGATACCATATGGTTCTTGCCACTTGTCACTTCCATATGGGGTCGTTGTTATAATAATTGAAAAGTCTGTTTTCATTGGTTTTGTGGGAAGTTTGTTATGTTTAGATTTCAATTCGGTTTTCGTCTGAGTTTAATAAAAGAACTAATAAGCTCTGTTTGGCTGAAATAGGGATGAACCCAGGGTCGATAAGGAGAAAGTAATAGTTCGATCTAGGATTTCCAAAGACTCTTTGCCATGTGCCACAACACAATTTTAAATTGAAGATATTCTTGTAACAGAGACTGAGAAAGGCCAACACATGGGAAAAAAATTAATCCTTCGGCTAAAGAACTCCTCAAATTGTTTCTAAATGTAAAATTGGTGACTAAAGTATGGAAAGAATCATCGAAAAAGAAGGTTGAGAGGATCAAAGATCTGTCAAAGATTGACTTGGAATGCCATTGGAATTTCCTATTCAAATTGTATAATCAATGGTTGATACTGAGACGTCTCTCCAACACCACTACTCATTTACTTTCAGCACTTAAAGAGGTATTATTCACTACACATATGCATATATGACTCCATCATCCACCTAAATTAAAAGCCAAACGACAAATATATGTGAGATTCAACAACGAACAGATAGTCAAGTTGTTGCAACTGCAATCGATTATTGTCTTTTACTTTATTTTTAGTATGGTTTGTTAAAACCACTTCAGCATTCTATGGCACTTTTCTAGATTTGTGTTTTGATTACGAACTATAAATCCCCTTCATTGTTATGAAGGAAGGGTTCTGAATTTCTGCGAGAAAGCTTTTGGTTTGCACTACTGTATCTTGGAGGAATCTTAATAGAAAGAGGAACCACTACTATTTCACTTATGAGCAGAGTTAACGTTTATCAGGTACTATTATCTGAATACTAGTTCTCTGTTTATGATTTGAATGGTTACTGTATTTGTTTTTATCATATACATGTTTGCAAGCAGTTAAGCTTTATCACTATTGATGTGCTTAATTGAAATCTTTTAAGTATATGAATGAACAATGATATATGATATGTGTGATATGTTTCAACAACTGATTTAATTAACTATTTAATTAAATTAGTTATATTTATATATTTTAACCTCACAAAGGATTTGATGATCTATATTATCATGTTTAATGCGAGATCTTTATAAGTCACATGTACAGAAAAATGTTTCCTGGGATAGATAGTTTAAGTCTATGTATTTATTTTTTTTAGTTTCATTTACATAATCAATTCCACACTTATATATCACATCCACTTTTTATATTTTATTAAGGGAAATTGGTCCCATAAACCCAGTCAGAGCCACTATTCCAAATGGAAAAGGAGCTGCCCTAAGTTCCCGACTGGGTGGTTTTCCCCAATGTTGAGGCAGAGATTTTTGAGCCTTCAATAGAACCACAAATTTTGTGGCATGGAAGATTCATATGGAGGTGGTATTAGATGATAACGAGCTACTAGATTACATCAAGAGAGATGTAGTTAAACCCCCAACAACTGATGCCCAGGATCTCGCTCAGTGGAAGAAGGATGTAGCTAAAGTGAGGAGGATCATATTGGAGGGAGTTCGAGATCATATTGTCTCGAATCTCCATGGGAAATAAACTCCATTCGCGATGTGGAAAACATTGACCAACTTGTTTGAGAACAACAATGACCATAAGAAGCTAGCACTGAAGGACAAGCTTCATAGCATCAAAATGCAGAAGGCTGAATCAATTCCATAGTACCTGAGAAAATTCACACAATGTCGTGATGAACTTGGCGGGGTTGGTATTACTGTTCTAGAATAATATGTGGTAGCTCTAGCTCTGTTGGGTCTTCTGAAGAGCTGGCACAATTATTAGGATTCTGTGAATGGTAGAGAAAGACTACCAAGCTAGGAGTAGTTATGGTACGATCTCGTGTAGGAAGAGATCAGGTAGAGCAACAAAGATGGAACTTCATCTAAGGTTGAGGATGAGGAGAAATGTGCCTTTGTTGGAAAGACAAAGAAAGGGAAAGGGAAGAAATCCCAATCCAGAGGAGATTTTGGTTAGGAGGGAAAGAAGAAAGACTAATCGAAGATTAAGTGTTTTCACTATCATGAGCTGGGACATTATGCCATGAAGTGTCCACACAAGAAGGTCGAAAAGAAGCCCTTAGGAGGAGCAGCAGGTGAATCTATATGTTCAAAATTCAAGTTGGATTTCACACTCATTGCATGCATGGTGACATCGGTGATGGGTAGTGTGTGGTATCTAGATAATGGAGCCTCATTCCATTTGGTCGGAAACAAATAATTCTTCAGTGAATTGTAGCAGAAGGACCTCCAGATGCACATTGAAATGGGAGATGATGGAAGGTATAACGCGACTAGCATTGATATTGTTACTTTTCAGAGGGAGTCTTGTTCTCCTCTCACATTAAAAGATGGCATGTATGTTATGGGTCTAAAGAAGAATTTAGTTTTAGTTTCTATGTTTGAAGACCGTGGCTACAATGTGATATTTAGAAAAGGAAATGATTACCTTAGACATATCACCACAAGACATGTTAAGCGGATTGGGGTTCAGGTGAAGAACCTCTACAAATTGGATGTAGAATACTATGTTGCTTTGAGCACGAAATAAGATAAGGTGCAGAGCCGAGACATTTGTGAATTGTTGCATAGGAGACTTGGCCATTTTCACCATGGAGATTTGAATATCATTCAACAAATTTCTACATGACTTCCCAAGGGTGCAATAGAGCAGTGAGATACATGCAAAGGGTGTACACTGAGGAAGTACACCAAAGCCACCTTTCATGATAAGGACAATAGAGCACAAGCAGTCCTTGAAAGAGTTCACTCAGATGTGTGTGGACCCTTCTCGATAGCCTCCATGACCAAGCACATGTATTATGTTATATTTATAGATGATTTCTCATGTAAGTGTTGGATTTTCTTCATGTAGAAGAAAGACCATACATTCTCCAAATTTTGTGAATTTAAATCACTTGTTGAGAAAGAAACTGGCAGGAAAGTGAAGCCTCTCATGAGTGATAACAATGGTGAATATGTGTTGAATGAGTTCAAGAACTCCTGTGCAAGAGAAGGCATTTGACTGGAGTTAATTAAACCTCATAACCCACAACAGAATGGGGTGGTTGAGAGGAGGAATAGAAATATTGTGGGATCTTAATAGGCGATGTTGCATGATCAGGGCTTATCATTGCACTTGTGGGCTGAAGCATGCAACACATATGTTTATGTGCAGAACAGGAGTCCTCATCGGATTCTCAGGATGAGTACAACAGAAGAAGCTTTTTTAGGGAAGAAACCAAATGTGTCACACTTCAGGATCTTTGGTCCATCAATTTACTGTGATGTTTCCAAGGAATCAAGGAAAAAACTAGATCTGAAAGCTGAATTGGGCATATTTGTAGGGTACACTGATACTCCTCACAACTATCGAGTGTACCTTCCATCTCACAAGATGACAGTTGTTCATGGATATGTGAATTTAGATGAAGAGAAGGCCATGAGATGTTCCCTTGATAGGGAGCTTCATTTGCATGTAGATGAAGAGATTTTGGCTCCAAAGGAAGAACCTTAGGATGTTGTGGAGCAGCCACAAGAAGAGGAGTAGAGAGTGGAAGTACCCACATGCAGAGACATTCATAAATGGAAGGAAGTGCACTAGTGAAACAAATTATTGCATGATGTTAGAGAGAATGTGGGAACATCCACATCACAACGCAGGAAGAGGAGGTCACCAGATCGGTACACTGGTACATGGCTATGATGAGTGAGCTAGTTGAGATAGAACCATCCTCATTCGAGGAAGTAGTGAAAAATCTAGTATGGGTTGATGCTATGGTAGAGGAATATGATTCCATAGTTAGAAACAATGTTTGGGAAGTTGTCCCAAGACTAGAGAAAAATTCAGTGGTAGGTTCAAGGTGGATCTACAAGGTGAAGTAAGTCGCAGACGGAAGCATCGAAAAATACAAGGTCAAATTTGTCACAAAGGGGTTATCTCATGTGGAGGGAATTGATTACGAGGAGACCTTTTTCCCTAGTAGCAAGGTACTCTTCTATCATATCAATTCTAGCACTTGCAGCGCAGATGGGATGGAAGATCCATTAGATGGGTGTGAGGACAACATTCTTCAATGGAGTGATTGAGGAGGAGGTGTACATTGAACAACCCGAGAAATTTGAGACCTTCGATAGAGAGTCGCATGTCTGTTGACTCAAGTGAGCATTGTATGGATTGAAACAAGCACCTCGTGCTTGTTACAATAGGTTCAACAACTATTTTACCAGGTTGGGATTCACCAAAAGTGAAGCAGATGTAAACCTTTACCATATTGTTATTGAGGGTAAATCGTTGATTATAGTATTATATGCTGATGATTTTATTTTAACTAGTGATGAGAAGTTGATAAAATCTTGCAAGAGAATTCGAGATGAAGGACATGGGACTCATGCATTATTTCCTCAGTTTGGAAGTATGGAAAGGAGATGGGGAACTATTTGTCTCTCAGGGAAAGTATGCCAACAAGATACTAAATAAGTTATGCATGGAGAGTAGCAAACCCATGGACACTCCTCTAGCAGGCATTTGGAGGAAAGAGGATGCCACCTCAGGTGAGGAGGTGGAGGCCACTATTTACAGGCAACTTTTGGATTCACTTATGTATTTGGTGAACACACGACTAGACATGTGTTATGCAGTTAACCAACTTAGTCAAGTGATGGTTAAGCCAACCAAATTGTATTAGAAGGAAATCAAACATGTGTTGAGATAAATCAGAGGCACTACTTAGTATGGTCTTTGGTACAAATAGACAGAGGGAGTAAAGCTTTAAGGCTTCACAAATGCAGATTGGGAAAATAGTCCATCAGATTGAAAGAGCACATTAGGAGGAGTCTTCAGTATATGTTCAACATCAGTTTCTTGGTACACAGGGAAGCAGATATCAGTTGCACTCAGTTTAACGGAAGTTGAGTACATTGGTGCTAGTCAAACAATTTTTGAAGTTATCTAGATGAGGAAGATTCTTGTTGGGTTATTTGGTCACATGATGGACCCACCATGATTTACTGTGAATTTCATAGTTGTGTCAAACTCTCTAAAAATCTAGTTTTTCATTATTGATCCAAGCATATCGGCATTCAGTATTACCATCTATGAGATTGCGTGCAGAGGCAAATCATGTTGTTGGAATACATTCCTACAGAGGAGCAGGATGCAAATATTTTGACAAAGGCATTTTCAAGAGGAAAATTCGATTTCCATAGAGATAGGATTGGGGTATCTGATAATCCCTTTCTTGTAAAGAGGGAGTGTTAAAAATGGTAACAAGAAAATCCTAATTTAATTTTCACTTGAATTAAATTAGGAGAAAATTGTAATTCCAAATCACAAGACAACAAGAATGAGTTAACTAGGTTAGTTTCACTTAGTTGGCTTAGTTAATTCAAGTTGAGGGTATAACTTGAGTCATGTAGAGTGATTCCTAAATTTTAGGATCCTAGGTTGATTTTAATTTGAGTTGTAATAATTTAATTAAGTTAAATTGAGTTAAAGTTAGTTAAACTAGTTCCAACTGTTGGAGGAACTAGTAGGAGGTCTAATAGTGGGGTGCAACATCATTGTTCAACCAATTAACTGATAAATCAACCATAATTAACTCATGCATGCATGAAATTTGAGTTACCCTATTGAAATTGGAGTTCAAGGGTAGTGTAATATTAGTTGTATAATTTTCTGAGTTGTATAGGTGGTGCATGTAGTCAGAGAAGGGGATTACGAAATTCTAATTGGGAATTTCCCTAATTAATAGGGGGATAATTCTCAAGGAAACAACGCAAGTAAATAGGAGCTTGGAAGGCAACATAATTGGCTAAGTATTGGTCACAGATATTGTGACTCAATGAGATAAATTATACTAGTGTAGAGATTGTTTAGGCTTGAACAAACATTGTATTTCTTCCCTATTTTCTAACTAATGCAATATATATAGGAAGGGGTTTTGAGTAGTTGATTTCCCCTTAGATAAATCTCTGAGCACATGTGATTGAATCTTATCTCATGTTTATGCTGTGATTTCTCAATCGATTAATTGTTTCCGCTAATGAGTAGAGTAGATTCAAGTCTTTTGTTTTAGCATATTGCATAAGCAGTTTCGATCTACAAGGAATTTTTACACACGTGACTACTAGTAAACCTCTAGGGGTCTACGACCTGTCCTCCTCTCCACAAATTAAGTCGCAAACAGGGGAATTTGAACCTGGGTCTCTCAAATTTCAACAATTACACATATCTTAGAATGTTAAATCATTATTTAATGGTTATTTCAAAATTTTATTTTTATTAATTCTCATAAAGTGATTACGAAATCATTTTTATTTGTTAATTACTTTAACCACTTTCTAAATAAAGACATCTGACCATTTTGAATATCTTTTCCCTCCAAAATAATATAAGAAAATATCCACAACAACTAGATTTTGATTTAGTCAATAATATTTTATTATTTTCTAATTCTCAATCTATTCCAATATTTTGTTATAAATAGAGGGTTTTCTCTCCATTCTTCACCATGATCATTTTCATCATCCCTATTATCATCTCATAGAATTTGAGTTCCCACATGATTTCAAGCCTTTATTGTTTCCTTTTTGCATACCACATATTGAGAGAGAGAAGCACACTACTGAAGCACAAAGTCAAGAAGGACCCATCCCATGAAGGGGGATCTACAAGCCTAATTCTATAATTTCTCCTCACCAAGTGTATTCATTAATAAAATTATTCATTTTGAGTCCTCCATTGGGCTATGGTACTTCTATTTTTTGTTTTTATATGTTTCTATTTGCATGTTCTATTTTGTTGCAAGGTTTTATCTAACATTCACTGAAGCATAGAGATAATCATCTTTTGTTGTTAGGTTTATAACTCACCTATAACTTAAGTGAAGGGATTTTCGCTCACTTGCAGAAAAAATTTACACTAACAAATGGAAAATCCACTGGTTTAGTGATTCAAAACCTTGGTGATTGTTGTTTCAAATATTTTCAGTGCTTGTCCATAATTTTTATTCCTCTCAATTTCTATTTTTATATCTCTTTTATTTTCTGGAAATTTCTCTATTTATGTTGGGGTTTCGCATCTTTCCGCAGGTCACAGGTACTAGCCGAGTGGGAGATGACATAATCTGGGTTAGATCTATTGAGCAGAAGGATTGGGAACAAAACACACTTTTTGGCCCATTTTATATGCCCCCAATGCACTTTTCAACCCATAATCTGCGCTTGGACGTAATTTCCAGGTCAAAAACTGTCTACACTTTTCTAGAAAAAAATTCCTGGTTTTCTAGTTTTTGTCAAGAATGTTGCGTGTGTGTTGGAAAGGGTTTATGTTCTTACTTGAGTCACCTATAGGACTAGATCCACTTAGTAGTTTCTCATTGAGGAAGGAAAAATATCCCTAGGGTTTAGAGTACACCTTTATTGTTTAGGAAGAGAATTGTTGAGTTGAGGAGTCCATTATGCAACATTTTCAGTGATTGTTTTTCACTACTTTTCCCATTGTTTAGCAGTCATTTTAGACAGGTTTTTACAACACTTTATTCCATTTATAATATTGCGTTGTCTTCCTTCCTTATGATCCCCTTGTGTATCCTTGTTTTTGCAACTTATTGCCTATATTTTTCCAACAGTTTCACCTCTGTTTTGTGTTGGTTTTCAACACCACTTTCATTAGACTTTTGCCTTTAGATCCTAGTTGCTTAGACAAAAGATCTTTTGGCCATTTTTGTGTGTTTGAGTTTCTTCTTTGACATCGTTTTTCTTGCTGCTTGATTGCCTTCTTGGGTTGGGTTTTGTATGTTGAGTTTGTTGTTTATTTTATTGTTCATTTTTAGTATTGTTTATAGTTTATGCACTTTATTTTTAACATGATTCGCATTATCAAAATATAATTAATTAACTTATCCACTTGACACATTTTTCACACACACACACACCCTAAGAGAACGTGAGTTTGGTTATCACTGCCAAGCCAATACTTGAAACACTCCACCATAGTAATAACTTAAATCACATAGATTAAGCCCACTTAGGCATTAGGACCAAAACAATCTTTATAGTTAGGTGTAGAATTAGTGGGATAGGCTTCCAATAACATCCATTGATCACTTACATTGAGACATAGACAATTGAAATTTTATGGAGCTTAAAATTCTTCACCATCCCACAGTCCAAAACTGAAGCGTGTCAGAAACCCGATTCAGAGGGGGTTAGGCTAGGTCATGGTGCGAGAAGTGCTACTCAAGGCTACCCAACTTGTGGTAGGGAATCCCCTGTCATTGTTGATCACCAAGAAGCTTGATACATGACTGCCCCCATGGGACGAAGGTAACCTCAGTGGCCAATCTTAGGAAAACACCCTATAGGACTGGTTGTGGGCAAGCAGTTGGTCCTCTACCCCACGTTTCTCTAAACAACTTTGCTTGTGGGGATCAGATTCCATCAAGTAAGAAGTGTCTTGGAAGGCCATCTAAAACAATTTGACTAGGACTTGTTTAAGGATTTCACCTTTAGGCTAGAGGTCATTTTTTTTTCTTTTATAGGACATGTTTTCTTGAATTAGAGTAGCATATCATTATAATTAGTTTACACTTATCACCACTGCACTCTTAAAATTATAGCAAGAAAAGGCTTCATTTGACTAGTTCCTTAGTCAAATGGATAAAATTCAATTTTCCACATTAACAGGATGACTTGGATTGTAATTAGCTAGAGTGACATGGCCTTGTCTACTAGTTAAGTCAGTAAATTCAAGTTTGTAGGCTAAAAGTAGAGTTGCACATGAGTTGATTGCTAATGTTCTAACAATCTAGTTGAGTTATTGTTAGTTTAACTCAATTAACTAATCTCTAGTCATTAGTTGAGTTAGTTGAAAGTTAGTTGAGTAGGTATGACTATTGTTAGCTCACTGGTGTCTCAGATAACTAGTCAATCGACTAAAAATAGACCCAATCATGCATGGAATTTGAATTTCCTAGTTGAGTGGATGGAAAAGGCACATTTGTCTTTACAATTCTATATTATTGAGTGTATAATTCTTTTTCACTGAGCAGGTGATCAATTCCCCTTGTATTTGCGCAAGGAAAGAGGGAATTTCCCTATTATTTAGGAGCATAATTGCTCCGATATTGCACAAGGGAATAGGAGGTTGTATGTGGCTTGAATTTTCTAAGTGTTGGCTAGAGCAGGTCACGAAGCAGGAGAACAATTTTCTAGTGCAGGGTGTGCTTTAGAGTTGAAGAAAGACATTATAATTGTTTCTCTTTCTCATCTGAATTAATGCAAAGCAGTGGAGGGGTTTTTACGAGTTGAGTTTCCCTGTAAAATCGTTGTGTTCATTGCATTGTGATGGTTGCATGTTATTTCATGTGTTTTCATTTCCACAAAATACTAGAAGAAATTTTTGCCTCTTGATTTTAGTTCGATTTCATTAGCAGTACCAAATTTCTTGCAATTTCTACATGGTATTTGAGCTACAGAAGACTACATAGAAACCTTGTTCCAGATCTTCTCTAGAGAAATTTTGAATTGTAGAGTTTTTGGTGCAGATTCTCTTTAGTGTAGGAAAAAATTATTTCAACGAATTAAGGTTGGAGTATGCATTTGAGGGCACCTCAAATTTTTGTGCTTGGAAAGACAACATGGAAGTTGTCCTCACTGATAATGGAGTATGGGAATATACACAAGCTAATATTATAAAACCAACAACATCATATGGACAAACACTTGTTAAGTGGAAGAAAGACACAACAAGAACCATGAGGATTATTCTGGAGGGTGTCAGATATCACGTGGTTTCGAACTTGCATGGAAAGGAGACTCCTTTTCCAATGTGCAAAACTCTCACAGATCTCTTCCAGATAAACAATGATGCCATGAAATTGGAATTGAGAGATAAACTCAGGAGCATTCAAATGCAGAAAAATGAAACCATTCCTCAATACCTATCTAGATTCACTCAGGTTCAAGATGAACTTGGAGGAGTATGAGAAAAATATGCAATCATATGAACTTGTGAGATTAGTACTCCCTAGCCTTCTAAAATCCTAGCACAACTATCAATATTTAGTTAACGGAAGAGACAAGCTACCATATTGGGAGAGACTTTCATCTAATTTGGTGCTAGAGGAGATTAGAAGAAACAATGGAGATGGTGTCACATCCATTGCAGATGAGGAAGAAGATTGTGCTCTAGTTGATAAAGGAAAGAATGCTTAGGGAAGGAAAGCCAAAGGTGAGGCAAAGTCCAACTAGAACAATAACAAGAAGAAGGACATGAGAAAAATAAAAAAATTTCACTACCATGAATACAGACGTTATGCAACCAAGTGTCTGCATAAGAAATCTAGCAAGGAGCTTGTAGTAGGAGCAAGAGGAGATGCTTTGGCATCTCAATTTGAGTTAGATTTCACCCTCTTTACTTTCATAGCATGTAGAGTAAGAGGGAGTGAGTGGGACCTAGATTCAGGTGCCTCATATCATATGACAAGAAATAAGGAATTCTTCAGTAGCCTAGAGGAGAAGGATCTAAAATTGCACATAGAAGTTGGAGATGGTGGGATTTATAGTACTGAAGGAATTGGTACTATCACCTTTAAGAGGGAGTTAGGCTCCCATCTTCACTTGAAAAATGTAATGTATGTGCATGGGTTAAAGAAAATTTTGATTTTTGTAGATGTATTAGAGGACAGAGGTTATGATGTTGTGTTCAGTAAGGGAAGATCCTTTCTGAACCATGTTGTTATTGGAAAAGTGAAACAGATTGGAGTTAGAGTGAAAAATCTCTACAAGATATTGGTATATTTCACCAAACTTGGTATATATCGCAGGTTTTCTGTGTCCTTCCCCACTGTTGCTGCTAGGAAACTGCCATTACAATTTGCGATCTGCTCCGGGACCTCCGATAAGATATTATCCTTCATTTCAGAGGCAACAGTGTTATAGCTCCAAATATCACTCTTGATGTTTGTGATGCTGCACTCATGGCCTAGGGAAACCCCTCCTTCCAGACCTAGTCCAAATATTCAAAAAACAATGTTTTACTCCCTATACGCGACATTGCCCTGAGATAAACGCATGTGTACGCGGGTTTGTTTATACCAAACCCTTGAACTTCAACAGGCCATATCTTTTGATCCAGGAGTTCATTTTCGTACTTCCATATATCATTAGAAAGCTCGTTCCGAGCACTATGTAATGGAGAGGGTCAAATTTGGCTTTGAGTGATTATGTGGCCTAGAATATGGCTTCAAACTTCATTGCTCTTTGACAACTTTGACCAACTGAGAATTCATAATGCAGTGAGTGACAACATTGGCTCCAACTGGGGAGAGTACCTTGCTGGCAAGGTGCTGAGAACCTGCAGACCAATAACCTTCCTTCCATTGGGCATTGAGTCATTTCAAAACAAACAATAGTTCTGTGAAAGTGGAATTTTCAACATAAATTGGAAATTGCATATAACAATTACAATACACACACTGATATTTACAATGAGTGCAAGACAAGTACCTCTAGTTTTGGAAATAAAGTTTGAGGAACTGACCATTTACGGGTAGTTCCCGAGATTCATCGTCCAAATTTTCAAGCATGTACGTGTTATTTCCTCTTTCTTCTGCAATCTTGAAAGGGTTGAACCATAGCAGATTGATTTTTCCATGTTTTCCTTTGTATTCTCATTGGATGTCCCAGCAGAGAACTAAATCTCCTGGTTGAAAAGGTCAATCCTTGGCCTTCTTGTCAAACAGGGATTTCATCTTTTGTTGGTAATTTGACAATTTGGCCCCGACCTGTTCTCTGTTCTCATGAAGCTCGACTAGTTGATTTATCCTTCGTGTCAGGGCACTTAGCTCTTCCTTAGCTTCTTGTAGTAATTTTGCCACTGACATCACTAATTGGATCAGGAAGACTGCAACCTTACCATACACTAGCTCAAAAGATGATTTCCTCATGGATCGTTTGGGAGTTACCTGGTTGGCCCATAGGGAAAACTTCAGTTGGGAGTCCTAGTTCTTCTGATTCTCGATGATGGTCTTCTTCAGCACCCTCACCATAGTTTTGTTTGAGGACTCATCCAAGTCATTTCCTTGAGGATAGTAGGTAGGGGAGTGCCCAATGAAGATATTGAATTTATGGCAAAAGCTAATGAACTTGGAAGATTTGAAGACCTGAGCATTATTGGTGATAATTTTGAAGGGACAACCAAAGTGCGATAATATGTTCTCCTCCATAAATTTGATTACCACTGAGTCTGTAGCATTTCTGGTTGGGATGGATTCTACCCACTTGGTGAAATAATCTGTGGCTGTCAATATCCACTTGTGTTGCCCACTGGATGGTGGGTTTATTTGTCCTATGAAATCTAGTCCCCATTGTCTGAAAGGTTCTTCCACATGTACTAGAATCAGGGGGAGAGGAGAAATATTTTTCCTCTCAGCAAACACTTGGAACTTCTGGCATAGCCTGACCTGGGAATGAACATTTCGAACAGTGTAGGCCAATAGAATCCTTCCTTGAGGATTTTATGTGCTATGGTCTTCCAGCTATAATGACCTCCACAAACACCTCCGTGAAAATCCTCAATCACCTTAAGGGTTTCGCCTTCCACCAAACGTAACAACAATACCTCCATTGGGTCTTTCCAGTAGAGTAGACCATTGGATATGATATATTTTTGCACTTGAAATCTCAAAGTTCGGTATTTGGATTTATCAAGCCCCAGTGGGCACCTCAGGAATAAGAGATAATGAATGGTGTTCTTATACCAGGGTGATCCCTCATATTTAGCATAAATCTTCTGCTCATATGTTTTGATCCTGCTCTAATGATCCTCTGGTTTGCCTTCCTCTATTATCAAGTTTATCCCTAAAGCTTGGCAATTTGATTCAGATAAAACCTTGGCCAACCCCTGGCCTTTTATGAGCTTAGTAGGCTTTATGTCTAGCTCATATTCTTGTATTTTTTCTATCCATCTACCCCTTTTTCATTCATTGTCTCCTTGCACCAAGATGCCCTTGACTGCTACCGTTGGGACAAACACTGTGATTTCCAATTGTAGCACATACATATGAAATGAATTCAAAGCCTTGACTAGTGCATAGGCTTGTTTCTCCAAGATGTTATATTTTAGCTCAACATCCCTGAGGACTTGGCTAAAGAAGGCGATGGGTTGTTCATGACAATCTTTATTTTTCTGTAGAAGAACTACAACAATAGTATGCTGGGAAGAAAGAGAGAAGATATAGAAGGGCGTTGAATAGTTGGGTTTGACTAGTACCGATGCTTCAACAAAAGCTTCTTTAATTGTAATGAAATAATCTCGGGGGGCAGGGTTCCACTTGAATTCATTTTCCTTCTTAAGAATGTCAGTAATACCCTTGACTATTTCTGCGTAGTTGGGTATGAATCTCCTCAAGAAATTTATTCTTCCCAAAAAGGCTTGGACCTCTTTCTTATTCCTAGGTAAGGGAATATGGTTGATGGATTTGACTCGCTTAGGATCGATCTTCACCCCTTCCTGCGCTACTATGTGTCCTAGTAGCTTCCCCTCACTCAGGGTGAATTGATATTTCTTAGGATTCAAAGAAAGACCATACCTCCTACATTTTTCAAAGGTGAGCTTCAGGTGGAGGATGTGTTCTTCATAAATGCTAGAAAATAATGTGATATCATCTAAATAAACCACCACGAATTTGTCCTGCTCCCCTATGAAAGCTATGTCCATGGCTCTTTGAAATGTGGCCCCTGCATTAATAAGACTGAAAGGCATGCGAGTGTACATGAATTTTCCCCACGGAGTGTTGAAATCAGTCTTCTTCTGATCATCAGGGTGGACTGCTACTTGGTTGTAACCAGAGAAGCCATCCATCATGGATATTATGACTACGTCGACCACCTTCTACAACATATGATCCATCTTAGGTAGTGGGTAGTTGTCTTTCAGTGACACTCTATTTAGATTCCAAAAATCTACACATAGCCTTATTTCTCTATTCTTTTTCTGGGCAAGGACTAAGTTGGCCACCGACTCAAAGTACCTTAAAGGCACTATGATCTTTGCCTGAAGCAACTTTCTCACTTATTTTTCAATGGAGGGGAGTAAGAGTGGATTTATCTGCCTTAGTTACTGCTTGCATGACCGATCGCCAATCGTCGATCAATGAAATCTAAAGCACGCTTGAAATAATCATTCAGCATATGAGCGACGTGATGGGCATTTATGATGTTATTTACCACGATTGACAGTTTAAACGGCTATTCAATACTGCAGTTAAGGATAGATCTTTTAAAAGATTTTATCCGTGGTAATCCTTAACTATATTTCATTTATCATATGCCAATCAACGTAATTCTATTCATTGTCATATTGGCTTGCAACAACACTTTCTCTGTATCACGGTTTGCAACTGTTTGTGCAGAATTCCTCCGAAACCAGAAATCTAGAGAAAATGGGGAAGAAATCAAAGAAGTCCACAGTCACTCCTGCAGCCAAGGAACCACAACCAAGCAAGAAAGGATTAATCTCAGATACAACGTGTCTTGGTCTGGGAAACACTAGCTGGGAGAGCATTTATAATCTGATAGAAGTAGAGGAGCCCAAAGAATTATCAATAGGAAGCCCCAGCTGATTCAGCTAACAAATTAGAAGGAACTCTTAAAGAATTGGCTTGTTCTTATCTTCACAGGATAGCAGCATGAGCTAAAATCCTGCCATATACTGACGTGGTAAGATGGGTGGTAGAGAAAATTCTAGTCTCGGACAGAACATTTTGCACAGCTGATGGGAGGATATTCAGCTCATTCCAGCTTGAGGATCTCAGGAAAATGTACCACTTACCTCAACCTGAGAAGCGATACAACAAGGCATTCCTAGAAGCGTTTGCAAAGGAAAATGACTCAGAGTCAGCCCCAATAAAGCAATGGAGGCATTTCCCGGAAAAGCACAAGCACGAGTCATCGGGTAAGTACTCTGTTGACTCATTGGCTTCCCCTTATTGCTATGCTGGAGCTATGATGTGTAGGATGTGGGGAATACATGATTCTGCCAAATTCACCATAGAAATGGTCCCTCTAATGGAAGCTGCAATCAATGGTTATGTGATGGATTGGGCAAATATTTTGTCTGATAAACTAGCCACAACAATTTTAGAGTACAAAACAAATGCACATAAAACTTCCCAGACCATTCCCCCTTTCTATTACAGTGCATACATTATGGATACTATTTGCTTTAATTCTGAATATCTGGTACTCGGATGGAGATGGACTCCCCAAGACCCAAATCCAATCCATATTTACCACAAGCAGTTATGGAAGACGCATTACAAAAATCATCTGTACAAAATTTGCAATGGTTTTATTTTACCTGTATATTATTCTATTTTTAATAAGCCTGCTCCCAGGATATCCCAGGAAGCAGAGACTAACTTGACAGCAGTAGGTAGTTGGTTCGGGGAGGAAAAATTAACCTATGTAAGGCTTTTTGGTAGCCTCACTAAACCCCATGTTCTCCCCTTGTATGTGCCTGATAAATTTTTAGCTCAGGAATTGGCTTGTCAAATTACAGTAAAAAGGACATCCAAAACCCTTAAGGATTCAAAGAAACACATGTGGCCTACGTTTCCCTTACGATGTGGAATTTTCACTCTACATGACTACAAGCATGCCGAGAAAGAGACTGACAAGATTCAAATGCTGAATCTTGCCACAATTCCTAACAGGCAATATGATCCAAGAAAGATTGCTTATAACGTCACATCTCAAGCCAAACTTGCTAAATTTGATCATAAAGCTAATGACTTCGATGATTTATTCACTTCAACTGAATCATTATTTTAGGTTAACGGATTGGCCAGGATGAGGTATCAAGATGAAGGGCTAGAAACTTTTAATAGGCTTAGAGACTAGATGTTGCAAACTCTGTCTTTAGACCTATTAGCCACAACCCCGACAGTCTAGTCAAGCGAAATTGAACAGCAAGCTGCCAATAAAACTCCTATAGTGGAAAAAGTTCTTGAGAAAGAAAAAACACCGGAGGAGGAGCAAGAACGAGGAAAAAGCAGTGAACTTATTGATTCAGACATTCATATTGATCCCAAACTACTCAAAGAGTGGCAACAGTTTGAGTCAATCATCAGCAATACTGAGAGTTTGCAAGGATTTAGTACACCTGAAATGGCAACTAGTCAAAAGACAACAACTAATACAGTTCCAACTGAAGGAACTAGCGGCCCACCCATGACTCAAAAAGATGTCGAAATGATTCCAGAGAACTCTTCCGATGAAATTTTTCTGCATGTAGAAGAAATACTACCCTTGGATGTCTTCTATAGCCCTAAGCATAGGGCTATAATAAAGAGACAAAGGAAAAAGAGAAAACTTGATCAATCTTCTCTTTTACCTACACAGATGGAGATAACTAATCTGGTATGGAGAGGGGAAGTCAACCCTTCCAAAGATCTTACTAAGCTCTCTCAGTACGCTGGGGCATACATAGTAGCTACTATGGATAAGGCATCGGAAGTTAGCAATTTTCTTAAAGAAAAGGATCAAGTAATCGTCTCACTGGAGACACAGGTACATGAAAAATAGCAGAGGATCGAGCAGTTAGAGCAACAGTTAGCAGCACAGAAGCAGTCAAACGACCAATTAAATGAGAAATTGCTCAAAGAGAAACAGAGGATAGATCAACATGCAGTTCAGAAGCAAAAGGAACTATCTCAAGCATTAAACAAGCTGAAGTTAATGAATGAACAGTTGAGCAAATCAAAAGAAGAACAGATTGCTCAACTGTCACTACAAATAGAAAGGTTCAAAGGATTTCCTCAAGTGGAAGAATTCAAATTAGAGGCTCTCCAAATTACTAAAGCACTATCTAATCAGTTGAGCTTATTATGTCATAATATCTCTCTTGCTCTACCCCTATGTGAAATTTCCTCGTCTATAATTGATAAGTCAGTTGATGCAAGACAAAAATTGGAGCAGGCAGATGAAACAGTAACAGAGTTTCTCTCTTGGCAAGAAACCAAGGAAGGACAAGCTGCAAATCTACCCCAAATTCTAGAATCACATAAGGAAATCATGTTCCTAGAATGGCAATCTCAACTGATGAAAGCAGAAAGGGCGACTTCAAGATGCAGATCGATGACTAGTAATCTGATTGAATTGATTAATGATACTCTTTATTTGTCAAATTTAATTTCAGAATGTTCTCCAGGGAAACTGCCATTGGTGAAAGCATTGGAGCAGACATGGAAACAGGAGTTGGAAAAGAGGGAGAGATTGATCGTGGGCATTCAAACTTTAACATGGGAAACCTTTTGGTTCTTCCTTGTTAAACCACATAGTCAAATGACAACGATGAAATGCCTAACCGATGCAATCGGTTACATGATTCCTGAAATTACTGATGCCACATATACTGCCCAGCTACATTCGCGTATGAGTCATCCTCCAGAACTGCAACCGATGCTCGCCATATGCCAGCTCAAGCCAAAAGATAGTCAGCCGAAACAATGAACCATTCTTACCGACTGCAAGCATGTCTATTTCGGGGAGATTTTCATATATTTGTGATTTGGTTATACCAGCTCACAACATTTTTATTTCATAGTTAGTTAGTTTAGATAGTATTTATAGACCCTTTCATGTTTTTAGAAAGGGTCCTAAAAATTTTGTATTAAGACTTGGATCGGAAGTTGCACTATTGTGCTTCCGATATATATTTTTTTATGAAACTGGACCTGAATTCTGAGTTTTAATGAAGAGTACTTTTGTCTGATATGCACTACTGCTTCCTATAAAAGTATTTCCAAGTTAGAAAGCGGGATCCAAATGCAATTCATATCGGAGGGGATTCAAACACATATGGTACTATTATCTATGTTTTGCTTCATTCTTTTATGTGAACTAACATTCATTCATTTTGCTATTATTGATGTATGTATAAGCTCTTACAACAATCTCTTTTACTTATCACTATTGAATGTTCAAGAGTTGTTATTTTTCATCTATATATGTGTCAATGATATATAAAGATCAGTGCAATAATGTTTTAATTATTACTTTGTTCAACTACTTGAACAAAGTAATTATCATATGAATGAATATTTTTGTTTAAAAGTAGAGTCATCTACATGCCTACTTTTCAATAAGAACCATTAAGAATTGCACTAAGACAGAGACTTCCCAGGATAGATTAGTTAATTACATTATTGCATTTTAGAATAAATATTTCACCATTTTCCATTAGATATAAGTAAATCAAACACTTATCCATCCCATTCATAAATCATTGGGAAACTGGTCCCATTATCCCCAGTCGGAGCCACCACACCAAACGGAAAAGGAGCTGCCTTTAAGGTCCAGATCGGGTGGTTTTCCCCAATGTTGATGCAACGATTTTCGAGGCATCAACATTTTTGGCGCTAGAAGGAGGGAATGAACTATGAATGGTGAGAAAACCCAAATCTACAATCCATTCTGAGAGTAAATCTCCCTACACCTCACCTTCGACTTCCCCTTTGCATGTTGGAACTCCAGTTTTCAAGCGAGAAGTAGAGGAGACAATGACCACTGCTCAACCCCAAAATATCTCAGATAAATTAACTCCAGAATCTCTTGAAGTATAGTCTCTCATCCATAAACTTCAAGGATTCTCAATATCACCACAGAAATCTGAGGTATCTCAAGGCAGTGTAACTTCGCAATTCATTCCTTCTCACCCCCTCACTAGACTTCAGAGTGAAAAGCTTGGTATTGAACCTACTGAGTTACCTTTGCCTAAAAGGAAATGGGAAAGGAAAACAACTGAAGGATCTGATAGTGAAACTTTCTCATCATCATCATCCATTTCATCTTCTCCAATGCAAAGTCAACCATTCACCCCTCCACTCTATATTGTTGTTCAACAGGGAACTGAAACTTCAACATTTGTTTCTCAACCTCCTCAAACTTCAATATCTGCTCCTTCTCAACCATCTTGAACTTCATTGGCACTATCATCTATTAGTAGCTCGACAATGGCTCAGAATCCATGGAATAATCCCGGTGCAGTCACAATGCCTGCACCTTTGAACCCATTGCTAGCTCATCCTGAAAAATGGTTGCTGAAATTTAATCCAGATGCAGGCATACAGGAAGATGAACACATAAAAAACTTTATGTTGTTAGTCAACTTAAAAGGAGTTATAGAGGAAGATGTGGTTGTTAGACTTTTCCCTTATACCCTACAAGGATCAGCTGGGTCTTGGTACTTTTCCTTGCCATCAGGATCCATCACTAGTTGGAACATTTTTCAAGAACAGTTCTTGACTAAATACGGTGATGACAGATCTGTAGCGACGTTAATCAATGATATTTCAAACCTTAGAACAGAGTCTAAAGAGTCAATAAAAGAATTCAATTCACGGTTTAATAAACTCTTAAATAAGATCCTGACTACCTCTAAACCTAGTGAACAAGTTAGAAGCGAATGGTATATAACAAATTTACCTTCAAATATAGCTATCTTTGTAGATAGAGCTGCAAAACTGACTCTAGTAGAAAATATGAAAGAGGCACTTGCTGTAGAGAAACACATCATTGCCTTAGAAAAGAAAGCTGCTCTTGAAGATAGAAAATAAAAAAAGGTCTCCTTCAAAGATGATTCAAAGAAGAAAATGGCTAAAGATCCCTACGATATGGAAGGTCTCCAAAAAGTTCTCAAGACTATGTCAAACGAAATGATAGAAATCAAGAAGCAAGTAGCTGAGACTTCAACAAAAAGGCCATTTAGAAACTTTAAGAAACCTGAATCAAAACCCCCAAATGCTATATCCAATGTAGACTCAGACCCCGAAGAAGATGAAGAAGAAGAGACAGTCTTATCATCTGAAGAAACTGAAGAAGAGGTAACTGTAGAATGTCATGGGATGTGGGACTTTATCTTGCCTAATTCTGATACAGAAAATGAACAGGAAGCTTTCCCTGTAACTACCAGGAGTAAAGGTACTCCTGAACCTGTTCAAATAACTCAGAAGAAAAGGAATACAGGTACCACTACTAAAGAAAAAGTTCCCACAAAGAAGTCTACAACGATACCTTCTCAAAATCAGCCATCAGCTTCAAATCCACCTTCAACATCTAAAACATTAGTAGTTACAGACTCTATGGATTACAACATTATTGAAGACATGAAGAAAACAAAGGCAAATATCACAATGTTTGAGCTTAGTAAACTCAAACATCAACAAAAATTGTTGCTTAAGGAGTTAGATGCAGTACCTTCTTCTCCTCTTCCAAATGTTGTATTGTCTAAAGCTGCTAATGAAATAGGTAAGCCACCTCCTGGTAGAGTAGAAGCTATTGATGTTGTTCTAATAGGAGATACATCAATTTCCCATACTCCTCATTTTCTCTTAACCTACAAGATTTATAATAAAAATATGCACAATTGCTTGATAGACTCAGGGGCCTCCTCGAATATAATGCCAGCCTCAGTTTGTTCTAAACTGAATATTGAACCCCAAAAGTCTGCAATTCATATTGTCCAGTTGGATAGAACTAAGGTCCAAGTATTAGGAGAAATCAACTCAGTTACCATTAGGTTATCAGCTGACCCAAGAGTTGTTCAGAGAATTGATATTTTAATCACTGATATTCCTGAGTTCTATGGTTTGATTTTAAGTAGAGACTGGTCTGAGAAACTTCATGGTTACATTTCCACCGATTGGTCACACATGTGGCTGCCCTATAAAGGAAAGCCAAATCAGATAAAGATTGATCGAGAGAAGCATATGACTCATACTGTTACTGAGTTTGAGCAAGAAAACCAGCCAATAGCATTCAACAACAACATTCTGGGTAACTATTCATCCGAATCATTCTTTGGTAATTTTACTGCTCAATCATCACCTTTCTCAGTTAATAGTTTCACATCTCAAATCAAAATTTTTTCCCAAACAGATACATCAAGGTGTGTTAAAATTGCTGAGGAAACTGTAAATAAAACTGTAGATAAACCTTTGTTTTGGTCATTATATTTTGATGGGTCTAAATCTAATGAAGGTGTAGGAGCAGGATGTATTTTGGTTAGTCCTGAGGGAGAAAAGACCATGTTATCATGCAGATTAGAATTTGAATGCACAAACAATACTGCTGAATATGAAGCCTTGATTCAAGGACTTTATAAAGCAATCGGTCTTAAAGTTCAATATTTAAAAGTGTTTGGTGACTCTGAAATTATTATAAGACAAGTCAGGAATACTATACATTGTCTTTCTAGTCACCTTAAACATTATCAATCCTTGGTACAAGACCTTGTATCTCATTTCCTAGCATTTAATATTTCTCCCATTCTTAGGTCTCATAATGCAACGACAGATTTACTAGCTAATGTTGCTTCTAAGCTCCTGCCATCTGAAGATTACAGTGCCGATAGATTTTCAGTAGAGTTAATTTTCAGACCATCAATTCCCGATAATGTCACTAACTGGCGAGTATTCAATCATGATGACGACATTTTAAACTTCTTAACTTCTGATAAATCCTATGATGACCAAATTATTGATGAAAGTGAACATGATCTTCAAATGAAGGAAAACCTTGAAGAAAACTCAATACCTAAACCAGTAGTCAAACTTGAAGATCTTTATGACATCAAAGATAGGTTTAAACAGGTTACTAATTCAAAGCTCCAAAGTTCTACTTTGAGATTTGAATTAATAAACCTTGGTACTGAGGAGAATCCACAAAACATCAATTTGGGATTAGGACTTACTTTAGAAGAAAGAATTGCATTTATCAGATTATTGCATAGATATAAAAATGTTTTCGCTTGGAAATATGATGATTTGAAAACGTATGATACATCTATCATATAGCATACAATCTCGATGATATCTGAAGAAAAACTAGTACAACAGAAATTAAGGAAGATTCATCCTAACTTAGAGAGTCAAATAAAAGCTGAATTAAACAAACTCTTGAAAGCTAAGATAATTTTTCCTGTTAGACATTCAAATTGGGTGTCCAACATGGTCCTAGTAAGGAAGAAAAATGGTGACATTAGAATTTGTATTGATTTCAGAAATCTTAATAAAGCAAGTCAAAAGGATAACTTCCCTTTACCTACCATGGAGCAAACTCTCCATTCAGTAGCTGGTTCTGAATTAATGTCCTTCTTAGATGGTTTTTCAGGGTATAACCAAATTTTGGTCCACCCTGATGACAGACTTAAGACTACCTTCAAAATCAAGTGGGGAACTTATGCCTATCAAAAAATGCCTTTCGGATTAATCAATGCTGGAGCTACATTTCAAAGAGCAATGGACATCGCATTCAAAGGCCTAATCAATAAATCAGTAGTTGTCTATTTGGATGACATTACTGTTTTCTCTAAGAAAAGATCAAATCATTTACATGACTTGAAACGAATCTTTGAATGCTGTAAAAGGTATGGCATTTCACTTAATCCTAAGAAGTCCTTTTTTTCTCTTGACCAAGGTAAACTCTTGGGTTTCATTGTCTCAAAGGATGGTATTTATATTGATCTAGATAGAATCAAAGAGATTTCTGAAATTCCATTTCCACATAATAAAAAAACAATGCAATCATTTTTAGGCCAAATTAATTTTGTAAAAAGATTTGTCCCAGATTTTTCACAGATTGTTTTACCATTACAAACTATGATTAAGAAAAACTCAGTGTTTAAATGGGGACATATAGAGAAAAAATCTTTTAATTTGATCAAGCAAGAAATCATAAATGCTCTTGCATTAAACACCCATGATTTTTCGAATCATTTCATTCTATATACTCTCGCATCTGATTCATCTTACGCAGCAGTGCTGACACAAATCAATGATCAAAACTTGGAAGTACTAATTTCATTTTATATTTCAAACTTTCAAGGCGTTGAGCTCAATTACCCTGAAGTTGCAAAGCAAGCCTTTTCTGTATATAAAGCCATTAAACACTTCAGGCCCTTTCTCTTAAAGGCTCATACAAAAGTTATAGTCCCTTTTTCAGCAGTAAGACAGTTACTAGTTCAAAGGGAATTGGGAGAAAAAAGGGCAAATTGGGTCACGACATTACAAGAATATGACTTGGAAATTAGATCAACAAAGATTGTCAAAGGCCAAGGTTTTTGCAGGTTGTTAGTAGGAGCTTCTAATATTCAGGAACATGAAGGTACAAACAGTATTGAAGAAATCAATGAGATAAGTACCATTAATCCTGAATCCCAATATGCAGATTTGATATTCTATTTAAAAAATGGGTATGCCCCTTCTAATATTTCCTATAAAAATAAACGTGCCATAAGACTAAAGGAAAAAAAATTCATAATTGTTAATGATGTGTTGTTTAGATGGAATTATGATTCAATCTTGTTAAGATGCTTAGAAAAACCTGAAGCGCAAAAGGTCTTGCAGGAACTACATGATGGTCTGGCAGGAGGACATTTTGGAGCTGATACAACAGCCCACAAAATCATTCATGCTGGGTATTACTGGCCCACCTTATTTAGAAATACTCATGAATATGTAAGGAAATGCCAAAACATGTCAAAATACCAGTGGACGACAAAGAACAATGTAAACTTTGAAACGGGAACTATAAACTCAAAACGGGAACTCTGGCCAAAAAACCCCGAAAAAACATCAAAAACAGTGCTAAAAACGAAAAGTGTTGATGCTGGAATAACACATTTTTTTTTTTTGGAGTAAATTTTCAACATGTTTTAAGAATGGCGGTCAAAATCAATTTTTTGCGCAAAAATTATCTAAAAAACACCCTCAAAACGAAAAGTGTTAATGTTGGGAGAACACTTTTTTTATCATGACCCCGAAAAACATTAAATTTAAAAAAATAATGAAAACATAAAATAAAATTAAAAAAAAAAAAAAAAATTAAAACAATGAAAAAACACTTAAAAAAAAGTTTAAAAAAAAAAATACAAAACATAAATTAAAATATATACTAAAAACAAAACATAAAATAAAAATAAAAAATGAAAAAAAAAATAAAAATATATATATATATATATATATATATATATATATAGATATATATATATATCATTATTTGGTCTCAGCGGACGTTAACCATCATCATCATCATCATCATATATAAAAGAAAATCAATCATAAAAATGTAAAAAAAGAAAACAAAATTAATGATAAGAATTAAAAAACTAACAAAAAAAAAAAAAAACATTAAACAAATAAATAGTAAAAAAAAATATTTAAAAAAAGGGGAAAAAAAAAAGTTATCTTCTAAACCATAAAAAAAAATTTGGCAAAAGAAAAAAAAAAAAAAAAAAATGGAAAATAAAAAAAACAAACATTAAAAAAAATAAAAATTAAGTAAGTAAAAATGGAAAAATTAAGAAAAGAAATTAAAAACAAACTAGATACAAAAAAAAAAAAAAAAAACAAAAAAAAATTAAAAACTACTAAAATTAAGATTAAAATGTTGATTATTTAAAAAACAAATATAAAAATATATACAAAAGACAAAAATTAAAAAAAAAAAACAAAAAATGTTAAAAAAAATTATCTTAGAAACCATAAAAGAAATTGGAAAAAAATTAAAAAATATATATTTATATATAAAATTAAGTAAAAATAGATAAATTAAAAAAGAACAGTAGAAAAAACTGGGAAAAAAATAAAAACAAACTAGTTAAAAAAAAAAAAAAATAGAAAATTAACGAAAAAATTAAAAAATTAGGTAAAATTAATATTAAAAAAAAACAAAAATAAATTTAAATTATAAAAAAAAACCAAAAAAATGTGTATTTTATATTAAAAAAAAAATATAATTATTTTTTATTAAATATACATATTTTATTTACAAATAAAAAGTTAGAAATTAAAATCTATTTTTTTTTTTTTTTCAACAAGCTCTTTTTTTAATTAAAAAAAATTATGAGTTTTTTTTTTAAACAATTTTTATTATTGTTAATTTTTTTTTTATTTAAAAATACAAATGATTAAACTTACATTTTATACTTTAAAAAAAATAAAAAAAGTAAACCTACATTTTATACTTTATAAAAAAAAATAAAAAATTAAAATTAAAATTTACATTTAAAAAAAAAAAAATTTATTAAAAAAAATTATTATAAAATCACAAACCAATTTAAAACAAACTTATTTTTTTTAATTGAAAATAAAAAAAATTATTATAAATTTTTTTTTTAAAGTTAATATTTTTTTGTTTGTTTTTTTTTTTTAATTATAAAAAAAAAAAAAAATAAAAAAAAAATCGGTGGCCATCTGCCCCCGGGCCGCCCGTGGTGGCGCGGCGGTGGGCGGAGGGCCTGCATCCGCTTCCGTACTAAAAATTAAAAGCCAAAGGACAATGACCAGCGACAATATTAAAAGGCTGACAGCGAAGGAATGCAAAATCTTAACAAAATGTAACGAATGTCCACTAAAATGTGTAGAACCAAACATGCAATGCAAACGTCACTAGTATATGTGCCTCAAATGTGTAAAACCAAAAAGTGCATTTGAAACTACATCATAGGGTATATTGGCTGCCCACAGGTATATTTTGTTAGAAACTGCTATTAGAAACAGCAAAAGGCTCATTGCTTTTTAACGTTAAAGCAGTTTCTAATCTTAATGTGACCCGATCTAATCTTAAAGCATTTAGATTTTATCCTAAAGCAGTTTCTAATCTAAAGCATTAGATCTTAAGCGTTGAATTGGTATATGATGGACGTACCAGATTAGAGTTAAATAATATATAAAGAATTGGGTCCTCTCTCTCCCACACACAAGAGTTGTATTCTTCTCCATCAAGAAGCACATGAAGGAAGTGAGGGCAAGAGGAGAGAAACCGAATTCTGAGAAGAAGAGCTGAAGTGCAGAAGAAGTAGCAGGCAAGAAGACTGAGGCCTGCATCAATACATCACCAATGGCTGGAGGTAACTCGTATCCCTGGGCATTAAGATTTAATGATTCTTTTCAGTTATTCCGCATATAGAAGAATCGTTGTTGAAATTAAGAAAACTAATATATTTGTCTGTTAATTTTTTTTTTAATTTTTTATTTACAAGTAATTGTGTTAAGTTATTGATTAGATTGTATCAATTTATTATAAAATCATTTTTGAGAAACTTAAAACTATAGTTATAATTTGATTTAATTATCATTGCGCAAATGAAACTTTAAAAAACAAAGATGAAAAGAAAGTACAATGTAATAAATGTCCTTGCAGTGATCAGATAAATGCCATATCAGTGATTTAGAACATGATCCAGAGAACATTAGGTTGAAATCATCGCCCAATGCTTCATCCAGCCGTTGCTGAAAGAATAAGTTAAAGTTTGTAGTTGGAAGGTTACTCGTTTTATGTTTCGATGTGTGGTTGTTTTTTGTATGGATATTATTATTCTAATAAAAAATTGTAACGATGTTTAAAGAATTGGGATTCATCGGTGATTAATAATAAAAATGCCAGATAAAAAGGTTCTTTCATTAGTCATCGAGTTAAGCGGTATCATTTTATTACAAAACCCTCTTTCAGAAACTTAAAGCTATAGCTATAACTTGATTTAATGATCATTGCGAAAGCGAGGATTTAAAAAACAAGGATGAAAAGAAAGTGCATCTTTTGAATTTTGAACACTTAAAGTTTATTGGTAAATGGAAATTAAGATTTAGGGATGTTAATCACAAAACAATTTTCCATCGATCAATCAACGATGCGGAGATGAGGTGGTTGCAGGTCTAGCCAATGTGGAGATTTGCCCTTTATTAAAATGCGGCAAATCAAAGATCCTGTTTTAATAGAATTTCCTGCGGCTCCTCATTCTGAAAAAGGTAACTGCGAATGGAAGTCCACGTGCATTGGTTTCCACAAAACGTGTGGTATTGGAGTTGTATGGATTAATAATGTCCACTTATAGTCTACAATTACGCCTTAATAATATGCATTTGACTTTCATTTGTCTCTGTTCATTGATTGCATTTTCACGGGACTTTGGGATTCGGTCTTTGCATTTAGATTTGGTAAATTCGACCATTTAAATTTACAATCTTTTCATTTTTCTATTACTAATTAAATCTAAAGTAAAATTTATCTATTTAAAAAATAAAAAAATCAAATCAATAAAAATCGTCCGCATCAAATTTTCTAGTATGGGGTGAAGCTGGGTTCAAACATCAGAATCTCCATCACAGAAGTCAAAATCAATATTAATCTCTCAGAATTCACTTGAAGCTGACCACAAAAGTCCCATCTTTACTTCCTTGGCAAGTTATTGCAACTTGGAACGAAATTTAATTAACATGATTTTGATAAGGTTAACTCCGTACCTGCGTTTTTTTAAAATAGTTATGAAGCATTAGAAGTCTAACCATGATATGTGATGGTTATTATCAAAAGTTTAACCATGTTAACCTTAATTCTTCTATATTTTCAATACATTTATAAATTACATAAAAAAATCATTCTATTTTCATATTCATATTTAACTCTTTTTTTTTAATTAGTGAATAATTTATATTTACAAAATTTTAAAATTTTATTTTTATAAATTTTAATTTTAGAAAGATGTTAAAATTTTATATTTTATATTTATTTATTATTTTTTAATTAAATATGTATGAATACAAAATTTTTATAAAACATATTCATGTTTTCAATTTTTTTTTTAACAATATATTTATATATTATTAATTTCTATATAATAGTTATTAATTTTAATTTTATTTTTTTTTAAAGTATAAAATGTAGGTTTAATTTTTTTTATTTTTTTTTTTAAACTATAAAATGTAAGTTTAATCATTTGTATTTTTAAATAAAAATAATAATAATAATAATAATTGCTTAAAAAAAATCATAATTTTTTTTTATCATTTGTATTTTTAAATAAAAATAATAATAATAATAATAATTGTTTAAAAAAAATCATAATTTTTTTTAATAAAAAAAAGCTTGTTGAAAAAAAAAATTAGATTTTAATTTTTAATTTGTAAATAAAATATGTATGTTTAATAAAAAAATAATTATACTTTTTTTTAATATAAAATACACATTTTTTTTGGTTTTTTTTTTCATAATTTAAATTTATTTTTGTTTTTTTTTTTTTTCAATATTAATTTTACCTGTTTTTTAATTTTTTTCGTTCATTTTTTTTTTTAATTAGTTTGTTTTTATTTTTTTTCCCAGTTTTTTCTAATGTTTTTTTTTTAATTTCTCTATTTTTACTTAATTTTATATATAACTATATTTTATTTTATTTTTGTTTTTTTATGGTTTGTGAGATAATTTTTTTTTAACATTTTTTTTTTTTTAATATTAATTTTACTAGTTTTTTTAATTTTTTTTGTTAAATTTTTTTTTTTTTTTTTTTTTTTTAAACTAATTTGTTTTTAATTTTTTTTTCCTAGTTTTTGCTAATGTTTTTTTTTTTAATTTCTCAATTTTTACTTACTTAATTTTTTATATATATTTTTTCAAATTATTATTATTATTATTATTATTATTATTATTTTTTCCAAATTCTTTTATGGTTTATGAGATAATTTTTTTTAACATTTTTTATCTTTTATTTTTGTTATTTCATGTGGATTGAAAATTTAATTAACGATGTATAAATATGTAGAATATCGAAAATAAAAAATATCGACCTTCTTCTTTAAATATGCAAATCAATAAAAACCTCACTACAAAAAAAATAAAAAAAATAAAAACAAGAAAATATGAAGAAGAAGATCACTTCCAAAATTATTAAATTTACAAAATAATTATTTACATTTCATACATTAGAAAATTTAAAGTCAAAAAATAGGTCTTTTAAAAAAAGGGTGTGATGCAGAATAACCACTTTTTAAAATCAGCATGAAAATCACTACCATTCACTACCATTCTAAAACGTAATGTACATAAAAAAAATTAAAGTGCCAAAAACTATGCTCTAAACAAAACATGTGTGTTCTGCATCACCCCTTTTCAAAATCGGGTCACTTTTTTGCTATCTCTACAAAACGGGTAACAATATCAGTTCCCATTTCAAAGTTTACATTGTTCTTTGCAATTTGGCTCATTTGGAACACAACATTGGAGCTTTGCAAAGATTTAGTAGGGTGGCTACTGCTGCTACCTGTTACACAACATTTTGTCACTGTCCCTGTACTCCCCGTTCCTTCATCTTGGAGGACCTCTATAGTGAACCCCACATGCTTTCCCTTCATGAAGAAACTCCCATTATGTCCCTCTTCATGAGCAAATCAATTCCCTTTTGCACCATTTCCCCTGAAACTTTTGTTTTGCCCAGTTTACAAGACCGGTGCTAATGATGTTTGTCTTCCCCATGCCAATGTGTAGAGATTAGCACTATCCCTAGCACCAACCGGAGCGACTGAGTTGTATTCCAGTCACACCATTCCTATTATGGAAAGTTTTTAAATTAGGAGTCGAAGCTTCCAGCTTTAGAAGCTTTGTAATGGAATTCTAGTAAATGGTTTGGCCGGATGGGATCGAGGATGTCATTTTGGGTTCCTTTCCCCTATAATGATGGAACTACCTCAAGGGATAAGACCTTCTCCCATGAGAACAGGATCCATATCCCATCGATTCATCTTATATAAACCTCCCTTTTTCCCAAGCACAAGCTAGTGTTAGAGTTAGAGTGTTAATGTTGGTGTGCTAGTGCTATTTTGGTTTCTAGTAAATAGCAAGCTATTCATAATTGTAGCTATCTAGTTGTGTGAGGGAGAAGTATGATTTGGTTTGGAGTGAAGCCTAAAGGGAAGAGCCTTAAAACTATTTTTAATTGAGGCCATCATGGAATGCTAGTAGAAGTGTGTGGGAACCTGGTCTTGTCAGAGGAGAACCACAATGTCAAGACAATGGTTGTAATCTCTCTTTGATATCAATATATATGAAACTATCGATTGATTTCCTACATGTTTTTTCATCTTACATATTCATGGCTTAATGTTTCTTGACTTGTTAAGTAGGTTGAATTACAATTTGTCTATTATCACGATTGTTGTTTGTTGTTGTTTACTTATTTCAGGTGCTTGAAGAAGGAAACGAGAGATAGCTGGAGCGAGCAGGCAAGGAAATCATCAAACAGGATAAGTGTACTAAGAGGTAGGCCCTCTTAATTGGTTCTAACAAAGGAAATGTTCCATAGAATGTATCTGTTGTGGCTAGACCCATTATGAAGCTAGGGGAATTTGTTTGTGTCCGCACTTATAATTTTACTTCACCACAAATTGGCGACTCCACTGGGGAACCATCCTTTTGTTTGTCTTGGATTTCATGATTTTATGAGAACTTTTCTAGTTCCACTTTTTCTCTTTGGTTCTATTTATTTTCTCCTACTTACTGACTTGAGTTTGAAATTCATAGTGGTAGATCTGGTCTCTGTTTTAATTTTTTTTTCTTAGCTTCCATGATCAGTGCACTTAATCCACTGGCAGTCGCGCCAATCAACGTGATATGCTAAGGAGCAGTCGCGCCAACCAGCATCTGGTGCTTGTTGTCAGTTAGGCAGTCATGTCAATGCCTATAAGTTAAGATTAGGGTTTGTCCCCAATCTTGGCCAGTGTGTTTTGCTCTCATGATTTCGACCCTGTAAGCCTTTTAGAGCATCTTCTCCCTTATTAGATAGCTTCATTTAGTTTGGTTTGTGTGCTTTCTTGGTTTAGCCCACCCTCTGATCTGTAAATTCTAGCCGTATGTCAAGTTCTTTTTATTTTTTCTTTGAATCCCTCGATCAACGCTATTTTTGGCCAAACAGTCGCCCCAATCAGGCCTATCAGTGCTAGTTTTAGCCTAAAATTCGTGTCGGTCGTGCTGATCAGCGCTACTTTTGGCCCTGTCATGCGGAAAGAGTCAATTTTGCGGACAAAACCGACCTCCCTAGAAGCTAAGGCTTTCTAGTGACAAACAAGACAATTAAACACTATCTTTCCCTAAATATGCGTTTAGAATACAAGTAATCAGATGTTTATAACATACCTTTAGTCCAACGCTTTGTAGTAGTCCAGCCTCGCCGATCCGGATGAGCTCCTCCTTCTCTTCGAAACCTGCATTCACTAACAAGCAAACGATTACATAGCACCTGAATAACTCATAAAATAAAACATACTCATCATACAGACCAAGGAGTATATGAAACAAATCATGTATAACAACTTGTTGAGAAAAATGAGCTTAATTGTATTAAGTGGAAACAAAAGAAACCATTACAACCTGAGCCTTGGTGTTGTGCAGGTCCCTCCCAGGGTCCAGCAAGAGTTTTCCTTTACTTTGATCAGCTCACCCACTTCCAAATGAAGCTAAGAAAGGATGGGAATCTCTCCTCTCAAGCTCTATAAGGGAGTCCTAATCTCAGCAGCATCTACCCTTAGGAATGTTCAGCTTTCAACCTCCCCTCCTTCTGGCCCAATGCCTGTATTTATAGTGCTTTGGAGGAAGTTAATCAGGTCCACCATGAATGGGATAAGCCCCTCTTTCAATGGGATAGCTCCCCTCTTCATGGGATAAGTTCCTCTTACATAGGGATGCATGAACCATCTGGAGGCGCCCAATCCACGTCAAACCATCTTCTAGAATGCTCTAGAAATGACCACAAGTAACTTTTTTGAAGTGAAACTTGTGCCTTTTGACATTTATAGGAGTACGCACCCACCCCTTTACATACAGAGCGTACAAGTACGCAGGTTTTATGAACTGGAGGTGCGTACACGCAGGTAAGGCTAAGAGAAACTGCGTAACCAGAGTTAATTGACTTTTAAGGACTTTCTCTCTTTCTTGGAGTTTGACATGAAGAACAGAGGTATGAGACTTGCCAAGGAGGATAGTATGACAGTTGATAGAGCCATACTAACTGTAGATAGTCACGGTGACAAATTTTAGTGTAACAGATTGCCCCTAAAGTGCGAAGCCTGTAGTAGATTTAGGATTTCATATCATCTAGGAAGGGTGAAGTACTTTATCATTTCAAGGATTATCTTGTGGAGAGCCTGGTTGGAACCTGCAAGTATTCAACACAAAATACATATATGAGATCATATCATCGCTGAGGTAGGCATTCCCATACTCAGATCAAAAACTTTAACTAGCAAACTAACTACTGCTCTGATACAGGAATGATTTCGCAGTACATCATAATCATAGACTCATGTAGACACAGTATGGACGCAGCCATCTGTTTATAGTTAGTCTACTATACAATGAATACAAAACTCCTCGCAGCCTGGATGATGGAAACTAGATCCAGGGTCTTCATTTCTACTTCCCGAAATAGTACGATTCTATCCATGCGAATAAATGAGTTGATGTCGAGCATGGTAGAAACCACTTGATTACCAGTGAATGATGTAAACTGTTAACAAGTGTGAGAGAAACCACTAGTGATGTCAATGGTTCTCAAAGTACCCAGTACAATCCATGAGATGTGAATGAATGTGTTGATGTCGAACATTTCATGGAATCCTTCGATCGAAAGTCAATGATGTAAACTGTCGTCGAAGGCGAGAAATCTGCGATTGATGTATGCGGATCTCAAGGAACTGACGATTTCTAGATCATCTTTCTAGATAATGTGCTGATGTCGATAGAAAGCGATCCGTCGTAGGCAAGCCCACAACACGAAATCATAAATCAAGTTGAAGAAATGTAGCTATAAGGACTGACTCAGGGATGGTCAAGATGGATGACAGGTATTTTGCAGATGAATGGTTTATTTGCAGCGACCTCTTGAACACATAACGGCACAACAGATGGCTTGGTGACATTTGACCCAAAGTTAATACCCGGCTGAAGACTTTCAATGTGGTTCAATCAACTGTGAGGCAAAGGATTTCCCAACCCAGGTGAATGGAAAGTGTCGTGTTCAAGAGTGGTGATAAGGTTTCTTCTGAGACAAAGGATAACAAGTAGGCTCATTTTCCTCTCTTTTCCCCCACCATTTCTGGCAAGTACCTCTTTATTTTTTACAAGCTTGAGGAGGATAACATATGCTTGATTATAAGCTCATCCTTCGGATGAGTCCAACTTAGTTTAGATTCGAACCCTAAGAAGGAGTGGTCCGTTCCTGTTTGTAATCGAACAGGTCCTTTACTGTGAAATTTTAACGAGTCCAGTATAGGACAAACTCGGCGTTTTTCAATTTTAGAGAGTCTGAAAAACTTAAGAAGACTCCAGGGTTGAACTTTTTCGTAAATTTGTGTCTCCCAAGCCCGAAAAAGTATAAAATAATACTTGAGAGAACCGCTTGATCTTTTACGACCAAGGAGTACTTTCATAGTTAGTGTCTTTGACCTGAAAAGTAAAAAGCGATCAAGGACACGTCGTTTTATTTCCAATAACGAGTTTGAAACGACAAAAACCCGGCAATCTTTTCCTGTTTTTACGGTCAGAAAAAGGGCTATAAGGGGACCGTCTTTTAATTCCATTTTAACGAGTGTAAAAGAAACGCTCGGCAATCTTTTCATGTTTTAGGAGTCAGAAAAGGGCTTAAAGATGACTTTGATGTTTTTGTTTGTGAAAAATGACAATTTTCCCTGAAAATCCTTTATCCTGCACAAAAACCAACACATTACTCATACCTGTTTAAGATTGATAAAAATACTTTGAAAAATACCTTTTCATGGTGGAAAATAAACAAATTTAACATTCATTTACTCAAAAAACCTAAAAAAGGGCTTTTACCATTTTACTGTTGAGGAGAGAAAAAGGGCTTTTGGCAAGAAACTTCCCGTGGTCATTGCAGAGAATCCGACCATCGAAACCGAACGCCGTCTCATCAGGTATTCTACAACATCCTCTCTTGCATTTTCATCCGTTTAGAATTTGTTTTTAAGCTTTAGTTTCATTTTTTGGAGGCCTTGGGGTTTCAAGGGCCGCTTTTCGGGGTACGCAGGTGCTCCACTGGTGACCTGCGTACCCCGACATTTTCTCAGTTGGGAAAATGCCGGGTGTACGCAGCTTGCCTTAAGAGAACCTGCGTACACACGCTCTGTCTCTAAAGGCGGGCTGCGTACACCGCGGAGTGGGTTTTCAAACCCCCATTTCTCCAAAATGAACCAAAAACTTTCAATTTTATGGACTCTAACAGATGTTTTATGGTGTGTAGATTGCCCACCATGCTTGATTGGCGCGAAAGAGAACACGAAGATGTTGATTTGGCCGCCATTAATCACCAACCTTCCATTGATGCTTTGAAGGCATGCAGTCTTTACAAATACTGGGCCATACCTGGCATGAGGGCCCAGGTGAGATTTCTAGAGTGGCTGGTTGAAAGGTGGAACGTCCAGGATCAGTGCTTTTACATTGGAGGGCACCAGCTCGAGATAGAGCCCTCAGATATTTACTTTCTCACTGGTTTGCCCAAGAGGGGCGAACAATTGACTCTGTCCGGAACTAGGCCGGGTGGTCAGTCCATCGCTAGTCTCCGTCTAGAGTGGTGCAATAATCAGAACCAGGAGAGGGGGATAGAAATTAAAAAGATATCCCGACCTGAACTTATGGTAATTGCCTTTACAGTTACCAGACTTTGCGGCGCTGCCGCTTTGCACATTGCCACCGGGTCCCAAATGCGGATGGCGATTGACTGCTATCGAGGCACCATTTTCAACTGGTGTGATGCTGTGTTGGCCAATTTAAAGGGCCAACTGACCAGGGCAAAAAACGGGCAACTCAAGACTTTTGGTTATGGGCCTTTAGTTGTGAGTTTTGCTCTAGAGCGGGTTCCGATGCTGATCCCGCAGCAGCTTACCGTTGAGGTTGGGCTTCCCCGAGAGCCTAAGTTGATGCGATGGGTTGCGGTGATGGCCCGTCATCCTGACGAGGGCACGGAGGTTGTCCGATTTAGACCGGAGTACTTTCACTGGTTAGAGGACCAGGTCTTCTCGATACAGGATTTTCCTTATGCCGGAGTCGATTTTCGTGGCGATCCGGACATGATTCTTCCACCGGGAGAACAGTGGGATGACACAGGTACTTCATTTTTCACAAGTTTTTAAATTATCTATATTTTTTTGTTTTTATATCGTCTCAAAACTGATAGTGACAATTTTCAAAATGCAGATGTAGGCCCACGGCGTCCAGCCAATCTCCGGCCTTTCGAGAGGAGACAACCAGCTGCACCGGCACCGGTCCCACAGAACGAGGCTACATAGACCTTACCTGAGTTGGAACAAGACCTAGAGCGTCTGACGGCAGATATACCAGAGACTACTATAGACGATATTCCTATCAGGATTCAGCACTATGTAGTCGGAGTCCCAGGACCTTTTAGGAGGTTCTTGTGTAGGGTAGCCCGGGCAGTGGTGTCGTATAGAGATCATCACCAGTGATTGGATGATCGTTTTTGTAGACACATATGACATTTTGGTTTTTTGTACTTATCATTTTTGCCGATCATAAGGTGTTTTGCAACCTATGATCGAAGACGATGTATTTTTGACACACTCCTATCTATATATATCATTATTACCAGCTTATCTTATTAAACATGTGTGATTAAATGTTTTTAAATTTACATGTATGATTATCGCAAATGTCTGTCTAACATTAGAGAAGCAATTGCATCTGCTAATGTATTTAAAGACCTTGGAATATGTTGATATTCAATGTAATCAAACTCACGTTCCAAGAGACGCACTCTCAAAAATAACCTTAATAACACTGGATTTCTAATGGCATATACTCTATTAAGCTGTAATACAACGAGTTCAGAATCTAACCTCACTATCAAACTCCAAATCCCAAATGAAATAGATTCAGACAATAACTCAATCACTGCACTGTATTCTGCAATGTTGTTTGTTGTTTGACCGAGGCTCACCCCATGCATAGAAACTAACTCATCAGAGGGCGAATAAATAACCCAAGCTGCGGAAGAAATATTCCGTGTATTACGACAAGCACCGTCAACAAATCCAATGTATGTTTGGAGAGGCATCGACATCTGCAAACATCAAGCGTAAAACCAAGATAAGCAAAATAATGACGAAAAACACACTTTCTTAAGCTAGGCACACTGTCTAAACTAACAAACACACCAGCTAGAAAGAAAAATTAACCTAACTAACCTAACTAAAATCTCCACACCCATCATTTAAGCATAATACCTCTTTAGGTAAAGTCCATTTCTGGGTTTACCCAAAGAGTCCCCGTCAAAGTCAACCAGCTCATAGGCCCCTTTTGCTAGCTTTCGCTTAACAATGTAGGGCCCATGCCACATAGGAACGAATTTTCCAGTACCTAATTTATCGTTAGCTTGATCATACAATAGCACTAGGTCTCCTTCCGAAAAATTTCGAGGGGTCACATTTCGATCATACTGAGCTTTCATTCGTTTTACATGAGTCTCGATTGCCAATGCAGCATTGCGTCGAGTCTCATCTAATTGAGCTAAGTATAATAAACGCTTCTCCTCTTCAGAAGTAGCTGGAAGTAATTCGACAGCCATTTGAAGTGATGGGATTTCGCATTCAATGGGCAGCACAGCTTCCAAACCATAAACTAGTTGGAAAGGAGTGAACCCTGTTGATGTTTTCACGGAGGTTCGGTATGCCCAAAGCGCGGAAAATAACATGTTGTGCCAATTCGACCGATGAATACCAATGATTCGTCGGATCATGATAACTAAAACTTTGTTGATGGACTCAACCAGACCGTTGGCTTGTGGATAATAAGGAGTTGAGCTATCATGACGCAAACCAAGCTGGCCTGTAAGTTCTGTCATCATAATGTTTCGAAAATGGCGCCCATGGTCAGTGATTATCGCTTGTGGGACACCAAACCTAGCAATAATATGATTGAATACGAAAATCGCAGCTGTCTTGCCATCAGCCTCGAATGTAGGCATCGCCTCGGCCCACTTAGTAAAATAATCAACCGCAAGGATGATATATGCATGCCCCCTGGCCGAGTGAGGGTTACATGTAATAAAGTCGATACCCCATTTGGAAAAAGGACCAATGGCAATTATAGGGTGGAGAGGAGCAGGCGGTGCGTGCATCTTGCGATCAAACACTTGACAGTTGTGGCATTTTCGGACCGCAATGATACAATCTTTAAACATGGACGGCCAGAAGTAGCCAGCACGCAGCACCTTCTGGGCTGTGGCATACCCAGACATATGACTGCCACACGCTCCAGAATGATAGTCATTCAAAACCCTTTTTGCCTCTTCGTGAGTTAAGCAACGTCGGAAAACCAAGTCTGCCCCACGGCGATAAAGAGTATCTCCAATAATTTTGTACTGTTGAGACTGGAATCAAATCTTCCGACGTTCCGACTTTGAAGCTTCAGGCCGAAAGGATTGGGTTTGGAGATAGACGATTATATCCCCATACCACGGATCTAAAGTGCTGATGAGAAACAAAGATTCGTCCGCAATTGGTTCTTCTGCCACAATTTCCGTGTCAGCACGCGGGAAATCACACATCAACTCTGCAAAAACTAAAGATTTCTTAGACTTAGATTTTTCAAATTCTAAGTCGAACTCTTACAGGATAACGATCCATTTAGAGTACTTTCCCCCTAGCAATTGTTTAGTCAAAATGTAAATCATAGGGTTGCAATCCGAAATGACTGTAGTTTTACGGAGCAGAATGTAGTGACGAAAACGCTGGACAGCCTGAATGGCTGCCAGGGCCAATTTCTCCACATGGGAATATTTTAGCTCAGTGGGATTTAACATCCTACTAAGATAATATATCACATGTTCCGTTCCGACTTCGTCTTCCTGAACTAACACCATTCCAATAGTGGAATGGGAGGCGGCGAGGTACAAAAAGTAATCTTGGTTGTAGTTGGGAGGATGCAACAACGGTGCATGGGTCAACGCGTGTTTAAGTGCATCAAAAGATTTCTGAGCAATCTCATCCCAAGAGAATTGAGCGTTCTGTTTCAACAACCATGTAAAACCTTTGGTAACCTCGGCGTAGTTAGGAATGAATCGGCGTAAAAAATTTGCTTTCCCCTGCAAACTTTGGAGTTGGCGAAGACTCGAAGGAGGAGGCAATTTGATGATAGCTTCTACCTTCGAGGGATCGACGCGAATGTTGGCTTTTGAAACTACAAATCCCAGCAATCGTCCTACTTCTATACAGAAGACACATTTGTGTGGGTTCAACCATATACGATAATGCCTACACCTCATAAAGATTGCTCGTAAATGGACAAGGTGATCAGCTCGATGTAATGAATGAGCGGGCAAATCATCGAGATATGGTTGCACAATGTGTTTGATGTCATGAAACGCATAAGACATCGCCCTTTGAAAAGTGGCTCCGGCATTCTTAAGCCCAAAAGGTAATTTGCAATAAGCAAATGTCCCCCATGGACAAATGAAAGCCGTTTTTGGTTGATTAGCAGGTAGAATATTGATTTGATTGTAACCGGAAAAACCGTCCATAAAGGAAAATATTTCACTGCCGGCACAATCATCAATTATTTGATCGATATAGGGCGTTGGATAGTTGTCCTTGGGACAAGCACGATTGATATCCCTATAGTCGATGCATATTCTTATTGTTCCCTGTTTTTTGTTTACCGGAACAATATTCGATACCCAATCCGTTAACGGGATCGGATAAATGAAACCTGCTTTCAACAGCTTCTCAACTTCTGCTTTAATTGCAGCCGCTTTTCGTGGGTGAATCTGACGCAAACGTTGCCGGACGGGTTTAGCGTCCGGGTAAGTATTAATCTCATGGACAACAATTGCGGGATCAATTCCTGGCATTTCCTCATAAGACCAGGCAAACACGTCGCGGAATTCTTAAAATAGGGCCTTGTATGTCTGAATTTCATCATCTGAACACGAGGCACCTATATGAATGTTTTCAATGATTCCGGGCTTGACTGAAATGTCAATGGGAACAGTGCGAGAGATGTTTCCCAAATTCAGCTCTGAATCAGGATGTTTCATTGGACTCTGAGCTTCTTTGACATATTCAGCTGTAAAAATTGATGAGAAATCGTTTTCAAAACGATCATCCTCAGGTAAAAACGAAGATCTATGATGGAGATCCTCCCATGGTAAATCGTCTACACACAGGACTTCACAAAGTTGTTCATCAGATGACACAACTTCAGGAAACGTTATTAACTCCGAGGTTGACGTGAAAAGTGATTCCTCATGGACCACATTCATTTGGTCGATTTTGGTTGAACGCGAGTCGGTAAAAGACTGCACGGCTTCATAAGCAATTTCATATGGACTCAAAGGCATAGCATCACCAAATGAGTCTATTTCAGATTCAGAAGGAACGATCCAAGGATCGTCGTAAACAATGGTATCTGATGTAATCATATGAATGGATGCGAACGAAGACACGGCGTTGATTGGAGGAAAAGGAAAAGTTCCCAGCAAACCGGCATCTTTAACTAATCCTACGCCAACATCCTTATAAGGGATAGTCGTTTTACCGACATGCTGGATACTCTCTGAAGAGGCTGGGTCGGATGAAAAGTAAGCCAGCTGGTCTATGGTCACGATCTTGCCATTATGTGGAAATTTTATTACTCTGAAGACCGATGAGATGATCGCTGTCATAGCGTAAGACCAACTTCGACCCAAGAGAAGGTTGTAGTCTAGAGGGGTATCAACCACCTCCACATCCAGACTAACGGTTTTTCCTTCAACCCCTATAGGCAAATCCTGTAGAATGCCAAACGGATGAAACCCACGGCCATCAAAGGCCTTAAGAATTGTCGGGGATTGATTTAGTGAAGGAGAACCAAGCGATCTCCAGCACTGTATCGACATAATACACGTGGAAGCCCCCTCATCAATTACAGTCCGATGAATAGGCATGTTTTTGACTATCATTGGGATCTGGAAAGCCATCTGATGAGGTAAACGCGGTGTACTATTTTCTAGGTCAAAGATTATTAGGTTCGGGTCCTGAACATCAACAGCTCCTATGGCCGACAAAAGTAATTTTCGTTGTGCTGGGCATGATTGCAGCACTTCTAAAGCCGACATTGCTGAGGGTGAAAAAGCTAAATCCTCAACAATGTTGTAATTCTGGGCCGCTCTCGCATGTGGATTGAAAGTAGACCTTCGAAGTACACCCTTGGTGGGCGGTTTGATTACTAAGTCACGGTTAGGTTTCTCGATCTGTAGTGGATCGGAACCGGGAGCTGAGGTTGATGGATTTAACTGAGAAGATTCTGCTTCTTTCGATCCATCAACAGGACTTTTACTACCATAATCATGTGACCGAGTCGCAATCCTTACATGAGACATCATCAATATGGGTTCTTCAGTGGCACTCGAGGAAGAACCTATCATTTTGCTATCTTTCGGAAATGGGTCCTTCAAGACAGCAGGAATTTGGGAACCCTTGACGATTTTCAAAACCTCGGCCCGATGAGGGCAATCTCTTATAAAATGATCCTCTTCACAAATAAGACAAGGATAACGAGGCTTGCGCTTTTCGTCATTGGTTTCAGATTTTTCTGTTTTCTCCTTTGGAGTTTTCTCTGCTTTATTCTTCTTCTTGCCTTTCTTTTTCCCACCGTTTTTTGATTTAGCCGTAGATGACTCTACAGCGTGAACATCAGCGGAAACTTCAGCAGAAGATTCTCCTGTCGGGGAGTCTGGTAAGGTTATAATGGGCGAAGAATTCTTTGAAGACTTCTTCTTGCTTTTAGTATTCACCGTACCAATCATGCCATCAGCAGCATGAGATCCCGAAGGAGCAGCAGCGATTTGATTTGACTTTGGAAGATCTGGGATCTTTTCGTGTAACGTACGTGACTGAGTGTAAACTAAGTCAAGGTACTGCGCTTGAGCAATCACTTGCTCCTCAGTAACTACTCCGGCCTTAGCTACGTCTTCAGTAATCTTCGGTAATAATGATTTAACAAACCATTCAGCTAAGATTTGGTCCGGGATAAAAACTTTCACTAATCGCCTTCGACGTCTCCATTCATGAATATGATCGGAAATATAAGTGGACGTCGACTGTTTTAATGAAGTTAGTAACTCGGTGCCATTATCATACTTGACCGGCAACTGAAAATGAGTTAAGAACGAGGTAGCTAACTGACTAAAATTATAAAAAGAGGCCCGTGGTAACTCAATGTACCACTTGGCCGCGAGACCAATGAGTGTACGCTGAAAAAGACGTAAACGGATCGAATCATCCGAGATGGAATTTGAGGCACACCAGAGGTGGTAAGTCATCACATGATTTGACGGATCCTCTCCAGACTTACCCTCCAACTTGGGTATGTCACTGGGCAACTTAGTTGGCATTGGCAGCCAGAACGGAAGATAATTTATTGGATCGTTCGTTAGGCGCGTCAAGTCTGGTAAATCCAAAGTTGCGATAAATGGTAATTGCCGATTAGGATCCCTAAAACTCTGGGTCACAAGACCAGTCCCAGGAGGAGGATATCCAGGATAACTTGGAATAGGAATCGCATTCGGGATATTGTATCCTCCTGGAAAACCAGGATTAACCGGACCGTACTGGGGTTGCTGTGGTTGTTGATAAGTGTACCCAGGATACGGTTGATACTGGTAAATCGGTTGCTAGACAGTAGGCCCGTATTGGTACTGTCCCTGATACGGTTGATAAACGAATTGTGGTTGACTAGTGACAACCATACTTAAACCAGGCTGTCCTACAGGCATCTGAACCATAGTTTGAACCGTGGATCCAGACAATGGTAAAGATGTCTAAGAAGTAGTGGCAGAGACAGTAGAAACCGGAGCTGTCGATAATCCAGAAGTAAGTGTGGTGGAAGGAACAGATGTTGCGGTAGTTGCAGCAGTCGTTTGAGATGGAGTACTAGGTGCAATGGGCGACTGAGTAACTACCGAAGGTACAGAAGTTTGAACGTTAGACTGGACTGGTTGCTGGGGTGGACCAGAAACTAAAGGTTGTCTAGTTTGAGATGACAACTGTACGCTTGGCTGCAACACATGTTGAACTTGCGAAGGATCCCACACTATGTTCATTCCGGGGTATTGACCCATGACAGGTTGAGGATATTGAGATCCATAACCGGATTGAGGGTAGGATTGATAATTGAAAGGTACATTTCCCGTACCTTGAACATATGATTGACCTTGGGGTGGTTGATAACCTTGACTCGAGTACTAACCTTGGGGTAGATACCCTTGAGGTAAGTACTGATACTGGGGTTGACCTTGAGGCATAAATTGATACTAAGGTTGACCTTGGGGTACATATTGAGGCTAGGGTTGACCTTGAGGAATGTACTATACCATGGGTACATACTGTCCTTGAGGTTGCCCCCCAGACGCAATTTGTGTACCTTGAGGTTGCCCCCCAGGCGTTAATTGAGGCTGCCCCCCAGGCGGTAACTGGCCACCTTGAGGTTGAGAACTGGGAATTGAACCTGACATCATATAAATGTCTCCTACGCCCAACGGTTTATTACCATTGTTTCCAGTTAATAACCCATGTCCAATGGGTTGAGGAGATGCTCCCGCAAAAGTACCAGAAAGTGACTGATACCCAGCAGGAACAGAAGGACCACCGTACAAGAAAGATTCAAGAGATTGAGTAAACACAGACGACTGACTAGACATATTTACAGGAGTATAAATGCCTCCGGGTGGATAAGGAGTACGAGGTGGAGAAAAACTTGTCCCTGAGTTGTCCAAGTAATTAGTTAACGAAAGATACCAAGTAGTACTTCTAGGTGGACTGTAAAAAATGGATTCACGCTCCCTTAGATCAATAGTAGGTTGATCTTCAGGGATAGGGACGCCTATTTCTTCTTCTGGAGCAAGTTCTTCAATAGCTATCAAACCAGAAGGAAGATTTTCGGTGATGACTCTTTCTACCCTAGGTGAATCAGGAACACTAGAAGTTGGAGTAACGGGTTCAGATATTTCAGGTTCTTCGCCTATATCACTAGTAGATGAAAAACTACCAGCGAGCTCGGAAACTGCAACAGCTTCAGGATTATAACCTGTTTCTAGACTTTGGTAATCTGGATGGACTACCAACGAAGACTCTCCTTCTTCAGGTGAACCTACTTTACTGCCACTAGGAGGAGTTACAAGGACTTTCAAACCTTCGTAATGGCCCGGGACATCTTCAGGAGGTTCGCCCCGAAGTCTACGGGACTTCCTCAACAAATCGGCCACGGTAACAATCTCAGGAGACTGGCCCCGAAGTCTACGGGACTGTCTCGGTAATTCAGCCACAGTTAAAGACTTTTAACTACTGCACATGCAAACAAAGTAAAATCTCAAAGCAAACCGCCTAAAGTCTCTAAAGAACCAAACAAATTCGAATCACACGCCTAAAGAATCTAGGGCATCAAACCAAACACAAACAGTAACCTTCCGGACCGAAAACACTAGTTGGTGATGAAGCCCAACATCGCCGAATTCAGTACAGAAGTGGTGGGTGGAACAGTTACCCCGGCAACCTGCTTAATGAATAGACTGGACCAAGTTCCTCCACTTTAACCGTCTCGAGTGAAGTGAACCCCCCAGAAAATCCAAGTGAGTCTAGCCAACGTCTGCTCCAGGTACAGTGGGATCTTCCCTCCACCGTCACCTCGGGTAGAATCCTAAAGATAATGGTCACTAAGGTTACCAACAGCAACAAATATACCTAGGGGAACAGTCTACGACCCGATAGCACGCAAGGGCAGAGTAACAAGCTCAATCCCCTTGCCGGCTCCTTGACAATAATCCAAGGTTTACCGACAAGTGACCCTAGGCTCCTCGACAATAATCCAAGGTTTACTGTTTGTAGTACGTGCGTATCTGGCGTCTTTCCCAATGAAGGAGGATTGATCCCCTCACTGGTTCGGACACGGTCTCGTGCTTCTCCTTTAAGAGGAGCTTTCCCATAGTACAAATGAAACAGTTGGATTTATCCTACCACAAGATAAGCTACTTGTTTGGTTTTACTGCCTTGGAGAGTTAATTACTCTCCTACTCCAAGACACTAGCCTGATCTATATTGGTGTTTCAGAGCCCTAGCAAATAAAAAGTTACTAAGTTGATTTTACTTTAAGCGTTAATTTTTATGGCTTTTCTTTAGGACAAAAGGTAGCGGAGATGAAACTGATGGTGTGTAGACTCGACTCAAATCCACTAAAAGATGCACTTAGGATGATTTATACTAATTTTCTTTTTCAATGAATTCCCTAGCTAAGAGAGTTGGAGAATGAAAAATTGATATAAAGACAACTTTCTTGGCAATGAAAATCAAAGAAACAATCTCTTTATCTTTTCCAAAGCATACAACACATGACCACTAATTATTTCGCGAAAATTCCTTTTCTTTTCAAAGACACAAATGCTACTAAAGCAAACTTTTCTTCAAAAGAGATTTTTTGGATTTTTTCTTTACTTAACAAAGCATATAAAAATAAAAAATCAAATTTTAAAAACCTATGACAATCAAATCAATTCTACTTAAAAGCAAATCAAAGAGAAATTCACCTAATAAGCAAATCTAATGAGGCCAAAACCTACAAAGTATGATCCCAGGATGTTTTACTCAGTCATGATTTAACTAAGGACTAGTCAATGCAGAATCAAAAACTAGTCAAAAACAAAAATCAAAATCTTTTGTTCTTTTTCTTAAAATGAAATTCACAGTTCAATCAACAAACTTTTTCGAGATTCGGCAAAGAGACAAAACAAAGGTAGGTGTCTCACACGGGTGGATTCTACAAAGGGTCCGACTCCTAAGAAGACTGCAAAGACCAGGGATATCCAAGGTTTTACGACTTCTAAAGCCAAAGTCACTACAGGACCAATGCAAAAATCAAACCTTAAGGCTAGAACCTCTATGAATTCCACTAAAACTCTTGACACTGATGAAACAAGCTTAGATGAAGATTTATGGTAGGTAACCAGTGGATCTGGGCAGTAAAAACAACTTATAAACAAAATCTAAGAGGCAAAAAGGAGAAAATGGAAATTTTCTCAATTTTGACAGGGTACGCAGGTAACCTGTTTGCACAGGTGCGTGTACGCTCTGTGCACAAAGCTGCAGTGCGTACAGGTACGCACTGTGCTTAACGCAGAGGTTGCGTACTTCTAGCAAAATCAAGAAAAACTAAAATCTAATTTAACCCTAAGCTAAGCCAGCCAAATACACAGTCAGACAGCCAAAAACCAGAAAGAAAACGACTTATCTCAAATCAAAGTTTCACACAAAGGAAAAATCATTCACATCAATGGAGTTCCCCAGCGGAGTCGCCATTTTGTCATGCGGAAAGAGTCAATTTTGCGGACAAAACCGACCTCCCTAGAAGCTAAGGCTTTCTAGTGACAAACAAGACAATTAAACACTATCTTTCCCTAAATATGCGTTTAGAATACAAGTAATCAGGTGTTTATAACATACCTTTAGTCCAACGCTTTGTAGTAGTCCAGCCTCGCCGATCCGGATGAGCTCCTCCTTCTCTTCGAAACCTGCATTCACTAACAAGCAAACGATTACATAGCACCTGAATAACTCATAAAATAAAACATATTCATCATACAGACCAAGGAGTATATGAAACAAATCATGTATAACAACTTGTTGAGAAAAATGAGCTTAATTGTATTAAGTGGAAACAAAAGAAACCATTACAACCTGAGCCTTGGTGTTGTGCAGGTCCCTCCCAGGGTCCAGCAAGAGTTTTCCTTTACTTTGATCAGCTCACCCACTTCCAAATGAAGCTAAGAAAGGATGGGAATCTCTCCTCTCAAGCTCTATAAGGGAGTCCTAATCTCAGCAGCATCTACCCTTAGGAATGTTCAGCTTTCAACCTCCCCTCCCTCTGGCCCAATGCCTGTATTTATAGTGCTTTGGAGGAATTTAATCAGGTCCACCATGAATGGGATAAGCCCCTCTTTCAATGGGATAGCTCCCCTCTTCATGGGATAAGTTCCTCTTACATAGGGATGCATGAACCATGTGGAGGCGCCCAATCCACGTCAAACCATCTTCTAGAATGCTCTAGAAATGACCACAAGTAACTTTTTTGAAGTGAAACTTGCGCCTTTTGACCTCTATAGGAGTACGCACCCACCCCTTTACATACAGAGCGTACAAGTACGCAGGTTTTATGAACTGGAGGTGCGTACACGCAGGTAAGGCTAAGAGAAACTGCGTAACCAGAGTTAATTGACTTTTAAGGACTTTCTCTCTTTCTTGGAGTTTGACATGAGGAGCAGAGGTATGAGACTTGCCAAGGAGGATAGTATGACAGTTGATAGAGCCATACTAACTGTAGATAGTTATGGTGACAAATTTTAGTGTAACAGGCCCAAAAGTCACTCCGGTCTTTGAGTTAAGAAAAAAATCAGAATTTCTCCCATTCCAGTGCCAGTGTGTCTTGACCCTCAGACTCTCTTCTTCCACCCAGAAGTGACTAGGATGCTTTGTTTGCTTCATTTTCAATTGAATGAGTGAAAGAGTCTCGTTTGTTCTCTTATTTCGAGTGTCTCTTTTCTCTTTCCAAGCATAGATTACATTGCTTGGTTTGTCCATTGAAGCATTTATGTGTTTGGTTTGTTCGATTCAGGGGAAAAGTTGCTTTTAGTTTCATTTATCATGCTTTGGATTTGATCGATGCTTGTTTGTTCGGAATTGTCAAAATTTTCATTAAAGTGCTTATGTGAAAGAATCATTTTGCATTTTATGAAAAGAAGAACATTATTCTAGTTTACTTAAGCGAAAATATTGCATTAGTTGTGTTATTGAGAAGCTAGAATTGCATCATCATAAGCATGGAAATGAAATGAAACTTATCCTGTTGTTAAGGGAAGATTAAGAGCATTTAGGACATATCTTAGTGAAAGTTTTCATTCTTTGATTGTTGCATTAATTATGTTCTCTCTATCTCTCAATTAGTGTTAACTTTCATCGAACAAAGATCTATTTTCTCATATCGCTGCATGTAGGAGTTTTTATCAGATGACAGTGGTAAGGCCTTGAAATTGAAACCTAATTCAAGATCAACCGTTAAAATTTATTGAATTAACCTAAGGAAGCATTGAAACTTAACACTCATATTTAGTGGTCTAGGCTAGAGACGTGTTCTGGCGTCTTTAAACCTAGCAGTTGTCATTCGCTTCGGCATTAGACAGCACAAGTACAAACTTGTGTTCCTTGTACCATTGTATATATAAAGGGAGACACCACTAGATTTGCGATCCTGTATCTGTTGGAAGTCGAGTCTGCCGCCTTGTAAATGTGATACACAGAACACAGCCTTCGGGGAGATTACTTGCCCATACTTCTCAGTTCACCAGGATGTATTCTACAATTCATGGTTACCTAGTAATCCTTTATGCCTAGAATACCCTGAGTAGTCATTTTTTATCTTTATTGACTCCTTAAATTTGCAAAGAACATCAAGCACTTTTCCTTTCGAGCTGTTAATTTTGAAAGCGACTAGAGTCACCTTTCTTCCTTTTCTTGACTCATAAAATATGAAACGGCAAATTTTTGTTTCAGTGTCTTAAAATTAATTGCCCGTGAAATATTCCTGGTTAAAGTTATCATCCTTAGTGATTCTTTAGGATCGATTCCAATGGGAAAATGCCCAGAGTCTACTAGTCAAGGGTTCCCCTCGGATGGGAATCCTGGTCCTTTTCCTTCTTTTGTAAATGCTTGTGCTCCTTATATGGCAACGTTGTCCCTCCCTAGGTTAACCATTGATTTACCTGTCTCATTATTTTCGACCTCAGTGGTCCTGAGTCTCCCAACTCCTACCCTGCCATCTCCTTCATTTGAATCACATCATGATGATTCTAAGGTTGACCCCTTTCCTTCTCCCCCCATTTCTTCACCCTCCTCTTCTACTTCGCTTGGTGAAAGTTTGAAATACAGTAACCAGGAGGCTCAGAATAAGAAGAATAAGACGAAGAAGAAGAAGACAGATAAGTGAGAGGCCAATTGCGCCACTGTTACTCCAAATGCACCTCCTGTAGACAAACCTTCTGATCCTCCACAGAAGGTCAAATTCCCTTACAAGTTGTGTAAGGGTGACCATCTCCTTCGAGACTATCTTGGCTTTCCCAGAATCTTAGAGGTATGGTCTCAAGACCTAAATCGACCATCCCCGTCGACCTTTGGAGATCATGTCGATGCTAAACCTTCAGCTAATGATGGTAAGAAGAAGGGAAAGATTAGATTCCCCTATAGGTTATGTGAAGGAGAGCATCTTCTTCACCTTTGTCCTCTTATGGATAAAGCTTCCAAAATTTTGGAAAACCTTGCAGCTCCTCAACCCCAACTTCCTATTGGTTATCAGAGGCTTTCCTTTGACCCTCTCCTGGTTGGTAAAGAGATTGACTTCGATTCATCTCTTGCCCGTCCTACTCTTTCAACACGAGACTCTCTTATGTCTGTTCTCAACCAACCATTGGTCGAAAAGAGTGTTGACGTGGCTCTACCTTCAGTTGTTCACTCTGTTTCCGAAGAGAGTAGTGATCATACTACTCATGTTCTTCTCGTCTCCTCAGATTCTCATGAATCGAAGAGTGACCCTCTCATCCCGGTTGTTTAGGAGAGTCCTTCTCCTATTTCTATAGAGCATGGGGGCAATCATATGATGCCCCCACCAAGTAGTTCTATCATTTATTTTTCTTGGGGTCCATTGACTGCTTTCCGCCTTCCATCTTATGTGCCTTTCCAGATCATAGTACAAACCTATAATATGGTAGTACCTAGCACTATATTAGATGAAGGCGCATCTGTTAGCATCATGTCTTCTACTACTTATCAAGCTTTTGGTTCCCCATAGCTTGTGCCTGTCACCCAAAATCTGTTGGCCCTCAACAGAGGAACCAATCAACCCTTGGGGGTCCTTCCAAAGTTCCCTGTTACTTTGGAAGGGAAGGCTATATAGACGTGATGGTAGTCCAAAGTCCTTTAGATTTCAATATTCTCCTTGGACGCAGCTATGTTTATGTCATGGGAGCTCTTGTTTCTTTGCTTTTCCATGTGGTTTGTTTTCCGCATGAAGGGAGAATAGTATCCATTGATAAATTGTCATTCATTGGTCACCAAGTTCCTCCTATGCAACCATCATCCCCTATCGGTCCTTGTTTGCAAGCAGTACCTTCCCCACCACAGGTCAATTATGTGGCTACTTGTTCTGTCTCCATATCTGCTAATGATCACACAGATGGTATAGTACATTTTGTACTGGGGGCATTGGAAATCGATCTGTCTATGGTACCAATTGACATGTATTCGTCCCAGAGTGTGGTTCTTCCGTCTAGTGAAGACCTCTTGGGAGCCATGTTCTCGTATGGTTCATGAAAAGAAATGATGAGGAGAGTTCCTGGCCTTATGTCAACCTCATTAAAAAAATGAAACAAAGGGTGTGAGCATAGTTCCTTGTCTCCTGTCAAGCTCGTTAAAAAACGAATCAAGGAGTCCCATGGATAGTTCTTTTATTGTGTCAACCTCATTAAAAAATGAAACAGATGTCTGAGGATAGTTCTTTTACTGTGTCAACCTCGTTAAAAAATGAAACAAATGTCTGAGGATAGTTCTTTTGCTGTGTCAACCTCATTCAAAAAATGAAACACCTCCCATTTCCAAATCAAGTCTTTGATTAAGATCTCGTAAAATCCCAGTCGAGTCTTTCCTAGATCTCGAAAGTGAACCTTCATTCCAACCACCTAGTTGACTGAAATGAAGCTTGGGGGGCATGTACCTCAATTGAGTCATTATGCTGGGGGCATGCAAACTAATAGCAAGCATAGTTTTCCGTTTCAAGCTTGTGTAAACATGAAACCGAATCCAAGCAGAGTTCTCCATGGTTCAATCTTGTGTAAAAATGAACCCATCCCCGATTTACATCTTGTGATTGTTGTTTTAATCAGTTGATTTCTGCTAGATGATCCTTGGTTGTTTCATTCCGTCGCCACCATCTCTTTGGCCAATCATATGCTTTCACTTGGTTTTTTTCCTTTCCTGAGGGACCACAGCGATGAGTGGTTTTTATTAGCTAGCCTCTTGACCATTACATCTTTTGATTAGTTCCTCCATTGCCAGAACTAGTTTCTACCCTTTATACCACTTGTTCCTCTAGGACAAGTCACCTTTAAAGCTCTTATCTGACTCGTAAAAAAATGAAAATATTGCCGAGTATTTTTTCCTTTTTACTCGTAATAGAGAATAAAATGGGGGGTTTTCTTTCAAGCTCTTTTCTGACCCTTTTAAAAATGAAAGACAGGTGAGCCCTTTTCATTTCAAACTTGTTAACAGATGTGAAATTTCGTGCATCCAGTATAAGTTTACTCCTTTTTCGGGCTAGGATGCACTATTTACGAAAAAGGTACTTCTTGACTGAAATGGTCAAGTGATTCTCTCAAGTATCGTTTTCTACCTTTTTGGGCTGGACTGCACTATTTTTGAAAAAGGTAATCCTTGACTGAAATGGTCAAGCGGTTCTATCAAGTATCATTTTCTACCTTTCGGGGCTCGACAGACAGAAATGTATGAAAAGGGACCATGTGGAGTTTTATTTTCCGTGTTTTTTTTTAACTCTTTAAATATGAAAAAGATACTGAGTTACACCTTTGTGGGACTTGTTAAACTATTAAATGACATCAGATTCGTCACTATGACGAACATGAGCTTCTCCTTCCTAGGGCTCGTTAAACTTACTAGGTCAGATTCGCCTGAAGGATGAACTTACAGTGCAAGCATATGTTATCCCCTTCAAGCTTGCGATTAAAAATAATTGGGGTACCTGCCATAAATGGTGAGGGAAAATTTGAAAATCTAATCAGTTGTGTCAGCAACTCACTCTTGAACATGACATTCTTTGCTTCGTGTCGGGTTGGGCTATCCTCCTTTGTATCGTTGACCTTCCTGGGTTGAGCTGTTCATTTTTTCCTTCCATTCGATCTCTGCCATGTCATTGTGACCACCGATCCCATGGATCCAAAAGTTGCCAAACTTCTAGTTGTGTCGTCGATATGTTCAAGAGTTGTCCTTCTATAGTTACACTTACCTCTGATTCTCTATATCATCCAAAATAATTTTGCATACTTTTGTCTCATGTCGATGCTGTGGGAAACATGATGGCCCTCCTTTGACACAGTCGCTTTTCATCGACTTCAACTCATTATATGGAAAGTTGACCGAGGGAATACCTTCCAGTACCGTAGAGCTTTCATGCCCTAATGGCAAGTTCTTCACACTCGACGACAAGTTCACATCATTGGATTTTGATCGAGTGATTTCACGGATATCCGACTTCAATTCCTCTATTCACATTCCGCGAATTATGCTAACAGTACCTTGAGGATCATTGTCATTATTGGTTGTTTCTCTCGTGCTTGTTAACATTTTATATCATTGACTGGTAATCAAGTGAATTTATAGCATGTTCTACGTCAACACTTCTATTCACATGTTAGAATTTGTACTTTGATAAGGTCGTGTTGTAGCGCAAAACCCTGAGCTCAGATCACAAAAGTCTAGGTTTCGAAGTGATGTGACATGGTTATGTTGATATACATGTCTCTTTCAGATGGGTGGTTGTGACCATACCATGAGTTATCATATGTGATCCTTTTCATTATTCGATGGCTGCAACCACACCTTGGTTTCATTATGATCCTCTTTGATGGATGGTTGCGCCCATACCTGGATCCATTTACATGATTATTCTCTGGATGGCTACGTCTATGCCATGACTCATTTATCATTTGATAGATTTCTCAGTTATGTATATGTATATATACTTGCTTGTGGGTTTTCCGACGGCAGACTATGATTCCCCGCACTAATTTACTTGCAGGTTTTCCGACAACAGACTACGATTCCCCGCACTAATTTACAAAGCATTTCATCCCTCACTCTAGTTTTGCCTTCACTCTTTATGGGGAATCTGTTACACAACATTTTTTCACTATCCCTGTACCCCCATTCCTTGATCCTGGAGGACCTCTACAATGAACCCCACATGCTTTCCCTAAATGAAGAATCTCCCATTGTGTCCCTCTTCATGAGCAAATCAATTCCCTTTTGCACCATTTCCCCTGAAACTTCTGTTTTGCCCAGTTTACAAGACCAGCGCTAGTGACCTTTTTCTTCCCCGCGCCGATATGTAGAGATTAGCACTATCCCTAGCGCCAACTGGAGCGACTGAGTTGTGTTCCAGTCACGCCAGTCTTATTATGGAAAGTTTTTAAATTAGGAGCTGAAGCTTCCAGCTCTAGAAGCTTTGTAATGGAAGTTTGGTAAATGGTTTGGCCAAATGGGTTCGAGGATGTTAGTTTGGGTTCCTTTCCCCTATAACGATGGAACTACCTCAAGGGATAAGACCTTCTCCCATGAGAAGAGGATCTATCTCCTATCCATTCATCTTATATAAACCTCCCTTTTTCCCAAGCACAAGCTAGTGTTAGAGTTAGAGTGTTAATGTTGGTGTGCTAGTACTATTTTGGTTTGGAGTAAAAAGCAAGCTATTCATAATTGTAGCTATATAGTTGTGTGAGGGAGAAGTGTGATTTGGTTTGGAGTGAAGTGTAAAGGGAAGAGCATTAAAACTATTGTTGATTGATGCCATCATGGAATGCTAGTAGAAGTGTGTGGAAACCTGGTCTTGTCAAAGGAGAACCACAACATCGAGACAATGGTTGTGATCTCTCTTTGATATCAATGTAATGCAACTATCGATTGATTTCCTACATGTTTTGTCATCTTATATATTCATGGCTTAATGTTTATTGACTTTTTAAGTAGGTTGAATTAAATTTTTTCTATTATCACAGTTGTTGTTTGCTGTTGTTTACTTGTTTCAGGTGCTTAAAGAAGGAAGTGAGAGATAGCTGGAGCGAGCAAGCAAGGACATCATCAAACGGGATAAGCATACTAAGAGGTAGGCCCTCTTAATTGGTTCTAACCTAAGGAAATCTTCCACAGAATGTATTTTTTGTGGCTAGACCCATTATCAGGCTAGAGGAATTTGTTTGTGTACGCACTTATAATTTTACTTCACCACACTACCTATTGTCACATTCTTCCTCTGTGAAAATCTTGGAGGTTTGTTGCTCACAACTGTCTCAATCATATGTTGCTTAAGTTCAAATACTTCGGTTGTCAAGAACTTGAGGAGACGAGTAAGGTTCTCAATTTCACTTGCTTCCTTTTCCTTTACCTTACTCACAGAGGTATGAGACCTCTTCTCGTTTCTTTGGAGTACATAGTTAGTTTGCCATCTACAATGGATCCAATAACACACAGGTCTTTCTCCACATCGATTGCTTCTTTGCAATTTTCTAAAAGTGTTGGTTTCGAAGCTCGCTTGACGAACTGTGCAATGTTGGTCTATAGTGCAGGTGTGTAATAGTCAACAGTGATGGAGTCATGAGGTTTAGTATCTGCAGTGAAATTTTTCAAGATATGGTTAAACGTCTGGTTAAAATCTTTCACTTTTTATTTTTTTTCCATCTTGAGACTACCCAACTCTTTCAACAACATGGCAGGGGCTTTGTCCTCAGCAAACTTCTCCAGGAAAATTATCTTGAACATCACCCGGATCTGAATGGAGTTGATAGGAAGGCTATGGTACCATATAGTTTGATAGGTCCCTATAATACTAGTGATTACCCCATTACTATTGTATTTGTATCCCTTATTAATATTGTTGTGCCCCTATTGTCCCCATATTTTTATTACTGTGCCCCATAGAATCCCTCTATTGTTATTTTTGTGGCTTTATATTATTATTGTTAGGTCGGCTGGGTTATATTGTGACTCCTTACACTCCTATATATAGAAAGGAGGTTTTATCATTTGAATAATCCAAGACTTGTTCATTTATGTAATGTAAAGGAGGATTGCCCCCTCAAAGAGGCTGAATTCTAAGGCGTTGATATATCTTTTCTATCTTTTCTTGAGCTGGTTTCATAACATTTGGTATCAGCGCTTTGGATTCTAGGGTTTTGCTGTTCCAAACAGGTCATCGTGGCATTTTCGCTATAAAATTTTTTTCTGCGATGTTTCAGAAGCTAAAAAAGTAACCCATTTGAGAAGAAATCGCGTTGAATCTCAGGTCCAAATTTTAGAGCTTTTTTCGCTATATTTGCAGAGATATGATCTGAGGAAGTTGGTCTTTTTGCAGACTCCTGAATTACATTCCAAACAGGTGACCTGGGGAAAATCGTCATAACTTTCTTTCTAAGCATTGGATTGAAATTTCGTAAGAAGTTACAGAAAGAGGATGGAATTTAGTTTCTTTTATATATTTTTCAAAGCCAAAAGTCGAAACAGTGACTCGTGGCATGTCGTACAAGTTCGCTCTACTGAACTAGTCTATAATCAGGTCACTGTGGGAGATTGTGCATAACTCTTTCTTGGAGAATTCAATTTGGATCAGACTGGTGGCATTGGAAAGAGGATGTAGAGGGCTACTACAGGTTGCAATTTCAGAACTGGATGATCTGAAATTACAGAGATACATCAGATTCAATATCAGGCTCCTACAAAGTAAAAAAAGGTGTGTAGTTTTTTTAAATTTTTGCATAAGCTTGGTTTGAAAAATTAGTTGAAGGAATTCAAAGGGCATATTAAAGCATTATTATCAGTAATTGATGCCCCGGGGAAAGAAAATGCAAACACCTAGTAGGCAACCTGAAAGCTCTAGCATGACTCATGAAGAAGAGGAAGGAATGCAACATGATATATCAAAATTACGAGACCAAGTGCAACAAGTGTCACTTGCACAAAAAGGAACAAAATCTAATATGGATTGTTTAAAGAAAGATGTAGAAGCTAAGATGGATGGTTTAAAGAAAGGTGTAGAAGCTAAGATGGATTTTTTAAAGAAATACGTAGAATCTAAGATGAATGACGTGGAAGCTAAGATGGACGATTTCAAGATAGATTTGAAGACAAACATGGAAGAATTGAAGATAAATATGAACAAGTTTCTACAAGAAATGGTCACTAATGGTGAAAGGGTAGTAAAGGAAATGCATGATGAGAACAAAAGAAATGTTAATCATGATTCCATAGACTCTAATGTTGGATCGAAGACCCACCATATTCCAAAAATCGATATGAGGAAGTTTGATGGCAAGGATCCCGCAACATGGATATTACAGATGGAGCAATTTTTCGATCTCAATAATGTGCAAAATACACAAAAGGTACGTATTGCAACTTTATATTTGGAACCAAATCAGTTTGTATGGTATCAATTGCTTTGCTCTCATAAACAAATTATCACTTGGACAATTTTTACGGAAGAATTGACAGCACATTATGAGGATACAAAAAGAAACACTTTTTTTAGCCAATTGATAACTCTCAAACAAAAGGGTTCAATAATGGAGCACATTGAGGAGTTCCAAAAATTGAACATAAGGGTAAAAAATATTCCACAGGAGCATAGATTGATGTGTTCATAGGGACTTTAAAGGATAATATCCAACATGATGTTCGCCTTTGGGAATCTGATTCATTAGAAAAGGCATTCAGGTTAGCAAGAAAAATGGAAAGAAAAATTATGGCAACCAGGAAGCATACCAGTCACAACTATAAAGATGGAAGTGTTGTTACCCCTAGCCTTCCACAGCCTATAAGGTTGATGCCACAACAATTGGAAGAAAAAAGAGAAAAAGGGATTTGTTATAGTTGTGATAGCAAATACACTAAAGGTCATAAGTGTGCTGAGAAGAAATTATCCTACATAGATTGTGAAGAGGAAGAAGAAAAGGAGCAAGAAAGGTCAAAGGAAGAGGATATACTCCAGGAACAAAGCCTAGATAAAGAAGAAATGAATCCGACCATATCTTGTAATGCATTGGCTAGAATTACCACTCCTCAAACCATCAAGATAGAAGGACAAATCAAGAAGAAAAAGGTAATAGTGTTGATTGATTCAGGAAGTACCCACAATTTTATTCATTGTAAGGTAGCAAAGGAATTGAATTGCTTCCTATATCCAGCACCAGAGTGTCAAGTGATGATTGCAAATGGAGGAATGATAAATTGCTCTGGAAAGTGCCATAATATCAAGCTATCCATGGGAGAATATGTATTGACTAGCCCAATGATTTCCATTCCAATGGGAGGTGCTGATGTTGTACTAGGAGTCCAATGGCTACAATCCTTGGGTACAATAGCTTTTAATTTTCAATAACTCTTCATGAAATTTTCTACGGAAGGAAAGGAAGTTGAATTAAGGGGTATTGCAGGGAAACTGGGAAAGATAATCAGCTCTAACAGTATGACAAAGTTTCTAAAAAGGGAACAAAGAGGTGTAATTGCACAATTATGTTCGCTAGATGTTTCCACGTCGGAATCATCTATTTCTCTAGATCTCCAAAAAGTCTTGGACAATCATTCCAAGGTATTTGAGACTCCCAGAGGTCTACCACCTATTCGTGATCATGTTCATGCTATTCATCTGATTCCAGGAAGTGTTCCTCCAAACATCAGGCCATACAGATATCCCTATGCCCAAAAGAGTGAAATTGAACGTATGGTTGCAAAAATTCTAGAGGCTGGTATAATTCAACTTAGTCAAAGTTATTTCTTTGCTCCAGTAGTGTTAGTGCACAAGAAGGATGGATCATGGCACATGTGTCCGGATTATAGGGAGCTCAACAAGCTCACTATTAAAGATAAGTTTCTCATTCCTATCATTGATGAATTATTGGATGAATTGCATGGATCAATTTACTTTGCCAAGTTGGATCTTCGATCAAGATATCATCAAATCATAATGAAGACTGAAGACATTCCAAAAACAACATTTAGAACTCATGAGGGTCATTATGAATTTTTGGTCATGCCTTTTGGCCTTACCAATGCACCTTGTACATTTCATGGTTTGATGAATTCCATTTTCAAACCCTTCCTTAGAAAATTTGTGTTAGTATTTTTTGACGATATACTAATCTACAGCAAGTCTTGGAAGGATCATGTTGAACATGTTGACAGGGTGCTACAACTATTGGAGGAGAAACAATTATATGCAAAAAGATCCAAATGTTTCTTTGGTGTACAAGAGGTGGAATATTTGGGTCATATTGTATATCATGAAGGAGTTAAGGTAGACCCTAGCAAAATTAAAGCCATTAAGGAATGGAAAATCCCCACATCCATAAAGCATATGCGAGGATTTCTCGGGTTGACAGGGTATTATCGCAAGTTTGTTAAGAATTATGGGAGAATAGCAACACCTATAACAACATTATTGAAGAAAGATGCATTTTCATGGACTCCAGAAGCAACAAAGGCCTTCGAACATCTTAAAGACGCAATGTGCCAAGCATCGGTCTTAGCTACACCAGACTTCACAAAAACCTTTATTGTGGAATGTGATGCTTCAGGAAATGGAATTGGTGCTATTTTAATGCAAGATGAAAGACTTAAGAAATGGCGACCCTACCTAATAGGAAGACACTTCAAGGTAAAAATGGATCATGATAGCCTTAAATACTTTTTAGAACAAAGATTATCCTCTGAAGAGCAACAAAAGTGGGTCACAAAGATGTTGGGTTATGACTTTGAAATCATCTACAAAAAAGGGAAGCAAAATGTGGTGGCAGATGCACTCTCAAGAAAGGATGAGGATGTGGAAGCGTTGTTGTGCGCCATTTCTATTATCCAACCAGATTGGATAAATGAAGCAAGGGAGGAGTGGAAGAATGATGAAGTGTGGGCACTTATTCGAAAGTTACAAAAATATTCCAGTACATCTGATACATTTAGCTGGCAAAATGATTCGTTATGGTACAAAGATCGCTTATACCTCTATAAGAATTCACAAGTCAAACAAAAGATTCTGATGGAATTGCACACTTCTCCCTTAGGAGGGCACTCAGGATTTTTAAAAACTTACCACAGGGTTAAGAAGGAATTTTTTTGGGATGGCCTTAGATCAGATATTCAAAAGTTTGTGGCGGAATGTTTGGTTTGCCAACAAAATAAAGTTGAAACAATTAAGACCCCGGGTCTATTACAACCTTTATCCATTCCAAGCCAACGTTGGGAGGAGGTTTCAATGGATTTTATCACAGGTTTACCCAAGTCTGAGGGAAAGAGTGTCATCATGGTGGTAGTTGACAGACTTACCAAGTATAAACACTTTTGTGCATTATCACATCCATTGAAAGCCAGTACAGTTTCTACTGCATTTATGGAAACAATTCAAAAGCTACATGGAAACCCAAAGATTATTGTAAGTGACGGAGATCCCATTTTCACTGGAAATTTTTGGACAGAATTATTTTCTACTCTTGGTACTCAGTTAGCTCATAGCTCATCTTATCATCCTCAATCTGATGGGAAAACTGAGATAGTAAACAAATGTTTGGAAGGATATCTTCGTTGCTTTGTATCTGATAAATAGACACAACGGGTCACCTCTGGCTGAATGGTGGTATAACACTTCCTTCCATACAGCAACAAAAATGACCCCATTTATGGCACTTTATGGATATCAGCCACCATCCATCACATCATATTTAAGAGAGAATTCTAAGGTTCAAGCAGTGGAACATCACATTGAACATCAATAACAAGTCCTCCAACTCTTAAAGGATAACCTCGTGTTGGCACAAAATAGAATGAAACAACAGGCTGATCAACATCGCAACGAAAGAAGTTTTGATGTAGGCGTTTGGGTATTCCTACAGCTACAACCATATAAACAAATGTCCCTCAAGCAAGCTAAGAAGGATAATAAATTATCACCAAAGTATTATGGTCCGTACAAGGTGTTGCAAAAGATTTGTACTATGGCATACAAATTGGAGCTTCCTGCAGCGTCTTGAGTGCACCCAGTTTTCCATGTTTCATGTTTAAAGAAGGTTATAGGTGACAAGCTCCCAGTTCAAACAATATTGCTAGAACTTGATGAGGAAGGAAAAAATATATTGGAACCGGAAGCAGTCACAGAAACAAGAACTCGACAGCTACGAAATCGATCAATCTCGGAGTATCTCATCAAGTGGAAGAACTTATCCACTGAAGATTCCACATGGGAGGATGAGAATTTTATATAGAAGCATCCAGAACTACTCAAGCATTGAGGACAACACTTTTTTTGAAGGAGAGGGGCATGATAGGTCCCTATAATACTAGTGATTACCCCATTACTATTGTAGTTGTATCCCTTATTAATATTGTTGTGCCCCTATTGTCCCCATATTTTTATTACTGTGCCCCATAGAATCCCTCTATTGTTATTTTTGTGGCTTTATATTATTATTGTTAGGTCAGCTAGGTTATATTGTGACTCCTTACACTCCTATATATAGAAAGGAGGTTTTGTCATTTGAATCATCCAAGAATTGTTCATTTATGTAATGTAAAGGAGGTTGCCCCCTCGAAGAGGCTGAATTCTAAGGTGTTGATCTATCTTTTCTATCTTTTCTTGAGTTGGTTTCATAACACAGTTTCTCTTCCATCCAAGGTACATGGAAACAGACTACATGCAACATCGTCATAAAGTACCTCAAGTGTCTACAGATATAGGTAGAATGTGTCTAGACGGTCTTCTGCCTTCACTGTTCTATCAGAGTCATACTTCGTTAACAAATTCTCTGTGTGTCTTGGCATCTTGTGTAAGGCAACCGGGAGTGCCAGTGGGCCTTGTGTCATCCATTCTAGATTTTGATCAGACATATTTTCCTCTTCTTTTTCCTCCTCCTCTTCTTCTAAATCTGACAGTTCAACCTTCGAATATGTTGGTTCGTCTCCACCTCTGTCTCCTCCAATGCCTTCCCATATGCTGCCTCCACCGGAACCTGATCCCAAGAGTAAGTTGTTAACTTCTTCTCATTCTAGGAAAATAGGAGGTTCCTCTTCATTCTCAATAACTTCTACAATCTCTTCAAGAGTGGCGAGGATTGATTCTTCAATAGATGAGACTACCACTCTTGTGGGTGTAGTCTTTTTCTTCCTCTGTAAAGAGGGAAGAGCGTGTACTCCTGGAATAAGTCTAACAACTTTGGTAAACTAATGGGTGATGGGATGGATAGCACGGATGTGATGATATGAAATTTCTTGTTTGGCTCTGGGAGGTGAGGAGTAACCAACTTCAGAGTCATGTGTGGGAGATAGGGAGTTTGTGGTACTACCTTGACCAGATGATGGATAAGTGGGGTTGATGGGACATTCAGCCATCAACTACTGGCGGCCCTCCTTCTAGTGCTAAAAATGTTGATGGTGTTGGCCCCACCAACATTTAGGGGATCTCTCTTGTATGAAGTCCCAACTAGGCCTCACACTGTTTGGTGTAGGAGTCCCATCCAGTACGATGGCACTGTTTACATTATCTTAGAGATTTGTCTTATCTCTTGTTGTTCAGCACATGAGAGTGTTATGCTTGTAACTTAAAAAAAGTGAGGTGAGTATTCTTAATGAGTGCGTAATGTAATTTTGTGTTCGAGTTCTCTTATTGTGAGGGAGAGGTTAAAAGTGAGCCTCTAGATGAGAGGTAGTAGTACCACCAAGGGAGAGATACACACGAAAACAATAAGGCTCTGTCTAGCATCCAGGCAATATTCCAAAGCGGATGCGACAGTCATTAAAACCAAAGTGTAAGGGAAAACACGTACACCATCCAGCGAAGTAGTCCACATGGGGGTGACGGACGTATAACCAAGAAAGAAAGAATAGTCTGTCTAATGTTCGACGAAGTAGTCCACATGGATGAGACAACAATTATAAAAAATACAACACATCTTGAACAATGTAAGTACTAAAATAACTGAAGTAGTTCAACTATCTTAGTAAAAGTTAAGCAAACATGCATTGCAAATGTTTAAAGAATAGTCTTACAAATGGATACAAAACATGTGTGAAAATGTGTTGGCCTAAGACAAGCTTCTGAATTAAGAAAAAGTTCCAAGACAAATCTATACACCATACATCACTATCCCTAGTAGTGGGGCATTGGACCCACTCCTCACTCCTCAAAGAACAAACTATAGACTCTCAAGGCTATGTGGGAGGAGCCAAGGTGAAAATTCCTTCGTTCATACAATGAGGGGGTATATATAGCCAAGGGGAATACTTGACCCTTGTGACTCTTTGGCTTCCCTCATGACTGTTTGACTTCCTATGACTTTTCCACTTACATAACTCTTCAACTGTATGTGTGTGTCTCTTGGACTTTCACATTACATTACATTTGATTACAACAAGTATGGCCCATATTAATGATGTGGACGAGACAAATCATGACACTTATGACATGTACTGGCTGACTGTGGTGTCCATGTTGAGCTGCTATGTTGTTGGCTTATTAGGGCCTGACCCAGGTTCAGAGTTAGTTAGCCAAACAAATCCCAGTACTACTGGCCCTTTCGGCAACAGTTCGCGGGGCACAGACTGAGGTCTCTCCCGAAGTAGTATGGGAGGGTGCTAGAACTAGGTTTCCGCACCCTTGAGTTGTCTGAGAAGTTCAACTGTTCCACTGTTTGTCCCTACGCACAGGCTACTTTGCGTGCCTCTCAGCCCTTATGCCCTTTCCCGTCCCTCGCAGTCTGATACACTGCCCTGATATACAGTCTTCACACAGCCCTAACTAGGGGCTGTGGAGCTTCCACACTACTCAAGGCTATCACCTGTGACCTTACTTATTCTCTTATCCCAATTAATTACCCTCGCATATTTGTATGCCTTTGTTATAATTAGTTAAACATTCAAATAAGCTTGCGCATCATATAAATAGTATACTTGCAATTATTACTCAATTATGCATTAAACCTAGAATAGATACACAGAAATGTAGTAAAACTTCTCTTTATTAATACTTCAGAAGGTTACAGACTCGACTCACAATGCATACTTAGCTGCAGGGGTCCACGCACTCAGTTGTGGACTACTAGGTCTCTGTGCACTCAGTTGCAGAGCCTTCTCCTACTCTATGACCCAAATACACACTTACACACTTTGACTCAATATTTTCTCTTCTATTTCATCTCCTTATTGATCTTCTTTTACAACTTATAGCCTCGCTCTATTTATACAATCTCATGGTCCGTAGACCATGGGTAGGTCTATCCATCTGACATTACATTACAACAACTAGGGCGGACAACCCTGTGACTCTATTATATTTTCGTGCCCCGCGCCCGCAATTCGTGGAGCTTTTACAAAAGACTTGGTCAAAACCTAGGCTTTAAGCCCCAAAACATTCCTTAAGGGGATTCGATGCCCAATAGGCCCCAACCACAAACATCATGACTCACCCTTGAGTCACTCTGTTGGTGCGGAGATATTTTTGTAGAGTCCCTCCAACTATGCATGAGCGTTGTAAGGTCGGTAGCACGCTGTGTTGTTGCTTGCTAGATCTGCTACATATGTTGTTCTGAGACCGCGTTGTCGGAAGTGCTTCTCTGCATCTATATGTGTACCCCCTGCATGTGTTTACAGTCCCGTGCCTTCTTCTGGATCCTTGAAGCGCGAAGACTATGCTTCTACCGGCTAGTCAGATAGTCGGGCCACCCATGTAGGGCTTTAATCAATTGCCATTCACTTCGCCTGGGAAAGGTTCGCCATTTAGTTTGACTAGCTATACCACACCTCCGTCTGTGACTTCCTTAACAATGTATGGGCCCAGCCAATGCATTCAAAACTTTCCTAGGAATTTATCAAACTTACTGTCATACCGTAGTACCAAATCATTTACCCTGAAAGGGTGCAATTTAATATGGCGATTGTGCCAGGCTTTCTCACGTTGCTTTTGCACTTGCTGCTGAAAGCTAGACAGGAACAGCTCCTCCTCAAGTTCTTCCAACAGCACGAGTCTTTCTTCTAGGGCTTCACGGTCTGTCATACCTGTGACGCTATTATTCACAGACTAGGTACAATATACTCTATTGGCATGACAACTTCCACGCCATCAACCAACTGGAAGGGTGTTTGTCCCATTAGTTTCTTTCACGTTGTCCTGTAAGCCCATAGTACTACAGGTACGCGAGGGTCCCAATCACTCCACTACGCGTTGTAGACTTTGGTTAGCACAGTCTCCAGTATTTTGTTGAATGCTTCCACTGTCCCATTGGCTTGTGGGTGATACGGTGTACTTTTCTGATGATACATCTGGAACTCTTTCGTTAACGCGTTGATGGTTTCACTCAGGAAATGTGTACCACGATCACTCATTAAGATTTTCAAACAGACCAATCGATTCAACACATGTTCAAACAAAAACTTCGCAGCCATGTCAATCGTGCAACCTTTGACCAGTTGCACTTCCGCCCAACGAGTCAGCTATTCCATTGCGGTGATAATGTAGCGCATGCCCATTTTTATCTGAGGTTTGATAGGGCCTACAAAGTCGATTGCCCACTTTTCAAAGGGTTGCAACATTATTTGTAGATGCAAAGGCATCTCGTTCCACCGTGATGGTTTACCTGTCCATTGACATATATCACAGGCCTTACAGTGTGCTTTTGAATCCTGATGAAGGGTGGGCCACCACAATCTTGCGTGGAGAACCTTTTGCACAGTTTCTCATCCTGCATAGTGTTCTCCTGTAGCGGCCCCATGCGCTTTAGCGAGGATCTGAGTTCATTCAAATTCAAGTGCGTATCTTCGCACTATCTCATCATTGCCCATTTTATATAAGTTCCCCGCGATGATAGTTTAATCAGCCGCGCGAAGCACCAATTCCTTCTTTTGTTGGACAAAGTATTCCTTTGATGTAGTTCCCGTTGTCAGAAAGTGGATTATATCTTCAAAGTGTCCATCCGCTACACGTATAGCAAAAATCTATGCATCAAGTAATCCTTCCTCTAGACTAGTAGGTTCCTATCCCATCTCAATTCGCGACAAGTGATCTGGTCCTGCGTCCAAACATCTAGGCTTTACCATGACCTCAAAGTCATTTTCTTGGAACAATAGGAGCCACCTGCATATGCGCCCCCCCAACACAGGCTTGTTGACCAAGTATTTTAGCGCAGAATTGTTTGTATACATCTTGAAATTTCCTCCGAGCAAATAGTGCCGGTATTTTTGGAGTGCATACACCATACCTAGCCCCTCACGTTCGGTTGTGGAATAGTTCTTTTCAGCTTTAGACAACCTGCAACTTGCGAATGTAATAGGGTGATCCAAGCCCTCTCCGCCCTCTTGTGTTAGCACCGCTCCCAGCGCTATACATGACATGTCAACATGGACATGAAACTCCACATCCCATTTTGGGAAGACCAAGATTGGGGCAAAGGTTAAATTCTTTTTTAGTACCTCCAGGCTCTTCATGCAATCATCATTCCAGCAGAACGTGACATCCTTTTTCAACAACTTCTCCATTGGCACGGTGATCTAGGCATAAATTTTGATGAACTTCCTGTGATACCCTATATGTCCCAAGGTAGCAAGCAATTGTTTGACACTTCGTGGTGCTTCCAAATTTAGAATTACTGCAATCTTTGTGGGGTCTACCATTAGTCCTTGTTTGGAGACCACATGTCCCAACAGGTTTCCAAAAGGAATGAGGAACATACACTTTTTTAGGATTAGCACGATTTGGTGTCATCGGCAAGTATCCAACATTAAGCGTAAGCTCACTACATGGTGCTTAACCAATCCAAATATAGTCCAATCATCTAGATAGACCTCCAGGAATTTGTGGATATACTCTTTGAATGCTGCAACTACTAAGCACGAAAAAATGGCTAGTATGTTATTTAACCCAAACAGCATAATGGGGTATTGAAAGCAGCCCCACTCGGTCGTGAAGGTGGTCTTGCTCCTGTCTTCTTTCGTGATTTTGATCTGGGCATACCCTGAGAACCCGTCAGTAAAAGAATATGCTTCTTGCCCACTGACATTTTCCAATACTTCATCTGTGAACAGAGTCAGGAACGGGTCGTGCACATAGGCGTCATTTAATTTCCTAAGGTCCAGGCATATTATTATTTCACCCTTCTGCTTCTTCTCCTGTACTACCATAGGGCTTACCCAGTCGAATTCTTCCACTGGCTCAATGATTCCAGCTGCAAGCATTTTGTCTAGTTCTTCGCGAACCTTTTCCTTGTACTTCATATTCAAATGGTAAGGCCTCTACCTAACCGGCTTCGCTTTGGGTTTTAGGGTGATCTTCATCATCCCTAAATCGCCAACGATCCCTTTTAAGTCCATGATCTTGGTCAGGAATAATTCTTGGTACTCGCAGAGATACTCAGCGACCTTATCCACCATGGCATCATTCCAGTAGTTGTTGAGCATTGCATACTTTGGTTCGGCCTCCATACCAATGTTTACCTACCTTGTTTTTATCGGTGCAGTAAATGTTAGGATCTTCAATCAATGGCCCTTGAACCTCGCGATAGCCTTCAGTTTCTGGAATGTTAATTTTTCATGGATCTTCGTCGTCTTCTTCAATTTTTACGTTGTAGCACTCCAGCGCGCAGCTCAGCTGGGTCGCCCATTTAAGCTGAAGCACTTCTATTGGCTCCTAGGGTAGTTTAAAGATAACTGCTTTTACTGCTTGTAGCGCATCATCAATAGTATCCCACCAACGATCCTCAAAGGTGAACATTAACAATAATCCTTCACACAAGATATCCCATTTGTTCATGCCATGGCAGAGCTCTGTCTCTATATACCAATTCATGGGTATGATATCTAGGGTATGACAGAACAGGTGCACCCACTCATTTTGTGGCTCTTCTCCATAGACGTTTGTCCAATTTGTGAGGTGTGCACGTGGATCATCCCGTCTATCATACTTGTCTTTTAACCGCATCTGAGGCTTCCCAAACTGTATACGCATCATCCTTTTGCATCTGTGCCATTCCTCAAAAATCCATTGGTGCATACCCCACCATCTTGCGAGCATAGCATGCAGTACCCATTTTAATGCTTTGAACCGTTGTGGTTTCGGCACTTCCTTTTCAAATTTGTTCAGGAATTCCTCCACCTCACTCAACCCATCATACGTAGGTAGATCCCTTACCTCTATTGATATGCAGCACAACAATCTCGTCATCATGTTACAGGTCAGTGTGGTTACCTCATGTAACCAGTTCTGCCATCGTTTTATCCCCTCATCAGAATCTGATGTGCAAGAGCTTTCACACTCCCAAGAGATTCACCCATCCGCAATCAAATTCACCCAGTCTTATTCCCGCATGGTTATCTTGTAGATGCAGTCCAGATCGTCATCGCTGTCATAGTCGCGCACTAGCTCTATGTAGCGCAATACTTCGGAAGGGTCTAAGGGTACCACTATGCGTAGTGACTTTTTCTCAAAGATCATTTTGGGCTTCTTCAGATTTCTCACTCCATTCATATCAGTGGCCCAATCTATTCCTAATAGCACAGGGTATGGATTTCTGTCATCAACAATCTCTATTACTTTGAAATATACTAGTGCACTTTCTCCTTCAACATCTACTGTGATTCCTTGCAATCTCCCCATAGGTGGGATCTTTTGTTGATTCACCATTCGCAATTGGATAGGATACCATTACAACGGCAACCTGCCCATGTGCTCCTATGTCTGTTTTGGCAGGAGGTTTGCATCTGATCCTAGATCAAGAATCACTTGGTCCATCTCATATTCCCCAATCTGTGTGGTCAACCTCATCTCTCTTCCTGTTCGCGTCATGTGTTTCCCAAGCTTTCGGACTACATGCGGTTCCCTAAGTGTGGTCCCAGTGCATCTAGTTATGAGTTCTTGCAGTCCCCTTACATCCTTGCTATTGCGCAGCAACTTCATGCATGTTTCCAAGAACATAGTAAGCATCGACGGATCCAGTTCAGGCTCCAGTCTATCTTTAGTTCTTGAAGTGGAGGCTTCCGTGAAGCTCTTCTTAGCTTCCATGAAAGTCTCCTTAGCACGCTCCAAATCAAATTCTGGTTCCTTCGTTGGAGCCTTGCGAACCCAGGTACTTTCTTCAAGTTGCTTTCCTTTGTCATTCCCTATTGTAATTCTGCTCCAGAGCATGATATTTACATTAGGGTCCTCCTCGCATGACTCAAACCTCATCATTTGCAGGTTCAGGGTCGAGGGAGGTTGGAGTGTTCCCTTATCGCGCAACCTTGTTATCAATGTGGGATAGTCCTCTGTCTCATGATCAAACATTGTACAATACAAACATGATGGCCGCATTGGATTTGTGCAATCGTGGGTGTAATGCCCTGGCCCTCCGCAATTGTAGTAGATTAGTTGTCCGTGACCTCTTCCTGGCCCCCTCCACCTTGGCCTTGTCCACGCCCTTGAAATTCGGTTCGCACTAACCCTACGTTCTAGTCAAGGGGTTGCGTTTAGGCCTGAACTCTGTAAGTAGGAGTTCAATCCATCATCAGTTCATAACTTCTACAAGTGCACTTATCATGTCCTATGAATCTACAGAAATTGCAAAACAAATGTTGTGAATTATGAGTGTACTTCTATAATGGATATCAATTATTTGTAGCATGATTCCCTCATATCTGGCAAATCAGGCACCATAATGCAGGCATTACGCTCGGTCCCACTTGTGCCTCTGGTCTTAGTGGCATTGGTCCTCCTCCCGCAAGGTAATTAGAAAACACTGGGCAGTGGTCTTTGCCATGCCCCTGACCCTTGAATTTTATGCACCATACCTCATCGCGCACCTTTGGCTGGGTTGTCCTGTCCATTTCAAACTTTGCATCTCCAAGCACAAGTTTTGTAACTGCGCATGATCTACTAAACACCTAGGTTAGGATCTTGTATCAGGGTCTCATGCAATCACATCATGACCTCCAAGGCCTCGGTCTGAGTGGTTAGCCTATGTTGTGACATCACATTCCGTAAATGCAGCATTAATGATGCTACAAACCATTCGCGATGTTGCCCATCTATCAATGTCATGTTTGCTTCGCGAATTTTGCACTTCAATCTTTTATCTAAATCCCACGGGGCTTCACCTGGTAGCATTGTGATCTCCTTGAATCCAATGATTGATAATGCCTCTGACTTCGACCTGCTAAATTCCTTGTTTAGCACCACTTGGATATTCGTGATCCCTGCATTCGAATTGTCATTAGAATGATGAATGTACTAGGTCAGCATGTGATACTGCAAGACGCTGACCAACGTTGCCTTCTTTATATTGTCATCTATGACTCCCTGTGCTTCCCATACAACTTTTATCATGAACCAAAATTGGTCTGGATCTTCATTCCCTATTCCCTTGAACACTGGTAGTTTTATTGCGCTTGCCATACTACTTCGCAGTGGTGGCGGGGTTGGTATGGGCAAAGACGAGGGTGAAGATGGTGAAACTGGAGGTGGCGTAGGTGGAGTTGGTAGGTGCATAATTCTCTGTATTATCAGATTAATCGTACTTCTTGGCAAGACTTTTGTGAGCTCTTCTTCACCCCTTGCGGAGGTGAAATCAAAGGCCTAGTTTTTGGTTCTGTGCTACCCTCATTTCTGTAGATTTTCCCACTTCACGTAGCCCCAAACATCAATTTATTCACATAACCCACTTTTCACACAGTAGCATTTTAATCCAAGTGATTAAAGATTTAACGTACTTACCTCGTGGTCCCTTGAGGAAGCGTCATTCTGCCTCACTATAACTGACGAAATTATCTACCGTGAATTCAGTGATGAATCCTCTTATGATTTGATCGAGCCAATGATCGACAGCATGTGTGATCTTATCCTTTGATGCTTACAGTCAGCGCACCAATTATGGAGTCCACACAATCGGTTTGTCGAGTTTATATCTTTCTTGGCTATTTGCTAGCTTCGCGATCCACTCATACAACTCAGTGGGGAAGGACACAAATAAAATTTCGTGGATTTTTGTATATAAGTAGCAGTCTAACCACTTTTCTTTTGATAACCACGGATTCTTGTTTTCCTGTGCTGCAAACTCGTGAATCTTCCTATCCAACTAATCTTCAATTTCTTTCTTTGTCGGATTCCAATGATACGACATCAAACATCTCTTATGCAGATCCCGGTCCCGGTAACAGAACCATTTTTTGGCTTATTGAGGACTAACACAGGTTCGGAGTTAGTTAGCAAAACAAATCCCAGTACTACTGGCCCTTTCAGCAACAGTCCGCAGAGCGCGAACTGAGGTCTCACCCGAAGTAGTATGGGAGGGTGCTAGAACCAGGTTTTCACACACTTGAGATGTCTGAGAATTTCAACTGGTCCACTATTTGTCCCTACATGCAGGTTACTTCGCATGCTTCTCGGCCCTTATGCCCTTTCCCATCCCTCGTGGTCTGATACATTTCCCTGACATGCAGTCTTCGCGCAGCCCTAACCGGGGACTTTGGAGCTTCCGCGCTACTCAGGGCTATCACCTGCGACCTTACTTGTTCTTTTATCCCAATTAATTACCCTCAAATATTCGGATGTCTTTGTTATAATTAGTTAAAACATTCAAATAAGCTTGTGCATCATATAAACAGTATACTTGCAATTATTACTCAATTATGCATTAAACACGAAACAAATACACGGAAATGTAGTAAAACTTCTCTTTATTAATATTTCAAAAGGTTACAAACTCGACTCGCCCTGTGCACTCAGTTGGAGGGGTCTACGCACTCAGTTGCGGACTACTAGGCCTTTGCGCACTCAACTACAGGGCCTTCTCCTACTCTATGACCCAAAGACACACTTACACACTTAGACTCAATCTTTTCTCTTCCTATTTCATCTCCTTATTGATCTTATTTTACAACTTAGAGCCTCGCTCTATTTATACAATCCCATAGTCTGTGGACCATGGGTAGGTCTATCCAGCCAACATTACATTACAACAACTAGGGCGGACAACCCTGTGACTCTATTATATTTTCGTGCCCCATGCCTACAATTCGTGGAGCTTTTACAAAAGACTTGGTCAAAACCTAGGCTTTAAGCCCAAAAACATGCCTTCGGGGGATTCCATGCCCAACATATGTTGTTGAGTGATGGGTGTACTCTCAGTGTATCATGCCTTCACCTCCACATGGAAAAGTGTGCAGGGTCTTTGATGGTCTTGGTCTTTGCTTGATGGTGCACGTGTATGTGTGGCCCTTTCGCTTGCTACTCGATGTGCTTCGAATTTTTTTTTTCAACGACGAGCAAGTCTTCTAGCATGCGCTCCTTCTTCATCCCGTTTTTCATCGTGCCATGTTTTGTCAATGTACTTGTTCCTGCAATCATTCATGACAAGATGAAATCAAATCCAAAAACCTCTTAGTCTAGCATGATGCATTGTTTTTCGTTTTGGGTGTAGGTGACCGGAAGGGAGGACAAGGCACTGAAAATGCGCAGAGCACAGCTGAGACCGAGATGAGAGGCTCTGGAGGACTATCGGTAAAAACTGCATAGATGTCACTAGGAGGTAGATTTCCGCAATCTGGGACAACAATGATAGGTTCAAGGTAGAACTTAGTTGGGCAGAACTGTGCAGTTCATGGGAGGAAGACAAGGCAAGGTGTCAGGAGGAATTGTTGGGAAATTCTGCACAGTTTTCAAGATGAAGACAGGGAAGATCATCTGGGGGTCTAGTTGGGAATCTCCACAGTTTCTTTGAGTAAGACAGAGTGGGAAGTGGGAGGCACTTGCAGATATTTCCGCGCAGTTTTCCAGAGTAAGGTTGGATCGGGCTATGGGGAGCTGCTGGTCACAACTGCGCAGTTTTGAGGTATAGTGTCAGATAGAAAGCAGGGGCCTTCCCAACACAACTACATAGTTTTTGGGATGAGTGTAGAGCAAGGCAAAAGGGAGAGTGCCAATCAAAACTTTGCAATTTTCAGAGACACCGGAGAGAAAGCCAACAGGGGGGTCTCCTAGTCAGGTCTGCACAATTTCTTGGAACAGTGCAGTGCCACATAGCAATGGCCTAACTCACGTGACTGTGAAGTTTCCGCAAGAAGTGTCGGGTAGGTAGTTGGGTATGTCTGTGTAGTTTTGGAGAGAAGTGAAACTCGAGTTCACAATGCAGTTCAGGTTTGCGTTAGGCTAGAGGGAAGCTTGATGAGTGATATTGTGGGAAGTGCATATTGGATCGCACTTGGGGACAACTTCTACACAGTTCTGGAAGACAATCTGCTTGCTCACTTCGAGGATTACACATTGCAAGCTGCCCTGGAGGACAGCCTCAAGCTCTGCGTAGTTCTGGGCAGTAGAGCAGGGTCACTGAGAGTTGAGACTGTGCAGTGCACCTCAGTTGAGGTTCAGTTAAAGGAGGGTTGTCCGGTCAAAATATTTTCAGGAAAAATGGCTAAGTGTGAAACTAAGTGAACTTTGCATACATGACATTGTGATCACAGACTTAGCATGACTTGACGAAAATACACCTCAAACCAACAAGACAAACATGTGCTTAGTGAGAGTGTCTTAAAGGTTAAGAGTGGCAAGTGCGAGACTTGAGATAGATCTTTGAACGATCATGACGACACTTGCATGACAGTGCTTGTAACTTTGTGTGTGAGCACGACCGATGTTCACAAAGTGGAAACAACTCATTCACACAAAGACAAACAATCAAAATAGCTATAACAATATCACAAGCATGACATAGAAATCAACATGCCAAAAGATGACCAATGGTCGATCAAGACAAAAGGGTGTAAATACGCAACAAGAGCTCATGGAATGAGCCTGAGTGTGTGCAACCATCAGGGGAAAAACCAAGGAAGGCTCCCAAATTTGGATGTAGGCCAAAAATTTTGGAGGGTCCTGCAGTCTCTACAACAATGTGCTTCCATTCTTTAACCTGTTGTTGTAGTTCTGTGGAGTCGAACTTTAGGGCTCCTACTTTTATTTGTGCTAGCCTCACTGAAAGTTCAGGGTATATCTGCCTTTCTTCTCCAACCCTTTCCTCTATCTACGTAGGTTGACTGACTTTCTATGCTAGTATCTTCAATTCTACGATCCACTCTATGAAACTGATCAGTAGCGTGCCATAGTGACCTTCAACTCTGTTATAGGATTCTATTGTTGCTAATTGTATATTGTCCCTAATTTGATATAATTAACCTTCGGTAAGGACCATGATATCCTTCATCTTATCAACCTTTTGCTTCTTCTTTTTCTTCGAGGCAGCTTCACCCTCTACCTTTCTCTTCTCTGTAGAAATTTTTTCTATTTCTACCTTTTCTGTCTCCTTGGTCTATTAATCTCCCTCAAAATGATCCTATTGACCCTCATCAGCTTGATCTTCCTCCTCTGAATTATGTTCATCCTACTCCTTATCTTTTCCACTGGCTTCGCCATCCTGCGAAGTGTCCACCTCTTCTCCTTTTGTCTCACTATCTCCTGTTACCTCCAACGTGTTGAAGAATTTAGGGCATAGTAGTGTAGTGTGATTCTCTATTACTTGATAACAATTTGTGAAGTCTTTTTACTTTTATTGTTAGCTTATTCTTCTTCTTATTTTTATTATTTATTATGTGTGTACTTCATCAAAATGCTATCAAAACACAAAAAACAAGAACACAAGATATTGGCTCTCTTCCAAGGCCAAAACCTCTCTACTCTTGAGAGGAAAACCCTTTAGTGAATTTCTCTTATTGAAGCTTCTATCGATCAATGCCAAACCCTAGACCCCTGACTAAGAGATCCTCTAGGCACAAGTCAAGACCTCACTCCTTTCTGAACCATATACCCCGACACTTCTTCTGGCACTTCGGTCTTCTTTCAACTTGTTAGTAACCTTGTTGTACTTTTTCTAGAGAAGATGCCTTTAATGAGACCCTTTTCATGTGTTGATTTTTTTTTCATTTTCACCAATCAATGAACTTGTAGGACTACAATAGGAGGGCTGCTATGACAGCAAGGACAACCTCTTTACCTTCACACGTGTGACTATTTTCTTTATGGTGTAGACCTCCTCCTTCTTCATTTGTGAGAGCCCCTTCTACACTTGAGTGAGGAGCCTTATAGGCCTTCTTAGATTGCCCAACCAAAGATATTATGTGACTATAAATATATTTTTGTTGTGACTGCAGGAAGAGGTATGTTTCTTGCATGTGTGACTGTTATCCTAGAAAACAATCCCTTCAACTTCAGTTTAGTCTCTTCCTTGTACGCTGCACTAGAGGCTCCTTCTCTTGTCCTTTTATTACCATTTTACTTACTTATGTTTTGCACTGATTTCATAGATGAATTATGCTTTCTTGGAGGGCGAAATAACTCTTATATATAGGAGTCTTCTCCTTCTTTTAGGCCGGCTAGTCAACTTTATTTAGGCCGACTTGTCAACTGCATTTAAGCCAACTTAAGGACTGCTTTTATGCTTCAAATTTCTTCTTTCAGGGATGTCGTTTCTTGGAGGATTCTTGTGAATTTTCTTGGAGGTGTTCTCTTGAACATAATACATATACATATAAGTTATAACATGCCCTTAAGGTCTTCAACTTATTCTTTTGACTATTTGACTCACCTATAGCACTTTAAATAGTTCTAGACTTATTTCAGTGAGAAAGAAACTCATTGACATATATTATAAAAATAATATTTCTTTTATTGAATAAATATAAATATCAAAAGCACATTTATGAAGACCGAACCTAGTTACACTTTCCTTCAACACTCCCTCTTAACTATGGAGATATTCAAACAACATTACAAGGCGTTTGGATATTATCAATCTTGAAGAATTCACATAAGAGAAACTAGATTAGCAATCCATCTTTTATAGCATTATATCCATCAGAATTTTCATAGTGCAAGGCCTTGACTAACAACTCCATCTCTTTATGAGACCATGAGATACAATGCTAGTGAGACCAGTGATTTATAGACGCCTTCATCATTTTCTCTCAAGGTACATACCCACCCTGGTGATCTCCGAGTATGACCTTCTAGGACTATTCTTATGTTGGGTTCCCAGCCCTCATAGAATATCGATCCTCTTGCCTACTCTTGTCTTGAATGTCCTACACATCCTCAAAGAGTATCAGATTCCAGATGATTACCCAATCCTCCCATTCTTTCTTCCCAAGTGAAGACAAGAATGTTGTGTCTACATTGTGTCGACATTTCCATTCATGGCCTTCATCTAGACTTATGGCTATTAGTCCTAGTCTAGTGCATGACCCATGAAATGGAAAACACAATTGTCACTTCATTGTAATCAGGGGTGTTTCAAAGCTCCCTCTTCATCAGGGACCTGTCAGAGATCCCTCTTAACTGGGGACTCTTTCCTTCATCAACAACTTCTTCTTCGTGGGTTCTTCAGCTGCTTGATCTCCTTCCTTTCTTGACGTCATGAAGTCTTTGTTCGAACTTCTTCTAGGTAGGGCACCATCCATCGCTCACTTTCCTTCTTGGTTTTTCATGTCATTGCTTCGTGGAAAGTGACTATCAATTTTTTCTTGTCATTTTGGCTACTCCTTTGTCATCTTATCCATGCTTCAAAATACTCTTCTCGTGGATGCTTCATTGTACTTTCTTGATTACACATTTTGACCTAGTAGCCCATCATGACTTCATCCTAATAATGATTCAACATTTCCTTTTATTTTGTTGGATGGATTCTTATTCATGACATCTTTCTGGAGTAGAAATAGTTATCTACACTTTTTACATCTCCAAGGTCTTCATAGATGTCAAGGGTCCTTTCTTCCTTTATCAGAGTTGTCCTGGCTTTTTTCAAGGGATATATTTTGTTAGATAGTGATTCTTGGTCATCATGGTGTTATTCACATGCTTGATCTCTTTCTTCATTCAATTCCTCTCAAACAGATAGGTCAACCATCTAATGCTTCTTGTGAGAGCATCCTTCATTTCTTGCTTTCTGGACTTGTCAGCATTTCTTCTTACTTCTTAGTCAGTAATGTTATGCTCCTTATGTGAGCATATTATTTTGTTGACCTTCATTACATTGGTACATGCCTTTGAGAATATTCTTGGTGAAAGAGATTCTTTCATGCTTGATCATGTTATAGAAATGTACCCATGACTCAATAATATACAAATGAAAACATGACTTATACTTTGATGCATGCATACCTCATCTTGATTCTCCTTTTATCATCCTTTAGTGTGGCCCTTCTTGCTTCATCTTAGATTATGTGCATAGATTCCCAATGAGACATATGCTTTGATCCATGAACCTTGTTTTGAAGATTCCATCATAGGATCTTAAAGATCCTTTCCTTGCAAATGTTTTCCTTTCTTTTGATGATGTAGGTCTTCTAAGATTTTTATCATGATCAATTTTCTTTCATTATGTATGAGGTCCTATACTAGGTATGCTTCTTCTACATGAATATCTTGAGCTATATCTTCCATGCTCTCTATATTCTAGAAGATATTTCTACTTATGCATTTTTGTTCTTATCATAAATGCTATATCTGCATGAGTATCTAGAACTTTGTGTACATCATGCTGCTATATTCTAGAGGATGTTTCTAGTCATGCAATTTTAATTTATTCCTACATGCTCCTATTCTACTCAAAACTTTGAAAGAAGTCTAGAAGTAAAGAGTTTGACCTAGTCATAGTAGATATCCGGAGGATCTTCCTTCTTTTGCTTATTTCCTTCTTCCTTCATCTCTTGAGTTATGTGAGCTTCTTCCCTCTTTCCTTTTTTGTTGTTGTCCTTCTTAAGCTTAGGAAAATTTCTTTTGTAGTGTCCATATTCTTGGGATCCAAAACATTGGATTTTGGACATATCTTTGTTGTTTGTTCTTCATGGACCAAATTTTCCAAATTTAACCTTTCTTTTGACCATGGTATCAAATGCTTTCTCCTTTGATCCCACATCTTCTTTTGCCTTGAGTTTGATTTCCTCTATTTTGCATAGATACCACATTTCACTGAGAGTGGTTGCTTCCTTCTTGGCATGTATGGTAGATGTGAAGTTTCTCCACTCCCCTGGTAGAGCATTGAGTACTATAATTGTCATCTCTCTTTTAGACATGACTTCCCCAAGATCTTGAAGTTGATCTCTCATTTCAAATATTTTTCATGAAGTAGAGAGTTATTCCTTCCTTTGTTATCTTCATCTTCTATAATTAATTCCTCATAGATATTACTTCTCTGGTTGTGGATACCAAGAATAGGTCTACTAACTTATCATAAATTTATGTTGATGTCTCAAACTTGGAGACATAAGGAATGAGAGAGTTTTTGATTGATTCTATCAGAATTCTTTGACCTCTTGTCTCATCCTTATTGTACTTGGCTAAGGCTTGAGTCTTTTCCTTAGCAGGGATAGTGATTTTCCCTTTGACATGCTCTAGGAGTTCATTCTCCTTGAGTAGTAGATCAATCCTCTTCTTCCATGCAAGAAAGTTATTGGTACCTACCAATTTATTGCTTTCCTTACAAAAAGACATTGATGTATATTCAGAAGTGGACATGTACTTACTTGATATATTTTCAGATGTGATGGATTTTCTTCCTCCTTGAAGGCTTGATGGCTTGTCTTCCCTGGATCTTGATGTTCTTAAAGTTTCCTTTTCCAAGTGGACTTGCTTGGTGATGAGGTTTGCTTGAAGACTTGTATCTTGATGTAGGTCCCACTTCAATCTACTCTTCTTTGTAGGTGCCTTTATATAAGTCTCTTCTTCTCACTTTTGTATACCTCCTTGATGAATGATGGATTGTAGACCCTTCTTTTCCATAAAGTGATTGAGACTTCTAGGCTTGATGCTTCAACTTTGTAGATGCTTCCTCTTTATGAGTGTTCTTGAGTTTCCCTTTCCTTGATGTGTCACCTTAGCTCTAATACATGTTGAAGAATATAGGGAAAAGTAGTGTAGTGTGATTCTTCATTACTTGATAACAATTTACGGAGTCTTTTTACTTTTATTGTTAGCTTATTCTTCTTCTTATTATTATTATTGCTTATGTGTGTACTTCATCAAACTGCTACCAAAACACAAAAAACAAGAACACAAGATGTTGGCTCTCTGCCAGAGCAAAAACCTTTCTACTCTTGAGAGGAAAACCATTTATTGAATTTCTCTTATTGAAGCTTCTATTGATCAATTCCAAACCCTCGACCCCTAACTAAGATATCCTCCAAGCACAAGTAAAGGCCTCACTCCTTTCTACACCATATACTCTGGCACTTTCTTCCCTGGCGCTTCATCCTCCTTCTTCCGATACTTCATTCTTGTTTCAACTTGTTAGTAACCTATTGTACTTGCTCTAGAGAAGATGCCTTTAATGAGACCCTTTTCATACGTTGATTCTTTTCTCATTTTCACCAATCAATGAACTCGTAGGACTGCAATAGGAGGGTTGTTATGACAACAGGGACAACCTCTTTACCTTCATAGGTGTGATTGTTTACTTTATGGTGTAGACCTCCTCCTTATTCGTTTGTGAGAGAACCTTCTACACTTGAGTGAGGGGCCTTATCAGTTTCTCGCACGTGTGACTATTTTCTATCCTAGAAAACAGTCCCTTCAACTTCAATCTAGTCTCTTCCTTGTATGATGCACTAGAGGCCCCTTATCTTGTCCTTTTATTACACTTTTACTTACTTATCCTCTGCTCTAATTTCAAAGATGAATTACGCTTTATTGGAGGGTGAAATGACTCTTATATATAGGAGTCTGCTCCTTCTTTTAGGCCAACTAGTCAACTGTATTTAGGTCAACTTGTCAACTGCATTTAGGCCAAATTGAGGACTTCTTTTATTCTTCAGATTTCTTCTTTGAGGGATGTCATTGCTTGGAGGATTCTTGTGACTTTGCTTGGAGGTATTCTCTTGACCATAATACATATACATATAAGGTATAACATGCCCTTAAGGTCTTCAACTTATTCTTTTGACTATTTGACTCACCTATAGCACTTTGAGTAGTGCTAGACTTATTTCAATGAGCAAGAAACTCATTGAAATATATTATAAAAATAATATTTATTTTCTTTGATAAATGCAAATATCAAAAGTACATTTATGAAGACCGAACCTAGTTACACTTTCCTTCAACCAGCAGAGTCATTCATTCTTCGGGCCAATTCGATATCTGCGTTGCAAGATCATCTTCAATCACCATATATGGCAAGGCATGCCATTTTTTCTTTGTATCCCCACGTATTTGTATGTATACTTTGTGAAAATATTCTTTGAACTTCGCCACAGAGCTATACTGCTCATATAAGATCGGTGAGAGTCTGGGACGCTAGTTCACTAGCATGTGTAAATCCATGTGATAAAGTACAAAAAATATTCGATTTTCTTGTGCGCATGTTGCGTTGGTGTTAAACCACAATGAAGCATACCTCTTGGCTTCACATGTATATGTAGGAACCTGATGGAATTGTGACTCCTCTGGTTCTCTCCACGCCAACATAACAATAATTAAAATTAACCAAGTGTAGTGGAAAGTTGTACCTTTCTCCTAGACCTCGTGGTAATCATCCAGGAACTCCTTGCATAGGTATCTGACCCATTTATATTGAACCCTGTTGTTGGCTTGTTTGGGCATGACCCAGGTTTAGAGGTGATTTAGCCGAACAAATCTAAAAACTACCGACCCTTTCGGCAACAGTCCACGATGTGCGGACTCAGTTCTCACCTGAGGTAGTATGGGAGGGTGCTGGAACCAAGTTTTCGCACCCTAGAGATGTCTTGATGAAGTTTTGGAGGTTCGCGGTCTGAACCTAGCACTCACGCTGCTCCGTACGGTTGTCTATCCTTCGTGACCTGTGCCACTGCCTTCGCGCAACTCTGTAAGGAACGCGAAGAAAGTACTACCATGATCTTTATACTTACTGCGCTATTAGATTAATACTTAACTTAATTGTGTGGGCCCAATATTCTTATTAATCATTCAACATTTAGATAAGTGTGCGCAACCATAAACAATATAAATGCATAAAGGTAAACAGAAACATAGATGCACAATATTCTGAATCAAACTTATCTTTATTAATATTCCTCCTAAAGTACAATCCTGACTCTGCCCTGCGCACTCAGATACAGGGGTCCACGCACTTAGCTACGGACTCTACTAGGCCTCTGTGCACTCAGCTGCAAAGCCTCTTCCTACTCCTACCACTCAAGACTCAGACTTACAGACTTGGAGCTATTATTGATTCATCATCACTACTACTCAATTTCCTTTTTTTACAACTTAGAGCTGTGCTCTATTTATACAATCCCATGGTCCGCGGACCATGGGTAGGCTAACATTACCATACATTATAATACAAAGATAAGGGTGGACAACCCTATGAATTGATTATACCTTTCGCGCTCTGCGCCATACTTCGCGGAGTATTTACATCACATTGACCAAAACTCGGGCTTTAAGCCCCAAAAACATGCTGCATGGGACCCAATGCCAAACACCTATTGGTACACTGCACGGCTAATGACACCATCGATGCAAGAACTTCATTCGCGTGATATTTACTCATAATCTTCTTAGCCAATATGTGCACCGTGAAGTGAACTATTTTGTCGTTTATTGAATTTATATCATAACACCTCTTCCCTTTGACCAACCCAAACTTTTTCTTCGTACTTTCCACTATAGTGCGGTCCTGATCCTTTCCAATGAACTCCTCCATGGGGTTTCGTCCTTGGTATGGAAATCTTGTGATCCTCCAAATCAACATAGGGTCTATGGGGATCTTATTCCCCAACCATAAATTTCCATCATGCACTGGAACGAGCAATTGCCTTACACACATTGTGCTCCATGCACTACTGCCGAAGTGTAGCATGTTCAATATATTTATAACTCCTCACTGCATGAACCCATTCGCCCATTTTTTTGGCTCTAACCGCGTCACTCTGCTGTCTAGGTAGTGCACCTCTTTCAAATATCGGTCTGGTGCAAACTCAGGCTACTTATTCCCGTTGTTAAAATCATGATCCGCGAACTTGAGCTGCATAAATTTTCCTAAAACTTCTCCTTTAAAGGGTACTGCTTCCAACAACAAGGGTGTAAATGTGCCACAATTAGCATCTTTTGATTCTTTCACAAGTTTAGCATTTGGTTTCCTCGGTGAGATGTATAGTGGTAAGGGTGATAAAAATATTGCACCACCTTCCTCTGTCTATATCTCCTCCACTTCTTCTTCACTGTATTTACTTGTTCGAGATTTTGTTGAGGTTTAGTGGGTTTCTTATCTTATTTCTTCTTACTTCTCACTTTCTTAGTTGGATTCTTTCTCAGGGATCTCCTCTGTTTCTACGGTGATGGTGTTGTAGATGATGCTACTATGACTGTTGCTAGTACATGCATCTGAGTTGATGTTGCAGGCATACCAGTGGTTAATGCGGTGACTACTTCCATGACTCCTTATATGCCTCTTTTGTCGAATATATGCAAAAAATATTCAATTGACAGGATGTTCATGCGAAAATTTTCTGCAATTTCTTCGCACTATGAACACTTGTGCTCTCAATTCAACAAAATTCTTAATCTGGGAAGGAGGCAGCTTATTTATAACAATTTTGAAATTCAAACCCCATCATTATATTTGATTTTTTCCATATTGCAATCAAATTGTCTCCTTAATTGCATATCTATCCTTAGATCTTGCCAATTTGTCCTCATAAATGCAACTTTCCACGTATTTTTCCCTTTTAACGGTCATATTTCTATTTTCAGGTGAACTTCAAGACATTCCCCACTGTAGCACACATCCTGTCTTCTGTCGCAACTTTTGTGAGCTTCAGCATACCCCAGACTGTAGCAAAGTAACTTCCTACGTCTAAGCTCTCTCTACAGTGTAGTTTATAGTCTAGTGCCCACTTTCAACTGCATGTAGCACTAAGACTTTTCTCCTTTCTTCCTCAAGGCAAAGCTGTAGGGGTAGGGTTGTCCCTGTACAACTTCAATATACTGCGATTTACTCTTCCTTGAATCAAATCTCCATTTAACTTCACTAATTTAACTGCGCCTCCATCATTAATATACTTGATAGCATATGGGCCTAACCGATGCATTTTGAATTTTCCTAGGAACTTCACAATTTACGGTCATAGAGGAGAACAAGGTCTCCTACCTGAAACTTCTTTTTCTTGATATTCCTACGATGCCAAGCCTTTTATCTTGATTTTTGTACTTGCTGATGGAATCCTGTTATAAACATGTCTTCTTCCAAAGCAATCAACTGCGACATTCTTTCCTCCATTATGTCAGGGTTTGCCATATTTGTAAAAGTTGCAATCCTTAGGCTAGGGATAATGTATTCCATGGGCATCACAACTTCTTTCCCATAAACCAACCTGAAGGGTGTCTGACCTATCAACTTCTTGCATGTAGTTCTATAAGCCCATAATACTGCTTGGATTATAAAGTCCCAGTCATCTCTGTTCACATTGCATATCTTGGTCAGTGCATTCTCCAAAATATTGTTAAATGCTTCCACAGTTCCATTGGCCTAAGGATAATAAGGAGTACTCTTTTGATGACAAACTTGGAAGTCCTCAGTCAATTCTTCAATAGTCTTGTTTGGGAAATGTGAACCTTGGTCACTCATCAAGATCTTTAGACACAAAAATCTAGACAATATTTATTCAAAAATGAACTTCGCAGCAGTCTATTCACTACAATCTCTTACTAGTTTTTCTTTAGCCCATTTTCTCAAATAATCATTTGCAGTAATTATGTACCTCTCTCCAATCCTCTTTCCAGGTGCATAGGAACCCTTCAATCGATTCCCTCACCGAGGCTAAACACAAGAACCAAGTTCGGCTAGAGATCGATAGGTGCATGGAGCAGCTAAGGTGAGAGACCACCAGGAATGACTTGCAGCTCAATTCACATAACATGTAGAAGTAATTGGTGGTCCTGTCATGGTCAACACCATATGCTACACATGCTTGAGGATTAGTTGGACACAGGTTCCAAGACCATATACCCAGATAATATGGAGGCAAGAATCCGCTATCAGAAAGACACCATCAAGAAGTTTGGGTACATCATCTCACAACGCCAAGCTTGGCATGCGTACGTGACCGAGAAGCGTCAAGTGGAGGTTTTCGAGTTGGTCTTTCCCCAAAATTCGGAGTCATAGTGTTTTTTCTTTCTAGGCTATCTGTAGCCTATTTTGTCTCACATGGGTACATGTGTAAAATGTAATATTATTTGCAGGTATGTTGTAAGTGAAATTCCAAGTGTCATTAGTGGAATATGAAAGGTCATCATATTATGTAATGAGTTATTTGCAAAGAAGTTGAAGATTCATGAGGGTAGTCAAAGAGTCACAAAGGGGAATGTTAAGGGTCACCCCACCCTTTGTTATAAATATAACCTCATAACTCTTAGAAGAGACTTTTGGGAGCCAAGATTTTCACTAGGCTTAGGCTTAGAGAAGGCTTGGGAGTATTGTGACAAGCCTTGGCTTCTCCACAACGTAGAATGAGTATACTTCTTTGGAGGAGCAGATGTTCTTGATTGTAATGTTACACTATTGGGGCTAGTGGTTTTCAATGGTGTATGTATGGATGGAACTATCACTTATAATAATAATAATAGAGCCAACACGCTTTCATGCATATGTTGTTATTGTAGTTGGACTATTTTGTTTTCTTTAGCAATGTATGTTGTTTAACTTACAAATTTTCTTATGAACTACTTTGTATGAAATTGTATGAATCTTGTTGAATGTGTGCTGTTGGATTAACCTGTCACTTTCATTTGTGGACTATTCTTGATTTCAACTTGTGATGTCATTCCGCTCGTGTGTTCCTTTTAGGTTATGTACTATTACAGGATTCTAAGGGGCACACTTCCTATCCCCTTCCATGTGTTAGAACCCCCATATATCTCAATTGACTTGTTGCAAGGTCACACACTTGTTTCAACCCAAAGTTATCATACTTATCTCTACACGCTATCATGGTCAAGGCATTACAATATCGCCCATTGTTGGGACTCCTACTCCAAATAGTCTGAGGTATCATTGGGACTTATTAGCAGGTAGATCCCTTGAATGTTGGTGGGTCTAACACCGTCAACAAATGTAAATATATTAGGAGCTTATATTTTTTTCATAATAACCAAATATTGGTGTTTTTATTTTTATTTTTGGGTTTCCATGTTAAATCTTTGTGTTCATATGTGTATGATGCTCATGTCATGTTGTGTGTTAATGTGTTTATTGATATTTCTACCACATGATATACTATTAATGGCTCACATGAATGAATTCCAAGCTTGAATGAAAATATAAATTGACATAAAAGTTAAAAGTAGCCTTCATACTGATTCACCCCCCTCCCCCTCTTAGTATTAGTCATTGTTTCCAACACTTGGGGTTCCTTCTAGAACAACTTAACTGCTTGAAGGTAGATCAAAAGGAAACATGGCTATCAACTTTGGCTAACACCAGAAAGAGTACCATTCTTGAATGGAGCAGAATATGTGCTCTTAATGTTAGAATGGAAGCCCATTTAATGGCATTAGATGTTGATGTTTGGAGCTCCATAATGAATGGAGACAAGAATGAGCTTAATGAATAATCCAAAAGGATAATTTTGAAAGGCTACCAAAGTTAGATGCTAATACTGTGAGACATTTTGAGACAATAATGGAAATTATGAACAAGTTGCAATGTTTATATGAAGGATATAAACATGTAGCATCAGAGAAAGTTCAATAACCTTGCTGCTCAAGTAGTAAATTGAGAGGCTTGTTGATGAAAATGATAAAGAGAGGAAGAGGAGGAGGAAGATGAAGAAGGCATCTCAAGGGAAGGGTGCTCAAAATATTGAACACTTTCCTTCAAATGTACAAGCTATTGATCACCAATCCAATAATGATGAAGAAGAAGACTCTGATGAGAGGTTAGGCCGCTTAAAAGGTAAGTTATTGATCTATGATAAATATAAAAAAATAGGTCATTCTTATTCTAGATGTTCTTATGAAGTTCATGAAGAAAGGGATAAATGTTGATAAAACAATAGAAATGAAGATATACCTACGTTAGTATCAATATTTAATGAAGGTACCTCTTGAGAAGAGGGAAGAACATATCATGAGGATATTGAAGTGAGACCTCATGAGTGCTCTTATATAGATGAAAATTAATGCATTCCCTATAGTGATGAAGAAAGAGCTAAATGTGAAATAGATCTTGGTCGAGGGCATGTTAGTAATTCTAACAGAGAAGAAAAATATTTAGATCTGGTAATCTATTTCAAAAATAGGTTCATCTCTTCTCTTAAGGAGATCAAGAAGCTTTCTAAAGCAAATCAAAAGCAAAAGGAGAAATTGCAAGAATATGAACTTGAGAATGAAAGGTTGAGAAAAAAAGTTATTGATATTAATGCTCAACAAGGAGAGATTAGTAGATTGAATGAGATGATGACCAATCAATTGAATGAAAGAGAATCTTAATGTGAGAGACTACAAGTTGAAGCAGCCTCATTGAGACATGATTTAGAAAGTGAAAATAATCATCTGGCTCAATATCAAAATCTAAAAGGGGCCTCCAAGATATTTGATGATATACCAAGCAGCTAGAGGTCCCCTCACATTAAGACTAGTTTGGGATTCAAATAATAATCAGATCTCGAGAAAGAAAAGGTCAAAGTAAAAACTAACCAAGTCGAGGAAACTAAGAAGTCAAATATCAATAAATGGATTTTTGGATAAAAACATTGACTAGGAGAGAAACAAAAAAAAAATAACAAAACACAATATCCTTCGAGAGAGATAATAAACAAATATTCATGTCAACAACATAGGAAAGTAAAGGAGATTTCCAGCTAGGAAAGGTAGCATCAACATAGAATTGTTAGAGGAAACAACTCAAATAGACATGGAAGGAACATGAAGAATCAACATAGGTACTTTCCCCCTTAAGGACTGATGAGCCCCAGTGTTGTAACAAGAATGTTGCAACTCCTGAGGTTGTCGACATAAATTATCAACCTAAGGTTCATACGAACTTAAGAGGGTTTGACACTGTATGTACAGAAGACACCTTCATATTCGTAGTATAATTCCCTTTGATTTAAGTGAAATAAAACAATGAAACAAATTCAAATGAGCAAATATATTAGGTAAGTTTCCAATCCTAAGTTGCAAAAGGTAAATAACAATAATCAAATCTATTCTACTTGGAAAGTAAATGGCATGAAAGAAATCTATTATATTTGCAAAAACGTAAATCATAATGAAAAATTAATCAACTCTAATCTATCTTGCTAGAAAAGAAATCTATTCTATTTTTCAGGAAAGGAAAGTCCTAGATTATTCTTGCAAAAAGGAAATCACACTTTGCATGAAGTAAATTGCGGGAAGGAAATCTAGACTAATTCCAGAAATCAACATTCCAGATGTGAGGAATGTAAGATCTAAATAGTGATCTAACCAATCCTCAATTGAATGAAGGTGGCCTCATAGCATTCATAGGCTATAAATATACTTCTATAATGAATATGGAGTGAATTTGGGCAAGGAAGATCTCGAAAACACATTTCTACAAGAGTGACAAGATTGTTATACAAGTGCTACTCCTCGAGATAACTTGCAAAATGCCCAAGAAAATCAAATGCAAATGAGATGGTACAATTTTTTTTATAAAGTAGGATTTACTAGGACTCCATTCCAAGTGGAATCACTCAAAAATACCCCTATTAACATGTGCTAAAAAATAGTAGAAAAATACTACTCTAAAAACCATAAATTCTAGAACTAGTGAGTTAGTTAACCTACCAAATGCCTAACCTAATAAAGTGAAAATTCTATGGGGTAAATTTTTTTATTAACTTGGATGTTTTTATGACTCAAAACAAGTGGAATCAACTCAAATTAATCTCATTAACACTTTCTAAAAATTAGCAGAAATTACTATTATTTTGCTACAAGAGACTGCCAGGAATTCTAGATTTGTGAACTAGTAAACCAATCCAAGTAGCTCAATGATGAATATGACTTTTCAAAGTTGTTATAATGATGCATCATGCATGTGACTCTATAAATAACCTTAAAAACAACTCGCTTCAATAATTTAACCAATGTATCCTACAACAAAAGTGGCATGAACACTAAATGAAGAAATAAGAGATGTGAGTGAAAAAAACATTCAAGGAAAATAAAGAAATTGTATAAGAAGGATCTGAGGCTCCTAGGATGTCCAAGCCCAAGGGTAGTCAAATTATTATGAAGGAAACCAAGTTTTAGAAGCTAAAAATGGCACCAAACTTCATTATTTGAATCAATCCAAGTACATCCTTGCTAGAAATGAAAGTTGAGATGCCAAATAACAAGTTTTCTCCACATAAGACTAAGAAATAAATGCCCCTAGAGGAATATTCGAATTGGCACTTATAAAAATAGATGGGGAAGCATCCTCCTTGAAAGGAGGTAACTTTCCCTTCCAAAACCTCTCAAATGTGGATCCGGGCAACACTAGGAATCTTCATTATATGACAGGGAACGCATTCCTAGATTTTCTCAATCATTGGAGCTCCAAAATTTGTTCAATAATTTCATCATATCATGTTCATTTATTATCCAATATTGTACCTCCTATAGCAGGGAGCAAACCCCTATACTATCTCATCCTACAAGTCTTCATAATCTTCCCAATATTCTTATAATATTCTACAAAGATAAATAATATTAGGCACATAATATGAAATTATCTCTAAACCTTCCTAATGAACATATTAAAGCCAAAAAAAATGTCATCTAATGCAAAAATAAAGGTTTAATGTGTTGAAGGGTGGTCAATGGGCCTTTTTATGTCTAATTTGGAGGCCCAACATACCCCCCTTTTGAAAGTGTTGCTCATCCTCTGAGCAACTTAGTGACCTAACTGTGCCTCATTCATGGCCCTGGTGGTCTCTTTCTTTTACATTCCACATTCCTTTATCTTAAGAATCTTGATTGTAGGTTCTGCAAGGACAATCATAAAAATGAAGTTGTTTTTTTAAGCATTTGTTTAGTAGTATTTCAAGAACAAAAACATAACTTTCCTCTTTGTAAGTTAACTTTGTTGACTTGTAGGTCAAAGTGGAATCATCTACGTTGTGGTCAAACCATATCCCTTGACACCTTCATTTCATTTTCACTCATTTTTCCAAAACTTGTTGTGCATATAAAAATTACATTTTTTCTAGAGACCATTAACCTAACTTTTTTCCCCTTGTGCAAGATAAGTTCTTGAGGATTTTTCATTTTTGCAAGGTCTTCCACATCCTTTTCAAACCTACTGCTACCATTTTCCACCATTTGGACACCTATGGAACCCTCAAAACACCCTTGGATGCAATCATGTAGCAATACAAAGCTTCCTGTAGCATCATATAACATACCTGTAGCATCACAAAATCTATCATATCTTGACCAGAATTGGACCTCATGCCTAATTTTTTCTCTTATCTTTCTATAACATCTTTTAGGCCTTCAAGATAAGATAGAAGAGATAAGAGACCTCTTGGAAAGCCTCTTCTCATCATTGTGATTTTAGTTCTATTTTGATTTGAATGCCTTCTTTCCTTTTGTTGCCTTATTATTCTCTTTTTTGGCCTAGATGATTTCCCAATGGCTTTTGCAGTTTGATTAGGTCTTTCTTAGGCACTTTTGTTTGGTGTTTAGCATAGTTTGTGCCTCTACTTCTCCTTCTTCCTCCTTGAGCTTTTTTTCTTTTGGATTATCTTCGTATTCTCCATCATCTACTTCTTATTTATTAACTTCTTATTCTCCTTCTTGGCTATGGGATCCCTTTTATTGAAACCCCCTCCTGTGATCTCTATTGTAGTTTTTCAAAGTTGTTACAAGGACATTCTGCTATCAACTATCAATTTTCATAGCAACTTAGAGTTTTAGAGAAGAGATAAAGGAATTGTTCTCTTGTTGATTAGGGGAAGAAAAGTTGCATGCCCAACTCAAAACAATCTCATTCTCCTACTATCATGCTTATCTTACAAGAAAAATATAGACCTTCAATTTCTTTATACTTTTAGGAGCTTGCTACAAGATGTTTTTGTGGAAAAAATCTGAACAATTCCCCATGTTTTTTATGCATAGGACGTGAGGATAATTGGTTACTTACCCTTCCCTTAGAGGCTCCTTTGAAATTCTAGGGTTTTGTGGCCAATAATTCTCAAGACATAGCCCCTTTTTTTCTCTTTGGACAATCCTGTAGCAGACATATTGTCTCCTGTAGCACCTACTCTATCTGTTGTAGCACCTACCCTATCTCTCTTGTAGAGGCTCTATTTCTCTTGTAGCAACCCTATTTCTCATGTCATAGTTATGTTTCTCCTGTAGAAAATGTGCTTGATCTTGTAGCACCTGCAAATAAATTATGTATCTCTTTTGTAGCATCCTAGGCAGCCCCTGGTAGCATGTAGGTCGACCATCGATACCTTAATGAGACTCCCTAACTATTTTGGGAATGAGCATTGATACAACTCAAATTGAGACTTCTTATTTTATTTCTTTTTATGGTAGTGAGCTCGGTGTGTTAGGTGATCTGGTCCAAATTCCTCATAATTATCATTTTCCCCACTTTGACTTCTCCACGTTGCATGGGTGTTTGAGTAAACTACAGTCTTACTAGTCGAGGGTGGTCAAGTTTACTAGCCACCTTCAGCCTATAAAACCTTCTCTCATGTGCATTGAAAACATTTTTTTATAACCATAATATGTTATCCAAGCGAGGTGAAGAACAATGCATACCTATGCCTACCTAATGTCGAGATGTTGTAGATGCATGCATGTTGTTGTTGAACCAGTGGTCAATTAACTATTCCCTGAATGTACTCTTCCTCATTATTTCCTCATGCACAATTCTTTATTTGAGAAAACACGATGATGCTCTCTAATAGGTATTTGGCTGATACAATTTCTTTTTTCATGAAGGTCTCACCAATGCTCGATCTGCTTCTGCTAGAGTGGATTGGTTTCCTCTTCAATGATGGTGTGATTTCATCAAAACTCATGGAAGTCCTTGTTAATGTTCAAGGATGGCCAAGTCTTCAATATGAAGCCGTAACAGTCCTCCACTCCTAGTTTTGTTGGATTTGTGCAAGCTTTTATAGGATTGATCTCTCTCCTGTCAAAGTCACACAGTTCCCTCCAAAACCTCATTCAAACCTTATGTTGATTCATGAAATGCATTCAATGACTTGGATGAATCATGGTGAGCCTAGGGACAGGAACAAAAGCTCTGATGGTGGTGAAATCTTGTGAAGAAGGGGTGAAGGCAAAGTCTCTTTTCTTTGTTTTTTTTTTTCATGAACAGAGGTGGAATCTTGAGAAGAAGTTGGTTAAATGGAGTGGATGAGAGGTGAAGGAGGTTTGATGAATCTCTCCTAAAATTTACCAAGGGAAAACATGATTTTTGACCCCTTTTTCTAACCAGATCTTACTCCTGTAGCAAATCCAGACAGTTTGTAGCAGACTTGTTTAATCCATATCTTTCAAATGATATATTTGATTCAATTGAGATTTTTTGAGCATGTTTTTATCATTCTTATGCATCTCCCCATAAAAAAGACTTGGCCAATAGATGCACCAATGTTGACCAAAAAAAAACGGTAGTAGGTGATGGTGGCAAATTTCTCAAAAATTGTGAACTAGAATTTGCTAAAATTTCTTGAGCATGTTACCATCATCCTTATGCATCTCCCCTTGAAACAGATCAGAAAAACGATACATGGTTTTTGATATATGGTCAAAACAATTTCTGCTCTATGTATTTTGACAATCCTGTAGCAAAATAAAACCTTCCTATAACACTTTAGGACATTGAGGAAAATGAATAGGAAAGGCGTGGGAATGATGGGCAGATGTTGGAAATGGATTAGGGTGATAGATTGGAATGTCTTTGATCCTTCTTGAGCAGTTTTCACAGAAGGTAAGAAGACCAAGCTTGATTTTTTTTTTTACCTTTTTCTTGCCTCATTGCTCATTTCTTTCTTTTTTCTTTTTTTCTTTTTTTTGTGGCGCTGACCTGTTTCATATTCTTATTTTTTAAGGCCTACTAGTTGCCTCAATGAGGTTTTCAACTAGCAGGTCTGCCTAGGTGCCTCAAAGGAGGTTTTAACCTAGGAATTTTTTTTCTTTCTTTCCAACCCGTTGACCACCTCAAGGATGTTTTTAGTCAGTGAGCCAATCTCAGGCACCTCAAAAGAGGTTTCCACTTGATATTTTATTCTTTTCCTCTTATTTTTTCTCTTTTTCCATTTTTTTATTTCTTTTTTTATCCTACTCTACTTGAAAAAACAAAATCTCTTTCAAGTGTAGCAATACTTCCAATGGAGCCATGTGCATAAAAAGATGACAGATAAAATCATGTGTAGGCACGAAACATATTCTTTGACATGTATCTAAAGTTTAGAGACCGAATGCTTTGACTTTGATGATATCAAGCATTGTTGAAGAGAGTGGTGCTCCTACTTAATGATTTTTTCGAACCAAATTTCAATATAGATATGATTCCCATGGTTCACTTTCTCATTTAAATAATTTTGTATTTATTCTTCATCCATGCCATTCAAATTATATACTATTTTCTAATTAACCCCTTGAACACATAAGGGATATGATTATAAGCATTGTAGAAATTCTTCAATATCAGGCTCCAATGGTTTCTCTCTATCGAATGTGGTCTGTGATTCTTTAGTCTCCTCTGAATCTTCTTCTTTTGGATTATTTTCTTCAATAGGAGCAAGAGAATCTCTTTTTTCAATACTTTTCCTGACCCAAGATTTATATCATTTAGATCAAGAGGATTTGTTTGGAGATTTTGTATCTTAGCATTGTAAGTGGGTTGAGTTACTTTATTGCTTAGGTTTGGAAATGGTTATGCACGTAGTTGAGTGGGAGTGGGTATTTGAAATAGCTGTGATTGAGGATGTGGTTGTGGTGGAGGTGGATGGGATGGATAGCATTGAGTTTAGTATGGAAGATGTTGAGGGGAATATTGATCACCCCATTGAGGAGGTTGGTGTTGATATGGATGAAATGGAGGAATGGCATATTGAGGAGAACAATGCCATGGATATGGATCACCCCACTGGGAAGGATAATACCATGGAGACAAAGGTGAGGTGTTAGTTTGATACCATGGTTGAAATTGTGCGTTGCAGCTTGTACTGGAACAGGAGTGGTAGTTCATATCTTGTTGATATGAGTTGCAAAAGTAGGGTTTCTCCATGCCTCCTTCTAATTTCTTTTCCACACCTTCTTCTTCTACCTGCACATGATAAAGTGGTGGGTTTGTGATATTAAAGAATATATTTTTTTGTTTTTATTAAAAAAATTAATTAGAATGCTAATACAATGAGATATGCCTAATGTTTTTTTTTTTTTTGTAGAAAATATGAATGCTAAAAAGAAGGAAGGAATCATTCTAAGAAAAAGGGAGTGCTTGCTTTGACACTCTCCATGGAAATGGTGCCAAAAAATTATGAGCCCTAGCGTTGCAATAAGAATATTGCAACTCTTGAGACGATCAACTTAAATTATCAACCCGGGGTTCGTACAAACTTAAGAGGAGTTGGCGCTGTAGGTACAACAAAAACCTTCCTCTTCCTAGTCTGATTCTCGTTGCTGCAAGTGAAAGAAGGCAATGAAACAAATTCAAATGAGCAAAGATATTAGGTAAGTTATGAATCCTAAGTTGCAAAAGGTAAATAACAATAAGCAAATCTATTCTACTTGGAAATTAAATGGCATGAAAGAAATATATTTTATTCGCAAAAATGTAAATCATAATGACAACTTAAGAAAATATAATCTATCGTGCTGGAAAGGAAATATATTCTATATTGCAGGAAGGAAAGCCCTAGATTATTCCTGCAAGAAGGAAATCACAGTTTGCATGAAGTAAATTACAGGAAGGAAATCTAGACTAATTGTAGAAATCAACATTCGAGATGCAAGCAATGTAAGAGCTAAATGGCGGCCTAACCAAGCCTCAACTCAGCCAAAGGGGCCTCATAGCATTCATAGGATATAGATATACTTCTATAATGAATTTGGAGTGAATTTGGGCAAGTAATATCTCAAAAACACATTGCTACAAGATTGTTATAGGATTGTTACAAGACAGCTACAGGAGTGACAAGATTTCTACTCCTCAAGATAACTTGCCAAATTCCCAAGAAAATCAAATGAAAATGAGATGGGATTTTTTTATTATAAATTAGGATTTCCTAGGACTCCATTCCAGGTAGAAGCACTCAAAATTACCCTTGTTAACATGTAGTAAAAATAAGCAGAAATTACTACTCTAAAAACCGAAAATTATAGAACTAGTGAGCTAGTTAACCTACCAAATGCCTAACCTAGTCAAGTGAAACTGATATGGGGAATTTTTTTTATTAACTTGGATGTTTTTATGACTCAACGCTAGTGGAATAAACTCAAATGAATTTCATTAAAACGTTCTAAAAAATAGCAGAAAATTACTACTATTTGGATACAAGAGACTTCTAGAAATTCTATATTTGTGAACTAGTAAACCAATCCATTTAGCTCAATAATGGCTATTAATTTTCAAAGTTTTTATAAGGATGAATCATTCTTTTGAATCTATAAATAACCTTCAAAACAAATCAATTCAATAATTTAACCAATGTAACCTACAACAAAAGAGGCATGAACACTAAATGTGGAAATAAGAGATGTGAGTGAAAAAGACATTCAAACAAAATAAATTAATTGTACAAGAGGGCTTTGAAGCTTCTGGGATGGCAAAGCCCAAGGATACTAAAATTCCTATGAAGAAAGCCAAACTTTAGAAGCTAAAAATGGCACCAAACTTCATTATTTGAATCAATCCAAGTACATCCCGATTAGAAATGAAAGTGGAGCTGCTAAATAACAAGTTTTCGCCACAATAAGACTATGAAATACATGCCCCTAGAGGAAAATTCGAATTGGTACTTATAAAAATAGATGTGGAAGCATCCTCCTTGAAAAGGAGGTAACTTTCCCCTCCAAAACCCCTCCAAAAGTGGATCTAGTTCCCAACACTGAATCTTCATTAAATCATAGGGAACACATTCCTGGACTTTCTCAATCACTGGAGCTCCAGAATGTGTTCAATAATTTCATCATGTCATGTTCATTCATTATCCAATATCGGTCCTCCTGTAGCAAGGAGAAAGTCCCTAGATTATCTCATCCTTCAACTCTTCATAATCTACCCAATATTCTCATAATATTCTACACAAATAAATAATATTAGACACATAATATGCAATTATCTCTAAACCTTCCTAATGAACATATTAAAGCTAAAAAAATGTCATCTAATACAAAAAAGAGAGGTTTTATGTGTTGAAGGATGGTCGGTGGGGCCTTAATTTATGTCTAATTTAGAGGCCCATCAAGTAAAAAGCTCTCAAATAAAAGGTATTTTGAGATTTCAAAGGCTATTTCATGGTTACTATTTTTCTTGCAACAATTATGGACGTAAAGCCATAGGATGTAAATGGAATTCAAGAAAGCAAAGTGTGAAGAGTAGTTTCAATCCAAGAATGCATGATATGTCTTGGAATGAGAATGGAAGAAACAAGAGATGACTTGGTAAGAAGGATGTCAAGAATGGAAACTTTTTCATGCCATTCTTAGGTAATATCAAATGCTACAACTGTGGAAATTCTAGGCACAAGGCAACAAGCTACATATATGAGAATACAAATCACTCCTCTCAGAATATGCATGCAAATGTAGTAAGACAACCATTTAAGTTGAGAAGAAATATAGGAGTAGAGGGTTATGAGTTTTAATTCAATGATCTATGTAAAGGCGCTAGGATAAATAGAAGAGGAAGAAATCATCAAAGAGTAGATTTCTCTTTGAAGAAAAATCAAAGTATACTCAAGAGGAATGATTATCTTACTCCCATGGTGGACCTCTCTGTAATTATCAACTACATAAGGCAAAAGCACCGAGCAAGAAATAGCAGCAATATCCCAAGTAATTATTCTCTGTTAATCAATTGAAAAGAAGAAGATTTGCGTAAAGAAAGAAGAAAATAAGGAGAACACACTTCATACTTGCGCAAACAAGATGAAAACCAAAGAAAGCTAAGAAAGAAATTAAAAGGTAATGCTCCTATCAAGACTCGATGAGTAAATATATGGAAGAAAAAAGAGGATAATCAACTCAAGGGGAGTAGATCCTTAGTTTCTCTTCATTAAAAGAAGAGAATGGCTTCAAGTGGAGCCAAAGAAGTCAAATGCATGCATCAGAAAGGAACACACAAAGGTGCATCTGAGTAATGGAGGTAAGAATGAGCCCCTTTCTTATTACAATGATGAATTTGTTTATTTCAAATATATCAACATTGCAAGAGAGAGGAAAGTGAAACCAACATGGTTTTAGGAGTACACAACAAAATTTTGTGTTGTGAAAAGAAGAGGACATGTAGCAGGAGTGTGGAATGATAAGAGGCACAAAGTTAAATCAAGTCCACCAGATTAGTCCCCATGTAGAAGCAACAAGGAAAATGCAAAGAGATCAGAAAAGGGTGAGAAAGAATTGGCTCAAGGAGAGCTCCTTTAGTAGCAGTAAGAGGCAACAATCTTTAATCTCAGGAAGAGTTGATTGCTAGGAAATGAAAGGTTAACATCTTGGGTTGAATAACTTATTTCATTTAAGTTTTAAATTTGACTATGCTTAGAAATTTTAGGTTCATGAATAAAATTGGTGCAAGATTTATAGGTTCCTTAACTATCAATTCGTATCGCTATGTCAGTTGGTAGTCTTTGGTTCAAGTGGAGTAACCTTTTGTATAAATGGACATCTCTTTCTGAAAATAAGTTATACGAGTTTCCTGGAGCACTTTCCAATTTGTATCAATTTCTTGGTAAAATTGGTGTTGTTTAAGAAATAATCCCTTTTTCTAAGTAGCATGATTGTTGGGGGAGAAGAGTTGATTAATTCTCAAGTGAGCATTGTCTTTAAAGCAACAACAACAATGAACAACAAGCAAAAAATGCAATGCATATAGTTTGTATTTGCAACAACAACAATAACATGTGTAATTTTGATTGATGCATAGATGCATTGGAAAAATAGAAGGCTAACAACCATTGGGTGTTAGGGATTGGACAAAAATTTAAAAGAGATGATATATATTCATGGGGAGCATATCATACATGTCCATTTCCTAGAGCAGCAACAGCTACAAGAAGACAGAAGGAAATTTTTTACTAATGCTTGGTTTTGCAAGTGCATTTTCCCATAATGGTGTAGCTGAATTTGGATGATAAACTTCAAGTGCCTCATCAAATAGATTTCAACCCCTGAGAAGAGAACTCTACAAAGAAGAATGCACATTAGCAACTTGACCCTAAGATATTATTTATAAGGGGGAGAGAAAGTAGTTTGAGGCCCTTTACCATTGATATCTAATGGGGAGAGATAGTTATTGGTAGCTCATGCAGGGAATAAAAAGCTCAATGATTGATCCAAGTGGCTCCCGAAACACTCAGTGATAAAAAAGGGCTCAAGAAAGGCTCAAAAATAAAATTTCTTGGATTACCATGAAACTAGGGTCATATCGAAGATAACGTCAAAAAATTTCCAACGGCACAAAAAACACCTCAATCCGACATCATATGCAAAGTTATGGCCAGTCAAAGTTTTGATCAACTAGGCCCATTGGCTAAAGTTAGCTGAGCGGCAACTAAATTTGGAAGCCCAACTAAATCTGGCAGAGCTGCTAAATTTGACAGAAATTAACGAGGAAAAAATTTCGAACTTTATGGTGATTATTTCCGGCAGTCAGAATTGGCGAAATTTTCACCTAATTATTTTTTCTGGTCACCCTAAAAAAATAACCAAAATAAATTAAAATTGTACAACCCAACAAATTAACAATGCCAACCATTCTGCGAGGAAGACAGTGCTAAACATTAACACCAAGTATTTTTATTTAAACTCATATTTTCCACAAGGGAACGAGGGCATAGCACCTAATGCAGAGGTTGAAACCTGAGCGGGCATGGAAACAGAGGAGCAGAACCCTAACGCAGCAGAATATGCAAGGAATCTAAAAGATTCCCTAAGGGCCAAATTTTGACAATTTTAGAACCAGGTGAAATTTATACACATTTTACTCAATATTTCGCAAGGAGTGGAGTGGTGAAGTCAAATTTATCATCTGAGCAGCATATCTTCAGTCAGCTTGCAAAGAAGAATCTTTGTGGAATCATGAGGAATCTAAAAGATTCCATAAGGGGCAAATTTTGACAGTTTCATAACCAAGCCGACTTTATACTCATTTTACTCAGTTTTTCGCAAGGAGCACAGTGGTGAAGTTATATTTGTCATTTGAACTGTAGATCTTCATTCAACTTGCAAAGTAATCTTTTTGGAATCATGAGAAATCTAAAAGATTCCCTAAGGGCCAAATTTCGACAGTTTCAAAAACAGACCGACTTTACACTCATTTTACTCAGTTTTTCTCAAGGACCACAGTGGTGAAGTCATATTTTTCATATGAGTAGAAGAATTCAAATCAACCAACGAGAAAGAATCTTGATGGAATCTTTGAGATTCTCGAAGGTTCAAATTTTGACCGAAGCAGAAAGGGGTCGAGTTTACAGTCATTTTTCACGATTTTTCGCCAATGATTCAATGGTGCAGTCCATTTATTCAAGATAGGTGTGAATTTTGAGGCCATCCCTGGAAGTGGAGGTATAAGGTGTATTTTTTACATGCATGTAATTTGATTTTTGCTAAAGATTAATGAAAGAGACCTCCCCACATTGAGCAGAGCCCGGAGATGTAGCCCACACTGGGTGAACTCCATTATCAACTTGTTGTGTCTTTTCTTCTCATGGTTGTTGTTTATTTCCGCTTTGTTTATGTATATGCATCTTATGGTTACATTCTCTTTAAAATGTGATTTTGTATGCATCTTTGAAGTGAAAAGATCTGGATCAATTTTGGTATTAGAGCGGGTCTTTTGTTGATGTGAATTGCAAGTGTATGATAACCAGGGAAAAGCTCCAAAGAGGTGAAGGAAAACTTAAGTCCTTTGATCCAGAAGTAGGGCGTGCAACACGAAGAGGGAAAATGACAGATGAAGATGCTCAATTGGAGGAAGAGCGAAACTATTGCAATGCCTTCTATGGCATGGAAAAAAAAGTGGACAAATTATTTGCAAAGTATAAGAACACAATGGTAAAACCAGAGAAGAAGGAAGGAACAGATGATCATGCAATGGTGAATCGTGAAGGAGGAGGAGAAGAGCCCCCTGAACCTCCCTCTCCATCTTCCAGTGAAATTTCTTCTTCATTCTTTTCTCGTCATTCTAGAGGTAGAAAAACTCATAAAAAAAAAATTTCAAGTTGGATGTCAAGTTTGATTTTCTTGTGTTTAGTGGAGAATCTAATGCAGAAAAACTAGATAATTGGATCAGACAAGTTGAAGTATATTGCCGCATCAAATGAATCAAAGACGATGAAGAAAAGATCCAATTATCATCCCTTCAGTTGAATGGCATTGCTCTCATCTGGTGGGAAGGAAAGCAGAAAGGTGGTAATAGTAGTCGTAAACTTCTTTCATCCTTGTCTAAGTTCGTTTCTTCTTTAAGAGCATAGTTTTACCCATTGGGTTACAAATAGAAAGCCATTATGGAAAGGAAAAATTTGAAACAAAGTAAAGGACAAAATGTTTAGAATTTTAAGGAGGATTTTAGGAAACAAGCATTAGCATTGAATGTTCAACTAAACATTTTTGAGATGTTGACGAAATATATTGGCTCTTTGCATAGTTATCTGCATCATTCAATGTTATTATTTGAACCTAAACCTCTTGATGAAGCTAGTGTGAAGGTTATACATCTTGAAAACAGGGGAAAGCAATAGCAAGAAGACCACCCAAAGAGGACAACAATAGCTAAGATAAAGGAAACAATGCCCTCTTGTACTCATTGTAAGAAGGAAGAGAATGATGAGGAACATTGTTGGAAATTGCATCCAGAATTGAGGCCAAATACGAACGAAAGAAAGGAGAAGCAAAAGACAGTTGGAAATGTGGAACAAGACCAAGAATCTAAATCAAATGATGATGAGAATATCACGGTTGTAGGATTTGTAGTTGTTGTACCTATTGACTTGGGTTTCGATGTAGGTGATGACAAATATTTCAGTAGACATTGTGCCAAAGGTTAGAAGGGAAACAAAGACTACATGGCTACAAGAACTCGAATAAATAAACCAAGAGTTCAATCGGAAAATATTGAACTAAAGAAACTACTACAAGAAGCAGAGAAGGAGAAATAGAGTTTGCAACAACAACTACAAGCCAAGGAGGAGTCCTTGGAAAATTTGCATCATAACAAGCTCGAGGTAACAAGTGATTCTTGAATTTCATGTTTTTTTTATGATGATGATTTCGCTTCTTTTGAGAAAACATACTACAAGAATTGGATCAAAATTGTCAAAGAAGATGGGGTATCAAAGGAAGGGCCTCAACATTAAAGGCCACAGCATTGTGAATCCCATCAAAGTGGACGAATTTCCTAGCCATGTAGAGCTTGAGTATGTTAGAACAGAGGTTGGAGAGTGCTCCAAGAAAACTAGTGACCAACCAATGACGGATGATGGGAGCACCTCATCACATTTCAGTGATAGTGAGGGTCCCATAGGCACTTATTAGAGGCACACCAAGAATAAGTGTTCCAAGACAGTTTGGAGGAGAAAGAACCATTATAGTCATTATGACAAGGATGGACACCAGAGAGCCACACCTGAGATACTCCATGCCCTGAAAGAACCTATGAAGAAACCAGCTGGTAAATATGTTCAACAAGCAAATCTGGCACATGGAGATACCCATTCACTTTGTTGAGTAAGAGATGGTTTTACTATATATAGTAGCTTGTCATGGCCACATTTTGTAAATCATATGTTGTGAAATAATTGTAAAAGTGATGATGTGTTTTCCATCACTTATGAAAACAACATGATGATTTTTGGGCCTCTTTTTGTTAATAGCTGGGGTATTGGTTTTTTCTGTGATTTTAATGTAAAATTGACCTAAGAGTGTTATGAACTCTTTGCAAGTATGGGATTTTTTTAGTCATGTTTGGTCTTGCATGTAATTGCAAAGAATGAACCACAGGTCTGCATGGAATGCAAATGTTGAAAGTGTGGCTTGACAAGGGCACATGCAGATTGCAAAATGTGTTCATGCTTTTGGAGGACCAAAAGCTCGTCAGTTGGGAGGAATGATCTAGGTGGTTCCTAAAACACTCGATGATCAAAGAAGGCTCAAGAAAGGCTCAAAAATAAAAGTTTTTGAATTATCATGAAACCACGGTCATATCAAATATCTCATCACAGGATTTCCTACAGCGCAAATGACACCTCAATCTGACATCGTATGCAAAATTTATGGCCAGTCAAAGTTTTGGTCTACTAGACCACTTAGCTAAAGTTAGAGGAGAAGCAATTAAATTTGGAAGCCCGACTAAATCTGGCAAACCCGCTAAATTTGGCAAAAATTAATGAGGCAACAATTTGGCACTTTGTGTTGACGGTTTCCGGTGGTCGGAATTGGTAAAATTGTTGCATACTTAATTTTTCCAGTGACCCAAAATTTCAACAACAAATTTTGTCCATATTTAGAAAATAAACAAACAAACAAAAAACAAAACCAAAAAAAATTAAAATTGGCCAATGACCCAACAAATTAACACTGCCAACCATTTTGCCAGGAAGGTAGGCCTAAAAATTAACGCCAATTTTTTTAATTTAAACTCATATTTGCCACAAGGGAACGGGGGCACAAAACCCAATGCAGAGGTGGAACCTTGAGCGGGCACGGAACCCTGACACAAGGGAATATGTAAGGAATTTAAAATATTCCCTAAGGGCCAAATTATAACAGTTTTAGATATAGGCCAACTATATAGTCATTTTACTTAGTTTTTCGCAAGGAGCACAGTGGTCAAGTCAAATTTGTCATCTAAGCTACAAATCTTCAGTCAACTTACACAGAGGAATCTTTGTGGAATCATGAGGAATCTAAAAGATTCTCTAAGCGCCAAATTTTGACAACTTCATAACCATACCAACTTTATACTCATTTTACTCAGTTTTTTGAAAGGAATGTAGTGGTGAAGTCATATTTGTCATCTAAGCCGCAGATCTTCAGTAATATTGCAAAGATGAATCTTTTTAGAATCATGAGGAATCTAAAAGATTCCCTAATGGCCAACTTTTTACAGTTTCATAAATAGGTCGACTTCATACTCATTTTACTCAGTTTTTCTCAAGGAGCGCAATGGTAAAGTCACATTTGTCAGCTAAGCAGCAGAATTCTAGTGAACCAGTGAGAGAGAATCTTGGGGGGAATCTTTGAGATCCCCAAAGGTCCATATTATGACCAAAGTAGAAAGGGGTTGAGTTTAGAGTCATTTTTAATGCTTTCCCACTAGGAATTCAATGGTGCAGTCCATTTCTTCAACAGATTTGTTCATTTTGAGGCCATCCCTGGAAGTCGAGGTATAAGGTGTGTTACATAGTAATTTGTCACCGTTTGTCACCGTCCCTGTTTCCCCTCTCCCGCACGCTGGAGGACTCATTCCGGGACCTATGAGAAGTGGCATGACCTGAAACCACTTGCATCATATTCCTCTAAGTATGAGCTTCATATGCCCTGAAGACATCTCCTGCAGAATACCCATAAAAAGACCTCTTTTTGCATTAGCGCGGGTCCGCAGTGTACTTCCCGCGCTAATGGGGGAAATCCTCTAAAGAGGGCGCGCTAGTTGGCACTCTATCTTAGAGTCGCACTCGCGCCAACCCAGTTGGGTAAAGTTTTTAATAAACAAACTTCCGAAGGTTCTCCTTAACCCATTCACCAACTGAATCCGTGTTGAGTTAGGATGGTTTGGCTTCGAATCTCCATAGAAGGGAAGTGGTTTGCCACCTTTCATGGAAGCTTCTAAGTGATAAAGCCAATCCCATGGAAATTGTGGTTGATCCTATCTCCTTCCCCTCTATCTATAAAAGCTTGTTCTTTTGCCTTGAGCAAGCTAGTTCCAGCATAGTGCTAGTGATAGTAAAAGTTCCAGGAGTTCAAGAGATTGAAGTTGCAAGAGCCTTCTTTGCATCCATAAGGCCAAATCTAAGTGAGGAGATTCTTATCACCAAGGAGAGAGAGGCTTGTTTCCCATACCAACAGGCTTTGCAAGACTTGTGTAGCTGATCACCCAGCCAAAGGAGGATTTGACGTCAGAACTATGGTTGTATTCTTCTTTGTTGTTTATCAATAATAGATGACTATCATTATGGTTCCACTCTCATTGTCCTTTGTAATGATTGATGTTGAGTTATATATTTTCTGACTGATATATAATTGCATCTATTGGATTTTATGCTTGTATTTGTGTTGTTCTTTGCATGTGCAGGTGTCCAATCACGGAGATCGTGGGGATCGTGACCGGCCGAAGCAAAGGAACGAGAGCGACGTCTCTTCTACGAATATTAGCGTTGGAATCCAAGTAGGTTCTCATCATCCACCTTTAATTTGCAATTAGGAACTTGCGTGATAGCATTGTTTGATTGTTGCTAGACCCGGTCTGGGCTAGTAGGGATCGCCTCTGTCCGCAGAGGGGATTTACCTCCACAACAAGGTGTCTTTTGTACATGTGTGTAATTTGATTTTTGGTGAAGATTAATGAAAGAGGCCTCCCCACATTGAGCAGAGCCTGAAGACGTAGTCCACACTAGGTGAACTCCATTATCAACCTATTGTGTATTTTCTTCTCATGGTTGTTGTTTATTTCTGCTTCGTTTATGAATATGCATCTTATGGTTCCATGCTCTTTAAAATGTGATTTTGTATGCATCTTCGAAGTGAAAATATTTGGATCGGTGATACTAATTCATTAGATAACATTTCATTAGCTAGATGTAACATGAGGAGTGGCTATCAATATGAAGAAGTGATGTGTTTCCATCAACGCCAAAGGGGGGGATTGTTTGACAATTGGCATTGGTAGGATGGCAGGTGGCATCAAGTGTGTTGGAATTTATGTCAACTGGGTTGGCATTGATATCAGATGCATAGTATGTTTTTCATTAATGAGGTGTGGCGCCTTTTCATTTGGAGGTGGAGCCTTGGCCAAAATTGAAGGGGGAGATATAGCTTTGATTTCATTTCTACCTTAGGAGATCAATTTAGAAGTTCCTAGAAATGACACAGTTAGATAGTGCTCGGAAAGAGCTTTCCAATATTTTGTTGAAATCTAAAAATGGCCTTTTAAATCAAGACATATGGCTCGTCAAAGTATGCAAATAATAGAAGTTAATAGGAAGTGTTCCATGGCTCAAGGTTCCACCTATCCCTTATGTTTTGTGCAAAATAGTCTTGATCCTGGACTTAGGTGGATTTTGGAGTAAGGTTGGGACTTAGGTGATTCGGGCCTCATCAGTGGTTAGGATGAGCAATACAATTTCAAAGTGGAGATCCTCCTCGATCCCCGACCTATGTTGGGCCATCTACCTAGTAGGGCCCTTGGAGCAGTCAGAGGTTGGCCCAGTCAGGAGGTTTCATCAAGAGTTCAAAATATTGTCCCTCAACCCCCAACCTCTGTGACAACAGCTATAGGTGGCAAGCAAGGTGGAATATGACTCCAACTCAAAGTGTTGTGGAAACATAGGAAGAGGACACATAGCATATGTTTTGGTCATTTTCAGGTGGCCAAGTGTGCCAAAGTCATGTGACATGTGGCACCACATAGGAAATGATGGTGTTGGCATGATGTTTGAGTGACATCAACAGGATGATTTGGAAAGCCTACGAAGTTCACACCAGAGGGATGGTTTGGTGAATTTTTCCAGTTCAGAGGACCAGTTATTGAAGAACACAAAGCTGAAATTAGGCCAAGTGGGTGCCATTACAGAGAGAAAATATTTCCTTATTGAGTGTGAGTTGGAGCCTATTGATCCAAGTGGATCCATAAAGGCCTAAAAATAAAATTCCTCGTATTGTAATCGAACCAATGCCAGATCAAAGAGCTTATCACAATCTTTCCAACAACGCAGACGATGCCTCAATTCGAGTTTGTATGAGGGAGCTACACTCAATAAAAGTTCTGGTCAAAGTTGGCCCAATGAGAGGTTTAGCATAAAGCTAGTAAAATTTGGAGCACCACTAACTTTGGCAGTCCAATCAAATTCCCGATCAAATTTGGTAGAGGTTCGCTAAGTTTAGTGGCAGTTTTAGTCGTATTTAAAATTGATGGAACTGCCAAAATTGGTGGCACCTCACCAAATTCGACAGTGATTAGTTGGCCCAATCGTATGGGGGCCACATGGCCTAATCCAGTCATGCCATGTGGCACCCAACGTGGACAAAATGTCCCTTAGGAAAAACTCAGCTATAGTTATGAGCAGGTGAATTATTACAACAGACGATTTCTTTAAAACAATGGGTTACTCAATGGTTGACGGTCACAAGGCAATTGACCCGACAGTTTATTTTAAAATAGCTGCAGAACCATTATATACCAAAAAAAGATAACACATAACCATAATTGATATATATATCTGATAGTTTGACAATATGACTAGAGGGTAACACATTCGTCAGTTTAAACAATGGAACAATAGATGTTAAATATGTTGTCATTCAACATTCCAACGAATAATACCATAACCATTTAGCAGTCATGATGAATGCAAAGTTCAGTGGTTACAAGACTGCCAACAATTATGTTTGGTAGCAAAATGGCCGACGATTACAGTTTAAATGATGACGACCAAACACATTTTGGTGAACAATGTGAGGACCATATGACATAGTTGGTGGTTAAACAAAATGCCAACAATCTTCACAGTTCCAACGATAGAGTTCTAATAGTTTTAGCAACAAATGTAATGCCTGGAAGTTGTGGTTTGGTTAAATGAAATGCTAAGTTTGACATCGAATTGTTATTTGATATAATTTTGTTTTAAAAACAAAAAAGTAAATCATTGGCCGACAATTATTTTTGATACAAAATATGAACGAATGTTGGGGCCCATGGGGTCGAACGTGTGAACCCTAGGTCACCAACAACCCAACAATGATACACCAATCAAATGCACCCAAGTGGGCTTTGGTATTACTACCCATGAGCTTTTACTTAAATATGTCATTTCCATAGGAATGGGACAAAGTTGTGATGGCTGAGAACAAAACGTCGAAGGCCCTTTGGAACCTTAACATAGGAACCGTGACCTGAAAGGAACCCTGGTGCATAACCAGGAGATAGAACCCTGTCTGAACGAATTTCGAGATGGAATATTTTAATAATATTTTTATGCAATAGCTTTGAGGAAACTAAAATATTCCCCGTGGAGCCAGAATTGCAGGTGTTGAAATGGGGCCAATTTTATACTCATTTTAACCATAATTTCACAAGGATCGTAATGGTGCAACTAGTTTTTGCATCTTGGCAGTGGAATTCATGGTTCATGTAAGAAACCCACCTTCATCATTAATTTTTGAGCATGAACTATGAGATAGCAATGGGCCTTTTAAAAGTAGGTCATATTTATAGCCAAAAGTCTCAGGAAGATGAGACAGATCTACTAGTGTTGAGATTGTTGTGATTTGAGTAGCCGAATTTTAAATCACTCCTAGGATTAGAAGTATAATGATGTAATTTTCCATGTACTTGTATTTTTTTTATGAGATGAATGAAGAGGCCTCCCCACTATTGAAGCAAGGCCCAGAGAAATAGTCCACACTGGATGAACTTCGTTATCAAATGTTTGTGTGCATTTTCTTTATGGTCTCATTTATGTTGCTTCTTCTTTAAGTGTTTTCATACATGGTTTTTATGCTCTTTCATGCAATTTTGAAAACATCAACGAAGAAAAGATCTCGGGTAATTCTGATAAATCAGAGAGACCAGATCAAGTTTGGTATTAGAGCGGTCTTCTTGTGTATGTGAATTGTGAGTGTGAATGATAACTAGGGCCAAGCTCAAAAAGGGAGAAGGAAAACTTAAGACTTTTGACCCAAAGATTGGATGTGTAATGTGAAGAAGGAAAATGGCAGATGATTATTCTCATATCAAGAATGAGCAAGCTTTATGTAAAGCTTTCTACACCATGGAAAATAAGGTACAAAAATGTTTACAAATTATGACAAGAAATTGGCAAAGAAGCAAAAATAGAAGGAAGAAAAAGTAAAGGTCAATTCTTTGGTAAATCAGGAAAATGGAGGAGAACCTCTTGAACCTCCATCTCTAGATTCTAGTGAAATTTCCTCTTCTTCATCATCTCATTCTCATCATTCTAATAGAAAACATAGAAATGCTTCCAAAAATCCTTTTTTAAAGTTGTATGTAAAGTTTGATTTGCCTATGTTTAACATATAATCTAATGTAGAAAAGATAAATAATTTGATCAAACATATTGAAGTTCCAATTAGCATATCTTCAACTGGAAGGCACTGCTCTCATATGTGTTGTAGGGAAAAGTATCCGATTCGGATGACCCTATCCCACTCTAAGGGTGATAGTACCTCAGCAACAACTGTAAAGAAAACTACTTAAGGTTTACTTCTTTATGAAAGCAAGAGAGAATAAAGAAATGCACTAACCGTTGCCTTGCGCTTAATGTCGAATCCAAACTCTTCTCTTTGCTTGCTTACTCCCAGCTCCTTGCTCTTTTACTGGCCCAGCTACAATGAGATCCTGTAAAATAACAAAGAAGGAAACTACAAGAAGCATGCAATCATAACTGATTCAAGGATTAGCATAAATCAAATATACAATTATCACAACACATCATTGAAACAAATGTATATAGAAGAACCTCAATAGCTTTTATTAATAGAAGAAGTAAAGTTCTGAGAGCGTTACAACCATTGAAGGCCCCAATCCAGCAACACCTCCCAGCAGAAAGAATTTCTCCTCTTCACCTCCTTCAAGCAATCACCCAATAGTTCTCTAGTGAAACCAACAGCATATCATTACTTTGCACAAAATTCCAGCCTCCTGAGCTCATAGGAGAGAGCTCAATATATAGATGAATTGAGAAAGGATGAGTCAGCTTACAACTGATGTGTAGCTGCCTTGTGTCCTCTCTCTCTTCAGTTGATCTTTAGTTCTTGAGTCCACTTGGAGAACTTTGCTTCCACTTGGAGAAACAGAGCCTTTGACTCATCACAAGGCGAAATCCCTGATCCAAGTGTCATTTTTGGAAGATTCCAGAGCAATGACTCAGTGTGCCACATGTCCAAACTCGCTCAACGCAGGTGGCCTTTGTTCTACCTGCTTTGCAACGCAGGTACACCATGGAGGAGTTGTGTTTTAGCGCAGAAGCCTAGTGGAGCACCTGCTTTGATTTCAGGATTGCTTGTTTTTGAGTATTTTCAGGTGGAGAACTGATCTGAGAGCTGTTGGTTTGTTGACCTTGTTCCTCTAGGGGTAAGAACATCATGTTTAGGGAACTTTGGATCCCTTGGATTATTGACAATTCATGCCTGTTGCTGTAAGGCACAAAATTGTCTATAACAGATGCCCCCTAAAGTATGAGGTCGTTTATCGGGTGAAATGCTTTATTGAGAGGATCCGAAGTTCATTCAATCTGCTGAGAAGTGTCCTGTAATAAGATACAATACAATACATTATTTTTCATACATTTTCATGATCTAGCTGAGGCGGGCATTCCCATGCTCAGCTTTATAAACACATTTTGGTACATAGAACAGACGATCGTCTGATTGTAGACTGATAATTCTCTGCTGAAATTATCATCCTTTGAGAAGGATGATCATCTGCTGCAATGATGTACATATCAAATGTCTTAATATCCTGAATATATATCGCAGCCCGGATGGATGAAACTAGATCCGGGGTCTTCAATCTCTTCCAATCTTCACTCGATGTACAAGTCGATCCATGTGAGATTTTCTTGAAGTCGAACATGGAAAGACATCGCTTGATTACCGGTCAATGATGTAAACCGTTAACAAGCGCGAGAGGAATCACCGATAAGGATGATGACCCTCAAGGTACAGCAGTACAATTCACATGGTGGGAATAAAGGACTTGGCGTCGACCACCATGCAAAATCTTCTGGTCGAAGGTCATTGATGTATACCTGTCGCCGGAAGTGAGAAACTTGCCATTGAGGCATGCAAGTTTCAAAGTACTGAAGGGGTTGTTCCTAGATCAACTCCTTGGATAATGAGCTGATGTCGACAAGGAGCGATCCGTCAAAGGAGGGCCTTAATGAATCCCACATCAGTGACACGGAACGGAGCTAATGATTGTGATGAGGTGAAAACAAACTGTGATGTATGATTCAGGGTGGCGGTCATGAAATGGATGAAGGACAATGTATGGCAGTGGATGGGGCACGGTTGACTCTTTGCAGAACAACATCTCTTGAACATATAACGACACTGATGTGATGGATCGGTAGCATTACCCCAAATGTGGATGGTGTGGCGAGGACCATGGTTATGAGACCGGTGAATGAAACAACCCAACCCGATGTGATACGGAGGACAAAGTGTCATGTTCAAGAGCGACTTGCTACCATTAATGCTGTGAGGTTCTCCCAATTTTTCCCCAGTCATTGCTGACCAGTACCTCTTTATTTTTGTCAAGCTTGAGGAGGATAACATATGCTTGTTCTATAACCTGCCCTTCGGGCAAGCCCATCGCTATGTTTTAACGAGCCTAGCGATAGGGAAACTCGTTCTCGTCTAAAGACAAGTTTGTCGCTATTTAATCATTTTAACGAGTCTAACGACAAGGAAAACTCGGTCCTTTTCATTTTTAGAGAGTCTGAAAAGGTACGGAAAGTTAACTCCAAAATTCCTTTTTCGTCATCTAATCCCTTAAGTCCGAAAAAGTATAAAACAATACAAAAGGGATGAATTTTCGATTGCTTTAACGAGCCGAACAAAACAAGCGCTCGATCTTTTTGTGCAATAATCCCTCAGGTCCAAAAAGATTAAAATCTAGAGGAGGGATAGCTCTTTCGGTCGCTTTAACGAGCTGGAAGGCCAAAACTCGGCAAACTTTTCATATTTTACGAGTCAGTGAAAAGAGCTCAAAGAAGACTCGTCTTTCGAGGAACGAGTGATAAACAGGGATAGCAGCAGATGCCAGGTACAGGTTGGAATATTCCAATCACGGCAGTGTCACAAGGATGGCTAAGTGAAATCACTCTTCGCAGCTGTTCCTCAAAATGGGTAAACAAACATATGGAGATGAACGATTGGCCAAATGAACGGATGGAGGTGATGGCATATAAACACGACCAATGGCTTTTAATATGGCAGTCAAAGGTTACATTTACCAAGGTTATTTACCGGTTCATTTTTTCTGGGTGAGCTTGAACTGTAGGGGAAGATTGCTCACAACTTATGTTTATTTTTTAACGAGCATGAACTATGTGCTAAAACTGCTCGGATCTTGCGTTTATTTTTTAACGAGCATGAACTGTGTGCTAAAACTGCTCGAAGATAAGCTTGCATGCCCCCAACATAATAATGCAAATCAAGGTGCATGCCCCCCAAGCTTCATTGCATCCAACTCGGTGGTTGGAATGAAGGTTTACCTCGGGGATTTGTTTCATTTTTTAATGAGGTTGACACAAAATAGGAACTATCCTCGACTCCTTGTTTCATTTTTTAACGAGGTTGACACAAGATAAGAACCGTCCTCGGGGCCCACTGTATTTACAGTATTTCCATTAGGGCGACGATCCATGCTGACAAAATATTTAGGAATCTTCTGAATCCGTTGGATATAGAAGATTTCATATTGCAGGTTTCCACTGTGGCTACTTCCGCCAGATTACTTGCCGGCGGTAGGGCAAAAGTACCCATTAAGGTAGGGTCTTTTAGGAGACCTACTCCGATATTTTGGAGTGATTGATTACTTTCATGGATCATTGTGCTGCTTCCCGTAACTTGAGAATTGTTGGGGAGAAATGTTTGTTGGTCGACGATTGTAATTTTTCCTTGAAAAGGAAATACAATTCTCCTGTAGTAGGTTGACACAACTGCAGCCATGGCATATATCCAAGGCCTTCCTAGTAGGATGTTGTAATCGAGGTTTCCGTCGATTACTTCCACATCAACTTCTACTGTTTTGCCCCCCAGTTCAACTTGCAAGTTACTTAAAATCCCGTATGGAGTGTATGATCGTCCATCAAATGCTTTTAACGTCGTTGACGATTTCGACAAGGGTGGTGAGCCTAAATTTTTCCAGCAACTCATCGACATAAGACATGTAGATGCCCCCTCATCAATAATTGTTCGATGAACAGTTTTGTTGAGGGCTTTCACTTTAATAAGGAAAGCTTGTTGAGCTGGTAACTTAGGGTCATATCCTTTATGATCAAAGGCCACAAGATTGGAATCCATTGGGCCAATCCCACCTATTGCTGATAATAAAGTTTGCTCTTGGGAGGGGCAATTTTGCGGTACCTCAAATGTCGACATAGCGGACGACGATTGGGCCAGGTCCTCTATTATATTATAATTCTGTGCTATTTTGGCACGAGGATTAAATGTCGATTTGTGTACTACTCCTTTTGGAAACTTTATCATTGGTTCAGGAATGATGGGTGGCACAACTTTGGTCAAAGTTGTCGTCGAACTATTAGGTTGTTCATTAGCCTTGTTATTCGATAGCCGTGAATTCCCGTAATCTTTATTCCTTGTCAAAGCATTATTCTGCTGCTTTGAGGTAGACAACATAAGCACTTGGGATCGGGAAGCATTTTGATTGGCAACCAGATTTTGGCTTGGATTAGGGAACGGATCAGTCAATACTGCTGGGGTTTTTGAACTCTTGAAGAGTTTCTTAACTTCAGGTATATGTGGACAATCTTTCGTCCAATGATCCTCATCGCATATATGACACCCTGTCGGGGGTCTCCCTTTCCTTTTCTTTACCTTCTTGCCCCCTGGTTGCTTCAGTTGTTTGCCCTTGTCGGTCGACATGGCATTTACTTCTGAGGCAAGAAGTTCCTCATCTGCATTTTGACTAGAGATTTTGCGTTTGCCAGTCACGCCATCGCCGGCGCGAGAGTCATTGTTTGATTTAGGAGGAGGAGGAATTGAGAATTCCGGTCTAGGGGCGTCAGGTATTTTGTCGTAGAGCGTGCCGGACTGAGTATATACTAAGTCTAAGTATTGAGCACGAGCAATGACTTGCTCCTCTGTTACGACTCCTCCCTTGGCCACATCTTCCGTTATAGCCGGAAGTAACGACTTTATAAACCATTCAGCTAACAGCTGATCGGGAACGTAAGTTTTCACCATCCTACGACGACGTCGCCACTCATGTATATGATCAGATATGTGAGTGGCTGTTGTCTGTTTGAAGTTGGTAAGGAGTTCTGTTCCCGTTTCATACCTTATCGGCAATTGAAAATGGGTTAAGAAAGTCGTGGCTAAGGAGCTGAAATTGTCGAAAGAGGCTCTTGGCAATTCAATGTACCATTTAGCCACTGGACCTGTCAATGTCCTCTGGAAGAGGCGAAGTCTTATCGAATCATCATTCAGGGTGTTTGATGAACACCACAGGTGGAATGTCATCACATGATTCGACGGATCTTCACCTGGATTTCCATTGAATTTAGGGATGTCCGATGGAAGTTTATGCGGAATCGCTGGCCACCAAGGGGCATAAGCAATTGGATCATTCGTCAGCCGGTTTAGATCTGGTAGTTCTAGAGTTGCTACAAAGGGCAACTGTTGGTTCAGGTTAGGCGAAGCATATCCAGGATAAGATGGTATCGCCTGAGCAATGGGTCTTTGCAGACCAGCATAATGCTGACAACTTTGACAAGGTTGATGGGCATAACCATTATAGCATGGTTGCCCATTACTTACAAAGACTTGTTGCTCAGGTCCTTGATATGATTGCTGGAATGGCGGTTGTTGAGATTGAACCAGCTCTGGTTGTTGGACCATTTGCTGTTGACCAATACTGGATGATTGACCAGGATGAGGAGTCACAGTACTTGTTTGAGCCTGAGTCGCTCCAGATAAGGAGGCACTACCCTGAGATTGTGATTGAGTCGTTGAGACTTGCGACACATTCATTATAGCAGGTATGGTGGGAATATTCGACACAGGGTGTACTGGTTGCATTGAATATACAACCCCTGGTTGCTGAGGCAGTATTGGTACCCAACCGCTGGATGTAATTCCAGTTTGACCTGAACTTTGTTGTAAACTCCCATATGGTTGTTCTCTGGGAGGGAACAATGAAAGAGCATACTGCCCTCCATATGGTGGAAATCCAGTACTTAAAGGGTAAATTGGCCTTTGAAGACACATTGGATCAATTTGTTGAGTTTCAACATAAGAAATACCATATGATAATCCGGATGAAGAAATAGGAACTAACCATGTCGTCGTCCCTGATGGGACTCCGGCTTGTTGTTTACAATTTGCCGGGACAGATGGTATACCAGCGAACATCGTTGGAGTAGCAGTAGGAGGCTCTGCTGCTGCTGTGTCGGACGACACAGTCCTAGATGTCGACGGTTGTTCAGACATATCTAGTCTATCCAAAAGATTTCTTAGCGATTCTACAGGAACTTCCACTTGTGGTGGACTAACTTCGAAGATCAACGAGGGAAGGGTGATGATTATTCCGCTTAAAATAAATTTTATAACGACGCTTTAGACACAACTTGCTTTTTCAGTTTTAAAGAGTCGAGAAAAAGCTAAAGATGACTCTAGTCTCCTTCGATGTTTTAACGAGCCCGAAGTGACAAATGCTCGGATGGACTTTTTCAGTTATAGAGTTTGAAAAAGGCCAAAAGAAACTACTCTGGAGTTCTAGGCAGAGGGTGTGCCAAACTTTTCGCGAAACCACAGAATACGTTTTACGGTACGGGTGGTCGATCTTCGTGAATGCTGTGTTCACTGCATCGCGATCAGTAGGGCGGCCGACACGGCTTCCTATGGATAAAGGCTTTGTTCCTATAGGGGTCTCCCAATATATACGCGACGGTACGTGGGAGCACAAGTCCGTATTAGTGCCACCGACTCTCAGGAGGAATCACCCACCTTCGTAGAGATCGACAGTCACTATGTTTAACGACGCCGGAACACGTCTCTACCTAGACCTCTATGTGTTTGCGTTATGTTACAAAGCGTTGTTATGTAAATTGAATTTATTTTAATGTTGATCTTGTTTAGCAGTTTGCCTTTAAGGATCACCACGAGATGTATATGACAAATTCCTAAATGCAGCCTAAGATGAGAAGCAAGCTTTTTTTCAAATCTTTTTGACTGATGAAAATCTTAACTACTGAGGGAAAAGAAAGACATATCTTTTCTCACAGATCATACAGCACAAACTAATGCACTTTCTCCTAAATCATATGCAAAATTTTCAGATGCAAAATGCACAATGCAAGTATTTCTTTTCTCTTTCTTAATGTTGATGTATTACAAAAAGAAAGCTGTTATATAACTTTGAGATCAATTTCAAGTGAAAACAAACAAGCTTGTCCAAAATCAAAAGACACCTTAAGATTCACTTGTTTTGACACTAGAAATATATGAAATCAAAACATAATGACGAAAGTAAAAAGACTAATCAATTATGGACAGCAAACAAGCTAACTCTTTAGACCAGCAAAATGCCTAACACAGGTTCAGATCTAGGAGGCCAAAGCAAGACTAGTTTACTTTCGTTATGGGAAATTGTAAATGACGTAAGAAATACAAAAGAACAAGTACAATTTCGCTATATAACAGAGGCGGAATGATGGCAAGTAAGATTGGTTTCAGAACAGGTACAAGACTGGTAACTGGCAGCCAAATCTATAGTGAAAACAGGCAAGAAAAAGGGAGGAAACCCCAACTGCCCTAGGCAAAATTGGGCCAACGCAGGCGCTGGACAGCCAGTCTGGCTCTCAGCGCAGGTAGCCCCTTCGGGACCTGCATTGCAAAGCAGGTAGCCTATGTACTACCTGCTTTGGAAAACGAAATTTGCGTTTTCTCAGTTTCCGGGTCACAATTTTCTCAAAAATGCACAGTTTTTGCTCAAATCAGAAGCAATCAGTCAAGCACACACAAAGGGATGATTAGGAGGATGAAAAGCTATCACTAAGAGCTTACAAGGATCCTTGTAGATCAGCTCTTCAAATCATGAACATGCTCAGAAATGAGCCAGAGTAGCTGCCCTCTACTTCGCTTTTGATATAGTCAAAAGCTTTTCGATTTGGTACTCTTTTGTTCAGGAAATGAATAGCAAAATACTACAAACAATCAAACAGATACGATCCCCAGCGGAGTCGCCAGTTTGTTGTAGGGAAAAGTATCCGATTCGGATGACCCTATCCCACTCTAAGGGTGATAGTACCTCAGCAACAACTGTAAAGAAAACTACTTAAGGTTTACTTCTTTATGAAAGCAAGAGAGAATAAAGAAATGCACTAACCGTTGCCTTGCGCTTAATGTCGAATCCAAACTCTTCTCTTTGCTTGCTTACTCCCAGCTCCTTGCTCTTTTACTGGCCCAGCTACAATGAGATCCTGTAAAATAACAAAGAAGGAAACTACAAGAAGCATGCAATCATAACTGATTCAAGGATTAGCATCAATCAAATATACAATTATCACAACACATCATTGAAACAAATGTATATAGAAGAACCTCAATAGCTTTTATTAATAGAAGAAGTAAAGTTCTGAGAGCGTTACAACCATTGAAGGCCCCAATCCAGCAACACCTCCCAGCAGAAAGAATTTCTCCTCTTCACCTCCTTCAAGCAATCACCCAATAGTTCTCTAGTGAAACCAACAGCATATCATTACTTTGCACAAAATTCCAGCCTCCTGAGCTCATAGGAGAGAGCTCAATATATAGATGAATTGAGAAAGGATGAGTCAGCTTGCAACTGATGTGTAGCTGCCTTGTGTCCTCTCTCTCTTCAGTTGATCTTTAGTTCTTGAGTCCACTTGGAGAACTTTGCTTCCACTTGGAGAAACAGAGCCTTTGACTCATCACAAGGCGAAATCCCTGATCCAAGTGTCATTTTTGGAAGATTCCAGAGCAATGACTCAGTGTGCCACATGTCCAAACTCGCTCAACGCAGGTGGCCTTTGTTCTACCTGCTTTGCAACGCAGGTACACCATGGAGGAGTTGTGTTTCAGCGCAGAAGCCTAGTGGAGCACCTGCTTTGATTTCAGGATTGCTTGTTTTTGAGTATTTTCAGGTGGAGAACTGATCTGAGAGCTGTTGGTTTGTTGACCTTGTTCCTCTAGGGGTAAGAACATCATGTTTAGGGAACTTTGGATCCCTTGGATTATTGACAATTCATGCCTGTTGCTGTAAGGCACAAAATTGTCTATAACAATATGATGGGAGAGAAAACTTCAAAGAGGTAGCAAATATGTGGTTAAATTCCTTTCTTCCTGGTTTGAATTTATTTATGCTTTAAAAGGACAATTCTATCTATTGGGATATCAGCAAAAAACCATGATATCTTGGCAACATTTGAGACATGCAAAGGCTAAGATGTTCAAAGTTTAATAGAGGAATATAGGAACCAAGCTTTGGCATTGGGAATTCTTTTAGATTCACCTAAAACTTTGATGAAATATATTAGTTCTTTACATAATTATATTCTGCATTCTTTTTTTTTGTTTGAACCCACTACTCTTAATGCAATTACTGTGAAATCCATTTACCTTGAAAGCAAGGGGGAGTACAAACAAGAAAACCATGCAGAGAAGGAAACAACAACAAGGAAAATGAAAGTAAATCCCTCTCGCACTCATTGCAAGGTTGAAGGGTGCGATGAGGAGCATTTCTAGAAATTGCATCTAGAATTGAAGCCAAAGAGGAATGTTGGAAAAGGGAAGCAAAAAAATGTTGCTACAGTGCAACAAGACTCTGTATCTGATTCTGATGATGAGACGAAGATCAAAATTGTTGGGATTGCAAGTGTTGGACCAATTGACATGGGTTTTCATTCAGGTGATGATATTAAGATCACAACTATTGGGATTGTAGGTCATGGACCAATTGACATGGGTTCTGATTCAGCGATGAGACAAAGATTGCAGAAGGTTTTGTACCAAAAATGAGAAGAGCACCAAAGACTACATGGCTCCAAGAATTTTAGGAGATTAACTAGACCATTCAAGAAGATAATTTTGAACTTAGAAGACTTCTACAAGAGCCAAAAGAGGAGAAGCAGGGATTACAGCTTCAACTACAAGCCACGGAAGAGGCCTTCGAAAAGTTTAAGTGCAACGAAGGATTAGCAAAGCCATCATCACCCGCTTTAGAATCAGCAACTGAGCTAAATAGTGCCAATGATTCTTAATTTTTATGTTCTCATTATGATGATGATTTTGTTGCAATTAAAAAGCACACTAGAGGTATTGGTTCAAATCTAATGAAGATCAAGATGGCATATGAAGGCAAGGGCCTAGGAGTTAACGTCCAAGGCATTGTGAATCCCATCCAAGTGGTGGAATTACCTCGATATGCAGGATTAGGCTATGTCAGAAAGGAAGAGACAATATATTATTTGAGCAATAATCCCAAGATAATGAAAGATGTTGAGAGCACATCACTACCTTCGAGTGAGAATTATAAAGGAAGAGTTAAGGCAAGCTCTCCTAGTTAGACTTGCACCAGAAACATTCGTTCAAGGAAGGTTATGTCAACCAGGAAGGAGTCGAGACATAAGTGTCCATCTCCACATATGATACAAGTGGATATTGGTGGCCACCCACCTATTCCACCTAGACCTCCAGTCAGTTTCTTCAATTTCCTTGATTATAGCAGCAGTTACTATATTTAGCAGTTTTCCTTGATTCACCCCCCCCTCAGTATTATTTCCAACAATTGGTATCAGAGCAGGTCCTTCAGAGAAGCTTGATCGCTTGAAGGAAGATCATTCATCATGAGCAACTACAAGAGGGAAGCATCAATCAGGCCACCAATTTTTGATGGGACAAACTTCAATTATTGGAAGGTAAGAGTTACTGCCTATCTTCAATCTCTTGGTACAGAAGTTTGGGATATCATAGATACAGGCTACACTTTTCCTTCAGCTACTCCTACAGATACGACCGAAAAGAAGAAATATGAAACAAATGCTAAAGCAGTCAATACTCTGCTGGGATGCTTATCTCAAATAGAATTCGTGAAGGTTATGCAATATAAATCCGCAAAAGAAATATGGGACAAGATTTTCTTGAGCTACGAAGGAGATGAACAGGTAAAGCGTGCTAAACTTCAAACCCTCAGGATTCAGTATGAAAATTTCAGAATGTATAATGATGAAAGTGTGGCTAACTATTTCCTTCGGGTAGATGAGATTGTAAATTGCATGAAAAACTTGGTTGAAGAAATAAAAGAGGCTATTGTGGTTGAAAAAGTTCTAAGATCATTGTCCCCCAAGTTTGAATCTAAAGTGTCTGCAATAGAAGAAAAGGAAAATCTACGAATTCTTACTATGTCTCAGCTACACGGAATTCTAACTGCTTATGAAATGAGAAAGGGAGGTCCATCAGACAGAAGAGAAGATGCTTTCAAGGCTTCAGGCAAAGGAGACTATTATGAAGCAAGTCACGTGCCAAAAGAAGAAGAAGGAGAATCAAATTTTGTCAGAAATCTTCAAAGGGGAACTGGAAGGTTCAGAGGTAAGTTACCTTTTAAATGCTTTGCTTGTGGAAGAGTAGGTCATTATGCTGCAAAATTTCCTCATAAGGATAAAGGAAAGGAACCTGCTAGATGGAACAAGAAACAGATTGCAAATAAGAAAAGCTACTACACTCATGAAGATAGTGATGGTCTATCAAATAGTGACGAAGATGAACGAGGTAATGACTATAAACTCTTAATGGCATTTGAAGATGATGATTACATGGATGCTATAGATGTGGATAGCTTTTGTGAAGAAATTTCTAGACTCAAGACATGTATAGAAGAAAAGAATAGGATCATTGATACTCTACAACTTCAAATTGATGAAAAAGAAAAATATCTTGAAAAGTTAGAAGGCGAAATTGTTGGTCTTAGAAAAGAGATTGAGAAAACAAAGGCTATTAATCTTAAGTTTGTCAAAGGATCTGAAACTCTGGATGAGATCATCAATGTACAACGCTCTCCTCTAAACAAGACAGGTCTGGGCTATAATGGAGAAACTTCTCAAGCATCCACCTCAAAGAGTTATCTTGATGCAGCAAGAAGGAATGAGCAAAAGCACAATGGAGATCACCAAGTAAAGCAGGGACCAATTTCAAACAAAGACTATCAGGCAAATCAGGGGCAATCTGTCTTAAGGATGAACAAAAGCTACAACCAGCCACAGGTAAATTCCTCTCAATTTGCTTCAAGAATGAATGACAATAGAAATTACAATCGTTTGGCCGGAAGATTTGATAACCGCAGAAATTTCTTCAATGGACAATGCTTTTCTTGCCATAACTTTGGTCACAAAGCAGCTCAATGTGTTGCATATAAAACGATCATGACTAGAGAAGCTCAAAAACAAATAAGTATGACCGGGATTACAAAAAGGACCTATAACAACTTTTCGGTTCTTGAAAATGAAGTTGAATGTTCTATTTGCAATAACTTTGGTCATGAAGATTCTGAATGCAGGAGCAGGTTTCAGCAGACAAAGGAACAAGACTCAAGCACCAAAACATGGAGAATAAAGGAACCACAAACAGAAAGATGTGGGATAGCATTTTATGCAGAGGGACAGGAAAATCTATGGTACATTGACAGTGGATGTTCGAAGCATATGACAGGTGATAAAGAAAAACTTGAATCATATTCTACTCTAGAAAAAGGAAAGAAAGTTTCTTTTGGAAATGATACTCCTGCAACTATAAAAGGAAAAGGCACTGCTCAGTTAAAAGAAAAGGTCAAAGCTGGAAATGTTTTGTATGTTGATGGATTGAAACATAATCTTCTAAGTGTCAGCCAGATGTGTGATCAAAGAACCGAGGTGATATTCAGATCAAATGGATGTCTTGCTCGTGATCTTGATACAGGTAAAACAGTGATCAAAGGTAAAAGAACTCCAAATAATCTATACATATTTGAAGAAGGACAACAACAATGCTATCTGAGCAAGGATGATGAGCACTGGTTATGGCACCGGAGGTTGGGGCATCTAAGCTTTTCACAAATAAGGAAAGCATGCAAATATCAGGCAGTTCGTGGTCTTCCAGATATCAAAGTTCCAGACAACACCATATGCAAATCATGTCAGTTTGGAAAGCAAACCAGAACTACCTTTCCGGAAAAGGAAGGATCAGCTAGCATGCCTCTTGAGCTAGTACATACAGATACATGTGGTCCATTCAGGAAAAAGACACCTCGAGGAGAAGAATACTTGATATTATTCATTGACGATTTCTCCAGGTTTGTCTTGTTAGGAATTATGAAGCACAAAGATGAAGCATTAGAAAAATTCAAATCCTTTAAAGCCTTGGTTGAAAATGAATCAGGATACAAAATTAAGTGTCTTAGATCCGACAGAGGTGGAGAGTTTACCTCAAATGAGTTTTTCGATTTCTGTGAAGAACATGGAATAAGAAGAGAATTCTCTACAGCTAGAACTCCTCAGCAAAATGGAGTGGTGGAAAGAATGAACAGAACTATCCAACAAATGGCTCGTGCTATGCTTGATGAATCTGGAACTCCCGCAACTTTCTGGGGTGAAGCAGCACATGCTGCGGTTATTATTCTCAACAAAACAAATGTCCGAGTGAACAGCACTCAAACCCCTCATGAGCTCTGGTATGGTGAGACTCCTTTGGTAAAGCACTTCAAAATCTTTGGGAGCAAATGCTATATTAAAAATACTGATGAGCAACTTGGCAAACTTGAACCTAGAGCAGATGAAGGCATCCTTCTTGGTTATTCTCCACACAACAAAGCATACAAGTGCTATAATAAAAGACTTGGAAGAATTGTTGACAGCATTGATGTAGTGGTTGATGAGAAGGGATACATTCCTAGGCAAGTAAATCATGAAGATATCAAAGAAGATGAAGGCCATCCTCAAAGACAGAATGATGAAGAAGAAGAACCTCAAGAAGAACCAGAGGAGCAGATAAGGATAGAAGAGAAGACTCCATCCAGATATGTTCAGAAGAATCATCCAGAATCTCAGATTTTGGGACAGAAAGAAGCAGGTGTACAAACAAGAAGAACAATTGCAGAAGCTTCAAGCTATTTGGCATTACTCTCTTCCACTGAACCACAAAATGCGAAAGAGGCATGCAAAGATGAATTTTGGGTCAAAGCAATGGATGAAGAACTTGAGCAGATCGAAAAGAACAACACTTGGGAGCTGATTCATAGACCAAAGGATAAGAATGTTATAGGAACAAAATGGGTCTTCAAAAATAAATTGAATGAAAATGGTGAAGTAATTAGAAACAAGGCCAGACTTGTTTGTAAAGGGTATGCGCAGCAAGAAGGAATAGATTTTGAAGAAACTTTTGCTCCTGTTGCAAGACTTGAGGCCATCCGAATGTTCCTTGCTCTCTCAAGCTTTCAAAACTTCAAAGTATTTCAAATGGACGTGAAATCAGCCTTTCTGAATGGAGACTTGGAAGAAGAAGTATACATTGAGCAACCAGATGGTTTCATTCTTGGAAATGATCCAAATCTTATATGCAGATTGAAAAAGGCTCTCTATGGCCTCAAACAAGCTCCAAGGGCTTGGTACTATCGTTTGGACAAATATCTTCATCAACAAGGTTTTTCAAAAGGATCAGCAGACAACAATCTTTATATAAAAGTTGAAAATGACAAATTGTTGATACTTGTTGTGTATGTAGATGACATTATCTTTGGCAGCAATGAAGAAGCTATGAGTCAAAGCTTTGCCTTGGTGATGCAGAAAGAATTCGAAATGTCCTTGCTAGGAGAACTGACATATTTTCTTGGTTTGCAAATCCAACAAAATGAAGGAGGGATCTTCTTGTCTCAAACCAAGTATCTCAAGCAGATTTTGAAGAAATATGGTATGGAAGAAGCAAAACCAGTATGTACACCCATGGTCACAGGATGTAACCTCAGTGCAAATGATGAATCAGCAGCAGTGCATCAACCAACTTACAGATCTATGATTGGAAGTCTACTTTATTTGACAGGTACCCGACTAGACATCATGCATGCAGTGGGAATAGTTGGAAGATTTCAAGCAAATCCAAAGGAAACTCATCTTCAGGCAGTAAAGAGAATCTTCAAATATCTTCAAGGGACTCAAAACTATGGCTTATGGTATCCTAGAGATACAGATCTCACACTTCATGCTTATACAGATGCAGATTGGGCCGGAAGCGTGGATGACAGGAAAAGCACAAGTGGTGGTGCATTCTTTATGGGTTCCAGATTAGTATCTTGGTTCAGCAAGAAACAGAGTTCGATTGCCTTGTCTACAGCTGAAGCAGAATATGTTGCTGCTGCATCTTTCTGCACTCAACTCCTTTGGATGATGCAGACCTTGCAGGATTTTCAAATCACTTGTACACCACCCATCTCCATCTTATGTGATAATACAAGTGCAATCAACATTTCAAAGAACCCAGTCATGCATTCAAAAACCAAGCACATACCAATCAAGTATCACTTTCTCCGGGAACAAGTGCTTGAACAAAAGGTCAAGTTGGAGTATGTTCCTTCTAAGGAACAGGTTGCTGATATACTCACCAAACCATTGCCTAGGGAGACCTTTGAATACCTCAGGCAAAAGCTGGGGGTTGTTGATGCATCATCTTGTTGTTGAATCTCTTCTGATTGTTGGTTGTACGCAAGGTTCATCTGAAGCATATGCGTACATGTGCTGGGTTGTGGATTGGTCAAAGATCGAATGGCACAGGTTCAGGGGGAGCATATCATGCATTGTTGGCATTATGGAGGAAGTACAAAAGGAGATCATGGATGCTGGTCTGAATATTGCTGCAATACGTCTCTATCTCTTTCATGGTCATGGACTATGGTTCTTCTTTGCAGATCTGGTTTATAGTCAGGGGGAGCATGTTCTTAGGGGGAGCATAACCCTTTGCCCTTGATGTCAAAGGGGGAGAGTGATTGGTTGTTGTTGCCATCAAGTCCAAAGGGGGAGATTGTTGGCATTATGATACATATGTTGTACTTGATGGCAACCCACTCATCTCAGATAATAAATTATAGTGTAGAGAAAAGTTCACGCACTTATATGCAGAGAAAAGTTTATTTCATGTAGAGAAAATTTCACGCACTTTTATGCAGAGAAAAGTTTATTTCATGTAGAGAAAAGTTCACGCACTTTTATGCAGAGAAAAGTTTATTTCATGTAGAGAAAAAGTTCACGCACTTTCATGCAAGGAAAAGCGCGTATATGTTGGAGAACTTGCCTTTGGTCCATGGTAGTTAGTCCTTGGTATTTGAACCTATGGTTTTGGACCATGGTACCTCGTCAAAAGTGTTGATCTCACGCAATTTCATGGTTGGTTCATGGTATTAGTCCGACAGTTTTTGATCCTATGGTTTTGGCTCGTGGTATTGCATCCAAAAGTGTTTATCTCACGTACTTTCATGGCTGGTTCATGGTATTAGTCCAATAGTTTTTTGATCCTATGGTTTTGGCCCGTGGTATTGTGAAATGCCTAAGACTATAAAAGAGGAAGGAGATCATTTGGCAAAGCATCTTCTGAATTATCGAATATCTGATAAAGTGCTAGATCTGGAATATTGTGATTGGGTTTTGGTGTAGATCTGGATCTGAATGAAGAAGGAACCTGAGCGTAAGGAGAAGGATAAGTTCTACTGATGGGTCAAAATCTTAAGGCTGGAATAGTGGTATCTCTATATGATCTGTGATATGTGGCATACGCTTGATCTATAAATCTAATAATCTGGGTCTGAATTATTGATGCATGTTTTATTTTACACATGTTATGATCTGGGTATGTCTGATGTAACAACTGCAAAGTTATAAGGAAATATTTGCAGATCTGTATGCGGGTTGGCTTTGGTGAAATCAGAGATTGATGATGCAAGTGTAGTTGATGGGTTTTTGATGTTCTTGGATCCAGTTTGAAAATTTATGAAAAGTGGTCCTTGAAAGAAAAGAAGTAGGGGGTTGTAGCTCCCTTCCAGGAGAGACTAGAAAACGAGAGAGAGTTGTAGCTCTCTGCAGGTTGCAGCCTGCGTACTGGTAAAGGACTGCACCAGTACAAAACCATTGTAAAAGGAGTTTCTAATTTGAAAGAAGATAGAGACATATTGCAGCAGGTGGTTTTCACCCACATTGGGTTTCCACCTTACATCTTGTGTTCTTTGTTGTGACTATCTGTTTTCTTTGTTCATGCTCATTATTTTATGGTACTGACATGCAAAATTAATTCAAAGAATAAAAAAGGAAGATTTATTAAAAGAACTTGATAATATTGATTCACCCCCCCTCTCAGTATTATTTCCAACAGCGAGGTCATGAGTTTGAATCATGTTGCCTCTACTCGGACTATAGCAACATTTTGGTGGCCTCCCGGGCTACCACATGGCGGCCTCTAGCTGGGCCATGTGTCAGCTCGTGCTTGGCCATCATTCCAACCAATGAAAAACCACAAAATTTTGACCAGTACAAAGGTGCCACTTGCCACGAAATAATTCACCGAAAAAGACTATTCACCAGTCAAACTACACAGTCAATTCTACCACCTCATAACCCAGTCAGCAGTATGAACTGCTAACTGGGCTATCCTTTTGTTGAAATTTTACCTATTTAGGAAAGTAGACAAAACTCGTTTCTAGAGTCATACGAAGTCCGTTTCGCGTGAAACAAGTTGCGTCGGATTCTGGATGATGAGCACTACACGGTTGTCCAAGTTCCATGCCAATCCAAAAATTTTGAAATTTGAGCTATTTTTTGAGCACCTGATCATTCCTCCCCACTGGAAGCCTTTTGGACCCCAAAAGATCACTTTCAGTTGTCCAACAGGTGAGGGTATGTTAGAAAATTATGTATTACAGAGAAATGGAACACATAAAATATTGCAGAAATGTAAACACAGAAAACACATAAAATAAGAGAGACATAGATATACGTAGTTCACCCAATTTGGGCTATGTCCATGGAGAAACAACCAGTCCTTCCTTTAATATTATCCAGAAAAATGAAGAGATACAACCTACAACAGATCCATTGTAATTCCCTCTTCTCTATCACACAATCTTCTCTCTCTTTCTCGCTCATAATACAGATCTACATAGCCGCAATACAATTCCCTCATATATAGTGAGGGGTTGCCTTCTAGGGGAAAAACCCTAAATTAAAAATAACTTCTACCTTCAGATTTCTACCTAATGGATGGCCCAGAGTGACTATGAAATTACAACATTTTACCCCCCTGGACCCCCCTGACGGCGCACATTTACGGGTGGCGTTGCCGCCACATTACAAATTGGGGTCCAATGCGGGGATACCTCAAAATAAATAACATAATCAGGGTCCATTCCCAATAGGGTATAGTTCCCTCACCTTTCCAATCTCAATCCATTATCCATTTATCACTTACTTGGAACCTCTGATCTACACAATGCTTGTCGTGCCTTGCTTTGTACTTGCCTTTTTCCCTTTTCAACTTGATCTTGCACTGTTTGATGTACCATTTGGAGTCGTTCAATGAAATATTTGGCTTTTTCCATGTTACTATCAGTAGCAACATCCTTCTTACTAAGATGATACAACACATTATGATGCAAATGGTAAACAAATTCCTCTACTTGATTCCTTTGACTCAAGCTTGAATATACATCTTGAAAGTATGTATTTTGTTGAACATAACTTTCATGTAAAACAAAATGATGCTTGAGGAAAGTAGTTATACAAACTATAGGCCTAGAAAGTAAATCAACAAACTTGTCGCTTATACCTTTCTTATACCTTTTGACCACGTGGAATAGTAGAAGAAAACCCATCCAATGAAAGTGCTTTTGTCGCTGCAAATTAATCATTGCACCATTGAAAATTTATGAATGAAATGAAATGGGCTTACCACATTGCATAAATATTGTGCCTGTGGCATAGTCGCATACATCAACCTGTAACTCAAATGACTTTTTCAAGTATAGAAAAGCAAGTATAAAGGTTGAACTGATATTTTGTTTCAAAGCATCAAATTCCTCTTGTTGTTTTCCTCCCCACTGGAAGACCTTTTACACAACTGCCAAATAATGCAAATGAGCTACAATAGAAGAAAAATTAACAAAATCTTTCCTCCAACATCAGGTTGCTCCCAAAAACCTCTTATCCAAAATATTGTCTTGAGCATAACATAATGGCATCAATCTTGGAGAGGTCTAACTTCAGCTCACATTCTCCAATATTATGGTTGAATTACATCAAAGAAGTTTTATTCAACATATACTTTGACATCTTCAATAACAAATGTTCTTGACATATGACATCAAGTATTTCTTTCTCACACATGACATGTTCATAATGAAATTTTCTAAAAATGAAAATGTCATCCAAGTAGACTATCATGTCTAGAAATGGCTTCAATACATCTTTCTTCATATGCATGAAAGTAGTAGGAGCATGGCAAAGACCAAAAAGCATAGCAATCCATTCAAACAAACCTTTCTGGGTTTTTCATGTTATCTTCCATATGTCTCCTTCAACAACTCTACTTTGATGATAGCCACCTCTTGAGTCCCATTCAATGAAATTCTCTCCATTCTTCTTGTACACCGAAACAATTGGTGCACCACATGGTAAAGGAGATGGTCGGATGATCCTTTTGTTCTGTTAGTGTCAGTATTTGCATACTGCCATCAGTGATCAAAATTCCTCTTTTCATATTCATATTAGGGTCTCACTCAAAAAAAATTGTCATTCCACCTAGGTCCTCATTCAAAAATTTACTTATTGATGGTAACCCTAGTCAAAAACCTCACTCTCCCTCAAAAATCTATACTTGATGGCCCACATTCATGTCTTACAGAGCATACATCAATTACGGAAGCTTATTTTATCAAGTCTTTATGTCAACCAAGTCACCATGAAGTCTACTAACTCTAGGTTTTCATTAGGTCTCTAGGTTTCATTTTTCCAAGGTCCAATAAGATACCATTTCACTGCATAAGGCCAGCAAAAGTATGAGAGTGGACACCAATAATATCCCTTTTTCATTAAAATAGGATTTGCAAACATGTAAAGATGGTTGCCAAAGTTGTAATTTTGATTTTAAGTATGAGTTTCATTTCAGATTGTAATTTTATTCCAAAAAACAGAGATGTAATTTTATTTTTTATTTATGTAATTTTATGTCAATTATATGTAATAAGTAACTTTTTCTCAAGCTTCCAACTCAGTTCCACATGCCAACTAAACAATAAATGTCAAATCAAAAAATGTCTACTCCAGCAATTGATCAATCTACAAAGAAAAAAGACAAAGTAAAGGGGTATTAGTGCAATGTTTGAAAAGTGATTTGAAACATTAGAAAAATGGGTTTTAAATCAACAAAATCAAATTCCACCAAGTATTTAAACCCTCAAGACATCAATTCACACCTCATTTTCTCTTGTCATTGTCGAGCAACCTCAACAAAGGAGAAATTTTCAAGTCTGAAAGGTGAAATTGCCAAAACAGAGGCTACGCTGCGCGTTTGTGTTCTGGAGGGCACATTTCAGTGTTATGTTGCGCACCTGTGTTGTGGAGGGAATGCGTATGTGTTATGCTATGTGTTTCAGTGTTACTATGCGTGTTTTTGTTGTGCGTTGTATGTTTTCCCAAAATTTCTCACCAGCGCCAAACAAAGTGCCATTGCTTCACAAACTTCAAGATTGGTTGTCTTCATCCTCCATAAAGTAAGTAACATTCAAGATACACCCTCCTAGCATTCCTCAAGTCATTTTGTGGTGCTTTAAATGTCATTGCAAAAATTTAATGTTTTCCTTGAGAGAAACCCTAGTATCATAATCAAATCCTAACTACACCTCCAATTTCACTCCCTAGTACTTCTATTCCCTTCCCATATCACTATTAAACCCTTTCCCATACCCCCATATCATATCACTAATTCCCAAAGCCCTTTATTCTCAAAACCCTAAGACCTAGGTGTTCCATTTGCCTAGGCTCCCAAAACCCCTAACTTGTAATAAAATTCCCTATCCTAAATCCCATCACATCCCCACTCCCTGTCACTTCCCTTAAACCATAAACCCCTTCCCTCATCTCTCTAAATTTCCTCACACCATTCCTAACTCCCCATACTTATATTCCACTACTATTTCATCTCCGTAGGGTTTTAAACATCAAGACACCATGTCAGAAGAAGAAAACAGAAAGTCTGGTGAGGAGAAAGAAAGAAAGGAGAGGAAGCCAAACAAAGGAGAGAGAATCCTTACAATTGAGCCAAGACATACCAAGGAACTCATGGCATCTCGCATGGTTGTGACATGTTTTAAGTATCTAGGATTTTTTGAATTCTGTGAGAAAATACAAAAGGTCCAACATCATCCTATGTTGAGCAGACTATTCATCTCCAATCTCCATGACAACCAAGTAACCCTTGATGGTGTCACTTTCACTATGTCCACTACTGTTACACAAAAATATTGTCACCATGATTATTTGCAGTCAGTATGGGCCTATCATCACTTGTACTATCCTCCTAAGCAAGTCTCAGACCTCAGCTCTTCAAGTCAAGCTTTGAAAATAAGAGAAAGACATTGAAAATCAATGAAAACTCTGGTTCCACACTTTCTTTCACTATTGCCTGCGGTCCTGCACCTTCTGTTTACAAAAACTGCGGACCTGCCCGCTCTGTCTCTAAAGGTGTGGGTGCGGACCCCTGTGAAAGTTAAAAAGGCACAAGTTTATTCTAAAAAACTCACTTTGGGTTAATTCTAGATGATTCTAGAAGGAATTTTGACGTGGATTGGCCGCTCTTAGGTGGTTCATGCATCCCAAAAGAGAAGGAGCTAATCCCTTGATGAGAGGAGCTATCCCTTTGAAGGAGGGCTTTATCCCTTTGAAGGAGGACCTAGTAACTTCCCTCCATTGCGCTATAAATTCAAGCATTGGGCTGGTTGCTAGGGAGGTTAGAAGCTGAACATTTTTTAGGGTAAACGCTGGTGAAATTAAGACTTCCTAGTTAAGCTTAAGAGGAGAGATCACATACCTTTTTGGCTTCATTGGGAAGAGAGTGAAACTTGTCAAAGTAGAGGAGACTTCTTGCTGGACCCTGGGAGGAGCTTGTACAACGTCAAGGCACCGGTTGTAAAGTTCTTCTTCTTTTGAATTAATACAATCAAACTCATTTTTCTCAACAAGTGTCTCATGTTATTTGTTTCATGAATTCCTTGACTTTCATGGTAAATATGTTTTATGATATTGGCTTTTCAGGTGCTATTTAATTTGTTTGCTTGTTTGTGTTTGCAGATTCGCGACAAAGGAGCTCATTTGGATCAAAGGAGCGAGGGCATCCACAAACTTGCGTTGGACCTAAGGTAGGCCTAAAACACTTGTTTGCCTTTGTTTATAAAAGCATATTTAGAGAAAGATAGTGTTTGATTGGTTTGCTTGTCATTAGGTCTTCTTTAGATTCTAGGAAGGTCTATCTTGTCCGCAAGATCGACTTATTCCGTGTGACAAAATGGCGACTTTGCTGGGGACTTGATTTTTTCCTTGTTTTTACTTTGACCTGAGAAACTGTGTTTTTGTTTCTGTTTTTGGCTTGTTGTGTGTGAAATTGGGTAGAGATTGTAGATCCAGGGTTATTTTTCGTTTTTCATAGCTTTGGGAGAGGACCAAACCCTAGCCTTTTGACATAGTGCGTACTTATCCACACTTTTGCTTTTAGCACAGAGCGATACCGCACCTGTGTTAACTGCGGGCCTGCGGACCCTGTCAAAATTTTGAAAAACCTAAGATTTCCTCTATTAGTTAGCTTAGTTTTTGTTTAGAAGTTATTATCCACTGCCCAGACCTGCATATAACCTGTCAGAAGCTTTCCTTAGGTTGATTTCATTAGTGTTAGGGTTTTAGGTGAAATTCCTAGGAGTTTTGCTTGTTGGGTTTGTTTTTCGTTTTGGTCTTGTAGTAGCTCTAAGCTTGGAAGCTGTAGGGACCTCAGATCACCTTGGTGTCTACCAGCCTTCTTATGAGTCTGACCATTTATGAAATCTCCCCTTGTTGAGGAATCCGCTTTGTGTTTTCTCTTTACAAAACTTCGAAAAGCTTATGTTTAAAAGTTTGGATTTTCATTATTTTTTTTAAAACACAATTGGTTGTTTTTGACTGATTTGTGATTCTACATAAATTGGTCCTTAGCTTACATCTAGCTAAGTAAAACATCCTTAAAAAAGACATCTTGTAGCCTTGACTTCAAATAGGTTTTTATAGTTTATAGATCTCAAAGTTAGTTCTTTGCATAGTTTTGAGTGTTTTATAAAAAATCATAAAAAATCTCTTTTGGAAAAAATTTGTTTTTTGTAGTGGTTGAGTGCTTTGAAAAGAAAAGGGAAATTTTTGTGAAATAACTAGTTGTCTCGTTTTAAGTGCATTGGAAAGGACAAAAGCTCTTCTTTTAATTTGTGTGTTAAGAAAGATTTGTGTTTACAAAGTATTTTCATTCTCAAACTCTTTCTTAGTTCGAAGTTCATCGAAGAGAAAAGATTGTTTAAATCATCTTAGGTGCATTTTTAGTGATTTTGAGTCGAGTCTTCATACCAAGAGTTTCATCTCCGCACCTTTTGACTTAAACAAAAACCAATAAAAATAACGCTTAAAGTAAAATTCATCTAGTAACATTTTTATTTCTAGGGCTCTGATACACCAACTTAGCTTAGGCTAGTGTCTTGGAGTAGGAGAGTAATTAACTCTCTAAGACAGTAAAAACAAACAAGTAGCTGTATCTTGTGGTAGGGAAGAAATCCAATTGTTGCATTTATGCTCTGGGAAAGCTCCTCTTAAAGGAGAAGCACGAGATCGTGTCCAAACCAGTGTGGGAATCAATCCTTCCTCATTAGGAACTACGCCAGATATTCACATATTAAAAACGGTAAACCTCGGATTAATCATTGTCGAGGAGCCTGGGGTCACTTGTTGGTAAACCTTGGTTTATGTCACGGAGCCTTCAAGGGGATTGAGCTTGCTACTCTGCCCTTGCGTGCGTATCGGATCGTAGACTGTTCCCCCAGGTATATATGTTTCAGTTGGTAACCTTAGTGGCCATATTCTTTAGGATTCTTCCTAAGGTGACAGTGGTGGGAAGATCCCACTGTACCTGGAGAAGACGTCGGCTAGACTCACTTGGATTTTCTGGGGGGTTCTCTTCACTCGAGACGGTTAAGTGGAGGAACTTGTGCCAGTCTATTCATTAAGCAGGTTGCCGGGGTAACTATTCCAACCACCATTTCTGTATTGAACTCTGCGACGTTGGATTTCATCACCAACTAGTGTTTTCAGTACGGAAAGTTACTGTTTTTGTGTGTTTGATCTCCTAGATTCTTTAGGCATCTGATTCAAATTTGTTTGGTTCTTTAGAGGCTTTAGGTGGTTTTCATTGAGATTTTACTTTGTTTGCGAGTGAAGTAGTTAAAAGTTTTTAACCGTGGCTGAATTACCGAGGAAGTCCCGTAGACTTCAGGGCCAACCTCCTGAGTTTTCACCGAGCCAGCTTGAAGGCTTGAAAGTCCTCGTAACTCCTAGAGACAGTAGAGTTGGGTCACCTGAAGAAGGAGAGTCTTCTTTGGTGGTACATCCTGATTTTCAAGCTTTAGTAGCAGATTATAATCCACAATCAGTGTCTGTTTCCGAAGTTACTGGTAGCTTTTCGTCTACTAGTGATATAGGTGAGGAACCTGAAATATCTGAACCTGAAAGTGAATTTGCTGCTACTCCAACATCGGGGTTTGCTTCTCCAGCTTCTAGTGGTCCTGGTTCACCTAGGGTAGAAAGAGTAATCACCCAAGATCTTCCTTCTGGACTTATAGCTATTGAAGAACTTGCTACTCCGGAAGAAGAAGTAGGCATCCCTATCCCTGAAAATCAACCTGTTATTGAGCTAAGGGAGCGTGAATCAATTTTTTACAGTCCACCTAGGAGCAGTACTTGGTATCTTTCTTTGACTAATTTCTTAGAAAACCCAAGGTTAAGTTTTTCACCACCTCGTGTTCCTTATCACCCAACACCTAGAGGTTATTATCCTCCGTTAAATATGTCAAGACAGTCGTCCATGTTTACTCAATCACCTGAATCCTTTTTGTACGGTGGTCCTTCTGTTCCCTCTTGGTATCAGTCACTTTCTGGTACTTTTTCGGGAGCATCTCCTCAACCCATTGAACAAGGGTTATTAACTGGAAGCAATGGTACTAAGCCGTTGAGCGTAGAAGATATTCTCATGATGTCAGGTCCTATTCCCAATCCTCAACCTCAAGGTGGCCAGTTACCGCCTGGGGGCAACCTCAATTATCGCCTGGGGGGCAACCTCAAGGTACCCAATTTGCGTCTGGGGGGCAACCTCAAGGACAGTACATACCTACGGGACAGTACATTCCTCAAGGTCAACCCCAGACTCAATATGTACCCCAAGGTCAACCCCAGTATCAATTTATACCTCAAGGTCAACCCCAGTATCAGTACATGCCTCAAGGGTATCAACCCCAAGGTCAGTACTCGAACCAAGGTTTCCAACCACCCTCCGGTCAATCGTATGTTCAAGGAACGGGAAATGTACCTTTGAATTATCAATCCTACCCTCAACCCGGTTATGGTCCTCAATATTCTCAACCTATTATGGGTCCGTACCCCAGAATGAATATAGTGTGGGATCCATTGCAAACTCAACAGGTGTTGCAGCCAAATGTACAGTTGTCATCTCAAACTGGACAACCCTTAGTTTCTGGTACACCCCAGCAACCAGTCCAGTCTAACATTCAAACTTCTGTACCTTCGGTAGTTTCTCAGCCTAGGCCTAGTACGCCTCGTACTCCGCCTCAAACGACTGCTGCAACTACCGCAACATCTGTTCAATCTACCCCACCTAGTTCTAGAGTATCGACAGCTCCAGTTTCTACTGTTCCTATATCTACTCCTCAAACATCTTTACCACCGTCTGGATCCACGTTTCAAACTTCGGTTCAGATGCCTGTAGGACAACCTGGTTCAAGTACGGTTGTCACAAGTCAACCACAATTTACTTATCAACCGTACCAGGGACAGTATCAATTCGGTCCTGCTGTGCAGCAGCCAGTCTATCAGTATCAACCGTACCCTGGGTACACATATCAACAACCTCAGCAACCCCAGTATGGTCCGGTTAATCCTGGTTTTCCGGGAGGATACAATATCCCAAATGCAATTCCTATTCCTAGTTATCCTAGATATCCTCCTCCTGGGGTTGGTCTCATGACCCAGAGTTTTAGGGACCCTAATTGTCAGTTACCGTTTATCGCAACTTTGGACTTGCCTAACTTGTCGCGCCTAATGAACGATCCCATTAATTATCTTCCGTTTTGGCCGCCAATGCCGAATAAGTTGCCTAGTGATATTCCTAAGTTCGAAGACAAATCAGGAGAGGACGTGTCGAACCATGTGATGACTTATCACCTCTGGTGTGCGTCTAACTCCATTTCAGATGATTCAATCCGTCTAAGACTTTTCTAGCGCACTCTAATTGGTCTTGCGGCCAAGTAGTACATTGAGTTACCGCGAGGCACTTTTTATAATTTTAGTCAGTTAGCTACCTCGTTTTTAACTCATTTTCAGTTGCCAGTCAGATATGACAATGGCACAGAATTACTAACTTCGTTAAAGCAATCGACGTCCACTTACATTTCAGATCATATTCATGAGTGGAGACATCAACGGCGTTTAGAGAAGGTTTTTATTCCGGATCAGATTTTGGCTGAGTGGTTTGTAAAGTCTTTGTTGCCAAAGATCACTGAAGATGTAGCTAAAGCCGGAGTTATTACTGAGGAGCAAGTAATTGCTCAAGCAGAGTACCTTGACTTGGTCTATACTCAGTCAGGTACGTTACATGAGAAAATCCCCGATCTTCCCAAGCAAAATCAAATCACTACAGCTCCTTCGGGATCTCATGCCGCCGATGGTATGATTGGTACGGTTAACACTAAAAGTAAGAAGAAGTCTTCCATGAATTCTTCTCCTATCATAACCTTGCCTGATTCCCCGACAGGAGATTCTTCTGCGGAGATTTCCGCCGATATTCACGTTGTAGAGTCATCTACAGCCAAATCAAAATCCGGTGGGAAGAAGAAAGGAATGAAGAAGAATAAAACGGACAAAAATTCAAAGGAGAAACCTGAAAAAGCGGAATCCAATGATGAAAAACGCAAACCTCGTTATCCTTGTCTCATTTGTGACGATGAACATTTTACAAGAGACTGCCCTCATCGTGCAGAGGTTGCGAATATTGTCAAAGGTTTCCAAATGCCTGCTATTTTGAAGGATCCTTTTCCAGCTCAAGACAGTAAGATGATAGGTTCTTCCTCGAGTGCCAATGAAGAACCCATCCTGATGATGTCCCACGTTAGGATTGCGACTCGATCGCATGATTATGGTACTAAAAGTCCTGTTGATGGTAAAGAAGCAGAATCTTCTCATTCTAATCCATCAACCTCAACTCCCGGTTCCGATCCACTACAAATTGAGAAACCTAATCCAGACTTGGTAATCAAACCGCCCGCCAAGGGTATACTTCGAAAGTCAGCTTTCAATCCACATGCGAGAGCAGCTCAGAACTATAACATTGTTGAGGATTTAGCTGTTTCACTCTCAGCAATGTCGGCTTTGGAAGTGTTGCAATCATGTCCAGCACAGCGTAAATTACTTTTGTCAGCCATAGGAGCTGTTGACGTTCAGGACTCAAACCTAATAATTTTCGATCTAGAAAATAGTACACCGCGCTTACCTCATCACATGGCTTTCCAGATTCCAGTGATAGTCAAAAACAGGCCTATTCATCGAACTGTGATTGATGAGGGAGCCTCAACGTGTATTATGTCGATACAGTGTTGGAGATCTCTTGGTTCTCCTTCGCTAAATTAATCCCCGATGATTCTAAAGGCCTTTGATGGCCGTGGGTTTCATCCTTTTGGCATTCTACAGGATTTGCCCATAGGGGTTGAAGGAAAAACCGTTAATCTAGATGTGGAGGTGGTTGATGCCCCTCTAGATTACAACCTTCTCTTGGGTCGAAGTTGGTCTTACGCTATGACAGTTGTCGTTTCATCGGTCTTTCGGGTCATAAAGTTTCCACATAATGGAAAGATCGTAACAATAGACCAGCTGGCTTACTTTTCATCCGACCCAGCCTCTTCTGAAAGTATTTAGAATCTATTACACAAAAATATCGTCACCATGATTATTGGCAGTCAGTATGGGTCTATCATCACTTGTACTGTTCTCCTAAGCAAGTCTCAGGCTTCAACTCTTCAAGTCAAGCTTTGAAATTGAGGGAAAGACATTGAAAATCAATAAAACTCTGGTTCCGCACTTTCTCTCACTATTACCTGTGGTCCCGCACCTTTTGTTTACAAAAGATGCGGACCTTGCCGCTCTGTCCCTAAAGGTGTGGGTGCGGACCCCTGTGAAAGTCAAAAAGGCGCAAGTTTATTCTAAAAAACTCACTTTGGGTTAATTCTAGATGATTCTAGAAGGAATTTTGACGTGCATTTGCCGCTCTTAGGTGGTTCATGCATCCCAAAAGAGAAGGAGCTAATCCCTTGATGAGAGGAGCTATCCCTTTGAAGGAGGACCTAGTAACTTCCCTCCATTGCACTATAAATTCAAGCATTGGGCTGGTTGCTGGAGAGGTTAGAAGCTGAACATTTTTGAGGGTAAATGTTGGTGAAATTAAGACTTCCTAGTTGAGCTTAAGAGGAGAGATCACATACCTTTTTGGCTTCATTGGGAAGAGAGTGAAACTTGTCAAAGTAGAGGAGACTTCTTGTTGGACCCTGGGAGGAGCTTGTACAGCGTCAAGGCACAGGTTGTAAAGTTCTTCTTGATTTGAATTAATACAATCAAACTCATTTTTCTCAACAAATTGTCTCATGTCATTTGTTTCATGAATTCCTTAACTTTCATGTTAAATATGTTTTATGATATTGGCTTTTCAGGTGCTATTTAATTTGTTTTCTTGTTTGTGTTTGCAGATTTGCGACAAGGGAGCTCATTTGGATCGAAGGAGCGAAGGCTTCCACAAACTTGCGTTGGACCTAAGGTAGGCCTAAAACACTTGTTTGCCTTTGTTTATAAAAGCATATTTAGAGAAAGATAGTGTGTGATTGGTTTCCTTGTCATTAGGTCTTCTTTAGATTCTAGGAAGGTCTATCTTGTCCGCAAGATCGACTTATTCCGTGTGACAAAATGGTGACTCCGCTGGGGACTTGATTTTTTCCTTATTTTTACTTTGACCTGAGAAACTGTGTTTTTGTTTCTGTTTTTGACTTATTCCGTGTGACAAAATGGCGACCATTCTGGAATTTGAAAAATCTAAGTCTAAGAAATCTTTACTCTTTGTGGAGTTAATGTGTGACTTCCCGCTTGCTGACACGGAAACTGTGGCGGAGGAACCCATTGTGGACGAATCCTTGTTTCTAATCAGCACTTTAGATCCATGGTATGGGGATATCATCGTATATCTCCAGACCCAATCCTTTCGGCCAGAAATTTCAAGGTCAGAACGTCGGAAAATTCGATTCTAGTCCCAACAATTCAGGATTATTGGAGATACTCTTTATCGCCGAGGGGCGGACTCTGTTTTTCGACGTTGCTTAACACACGAGGAAGCTGAAAGGGTTCTAAATGACTGTCACTCTGGAGCGTGTGGCGGTCATATGTCTGGGTATGCCACAGCCCAAAAGATATTGCGCGCTGGCTACTTCTCGCCGTCTTTGTTTAAAGATTGTATTACTGCGGTCCGAAAATGCCACAACTGCCAAATTTTTGATCGAAAGATGCACGCTCCACCTGCTCCTCTCCACCCTATAATTGCCGTCGGTCCTTTTGCCAAATGGGGTATCGATTTTATTACATGTAACCCTCACTCGGTCGGGGGGCATGCGTATATCATCCTTGCGGTAGATTATTTTACCAAGTGGGCCGAGGCGATGCCTACATTTGAGGCAGATGGCAAGACAGTTGCAATTTTCATGTTCAATCATATAATTTCTAGGTTTGGTGTCCCACAAGCGATAATCACTGATCATGGGCATCATTTTCGAAACGTTATGATAACCGAACTTACAGGCCAGCTTGGTTTGCGTCACGATAGTTCAACCCCTTATTATCCACAAGCTAATGGTCTGGTTGAATCCATCAACAAAGTTTTAGTCGTCATGATCTGACGAATCATTGGGATTCATCGGTCGAATTGGCATAACATGCTATTTCCAGCGCTTTGGGCGTACCAAACTTCGGTAAAAACATCAACAGGGTTCACTCCTTTCCAACTAGTCTATGGTCTGGAAGCTGTGTTACCCATTGAATGTGAAAACCTGTCACTGCAAATGGCCATCGAGTTACTTCCAACCACTTCCGAAGAGGAAAAGCATTTGTTATACTTGGCTCAATTAGATGAGAATCGACGTGATGCTGCATTGGCGATCGAGACTCACGCAAAACGCATGAAAGCTCAGTCTGATCGAAATGTGACCCCTCGAAATTTTTCGGAAGGAGATCTAGTCTTAGTTTACGATCAAGCTAATGATAAATTAGGCGCTGGAAAATTCGTACCTATGTGGCATGGTCCCTATGTCGTCAAGCGAAAGCTAGCAAAAGGGGCCTATGAATTGGTAGACTTTGACGGGGACTCTTTGGGTAAACCCAGAAATGGTCTTTACTTGAAGAGGTATTATGCTTAAAGAATGGGTATGGAGATTTTTAGTTAGGATAGCTTTTCTTTCTAGCTAGTGTGTTTTAGTTTAAACAGTGTGCTTAGCTTAGAGAGTGTTTTTTCGTCATTATTCCTGCTTATCTTGGTTTTACTCTTGATATTGCAGATGTCGATGCCTCTCCAAACATACATTGGTTTCGCTGATGGTGCTTGTCGTAATACACGGAACATTTCTTCCGCAGCTTGGGTTATCTATTCGCCCTCTGATGAGTTAGTATCTATGCATGGGGTAAGCCTCGGTCAAACAACAAACAACATTGCCGAGTATAGTGCAGTGATTGAGTTATTATCTGAATCTATTCCATTTGGGATTCGGAGTTTGATAGTGAGGTTAGATTTTGAACTCGTTGTATTACAGCTTAATAGAGTGTATGCCATTAGAAATCTAGTGTTATTAAGATTATTTTTGAGAGTGCGTCTCTTGGAACGTGAATTTGATTATATTGAGTATCAGCATATTCCAAGATCTTTAAATACATTAGCAGATGCAATTGCTTCTCGAATGTTAAGTAGACATTTGCAATAATCATACATGTAAATTTAAAACCATTCCATAACATGATTTACAAGATAAGCCGGTAATAGTGATATATATATATAGGAGTGTGTCAAAAAATACATCATCCTCGATCATAGGTTGAAAAACACCTTATGATCAGCAAAAATGATAAGTACAAAAAACAAAAATGTCATATGTGCCCACAATAAGCGATCATCCTATCACTAGTGATGATCTCGATAAGAAACCACTGCACGGGCCACCTTGCAAAGGAACCTCCTAAAAGGTCCTGGGACCCCAATCACATAGCGCTGAAGCCGACGAGGAATGTCGTCTATAGTGGTCTCCGGAATATCTCCTGTCAAGCGCTCGAGATGACCCTCCAACTCGGCCAAAACCTCTGCTGATTCGTCCTATGGGGCTGGCGCGGCTGCAACTGGTTGTTTCCTCTCGTAAGGCCAGAGAGTGGTTGGTTGCTGTGGACCCACATCTGCATTTGAAACTTTTGCTATCAGTTTTGGGACGATGGAAAAATAATAATAAAAAAATTTAAATAGGAAAATTGTTGAAAATGATTTTACCTGAGTCATCCCACTGCTCTCCTGGTGGAAGAGCCATATCTGGGTCACCACGAAAATCTAACCCAGCGTAAGGGAAGTCCTGAATAGAAAAAACCTGGTTTTCCAACCATTGGAAATACTCAAGTTTGAATCGAGCAACCTCTGTCCTCTCGTCCAGATGACGGGCCATAACTGCGACCCATCGCATCAGTTTGGGCTCTCGAGGAAGCCCAACTCCAACAATAAGGTGTTGCGGGATCAACATGGGAACCCTCTCCAAACCACTCACAACCAAAGCCCCATAACCAAAGGTCTTTAGTTGTCCGTTCTTGGCTCTGGTCAGTTGGCCTTTCACATTGGCCAACACAGCATCGTACCAGTTGAAGATGGTGCCTCGAAAGCAATCAACTACCATACGCATCTGGGATCCGGTGGTAATATGTAATGCGACACCCCCGCAAAGTCTGGTGACAGTAAACGTGATCACCATGAGTTCAGGAAGGGATATGGTTTTTATGTCTATCCCTTTGTCTCTAGCCTGGTTGTTGCAGAACTCTAGCCGGAGGCTATCGACAGACTGGCCACCTGGCCTAGCCCCGAATAGAGTCAAGTCTTCGCCTCTCTTAGGCAAACCAGTCAAGAAATATATGTCTGCCGGCTCGATTTCGAGCTGGTGGCCACCAATGAAGAAGCACTGGTCCTGTATGCTCCATCTGTCAACCAGCCACTGTAAGAAATCCACCTGAGCCCTCATGCCAGGAATGGCCCAGAATTTGTACAAGCCGCACGCCTTCAAAGCATCAAGCGAAGGTTGATGATTCCATGCGGCAGCATCCACGTCCTCATGCTCTCATTCACGCCAATCTAGCATGATGTACTCTCTGCATCAAGTAAAAAGATAAATTAGAATGCTAGAAATTATTTTGTTTGGGCCAATTTTGAGAAATTTTGGGTTAAAAACCCTTGCGGCGGGGACCGCACCCTCCGGGTTAGACACAGTGCATGGGTCCGCACCTTGTCTACATGGAAGGTGCGGACCCCTGACTTTTTCCCAATGGAGAAAAAGTCGGGGTCCGCGGGCCAGCAGTGGTACACCTACGGGCCCCACGCGCGGGTTTTAAGCCTAAAAACCCTCCAAAAAATGAAATGAAAGCCTAAAACAAGAAATGAAACGGTTAAAAATGAAGAGTAGGATGATGTGGATTACCTGGAGAAGACGGCGTTTGATTCCGACGGTTGGATTTTCTGCAATCTTCACGGGAAGTTTTCTGACCAAAAGCACTATTTTCTCACCCAAAACTCAAATGGTAAAAATAAATTGACGAAAGCCCTTTTTATAAGTTTTTTGAGCAAATAAATTGCAAATTTGTTTATGTTTCACTTTGGAGAGGTATTTTTGCAACATTTTTATCCATTTCAAACAGGTATGAGTAATGTTTGCGTTTTTGTTCAGGATAACGGATTATTCAGGGGAAATCTATCATTTTCGACGAAAAAACATTTAGAGTCACCTTTAAACTCTTTTCTGACTCCTGAAACATGAAAAGATTGCCGAGTTATTCTTTTAAACTCGTTAAAACGGAATTAAAAGACGGTCCACTTACAGCTCTTTTTTGACCGTAAAAACATGAAAAGATTGCCGGATTTTTATCATTTCAAATTCGATATTGGTTACAAAACGACATGTCGTTGATCGCTTTTTTAGTTTTTCGGATCAAGGGCACTAATTACGAAAAGTACTCCTTGGTCGTAAAGATCAAGCGATTCTCTCAAGTATTATTTTATACTTTTTTGGGCTTGGGAGACACAAATTTACGAAAAAGGTCAACCATGGAGTTTTCTTAAGTTTTTTCAGACTCTCTAAAATTGAAAAACGCCGAGTTTCTCCTATACTAGACTCGTTAAAATTTCACAGTAAAGGACCTGTTCAATTACAAACAGGAACGAACCACTCCTTCTTAAGGTTCGAATTTAAACTAAGTTGGACTCATCCGAAGGATGAGCTTATAATCAAGCAAATGTTATCCTCCTCAAGCTTGTCAAAAATAAAGAGGTACTTGCCAGAAATGGTGGGGGAAAAGAGAGAAAAATGAGCCTGTTTGTCATACTTTGTAACCACTCTTGAACACGACACTATTATTCACCTGGGTTGGGAAATCCTTTGCCTAATAGTTGATCAAACCACATTGAAAGTCTTCAGCCGATTTCTGGGTATTAACTTTGGGTCAATTGTCACCAAGCCATCTGTCGTGTCGTTATGTGTTCAAGAGGTCACTGCCAATAAGCCATTCATCTGCAAAATATCTGTCATCCATCTTGACCATCCCTGAGCCAATCCTTGCAACAAAATTTCTTCAACTTGATCTATGATTTCGTGTTGTGGGCTTGCCTGCGACGGATCGCTTTCTATCGACTTCAGCTCATTATCTAGAAAGATGATCTAGAAATCGTCAGTACCTTGGGATCTGCATGCCTCAATGGTAGGTTTCTCGCCTTTGACGACAGGTTGCATCATTGACCTTCGATCAAAGGATTCCATGACATGTTCAACATCAACACATTTATTCACATCTCATGGATTGTACTGGGTACTTTGAGAACCATTAACATCACTGGTGGTTTCTCTCACACTTGTTAACAGTTTACATCATTGACTAGTAATCAAGTGGTTTCTACCATGTTCGACTTCAACACATTCATTCGCATGGATAGAATCATACTGTTTCGGGAAGTAGAAATGAATACCCTGGATCTAGTTTCCACAATCCAGGCTAGGAGGAATTTTGTATTCATTATATAATGGACTATTCATAAACAGATGGTTGCGTCCATACTGTGTCCACATGAGTCTATACTTGTGATGTTTTACAAGATCATTCTTGTATCAGAGCAGTAGTTAGTTTTCTAAGTCAATTTTGATCTGAGTATGGGAATGCCTACCTCAGCGATGATATGATCTCATATATATATCTTGCATTGAATGTTTTTACAGGTTCCAACCGGTCTCTCCACAAGATGATCCTCGAAATGATAAAGTACTTCACTCTTCCTAAATGATAAATGAAATCATCATCTACAACAGACTTCGCACTTTAGGGGGCAATCTGTTACACAAAAATATCGTCACCATGATTATTTGCAGTCAGTATGGGCCTATCATCACTTGTACTTTCCTCCTAAGCAAGTCTCAGACCTCAGCTCTTCAAATCAAGCTTTGAAAATAAGAGAAAGACATTGAAAATCAATGAAACTCTGGTTTCGTACTTTCTCTCACTATTGCCTGCGGTCCCGCACCTTCTGTTTACAAAAACTGTGGACCTGCCCGCTCTGTCTCTAAAGGTGTGGGTGCGGACCCCTGTGAAAGTTAAAAAGGCGCAAGTTTATTCTAAAAAACTCAGTTTGGGTTAATTCTAGATGATTCTAGAAGGAATTTTGACGTGGATTGGCCACTCTTAGGTGGTTCATGCATCCCAAAAGAGAAGGAGCTAATCCCTTGATGAGAGGAGCTATCCCTTTGAAGGAGGGCTTTATCCCTTTGAAGGAGGACCTAGTAACTTCCCTCCATTGCACTATAAATTCAGGCATTGGGCTGGTTGCTAGGGAGGTTAGAAGCTGAACATTTTTGAGGGTAAATGCTGGTGAAATTAAGACTTCCTAGTTAAGCTTAAGAGGAGAGATCACATACCTTTTTTGCTTCATTGGGAAGAGAGTGAAACTTGTCAAAGTAGAGGAGACTTCTTGCTGGACCCTGGGAGGAGCTTGTACAGCGTCAAGGCACCGGTTGTAAAGTTCTTCTTCTTTTGAATTAATACAATCAAACTCATTTTTCTCAACGAGTGTCTCATGTTATTTGTTTCATGAATTCCTTGACTTTCATGTTAAATATGTTTTATGATATTGGCTTTTCAGGTGCTATTTAATTTTTTTGCTTGTTTGTGTTTGCAAATTCGCGACAAAGGAGCTCATTTGGATCAAAGGAGCGAGGGCATCCACAAACTTGCGTTGGACCTAAGGTAGGCCTAAAACACTTGTTTGCCTTTGTTTATAAAAGAATATTTAGAGAAAGATAGTGTCTGATTGGTTTGCTTGTCATTAGGTCTTCTTTAGATTCTAGGAAGGTCTATCTTGTCCGCAAGATCGACTTATTCCGTGTGACAACTGCCATCATATCAGCTGCTACTAGAATCCCAAATGTTGGTGGGAAATAGTTCAAGCAAAAAGAGTTGGAGGAGCATTACTGTGATCCATACATCAAATCTAGATACAAGAATGAAAGAAAGAGGCTTTTTCCTTTCTCTTACCTCCTGGAGAGATATGTTCCCGTGATGAAAATCATCATGAGATACTTTACTTGTGAAGGAAGGTTCTCTAGACTTTATACCTATCATATCCAGCTAATCATGCACTTCACAAGGGTCAAGATGCTCGACATACCTTATTTTCTCTTCTGGAGCATTGACAAGATGGCATATATTGTACAAAAAATAGAATATGAGCATAAAATGAAAAGTATTTTCCACCACTCCCTCATTAACATCATTGTCCTTCATCACCTCAAACAATTCAACATTTCATGGAGTGCTTTCATAGCTAATGACATATTCATTGACCCATATATTCAACATGTTCAAGATGTGCCTTCATCATCTCATCCTTCCACATCCATTCCTCCATTTCAGCCCATAGTTTATGCATCATCATCAAATCAGTCTCCTTCACCATCACCATTTCATGAGCACATTGAGTCACCTAGCAGAGCTGAGATCAGTGAGCCTGAGCAGACTGAGCAGATTGAGGTCATCAAGCCTATGAGGGATGATTTGGCACATACTTATCAGAGATGTCATAGGTGGGTGTTTGCCCCACATATTATGGGAGGGGCCCTACCTTCTTCACTAACAAAGCAGGTACACAAAGGTAAAGAAAAAATGACAGAGGCAAAGATCAAGCATGAGGAGGAGGACCTCCATGACACAGAACAAGATTTTGACCTTGTTGAACTAGATGAGCATGATGAAAATGAGGACATTAGCATAGTCATCAAGGAAAAATATGCATATATCAAGGAGCTCCAGACCAATTTGGAGAGGTCTAAATTTATTATTTCATATTATGAGCAAGAAAACCAGTAGCTTCAAGCCAAGCATGATATCATGGAGGTTCAACTCTTCAAGGCAAAAAGAGAAGAAATGAAATCCAAAGCATTGCTTGATGAGGCCTATGGAAGGTATAGTGAAACTGAACAAGAACAAGAACCAAGAAGCAGACCTAAGACTAGAGGGTTGAAAAGATCTCTAGAACTAGAGAGACAAAAGGAGGCTAAACTTGCAAATTAACTCACATTGAATGAATAGTTTGCCATCATGATTAATGAGAACCAGGAGTAGTGGCTTGAGAAGGTAAACCAGCATTTGGAGAAGCTCCTGGAAAATTCCAACAAAGAAAATGACATTCAGCGAAATATGGCAAAAAATTATGCCATCGGGAACAAGATTGCCAAGTCAAAGCTCAAAAGGGCAAATACCAAAATTGAAACCCTAAACAAGAAAGAAGAGGAAGGAAGGCTTGATATCCTCGTTGAAGCCTCACTCCATGCCTAACCCTCATCACTAGTCATCACTCAGAAAATTTTGACAATTTTTGCTGCATTTTTTCAAATTTTGGAAATTTTGTGCATTTCAAGACAGTTTTGTGATAGCTTCAATGCCAGGCGTGCAGCGCCAAGGGCACTACGCTTTTGTTTGAGGCACTTTCTGGCCAAAATAATACCACCAGTGGATGCATAATGGTGAAGACATGCAAGAAAACAACTTTTCTAGGCTTTTGTACAACTGGTAGGTGAAAAGGTGAAAAAACACACAAAAAAATCAATGTTCTGCCTCCTTTTTCACGTTGGCACTGCACACTAAGTAGTCTTGGGAGAAACACTTTTTGAGGGGTCAAATCAAGTCCCTTTTAAAAAATAAAGGTATATTTGGAAACTAGATAGGACAGGCTTTCCAATGAGCTATCCTGGGCTCAATTTGGACACCAGAAAGCCACTCAAAACTTGGCTTCAAGATGGATAGCACATTTGACACAAAGATGGCGCGTTTGACAATTTTCTGATTTTTCATTATTTTTTCTGCAAATTTGATTTTCATCTTGGGAAATAAAGATTTTACTTATGTAATCGATGATGTAAATCTAATTATGGTGTTTTTACTATTACCTAGGGTAAATACATTAGGAAAATGGACTCAATGAGGTGCAATGAATCAGTTTCATTTTAATTAGGGATGAGTCACTTTGACCACCCTATACTCTAGCTATCAGTTCAAATTTTGGTGGAACTGTTTCTCCTCTCATGGATTCTACCCCTGAGGCTAGGAGGAGTTTTTTGAGGCCTATATCTTGTATTTTTCAATCTTTTCAAAGGGGGAATCAGTTAGATGTTTGACTTTTGATCAAGAGACACTATTGTATCAGAATTTGGTCGGTTTTAATAGATGAGTTGCAGCGATTTCCTTGGGATACTTGTGGTATGAACATTTAGCATTGTTTCTTCTATTGTCTCATATGTTTGAATGTGTTGTTTATTCTATCAATCATTTCATGTCTATTTTGTGATATTTTTCAAGTTGATGAACATAATTCATGAGTTTTCATGCTCTATTTTGGGAAAACTTCCACAGTGTGTAATCATTTCTTCAGTTTAGGAAAAATTCATGTTTTTCATGCTTTTCCTAGCCCCTCATCAGTCTAATTCATCCCACATAAATACCCTTAAGTGTTAGGTTTTCTACCTACCCTACCCATTTGAATGTCTTCAATCATATCTCATTTGCCTTGACCTAGTTCTTGACCTAATCCTCATCCATCAACCCAATCAAACCCTTCTGCACATCATAACTATCCTGAAACCCTAATTCATCTAGCCCTCTCCGGCTTGGTAGGGCTAGATACCAAGTCAAAAGATTGGTCTGTGGTTACCTCAGCTGGACTCTTCCTTAGCCTTGGAGATCCCGAGGACGGATAACATGTTCAACAACCTATGGATTTTCTTTGTTATTTCGACACTTTCCCTTCCTGACATCCGGTGCATGTTATTAGAAAGAAGACACTTTCGTTGTAATGGTATTTCATGTTGGATTCTCCTCTTGGAAGGAAATCCCTTTGCTTTCTAAAACACCTCATAATCATGGTTAACAACATTAGCCAAATCAGCTTTCAATTTTGAATTACAACCATAAAACACTTCGTAATCAACATCAACATTGGGTTTGATCATAAGAAGCACTAAATTCTTGCTTGAATTCACTAGTCCTTTCATTTTCCGTGCATTAACTAATGAAATATTTCGTTTCTTGCGATGAGCTCTCACAATATACTCCACACCATCCTTGAACAAGTGGTACTTGTTTCCATGACGATAGAAGATTGTTTTTCTATCATAGAGGTAAGGACTACCCAAAACAATTCTTGATATATCAAGCGGTACAACATCTAATTCAACTTCGTCAATGAAGTTTGTTGTGATTGCAAACAAAGAATACATTTTCTTGTAACCTGTGAGTTTTTGTCCTTGCATATCCAACCCAATGGATATGGATTGGGATGTAAAATGCTTTCAAGATTAAGTTTCTTTATTCAATCATCAGATATCAAGTTGGCTTGAGACCCACTATCAAAAAGTGTGTCGATTTTTGTATGTTTTGATATTACCCTCACATGAAATAATTCAATCCTTGTTTCTTCATTTGGAGTATTAGTGTGACCATTTGATATACTAGTGCTAGCAATGACTTATTTTCCTTTTATACCCATGGCTGTAATTTTGGCCTCATCACCTGAATCAGATGCCAAATCCTCTTGAATGGTGGAATTTATCTTTTCTTTTCCTTTATTGTTGAATTTCTTTGGTTTCATCTCGGGATGAAGCTTCCAACAGTGAGCTTCATCGTGACCCTCTTTGGAACAATGTTTACATATTGTTTTCTCTCCTTACTTTTTAATGGATGCATTTTTATTTCCCTTGAAACCCTTTTCTTTTTCTTTACCCTTAAATGTTTTTTTACTACCCTCTTCTGGAGTGTTTTTACCTGGGGCCTTAAGATGAGTAGCTTGCACACACACATCATCTAAATTATTGGGATTCAACATTAAGATAGTATGCCTAAGGTAACTGTGTAAACCCCCTATTTACTTCACCAATGTTTCTTGTGATTGCAAATCTACACCTAACATTAGAGACCTTTTTCTGAATTCTTGGGTGTAATATTGAACACTTTGACCTTTAAGTTGTCTAAAGTTTTTCCAATTCATGATGGCTTTCTGCATATAAGCTAGAGGGTAGAATTGTCTTTTAATTGCAACAATGAAATCAGACCAAGAAATTGAGATCTTATCATGGCTTTTTATATCCTCTTGTGTCTTTGATTCCCACCATACTAGTGTTTCACCCTCCATTCTCCAGGAAGCTAACTGAATCTTTATGTCATCCTCTTGAAGGTTTTGAATTCTACAATAGAACTCCGACTAACGAATCCAACTATCAAGCTTTTCTGCATTCACTTCACCATTATACATGGGCATCTCAAATTTAACATCAAGTTTTAGTAAGGGTGATCTACCAGTTCCTTTTGAGGTCTGTTGATGAGTATGAGTAAGGGTTGTGTTAGTGGAAGAGGGTGAAGATGTCTGTGAAGAAGAAGATGAAGAAGATGGTGGAGAGGGTGGAGGTTTACCTCCATTTCCATTACCTCCTCCTGAATAACCTTCTCCTTTAGGGGGTTTGGATATTTCACCCTACAGCATGGTATTCCTCTCTTCATAGAAGACCTTCACCATCTCTATCCTATCAAATAAATCCTTTCGGAATACCTTCTCATCTTCTGTCATGTTTGTAGGTTCTCCTTCATGAGACATGCTCACTGGAATCTCAACTGCAACTTGAGGATGAACTGGTGTTGGAGATTGTGGCAACCTTGCCCTCCTTCCCCTTGACCCAACTTCAGTGCTTCCAACCAATTTCACTTCTCCTCTTTTGAGTTTTAACCTTGTAAGAATGACATCAACTTGCAAACAGTTAAATCCTTCTTGCACAAATAAAACCTAGTGCTCTGATACCAAAATGATCTAATTAAGAATATTAGTTTTGATGTGCTAAGATCCTCCTCGGATTATAAACAAAATGTTATTCATGTGCTCAAGGATTCATGAGTTTTACAAGTGAAAATGAGTTTTTATGTTAATTTTATGAGCAATTTTAGCATAAATAAGAAACTGAACAACAGCATATAAATGTGCATAACATCACCAAAAACACATCACAATAGGAACATGATGAAGGAGTTCACCCCTCCTAGGCTATGTCTCCTTGGTCCAACTTCCAATGGCTCGGGCCTCTCTATTATGCTCAAATGTGTAAAAAGATGTATTTATAATGCTCAAATGCTTTTGTAACCTACTCCAATGAGTCCAAAATGTCCAAAAAATGGCTCCCTAGCCACTTTCTACTCCCAATTTGGTCAAAAACTGGAGAATTAATGACCTCTCCTAGTTTCTCCACTATTCGCTCTACAATTTGCTAAAAATCTAGCACCGAATCCTCATTTTCACCCCATTTTCCGTTAATGTGCCACCAAATCCACCAAAATCCAGGCGGATGATTTTGGCAAGTTTGTCGGATGATTAATTTGGCTGTCGAGGCCTAAAAATCAGGATAATGGCCATATGAGGGCCATGCGCCCAGGCGCTAGCCCACGGCGCTGGACCCTTCCCTCCTGTAATCTCATAAAACATTGGCGGTTGAGCATAAAGTGTTCACATGTTGGGGGTTAAGTCCACGCCAACCCCAAACTTGATGGCATTTAAACTTTAATTATTCGGTGTGGTCATAAAGGTTAAGTGATAATATACATTGTGCAATGGTAAACAGTTGCATTGTGTGTTAGGAGGTCGCGGGTTCGAACCCTGCTTCCTCCGCTCGGACTATAGAAACATTTTGGTGGCCTCTCGAGCTGCCACGTGGTGGCCTCCATCTGGGCCACGTGTCAGCTCGTGGTTGGCCATCATTCCAACAAATGAAAAACCACAAAATTTTGACCGGTACAAAGGTGCCACTTGGCACAATATAATTCACCGAAAGAAAAATGTTGACTAGTCAAACTACACAGTCAGCTCTGCCACCTTAACACCCATTCAGTAGTACAGATGCATAGTTAGGAGTACGAACCACTGAATGGGCTGTCCTTTTTTTTGAAAATTTCCTTGTTTGTGAAAGTTGGTAGAACTCATTTCTGGAGTCATACGAAGTCTGTTTTGCACGAAACAAGTTGCATCAGATTCAAGATGACAAGCACTACGCATTCATCTAGGTTCACTAATCTGACAACTTTGAAATTTGAGCTATTTTTTGAGCACGTGATATGTGTTCCATCTCCTGGGGTTAGGTTTTTGGTTGTTTAGGGTTTCCATTTGTTTTTCAATAATAAAAAGGCCTTTGAGCCTCACTGTAACACAATTCAAAGGCATGTAGCTACCACGTCTCTTCTCAGAGATAAGCTACCATCTCCATAGATAGTTTATTTCCATTCTTTATGTAAGTGTATTTTAGTTGTTTGATATTAATGGAATGAAGTTTTATTTATGTTGCATCTCTGTGCTTATGTTTATATCTATATTATGTTTTATTCCTGTATAAATCAGTTTTAATGGTATCAAAGTGGTTTGCGCTTTCTTTGTTTTCCTTTGCATGTCCCCAATGAGGTCAAGTTAGGATTTAGGGCTCGAATTGGTTGAACCTTTGCAAGACCAACATCGCAAACCCCAATGAATGCCAATGGAGGAATAAAACAAAGACGAGGGAGCAATAGATCCTTTCAAAATATTGCTCAAAGAAGCCCACGAGTGACAAAGGAACACGATGATGGACAACTTTGCCCAGATTCCTCGGCAACTATCCACAGGCGACACATCTTCATCTAGCAGCAACTCTAGAGGTGTCACATCCTTTAAGGTACAAGCCAACTTTGACATCCCCATATTTCAATGGAAGATAGATGTGAATGTCATAGATAAATGGTTAAATCTATTAGAAGGATATTTTTCAGTTCATGATTTTTCCAGTCGGAAAAATATTAATTTTCCACCCCTCAAAGCCACCCCCCACGTGAAGGACTAGTGGGAAACCATATGTGAGAAGAGGGATGAGAGGGAACCCTCACTATTTTAAGCCACACCCACTTGGATTTATTTCTGAGACACCATCAAGGAGAAATATTACCTTGTCGGGAACTAAGAAGATAAATATATAAAGTGGACCACATTGTGGCAGGGAAGGGACCAAGATGTTACGGGGTTCACAAATATTTATCATACCCTTCACACAAATTTAGGTATCAAGGATTCTGCGTGGAATTTGGTACTCAAGTACTGCAAATTTCAACACAATTACATCCAAGATGAGATGGAGTTCCTGGACATCTCGTCACTTGGCATCACCTATCGATACGTTGTCAAGATCGAGTAGAAATTTAAAAAAAAGAAGTGAGACTTTGGATCTGTGAATCTGAATCAAGGGAAAGGCACCCCCAAACCTCTAAAAAAAGGAAAAATCCAAGGCACAGAAACCCAAGACAACCCGTCAAAGTCGTAGGCAAAGAGAAACACCATAAATACAAAGAAGGACACAAGAAAATGGTAAGAGCAACACCATAAATACAAAGAAGGACACAAGAAAATGGTGTTAGTTCCATAAGATCGCCAGTCACACACGAGTGAGTGTTGATCCAAGCAATCATTGGTGGTTGAGCTGAAGGCTTCCAAATCAAATGCATGTTCTGACTCTAAGTCATAACCCAAAAATGGGAATGACAAAGAGAACAATACTATTGATATGGAGCCCAATGCCACTATTTACACCACCATAATCCAAAAGATTGAGCCTAAATATCCAGAGAGGGGGAGCACGTTTTCCACTCATAAATGTGGGTGAATGGTTCTATGTTGTAGTTCATTGTAAAAAACGGGAGCCAAAATAACCTCATTTCAACAAAGGTCATGAAGCAGTTGGGCCTACTGACCACACCACACCCACATCCGTACACCATCGGTGGCTTCATCAAGGATGAGATATTTGTGTCAACAAGTAGTGTTTCCTTCCCTACAACATCAAGCCCTTCACATATGAGGTATTTTGTGATGTTACTCCTCTTGAGGTTTTTGATTTATTAGGCTAACCATACTTGTGGAAGCGTCATGATGTGTATGATTCTAGGCCTCACACTGTTGTTATTACTTTGGGCAATACTTTATACAGGATACTGGAGGTAGCATCACCTATCACCATCTCTTTGATCTCTGCAAAGCAATGCAGTAAGATCATTTCTCGGACTAGAAAATTTTCCTTCCTTATGATTCACCCTTAGGGAAAGAAGAAGAATATTGTGGTGACTTCCACGGCCTCTAGACAAGGCTCATCCCCATGGTAGCAGCAGATGGAAAAGTTTGTGGAGGAGTATAGGGACATCTTCACCTCACCCATAGGGGTACCCATACACTGTCAATCCATGCACTCCATCGATCTGACCTCGAGTGTGCCGCTACCCAATGGACCAATCTACCGACACCCTATTTAGGAGAACGATGAGATTAGGAGGCAGATTCAGGGGTTGTTGCAGATAGGCCGCATCAGGCCAAGTTCATCACCCTACGCAGGTCTGATTGTGTTGGTACAAAAGAAGGATGGAACCTGGAGGCTCTGTATTGACTATCAGGCGTTGAATAAGATCATTGTCTGGAATAAGTATCCAATCCCATGGATTGATGACCTTCTAGACTAGCTCAAGGGTTCCAAATATTTCAACAAGATTGACTTGAAGTCTGGTTATCACCAGGAACCAATTGAACCCTCCGAGTATGGAAGATCGCCTTTAAATCCAAGGAGGGCCTTTTTGAATGGTTGGTCATGCCATTCGGGTTGAAAAATTCCCCTACAACCTTCATGCGACTGATGGATGACATCTTACAACCCTTCACTAACTCGTTCGTGGTAGTGTACCTGAATGACATCCTGATATTCAACCGGAGTTGGGAAGTACACATACATCATATCCGATAGGTCCTCCAAACCCTGCGACAACACAAATTGTGTGCCAATTTGGAGAAATGCACTTTTGGCATGACCCAAGTTCAATGTATGGGGTACATCATTGATGAGTGTTGGCTTGTTAGGGCCTGACCTAGGTTCAGAGGTGCTTTAGCCAAACAAATCCCGAAACTATCGGCTTTTTCGGAAATAATTCGCGGTGCGCGAACTGAGGTCTCACCCGAGGTAGTATGGGAGGGTGTTGGAACCAGGTTTCTACACCCTAGGGATGTCTTGATGAAGTTTTGGAAGGTTTGCGCTCCGAACCTGCATGCTCGCGCAATTATCTATACCTCGCAACCTGTGCAACTGCCTTCGTACAACTCCGTAAGGAGCCTGTAGAAAGTACTATCCTGATCCTTTTATTCTTACTGTGATATTATTATAGTTCTTAACTTATTTCTGTGGGCCCAGTATTCTATTATTATAGTTCTTAACTTATTTGTGTGGGCCCAGTATTCTTATTTACCATTCAATATTCATACAAGTGCGTGCAACCATAAATACTATAAATGCATGAACATAATGGGAAACACAGATACACAGTATTCAGAATCAAACTTATCTTTATTAATGCTCTTCTTCCATTACAATCAAGACTCTGCCCTGCACATTCAGCTGTAGGGATCCATGCACTTAGTTGCGGACTCTACTAGGCCTCTGCGCACTCAGCTACAGAGCCTCTTCCTACTAATACAACCCAAGACTTGGACTTACAGATTCAGAGCTATTATTCCATCTCTAACATTCCATGATTCATTGCTTTACAACTTAGAACCTCGCTCTATTTATACAATCCCATGGTCTGTGGACCATGGGTAGGCCAAAATTACAATATATTATATTACAAAGCTTAGGAAGGACAACCCTATGACTCAATTATACACTTCGCACTCTGTGCCCATACTTCGCAGAGTCCTTACAATACATTGACCAAAACTCGAGCTTTGAGCCCAAAAAACATGTTGTGGGGGATTTGATGCCTAACAGGCCCCCAACACAAACATTGTGACTTACCCTCGAGTCACTCATTTGGTGCAGCGATCTTTACACGGATTCCATCTAGCAGGTCACGTGCTGCTTAGAGATCTGCAGAACATTGTTATGTTGTCTGTTGTATCTGCTGCACGCGTGTCTCTGAAACTTCGTGAGCAGGGTCACATCCCTGCCTAAGCGCATAAATTCCTTGCATCTGCACCAGCTTTCCTTCAATGTTTGTTGTGATCGTGAAAGCTTCATCAATCCATGGCTGGATGCGCGCTTTAAGTAGGGCTTCCTTTTGTTGTGTGACATCCACTTGCTCCTTCAGTGCCCTTTCCTGTTGCATCTTTGCAAGTCATTGAGTAAGGATGACCATCTGTGCGGTCCCCTAGACACTGTCATACTCCTACTGCAATTCGCGTGCCTCTATCTCCAGGCATTGTATGTTTGGATCTTCTTGCAATGATGTAAACAAGGAAAGCGCTTGATGGTACAGTCCTTTACCGCTCGCCCAATTTGTTCCAGCCCCATTTGGATAGTGAGGGCGCGTTGCTCTCTAACTCCGGGGGGCGTGGATGGCTATGCCTTCAACCACAGCTCGGTAATCTGCAGGTTCAACTCCAACTGAACCTTCATCGTTTCCTCCCTGGCCTCGCAGACTCCGACTGCCAATTGGTGGATCCGCTCCGCTAATGGTAGCTCTGCCGGAACAGCCAACTCCGGGATGCTTCTATAAGCATCGTCTATTGCCTGCTCTAGTCCTTGGGTCTGCACAACCAATTCATCACGTTGTAGGCTGAGCTGTTCCATGTTGATTTTCTTCTCGCTCAATACCTAGAGCGCACGACCTTCCCTGGCATGGAGCTTGCCTGTGACCCCATCCTGTAACTGGTACAGGGTTTCTCGTGAAAGGGCTGTCAAGTTTAAGCCCAGGCCCTTAATTCTGCTTACCGCAGCCCGGTCAACCTCATTCGTTGTAGCGAGTGCACCTTTGGGCAACATGAAAGCGTTAGTCATTCGGGTGCGCAACGTCTGTTCGGCCTCTGTTGTTCTTGCTGTGAAATATGGGGCCATCATTCCTGCTTGTGGGGGTTGTACCTATAGACCCTGTAGCTGTGCTCTAAGTGCCCCCAACACAGTGTTCTGCTCCATCATCACCTCTTGAAGCACGTACTTAGTGACATCGCAAACCATTTCGCCGATGTCAAAAATATCACCTTCCATGAGCGTGATCGGATCAATGGAGAACTTTGTTGCCTTCACCTTTTCCTAGGGACTGGTCTCTCAAGTACGTGTGGCCGCTTAAGTTGGGTCGATGCTGAACCGGGGTCCACGCGCTCTTCTGCCCTATCAACGTCCTTGGCTTCCTACCTTGTGGACATCTCTTGGCCCTCCTCAGGCTCTTCTACTAGCGTTGTGGGCTTTTCTCCTGTCTGCGCTGCTACTTCCTCAGCCTTTTTCTATGCTGTGGCTACCAATGCCACTTCACGAAGTTCCCTAACCTCCACAGCTGCTTTCTCATTCCGTTGTTTCTTCGCCAGCTTTGTGATGTGGAGCTTGGCTTCTGGCTTCTGCTTCTGCGCAGCCCCTTTTCCAACTTAGTCAAGTCTGGGGCGCACCACTCTAGAGGCCATGATTCCATCATCACGAAAATCGCATCATCCATTACGATGAACGGGAGCTTCATCCATTTTTGCATTGGATCCTTTCATGCCCAGATATACAGGTTATGTATATTCGCTTTGAACTCTGCTGAGCTTTGCAGGCTATTATAGACCATGGAGGATAAGCACGGCCTTCGGTTGATCCACATCCGAATGCTCGCCTCCGTGAGCACCCAAAACACCTTTGTCTCGCGAATCCTCTTCGCAACTTTTGTGGCCCAGAGCGAGGCATACCTCGCGGCCTCTAGCAAATCGTGCTCAATACTAGGGAACTGGCTATCCTCCAGTAGCTCCCTTGCTACCAACAAGATGGATAAGAGCAACCACACGTAATGGAAGGTCTTACCCTGCTCTTGGGCCTCCTTACAGTTCGTCAGAAACTCCTCGCAGAGGAACTCTTCCCAGTTGAACTGGACCCCTCCGCACACTGCTCGGCCAGGGCAATGACAGGCGCTAGTACTTCATCGGTGCAACACTTTCTCATTAGCTTGCCAGCCAGTAACTAGGTGGCTACGCGCACCCCTTTGTCCTTGATACTCATGATTGTGTACCCCCTCTTCTTCTTCTCTAGCTTGTACTTGGTCTTCATCGCTTCTGTGAGAGCCAAATCGCTGATTTTTCCTGCTATTTCCACGGGGTCGTTCCCTTTGAAGGGAAGCCAAGAAATTCTGTGAATCAAGTCTGCCGTGATGGGAATAGGCTCCTCCAGCCATAGATACCCATCATGCACCAAGCACAGCAGTTGCCTAATGACGAAAATGGTGATGGGTGCGCGGTGAAAGTGGGGTATCCATCGTATATGGAGTAACCCGGCCTTCTCCACACCACGCAACCATTTTCACAGCTCCAAAATAGTGACCGGCCCCTCAGATTTCTACATCATCAAGCTTTCTGTCGCCAGGTACGAGAACTTTTCGCTGTCTGCGAGGTCCCAATATTTGAATTTCAGGGTAGGCACCCGGCCTAGAAGTGGACCTTCAAAAGTAATTCCATCGGGGGGGAGTGGGGTCTAGAGCGCACTCTTCGTGGCCTCCAGATCTTTGGGAACCTTGGCTTTCCCTTTCCGCGTGTTATCACTCAGGTATTCCCAAAAGTTGTAAGAAAGGGAAAGGAGGCCGAGGTAACCACAGACCAATCTTTTAGATACAAAATCTAGCCAATCTGTATCCAGAGAGGGCTCTCTCTTTATGATTTAGCTTTATTTTTAAAGGTATTAGGCTAGTTATGAAGTTCAAGGGTTTTGTTTGAGTTTGGGTGGTGAGATTCAATAGAACAGAGAGGTAAAACAGAGTAGTTCAGTCCATTGGGCTAATGGAGTCAAAGAAGATGGATTTCTGGATTTGGTTTCTTAACAAAGGATGGCTTCACAGAGCAAGGTAGTCAAACAGGGAACAAATAGAGACTTGAAACAGATGGAATGGGCTCAAATGGGTGAAGGGCAGTTAAGAATCCTTCAACCTATTTAAAGAGGGAAAATGGATGATTACTGATAAGGAGTAGTTAAGTATTCTTTAGCAAATAATCAACATGAAAGAATCAGGAAACATGAGCAATTAAGAGTTCACTGCTTATCCAAATTCTGAAGAAAACACAGAGAACAATAAAGACTAAAAACAGAGTGCAATCAAGCATATTCTGAAATTAACCTTTTCTTTATCATTCAAATTATGAAACACAGGTGATATAATAAACAAGAAAACTTTAAAACACAAGATATAGAGGACTTATTGATCCAATGGTTGATTCAAGAAATCTGTGACAAGTCCTCTGCTTCAATTCTTCATCCAGTAGGCCATGCAACAGTTTGATTTCCAACAGCTCTTTATTCCAAAAATTCAATATTACAGCAAAGTCTAGGAAATCCACCCACCCTCAATACTCCAATGGAGGGGATATTTATACAACAAATATCTCATAATAGCTGTGAGATAATATCTAGGATGACTAATAATAGCGTACAAGAAAAATAGAAACAGCTAGTCTCTATAATAGAAAAGAGGTAAACTGGTGTTGTGCTGGAGGTAGGCCCTTTAATTCGGCTAGTAGTTGTATTCTGTAGTAACTTTGCGCCGGCTGCCTGTCTTAACTGTGCTCTTTAATTCTGATCTGCTACCTTTAATTCTGCTCTGACACCCTTATTGCTGATCTGATACTCTTTAATGCTGAACTAGTACTATTTAACTGTGTTTTCACTCCTGCTCATCGATGTCCATCGTGTTCTGGTAAAACAAAATTGCTAATGTGTCTTCTCACCACCTTTCTCTGGAAATTTATGTCTCTGAAGGTCCACTGGTTAGGGTAGCAAATATCCCTGTATATTTTTATTTCTTTCTTCTGCAAGCTTGGAAGTCCCTTTGTTTGGTTTAAACTGTCTTAAAGAGGAAGACTGCACTATGCAGGTTGAATGGCAGGCTACGGAGCTCACGCTATAGCTTTTCTGGTCAGGAGGCGGTCGAAAAACTGGAGCATATAGTTTTTTGCACGAGAGCCCGATAGAAAAATATAGCAAAAAATGACGATTTTACCCTTTTATTTGACAAAATGAAGTTTTGGCAGGAATTTCTGATTTGATTGGGCGGATGACGTAAGCAGTACGGATGACGTCAGCGGGAGTACGAGGGCAGATGACGTGGCGGGTGACGTCAGCAGAAGGACGGATGATGTTAGAGAAGGGTGATGTCAGCGGATGACGTCAGCGGAGGGTGGTGGTAAGTGGTTTTTCTCACGCCGCTTTTGGGGTTAAGTGGTATTGGATGGAGGGCTAGCGAGCACCCAGGTAGAGTGACGCGTGGCTTTGTACGAGTAGAAAACCGCCGGACCCCCGCGAGTTAAACATCAGTCAAAAGGCGGTTGCGATATGGTTTATCAACCATTGAATGGATAGGCAATAATCGAACGGTGGACGGTACATGGAGATGGTGGGAGGTTAACTTGTGGGGCCGACGCAATAAACTGTGTTTTTTAAATGTTTTCGGGCGCGATTTTATTGGTCAGGGTTGGTTGTTAATTAACCCAAATGGTTAATTAACTCCATTATGCGCGACGGGAAGGTTATTAACAGGTTTCAAATAAACCTGTTAATCCCTTTTAAACAGTGATATGGTCATATTTCGACCGGGGTGGGAATATTAATAATTCGAGGTTTTTATTATATATTAACATAATATGGGGAAGGGTATCAATTTACATGGGATTTATATAATAAAAGTTAGAGTTAATATGAAAACAGTTCACTTTTGTAGTTAAACTTAGGCTTAGGATAAAAAAGGGTTTTCATGAGGAACATTTGCCATTTTCCTAAGTAAAATAAGGTTTCACTTAGGCAATGTTTATGAAATGAGATGAGTGATTTAGGAATGATATTAAGAACAGATCTTAATACTTTGGGGAAATTAGTGAATGATTGGGGAAAAATATGAAGGGGAGTTAGTTATGTAATCTTGCCTCGCTTGAACTGCATCAGGTATAATGTCCGCCATTGCACCAGTGATAGAAGTGAAAGTTAACACATTCTTAGAGGCATAATCTATCACAGGTATCATTCTGCAACACCAATCTACCTACCCTGCCTACTTTGCCCAGCATTTTTTCCTTCTTTATTTGGGTGCACTTAGATTGGCAAACCCTTTTCAACTTTTCTTTTCTTTTCATGGTAAGCCTACCTAAGTCTGCACTTATAACATCCAAGGGCTCAGATTTAACTGATGAGCTCCTTTGCTTCTCTACCTATCTAGTTATCTGCCAAGATTAAACAGTTTGGTCAGATTTTTATTCTCTCTCTCTAAAACATGAAATTCAAACATGAACTAGCCAAGATTAAGTTGTTTGGCCATTCATCAATTGTGGCATAAATTAACAAGTTGCACACAATACTTATTATAGAAAATGAAAAAGTAGTGGCATTTTCGACTTGCACACTTTCCTAGTCTTTCTTTGTTTGGGGTTCATTTCTTTCACTTTTTTGACCATTTTATTCTTTTTACCCTTTGATTTTTCTTTTAGGGTATACCCTCTTTACATATTTTACATTTTTCGATTTTTTATTTATTTATTTTTTTGATAATATGGAAAACCTTTGCAACAAGGAAAGGGATGAACATATTACAGAATTCGTCAGTCAATCATGAAATATGACACCTATTGGTATAGGAATATAACACCGCGGAGGAATGTACACGGGTAAATTTGCTACGAAATTCATTGGTGGGATGTCCTTCTCTACGTCTTCTTGCTCCTTTACTTTAGTGATGAAGTCCTGTAGGTCCTCCTCCTCTTCTTCTGACTTGATATTGATGGCCTTACCCTTTTTCTCCATGGATAATCTACCAAACCACAGATTTCTCGAGGACATGCGGACCAATCCCTGAGCCTGCTTATCCTTCTTTGGCCTCGGCATCCGAGGAGATTTTGGAACCTTCGGTGAAATCCCTGCCTCTACAGGATCATCATGGACTAGATGGGGTTGCGCATCTCCCCCGGCAATTCCCTCTACAAAGCGTACTCCTAATCTGGTAGTCGTCATCTTGCCTAGACTGGAGATATCTGGTTGCACACTCAAGTGCTCTAAAATCGTTCGGTGCTCAAATCTCTCCAACTGCTCAATTCTCAAATGACCAAGTGTTGTTTCATGGCTGGCCCTTATGGTTTTATAGCACTTTTCAAATTCAAATGCAATTGTTCGCCCCAAATCCGGACCATCAATGCTCCCTTGGCTGCATGTTTGCCAAAATTTGGCCCATAACTGTCGTCTTGACTGCCCTCCGCCTACTCCATTCTATCTTAATTCAACCATCTCGTCATGAATAGTGACACCAACAGTCACTTCACAGTCTATCCACGCAGCAGCGCAACCATCAGTGCGCAGACGCAAACCTTGTGACATCATGATTCTGCACGCACCTCCATCTTCGCGCATTTCCCCAACAGACTGTTTTATAGTCCCGCGCTCTCTTTCAACTGTCTGGAGTGGTGGGACTATTCTGCCAACGGTCAGTCAGGTGGTCCCACCACCCTCGCAGAGCTCCATTCCACCCCACCAGATAGTCCATGAAAAATCCTTCATTGTTCTCACCGTGCGCGCTACTGGGTATGGCGCTCTCTCCTGATTTCTGCGCAGTATGAGATGCGGTCCCACCCACGGCATCAGGCCTACTAATTCTCAGCGGAAACCTTCCCCTTCATCATTAGGGGTGTGCACATCCGGCTGTACTATCCTGGGTTTTTCAACAAGAAAATCTTCCTTCAGTTCTATTTCCAATTGCTTGACCTTTGCGTCCAGCAGCATGCTCTTTGTTTTTAGCAGTACTCGGTATTTTTCAAGTTCACGAAGTCTTTGGTCCCCTCACCGAATAGCTTCCTAAAGTCTTACATGCTCATTTTCGTGTAGCTGTGAGGCTTCCTGCGCTGTCCCTTCCACAGGTACTATTTCATGTGGGGTCTTCTATATAGGGTCTTCAGAGATTATGGCCCCTTCTTCATTCTGCAACCTTGGAATTGATTCCACAGACTGGGTTTTGCACATTGTCCTATAGGCCCATTGAACCACTGGAATGCGCAGGTCCCATTCTATACATCGTACCTGGTGGGCTCTATTCATTACTTCGCACACCTTATTGAACACTTCTCCTTGGATAGTTGGTAGCGTGGTCCGCCTTTTCTGCCATTGCCTCCTATTCCGGTTTCCACTGTTGAGGCTAGGGTGCGCTAGGACATGTTGTATGTTATAGGTCTACACCCATCAGGAAAGGTGTGCGCGCAAGTTAGTTTTTCCCTTAGACCTGGTTCTCATCACTAGCTGGGGATTTCCAAATCATATGCATAGCATTTTTCTGCATTCGCGCCAGCACTCAAGACCTCCTTGATGCTTACCCCAGCATCTTGCAGGCGTAGCATGCAGCGCCCATTTCAATGCATCAAAACGTTGTTGTTCTGGTACTACATTCTCAAATTCGCTCAGAAATTCCTCTACCGCGGTCAACCCATCATACATCGGCAGGTGGCGCACCTCTGTTGTTACACAGCGCAATGACTTCATCATCGTATTGCAGTTGAGTGTTGTCATTTCATGCAGCCAGTTCTGCCATCGATCTATTTCTTTGTCTGAATCCATAGTGCAAGAGATTTTTCTCTCCCACGTAATCCTATCATCTATAGTTGGATTCACCCAATCTTGTTCTTACGCAATTATCTTATAGATACAATAGATTTCATCATCACTATCTTTTTCGCGCACTGGCTCAGTGTATCGCACTCCTTTGGCAAGGTCGACTGGTACTACGATGCATAGTTCCTTCTTCTAAAAAATCATCTTGCGCTTCTTCAAGTTAATGATTCCATTCATATCAGTGCCCTAGTCTATGCCCAGTAGCGCAGGATAGGGATTATTGTCATCAACAATCTCTATCACTTCAAAATCCACCAGCGCGCTCGCTCCTTCAATATCCACTGTGATTCCTTGCAGTCTTCCCATCGGTATGATCTTCTGTTGATTGGCCATGCGTAACTAAATAGGAGACCACTGCAACGCGGGTTTGCCCATGCGTTCCCATGTTTGTTTTGGTAATACATTCGCATTCGATCCTAAATCCAAAATCACCTGATCCATTTCATATTCCCCTATCGGTGCAGTCAACCTCATTTCCCTTCCTGTGCGCAATACATGTTTTCCAACTTTCCAGACCATGCGTGGTTCTCCTTCTCCTGCGCACCTAGTGATCAACTCCTGTAGTCCTTTTACCGCCTTGATGTCACGCAGCAATTTCATGCATGTCTCCAGAAAGGTAGTTAGCATCGAAGGATCCACCTCTGTTTCCTGTTGATCCTTCATACCTGAAGCGGAGGCCTCCACGAAGCTTTTCTTAGCCTCCATAGATGTTTCCTTCACATGCTCCAAATCAAATTCAAGTTCCTTTGTAGGAGCCTTGCAAAGCCACATGCTCTCTTCAAGTTGTTTCCCCTTGTCACCTCCCGTCGTGAGACTGCTTCTAAGCATAATGTTTACAGTTGGTTCCTTTTCGCGTGGTTCAGATCTCATTATTTGTACATTTTGGGTCAGAGTGGCTAGAGTACCCCCTTATAGTGCAACTTGGTTATCAACGTAGGGCAATCTTCAGTCTCATGATCAAACTAGCTACAGTATAAACATGATATTCTTGTTGGATTCATACAATCGCGAGCGTAGTGCCCAAGACCTCCGCAATTGTAACGAATCAACTATCCACAACCCCTTCTCGGTCCCATTCCTCCTCGTCCTCTTGTGCGCCCCTGAAATCCAATGTGTGCCATCCTTGTGTTTGGATCAAGGGCTCGTGTTCTGGTCTGCATTATGTAAGCGGGGGTTTGGTCCATCATTAATTCATAACTTCTGCAAGTGCGCTCATCATGTCCTACCGACATGCAAAAGTTACAAAACAGCTATTGGAACGTCTGCGTATATTTCTACAACAGGTGACAATTGTCTATATTGTGTTTTCCTCCTATCTGACAGATCGTGCACCACAATGCAAGCACCGCACTGGGCCCTGCTTGCACTTTTGGCCTTAGTGGCATTGGCCCTCCTGTCGCTATGTATTTTGTGAAAACTGAACAATGATCCTTATCTTTCCCCTGACCTTTACACTTTACGCACCAAACCTCCTCGTGCACCTTTGGTCGTGGTGTCCTATCTTGCCTCAGACTCTGCATTTCCAAACACAAATTCTACAGCTACGCATGTATTTTTTGGACTCCCAAAGCAAGATCTTATATCGGGGTCTCATGCAATCTCATCGCCATTTCCAATGCTTCAACTTGTGTGGTCAGCTTCTGTTGTGACAACGTCATCCTTAAATGTAGTGACAGCGACGCTACGAACCACACGCATTAGTCAACGTCATATTGGCTTCGCGAATCATACCTTCCAACCTCTAATCTAGATCCCAAGGGGTCTCGCCCGGGAGCATCGTGATCTCCTTGAACTTAATAATTGACTGTGTTTCCAATTTCAGCCTGCTAAATTCCTTGTTCAATGTTACTAAATCTCTGCAATTCCTGCGTTCGAATGATCATTTGAGTACTTAATGTACCATGTCAGCGCACAATCTTGTAGTGTGCTAACCAATGTCACCTTCCTTATGTTGTCATCCACAACGCCATGTGCTTCCCATACTGCTCTTACAACGAATAAAAATTGGTCTGGGTCTTCATATCCTACCCCTTTGAACATTGGAAGTTTGATTGCATTCGCCATACTAAACTACGCCGGTGGTGGAGGTGGGGTGGGTGGAGATTGAAGTGAAACTGGTGATACCGGTGGGGATGTGGGTGGAGGTGGTAATCGCGGGATCCGCTGTCTTATCAGACTAACCACGCTTAGAGGGGATACTTCTGCAAGCTCTTCCTTGCTTTCTCTTTGCGGTGAAATCAAAGGGCTACTCTCTATCCCTTCCCTACCGTCGTTTCTATAGGGTCTTGCACTTCGCGTAGCCCCAAACATTAATTTATTTGCATAATATGATTTTCGCATAATAACATTTTAATCCAAGTGTTCAAAGACTTAATGTACTTACCTCATGGTCCCTTGAGGAAGCGTCGCTCTGCCTCGCTGTAGCTGACGGTCATATCTACTACAAACTTAGTGATGAATCCACCTATAATTTGGTCAAGCCAATGGTCCACAACGCACGTGATCCTATCTCTCGAGGCTTCTAATCTGTGCACTAGTTCTAGAGTCCACGCAATCGGTTTATCAAGTCTGCACCTTCCTTGGTTGTCTACTAACCTCGCGATCCACTCATATAGGTCATATGGGAAGGAAGCAAAGAAAATCTCGTGGATCTCCATATATAAATAGTGCTCCAACCATTGTTCTTCAGATATTCGTGCATTCCTATTTTCCTTTATCATGAACTCGTGAATTCTCTCATCCAACCACTCTTCAATTTCTTTCTTCATTGGATTCCAATGTTCCGACATCAGACATCCCTTATGCAGATCCTGGTCCCGACAATGGAACCATTTGTTGGCTTGTTGGGGCCCAACCCAGGTTCAGAGGTGATTTAGCCAAACAAATCCCGAAACTATCAGCCCTTTCAGCAACAGTCCATGGTGCGCGAACTGAGGTCTCACTCAAGGTAGTATGGGAGGGTGTTAGAACTAGGTTTCCACACCCTAGGGATGTCTTGATGAAGTTTTGGAATGTTCACGGTCTAAACCTGCACACTCGCGCTGCTCTACGCAGCTGTCTATCCCTCGCAACCTGTGCAACTGCCTTCGCGCAGCGCCGTAAGGAGCGCGTAGAAAGTACTATCCTGATCCTTTATTCTTACTGTGATATTATTATATTTCTTAACTTATTTGTGTGGGCCCAGTATTCTTATTTACCATTCAACATTCATACAAGTGCGCACAACCATAAAATAGTATAAATGCATGAACATAAAAGGAAACATAGATACACAGTATTCAGAATCAAACTTATCTTTATTAATGCTCTTTTTCAATTACAATCCCGACTCTGCCCTGCGCATTCAGCTGCAGGGGTCCGCGCACTCAACTGCAGACTCTACTAGGCCTCTACGCATGCAGCTGCAGAGCCTCTTCCTACTAATACAACCCAAGACTTAGACTTACAGACTCAGAGCTATTATTCCATCTGTAATATTCCATGATTCACTACTTTACAACTTAGAGCTTCGCTCTATTTATACAATCCCATGGTCTACAGACCATCGGTAGGCCGACATTACAATATATTATATTACAAAGCTTAGGGCGGACAACCCTATGACTCAATTATACACTTCGCACTCTGTGCCCATACTTCGTGGAGTCCTTACAATACATTGACCAAAACTTGGGCTTTGAGCCCAAAAGACATGCTTTGGGGGATCCGATGCCCAACAATGAGCGAGGTGTGCATGTGGACCCAACCATGATACAAGTTATTCAGGATTGGCTAGCCCCAATCACTCTAACAGAGCTCCGCAACTTTATGGGTCTTGCCAATTTCTATTGCAGGTTCATGTTGGGATTCTCTCATATCACTTGGCCTTTAAGTCAAGTCACCAAGGGCAGAGTGAAACCAAAGTTATTTTGGTCTGAATCCCAATAGAAGAAATTTGTTGAGTCGAAGCATCACCTCTTCTCTACACCAATGCTCACATTACCAAACCTGCAGCAACCATTTGAAATTGAGACAAACGCCTCCGGCTATGCTATTGGTGCAGTTCTTACCAAGCAGGGGCATCCGATGGCATATCACAGTGAGACCCTTTCAGATATAGTCTGAAAGTATCCCACTTATGACAAAGAGATGTATTCCATTATCCAGGCTTGCTGAAAATGGAAGCATTACATCTTGGGGAAGGAAATGGTCATCCACACAAACCATTGACCCCTGCAATTCATACAGACACAAGGAAAGTTACAGAACGATCACCATCAGAAATTCTCCACATATCTACAAACAGTTACATTTGAACATCAACTACCAAAAGGGTAACACCAATAATGTTGCATATTGTCTCATTCGACCACCGGTTATGGTCGTTGACCACTATGCTCGACTCTTGTGGAAACGAGACTTTAAGGTGGATGCATCTTTACAAGAGTGATCCAAAATTCGGCAACACATACCAGACGCTCCTTGAAGGCAAGAAAGTTCCAAATTTTCACCTCCATAGTGCACTGTTATGCTACCTAGGACACCTTTGTGTTCCTTCAAGTGAGCATGCCAATATGATTTTGGAGGCACACTATAGTCGGGCCATTGGATATTTCAAAGTAGAGAAAACAGTGGCAGTTTTGTAGAAGTATTTTTATTGGTTTAATCTTTGACAGGATGTTGTTAAGTACATCAGATACTCCATTGCCTATGCCATTTCCAAACAAACAATAAAGAAGTAAGGCCTATATACTCCTCTACCTACTCCTAGTCGACCTTCAGAATCCATCTCCATTGATCACATGTCAGGCCTTCCTTCTAATAAGCATGGCAATGACTGCATCGTCAAGAGGTTCTCTAAGATGGCCATTATGGCGGCTTGGAAGAAGAGTATCACAGTAGAAGCCATTGCTAATCTCTTCTTTGAACGAGTGTGGGTACACTTTGGGATACCACTGTCCATTATCTTAGATCAGGACAACAGGTTCCTAAGTACATTTTGGTCAACCCTCTGGTTGATGTTGGATACCAAGCTCACTAAGTCCACGACCTTCCACCCCCAAACTGATGGCCAAATAGAGGTCATCAAAAGGATGATCGTGCACATTATGCGGATGTACAACTCAAAACATCCACACACATGGGATGAAATCCTCCCCTATGGCCAACATAAATACAACAATACTCTCCATAGCTCAACTGGCCACAACCCCTTTCAGGTGGGATTGGGATTCTAGCCACTATGTCACATTGATGTGGCCATACCATTTGCAACTACTCAGGCAGATTCAACTCATGTCCAATCTGAAGTTGACAAGGCTAACAACTTCATTGAGTGCATTCATCACATCCGCTAGCAAGTCCATGACATATTGGATATAGCCAATGCTAAGTATAAGCAACATCATGATCAACATCGGGTGCCACACAAGTTATACGTTGGCAACAAAGTTTGGTTACATTTGTAGAAGGAGCACCTCATTAGGAACCACTGCAAGCTTTTCCCACTCCGATATGGGTTGTACACCATCACCAAGGATGTAGGGGACAATGCCTTCGAGCTCAACATTCCATCATTTCTTGACCTGCACCCAATATTCAATGTGGAGCGACAATGGCCATACTTTCCCCCATTGTTGGACACATCTGACATTGTTCAATAGATGACAACAACATAGCTCAACCCAAGCTACATCGAACATGCCACAACTGACAGGATCATGGACACATAGATCAAGAACACTCACTAACAGAGGATCCAGCGATATCAAGTTGTCAAAGCAAGACAACTCCTTCACCAGGGTAAGTGGTTCACCAGGGACCAAGTTCAACAAAACTTTCCTCACCTCATGGAGGCTTTGCATGCAATGGAGACATTGCTTCCTTGGGGTGGGGGGGACTAATCCAGGTGGATATTGGTAGCCACACTTAAGTTGGTGCTCAATGGTAAGTAGATCAGGTGTCTACAAAAAAGGGAGTTGATGGTTCCTGCTAGTGGGTGCTAGCAAACAACCTAAGGGAGTTGATGCTTCCTGTGAGTGGTGGCCCACAAATTATTATGATGTAAATAGAGTAGGAGCTTATATTTGCATCATAATAACCAAATATAGTGGTTTTTCCCTTTTGGGTTTCCACGTCAAATATTTGTGTTCATATGTGTGTGTTTCTCATGTTGATATTGTGTGTTCATGTGTTTATTCATATTGTTTCTACATGATATATTGTTGATGGTTCAAATGAATGAATTCCAAGCTTGAATGAAAATATAAATTGACATAAAAGATAAAATTAGCCTTAATATTGATTCACCCCCCACCCCTCTTAGTATTAATCATTATTTCCAACAAGTTGTGAATGTAGAGAACTTGAAACTATATGAGCCTCCAATGATCATAGATCGAGATGAGAGTATTCAAGTTCCCTCCATCGCAAGGAAAGTTTAAGGATCAAAATTTATATTAAAGTTTAAAAACCTCGGCGAATCTTACTAGTCCATCATATGCAAACTGTAAAATATTTGGAGATATCTTTATAAAAATATTGAAATTTCTATTTATTTTATATATAGTATCTATAAAATTTAAGCGATATTTACGTTAAAATAATTTTATACTACAAAATTTGGGCAAATCATTTTTAGAAAAAATCAAAATTGGAAATTTTTTTGTGGAAAAAGCATGGAAAATTATCCCACTTGTGAATATTAACCACTAAATTTTTCCATGATCCATCAATGATTTTTCTCCTAAGTATCCAAACAAGTTGCAAGAATATGTCATTTTAGACAAGAAGATGACAAATTCACGACAGGGAAATATGGAAATATTTGAGTAGGTCTTAAGGGAATGAATCCAAGTAAATTATGGTGGATCGAGATAGGGAAAGTGAGGGAGAAATACCCCCACTTATTTGTTAAGTAATTTAATTCTTGGTGGTTTAAAAGCTTCCTACTCGGGAGGATTGATTCGGTAGGATCTAGATGCCTCAAAATTCAGTAGTCCCAAATCATGATGAAAATGTATCCATGACATATATCTCAATGGGGCCTTTCCAATTCAACTTGAATGGGCTCAAATGGACTTCATATGAGAAATTTATCATGTTCTGAAGTTTTACAAAAACATGCAAAAAGGAAGGACATAGGTGACATGTGGTAGTCCCAAAGGGTGACACGTGGTAGGTTGTATGAAGGACACATGGCATGATAATATAGATGATGTGGCATGTTTTGCAGGTTACATGTGGCAGGGTTGTATAGATGACATGATAGACTGTATGATTATGTGGTATCCGAATTGGCATGACAATTGGAGAACACGTGGAAAACTCTGGAAGAGACATGTGGCACAGGTGCTAACTTGGTGGATGATATGGAAAGCTAACTCAATGGCTAACGTGGAAAGGTTGAAAAGGCATGACACTAACTATTTTCCAGGTGGACCAATCCTATGGTGACACCTAGACCAATCACATGGAACCTCGGTCGAGAAAAATTGGGCTTAACTACCTCTAAATGCTTAGATGGGGAATCAAACCCTTGACCTTGTGGGAGAAGGTGAAGCAACCTCACCAAAGGACCAACAGATGACATTTGCAATATAATTGACATAAACCATATTTAATTTTTAGTTATAAAAAGGTGTCATATAAGGGAAGTTGTGGGCTCAACTCTTCAACCTCCCATAACAAGCAATCCTTGTTATCACCACCAACCAATACAAAATAAATTGTTGTAACGTTATAACCAATGCAACATGTACACCAATGTTGGTTGAGGATCATGTTATTTTTGGTTGGTAATATGTTTAATATGGTTAGTTTTGGTCACAACCTCCATGGGCTCGACCCCAGGGTTGTTGATCCCCAAAGTTATATATACTAAAAGAATTTTCATTGTACCACAACAATTTTTTTGTGAAGAAAATATTGAGCCCTGGTTTATGTGTGTTTTTTATCACTGTATATGTGATGAAAACACTCTTTTTATTCCCTTTTGAAGGTCAGAGAAAGGAGAGAGTGTTGTGTAGGTTTCTTTTAGGCTTTTGTACAGCTGCAAAATATAGAGTCGGCTTTTGAGATTGAGGAATTTGATGTAATTTTGATTATTTTGCATCAAAATTGAAGAGGCCACTTTTTTATAAGCGGATTTGGAGACATAACCCACATTGGGTCAACTTCATTATCAATCTTGTTGTGTTCCTTTTATTTATCTGCAATTATTCCTTTCTATTCATAGCTCTTTCAATTATTTATGTCGAGTTTGGTATTTCACATTATGTTTAAGATGTCAAATGATAGGCTCATAATAAAAGATCTTGATCATTCTTATAAACCCCACCCTCTTAAAGGAACGCCATCCTCAATGTTCTATAAACCGAAAATAAATATGAGCTTTATAATTAATAGCTCTCACATCAGTCTATATGTTAAACAAAAATGGGTAGAGTTCTCCCACTTGGTCTTCAAATTACCAGGTAGCTTCATTAGGTCTAATGTGCTTCCATTACACCTTAACCTTCTCTATTCCTCAATACCAGAGCATGGTCTATCTCCAATCCAAGATGCATAGTGGTTCAGGTTATAATTCTACCTTGGATTCCACCTATATACCAAATAATCACATGACTACTATCATGTACACACATTTTAAGCAAAGAAATATGAAAAGAATTGTGTGCTTTTACAATGGGTGGCAAGACCAGTCTATAAGATAATGGCCCCACTCTTTCCAAAATTTGAAATGGTCAACAAAATATGGGTGCTAATTTAGCACATGACCCCACTTTTAGTGAGCTCTTCCTTGGTATGATGAAAATATATACATGCTCTACCACTTGGAATTTTGTGTGCAATCTTTATTGGTGTACATAACTCGTTTTCCTATCCTAGGCTACTTTCAAATTTTTCTTAATATTAATCACTTATTCCTCCATTTCTCTCGACATGTCAAGTATAAGAACCACTCTATTCACTAGGTCATCGCAGTTAATGGGAGTGTTGCATTTTCTACCATACAATGCCACAAAAGGACTCAGACTCATCATAAGTGATTCTTCATACCCATTGTTTTATGAAAATTCAACTAATGGTAGGAACTATTCCCACCTCTTCAATTGATGCATGACATACATCCTTACCATGTCTTCTAGAATTATGCTTTCCCTTTCAATTTGACCATCTATTAGAGGATGATATGTTATGCTAAGTTCTAGTTGAGTCTCAAAGCCCGCAAAAAATGCTTTCCAAAAATTTGAAGTGAACTTGGCATCCCAATCTTAAATGATATTTTTAGGTATGCCATGCGATCTAAATATTTCTTTCATAAAATTTTGAGTTATGTCAATAGGTTTGTGAGCAGACTTAATAGCTATAAAGTGAGTTAACTCACTCTTTTTTCCACTACCACCATAATGACATCATGTTGTTTGGATGTCTTTAGCAATCCTATGATGAAGTCCATAGATATGACTTCCCATTTCCACATGGATTGGAATTCTTTTTAGTAATCTCGTTGGATGTCTGCATTCTACTTTGACTTGTTGACATTCTAGGCACCCGGCAATCTATTCAACTATTTCCTTCTTCATTCCTAGACAGTAATATGATTTCTTTATGGTTGTTATCATTTTATGGTAACCAGGATGACCTAAATAAGGTCTTTTGTGGAACTCATCCATTATGAGTTTATTTAATTAGGTCACTCAAGGTACATACCATCTTTAGTTAGCATGTAATTAATGATTATTGTTCCATCTAGTTCATGTTGTAAGAATTCCTTCACATACTAGAAATACTCATCATGTAGCAGTACTTCTTTAGTCTTTTCTTTGGTGTCAATTTCACTAGTGCTCATGGATTCCAAGTGATATTATTATAGACTTCTACTAAGTGTGTCCACTGCCCAGTTTTCCTTGCCTTTAATATGCTTTATTTAAAAATTGAGTTCACTAATTAAATCCAACCATATAGCTTGCCTAGAATTTAGCTTAGGTTGATCAAACAAGCATATGGGTCTTCCATGATCTAACATCAACACAAACCTTATCCCAAGCAAGTAGTCCCTCCACATATTCAAAATGTGCATGATTATTCCCAGCAATAAGTCATCATAACATAGTTCCTTTCATGCTCATTCAGTTTCCTTGATTTGTAGCATATTAAATGTCCTTCTTGCATTAGGACTCCACCTAGCCCTTTCTTACAAGTATCTTTGAAAACTAGGAAATCTTTCTCTAAGTCTATTATCTTAGAATAGGAACATATGTGAACAAGTGCTTGAGATTTTCAAATCTAGATGTGCAATGTGATCTCCATTGAAATTTCGCTCCTTTCTTCTGTAAAGTTGTGATTGAATGTCCAATATTTGAAAAACCTTGGATGAATCGTTGATAATATATGGCCAATCCCATGAAGGATCATACCTAAGTGACATTTCAAGAAGTGGGTCACCCCATTATGGCCTTGATATTTTATGGATCCACATATACTCCTTCATTTGAGATGACATGTCCCAAATATTGCACTTGTGTTTGGAAGAAATCACAATTGCTAAGTTTGGCATACAATTTGTTTTCTCACAGTAGTTGCAACATTACCTTCAATTTCTCTTCATGTTCTTCTTTGGTTTTTGAGTGAATCAAAATTTCATCAACAAAAACTAACATGAACTTGTCCAAATATTGGTTGAGGGCATTGTTCATTAGGCATATGAATGTGGCTAGGGCATTTGTGAGCCTGAATGGTACCACCACAAAATTGTAGTGCCCATATCTCATGATTAAAGTTTTCTTGTGAATGTTTTCATATTTAATTATAACTTGATGATTTCCATATTTCAAATCTATCTTGGAAAACAATGTGGCTTCTCTCAGATAATCAAATAAAGCATCTATAGAAATTTTGAATAATATAACACTTATTCATAGAGATTATCCTGATTATACACTATTTGCGGAATGCATGCATAATACATAACCTACTCTACGTTGATCATCAATTTTGCGGAATTAAAAACAATGAAACATCAATTGCATGCGCACATTAACACAGTATGTAATGGGGAAAGCATACAGCTGAAAACCCCGAACTATCTGTATATTATAATGATAGATAACATGTAAAAATACATAGTACAATACTCCTCACAAGTACTCAGTACTATCTCCACCTGCTACACACAAACTAGCTCAGATCTGAATCAAGTCACAGGTTCAAATCTCCTCCGTTGTTTGCCTACCTCTACTGCGCAATCCAATGTGAGAATAGGAATGGATCCAAGTTCGAATTCCCTTGGCTTGTACTATGCAATCCTCATTGGAAATCTCAATCATTGATTGTGCAAATCTCATGCACAGCTATAGTCACAACTGATAGTAGTCTCACTCTTTCACCCACCTCTAACACTTGTCTCCACTGAATTATCCATGCACTAAGTTAACTAAAGTATTCTTTAGTTGATTTATGAGTTAATAATTAGTGAATTAATTAATAATTAATTCACATCACTCATCACTAGTGTATTTGGCAGTTAGACTAAATACAACTAGTTCAACTAAGTCAAACTGAACACAACTCCATCAACTCCTCAATCAACTCCACCAAACTCAATCACTTGAGTTCTAACTGAAGTCCATCATGCAATAGCTCAACTAACCCATAAGAAAAGCGTATTTCCTTCTGACAGTTGCATGTTCCACATCTGTAGCTCGAACTGAAGTGCTGCAAGAGGATAAGATAATGTTTATAGTCCAAATATTATTAAGAGCTAATAATATTCGACTGTTCTATTTTTAGACTGGCAGTCTAAAAATAGACTCTGCCCATATCTCTAAAAATAGAAGTCCATCTATTTTTACCAACATGAACAGTCATCCATAAATAGCATCCTGGAACTCATAGACCATGATCCATATGTCTAAAAATAGACATAGTCTAAAAATAGACTTTGCGCCAAAAATAGCCTGCGGGACCACTTAGTGAAGGCGACTTCTTTTCACTAAGCTCCATCATCTTGTTGCATTTTCAGCACTCCCTCTCAACAAGATATGGATTATCTGCAACCCCTATCCTGCAACTCTGGAATGTTCTACATGCAACACATTTTCCCGGTCCACTTGCTCCAACAACACTTGGAACAAAAACACTCCCAACTGACCACTCTGTTGGGCTAGGAACATACTTTGATGTTGAAGCTCTACCTGCTACTGACAAGTGCTCCCTCTCTGACATCTGTGATACTGCAACATCTCCATGCATCTCGCACCATTGCACACTTCTCTGTGCCACCTAGCACTGTGTAAAACACTTGTGCCTCTCGCATTGCTGCAGCCTGCTAGCTATGCGTTGTCCTAGGATTCCCTACATTGTCGCTCCATCAGCATCTATCTCTACCCAATTAGTCAGTTCCTGCTACTCCACATCGGGGCTCCCGTAGCAAGGTCTCATCCAAGAGGTTGGGCATCTCAAGGATCCTGCCCCTCCTCCTTGGGACGATCACTCTATATCGCCCCACCTCCTACCTGGAGGTATGGCTGCATGTGATCCCTCAACCCACCTGGCTCGAAGTTTCCCCCCACTGGAGATCCTTGCATGAGTAGATGTCTCTACTCGATCTGATCTCAGCTTCCCTTGTTGTGGCTGCTCCACAACCTCCTGAAGCTGCTGCACCAATCGTGGCTCCTCCACAATCATCTGAGACTTCTTCTGGCTCTGCATGTTGAGAGTTAATATACGCTCCCTCTCAACCACCAAGTCTCCATCAGTTGCCTCGCTGCTCAAGGCTTTGCATGCATCTTGAACCTCAAGAGCATACAAGTTCTTGACACGTGAACCAATCTACTTCACCTGTCTAGAGATGATGTGTCTAAGGAAAACCTTTACCTTACTGAAGACTACATCATAGCCTCTGTCTTCCAGAATCGCGATCGACGCCAATTTTCTCTTTAGTCCTGGTACATTCTTGACATCGGTCAAGGTAAGGCGAGCTCCATTCTCCCTCTGAAAAATAACCATGCCTACAACTGAGACACTATACTTCTCATCATTACCCATCGCTATGTGTATCTGGAGATCTTTCTCCTCCAAAGTACTGAACAAACTCTTGTCACCAGTCATGTGGAAAGAAGCTCCATTGTCAAGAAACCAACCACTTCCCACCATGGATGAAACCATGCATGCAAAGAGTGTGAAATACAACTCAAACTGTGAAGCAAGTGCCTCACCTTCAGATCCTTCCCCGGATCCCTTCTTGGATTTCCTCCGTGGACAATTTGCAGCATAATGGCCCACCTCATGACAACGAAAGCTTCGCACTTTCGATTTGTCAACCTTCTTCCCATCAATGGAAGAACTGGATTCAGAAAGAGAACCCTTCTCCTTCCCCTTCTTTGCTTTGGCAGCCAAAGCGCAATTTTCTTCATCAGATGCCTTTGATGAAGATCTGTCCCTAGTATTCCGCCTGATCTCCTCTTGCACAAGATCCAACCAAAGTCTCTCCCATCCTAGAAATTTCTCCCGACCATTGACAGAAACCTGATAGGAATGCCAACTCTTCGGAAGACCAAGGAGAGCCAAGCTCACCAAGTCCTCATCATCAACAGTCACCCCCACACTTCCCAGCTCATCCCGGCATTGGGTGAACTTCGTGAGATACTTGGGCATACTGTCTCCATTCTCACACTTAATGTTGGCGAGTTTATCCTTGAGCACCAACTTCCTCTGGTCACTCTTTCTTTGGAATAAATCTATCAATACTTTCCACATCAAGTACGGAGAAGCCTTTCCATGCACGTTGGATACAATGTGATCCTTCACGCCCTCCAACAGAATCCTTTGACACTTTGTTGTCTTCTTTTGCCAAGCCTCAACGTGAGCAGCATCAATAGGCTTTGGGACCTCAGCATCTATGAACTCCTTCAACCCATTTTCATCTAACACCGCCTCCATCCTGTCTTTCCATGCAATATAATTCGAGCTGCCTTCAAGGGGATACTCCAACCACAATCCGTTGAAAGACATTTCAACTTCGACACCAAGAAAACATTGCTGCAAATTCGAATTCTACCAACTCAAAACTCAACCGCTTCTGATCTAAAATTCGTGAGAACAAAGTATTTCTCGTACAGAGATTGACTGTATGGGCATTTACCGGATATCTCACCTTCCAAAAGAAGGATGAATCCAGAGGCTACTTGGCCCGATTACAGACTCTGCCTAAAGAAATAAAATGTAATCACTTTCTGAATAATAGATCTGATGATCAACTCTGCTCTGATACCATGTAGAAATTTTGAATAATATAACACTTATTCACAGAGATTATCCTGATTATACACTATTTGCGGAATGCATGCATAATACATAACCTCCTCTACGTTGATCATCAATTTTGCGGAATTAAAAATAATGAAACATCAATCGCATGCGCACATTAACACAGTATGTAATGGGGAAAGCATACAGCTGAAAACCCCGAAATATCTGTATATTATAATGATAGAGAACATGTAACAATACATAGTACAATACTCCTCACAAGTACTTAGTACTATCTCCACCTGCTACACACAAACTAGCTCAGATCTGAATCAAGTCACAGGTTCAAATCTCCTTCGTTGTTTGCCTGCCTCTACTGCGCAATCCAATGTGAGAATAGGAATGGATCCAAGTTCGAATTCCCTTGGCTTGTACTACGCAATCCTCATTGGAAATCTCAATCATTGATTGTGCAAATCTCATGCACAGCTATAGTCACAACTGATAGTAGTCTCACTCTTTCACCCACCTCTAACACTTGTCTCCACTGAACTGTCCATGCACTGAGTTAACTGATGTATTCTTTAGTTGATTTATGAGTTAATAATTAGTGAATTAATTAATAATTAATTCACATCACTCATCACTAGTGTATTTGGCAGTTAGACTAAATACAACTAGTTCAACTAAGTCAAACTAAACACAACTCCATCAACTCCTCAATCAAATCCACCAAACTCAATCACTTGAGTTCTAACTGAAGTCCATCATGCAATAGCTCAACTAACCCATAAGAAAAGTGTATTTCCTTCTGACAGTTTCATGTGCCACATCCGTAGCTCGAATTGAAGTGCTACAAGAGGATAAGATAATGTTTATAGTCCAAATATTAAGAGCTAATAATATTCGACTGTTCTATTTTTAGACTGGCAGTCTAAAAATAGACTCTGCCCATATGTCTAAAAATAGAAGTCCATCTATTTTTACCAACATGACCAATCATCCATAAATAGCATCCTGGAACTCATAGACCATGATCCATATGTCTAAAAATAGACTTTGCGCCAAAAATAGCCTACGGGACTGGTGGGCTCCAGTATTGCAGCAATAATGCTGCAACTCCTGGGACTCCCTTCTTTACTTTTATCAACCCGGTAGTTCGTAACAAACTTGGAAGCGACGGTGCTGTATGCACAAGTACTAGCTCTTGCCACAGCTGTCACTTGGTCAGCTAGCACAAGTCCGCTAGGGGCTTAAGAAAACTTCTATGAGCTCTTAGAAGAAGCTTTTTAATTGATGGATGAAAGCTAACTCAAAGGAAGCTAATCTATTTGCGAAAAGAGATTGAAAAACTGAAGGAAAACGCAAACCCTAATTCTACCAGCTAGTCCTACTGATGCAAAGGAGAGAATGCAAACTACTGAAAGAGATGCCATTACTTCTATGAAGGTAAAATACATGTGTCTAGACTACCTCTATCTGAAGAAAACATCTTTTTGTATTTTTGATTAAGTCGTCAGTTTCATCATGCATATGCTTTCACTGTTCTTTGACTGTGCAGGGGTGGATCAAGGAGGAGAAATGCTTGGAAGAGGTCGGGAAGGTTCAGAGAGGGTCTAAGGAGTCCCTAACACCCTTCCAGAGAGTTTCACAAAGTTTGGCTATCAAGTAACCTCATTTGTAAGCTTCTACAGAAAGACTGCAGGGGTTCTACAGGATGTTCAGGAATTTCTACAGGATGTTCAGAAATTTCTACAGGATGTTTAAAAATTGGATCTTGGAGGATGGGTGAGTGAGGGAGGATGCATGAATGGATATGGAGTTAGGATAGGGGTCTGAAGTGGCCTAGGGACTGGTGGATGGAGTGGTTAGAAGGTGTAGATGGCTAAATTGGCTCAAAGAAGGCTGAAACAATGATTGCACAAAAAGGTAGGGTTACATGGGCAAGAGGACAGATGTGAGACGAGGAACCTAGCTAGGAGATGGAACAGCTGGCTCTGATGAAGCTTAGGCAGATGAGAGAGTGGTAGAGATGCCCTGCACAATGTACCTTTAACCGAATCAACAACGTCTTACAAATAATCAAAGTCCTAGCTAATCTAATCTAACTGTCAATAAAACGAATGAACAACAGCTTTATTTGGAAAGAAAACCATGTACATCAATCATGCAAAGAAACATTTCAGAGATCTGAACCCATAACTAACTTCTGCAAATGAAAACAGTACACTAAGGATTGCATGGTCAAGCAAACTAGTGTTTTTGTTGGGGCAGCACTGTTTCTTCAGTTCCAGCCCCTGATCCAATAAGGATGAGGCGAAACAGAGAGTGTTGTTGACCCTTTTTTGGAGCTTCTTCCTGTTATTATCCTACCAATCCATGTTAAACATCTGAAGCAATTCTATTCATAAACAGTGACCTATTTAACCAACACAACTAAATCTGCCCAACAGAAATACGTTTCAAATGCATAAAGGAGAACAACGATGCATAAAGAAAAGGTAACAGTACAAAAAGGAAGCCCTGGGCTCTCAGGTTGGGCCCAACCCCGAGAGCTATGGCTCCTATAGAAAACTAAGAGTTGATATAAAATCGGACTGCTTCTCATTATCAAAAAATAGTCATAAGTCAAGAGTTATGCCCAAAATGGCTACAAGAGAACAAAGTAGAGCTAACAGCATTGTAGTGCAAAATATGCAATGGTTTCCAAAAGTCCCTCATGAAGGCTGAGGCCTTAACATTTATACACCATGAGGGCCCTAGCTGGCCTCCTAAATCTATGGGACTTGGTTACCCAAACTGTGAGTAGACAGCTCCTTCCAAAATCTGCTTGGCTGCCTTCTAGATCCGGTTTTGGTGGCCTTTGGAGCTCAGAGTTGGGGGTGAAGATCCCGAGGAAGGCTATTTAATGCCATAGACAAACCCCCTACGAATCCTCACCCCAAGCTTAGCTGTCTTCTAGCCCATGATTGCTCGGTTTTGCTCCAACATGTGTCAAAAAAACCTAAAATGAGCACGTGTTAGCCACCTAGGAAGAGTGACTACCCTTATTCGTACAAATGACATAAACATACTGAAAAATAATGCATAGGCTATGAAAAATGAAGGATTGAACAAGGATAATTAGGCCAAATGAGCCCAACAAGTTACCAAATTTGGGGCTCATCATCACTCCCCTGCTAAAAGGGTTGCTCATCCTCTGAGCAACTAGTCTAGCGCCTCATCTTTCATTGCTTTAATCGCCACCCTCACATCCCAGGCTTCTGAAGTAGTATCCTCCTCACTATCATGGAATCCGGCCTTCCTTTCCACCTCTTCCCACTGCTTATGCTCTTCTTCTTCTGTGCTTCCTTCTAACAATCCCAAAAGCAAAGGTGGACTTAGCTTGAGGCCGATCCAGCTGGCCTGGAGGTTCTGCATAGACTTCTTGTAGAGAGGTACTCGTGCCAAGGCCTCCCTCATTCTAGTTGGAGTGTGATATTCCCTGATTTTGAGGCTGTGGGACAATGTGTTCCACCTATGGGTGCAAGCATGAACAAAATTGTCCCCTAATAATCGCTCCATATCCTCGAAGTGTGCTATGGCCTGAGCCTGCTCATCCATGTACTCTACTAAAGCCTGAGAGTTGGTTGCCAGGTCCTGGTGGGCTAATATCAATGCTGTGGGGTCCCCTGGCTCTGCTCTAATCAGCAGTGGTTCATGTAGTTCTCGGTTCATGACATTTTTGACCTCTGCTGCTCTCTTTTCTTCGTGGTTTAACCATGAGGTCATTTCCATCAGTTGCATATCCCCTACTACTGTGTTGGGGTCCCATGAGGTTACATTTGGAAGGGCCAAATTATGAAGGTAGAACTCTGATAGCTTGGCCTTGTCTTCTAGTGAACTATTGTTACATAAATCCATGAACTGCTAGGGATTTTGGATTTGGGAGATACCCCTCTGTGCCAATGTGTTAATTTGGAATTGCAGCCACTGATCCCTGAGGTATAGGCCATAGGATTTGGCCAGCTGCCTACATTGCAGAGCGTCCATTGCCCAACTGGCCATGCAGGCCAGTTGTGCCTCCTTTTCTTGCATTTGTTGTTTTAGAGATTGTATCTCTATGCCTGCCTGCAATTCCCTTTCCTGTAGTTGCCGGTTTAGTTCCTCAAGATCAGCTTGCATTCCTTCTTTTTCTTGAGGTTCTGTTGTGGTGTCCTTGGCTGTTGTGTCCTCTTCTCTCCTCTGTCCCTATAGCTGTAGCTGTTGTCTAAGCAGCTCATTCTCTTCTCTTAACTTGGCCTGTTGGGAGCTTTCCACATGCCGTACTCTTGCCAACTCCCTTTGTGTTTCCTTGAGCCTTTCCTCTAGAGGCCCTATATCTGCTACCCCCTTGGATTTAGCGATCCTCATCCAAGTGTGGGTTCGTACTCTTTCTTCCTCTAGTGCTAGAAATAGTGGCACTGTGAATTTTTGAGGAATAATTTTGCCGGCCTCCAAGAAGTTATAATAAGAGCCCAGGCTGGGCTGGGGGCTTGGTTCCACGATGACCTCGGTCTTCTCCTCCTCCTGTGGTGACTTAGCTGCTCTTTCCTCCATCTGCTCAGTTTCCTTCAACCTAGCCAAAGTTTCCTGTAGAACCGCCTCGGCATCCTGTAGAGAGGCTTCCGGGTTCAATTTCTCCATCCTTTCCCTCCATGAGGATGTTTTCGGGCTCCCCCGCTCATAAGTAATGGATGTCTTGGAGGGGGACCTATCCCTTGGTGTGGTAGGGGTATCCACAATTGTGATTGGCTCTTTTGATGGAGGCTGGGGTCTGCCAGTCTTAATTCTCACACTCCTTCTTGCTTTAAAATACAGAGGAATCTCCCTCTTTCGTTTTTCCTTTGGCTTGGGAGAGGTACCTAGGGTGGCCAGCACAGCTGTTGCCTCCCTAGCTAAAATTTCGGCCGATTTCTCCTTCTGCTGTCTTTTTTCCGGACTTCCTGTAGAAAGTCCTGTAGTGGCTAGTTTCTGGCTTCCTGTAGAAGCCGTTTTTAAACTTCCTGTAGAAATAGCCTTCTGGTTTCCTGTAGAAGCGGATGGCACCGTTTTAGCCTGCTTGGCTGAGGGTGATTTTTCCTTTAGCTTGGCTGAGGCTACCTTAGGGATGCCCTCACTGGCTTGGACTTTCTCAGTCCTTTCTACCCTGCTCTGTAGTCTCTTCTCCCTGGGTGTTGGTGTAATTTTACCACCCCCTGTCTTGGCAGTTTGGCCTTTTTCTTGCGTTCCTCTCTGTTCTTTCTTTGGTGTTTTGCCCGGGGTTTCTTGTCTTTTAGTTTTCTTCTCTGCCTGAGTGTGCTCCTTCTCCTCGCTGCTGGAGGAAGTGAGCTCCTCGGCCAAAATTCGGATGTCATCATCCTTAGACATATTCTGAAAAATTTCCCAGGAAAGAGGGACAGTGTAAGTGTGGAGTGCATCTTCCACGAGGAGCTTGATAAGCCCATGATGGGCTAGCTGGTCTGATGTCCCCTCTCTCAGTTTGGTGGCACACTCAATCATGGGTTACAGGAGGAAGTAAGGAATGCTCAATTTTTGTTCGGAGGGTAGGTCCATTTGGTGCCTGAGTTCTGTGAGCAACCGGAAATGATAGCCATACATGATGCTAAATCGCCCCTCACATGTAATATACTTCATAATTTGGAGGCTGACTTCACTCCAGAACGGTTGTAGGCTAGTTCTTCGAACTCCATTCTTGTCCTCTGAAAATTGTTCCTCTGGCAAGAAGAACTCTTTTTTAGCTTTCTGACCCAATTTCCTCTCCTCCTTATCCCAGGGTACCCCCATCGGTAGATCAGTTACTCTGCTAATGAGCTGTGGGGTGAGTCTGAGGGTCAATCCTCTGAAGTTGACAACGGCCAATGTCTTTGACTTCAGCTTCAAAGACCTTAAGAATTCTTCTGTAATTTCGTCATCGTGACCTTGAAGCTTGTCACAGAATGACATCCAGTGTGCACGGGAAAACAAGTCCACCACCTCAGGGGTTTCCTGTAATTTCTTGGAGTCCAAAGGCTCTTTTCTAATGAACCCTCCCGGCATGGTAAAAAAAACTTGTTTTTGTTGTTCTGAACTTGCCTGCTCGTGTACAGAAGGAGAGCTTCGGGATTTTTCTACACAGAGCGCAGAGCTACATCTCTGTTATGCACACAGTCATATGAAATTCACAATTTTCCACCGATGAGCCTTGACAGTGGCTCAATTTTAATTCAAAACCCTGGAGAAAATCTCGCATGCAGACTACGAAGACAATTTCATGCAGCGATAAGAAAACGGCTTTTGAATTCATAGACAGACTTTATTCACATTTTCCCTACCCTCTCAACACGTCGAATTCACCACCTTTTGAATCATTTGCATGGGAAAGTTATGTTCAGGCCTACCTCACTAAGAATTGCCACCCTCGACGTGAACAATCCAAGCTTCTCCGTAATGTCGGGCTCCCTGTAGCGCAGCTTCCTGTAGAAATCGTGCACGGCTTATGGAGAACGTTACAGTGGTTCTGGACTTTCTGAGCAGCAACAGGACGTTGGAACAGGCCGAGAACTCGGGCTAACAACTTGTAGAGGATTGAGGACGCGTACTCGACTGCAAAATAGTTGTGATTAAATGACTGCAGTGTATCATAAGTGATTCAGCCGGCTGATTTTGAATTGCTGCGGAATTCATGGCGCGGGGGTGAGCTGTCCCAGTCAATCCATTGGCCGACGTCACAGCCATCATTCCGCGGCATGTCCCTGACTGTCGAATTCTTCCCTCTGCATTCACCACCGCCATTCCTGTTACACTGTCGCTTCTCTCCGACTGGACGCTTCCCACGTGTCAATTGCCCGTCTTTTCGACATAACCAAGGCCATTCGGATCCGACGAGGTCGTCGGACTGGTTGTGGTGGCCAGTTGAATGGCTACCCGACTTGTTCAATCCGTTCATTCTCACAGTCATGCACATTTAGAGTATAGCTTATGTAATTTGACGAAATAAGGATAGGCACTTACCTGTGCAGCCGTGGACGTGGGTTTTTTCAGGCTTCAGGACGAGGAATGTTGGATCTGCTTGTTGCTGCTTCGTGTACGGGTGCTGGAGCTCCTCTTCATTGGCTGCTGCTGGCTACGAGACCTTGAGACCCGATTTCCTGGTGGTGTATGCTGCATGCACCGGCTTCATGAGCTGCTGGTGTCTCCATGGTATGTGCTCCAGCCAGATCAGCTGCTACAGGATTCCTGTAGCCGTTTTTCCTTCTGGGGTGCATGCCGAGATCATTGAGTCGCGTTCATAGGTGCAGGATCCTGAGATTTCCTTGACAAGTAAAGCATGCGGGCCTTTGCATGCTTTATTTCCTCCTTAAAAACAAAAAAAAAATTATCTGAGAAAACAAAGTTCGAGTATGACTGTGCAGGTATATTCGACCATATGGCAACAAAGGTGGTGAAATGAGGTGAAACAAGTGGAGGATGGAAGAAAAGAGTGGTTGCATGCCTCCTCAACTGGTTTCAAGCTTCAAACTCTTCTTCATAATCGGTCCTGGCATGCCCAAAGGCTCTACAGGATGTTTCCTGTAGAAATATAGAACTTCCTGTAGAAAGTCCTGTAGCTTCCTGTAGAAGGCTAAACCATGACCAGATTGCGTCCAAACCTTGGAAAAAATGAGTGTCCATGGAGGGGGTGTATGTGAGGTTGCCTGGTAGCTTGGTAGGGACCCTTGTCCTTGAGTTGAGAGGCCTCCTTTTTGCATTGTGTTCCTGCAACCTGCAACAATTTCCAGAGATTGAACTTGTTTTTTTTTTTTTTTTTTTTTTTTCTGTTTCTTCTTTCTTCTTTTTCTTTTCCTTTCTTTTTGTTTTGTTTTGTTTTTTTTTTTTTTAAGAGACAGCAGGGGCGCCTCAATGAGGTTTTCACCCCTACGATCTGCCTTGGGCGCCTCAGAGAGGTTTTCACCCAAGGATCTTTTTATTCCAATTCTTTTTCAGAGAGACAGCAGGGGCGCCTCAATGAGGTTTTCACCCCTACCATCTGCCTTGGGTGCCTCAGAAAGGTTTTCACCCAAGGATCTTTTTTTTTATGTATAATGATGCTCAGGGTGTCCCCAAAACATAAGCAGAACCCTCCTCTATGACCAACACTGATTTTTCTACAGTTTTGATGAACTCTTGCCTCGAAAGAGGTTTCCTGTAGATCTTTAGACGATGCCCATTGACGAGCATGGGGAGGGCTTCTTCATCAATGGTCCAGATGAGGACAGAACCATTGTCATTACACTTCTCCACTATATATGGTATTAACCATCTTGTCCTCAGCTTCCCCTTGAAATCCTTATGTCTAGAATCATACAGCAGCGCCCAATCTCCCGGCTGGAATTGTTTGTCATTAAGGTGCCGGTCATGCCATATCTTCCTCTGAAGCCGAACAACTTCTGAGTGGAGGAGGGCCTGCATTCGGTGTTCATCTAACCCATTCAGCTACAATAACCTTTCTTGTTGAGCATGGCTGAGATCTAGGTCCAGCTGAGCTGCCATCCTCAATGTGTTGTACTCAAACTCGATTGATAGCAAAGCTCTCTTCCCATAGACCAGCTCATAAGGTGTGAAACTAGTTGTGGTCTTCCAAGTGGTGTTGTAGGCCCAAGTGGCCTCAACCAGGCGATCTGCCCAATCCTTTCTGCTGCTGCTCACCACCTTAGTCAAAATCCCTTCTAATGCTCTATTGGTGACTTCCACCTGCCCATTTGCTTGAGGATGATATGGGGTGGAAGTCCGATGCTTGATCTTGTGATGAGCGAGAAAGTCTTCAATTAAGTTGGAGGTGAACTGGCTTCCTTGATCGGTGACTAACTCTCTTGGGTAGCCAAATTTGTAGAAGATGTTTTCTCTTAAAAATTCCGCCACCTTTTCTTCTGTTGCTGCTTTGATTGCCTTGGTTTCCGCCCACTTTGTCAGATAGTCTGTGCACACAATGATGTAAGACCTTTGCCTTGAAGGAGGGTTGATAGGACCCACAAAATCCATACCCCACTTCTCAAATGGCTCAAGAGTCACTTGAGGTTGGAGAGGCATTTCGTCCCTTGGAGTTGGTTTCCCCATCCTTTGGCATTAGTCACATTGGCTGATATATCTTCTGACATCTTGATGAAGAGTGGGCCAATAGTAGCCTGCCTGTAGAATTTTGAAGGCAGTCCTCTTGGCTGAAAAATGTCCTCCACACGACCCATCGTGACAGGTTAGGAGGATGTCAAAGACTTCCTCCTCCCTTACACAACGCCTTAAGATCTGATCGGGGCCAAGTTTGAACAGGTTGCCCCCGATCCAAGTGAATGAGGCACTCTTCCTCACGATTCTGCTCTTCTCCTTTGAGGATAGATGCGGAGGGAACTGTGCTGAGACCAGGTAGTTTGCTATATCAGAAAACCAGGGAGAGAGTACTGAGATAGCAAACAGATGTTCATCTGGCATCTGGTCATCCACTGTTCCTTCTTCACCTGTAGGTAAATCCAATCTAAACAAGAAGTCAGCAACAACATTTTCTTTACCTGGTTTGTCAACGATGGTAAAATCAAATTGTTGCAACAAAAGTAACCATCTAATAATATGAGCATTCACATCAGGTTTATTCATTAAATATCTAATTGCAGCATGATCAGTATATACAAATGTTTGATAGCCAGTGATGTAGTGTCGAAACTTGTTCAGGGAATGGACCATGGCCAGGAACTCCTTCTCAGTTACAGTATAATTCAATTCTGCCTTGGATAAGTTTTCGCTGAAAAAGTATATGGCATATGGAAGTTTTTCCTCGACTTGTCCTAAGGCTGCCCCTGTGGCTTTGTTCGAGGCATCAGTGTGGATGTGGAAAGGTAGGGCCCAATTTGGACCTCTTAAGATCGGGGCGGACACCAACTTATCCTTTAATTCATTCAGAGCCCTCTGATAGTTGTCAGTCCATTTAAACTCAACATATTTTGCTAAGAGGCCAAACAATGGTGAGGCTAGCTTACTGAAGTCTTTAATGAATCTTCTATAATATCTCGCTAAGCATAAGAAACTCCGAACATCTCTTACCTTCTGAGGAGGTGGAACCTTTTTGATGAGAGAAATTTTGTTAGGATCCACCTATATTCCTTGGCGAGAAATGGTATGCCCTAACACAGTCCCTTCAGTCATCAGGAATTCACATTTTCCAGGGCTGAGGGACAGGTTCATCTCGATGCATTTGCTTAAAAAATTCCCAGATTATTCAATGCTTCTTGGAAGTTGGACCCATAAGGAGTAAAGTCGTCCATATAGATTTCCACCGAATCATGAACCAACTCGGCAAAGATGCTCAATACAGCTCTCTGGAAAGTGGCAGGGGCATTGCATAGCCCAAAGGGAAGGACTCGGTAGGCAAAGGTACCCCATGGACAAGTAAAGGTGGTCTTATCCTAGTCCTCCGGGCTGATTTGGATCTGATTATACCCGCTGAACCCATCTAGGAAAGAGAAAAACTTATTTCCTGCCAGTCCATCCAACACTTGATCTATGAAAGGCAAAGGGAAATGATCTTTCTTGTGTTGGCATTATGTTTTAGGAATGGCTATATATGTTACAGATGTTGTACTTGATGGCAACTCCCATGGCAAGGCTTTCTTTTTTGAAAACAAAGAAGGACGCAGGAAATCAATTCAAAAGATGTGTACCCGCAGGTACACCATGCAGAAGCCGCCTCCAGAGACGCAGGCCAGCCGTTCAGGAGGTGCGTCCACCCAGTGCACACTTTTTAAGGCAGATAAAAGCACATGTGGGGGTTTCTTGTGTTTTACTCTTGGTATCTAGCCGACGGTATTGTGTTACTATGGTGTCGGCTCGTGGTATTGTTCCATGTTTTGAGGAGGAGCTTGCCTATATAAAGCAAAGGGGATCATTTGGTTTGCGTATGTCTTTGGTTGAATATCTTATGAGGCTAGATCTGGTCTAGATCTAAAAAGGCGAATCTTTTGAAAGACTGAGATCTCTTTGGCGCATGATCAGATCTGTAGATCTGACTGTTTGGGTTACTCTTGAAGTCTTGAAATCATCTATGCCCGGAGGTACGCAGGTGCAGTAAGGGTTCAGGTGCGCCGGGATGCAGGCGCAGAAGGGTTCAAGTGCGGCGGGACGCAGGCGTAGAAGGGTTCAGGTGCGTCCGGGACGCAGTGCAGTAACAGGATATCTGCGTTGGGACGCAGGGTGACTAAGGTTCAGGTGTGTCCCTGGAGCAAAGTACGCGGCGCGATAGTGTTTCTGGGTGCATCCCTACAGCAACAGGACGCAGTGCAGTTCAAGGAACAGTGCGTGGGCACGCAGCGCAGCAGAAGGATCTCTGCGTGTGGACGCATCGGAGCGGAAGGTTAACTGCGTCTGGTCGCAGGCCACAGAAGGGAAAACTGCGTCTCTGTCTTAAGATGTTCTGTTGATTGAATTTCTCTGTTGATAAGGTGTTCTGGGTTAGTTCTGTTATTACTGATCTGATAACTGTAGTGGACTGTAACTGTGATGTACTTGATGATCATTTGATCCTTTATGAAAAGAAGTAGGGGGTTGTAGCTCCCTTCCAGGAGAAGACTGGAAAACGAAAGAGACAGTTGTAGCTCTCTGCAGGTTGCAGCCTGCGTACTGGTAAAGGACTGCACCAGTACAAAATCATTGTAAAAGGAGTTTCTAATTTGAAAGAAGATAGAGACATATTGCAGCAGGTGGTTTTCACCCACATTGGGTTTCCACCTTACATCTTGTGTTCTTTGGTGTGACTATCTGTTTTCTTTGTTCATGCTCATTATTTTATGGTACTGACATGCAAAAATAATTCAAAGATCAAATAAGGAAGATTTATTAAATTGCTAGATAATACTGATTCACCCCCCCTCTCAGTATTATTTCCAACAATTGGTATCAGAGCAGGTCCTTCAGAGAAGCTTGATCGCTTGAAGGTAGATCGTTCATCATGAGCAACTACGAGAGAGAAGCATCAATCAGGCCACCGGTTTTTGATGGGACAAACTTCAATTATTGGAAGGTAAGAGTTACTGCATATCTTCAATCTCTTGGTACAGAAGTTTGGGACATTGTAGAAACAGGCTACGCTTTTCCTTCAGCTACTCCTACAGATCCAGCAGAGAAAAAGAAGTATGAAACAAATGCAAAAGCAGTCAGTACTCTGTTAGGATGTATATCCCAAACGGAATTCATGAAGGTAATGCACTACAAATCCGCAAAAGAGATATGGGACAAAATTGTCACAAGCTATGAAGGAGATGAACAGGTAAAGCGTGCTAAACTTCAAACTCTCAGGATTCAGTATGAGACTCTCAAGATGTATAATGATGAAAGTGTGGCTAACTATTTTCTTCGGGTAGATGAGATTGTTAATTGTATGAAAAATTTGGGTGAAGAAATAAGAGAGGCTATAGTGGTTGAAAAGGTTCTAAGATCATTGTCCCCCAAATTTGAATCTAAAGTATCTGCTATAGAAGAAAAGGAAAATCTACGAATTCTCACTATGTCTCAGCTACATGGAATTCTAACTGCTTATGAAATGAGAAAGGGAGGTCCATCAGACAGAAGGGAAGCTGCTTTCAAGGCATCAGGCAAAGAAGATTATTATGAAGCAAGCCATGTTCCAGAAGAAGAGGAAGAAGAATCAAATTTTGTCAGAAATCTTCAAAGGGGTTCTGGAAGGTTCAGAGGTAAGCTACCTTTTAAATGCTTTGCTTGTGGAAGAGTAGGTCATTATGCTGCAAAATGTCCTTATAAGGATAAAGGAAAGGAACCTGCTAGATGGAACAAGAAACAAGGTGCAAATAAGAAAAGCTACTACACCCATGAAGATAGTGATGGTTTATCAAACAGTGATGAAGATGAACAAGGTAATAAATATAAGTTGTTAATGGCATTTGAAGATGATGATTATATGGATGCTGTAGATGTGGATAACCTTTATGATGAAATTACTAGACTCAAGAGATGTATAGAAGAAAAGAATGTGATCATTGATACTCTACAATTTCAAATTGATGAAAAGGAAAAACACCTTGAAAAACTAGAAGGTGAAATTGTTGGTCTTAGAAAAGAGATTGAGAAAACAAAAGCTATTAATCTTAAGTTTGTCAAAGGATCTGAAACTTTGGATGAGATTATCAATGTGCAGCGGTCCCCTCTAAACAAGACAGGTCTGGGTTATAATGGAGAAACCTCTCAAGCATCCACCTCAAAAAGTTATCTTGATGCGGCAAGAAGAAATGAGCAAAAGAACAATGAAGATCATCAGGTAAAGCAGGGACGAATTACAAACAGAAACTATCAGGGGCAATCCATCTTAAGGGTGAACAAAAGCTACAACCAGCCACAGGTAAAATCTTCTCAGTTTGGTTCAAGAATAGATGAAAATAGAAATTACAATCAGTTGGCTGGTAGATTCAATAACCGCAAAAGCTTCTTCAATGGACAATGCTTTTCTTGCCATAACTTTGGTCACAAAGCAGCTCAATGTGTTGCATATAAAACAATCATGACTAGGGAAGCTCAAAAACAAAGAAGTATGACAGGGATTACAAAAAGGACCTATAACAACTTTTCGGTTCTTGAAAATGAAGTTGAATGTTCTATTTGCAATAATTTTGGTCATGAAGACTCTGAATGCAGGAGCAGGTTTCAGCAGAAAAAGGAACAAGCCTCAAGCACCAAAACATGGAGAATAAAGGAACCTCAAACAGAAAGATGTGGGATAGCATTTTATGCAGAGGACAGGAAAATCTATGGTACATTGACAGTGGATGTTCGAAGCATATGACAGGTGATAAAGAAAAACTTGAGTCTTATTCTACTTTAGAAAAGGGAAAGAAAGTCTCTTTTGGAAATGATACTCCTGCAACTATAAAAGGAAAAGGCATTGCTCAGTTAAAAGAAAAGGTCAAGGCTGGAAATGTTTTGTATGTTGATGGATTGAAGCATAATCTTCTAAGTGTCAGCCAGATGTGTGATCAAAGAACCGAGGTTATATTCAGATCAAATGGATGTCTTGTTCGTGATCTTGATACAGGTAAAACAGTGCTCAAAGGCAAAAGAACTCCAAATAATCTGTACATATTTGAAGAAGGACAACAACAATGCTATCTGAGCAAGGATGAAGAGCACTGGTTATGGCATCGAAGGTTGGGACATCTAAGCTTCTCACAAATAAGGAAAGCATGCAAATATCAGGCAGTTCGCGATCTTCCAGATATCAAAATTCCTGACAACACCATATGAAAATCATGTCAGTTTGGAAAACAAACCCGAACTAACTTTCCAGAGAAAGAAGGATCAGCTAGCATGCCTCTTGAGCTAGTACATACAGATACATGCGGTCCCTTCAGAAAAAGGACACCTCGAGGAGAAGAATACTTGATATTATTCATTGACGATTTCTCCAGGTTTGTCTGGTTAGGACTTATGAAGCACAAAGATGAAGCATTCGAAAAATTCAAATCTTTCAAAGCCTTGGTTGAAAATGAATCAGGTCACAAAATTAAGTGCCTCAGATCCGACAGAGGTGGGGAATTTACTTCAAATGAATTTTTCGATTTCTGTGATGAACATGGGATAAGGAGAGAATTCTCTACAGCTAGAACTCCTCAGCAAAATGGAGTTGTTGAAAGAATGAACAGAACAATCCAACAAATGGCTCGTGCTATGCTTGATGAATCAGGAACTCCCGCAACTTTCTGGGGTGAAGCTGCACATGCTGCGGTTGTTATTCTCAACAAAACAAATGTCCGGGTGAACAGCACTCAAACTCCTCATGAGCTCTGGAGTGGTAGAACTCCTTCAGTAAAGCACTTCAAAATCTTTGGGAGCAAATGCTATATCAAGAATACTGATGAGCAGCTTGGCAAACTTGAACCTAGAGCAGATGAAGGCATTCTTCTTGGTTACTCTCCATATAGCAAAGCATACAAATGCTACAATAAAAGACTTGGCAGAATTGTTGACAGCATTGATGTAGTGGTTGATGAGAAGGGATACATTCCTAGGCAAGTACATCGTGAAGACATCGAAGAAGATGAAGGCTACCCTCAAAAACAGAATGATGAAGAAGAAGAACCTCAAGAAGAACCAGAGGAGCAAACAAGAATAGAAGAAAAGACTCCATCCAGATATGTTCAGAAGAACCATCCAGAATCTCAGATTATGGGACAAAAAGAAGCAGGTGTACAAACTAGAAGAACAGTTGCAGAAGCTTCAAGCTATTTGGCATTACTCTCCTCGACTGAACCACAAAATGTGAAAGAAGCATGCAAAGATGAATGTTGGGTGAAAGCAATGGATGAAGAACTTGAGCAGATCGAAAAGAACAACACTTGGGAGCTGGTTCCTAGACCAAAAGATAAGAATGTTATCGGGACAAAATGGGTCTTCAAAAACAAATTGAATGAAAATGGAGAAGTAATTAGAAACAAAGCCAGACTTGTTTGTAAAGGATATGCGCAGCAAGAAGGGATAGACTTTGAAGAAACCTTTGCTCCTGTTGCAAGACTTGAGGCCATCCGAATGTTTCTTGCTCTCTCAAGTTTTCAAAACTTCAAAGTATTTCAAATGGACGTGAAATCAGCCTTTCTAAATGGAGACTTGGAAGAAGAAGTGTACATTGAACAGCCAGATGGGTTCATTCTTGGAAATGATCCAAATCTTGTATGCAGATTGAAAAAGGCTCTCTATGGTCTCAAACAAGCTCCAAGGGCTTGGTACTACCGTTTGGACAAATATCTTCATCAACAAGGTTTTTCAAAAGGATCAGCAGATAGCAATCTTTATATAAAAGTTGAAAATGACAAATTGCTAATACTTGTTGTGTATGTAGATGACATTATTTTTGGGAGCAATGAAGAAGCTATGAGTCAAAACTTTGCCTCGGTCATGCAGAAAGAATTTGAAATGTCTTTGCTAGGAGAACTGACATATTTCCTTGGTTTGCAAATCCAACAAAAAGAAGGAGGAATCTTTTTATCTCAAACCAAGTATCTCAAACAGATTTTGAAGAAATATGGCATGGAAGATGCAAAACCAGTATGTACACCCATGGTCACAGGATGTAGTCTCAGTGCAAATGATGAATCTGCAGCAGTACATCAACCAACCTACAGATCTATGATTGGAAGTTTACTTTATTTGATAGGTACCCGACCGGATATCATGCATGCAGTTGGAATAGTTGGAAGATTTCAGGCAAATCCGAAGGAGACTCATCTTCAGGCAGTGAAGAGAATTTTCAAATATCTTCAAGGGACTCAAAATTATGGCTTATGGTATCCTAGAGATACAGATCTTACACTTCATGCTTATACAGATGCAGATTGGGCCGGAAGCGTGGATGACAGGAAAAGCACAAGTGGTTGTGCATTCTTTATGGGTTCCAGACTGGTATCTTGGTTCAGCAAGAAACAAAGTTCGATTGCCTTGTCTACAGCTGAAGCGGAATATGTTGCTGCTGCATCTTGTTGCACCCAACTCCTTTGGATGATGCAGACTTTGCAGGATTTTCAAATCACTTGTACACCACCTATCCCCATCTTATGTGATAACACAAGTGCAATCAGCATCTCAAAGAATCCGGTTATGCATTCAAAAACCAAGCACATACCAATCAAGTATCATTTTCTCCGGGAACAAGTGCTTGAACAGAAGGTCAAGTTGGAGTATGTTCCTTCTAAGGAACAAGTTGCTGATATTCTCACCAAACCCTTGCCCAGGGACACTTTTGAATACCTCAGGCAAAAGCTGGGGGTTGTTGATGCATCATCTTATTGTTGAACCTTTTCTGATTGATGGTACAGGTTCAGGGGGAGCACATAATGCATTGTTGGCATTATGGAGGATGGTCAGAAGGAGATCTTGGAAATAGCTGCAATATGTCTCTATCTCTTTCATTGAGGATTATGGTTCTTTGTTGCAGATCTGGTTCAGGGGGAACATGATCTTAGGGGGAGCATACCCTTTGCCCTTGATGTCAAAGGGGGAGAATGAAGCAAAGTTTGTGAGGTTGCCATCAAGTCCAAAGGGGGAGATTGTTGGCATTATGTTTCAGGAATGGCTATATATGTTACAGATGTTGTACTTAATGGCAACTCCCATGGCAAGGCTCTCTTTTTTGAAAACAAAGAAGGACGCAGGAAATCAGTTCAAAAGATGCGTACCCGCAGGTACACCATGCAGAAGCCGCGTCTAGAGACGCAGGCCAGCCGTTCAGGAGGTGCGTCCACCCAGTGCACACATTTTAAGGCAAAGAAAAGCACACGTGGGGGTTTCTTGTGTTTTACTCTTGGTATCTAGCCGACGGTATTGTGTTACTATGGTGTCGGCTCGTGGTATTGTTCCATGTTTTGAGGAGGAGCTTGCCTATATAAAGCAAAGGGGATCATTTGGTTTGCGTATGTCTTTGGTTGAATATCTTATGAGGCTAGATCTGGTCTAGATCTAAAAAGGCGAATCTTCTGAAAGACTGAGATCTCTTTGGCGCATGATCAGATCTGTAGATCTGACTGTTTGGGTTACTCTTGAAGTCTTGAAATCATCTATGCCCGGAGGTACACATGTGCAGTAAGGGTTCAGGTGCGCCGGGACGCAGGCGCAGAAGGGTTCAGGTGCGGCGGGACGCAGGCGTAGAAGGGTTCAGGTGCGTCTGGGACGCAGTGCAGTAACAGGAGATCTGCGTTGGGACGCAGGGCGACTAAGGTTCAGGTTCGTCCCTGGAGCGAAGTACGTGGCGCGATAGTGTTTCTGGGTGCGTCCCTACAGCAACAGGACGCAGTGCAGTTCAAGGAACAGTGCGTGGGCACGCAGCGCAGCAGAAGGATCTCTGCGTGTGGACGCATCGGAGCGGAAGGTTAACTGCGTCTGGTCGCAGGCCACAGAAGGGAAAACTGCGTCTCTGTCTTAAGATGTTCTGTTGATTGAATTTCTCTGTTGATAAGGTGTTCTGGGTTAGTTCTGTTATTACTGCTCTGATAACTGTAGTGGACTGTAACTGTGATGTACTTGATGATCATTTGATGCTTTATGAAAAGAAGTAGGGGGTTGTAGCTCCCTTCCAGGAGAAGACTGGAAAACGAAAGAGACAGTTGTAGCTCTCTGCAGGTTGCAGCCTGCGTACTGGTAAAGGACTGCACCAGTACAAAATCATTGTAAAAGGAGTTTCTAATTTGAAAGAAGATAGAGACATATTGCAGCAGGTGGTTTTCACCCACATTGGGTTTCCACCTTACATCTTGTGTTCTTTGGTGTGACTATCTGTTTTCTTTGTTCATGCTCATTATTTTATGGTACTGACATGCAAAAATAATTCAATGATCAAATAAGGAAGATTTATTAAATTGCTAGATAATACTGATTCACCCCCCCTCTCAGTATTATTTCCAACATCTTGGTGGCTTTGTTAAGTTCTCGGTAATCTACACAGATTCTCCACTTCCTGTTCTTCTTGGGCACAAGCACTAGAGGTGAAACCCACTCACTATCGGAGATAGGGTAGATGAATCCTGCATCCAATAATTTTTGCAACTCTTCTTTGACAATGTCTTCAAGGGCTGGATTCATTCTCCTCTAGGGCTGCGTGACTGGTTTACAATCATCTTTGATGTAGATGTGATGGGTACAGACCGAAGTATGGACTCCTTTCATCTCCTTATAGCTCCAAGTGAAAGCATCTAAGTGATTGTTTAGTAAACTACACAGCCCCTTCTCCTGGGAAGGAGATAGGGAGGAGTTGATCTTTAGAGTTCTTTCGGGACCAAACTCCCCATTATTAACTCTGGGAGAGGTTGTATCAGTCACACAGAGGTCCATTAAGGTGCTGGCTTGGGTATCTTCCACCAATTCTTCTAAGGAGAGAGCACTGGGAGGTGGATTTTGAATCAAGGTCTCAATCAAATCATCCTCGGTTTGAGGACCTCCCCTAGTGGTTTCTATCATGCACAAGGGTGCAGAGTAGACCTCATCCTCGTCTCCTTCTTCCAACCAAAGTGGTAATTCATGCTCTAACAGGGGTTGGGCAAGAGGGTATAGGACTAGCTGCTTAGACATAGGACCATTTTTGATGGTCATGTTTCCCACTCGGCAGCTTATGTAAGCATCCACAGTGGCTAACCAAGGCCTTCCCAAAATGAGGGGGTATCCAGTAAGCTTTGCCTTGGGCTGAAGGACCAAGAAGTCCGTAGGATACTCCCAAGAGTCAACAGAGACCAAGACATCCTCCACAATCCCTTCGAGAGTCACGGTGGAGCGATCTGCCAACTACAGGACTGTCGAGGTCTTCCTTAAGGAACTCTGAAGGTTGAGTTTAAGCATGGTGTCCCTGGTCATCACATTAATGGCAGCCCCTAGATCAATCAAGGTATGGGGGATAATGGTGCCATTGATGTGGACATCAACTACAGGACTCCCAGGATCCAAATACTTTGGACAGATTACTTGCCCCAACATAAGATCGGACAGTTGTCCTATGACATTGATAGTTGAGGCATCTCTCTTTCGCCTGCCTGGGTGCCTGAAACACTTTTCCTTAACCAATTTGTTGTATATCGGTACATCTTTGATGGCCTGGAGAAGTGGTATTTTCACACACAACTGTTTCAGTTCCCCTAGAAGTTCAGTCTCCTCCAGGTTTGGTTGTGTGGTTACTGTTAGTCTCTCAGGAAAGGGTGGAATGGCTTTGGGTTCACTTTCCTGTTTGTCTTCCTCGTCCTCTGGGGGAGGAGGTTGGCGATCTGGAAGAGTCTTCCCGGATCGCAGGTTGATCTCCTGGATCTCCACAGCATAGGTAGGACATGTTGTCTCCCCAGTATATACCTGTTGGGCCTGTCGGTTGTTGGGGTTCAGGTTCGGTTGAGCATGCATTTAGGATTGCCTTGGAGGAGCAGGAGGTAATGGTTGCGGTTGAGCCAGTGGTGGAGGCAAAATGGTAGGAGGAGTGTTGTATTGGGGCCTCCACCCCGGTTGAGGTGCATTCCACTGAGGTTGTGGCTGGACATGTGAGTGAAACGAATGAGCAGTGGGTTGAGCATGGTATTGAGGGGGATAAGACCACGGAGGAGGTGCAGACCAGGCAGGATGAGCAGGGGGACCCCATGAAGGCATGTGAGCAGACTGGTTGGGGTTATAATAAGCTTGGGATGTCCCTTGCATCCCCTGCTGGTAAGGTCTAGGTCCATGCGGCCTCCTTTGGTTGAGGAAGTAGAGAGGTTCAGTGGGTGCCTCAGTCCCTTGGTATATGGCTTTAAATCCTGGTAAGGTTGGGCATTGGTTTGTGGGGTGGTCCTCCTCACAAACGAAACATACCTCTACTGAGTGCAATGGACACTCGTTCTTCGGGTGCTTCCTCGTACACCTGGGACAGAAGATGGCCAAAGCCCTCTCAGCTTCCTATTTCTTGTGCTGAATTCAGAAGGTATCAAGTTGCATGGCAATAGTCGGTATCATCTCACTCTTGAGGTCTTCCATCTGGTTAGCAAACTCATGCTTGGAGAAGGTGGTACTAGCTGAAAGTGGGTTTCCCCTACCTCTTTTCTGGGCTGCCCTAGAGTGGTTTCTAAACACAGTCTTCATGTCCTCATAAGGCAGTTGGTAGATGTCTCCCCCAGCTAGCATGTGAAGGGTATCTAGAAGGTCTTCAGGGACTCCTCGGAGAAGAACCAGCTTTAGAGATTCAGGGTCAAGTGTGCACCTGGCCCGTTTATAGCTAAGTTGGAACCTTTCCTCGTAATCTTCTAAAGATTCATCGCTTCCCATGGTCATCCGAAAGATTTCTCCCTTGGTTTCCTTGGACCTACAGTAGTCCCGGTATTTGGTATTGAAAGCTTGTTGCATCTGAGCCCAAGTGGTGATACTGTTTCCAGGTAACCCCATGAACCAGCGTAATGTTGCATCCTTGAGGGTAGAGGGAAAGAGTTTCAATTTTTGCTCATCTTCTGTATAATCATAGGTTCGACAAAGGACAGCAAACTCAAACAGGAAGGTATCAGGGTCTTCAGTGGTCAATCCATGGAAATGAGGTAAGGTCGAGGGACTTATGTTCTTCATTTTCATGTCCCCGTTAGTCTCTCGGATGGGGAAGGTACCTTCTATTCTCTTGTCATTGTTTCCACCATTTCTGTTGTCAGCCATGGTTTCAATAGGAATGTTTTCTTGCTCTTCTTCTATTATAGGATCTTCGTATATCTCAGGAGGTTCACCTATAGGTTCTTCTGGATCACTGCCACGAAAGAAGAGAGAAGGGTGACTCAGTGAAGTGGTGGGGGTGTTGGGTAGGAATTTTCCGGTATTATCTCTGTTCGTACGAGGCATGAAAGGATTTTTGGTTGTTTTTGCTTTTTCTCTGCTTGTACCTGCAAAACTGAAACAGATGGGATTGCAACTAACTAGAATCTATCTTGCGGGAATGAAAATGCAGAATTGAAATGAAAGCAGGAAAGGACTAATCTACTCTGTTGAAATCAAATTGCGAGAAAGAGATACTAGACTACACTTGCAAAATTGAAATTCTATTTTACACTTGTAGAATTGAAATTCTATGTTACGCTTGCAGAATTGAAAGTCTAATCTATGAAAGCAGGAAGTGTCTACATTACTTTTGCAGAAATGAAATTGCAAAATGGAAATGAAATAAACTATTTAGCAGAAGGCGAGAGCAGGAAAATAGAAGAAAAGCAGCAATCACAAATACTCTGACGCTTCCCCAGCAACGGCGTCAAAAAGATGGTGGGCTCCAGTATTGCAACAATAATGCTGCAACTCCTGGGACTCCCTTATTTACTTTTATCAACCCGGTAGTTCGTAACAAACTTGGAAGCGACGGTGCTGTATGCACAAGTACTAGCTCTTGCCGTAGCTGTCACTTGGTCAGCTGGCACAAGTCCGCTAGGGGCTTAAGCCAACTTCTATGAGCTCTTAGAAGAAGCTTTTTAATTGATGGATGAAAGCTAACTCGAAGGAAGCTAATCTATTTGCGAAAAGAGATTGAAAAACTGAAGGAAAACGCAAACCCTAATTCTACCAGCTAGTCCTACTGATGCAAAGGAGAGAATGCAAACTACTGAAAGAGATGTCATTACTTCTATGAAGGTAAAATACATGTGTCTAGACTACCTCTATCTAAAGAAAACATCTTTTTGTATTTTTGATTAAGTCGTCAGTTTCATCATGCATATGCTTTCACTGTTCTTTGACTGTGCAGGGGTGGATCAAGGAGGAGAAATGCTTGGAAGAGGTTGGGAAGGTTCAGAGAGGGTCTAAGGAGTCCCTAACACCCTTCCAGAGAGTTTCACAAAGTTTGGCTATCAAGAAACCTCATTTGTAAGCTTCTACAAGAAGTCTGCAGGGGTTCTACAGGATGTTCAGGAATTTCTACAGGATGTTCAGAAATTTCTACAGGATGTTTAAAAATTGGATCTTGGAGGATGGGTGAGTGAGGGAAGATGCATGAATGGATATGGAGGTAGGATAGGGGTCTGAAGTGGCCCAGGGACTGGTGGATGGAGTGGTTAGAAGGTGTAGATGGCTAAATTGGCTCAAAGAAGGCTGAAACAATGATTGCACAAAAAGGTAGGGTTACGTGGGCAAGAGGACAGATGTGAGATGAGGAACCTAGCTAGGAGATGGAACAGCTAGCTCTGATGAAGCTTAGGCGGATGAGAGAGTGGTAGAGATGCCCTGCACAATGTACCTTTAACCGAATCAACAACGTCTTACAAATAATCAAAGTCCTAGCTAATCTAATCTAACTGTCAATAAAACGAATGAACAGCAGCTTTATTTGGAAAGAAAACCATGTACATCAATCATGCAAAGAAACATTTCAGAGATCTGAACCCATAACTAACTTCTGCAAATGAAAACAGTACACTAAGGATTGCATGGTCAAGCAAACTAGTGTTTTTGTTGGGGCAGCACTGTTTCTTCAGTTCCAGCCCCTGATCCAATAAGGATGAGGCGAAACAAAGAGTGTTGTTGACCCTTTTTTGGAGCTTCTTCCTGTTATTATCCTACCAATCCATGTTAAACATCTGAAGCAATTCTATTCATAAACAGTGACCTATTTAACCAACACAACTAAATCTGCCCAACAGAAATACGTTTCAAATGCATAAAAGGAGAACAATGATGCATAAAGGAAAGGTAATAGTACAAAAAGGAAGCCCTAGGCTCTTAGGTTGGGCCCAACCCTAAGAGCTATGGCTCCTATAGAAAACTCAGAGTTGATATAAAATCGGACTGCTTCTCATTATCAAAAAATAGTCATAAGTCAAGAGTTATGCCCAAAATGGCTACAAGAGAACAAAGTAGAGCTAACAGCACTGTAGTGCAAAATATGCAATGGTTTCCAAAAGTCCCTCACGAAGGCTGAGGCCTTAACATTTATACACCACGAGGGCCCTAGCTGGCCTCCTAAATCTATGGGACTTGGCTGCCCAAACTGTGAGTAGACAGCTCCTTCCAAAATCTGCTTGGCTGCCTTCTAGATCCAGTTTTGATGGCCTTTGGAGCTCGGAGTTGGGGTTGAAGATCCCGAGGAAGGCTATTTAATGCCATAGACAACCCCCCTACGAATCCTCACCCCAAGCTTGGCTCTCTTCAAGCCCATGATTGCTCGGTTTTGCTCCAACATGTGTCAAAAAAAACCTGAAATGAGCACATGTTAGCCACCTAGGAAGAGTGACTACCCTTATTCGTACAAATGACATAAACATACTGAAAAATAATGCATAAGCTATGAAAAATGAAGGATTGAACAAGGATAATTAGGCCAAATGAGCCCAACAAGCTACCAAATATGGGGCTCATCAGGGACCACTTAGTGAAGGCGACTTCTTTTCACTAAGCTCCATCATCTTGTTGCATTTTCAACAGCATCAACTCTAGGAAATGGGTATTTATTTTTCACCGTAGCTTTATTAAACTACTTGTAATCAATGCATAGGTGAAGTGTTACAAATAGTTTTGGGGATTCCCAAAGTGATACGTTGCGTCTAATGTATCCTTTATCCAACATTTCTTCTAGATGTAGTTTTAATTCCACCAACTCTAACGTGCTCATGTGATATGGGGCTTTAGAAACTGGCATAGAACCGGGAATCAATTCAACGAAGAAATTGATTTCCTTCCTGGGTGGAAATCCTGGCACTTCCTCTAGAAATACATTGTTGTATAGTTTCAAAATGTAGTATTCGTTTATTGTGAGTTCATTGTCCTTTACTACACTAGTCACTTGAATAAAAAACAAATCACACCCTTTTTGGTTGCATTTATTCACTTGAAGCACTGAAATTTTCCTTACTGAAAGAGGATTTCTTAATCCCTGCAATACCTTTTCCTCTCCTTCATCATTGAGGCATTCTAATGATTTACCATAATAGACAACTTTGGTCATTTGGGTTTCCATCCAATCTTTTCCAATTAGGATATCATATGAACCTAATGGAAAAAATTTAAGCATGCCAGTTGTGGGCATGCCACTTATTTCCATATGGCATGACTCCACCAAATTAGCCACTCTCTTTTTTACTCCCACAGCTAGTGGAACCAATGATGATTTGGCATGTGGTTTCCTTTGTAAGGAAAATTCCTTTGTAATTTTTGGGCTAACATAACTAAAATTAGAACTTAGATTAGTTAAAATTGAAACAAGTTGGTTGGAAACCATACATTCCATTTTGGTCACCAATGCTTGGTGACCTTCTTGTCTCATTTGTAATGTTCCATAAATCCCATGTATGCTTTGAGCCACATCATTCACTATTGTTTTCTCTTGTACATTGTATAGCTTCTTGCTACTTTGTTTACTTGTGAGTGTAATATTTCAACATATGATCCTCTCCATATCCTCAACACTATAATGACCTCCTTCTAGGTTCCATTGCCTCTTCTCTTGTTTATTTGATAGGTCAATCTCTATTGGTAGTGGGTGAGTTTTGATATATTTTACCTATAACATGTGTATGGAACTTGACAATTTTTCCCTATTTTCTTATACCGTGTGGATTGTGGTCCTTCCCATTTAAAATTGGTTTTGTCTTTCTTCTTCTAATCTATTTAAAATTTGCCCTTATGCTTGGATTGATCATAGAAATACTCAGCCTTCCTGATAGTGTCCTTCAATGTCTTTGGTTCATCAAATTCAATTTTGTCTAGGTAGGACTATCGTAAACGACTAAGATATATTTGAATATTCACCTTCTCATCCTTGATGTAGGGAACATACCTCAATAGTTCAAAAAATTGGGTGTAGGCATCCAAAGTGAGTTGTCCCAACTTATTCTCATGAAACTCTTTGATTTTGTTGTCATAGTAACTCTCAGACAGGTACTTTCATTGGAGATATTTCTCAAATATTTTCTGAGTCAGGTCATTTTCTCTTATGCCTTTGATATTTCTAAGATCTTCCTACCATATGGTAGCTTTTCCTTTCATGTTAAAAATGGCTACCCCAACTTTCATATTGTCAGTGTTAGAGTCGGTCTGGTCAACCCTCCATCAGAGATCAAAACTCTTTATGCATTTCATTTTTAGGTGTCCCGCTCCATTCATTCAGCTGCATTCCGCTAGGGGCATGCCATGATCTCACAGAAAAGGTCATGCTAGTCATTTCCCCTCATGTCCGGCTCCTGCTGGCTTAGGTCTTTTGTCAATGATCACCAAAGTCCATGACAGTCAAGGTCTGGTCCTTTAATGGACAAAAGTCATTTTCGGTCATTAGGTCTAGGGATTAAATCAATTTGGTCTTTAAATATGTCCAATAAAGCCATGCAGGCCAGAGTGATGCCCTTGTAAAGTAATGATTCACAGAGTTTCATCGTCATATTGATAAACTTCGATTGTTCTCCAAAACTCTGTTTTGAAGAAAAGTCAAACAGTGTCATGGGTGATAAAATTTTCAAAAAAGTCTTCAGTTAATCTCTTCAGGTGTAATCATGGTTTTCGTGGCCAAATGTCCTGTCAAGCAATCCCTGCAAAGAGTGTCGAAAATTTCATCACTTGAGCCAAAGTCAGAGGAAAAGTGAAAATCAGGGTTGTTTTAAAGTCAGTGAAAAAGTGTCAAACATAACATTAGAAAGTGGTTTTTAAAAGAAAAATTTTAATCATGACCTCCAAGTCTATATATACAAATTCCCACCAAAATCAAAGTCATTGTGCAATCAAAGGCAAAGGGAAAACATTGCAAAGTCGTGGAGAGTGCAATCGCGTGGTTTGGAGCAAGTTTGGAGGCCATTACAGGCACGTGGCGCATATAGGCAGGGGCACGGCACACACAGAGCCCACCTGCAGTGCAAATTCCTAACTGGCGCAGTGCACACCCAGAGCGCGGCGCACTGGGTTTTGCGCGTGGCGCACACAGACAAAGCACCAGAAACGTGCCAAAACTCCCTCAAATTTTTTGTGAAGCACATCAATTGCAAGGTAGGCTCGAAACATCACTTGTTCATCAAATTTTATGAGTGATATGGTGGTTTTATGCCTGTGATTGAATGCAAAAAATTTCATAAATTCAACCACAAGAAGACACCAAAAAACCATTGATGTTAGGGTTGTATAAGTGTATGTTGATGCCAAGGCTCTATTTTTCCTGCCCTACCACTTTTCCTTATTCCCCTATGCCATTTTTCCTATTATCACTACCCTAACACTACCAAACTCATATTCCCTTTCCCCTCCTCCTATTGGTCAATAAAAACCCCAAACCCTAACCTATCAAAACACCCAAAAAATGACCTCTCTGCCCCTATTTTGACACACATGAAGCAGTCTTGGGAGAATGAAGATTTGGAGGGGTAAATGAGCACCAAATTCAGAAATTCTAGTTGGGTTAGAAAGTAGACAGGACAGGATTTCCAACAAGCACACTTGGGAACATTTTGGACTCCTGCAAGTGCCTCAAAATAGGCTCCCAAGTGGCACGGCGCACAGAGAAAATGGCGCAGTGCATACAGGAAAAAATGCCAAATTTGCCTCCATTTCGCGAAATTTCGATTCGTGACTTCTCCAAGTGGGCCCACTCATCTACATTTCAGTTTTTTGGCACCTAAGGTAGCATTTAAAGTATTTTCTCTCCAAATTGGCTTCTATCCAAGTGGCGAAAGAAGGCAAACGGTCACCCAAGCCATTTGTCATGTTTGTAACACTGCACCTGTAGTTGATGGTTGGCTCTTCATCTCCATTTTGTAATGATTCGAGTAACTCCCCAACCCTTGGGCATTCTATCTCTTCATGGCACATTCTATATATTGTATGAAAACCATTTGCAAAGGGTTGGTTGGCTTGTAACTTCTGGGAGACTGTGGGAAAGAAACTCTGCTTCTTCACTGTATATTTTTGATAGAGAATTAATGAAAGGCAACGGCTCTGTTTCATGAGATTCATGTGGTTGTGAGTGTAGCAAATGTGTCTCTTATGTTTTCATATGTATTTCGTTATGTTTCATAATTCAATTCATGTTCATTTCCAGTGAAATTTTCTGAGTTAGATAAGGTAGAATTCAATTTTATTGCTCTGCCTGTGGGGAAATTTCATGTTTAGTGTTCTTCTTCTGTTGAAAAGGATTCATGTTCCTATGCCCTTTTCACTCTCCTAAACAATTTCTCCATTCCGCGTTATTTCAAACTAAATTGCTACACTTTCCGCCTGCCTTTCCTCACAAAGTAATCTGTGCCTTTGTATTAAATTCTTTGTTCTTTGCTGACCGTTGGTCCCATACCATCCCAGAAGCTCAATCATTCATAAAAATTGTTTCTTGTATCCCTATTCACTTACTAGCCTAAGATCAATACTTCATTGTAAGTCATCTCAGACCGTTTTTTTCTTATCTATTCACTGAGCGTGACTCGGAGAGAGCCCTCTCCTGTTTTGGTAGGGCTAGCTACCAGACTAAGCGTGGTTTGTGGTTACCCTGAATTTTGCCTTCCTTCAGCCTAGGGCAGATTTAGGTGCTAACATAGTGGCTGTAGAAATTTTGAATAATTTAACACATATTCAACAGAGATTATCCTGATCATGTACTATTGCGGAATACATACACAATACATAAGCTCCTCTACGTTGATCATCAATATAGCAGCATCAATAACAATAAAACATCAAGAGCATTCACACATTAACACAGTATGTATCCCGGGGAAAGCATCTCGCTAAAAACCCCAACTATCTGTATATTAATGATTGAGTCATGTAACATTACACAGCATAATACTTCTCACAAGTATCTCCACCTCTGTTACACACAATACAGCTCAGATCTGATCTCCAAATCTCTTCCACTGATTGCCTGCCTCCACTGCTCAATACCTGCTCAAGAACTGATGAGAATGGCTCACCAAACTCATTTTTCACCTGCAAAATAGTCACTCACTCTTTGTTGGACGTGAGCACAAGCTATAATGTGGGCAAATACGTGGGCAAACTCATTGGCATACTCAATCCCTTGATTGTGCAAGATCTGGTGCACAACTATAGTCACAACTGATAGCAATCTGATTCTCTACCACCTGTCCCTGTTGAACTGAACATGCACTGACATGCAACTGAGTTAACTGATGTATTCATTAGTTGTATTATGAGTTAATAACTTGTGAATTAATTAATAACTAATTCACCCAACTCATCTCTAGTCTATTTGTCAGTTAGACTAAATACAACCAGTTTAACAAAGCTAAACTGAACACAACTCCATCAACTCCACAATCAACTCCACCAAACTCAACTGATTGAGTTCTAACTGAAATCATGCATGCAACAACTCAACTGACTCATAAGAAAAGCGTATTTCCTTCTGACAGCTGCATGTGCCACCTCTGTAGCTCAAACTCAAGTTCTCCAAGAGAATAAGATTAAGTTTATAGTCCAAATATTATTGTGAGATAATAATATTTGACTTTTCTATTTTTGACTTTGATCACTCACACTGTGATCACTCACACTTTCATCAAAAATAGAAGTCCATCTATTTTTTTCCCAACTTGATCAATCATCCATAAACAGCAACCTGCAATCCATAGACATGATCCATATGTCTAAAAATAGACATAGTCTAAAAATAGACTTGCGCCAAAAATAGCCTGCGGGCCCACTTAGTGAAGGCGACTCTTTTCACTAAGCTCCATCATCTTGTTGCAATCTCAACACTCCCTCTCGACAAGATATGGATTATCAGCAACCCCTATCCTGCCTCGGTGGTACTCGAATTTGCTCCTGGTGAGAGCCTTTGTCAGAATATCAGCATCCTGATCCTCCGTTGGAATGTACGAAAGTAACATGATCCTCCGTTGCACACAATCTCTGATATGATGGTACCTGATGTCAATATGTTTAGATCTAACATGAAATACAGGATTAGCCGAGAGTTTAATGCAACTCTGGTTATCACAGTAAATCACAGTAGGATCCAAATGAGAACCGAACAAACCAACCAGGATCTTCCTCATCCATATAGCCTCGCATGCAGCCAAACTTGCTACCATATACTCGGCCTCCACTGAACTGAGTGCCACGGATCTCTGTTTCCTGCTGTACCAAGAAACTGCTATCAATCCAATACTGAAGACCCCTCCTGATGTGCTCTTTCTGTCTGTTGGGCTTCTTGCCCAATCTGCATCCGTGAAGCCACATAGCTTCACCTCATCCTCCTGTCTGTACCACAAACCATATCCCGATGTGCCTCTCAAGTAGCACAATACATGCTTGCCCGCCTTCCAGAAGAGCTTGGTAGGCTTAACCATAGCTTGTGAAAGCTGGTTAACTGCATAGCATATATCAGGTCGTGTATTGACGAAATACATCAGCGACCCCACCAACTGTCGATAAACAGTGGCATCCACTTCTTCTCCCGAAGTGGCATCCTCCTTCCTCCAACCTCCAGGAAGAGGAGTATCAACAGGCTTGCAGCCATGCATGTTGAACTTCTCCAGTATCTCCCGAGCATACTTTCCCTGAGAAACAAACAATCCACCACTGCACTGCCATATTTCCAATCCCAGGAAATAGTGAAGGAGGCCCAAATCCTTCATCTCAAACTCTGTAGCAAGATCCTTCTTGCATGACAGTATAAACAGCTCATCACCCGTTAGAATCAAATCATCAACATACAGTACAATGATAAGCAACTTACCCTCCACCACAATCTGGTATAGGTTCGGATCTGCCTCGCTCTTGGAGAATCCAAGTCCTGTGAAATAGCTGTCTATCCGTGTGTACCAAGCACGTGGTGCTTGCTTCAACCCATACAGCGCTCTCTTGAGCCTGCACACATGCGACTCGCTGCTGAAGACTTCAAAGCCTTCGGGTTGCTCAATGTACACCTCCTCCTCAATGACTCCGTTGAGGAACGCAGTCTTCACATCCATCTGATGAATGTGCCATCCCATTTGCGCTGAGAGAGCAAGAATCATCCGTATGGAAGAATACCTTGCGACAGGTGCAAAGGTCTCCTCATAATAGATCCCCTCAATCTGTGAAAAGCCTCGGGCAACAAATCTTGCCTTGTACTTCTCCACACTCCCATCAGCTGCCTGCTTAACTTTGTAGATCCATCTCGAACCCACCACTGATTTCCCTTCCGCTCTAGGAACAATCTCCCATGCACTGTTTCTGGCAATAGAATCATACTCTTCCACCATGGCGTCTACCCATGCGGGATCCTCCACAGCTTCCTCGAAAGAGGATGGCTCAATCACAACACACTTGCTCATAAGAGCCATGTATCCAGTGTACCGATCAGGTGACTGTCTCTGCCTACGTTGGGCTGTAGGTGGTCCTACAACTTTCTCTGCATCTTGAGCCAGTCGCTCAGCTTCTGTCAAGCGCTTTCGCCCTCTGATGGTTGGCGCTGCATGAGTGGTCTCTTCCACTCCATGAACCTCGTCCTGTGGCTGATCCACGTCCTGAAGCTCATCCTTAGGAACTAATACCTCCTCATCTGCATGCAAGTGTAGCTCCCTCTCAAGCGAACACTTCATGGCTTTCTCCTCCTGAAATTTTATATCCCGTCGCACAACAGTTTTACCATTGTCTGGAAAATACACACGATAGTTGTGGGGCGTATCAGTGTACCCCACAAATATCCCAACCTCTGCGGTCAGCTCCAACTTCTTCCTGGCATCCTTCGTCACATGCATGTAAATGTTAGCACCAAAAATCCTCAAATGAGAAAGATCAGGGTTCTTACCAGAATAAGCCTCCTCGGGTGTACTCATGCCAAGTATCCTATGAGGACAACGGTTCTGCACATAAACTGTTGTATTGCATGCTTCCGCCCACAAGTGAAGGGGTAGGCCCTGATCATGCAACATTGCCCGTGCAGCACCCACAATCGTTCTGTTCTTCCGCTCAGCTACCCCGTTCTGCTGTGGGTTATGGGGAGCTATGAGCTCTCTACGAATCCCTTCTGTCTTGCAAAAATCCTTGAACTCGTCCGAGATGTATTCACCACCATTATCGCTCCTAAGAGCCTTCACCTTCTTCCCCGACTCCTTCTCGACCAGTGCTTTGAATTCACAGAACTTTGAATATGTCTCGCTCTTCTTCTGCATGAAGAAGATCCAGCACTTACAAGAGAAATCATCAACAAAAATCACATAATACCTGTGTTTTGCTGTCGAAGCAACTGAGAAAGGTCCACACACGTCTTTGTGAATTCTCTCAAGGATCATCGTGGCGCGACTATCCTTCTCGTGAAAGGTGGCTTCCACAAACTTCCCCAAAGTACATCCCTTGCACTGATCTGATTGCGCAAGTGTGCCTTTAGGAAGCCCTGTAGTGATCTGCTGCAGTATCTTCAAGGCTCCATGGTGAAGGTGACCCAATCTCCTGTGCCACAACTCGCCCTCATCCCGGCTCACCAATCCTTCTGCCTTGCCTGCCATTGTTGCGCATCCATCTACATGCAACTGATAAAGGTTCCTCACTCGAACCCCTATCTTCCGGGTCTCACCAGTTGTCTTGCTGCGCAGGAAAGCCTTTCCCTCGCTAAAAACAACATCATACCCCTTGTCTTCTAACATCGCCACTGAGATAAGATTCTTCTTCAATCCTGGAACATGCATGACTTCCTTCAATACAAAGGGTTTACCAGACTCCCTCTCAAAGGAAATGGCATCGAACCGGTCGCACTGTATCTACCATCATCGCCCATCTCGATGTGCACTCCAAGATCCTTGTCCTCCAAATCAGAGAACAAATCTCTATCTCCCGTCATGTGAAAAGACGCACCACTGTCCAAGAACCACATTGATCCCATCACACTTGAAACCAAGCATGCGATCAATGAAAAATCAAGCTCAAACTGAGAAGCTAAGGCCTCTCCCCCTGCAGATCCAGCAGCTTGCTTGTTCTTCTTCTTCTGCGGACAATTTGTGGCATAGTGTCCGTGCTGGTGACAGTGAAAACACTTCACCTTGGACATATCCTGCTTCTTGCCTTTTGCACCAGAATGAGAAGCTTTCTTGTTCTTCCCCTTCTTTGCTTTGGCAGCCGAAGCACAATTCTCTTCATCAAATACCTTTGATGAAGATCCATTCTCACCTTTATTGTTTCTGAGTTTATCCTTGAGCGCCAGGTCGCTCTTGCTTTGGAATAACATTTGCAATCCGTTGAAAGACATTTCAACAACACTGCTGCAAATTCGATTTTCCACCAGCTCCAAACTCAACCGCCTCCGATCTAAAATTCGTGAGAACACAATATTTCTCGTACAGAGATTGACTGTATGGGCATTCACTGGATATCTCACCTTCCAAAGGAAGGATGAATCCAGAGGCTACCTAGCCCGATTACAGACTCTGCCTGAAGAAATAGAATGTAAACACTTCCTGAATAGTAGATCTGATGATCAACAGCTCCGATACCATGTAGAAACTTTTTCTACAATTATCTAGCTTGCTATGATACCATGTAGAAATTTTGAATAATTTAACACATATTCAACAGAGATTATCCTGATCATGTACTATTGCGGAACACATACACAATACATAAGCTCCTCTACGTTGATCATCAATATAGCAGCATCAATAACAATAAAACATCAAGAGCATTCACACATTAACACAGTATGTATCCCGGGGAAAGCATCTCGCTAAAAACCCCAACTATCTGTATATTAATGATTGAGTCATGTAACATTACACAGCATAATACTTCTCACAAGTATCTCCACCTCTGTTACACACAATACAGCTCAGATCTGATCTCCAAATCTCTTCCACTGCTTGCCTGCCTCCACTGCTCAATACCTGCTCAAGAACTGATGAGAATGGCTCACCAAACTCGTTTTTCACCTGCAAAATAGTCACTCACTCTTTGTTGGACGTGAGCACAAGCTATAATGTGGGAAAATACGTGGGAAAACTCATTGGCATACTCAATCCCTTGATTGTGCAAGATCTGGTGCACAACTATAGTCACAACTGATAGCAATCGGATTCTCTACCACCTGTCCCTGTTGAACTGAACATGCACTGACATGCAACTGAGTTAACTGATGTATTAATTAGTTGTATTATGAGTTAATAACTTGTGAATTAATTAATAACTAATTCACCCAACTCATCTCTAGTCTATTTTTCAGTTAGACTAAATACAACCAGTTTAACAAAGCTAAACTGAACACAACTCCATCAACTCCACAATCAACTCCACCAAACTCAACTGATTGAGTTCTAACTGAAGTCATGCATGCAACAACTCAACTGACTCATAAGAAAAGCGTATTTCCTTCTGACAGCTACATGTGCCACCTCTGTAGCTCAAACTGAAGTGCTCCAAGAGAATAAGATTAAGTTTATAGTCCAAATATTATTGTGAGATAATAATATTTGACTTTTCTATTTTTGACTTTGATCACTCACACTTTCATCAAAAATAGAAGTCCATCTATTTTTTTCCCAACTTGATCAATCATCCATAAACAACAACCTGCAATCCATAGACATGATCCATATGTCTAAAAATAGACATAGTCTAAAAATAGACTTGCGCCAAAAATAGCCCACGGGCCCACTTAGTGAAGGCGACTCTTTTCACTAAGCTCCATCATCTTGTTGCAATCTCAACAGTGGCGACTCCACTGGGGAACACTGAAATCAAATCCCCTTATTTCTTAATAATTCTAAGCTTCCGGATGATAAGTTTAGGATTGGATAGGCTGAGTAAGTTGGTTGTGTCCTGTGATTTTTCTCAATAGCACGTTGGCTTCGAGATGATATACCAGAGCCAATCTAGACCCGGATCCTCCTCATATTTACGAAAACCCCAATTTGATTCCGAGACTCCTTCATCAAGAGAGCACCATAACTCCCGTTTTCAAATCCCATTCATGTCCTGAAATTTTTGAGTATCTTGAAGAGCTTGAGTTTGACAAACGGTTTGAAATATCATTGTTCGAGTCTAAATCCGAAAGGGCTGTTGACTATACTGTCCCCAATCCACAATTTCTTGTAGATTTAGAAACCGAAAGAGCTAACCGGTTAATTGATAATTATATTGTGACAACCTCAAACTCCAATTGTTAGCCCCTTACAAACTGTGAAACTCCTCCAACACCTCCAAGGCCAAATCCACCAAGAGTGATGGCTGCCCGTTTTGCACCCCTTGTTCTGCCTCAAGTTCTAGATGATATGCCCGCAAATTATCAAAGCAAAATCCCATTTTTGATGGCACTCCTAATAGCATTACTGCTCGGCAACATGTGGACAAAATGGCTTATTTCTATTAACTTTATGAGATCGATGCGGAGAATGTGGCAATGAGACTCTTTGTACAGACATTTGCAGGTGATGTGAGGAAATGGTTCAGAGGTTTGTCGGCGGCAAGTATTGCTACCTTGGCCGACCTACAAAGACAATCTTCAAAACGATGGGAAGTGAAAAAGAATCCTCTTCAAATTCTGGCTGAATATCAGCAAATCAAACGAAACGTTGGTGAGTCGGTCCAAGACTATTGTGTTAGATTCAATTCAGTTTATAACGAAATTCCAGATCATCTAAAGCCACCTGTGGGACTAGCTATGATGAAATTTCCGGATGGTTTTGATGTTGACATGGCCTACCAATTAAGAGAGAGAGAACCGGCTACAATGGAAGACATGCAGAAAATCGCAGTCAGCGTTGAAGCAAATCTGTTGTCCAAGAGAGCTAGAGCGAAAGCAGAAAAGAAAGTCATTGTTAAGGAAGAGTCTTCTTCGATGGATCAATTACTCAAAAAGGTAGAGCAGATGCTTGAAAGGGTGAAGCTCGACAAACCTGAGCCACAAGTTAGAAATCCTAACTTCCGTGGCCAACAGCAGCAGCCACAATATAGAATAAGACAGAGAGATCAGCGCGCCCAAGAGCAGACAGCACAACAGCCAGTACAGACACCTTTGCAGCAAAATTTTGTGCATGGACCGGAGTCAGATGAGGACGGAAATGTAATAGGTGAAGAAAACCACCTCTTTACTCTAGATGAGCTGCCTACTTACATTACCGAAGAAGAGGAGTGTGCGGTGAGCTCAGCTACACACAAAGATGCAGATTTCATTCTAGCAAGTGACATTGTTTTACAAGAAGAATCAGAGGAGTATCAAAGGGGGTATATGAATGCTCTATCCGCACAGCAGCAGCGATATTCACTTAGAAACAGAGATGTGCCGACCAAACCAATTCAGAAAAGGAAGGATGTTGAGGCATCAAATAATGATTCATCAGCAAGCTGCATCAAAAGAAAAGGAAAAGAAAGAAATCCCAGTCAAAGAGGTAGAAAAGATTCCCACTTTTAATTTAGAGAATGAGATTTCCAAATTAAAGGTATCCATCCCCTTGAATGAAATAATGAAGAACAGCAGTTATAGAGGACAAATATCTAAGATGTTGAATTTGGACCCAATGTCTGACATGGTGAATGTTGAAGACGATCAGCCTGAAATGATTTTTGGACCAGCATCGAATGGTGAGTCTCCTGATAGTGATGTGCCACCCTTTTATATCAGTTTAAGATTGCATGATTTTGTGTTACACAATGCCATGTTCGATTCCGGAGCCTCTCACAATCTCATGCCCAAGGCTATCATGGATAAACTTGGTCTGGACATCACCCGGCAATACCACAATCTCTATTCATTTGATTCCAGCAGAGTAAGATGTATAGGACTCATCAAAGACTTGGTTGTGAGTCTGGATCAGCTCCCAATGAAGAATGTTTTGATGGATGTGGTTGTAGCAGATATTCCTCCAAGGTTTGGCATGCTTCTTTCCAGGTCTTGGGTAGCGAAATTGAAAGGGACACTATAGCTAGATTTCTCCTATGCAACGATTCTGGTGTTTGGACAAATGAGGAAATTGTATCGGGAACAAAAAATGAAATACATGATCACAAGCAAGGAGAAACCAATAAATCATCCAATTAACTATGTACATACAGATTTAGAGTCTTTTGTTTTGTATTCAGATAGTTTAAATGATATAGATAGTCAGTTAGTAGAAGCAGATGATATTCCGGAAATAACAGAAAATTTCAGAGAAATTTTAAAGAAAGAAGGACAAGAACAACAGAACAATGTTGGGCAATCAACTGAAAGTAATGGACAGCAAGCAGACAAGGCACAGCAAACAGATTTCCAGCACTTGCAAGAGGAGGAAGAAGGTTTGTGGACCATGGATTTTGATGGAGCAGTGGGAAATGATGGCGCTGGAATTGGAATTTGGGTACGCAGTCCTTTCTCCGCCCCAAACAAAGTGCCTAGTAACGTGAGGGTTTGCTCTTACAAGTTGGCTTTTGAGTGTTCAAACAATGAAGTTGAGTATGAAGCTCTGATTGCTGGCCTGAAGATTTTAAGAAAGCTGAATGCTAAGAGGATTTCAGTATATGGCGACTCCGAATTGGTAATAAAGCAGGTCAGAGGCGAGTATCAAGCAAAGCATCCTAGGATGCGGGCCTACCGTAATGCAGTTCTAGACATCCTAAAATTATTTTCAGAATACACCTTGACATGTGTGCCTCGTATACAAAATAGTATTGCTGACGCTCTTGCCAAGGCAGCAAGTAGTTTGAAGATCCCAATGAACTCTAGCAATAAATTCGAAATCCATGTCAAGCATCGTCCAACCGTTCCAGACAATCAGAGATATTGGCAAGTGTTTCAAGATGATGAGGAGATTAATGATTTTCTGCAAAACAAAGGCAAGTTCAAAGAAACCTCAATAGATGTAGAAAATGACGATGGTAAAGGGAATGGTACAGATGAAGTACAGATCAATGAAATGGACGTGTTGCAGCTGAAGAATAACATTATTCCTAAAGGCTTGATACCTTTAGAAGAAATTTTTGATCAAGATGATGTAGCCCGCAAGCCAAAATTGCAGCGAACATAGAAGGGTGTAGAAGAGGTCAACATTGGAACAGCTGCTAATCCTAAGTTGGTAAAATTGTCCAAAGAATTGCCACCAAAGATCAAGGACAAATACATCAGTTTGTTGGCTTCATTTGCAGATGTGTTTGCTTGGGACTATTCTGATTTAAAGACATATGATACCAATATAATTCAACACACTATACCCATCAAGCCCAATCAAAAACCATTCAGACAGAAGTTGAGAAGGATAAATCCAAAGTTGTTGCCATCTATTGAAAAGGAGGTAAACAGGTTGTACAAATCAGGGATCATTGTGCCCATCAGATTTTCAGATTGGATATCTAACTTGGTGCCCGTACGAAAGAAGACAGGTGAGATCCGCTTATGCATTGATTTCAGAAATCTCAATAAAGTTTCATTGAAGGACAACTATCCACTGCCCAAAATGGACCATATACTTCAGCGAGTAGTGGGGGCATCTCGTATGTCACTACTTGATGGCTATTCCGGATATAACCAAATTTCTGTCCATGAAGATGACCGGGACAAAACAACATTCACCACTCCATGGGGAACCTTTCATTACGCCAAAATGCCTTTCGGTTTAAAGAATGCAGGTGCCACATTTCAGCGTGCAATGGACTTGGCTTTTGCGAATGAGAAGGATGTGTTTTTGGTGGTGTACCTGGATGATTTGACGGTGTTTTCCAAATCTGATGAAGAGCACATGCATCATCTAAAAATTGTCTTTCAAAAGTGCAGAAAATATGGTTTATCGTTGAATCCAAAGAAGAGCTTATTCGCCATGGAGGAAGGCAAATTACTCGGGCATATTATCTCAAAGGATGGCATTCGTATTGACCCAGCACATGTGCAAGCAATTCAGCAAATCAATCTGCCCCGGAATAAAAAAGAGATACAATCGTTCAATGGTAAGATGAATTTTCTACGTTGCTTTGTACCTAATCTTGTTGAACACCTAAGAGAAATGACCAACATGCTTAAGAAGGACAGCTAAGTGAAATGGACGGAGGAGGCTGTAAAGTATTTCAATTTGGTCAAATTGGTTCTTTCTTCAGCTCCTGTTCTAGTCAGCCCGGACTACACTCAAGATTTCATATTGTTTTCGTTTGCTTCGGAGCACACTATGGCAGCAGTATTATTGCAGAAAAGAGATGACCATGAAAGACCCATTGCATTCTTCAGCAGAGCTATAAGGGATGCAGCCTTAAAGTACAACATCATTGAGAAACAAGCCGTGGCACTTGTGAAGGCATTGAAATATTTCCGGGTATATATTCTACATTCTCATATTCTGGCCTATGTACCTAACGCTGCTATAAAAGATGTTTTAGTGCAGACCGATCCTGAAGGAAGAAGAGGCAAATGGATTGCAGCCTTGCTGGAATATGATGTGGAAATAAAGCCCACAAAGCTAGTCAAAGGACAGGGATTGGCAAAGCTAATGGCCGAATCAAACTTGCATGCCTTGGACATAAACCTGATCGCTGCTATGTCCGATGAGAATGAAGAATCATCATCAATGTAGGTATCTGAAATGTTTGCTCTTTCTCCATGGTATTCAGATATCATATATGTGCTTAAAAATTTGTCACCACCACCCGGCATGCCTAGAAACAAAGCGAGAACACTCAAGTTTAAAGCTGCCAAGTTTTTCATTCTAAATTCTGCGCTGTATTGGAAAGATCCCGGTGGCGTTTTGTTTTGGTGGAAGAGGAGGAAAAGAAATTCATGGAGGATTTCCATGGAGGAGAGTGTGGTGGTCACCTTTTTTGGAATTCAACGGCAAATAAAATTCTGAGAGCAGGGTACTATTGGCCGACATTGTTTGCTGATGTATATAAGATGGTCAAGTGCTGTCATAAATGTCAAATTTTCGAAGGAAAACAGAAGTTACAGCCTTTGCCACTTAAGCCTATTGAGGTGAGCGCTCCTTTCCAGCAGTGGGGGTTGGATTTCATTGGTGAAATTCATCCCGCTTCTTCCAGTCAACATAGATGGATCCTCACAGCGACAGATTATTTCACAAAATGGATTGAGGCAACTCCCACCAAACAAGCTATAGATACAGTAATCATTTCATTTCTTGAAAATAACATCTTGTCTCGTTTTGGTTGTCTGAATAAGTTAATCACCGATAATGCAACAGCTTTCAAATCAAAAAGGATGGTAGAATTTTGTCATAAATATCACATCATTTTGGGTCACTCAACTGCCTATCATCCGCAAGGCAATGGATTGGCGGAGTCTTCAAACAAATCATTGGTCAACATCATCAAGAAGTTGCTGGAAATAAATAAAAAGAGCTGGAATAAGAGGTTGGTCCATGCGCTTTGGGCAGATCGGATCAGTCACAAAAAATCCATTGGTATGTCACCGTTTGAGCTTGTTTATGGAGTTGATATAGTATTTCCTACCTCTCTCGCTGTCCCGGTAGTCAAACTTCTTCAGGAGGCCGGCAGTGAAGAAGATCCCGTGCAGAGAAGGTTGAATCAAATGGTCCACTTGCAGCAAACAAGAGAAGAAGTTTTCAAGAACACATCCAAATTGCAGGAGAAGATCAAGAAAATTTATGATAGAAAAGCAAAGGCGGATAAATTTCAGTTGGATGATGTGGTGCTGAAGTGGGATGCAAGGAATGAGGAGAAAGGTAAGCACGGTAAGTTCGAGAATCTTTGGAAAGGTCCTTTCAAGATTGCAGCATATAGGGGTCAAAATGCCTTTCTTCTGAAGGAAATGAACGGGGAAGATTGTCCAGGAGGGCCGATCAATGGTCGGCTGCTCAAGCGGTACCATTTCTGAGTTATTAACGCTGCTTCCACTGTCATTGTAAATACCATTTTTATTTCAGTTTGGTTTGAGTTTGTCAAGTTAGTTTTTGAGTCATTTCAATGTCAAGTTTGAGTCAATTTTTGGTCATTTTAGTTTCATAAATGAGTCAGCCTTGTGTTGTTTTTCGAAAAATGACTCCATAGCCCAATGGATGAAGGAACTGTCTAGCTCTTCCAGAGATCTGCTATTCTTGGCACCTCCAAGGAGCTACCATCCCCCATTGGAGCCAATGTTAGAGTCAGTCTGGTCAGCCCTCTGTCAGAGATCAAAACTCTTTATGCATTTCATTTTTAGGTGTCCCGCTCCATTCATTCAGCTGCATTCTGCTAGGGGCATGCCATGATCTCACGGAGAAGGTCATGCTGGTCATTCCCCTCATGTCTGGCTCCTGATGGCTTAGGTCTTTTGTCAATGATCACCAAAGTCCATGACAATCAAGGTCTGGTCCTTTAATGGACAAAAGTCATTTTCGGTCATTAGGTATAGGGATTAATTCAATTTGGTCTTTAAATATGTCCAGTAAAGCCATGCAGACCAGAGTGATGCCCTTGTAAAGTAATGATTCACAGAGTTTCATCGTCATATTGATAAACTTCGACTGTTCTCCAAAACTCTGTTTTGAAGAAAAGTCAAACAGTGTCATGGGTGATAAAATTTTCAAAAAAGTCTTCAGTTAATCTCTTCAGGTGTAATCATGGTTTCCATGGCCAAATGTCCTGTCAAGCAATCCCTGCAAAGAATGTCAAAAATTTCATCACTTGAGCCAAATTCAGAGGAAAAGTGAAAATCGGGGTTGTTTTAAAGTTAGTGAAAAAGTGTCAAACATAACATTACAAAGTGGGTTTTTTGAAAAAGCAAAATTTAAATCATGACCTCCAAGTCTATATATACAAATTCCCACCAAAATCAAAGTCATTGTGCAATCAAAGGCAGAGGGAAAACATTGCAAAGTCGTGGAGAGTGCAATCGCGTGGTTTGGAGCAAGTTTGGAGGCCATTACAGGCGCGCGGCGCATATAGGCAGGGGTGTGGTGCACACACAGGGCGCGGTGCACACAGAGCCCGCCCGCAGTGCAAATTCCTAACTGGAACGGCACACACCCAGAGCGCGGCGCACTGGATTTTGCGCGTGGCGCACACAGACAAAGCACCAAAAACATGCCAAAACTCCCTCAAATTTTTTGTGAAGCACATCAATTGCAAGGTAGGCTCGAAACATCACTTGTTCATCAAATTTTATGAGTGATATGGTGGTTTTATGCCTGTGATTGAATGCAAAAAATTTCATAAATTCAACCACAAGAAGACACCAAAAAACCATTGATGCTAGGGTTGTATAAGAGTATGTTGATGCCAAGGCTCTATTTTCCTGCCCTACCACTTTTCCTTATTCCCCTATGCCATTTTTCCTATTATCACTACCCTAACACTACCAAACGCATATTCCCTTCCCCTCCTCCTATTGGTCAATAAAAACCCCAAACCCTAACCTATCAAAACACCCAAAAAATGACCTCTCTGCCCCTATTTTGACACACAGGAAGCAGTCTTGGGAGAATGAATATTTGGAGGGGAAAATGAGCACCAAATTCAGAAATTCTAATTGGGTTAGAAAGTAAACAGGACAGGCTTTCCAACAAGCACACTTGGGCACATTTTGGACTCCTGCAAGTGCCTCAAAACAGGCTCCCAAGTGGCGCGGCGCACAGAGAAAATGGCACGGCGCATACAGGAAAAAATGCCAAATTTGCCTCCGTTTCGTGAAATTTCGATTCGCGACTTCTCCAAGTGGGCCCGCTCATCTACATTTCAGTTTTTTGGCACCTAAGGCGGCATTTAAAGTATTTTCTCTCCAGATTGGCTTCTATCCAAGTGGCAAAAGAAGGCAAATGGTCACCCAAGCCATTTGTCATGTTTGTAACGCTGCACCTATAGCTGATGGTTGGCTCTTCATCTCCAGTTTGTAATGATTTGAGTAAATCCCCAACCCTTGGGCATTATATCTCTTCATGGCACATTCTATATATTGTATGCAAACCATTTGCAAATGGTTGGTTGGCTTGTAACTTCTGGGAGACTGTGGGAAAGAAACTCTGCTTCTTCACTATATATTTTTGACAGAGAATTAATGAAAGGCAGCGGCTCTGTTTCATGAGATTCATGTGGTTGTGAGTGTAGCAAATGTGTCTCTTATGTTTTCATATGTATTTCGTTATGTTTCATAATTCAATTCATGTTCATTTCCAGTGAAATTTTCTGAGCTAGATAAGGTAGAATTCAATTTTATTACTCTACCTGTGGGAAAATTTCATGTTCAGTGTTCTTCTTCTGTTGAAAATGATTCATGTTCCTATGCCATTTTCACTCTCCTAAACAATCTCTCCATTCCGCGTTATTTCAAACTAAATTGCTACACTTTCCGCCTGCCTTGCCTCACGAAGTAATCTGTGCCTTTGTATTAAATTCTCTGTTCTTTGCTGACCGTTGGTCCCATACCATCCCAGAAGCTCAGTCATTCATAAAAATTGTTTCTTGTATCCCTATTCACTTACTAGCCTAAGATCAATACTTCATTGTAAGTCATCTCAGACCGTTTTTTGCTTATCTATTCACTGAGCGTGACTCGGAGAGAGCCCTCTCCTGTTCTGGTAGGGCTAGCTACCAGACTGAGCGTGGTTTGTGGTTACCCTGAATTTTGCCTTCCTTCAGCCTAGGGCAGATTTAGGTGCTAACAGTCAGAATAGGCATGGACTCTGAAGTACTTCTTTAAGCCCAAAATCCAATCTTCTACTTCTTCACTCTTCTTAATCTCTCCATCAAAGGTAGGGGCTTTTATTTCTTGAATTTTTCCAACATTGTGTTTTTCTCACTCTTTCTTTGTTGGTGGTGTCTTATTGTCCTAGTTGTAGCACTATATAGTTGGGCATGGTTGTTTGCTTCTTTTTCTAAAATTCTAAGTGGAGTTCATCCTCTCATTATGTCTTCACTTGTCTACCTATGCCTTTTCTTTGACTTGCTATCTTGTGTCCTTATTGGTTTCCAACCCATGCTTCTATATTTCAGATGGACTTTGCTTGGATTGATGCTTATCGAAATAACTATCACTAGGTTCAGGTTGATTTTGTCTTTGCATATCTGATAAGCTCTATAATATCACTAGATTCACCTCTACTGGTTTTTCTTGGGCTCTAAAAATCTTTTCATTGTCATCCTTGTATCTCCTAATTATTTAAGCTCTCAATATTCTAAGGGTATCCATCCAATCGAGGGAGTTTTCTTCTGACCTCTCTCTAACTAAGTCTTCTTTTAGGTTCAGATGGGTTTTGTCCATGTTGTAATGTATCATTCTATTGCTAATGTGTTTGTTTTATATTGTATATTATGTCTTCTTATGTGCTATCACACACACAAAATTGTCAATTGAATTAAGCTAAACATATTAATCATGGCCTTGGCATGTTAGCACTAAGCATGCTGACTTGAAGTTGTTCGCATAACCAAAACCCATGTTAGTTACATATTTCTAGAAAACAGAAGGACAAATAAGAATTCCATCTTGGTTAACAACCAAATCAAATGTTGGTTTAAATCAACATTCATATAATAATTTAATTGACTTGTCCATATAAAATTAAATTCTATGTTGTGTGTGTGAGCCCCTTCAAGTCCATTGTTGAACCTTAGCTCCGATACCACTCTATACAAAAGCTCCAATTTCATCTTAGATATTTTTATTTTAATCATCTAAGGCCCATCTAGTACAAGTGTTAAACCTTAGCTTTGATACCACTTTGTATATATAATATCTTCCATGGCCCATCTAGTCCAAGTGTTGAACCTTAGCTCTAATGCCACTCTATAGCACCTATCACCCTTATTGGATAAAATTTTCTTGATCTTTTTGCCTTAATGATGAACCACATTTGTTGGTTCGAAACACATTGGCAACTAATATATGCATGTGATGGATCCTAAAGACATTTTTCTAAATAATTATACTCACAAAAGCCTACATTCTGATACCTTTAAACCATCTCAAGTTGTAGGAGTGCGACCTTTTTGACACACTCTCTATGGTATTTTATGAAGATGGGGATACAATAACCTCTTTTCCTCGAATTCTTCAAACTCTAAAACTAATAGCCACCATCTCATTTAGCTCGTTAAGAGCTTTATGAGAATATAAATTTTACCTCCAATTGAGTCCCGAGTGAAAATTTATTCCCCTTAGAAATTTATCCCATGAAAAGAGGTCATGTCATCAATATAAATCTATGTGGCCTACGTGGTGCCACACCACCACCATGTGTGGTCCTTAGGGAACCCACACCACCATGAATTAGATTGCTCGATATATCATCATGTAATGAGGCTTGACTAAGGATCGATGGCTCAGGGAAACATTGGCCCATTAACATCAGGGCCATCATCATCAGGCCTATCTTACATCTACTTATCTCTTCTAAGTCCCAATGGCCCGATGATCGACATCCCAATGGGGTCCACTCAGTAGATATCATCTTGGCATTTGGGTACACTCAATAGATATCATCTTGGCATCGGGGTCCCGTATTCGGATTGGTGCATACTATGAAACATTCCATTATTAAATCTCTTGATACTAGTTTCAAACTAATCACTTGAGCTTAGCACCAATCGCAATCATTAATTTAATTAATTATGATTAATTCTCGGGATTAATAAAGTGATTTTACAAGAAACTCATTTTCTTCCTATTTTAATACTCTTTCCTGATATGACTTCATATTGGTATCAACAGATCATTTAGCTTCCCTAGTACCGTGCTTTCAGTTCTACATTTCCCTAGACCAATATTCCCTGGGACCACTTCCCTGATACTGTGTCCTTTGGGATCACCACCCCTATACCAAGTTCCCCAGATCACTTCCCCAATGTCATTATGCTTGGTACCATACTCAATCGGGATAACTTTCCTTAGGTTCCTTTTCCCCAGACCAGTATTGGATCTCCCCGAGTCGAAACTCTATCTCTCTGGTACTACAATCCTGGGTCGGTAGTGCATCTCTGCGGGTTGACATTGTATCTCCCTCATACTATAACCCTTAGGCCAATAGATTTAAATTTTAATTAAATAATGATTAAACATTAGTTAAACTTTAGTTTAGCACCTTAATTAAAATAATAATTAAATTAATCCCAACAATGTAATTCAACTAATTTTATGAAGAAAACACGTTATTTTAAGATGTTTTTTTCATCAATTGAAAAAAATGTTTAACAAACTACCATCACTTCCCTTGTGATTTTATCAAACTTGTTCAAAGAGTTGCGAACATCAATTCACCACACATGTTCTTGTAATTAAACAATAAGTGTTGTTGTCTATCTTTTGAACATTGTTAATATTCCTATGAACAAACTGAACTAATACATGCATAAGTTATTGATGTCAAATAAGAGAGCATAAACATAGTTTCTGATATCAATCATAAACATAATATCGAACAACACAGTGTAGACATTCATTAACATTCATAGACATATCAGAACTCATACCAGATGTAAGTAAAGCATTGAACATCACAATTCATGGTTCAAATATATAAATGTAATATACTTATATGTATGTCTCAAATTGGTTGGAAACTAAAGGAGGGACTTCCACTCTCCACCCAACATAGGCTAGCTACATTGTTGCTTTCTTGTAGCTAACCATCCCTAAGCCAGATCCAATGTTTAAGGAGATACTTTCTCAGGGATTTTACACCAAAGGATTAGTTAAATACTTAGAGTATAAATCCAATGTCTAGGTGGTTTATCAACTTCCCTCTAATAGCAAGCACCAAGGTGGTTTATTAGTTGTTCTTAATAGTAAGCACCATAGTGACTCATTCTTTCCTCTAAGTTCATTCACAGGGATTCGCCCAAGGTTCAGATAGGGTGTTGCTCAGTCTTAGGAGTTAGAATCCACTATCTAGGTGGTTTATAAGTTGTCTTTTCATAGCAAGCAGCACATGGGTCTAGTGTTCGCTATCAAGGTTTCTTATTAACTATTCAGCAAGCACCTTAGTGACCCACAATGCCCTTTCAAAGTGGTTTATCGACTATACAATAAGCACCATAGTGATTTAGTCATCCACTTAGCCTCCCATTGACCACACAGGCTTAGAAAATATAGTCCAATGGCCTCACAAAATTCACAGGGATTTCACCCAAAATTCACAAAGGTTTAACTCTTGCGTCGAGCTCTACATAACAGCACAAAGATCACTTTGTCTTCTATTGTCAAACCCCAAGTACTTCCACAGATGTCAACGATCAATAATGCACTTAGAAGACCATTTTGTCAAGAACGCCAACACCAAAACTATCCAACCCAAAGTGAGCAAAAGAGGACTTATCCTCTTGAGTTGTGTCTTCATATCTTCTTCACAATGCTTTTCCATGTGTCTGAGAGGATGCATGTCTATCTCCTTGATGTACGAGGGGGATGGGCATTGTCCTCTACCCCACTTCCCCAATCACATTTCTTAACTTTGATTGTCAAACAAAAACTCTCTCCTAGTTGTATCTCATAACTCAATTGTCAGGAAGTGGCTTGATCTGGTCTACAAGTGATTAACTTCGGTAATTAAGTTCAGGGTGGGTTTGTGGCTTCTTGAGCAAGCAAGCAAGCTCCCTCAGACATTGTAATATGAAAGGTTGTACCCTCCTTCAGTTGGTAGTCATAAGGATAAAAATTAAATGTTTAACACATATCGTATTAGTCGGTCATAGCTCTAGTGCACATGCTAGTACTACAGTCATATTTTAAATTACAAAAGCAAAGCTTAATGAAGGGTTGTTATACAAACTCTTCCCTTTCTCACAAAGTCAAAGCCTCTACAACTTCCTAAATTCCAATGTAAAATGTTTACATGAAAATGTCTATGAAAACGTCTCATACCAACTTGTAAGCCAAAATTTATGATGCTTAGGTCAAAATACCAACTATCCATTATCACACCCAATAACATCTACATGTCTCCATTGGAAATACTATATAAATAAAAATCTTACAAAACTTATTATGTTTAAAAGAAAATAAATCTTAAATAAGAACATATCTACACTTTTGAAGTACCTCTTGTAAGTTTAATAATTAGCATTATCACTCTAACTTTTAGGCATCTCTTCCATTTACAATATTATAACTAACACAACCACATTAATAAATAAATGTGATTGATATACACAAATAATTGTATAGATATTTTTTTTTAATTTGATCCTAAGATAATTAATCACAAAATATAAACAAACTCGCATCACAAAATATAAACAAACTCGCAAAAGACAGATGTAACTTTTAAAATTGTGTTGTCAATTTCACGCTCCATACAAAATAATTCATCCAAACCATAAATGGAAAAGTCGTTGGTATCGTTGGCATTAGACCATGCCTAGCTATTTAACACCAGAATCTAGTACAAATCCTTAAATCCCTCAAGTCAAGTCATTTGATTGGCTGAAAGTTTTATTAAATCGAATCTATGTATTCTTCATTATTTCAAAACCCTAACACTCAATTAGGTGGCCAACCTATCTTCTTTCATCGTCATAAACGAATTGGTTGTCATCTTGATAGATAAATATAGGTGAAGACCGTGAAATGTTTCCATATAACTCATAATTAATTACAAGATCATCAATTATGGGGAAATGCCACGACAATAACCCTAACAAGAAAATGTAGAGCATTTTTTGCAATATGCAAGAGAGAACTCTACGTCACCAGAAAATGTGGAGCATTTTTTGCATTATGCAAGAGAGAACTCTACGTCACAGAGATCAGTTTCGTTTACGCGTAATCTAACGAGGAGCAGGAGTTGTTCGGAAAGTTATAGAAATTTTAGTTATATTTAGAGAAAATCTGGCAAGGATTTTTGTAAATCTAAGTTATAATTGTTAAACTTCAAAATTTTAGGTGTCCTAGATAGCGCTGAATCCATTTCCACCATCAAAAACATGATTCAAAAACTGTTTCTACAAGATTTTTGAAATTTTTTTATCCTGAATCCAATCATTTTTAGCCATCTAGACAATTCCTCCGCCTCGTTAGACGACTCCATTCTATATTAAAAATCCTTCCAGTCATTGAGATCAAAATTCAATTTTCCATAACACTGATGAGGTTTGTCCTAACCCAAAAACACTACTTATACCCATTAACAAATAATACTCGAACTTTGCAAGCCCTTTTGCTGTAAATTGCAAAAACCTTAACAAAACTTTGCGTGACAATATTTATTTTATATATTAATGAAAGGTAACATTATGTTAGCGTGTCAAATTGCGTAGAGTCATAAACACTCATGCATACAGTTCCGCACCAACCCAACACATCCACACGTAAGATGCCTACACGCCTGTTTTGGTGGCGCTGGCCTTCTTTCAGGGTTGCTTCGAGGACTTAGAGTCCAGAGAATCGTACTTCATATTCTAAGTCAGTTTTACTTTTTTTTCCGAAGGTGGCAAAACCTATCAAACTCAGGGGTCAAACCAACAGTGAGGACAACCATCTCTGGCTGCTATCCGCGAATGTCGATTTGACTCATCACCGTTATCAAGGAAAACCACACCACCTGTAATAACCTGCTGGTGGTCCGTAAGGGAGCAGGCTTTCACTCCTGCCAGATGCCTCTGGGTCTTGGGTCGTTAACCTGTTTCCTTACGTCCGAGGAAGACGAGCTCTTAGCCAAGCAGAAGCAGTTTTACGGCATACTCCAGGCCGCCTAAGTCAGTTTTACTTGTTCCCAATTTGTTTTTTTAATTTTATTGGCTTGTAATTTATTTTATTTTTTTAATTTATTTTTTTGGGTTAATTTAGCCTGTTGAGAATCCCTTTACAATTTAGTATAGGGTAACTTGTGTAAGTATTTGTTCTTAAAAGTTTAGATATTGATTTAATTAAAAAATTAAAAAAAAAATAATATGAAATTAGTATAAAGAGATGTATTAGTGTTTCTGAAAGTGTAAATATTTAAATATTAGTTCAAATAATATTAAAAAGTTAAAAATAATAAAGATAATAAAATTCATTTCTGAAAGTGTAAATATTTAAATATTAGTTCAAATAATATTAAAAAGTTTCCCGGATGACAGATCGGAGGGTATGAGGATGGCGTATCACGTGGGCAGGTGTCAGCCCAAGCACGCCACGAGTTATGATGCAGGACAGGCGAGCTGGTCTCGCACAAGCCTATTAATGCAGGCATTTACTCCCTCCATCCGCTTCCTGGTTAACTGTGCTATGGCGCTCCATAAGCTCATCGTTCCCGCGGCTTCGTCGCATTCCTCTGCGGCTTTATGGATTGCAGCGTTGTGTGTCTCTCTGAGCTTCTCTGCAAGCGAACTTAGGCCCGTCATTCCCTTTCTGGTTCCAGGTTCATACGGTTCAATTGGTGTTCTGTTTTCGCCTCGCTCAGGGTACTCCTCTCCGTGTATTCGCTCTCTCGACAATTCACTGTACATTGCCATGCCGCGCGAACGGCCCAGGATGGGGAGCAGACGTGGTGGCTCCCGTGGTCGCGCCGCCTCTCAGCGATCCACCCCCATTTCTTACTCTTCCTCGGACGCGCTGGAACCTGGGCGGAGCAGTCCCCCTGTCACCAGAAGTGGAAGAGGCAGGGGTCGTGGGCGAGTCGGGAGGGTTGATTGTGAGCATGCTGCCCACCCCACTGTTCGCTATCGCATCCCGTGTTCTCTCGCCAACTCCACCTTCATAGTCTCAGTCACTATTGAAAAATGTGAAGATATCAGGGGTTCGGGAGCAGCCCATCCAGGAGCTCTCGCAGAACAGAGGATGGCGAATCCGGCGGACAATCAGCGCCAGGTCATGGGAGGTGCCTCTCTGGTGAATCCGGTTGTCCCTGCAGGTCCAAGTGTGCCAGCTCGTGGTGAACCTACAGGCTCGGCGGTTCATCATTCTGACTCGGAGGACTCACTACAATTCGGGTGTAGGGTCGTCGAGGAGCCTTACACCTCTGAGGATGACTGATCCCGCCCGGGTTTTCGCTCTTGCAATTTCTGAAGTAGGAGCTCGACTCTGTTTTGATTCTCGAAGTTAATGCATGTTTCAGGTCTCTGTCTGTCAATGTGTCGTTTATGTCTACCGTTGTCTAGCTGTGCAAGTTTCATCTTAGTTTATGTTCAGCACTGTTTCGAGTCTTATGTGTAGTCAAAATACTGCTGGAGGTTCACACTGTACTGAGATCATGATCATTTTTGTAACATGCCAAATTCATGGCAGTGCTTTATTTTTGTAACATGCCAAATTCATGGCAGGACTTTTAAGGCCATCGCCTTGCTGTAATATTTTTGTATAAATAATAGGAGTAGACAGATTGAGAAAAAAAAATATATTAAAAAGTTAAAAATAATAAAATTCATTTTGTAATTTTGTTTTTATTAATCAATTTAGATCCATTTTAATTCGGATTTTAGAGATCAATTTTTTTTACATCTTAAAATATTATCATCTCAAGAGTTAAGATAGATCTAGGTTCGTTTAATTCCCTCTTTAACTAGGCTATATTCCACATGAATACCATGGATTCTCATAAACCACTGCTAAATTTACCTAGTCAAGTTTATCTTAACTACCCAACAAAAATTAATTAAAAGAATAATAACGTAGAAATTTCTTTTTTTAACATAGGGTTTTTGTTCTTTTCAAATTTGCCTTAACTACTAACAAAAATTGATTAAAAAAATAATAAGGTAGAACTTCTTTTTACATGACATAACCTTGCAACATATCTTCCATATTAGGCTATAGAGCCTTTTATTTTAACATAGGGTTATTTTTATTTTATTTTATTTTGACGGAGTCAAAATGTTTACATAACATAACTTCACATCACATAATCTTACAACATCTATTCCATATTGGGCTATAGAGCATCTCTCGGCTCGATAAAATTACCCTCCTTTTTTTAGATAAATGAAAAGCACAAAATACATATCACATTAAAAATATATAATATATAAATAGTAGCTAAAAATCAAGATCCATTTTACCTTATAAATGAAAATAATAATCACGTAACTATATTTAAATTTAATTAATAAGCACATATAAACTTAATATTTACATTATAACAAGATTCTTAACACCCTCACTTTATTATGGATGTTGTTAACTTGTAAATAGGCTTTGTTACAATACCATGGCTTATCAATACTACATGCCCAAAAACCATAACTCATTTCACAGTCAAAATATTTTATAAATATTTTAATTTAATTTAGTTTTATAACATTCTTTTATTAAATCTAAAAGAAAAAGGTTATAATTACTTTTGAGATGCATCTAAACCCTCTCTCCTCGCTACTAAAAATATTCCATAAAGATTAAATCAAGGTTTTAATAAAATTAAAAATTATAATACTTTTATATAGAAATGTGAAATTTATATAGTATAAATAATATTATTTAGAACCAAAATAGATTTATTTTAACTAAATATCTACCAGGCCATCAGATGAATCAAATCTCTAGAGATGCAAATTTTTCCTCAAGCTATGTACTCAAAATTTGCATCTTGAGAGAGTTGATTCTCTCAACCCTGCATAGATCCTTCGTAAAGATAGATCTATATTGATTTTAAATTTGATAAAGAATTTTTGGAGTTATAAATTTTTGTTATATAATTTATAAATGTTAAATGGTTTTAGAATATTTTTGAACACTAAATTTATTTATGTATATAAAAATATATTTTAAATAATTAAAATTTACAATCTTACCAAAAATTATATTAGATTTCAATTCAGAAAGAAAAATAAAAAATAAAAAATAAAAATCTAATATAAATAACAATAAACAATTTTTTTTTTAAAAACTATTAATCTAAATAATTTTATCATTTCAAAAAAGATTTAATAACTGCTTAATTCAAAATTCCCATCTGTGCTTTAAGCACTGGTGGTATCAAGATGCTTAGTCTTGGCTCAACCTTTGGGGGATTAAGGAGGAGATCATCATGGGAAGCAAGGACAGTATCAAAGATATTATTACCTCCAGTTTTAAGGACAAGATGTGGGATGCTAAGGAGCTAGAGGGTAAAATGAAGCTAAGGTACTATAAGGAGGTGATCAACCCCACCCTCGATAGCCAGAATTATCTCTCTATGTTGACTAGCACTAAGAAGAAAATGAACATCTTTAGGATCAGAACTAATTCTCATGAGCTTCGGAGTGAGACCGCAGGCGGTGGTCTACTCCCAAGATTCCTTGGGACAATAGAATTTGTCGAATTTGTGAGACTAAGAAGGTGGAAGATGAAAAACACTTTCCTTTTATACTGCCAGACTCTTGCCCACATCTGCTCTCAATTCCCTCTCATCAATCACACCTCTAATCTTCTTGACTTATTAAGTCAACCCAATTATAGCAATCTTGGAACACTTATTTCCCTATTCTTTGATCTGAGAAGCAAGATTTTGAAAAATGACAATTAGACTCTCTTTTCTTGAAGTGCTATAGACCACATCAATTTTAATAAACTTTAATCATCATCAACATCATATATTTATAAATAATAAATAAATTCAAAAATAAAATTTTATTATAAAATATATATAATTATTTTGCAAAATTATTTAAATCTCCAACTCCACTTTCAATTTAGTCAGACATTTCAGTAATTCAAATACTACTTCTAATGAATTAATGAAACTTCCGCAGAATTAGTAAAATCTGCAACTTTCAATTTTAAATGAAATTTCCAACCACTTTCTATTTAGTTAGAGGTTTCACTAAGTCCGGAAAAGTAATAGGTTCGAATCTCTTTAAATACAAGCACGCAAGGCACGCCTTGATGAAAACAACCCACGCAAGGCACTGTATGGCAGAGACGTTGAACAGAATCTTTCGAATCTCCAGCAGCTGCTGCCCTGGAATTCAGGTCCCTCGGCATGGACGGAGAGTGTGAAGCACGTGTACACGCCATGGTATTGTATCTTTAAGTCGTTAGCGTGTAGATGGGTTTTCATCCTTGCATCTCCAACGGCTCCCATCTTGCTCTAATGCTGCCTACCATTTTATTATAATATTATTTATTCATTGCTTATTGGAAAATCTATGGTTGCAGGTAAACCGTTCACTAACTCCTTTTAGTTTCCATTTTTTTCCTTTATGTTGCGTTGCGTTGCGTTTGCTTTTAGGGAATGTGTTATTTGTTTTTTTCTTTTAATTTATCTTATTTATGTAAATTAATTGTTGAATTTAGGTTTCTGTATTTTATAGTAAATTTATAGAGAAGAGTTTTCTGTAAAAATAACATTATAATTCATTTGTCGATGCATTTGGAATCAACAAAATTTATCATATTTGTGGAAAATTTAAATTTTATTATATTACTTAATTTATAATTTATAATATATAAACTAAAAATAAAAACCATATAAAAAATCAAATAATTAGCCTATCAACGTGAATCTAACTTCATTATTAATATATTCTCTCATATTTAAAAAAGACAAACACTCAACCATTTCAAAAAATTATATTGAATTATGCTCCAAAACTAAAAAGATTTTCAACCTAACTAGTATTTAGGAAAAAAAACAAATGTATTGTATTGTCTTTACTAGGTTATAATATTAAGGTGGTGTTCACTCGAGTAACATCACCCATACATCAAGCTAATCATGGTTTGTAATATTGTTTTTTCCACTTTTCCTAAACTTTATTTAAATAATAATTTAATAAAAAATATTACATAAAAAGGATAAATGCAATTTAATATTCAAACGAGGAGATAATGTTAAAAGGTTAACAGAGATATGTGTAATAAAATCAAGCTAATCATCGTTTGTAATATTGTTTTTTCCATTTTTTTAAATTTTATTTAAATAATAATTTAATAAAAATTTATATTACATTAAAAAAGATAAATGCAATTTAATATTTAAACGAGGAGGTAATGTTATTGTTTTTTCTATTTTTCTTAAACTCTTTTTTCTTTTTTCTTTTTTTTGGAAAGAGTCGTAATTTTCATTAAAGGTGAAAATTACATTTTGTATATGCATACGCATTAATTTAATAAGACAGTGTCTGTCCAAAAATAGAAAAAAATATGCATTCCTCCACACAAGGAGTGAGTGAGAATAAACAGAAAATAATTGTCTGTCTGGCCTCTTCGCAGAGAGGGTGTGATGAGTTCTGATAACTATTTACAAATAATCAAAAGGATAATCATCAAAAAGAAATCTGTCTCTTTTCAATGCTGCTTCAGATAGCTTCAGGGTCTATAAAGGGTCTATGATAGTGCTGATAAACGGCACCATCCAGTTCCTCGCAAATCAACCAAGTGTCGTCATCCCTGAGCGTTGTTTCTTTGGATAAGTGGTCAGCAACGGTGTTCCGCTCCCTGTAAATATGATGACAAATGAAAGAGTCAAAAAATGTGATAAGTCTATGAATCCCATCCAGAATATGCTTCAATGTGTATGCATTACATGTCTGTTTTTTGTTGATCCAGTTTATAACCAATTTTGAGTCACCATATAGTTGCATATTTGTGCATTGTTTGAGTAAAGCAATTGGATGAGGTTTTTTGCAGTAACAAGCTCGGCATAATTGTTGGTTCCCCTGCCTAGCCCCATTTGAATTTTGTAAGAGTGTGTTTCTGATAAATGCAAAACTGCTCCACCTCCACAGCCCGAAGCCTGAGCTGAACCATCGAAATAGGCCCAAGGAATGGATGTGTTGATGACCTCTGTCTCGATATTCCTGTGCTGGTTATGTAAGGTCTCTTCGGGAATCATGTGGTATTCTGCTAACACTCTATTAAGGATGGAAGGTCAGTGGGGGGGCTTTTGCTGGAAGATAATTTGGTTCCTTGCTATCCATAGTTCCCAGCATATTAGCAAAGGTATATTCCTTTCCTTCCCAGTGGAATCCCTCCACCAATTATTCCAAGCCTCCTTTAAGTCGGTTCTGTACCACCTACATCGAATGGAGAGCGATGCAAAGGAAACATTCCATAGATCTTGTGAGGTAGGACAGACCAAAAAGAGGTGTTCTGTGTCTTCATTGTTGCTTTTGCATAAGTGGCACCAAAATTGTAACGTCCTCGAGTGTGCAGCACGGTTGGGCGTTGAGCGAGCCGGGCACGCGCGCGGGCGAGAGGCGAGTTAGGCCGCACGAAGGTTGTGCGACGGAGCTGTGACAGGTGTGCGACAATAACTTGCAACGAAGACATGCGATAATGAAAGTGTGATGGCATTTATATGACGATTGGAGCGTGGAACGATTCATTTGGAGGCCGACCACACTTGGAGCGAAGGCCGACTATAACAAAGGGCTCTTTGCGGTAAAGTGTGGGCGTTGGGTGGTCGGCTGGGCGAGCCACCACCCACACTTGCGATGGATATATATGGGGAGTGCGTTGGAGCACTTGAAGGCAATTCATTTGACAATCACTTGTGATCTTCACATAAGAGATAGAAGTGCGCAGTACAAGAGTGGAGGCGCACATCTCATGCGCCGGTCTTGGGTGAGCGCACGGTGAAGGAGAGTCGCACTTGGTGTTGGGCGAAGGTACGGGCGAAGGTGCGCCCGGTGGTTAGGCAAGGCGTGCACGGTGAACGTGGAGCGCCCGATTTGTGCGAAGGCTTGGTGTGGGTGTCTTGGCGACTCGGGTGAGCGCCCGCCCATTGTGCAAGTGTGCACGAAGGCTTGTTGGTGTGTTGGTTTGTGAACGGAGAAGTGTCTCGGGTGGAGGCGCCTGTGTGTGGTGACTTGGAGGAGCACCCAAGTTGGGCAAACAACACGATTGTGCGACGAGGTGAACGAAGGGTTGGTGAGTCGTGCAGCGACCGTGCGGAGGTGCCGACGAGCTGGGCAACCGAGTTTGCCGAAGTTGTGAAAATTGACTAAGTATAAATTTGGGGTTTCCCAAGGACTTAGTCTGTACTTTGTAAAAGTGGAAAATTTATATATATTGATATTCGGGCAGACTCATATTGCAGGGAGTTGCCCCTCCCTTTATACTGTTGTGCATTTCTCTTGTTTAATGTTGTTGATAATGAATGTGTATGGGTGTTCATTGGTATAAAGGCACATTAATAATACTTGGTAACAAAAATAAAACTAAGTATGGAATGTTAAGGCGTAGTCTACAATCGTAAGTATTGGTGAAAAGAAAACGGTTGGTAGTGCCGCACCTCGCTATAAGCGGTTGAAAGACTACCGCAGGTGTAGGGGCGTGACAGTTGGTATCAGAGCTGATATCCTGGTTGAAGCTGCTACACAACTTCACCGAAGTGAAGTTGGTATCAGAGCTCGGTTGGAGCTGGTGAGCAAGGTTGCTCGTGACGAAGTGACAGTGGAAGCAGGTACTTGCAGGTGAAGGAAGCTAGTTTCACATACAAGTGGAACAAGGGCCGGTTCATGGTTGCAGGGAACTTGGTGAAGCTGGTGAATGGTGAAACAGGTTTAGCAGAGGTGAAGCTCAATGCTTGGGCCAAGCTGAACGACAAGGCATGGCAGGTTTGGAAGAATGCGAAGGGAAGCTCTTGCTTACCTTATACAGGTTGAAGCGGTTGAAAGAAGAGAATCCCCGGATTCGAAAGGAACTTGAAGTCTTGGAAAGGAATGTTAAAGACGAACTTCTTCAACTTGGTTGGACAATGGAGCAAGATGAAGTTGCAAATTGTGCTGACCAGGAAGAGGAAGTCGTGATGATTGAAGATGTTGCAGATGTGACAACGATGGAGGATGAACTTGAGATTGATCAAGTTGAACCAGGATCGTGCAGTTTGCAGACATGGATGGATGAGGAGACTCACATGGAGGAGCCTCATGATGATGATGTAAGTAGTATTGATACTTTTGTTTCACTTGAGCATTTGGTAGATGGACCGTATGCAGGGAAGGGCAAAGTCAGTTTGCCAATGCTAAGGAGGATCTTACCATGGATGTCTATGATGAGACCTTGTATGGAGAAGCAAGGATTGTTGATTGTTGCAGGACTTTTTGGGGTTGTTTGTGACCTTATGGTAGAAGGTGCAAAGGCCCGTGACAAGGGAGGAACATGATGATCATTGTGGAGGATTGGGTCATGCTTTAGCCATATGGAGATTCGGCTAAGTGCCTGGCATGACTCATGGACAGATTGAAGGGCACACACTTGAGGTACGATGATGCTTAGGTGGACTTCTCATGGCCGAGACCAAGAGGTAGTCTTGGTGGAACCTTCAGTGGAGGATCTATGATGGAGAGACTCATGTGATGATGATATGGTTGGGTGACCGAGTTCACTAGACCGAAGATTGCAGACTTGGATGAGGATGACCGATTGTTGTGATGGGTCTACTTGGTTGGGCTACATGGGCAACTTAGTCATGGACATCAGGTTGGAGACATGGAGCATCGCAGTCTTATGCAGGGACATTATGCGGGAGCACTTGTAGAGGTGTCACTTATGGACATCCAATGAGGAGTGCCAAAGCAGGGATGTTGTGTAGGTAGATTCGTTGGTGTGACATGGAGATGTTTTACTTATGAGCCGATGGAGAGGTTGTGCACTATTGTACAACAAGGCCATGGACTTGGATGGAGTTGTGAGCAGATTATGGAGCATTCCTACTACATGGAGAGTTGAGGCATCTTGCAGAGACCTTTGGGCCGAGACTTGTATGCTTGCTGAGATGTTGGTTGGGGATGGTTTATGGAGCTCATGATGACATGAGATTGTTGTGACTTCTAGGGAGACTTCATATATGGTGGACTTGGAGGATCTGATGCATTGAGGAGCTGAGGTCAGGGACTTTGATGCAGGTGCATACTTTCAAGTACATGCATGGGTGTGGCTTGGAAGAGTGACTTGATGTGAAGGATCGATATGAGACACTTTGGAGTGATGGAGTTACAACGTTGATGGTGCCTTGGTGGCTACACTTGGGCATGGGTTGAGCCGAGACTCAACCACTTTTGACACATGGGAGCTAATTGATCTATGATCATGGGCAGCACATGGATAGATGAAACAGGTGTATACTTGTTTCTATGGCAGACTTGAGGGATGGCACATTGCAGATATGATGGAGGTTGATTCATGGACCTGGATGTGGCACACCGAGAGATGGAGATTGATGAGATGGTCTCTTCATATGGAGGAGATACACACATGGATGATGTTGGGATAGATGTGGCTGATTTCATGCAGCACATTGACACCAAACATCATGGACAACATGTTACAAATGAGATGAGGACTACTTCATGGACCTGAGCATGGCTTACTTATATGGAGATGGATTCTTGATCGAGTTGAGGATGTGACAGGATGTTCTGAGAAACGACTAGTGATGGCATGAGGATGTAGATTCTCATGGTTTGGGCGTGACGGTTGGATTAGCTACCCAACTAGTTCAGACATGGGGGTTAACAGTGTGCAGAGATGTGTTAGCATTTGTTGGAGTATCATGGCAGCGGCTCACATGATGACACATGATGAGGTCGACACGAGATGTTGCAGTGGGCATGTAGCTTAGATGGGAGGGACCAGCCTTCCTTGATGGAGAGCAGGATGTGGAGATTGTGACAATGGGGTCGATGATCATGGATTGAGATGATATCTGATGTATGACATACCGATGAGGTGTATACCTTGGTATGGGGAGCTTGGTGACAGATGGTTGCTGAGGCGAGACATGATGGAGATGGAGTTCTACATATGTTGCAGGGGTGTTTGCAGTATGTGGAGGAGTTGACATCATGGATATTGATGATCTTGGTGGATGGCTACCAGGATGATATGTTTTCGAGGACGACAACGATTTCAGGTGGAGGAGGATGTAACATCCTCGGGTGTGCAGTGTGGTTGGGCGCCAGGCGCGCGCACAGGCGAGAGGTGACTTAGGTCGCACGAAGGTTGTGCGACGGAGCTGCGACAGGTGTGCGACAATAACTTGCGACGAAGACATGTGATAATGAAAGTGCAATGGCATTTATATGATGATTGGAGCGTGGAACGATTCATTTGGAGGCCGACCACACTTGGAGTGAAGGCCAACTATAACAAAGGGCTCTTTGTGGTAAAGTGTGGGCATTGGGTGGTCGGCTGGGCGAGCCACCACCCACACTTGCGATGGATATATATGGGGAGTGCGTTGGAGCACTTGAAGGAAATTCATTCGACAATCACTTGTGATCTTCGCATAAGAGATAGAAGTGCGCAGTACAAGAGTGGAGGCGCACATCTCATGCGCCGGTCTTGGATGAGCGCACGGTGAAGGAAATTCGCACTTGGTGTTGGGCGAAGGTACGGGCGAAGGTGCGCCCGATGGTTGGGCAAGGCATGCATAGTGAACGTAGGGCGCCCGATTTGTGCGAAGGCTTGGTGTCAGGCGGAAAGAGTCGATAGTGTGGACACAACCAACCTCCCTAGGAGCCTAAGACTCTCTAGTGACAAACAAGACAAACAAGAGCAATCCTTCTCTAAACATGCATTTACCATATAGGAAATCAAGTGTTTAGATCCTACCTGTAGTCCAACGCTGTTGTAGTAGTCCAGCCTCGCCGATCCGGATGAGCTCCTCCTTCACTTCGAAACCTGCATTCACTAACAATCAAACGATTAAATAGCACTTGATAATCTCATAAAATAAAACATATTTAACATATAGACCAAGGAGTACATGAAACAACTCATAAATAACAAGTTATTGAGAAGAATGGGCTCATTTGCATTAATAGGAAACAAAAGGAACAATTACAACCTGAGCCTTGGTGTTGTGCAAGTCCCTCCCAGGGTCCATCAAGAGTTATCCTTTACTTTGACAAAGCTCACCCACTTCCAAATGAAACAAGAAAGGATGGGAATCTCTCCTCACAAGCTTCTAAATGGGAGTCCTAATTCCAGCAGCATCTACCCTTAGAAATGTTTAGCTTTCAACCTCCCCTCCTTCTGGCCCAATGCCTGTATTTATAGTGCTCAAGAGGAAGTTAATCAGGTCCACCATCAATGGGATAATCCCCTCTTTGGATGGGATAGCTCCTCTCTTGATGGGATAAGTTCCTCTTTCATAGGGGTACATGAACCATCTGGAGGCGCTCAATACACGTCAAACAACCTTCTAGAATGCTCTAGAAATGACCACAAGTAACTTTTTAAAGATGAAACTCGCGCCTTTTCACCTTTATAGGGGTACGCACCTGCCCCTTTACATACAGAGCGTACAAGTACGCAGTTTTTGTGAACATTAGGTGCGTACACGCAGGTAAGGCCGAGAGAATCTGCGTACCCAGAGATAAACACATTTACAAAGACTTTCTCCCTTTTTGGAGTTTGACATGGAGAGCAAAGGCATAAGACTTGCCCAGGAGGATAGCATGACTGTTGATAGAGCCATACTAAATGTAAATAGCCATGGTGACATTTTTTAGTGTAACAGATTGCCCCCTAAAGTGCGAAGCCTGTAGTAGATTAGGGTTTTGTATTATCTAGGAAGGGTGAAGCGCTTTATCATTTCAAGGATTATCTCGTGGAGAGCCTGGTCAGAACCTGCAATTTTCAACACAAAATACATGTATAAGATTATATCATCGCTGAGGTAGGCATTCCCATACTCAGATCAAAACTTTAACTAACAGACTAACTACTCTGATACAGGAATGATCTTGCAGTACATCATAATCATAGACTTGCGTAGACACAGTATGGACGCAACCATCTGTTTATAATTGGTCTACTATATAATGAATACAAAACTCCTCGCAGCCTGGATGGTGGGAACTAGATCCAGGGTCTTCATTTCTACTTCCCGAATTGGTACGATTCTAGCCATGCGAATAAATGAGTTGATGTCGAACATGGTAGAAACCACTTGATTACCAGTCGATGATGTAAATTGTTAACAAGTGTGAGAGAGACCACCAGTAATGTCAATGGTTCTCAAAGTACCCAGTACAATCCATGAGATGTGAATGAATGAGTTGATGTCGAACATTTCACGGAATCCTTCAATCGAAAGTCAATGATGTAAACTGACGTCAAAGGCGAGAAACCTGCCATTGATGCATGCAGACTTCAAGGTACTGACGATTTCTAAGTCATCTCTCTAGATAATGTGCTGATGTCGATAGAAAGCGACCTGTTGCAGGCAAGCCCACAACACGAAATCATAGTTCAAGTTGGAGAAAATGTTGCTGTAAGGACTGACTCAGGGATGGTCAAAATGGATGACAAGTATTTTGCAGATGAAAGTTTTGTTTGCAGACCTCTTGAACACATAACGACACAACAGATGGCTTGGTGACGAATGACTCAAGGTTAATCCCCGGAACCTGGCTGAAGACTTTCAATGTGGTTTGATCAACTGTGAGGCAAAGGATTTCCCAACCCAGGTGAATGAAAAGTGTCGTGTTCAAGAGTGGTAATAAGGTTTCTTCTGAGACAAAGGATAACAAATAGGCTCATTCTTCTCTCTTTTCCCCCACCATTTTTGGCAAGTACCTCTTTATTTTTTACAAGCTTGAGGAGGATAACATATGCTTGATTATAAGCTCATCCTTCGGATGAGTCCAACCTAGTTTTGATTCGAACCCTAGGAAGGAGTGGTTCGTTCCTGTTTGTAATTGAACAGGCCTTTACTGTGAAATTTTAACGAGCCCAGTATAGGAGAAACTCGGCGTTTTTCAATTTTAGAGAGTCTGAAAAACTTAAGAAGACTCCAGGTTGAACTTTTTCGTAAATTTGTGTCCCCCAAGCCCGAAAAAGTATAAAATAATACCTGGGAGAACCGCTTGATCTTGCGACCAAGGAGTACTTTCATGATTAGTGTCAGTGACCTGAAAAGTAAAAAGCGATCAAGGACACGTCGTTTTATTTCCAGTATCGAGTTTGAAACGACAAAAACCCGGCAATCTTTTCCTGTTTTTACGGTCAAAAAAGGGCTATAAGGGGACCGTCTTCTAATTCCGTTTTAACGAGTGTAAAAGAAACGCTCGGCAATCTTTTCATATTTTTAGGAGTCAGAAAAGGGCTTAAAAGATGACTCTGATGTTTTGGTTCGTGAAAAATGACAATTTTCCCTCTAAATCCTTTTGTCCTGCACAAAAACAACACATTACTCATACCTGTTTAAGATAGGCAAAAATACATTGAAAAACTTCTTTCCATGGTGAAAAATAAACAAACTTAGCATTCATTCATCCAAAAAACCTATAAAAAGACTTTTTACCATGTCATTTTTACCATTTTACTGTTGAGGTTGAGAAAAGGGCTTTTGGCAAGAAACTTCCCGTGGACATTGCGGAGAATCCGACCGTCAGAATCGAGCGCCGTCTCTTTCAGGTATTCCACAACATCCTCCTCTTCAATTTCATCTGTTTAGAATTTCATTTCAAGTTCTAGTTTGATTTTTTAGGGGGTTTTAGGTTTTAGGGTCCGCTTTTCGGGGTACGCAGGTGCCCCATGGGTGACCTGCGTACCCCGACTTTTTCCTATATAGGAAAATGGTCGGAGTACGCAGCCCACCTTCAGAACAGCTGCGTACCGCCGCTCTGTATTCTGAACGCGGGGTGCGTACCCCGCGAAAGGCGGATTTTCAAACCCCAAACCCCAAATTTAACCATTCAAATTTTGTTCCATGAATTCTAATCATTGTTTTTTGGTGTGTAGGGCACTCACCATGCTAGATTGGAGAGAAAGAGAACACGAAGACGTTGATTTGGCCGCAATTGGTCATCAACCTTCTATTGATGCGTTAAAAGCATGCGGTCTGTACAAATACTGGGCCATACTCGGCATGAGGGGCCAGGTGCCATTCCTTGAGTGGCTGGTTGAAAGGTGGAACATTCAGGATCAATGCTTCTACATCGGAGAGAACCAGCTCGAGATAGAGCCCTCCGACATATATTTTCTCTCTGGCTTGCCTAATAGGGGCGAGCAACTGACTCTGTCCAGGACTAGGCCGGGTGGCCAATCCCTTGCTAGCCTCCGGCTAGAGTGGTGCAACAATCAAAACCAGCAGAAAGGGATAGAAATCAAGTACATATCCCTGCCCGAACTTATGGTGATAGCCTTTACTATTACCAGACTCTGCAGCGCAGCCGCCTTGCACATTGCCACCGGGTCCCAAATGCGGATGGCGATAGATTGCTACCGAGGCACCATTTTCAACTGGTGCGATGCTGTGTTGGCCAATATGAAGGGCCAACTAACCAGGGCAAAGAACGGACAACTGAAGACCTTTGGATATGGGCCTTTAGTTGTGAGCTTTGCCCTAGAGAGAGTTCCAATGCTGATCCCCCAGCATCTTACTGTTCCAGTTGGGGCTCCTCGGGAGCCTAAGTTGACGAGATGGGTTGCGGTAATGGCCCGGCATCCTGATGAGGGCGCGACAGTTGTTCGATTTCCTGATGGTTACTTTCACTGGCTAGAGGGCCAGGTCTTTGCTATTCAGGATTTTCCTTATGCCGGAATGGATTTTCGGAATGATCTGGACATGGTTCTTCCACAGGGAGAACAGTGGGATGACAGAGGTACTTCATTTTTCACAAGTTTTTAAATTATCTATTTTTTTTTTGTTTTTTTTTTTTTTTTATATATCGTCTCAAAACTGACAGTGGCAAATTTCCAAAATGCAGATGTAGGTCCACGGCGTCCGGCCAATCTCCGGGCTTTTGAGAGAAGAGTACCAGCTGTACCAGCACCAGCCCCACAGGATGCGGCCGCAGAGACCTTAGCTGAGTTGGAACAGGATCTAGAGCGTCTGACGGCGGGTATACCAGAGACCACCATAGATGACATTCCTATTCGACTTCAGCGCTATGTGGTCGCAGTCCCAGGACCTTTCAGGAGGTTCCTGTGTAGGGTAGCGCGGGCAGTGGTCTCGTATAGAGAGCACCATCAGTGATTGGCTAGTCACTCTTGTAGACACATATGACATTTTTGGTTTTTTGTACTTATCATTTTTTCCGATCATAAGGTGTTTTTCAACCTATGATCGAAGACGATGTATATTTTTGACACACTCCTATCTATATATATATATCATTATTACCGGCTTATCTTGTTTAACATATGTGATGAAATGTTTTTAAATTTACTTGCATGATTATCGCAAATGTCTGTCCAACATTCGAGAAGCAATTGCATCTGCTAATGTATTTAAAGACCTTGGAATATGCTGATATTCAATGTAATCAAATTCACGTTCCAAGAGACGCACTCTCAAAAACAACCTTAATAACACAGGATTTCTAATGGCATATACTCTATTAAGCTGTAATACAACGAATTCAGAATCTAACCTCACTATCAAACGTCGAATTCCAAATGAAATAGATTCAGACAATAATTCAACCACTGCACTGTATTCTGCAATGTTGTTCGTTGTTTGACCGAGGCTCACCCCATGCATAGAAACTAACTCGTCAGAGGGCGAATAGATAACCCAAGCTGTGGAAGAGATATTCCGTGTACTACGACAAGCACCATCGGCAAATCCAATGTACGTTTGGAGAGGCGTCGACATCTGCAATATCAAGAGTAAAACCAAGATAAGCCAGAATAACGACAAAAAACACACTTTCTAAGCTAAGCACACTATCTAAACTAACAAACATACTAGCTAGAAAGAAAACCTAACCTAACTAAAAATTCTCCATACCCATCATTTAAGCATAATACCTCTTTAGGTAAAGTCCATTTCTGGGTTTACCCAAAGAGTCCCCATCAAAATCTACCAGCTCATAGGCCCCTTTTGCTAGCTTTCGCTTTACAATGTAGGGTCCATGCCACATAGGAACGAATTTTCCAGCACCTAGCTTATCGTTAGCTTGATCATATAATAGCACTAGGTCTCCCTCCGAAAAACTTCGGAGGGTCACATTTCTATCATACTGAGTTTTCATTCGCTTCGCGTGAGTCTCGATTGCCAATGCAGCGTCACGTCGAGTCTCATCTAATTGAGCTAAGTATAATAAACGTTTCTCCTCTTCGGAAGTAGCTGGGAGTAATTCGACAGCCATTTGAAGTGATGGGATTTCGCATTCAATGGGTAACACAGCTTCCAAGCCATAAACTAGCTGGAAAGGAGTGAACCCTGTTGAAGTTTTCACTGAAGTTCGGTATGCCCATAGCGCTGAAAATAACATGTTGTGCCAATTCGACCGATGAATACCAATGATTCGTCGGATCATGATAACCAGAACTTTGTTGATAGACTCAACCAAACCGTTGGCTTGCGGATAATAAGGAGTAGAGCTATCGTGGCGCAAACCAAGCTGGCTTGTAAGCTCAGTCATCATGATGTTTCGAAAATGGCTCCCATGGTCAGTGATGATCGCTTGCGGGACACCAAACCTAGTTATAATGTGATTGAATACGAAAACTGCAGCTGTTTTGCCGCTTGCGTCGAATGTAGGCATCGCCTCGGCCCATTTAGTAAAATAATCAACCGCGAGGATGATATACGCATGCCCCCCGGCCGAGTGAGGGTTACAAGTAATAAAATCGATACCCCATTTGGCGAAAGGACCAACGGCAATTATAGGATGGAGAGGAGCAGGTGGTGCGCGCATCTTGCGATCAAACACTTGACAGTTGTGGCATTTTCGGACCGCAATGATACAATCTTTAAACATGGACGGCCAGAAATAGCCAGCACGCAACACCTTCTGAGCTGTGGCATACCCAGACATATGACCGCCACACGCTCCAGAGTGACAATCATTCAAAACCCTCTCAGCCTCTTCGTGAGTTAAACAACGTCGAAAAAACAAGTCTGCCCCCCGGCGATAAAGTGTATCTCCAATAATTCTGTATTGCTGGGATTGAAACCGAATTTTTCGACGCTCCGACTTTGAAGCTTCAGGCCGAAAGGTTTGGGTTTGGAGATAGATGATTATATCCCCATACCACGGATCTAAAGTACTGATAAGAAACAAAGATTCGTCCGCAATGGACTCCTCTGCCACAGTTTCTGTGTCAGCACGCGGGAAATCACACATCAATTCCGCAAAAACTAAGGATTTCTTAGACTTGGACTTCTCGAACTCCAAGTCGAACTCTTGCAGGATAACGATCCATTTAGAGTACTTGCCCCCTAGCAGTTGTTTAGTCAAAATATAAATCATAGGGTTGCAATCCGAAATAACTGTAGTTTTACGGAGAAGAATGTAGTGACGAAAACGCTGGACAGCTTGAACGGCTGCCAGGGCCAATTTCTCCACATGCGAATATTTTAGCTCAGTGGGGTTTAACGTCCTACTAAGATAATATATCACATGTTCCGTTCCGAATTCATCTTCTTGGACTAACACCATTCCAATAGTGGAATGCGAAGCTGCGAGGTATAAGAAGTAGTCCTGGTTGTAGTTGGGAGGATGCAACAACGGTGCATGGGTCAACGCGTGCTTAAGTGCATCAAAAGATTGTTGGGCAATCTCGTCCCAAAAGAATTGAGCGTTCTGTTTCAACAACCGTGTAAAACCCTTAGTGACCTCGGCGTAGTTTGGAATGAATCGGCGTAAAAAGTTTGCTTTCCCTTGCAAACTTTGGAGTTGGCGCAAACTCGAAGGAGGAGGCAATTTGATGATAGCTTCGACCTTCGAGGGATCGACGCGAATGCCGGCTTTTGAAACAACAAATCCCAGCAATCGACCCGCTTCTATACAGAATACACACTTGTGCGGATTCAACCGAATACGATAATGCCTACACCTCATAAAGATTGCTCGTAAGTGGACAAGGTGATCAGCTCGATGTAAAGAATGAGCAGGCAAATCATCGAGGTACGGTTGCACAATGTGCTTGATGTCATGAAATGCATAAGACATCGCCCGTTGAAAAGTGGCTCCGGCATTCTTAAGCCCAAAAGGTAATTTGCAGTAAGCAAATGTCCCCCATGGACAAATGAATGTCGTTTTTGGTTGATCGGCAGGTAGAATATTGATTTGATTATAGCCCGAAAAACCATCCATAAAGGAAAACATTTCACTTCCGGCACAATCATCAATTATTTGATCGATATAGGGCGTAGGATAGTTGTCTTTTGGACAAGCTCGATTTATATCCCTATAGTCGATACAGATTCTTATTGTTCCTTGTTTCTTGTTAACCGGAACAATATTCGATACCCAATCCGTTAACGGGATTGGATAAATGAAACCTGCTTTCAACAGCTTTTCGACTTCTGCTTTAATCGCAGCTGCTTTTCGAGGGTGAATCTGACGCAACCGTTGCCGGACGGGTTTAGCGTCCGGGTAGGTCTTTATTTCATGAACAACAATGGCAGGATCGATTCCTGGCATTTCCTCGTAAGACCAGGCAAACACATCGCGAAATTCTTGGAATAGGGCCTTGTAAGTTTGAATTTCATCTTCTGTACATGAGGCACCTATATGAATGTTTTCCTCAATTCCGGGCTTCACTGAAATGTCAATGGGAATAGTGCGAGAAATATTCCCTAAATTCAACTCTGAATCAGGATGTTTCGTTGGATTCTGAGCGTCTTTGACATATTCAGCGGTAAAAATAGATGAAAAATCGTTTTCAAAAGCATCACCCTCAGGTAAAAACGAAGATCTATGATGGAGATCTTCCCATGGTAGATCGTCTACACTTAGGATTTCGCGAAGTTGCTCGTCAGATGACACGACTTCGGGAAACGCTATCCGTTCTGAGGTTGATGTGAAAAGTGATTCCTCACTGACCACATTCATTTGGTCGATTTGGGTTGAACGCGAGTCGGTAAAAGACACGACGGCTTCATAAGCAATTTCATATGGACTCAAAGGCATAGCATCACCGAATGAGTCTATCTCAGATTCAGATGGGACAATCCAAGGATCGTCATAAATAATGGTGTCTGATGTAATCATATGAATTGATGCAAATGAAGGGTCTGCGTTGATTGGAGGGAAAGGAAAAGTTCCCAGTAAACCAGAATCTTTAACTAAACCTACGCCAACGTCCCTATAAGGGATTGTCGTCTTACCGACATGCTGGATACTCTCTGAAGAGGCTGGGTCGGATGAAAAGTATGTCAGCTGATCAATTGTCACGATCTTGCCGTTATGTGGAAACTTTATTACTCTGAAGACCGATGAAACGACCGCTGTCATAGCATATGACCAACTTCGACCCAAAAGAAGGTTGTAGTCTAGAGGGGCATCAACCACTTCCACATCCAGACTAACGGTTTTACCTTCTACCCCTATAGGCAATTCCTGTAGAATACCAAACGGACGGAACCCACGGCCATCAAAGGCCTTAAGGATGGTCGGGGATTGGTTCAGCGAAGGAGAACCAAGCGATCTCCAACACTGAATCGACATAATACACGTGGAAGCTCCCTCATCAATTACAGTCCGATGAATAGGCCTGTTTTTGACTATCACTGGAATCTGGAAAGCCATTTGATGGGGTAGGCGCGGTGTACTATTTTCTAGATCGAAGATTATCAGATTCGGGTCCTGAACATCAACAGCTCCGATAGCCGACAAAAGTAATTTTCGTTGTGCTGGGCATGATTGCAGCACTTCTAAAGCCGACATTGCTGAGGGTGAAACAGCTAAGTCCTCAACAATGTTGTAATTCTGGGCCGCTCTCGCATGTGGATTGAAAGCAGACCTTCGAAGTACACCCTTGGCGGGCGGTTTGATTACTAAGTCCGGGTTAGGTTTTTCGATCTGTAGTGGATCGGAACCAGGAGCTGAGGTTGATGGATTAGAATGAGAAGATTCTGCTTCCTTACCATCAACAGGATTCTTACTACCATAATCTTGCGACCGAGTCGCAATCCTCACATGAGACATCATCAAAATGGGTTCTTCACTGGCAGTCGAGGAAGAACCTATCATCTTACTCTCCTGCTTTGGAAATGGATCTTTCAACACAGCAGGAGTGGGAGAACCTTTGACTATTTTCACAACCTCGGCCCGATGAGGGCAATCTCTTGTAAAATGATCCTCTTCACAAATAAGACAAGGATATCGAGGTTTGCGCTTTTCGTCATTGGTTTCCGACTTTTCTGTTTTCTCCTTCGGAGCCTTGTCTGCTTTAGCCTTCTTCTTTCCTTTCTTCTTTCCACCGTTTTTTGATTTGGCCGTAGATGACTCTACAGCGTGAATATCGGCGGAAAGTTCAGGAGAAGACTCTCCTGTCGGGGAATCAGGCAAGGTGATTATAGGAGTAGTAGAATTCTTGGAAGACTTCTTCTTGCTCTTTGTGTTCACCGTACCAATCATACCATCAGCGGCATGAGATCCCGAAGGAGCAGCAGCGATTTGATTCGATTTTGGAAGATCTGGGATCTTCTCGTGTAACGTACCCGACTGAGTATAAACTAAGTCAAGGTACTGCGCCTGAGCAATGACTTGCTCCTCAGTAACTACTCCGGCCTTAGCTACATCTTCAGTAATCTTCGGTAATAATGATTTAACAAACCATTCAGCTAAGATTTGGTCCGGAATAAAAACTTTCACTAACCTCCTTCGACGTCTCCACTCATGAATGTGATCGGAAATATACGTGGACGTCGATTGTTTTAGTGAAGTTAATAACTCCGTGCCGTTATCGTATCTGACTGGCAACTGAAAGTGAGTTAAGAACGAGGTAGCTAACTGGCTAAAATTGTAAAAAGAGGCCCGTGGTAACTCAATGTACCACTTGGCCGCGAGACCAATGAGTGTACGCTGGAAAAGACGTAAGCGGATCGAATCATCCGAGATAGAATTTGAAGCACACCAGAGGTGGTAAGTCATCACATGATTCGACGGGTCCTCTCCAGACTTACCTTCGAACTTGGGTATATCACTGGGCAACTTATTTGGCATTGGCGGCCAAAACGGAAGATATTGATTGGATCGTTCGTTAGGCGCGTCAAGTCTGGTAAATCCAAAGTTGCGATAAACGGCAATTGTCGGTTCGGATCCCTAAAACTCTGAGTCATGACACCAGCCCCAGGAGGAGGATATCCAGGATAACTTGGAATAGGCATTGCATTCGGGATATTGTATCCTCCTGGAAAACCAGGATTAACCGGACCGTACTGGGGTTGTTGAGGTTGTTGATAAGTGTACCCAGGATACGGTTGATACTGGTAAACCGGCTGCTGGACAGCTTGCCCATATTGGTACTGTCCCTGGTACGGTTGATGAACAAATTGTGGTTGAGTAGTGACAACCGTACTTATACCAGGCTGACCTACAGGCATCTGAACCGTAGTTTGAATCGTAGATCCAGATAAGGGTAAAGATGTCTGAGGAGTAGTTACAGAGACAGTAGAAACAGGAGCTGTCGATACTCCAGAAGTAAGTGCGGCAGATGTTGCGGTAGTTGCAGCAGCCGTTTGAGATGGAGTACTAGGTGCAATTGGCGGCTGAGTAACTACCGAAGTTACAGAAGTTTGAACATTTGACTGGACAGGTTGCGGTTGCTGGGGTGAACTAGAAACTACGGGTTGTCCAGTTTGAGGTAACAACTGTATACTTGGCTGCAACACCTGTTGACCTTGTGATGGATCCCACACTATCATTCCGGGGTATTGACCCGTAACAGGTTGAGGATACTGGGATCCATAACCGGATTGAGGATAGGATTGATAACTGAAAGGTACAGTTCCCATACCTTGAACATATGACTGACCTTGAGGTGGTTGATAACCTTGACTCGAGTATTGACCTTGAGGTTGATAACCTTGGGGTAAATACTGATACTGGGGTTGACCTTGACCTTGAGGTTGATACCCTTGAGGTAAATATTGATACTGAGGTTGACCCTGGGATACATATTGAGGCTGGGGTTGACCTTGAGGCATGTATTGTACCATAGGTACATACTGGCCTTGAGGTTGCCCCCCAGACACAACTTGTGTACCTTGAGGTTGCCCCCCAGGCGTTAATTGAGGCTGCCCCCCAGGCGGTAATTGGCCACCTTGAGGTTGAGAAACGGGAACTGATCTTGACATCATGTAAATGTCCCCTACACCCAATGGTTTATTACCATTGTTTCCAACTAATAACCCATGATCAATGGGTTGAGGAGATGCCCTCGCAAAGGTACCAGAAAGTGACTGATACCCGGTGGGAACAGAAGGACCGCCGTGTAAGAAAGATTCAGAAGATTGAGTGAACACGGACGACTGACCAGACATATTTACAGGAGTATAAAAACCTCTAGGTGGAAAAGGAGTAAGGTGGAGAAAAACTTAACCCTGAGTTGTCTAAATAGTTAGTTAACGAAAGGTACCAAGTAGTACTCCTAGGAGGACTATAAAAGATAGATTCACGCTCCCTTAGATCAATAGTAGGTTGATCTTCAAGGTTAGAGACGCCTATTTCTTCCTCTGGAGCAAGTTCTTCAATAGCAATCAAACCAGTAGGAAGATTTTCGGTGATAACTCGTTCTACTCTTGGTGAATCTGGAACACTAGAAGTTGGAGTAACAGGCTCAGATATTTCAGGTTCCTCACCTAAATCACTAGTAGATGAAAAACTACCAGCAAGCTTGGAAACTGTAACAGCTTCGGGATTATAACCTGTCTCTAGACTTTGGTAATCTGGATGGACTACCAAGGAAGACTCTCCTTCTTCAGGTGAACCTACTCTACTGCCACTAGGAGGAGTTACAAGGACCTTCAATCCTTTGTACTAACCCGGGACGTCTTCAGGAGGTCCACCCCGCGATCTACGAAGTTTCCTCAACAAATCAGTTCCGGTAACAATCTCAGGTGACTTGCCCCGAAGTCTACGGGACTGTCTCGGTAATTCCGCCACAGCTAAAAACTTTTAACTACTACACACGAAAACAAAGTAAAATTTCAAATCAAACCACCTAAAGTCGCTAAAGAACCGAATAAATTTGAATCACACGCCTAAAGAATCTAGGGCGTCAAACCATGCACAAACAGTAGCCTTCCGGACCGAAAACACTAGTTGGAGATGAAACCCAACATCGTCGAATTCAGTACAGAAGTGGAGGGTGGAACAGTTACCCCGGCAACCTGCTTAATGAATAGACCGGCACAAGTTCCTCCACTATAACCGTCTCGAGTGAAGTGAACCCCCCAGAAAATCCAAGTGAGTATAACCGACGTCTGCTCCAGGTACAGTGGGATCTTCCCTCCACCGTCACCTTGGGTAGAATCCTAAGATTATGGCCACTAAGGTTACCAACAGCGGCAAATACACCTGGGGGAACAGTGTAAACTCCGACAGCAAGCAAGGGCAGAGTATCAAGCTCAATCCCCTTACCGGCTCCTTGACAACAATCCAAGGTTTACCGATAAGTGACCCCTGGCTCCTCGACAATGGTTAATCCGAGGTTTACCGTTTGTAATACGTGCGTGTCTGGCGTTGTTCCCAACGAGGGAGGATTGATCCCCTCACTGGTTCGGACACGAGCTCGTGCTTCTCCTTTAAGAGGAGATTTCCCAGAGTATAAATGCAGCAGTTGGATTTATCCTACCACAAGATAAGCTACTTGTTTGGTTTTGCTGTCTTGGAGAGTTAATTACTCTCCTACTCCAAGACACTAGCCTGATCTATATTGGTGCTTCAGAGCCCTAGTAAAAGAAAAAGTTACTATGTTGATTTTACTTTAAGCATTAATTCTTATGGTTTTCTTTAAAGACAAAAGGTAGCGGAAATGAAACCAATGGTGTGTAGACTCGACTCAAACCACTACCAAGATGCACTTAGGATGATTTACACTACTTTTCTTTTTCAATGAAATTCTTAGCTAAGAAAGTTTAGAGAATGCAAATTTATATAAAAACAACTCTCTTGGCAACGAAAATCAAAGAAATAAAACTCTTTATCTTTCCAAGCATACAAACATGACCATTCATTACGTGCACGAAAAATTCTTTCTCTTTCAAAATACTCCAAAAGCTACTTGAAGCAAAACTTTTCAAAGGAGATGTTTTTGTATTTTTTTTTATTTAATAAAGCATATAAATCTACTTTAACGAAAATCAATCTCAAAATCTATAAAATCTATGAAAAATTGACTCACAAGCAAATCAAAAGGAAATTTACTCTAAAGCAAACCTAACGAGGCAAAAGCCTACAAGGATGATTCTAGGTTGTTTTACTTGACCACAATCAAGCCAAGGACCAGCTAATGCAGAATCAAAAACCAGTCGAAACAAAACTCAAATCTTTTTGTTCTTTTTGTAAAATGGAATTCAATACTCAATCAACAAGCACTTCGAAATTCGCCAAAGAGACAACTCAAAGGTAAGTTGCTCTCACAGGTAGACTTTATGACAGGTCCGACTCCTAAGAAGGCTGACAAAACCAGAGAGATCTAAGGCTTGACAACTTCTACCGCCAAAGTCACTACAGGACCTACTCAAAAATCAAACCCTAGGGCTTAAACTTCTATGAAATCCACTAAAACACTCAATGCTATCGAAACAAGTTCAGGTGAAGATCTTTGACAGGAGACTAATGGATCTGGGCAGTAAAAACTAAGAAAAAGCAAAATCTAAGAGGAAAAATGTAAAAAATGGAAATTTCTTAATTTTAGCAGGGTACGCAGGCAACCTGTTAAGACAGGTGCGGGCCCGCTCTGTGCACACAGCAACAGTGCGTACAGGTACGCACTGTGCAATACTCAGAGGGTGCGTACTACTGGAAAAACCAAGAAAAACTAAATCTAATTTAACCCTAAGCTAGCCCACCCAAATACAAAGTCACACAGCCAAAAACCAGAAAATAAATGACTTTTCTCAGATCAAAGTTGCATACAAAGGAAAAAACTTTCACATCAATGGAGTCCCCAGCGGAGTCGCCATTTTGTCAGGCGGAAAGAGTCGATAGTGCGGACACAACCAACCTCCCTAGGAGCCTAAGACTCTCTAGTGACAAACAAGACAAACAAGAGCAATCCTTCTCTAAACATGTATTTACCATACAGGAAATCAAGTGTTTAGATCCTACCTGTAGTCCAACGTTGTTGTAGTAGTCCAGCCTCACCGATCCGGATGAGCTCCTCCTTCACTTCGAAACCTGCATTCACTAACAATCAAACGATTAAATAGCACTTGATAATCTCATAAAATAAAACATATTTAACATATAGACCAAGGAGTACATGAAACAACTCATAAATAACAAGTTATTGAGAAGAATGGACTCATTTGCATTAATAGGAAACAAAAGGAACAATTACAACCTGAGCCTTGGTGTTGTGGAAGTCCCTCCCAGGGTCCATCAAGAGTTCTCCTTTACTTTGACAAAGCTCACCCACTTCCAAATGAAACAAGAAAGGATGGGAATCTCTCCTCACAAGCTTCTAAATGGGAGTCCTAATTCCAGCAGCATCTACCCTTAGAAATGTTTAGCTTTCAACCTCCCCTCCTTCTGGCCCAATGCCTGTATTTATAGTGCTCAAGAGGAAGTTAATCAGGTCCACCATCAATGGGATAATCCCCTCTTTGGATGGGATAGCTCCTCTCTTGATGGGATAAGTTCCTCTTTCATAGGGGTACATGAACCATCTGGAGGCGCTCAATACACGTCAAACAACCTTCTAGAATGCTCTAGAAATGACCACAAGTAACTTTTTAAAGATGAAACTCGCGCCTTTTGACCTTTACAGGGGTACGCACCTGCCCCTTTACATACAGAGCATACAAGTACGCAGTTTTTGTGAACATTAGGTGCGTACACGCAGGTAAGGCCGAGAGAATCTGCGTACCCAGAGATAAACACATTTACAAAGACTTTCTCCCTTTTTGGAGTTTGACATGGAGAGCAGAGGCATAAGACTTGCCCAGGAGGATATCATGACTGTTGATAGAGCCATACTAACTGTAAATAGCCATGGTGACATTTTTTAGTGTAACACTTGGCGTGGGTGTCTTGGCGACTCGGGTGAGCGCCTGCCCATCGTGCAAGTGTGCACGAAGGCTTGTTCGTGTGTTGGTTTGTGAACGGAGGAGTGTCTCAGGTGGAGGCGCCCGTGTGTGGCGACTTGGAGGCGCGCCCAAGTTGGGCAAACGACACGATTGTGCGACAAGGTGAACGAAGGGTTGGTGAGTCGTGTGGCAACCGTGCAGAGGTGCCGACGAGTTGGGCAACCGAGTTTGCTGAAGTTGTGAAAATTGACTAAGTATAAATTTGGGGTTTCCCAAGGACTTAGTCTGTACTTTGTAAAAGTGGAAAATTTATATATATTGATATTCGGGCAGACTCATATTGTAGGGAGTTGCCCCTCCCTTTATACTGTTGTGCATTTCTCTTGTTTAATGTTGTTGATAATGAATGTGTATGGGTGTTCATTGGTATAAAGGCACATTAATAATACTTGGTAATGAAAATAAAACTAAGATGGAATGTTAAGGCGTAGTCTACAATCGTAAGTACTGTTGAAAAGAAAACGGTTGGTAGTGCCGCACCTCGCTATAAGTGGTTGAAAGACTACTGCAGGTGTAGGGGCGTGACAAAAATGGTCCTGCAAAAGATCGTTTCATGAGGTTTGCACCTGTCGAGACCTTTTTGTTCAGGATGGACCGTAGAAGCAACTTCGTTCTTGGGGGTGCTTTAAGTTTCCAAATAAGGTTCCACCATGTCTCGAAGGCTGGCGGCTTGAGGGGATCCATAAGGACAAGATATCCAATCTTGGGGGCATAGAGACCGTGTTTGGCGTAGGCCCATATGAGTTCACTTCCCCTTTAGTTATCCTTATATGGGCCTCCGTTAGTGCTGAAATGTAGTGTCTCCACTCTTGTTGCTAGGGCTAGGAGATATTTAGGGTTTCTCCCGTTCTCCAAGCCTGCTGAGCCAGAGAGGATCGCTCATTGTCTGCAATGTGACTGATATGAGTTATGCCCTGTTCTGCTAATAAGAGTCTCAGCTCATCTAGGAGTCTGTGTGCATTACCACAGCCTACCCAGGGGTCTTCCCCTATGCGTACTAGGGATCCCGATCGAATTCCCCAAGTCAATCTGCTTCTTATCATATCCATAGCTTTAGTTACTGCCTTCCAGATGATAGATATATTCCCATTAGTTCGATGGCCATGTTGAATCCAATCCAGAGGATTTGAAGGGGTGATGTATTTTGAAGTGGCAACCTTCATCCAAAGGCTGCAATTATTAAGAAGCTGCCACCCCAATTTTGCTGCTAGTGCTTTGGAAAAAGTGTCCAGTTTCTTAATTCCCCAACTCCCCCAACGTTTAGGCAGAGCCAGGGTCTCCCATCTTGTCCAAGCAAAAGTTCTTCCTATCTGATTCCCCTTCCATAGAAAGCAACAACATATTTTCTACAACCTATCCAGGATGCCTCTGGGAATCCAGGCTAAGGTCATCCAATATACAGGCGTTGCTTCTAGAACAACTTTGATCAATATCAGCCTGCCTGCTCTGGAGAGGTACTTATGGTACCAGATGTTCAATTGCTTTTCCACCTTAGAGATGAGCCAGATCCAATCTGCAATTTTATAGCTGAAGGGTTTTAGTCGGTACCCCAGATATCTCAGACCCTCTTCTATAGGGTGGGTAACAAAGGGGAATCTCCTGAGGGCGAACTGTAATTCATTTTGGGCGCAGCCGGATGCAGTTAAGGTGGATTTGGATTCATTCAGTACCATTCCTATGGCCTTATGGAAAGTACCCATGGCTTGGTGGAGAGCGGTGAGGTCGCCAAGGCTGCCATTGAGAAAAATGAGGATATCATCCACAAAGAACAAATGAGTCAAGATAGTTGATTCAGTGATTTTGATGCCCCTAATTCTCCCCTGTCTGTGTTCTTCTTTTATAATTCTACTGAGGCCCTCCATGATGAGAAGAAACAGTAGAGGGGACAGGGGGAATCCTTACCTGAGTCCCCTTTCAGCATGAAAAAAGGGGGAGGTCGACCCATTTATTAGAACACTATAGGGGACATCAGTTATACAGCTCATGATCCACTTAATGAAAGTAAAAGGAAATCCTAGTTGAGTTAATAGGATCCGGAGGTAGAGCCAGTTGACCCTATCAAAGGCTTTAGATAGGTCTATCTTCAGTATCATACCTTTTATTTTCCGGAGCTTAACAGAATGGAGAAGTTCTTGAGTAGTGCCAATCACCTCATGAATCTGTCTGTTGTGTAGAAAGGCAAATTGTTCTTGGGAGATATGGAGGGACAGGATTGGCTTTATGCGGTTGGCTATAATCTTGGCTATAATTTTGTAAATACAGTTGCATAAAGATATGGGTCTGAAGTCATCAAAGGAGGAGGGCTTGTCAGCTTTAGGGATGAGAGCAATGAAAGTGGATTTTAGGCTTCCCGGAATTCTCCCATTCCTTCTGCTTTCCTCAATGATTTGCAGGAGGTCCATTCCTAACACCTCAAAGAAGGCAGTGTAGAACTCTACAGACCAACCATCCGGCCCCGGGCTCTTATCTTTCTTTAGCATCTTTAATGTGTCTTCAAGCTCTCCCAGAGTAACTTCTCTTGAGAGTTCCTATTCCATCTCCTGATCTACAAAGCCTGGAAAGAGTTGAGCAGTCCGCATTACTTCTACGAGAGTAGCATAAGGTGGAGCCTTATAGATATTTTTGAAACAAGAACATGCCAGGGCAGCTAGCTCTCTAAAGGATTGAACAAATCACCCCTGTGTATCCTTAAGCTCCCAGATAGTATTGATGGTCTTCCCACCATTTGCATGTTTATGGAAAAATTTAGTATTGTCATCCCCCTCCTTTAGCCAGATGGCCCAACTACGAAGCCGCCAGCTCGCTTCTTTGTTCCTTAAGATTTGGGTTCTCTTTAGCAGAGAATCAGAGTATATGTCCCTTTGCTCTTGAGATATCATAATGCCTCCTGAGTCCTCCTCGAAAGTAAAAATGACCTCCTTTGCCTCCCTAAGTGTCAACTCTTCCGCCTCCTTTTTCTTCAGAGCCCATGACTTGGATAGGCTTTTCAGCTCCTTCATATTGTGAAGGAAATCCTGAATGAGATTCCCATATGAGCCTGGGGAATTTGCCCTCCAAAAATCAGTCACTAGTTTGATCTATTCCATGTCCCGCAGCCAGGTGGAATTGAATTTGAATGGGGCTTTAGGTTTATCTATAACATCATGCAACTCCAGGTATATGGGACGGTGATCCAACAAACTGCTCGTACTCACCCATTGTCTGATATGGGGACCCCTATTTACCAGGTATTCTTTTGTGAGGAATCGATCAAGTCGTCTGGCCAGGCTTGCTTCCCCTATTCGATTGTTTCTCCAGGTGGGTTGCATTTTGGCTGAGGGGATGTTTATAAAGTTATGGGACTCCAGGAGGTTTTCAAAGAAACCAGACAGAGCATCCACGTGTTCATGATTGCCCCAAGATTCTGCAAACCCCATGGAGAAATTTAGGTCTCCCCCTAAGATAATGTTGTCTTGTTGCAGGAGGGGTGAGTTAAACAAATATCTCCAAAATCCAGCTCTGTCCTGGCATGGGCTGTATACATTGAGAATATTGTATTCCGATTCAAGTGTGGGGGAGTAGATATCAGCGCCCAAGAATCCCAAGCCTCCCCAAACCCTCAGAGTCTTAATGGTTCTGTTACAAATGCCTAGGGTTAATCCCCCTGATCTGCCTGTGGCATCAAGAGAGTGGAAGGTCCAACCTGGTAACCAGGATTCAAGTAAGAGAGTGATTGTGCTGGCAGAACCAAGGGTTTCTTGTAGGAATATAATGTCTACCGGTTCAGAGACAAATAGACACTTGAGGGCTAGTTTTTTATCCAGGCTAGCCACCCCGTGACAATTAAAGGAGAGCAGCTTCATGGGGGGGGGGCTTGCTCTGCTCTAAGGGACCAGTTTAAGGTCTTATGCTTGCCAGATGCAATCTCCTCCCCAGCCTGATGTTTAGCTTTGGAGAGATGGGAGGGATGCCCCCTGGGTTTGGGAGGGGGAGGGGTGGAGACGACCTCAAAACCAATCATATCAAGGCCCTGAGAATGCATTCAGGAGCGGAAGGAGTATCGGGGTTCCGGGAGGGAATGGATGGGAAGAGACGAAGAGGGAGCCTCAAAGAGGGAGGGTTGAGGGAAGGAGTAAGAAGGAAGGGGAGGTGCAATGGTACAGTGCCAAACCATAGGGGGCTGATGGAAGAGCTAAGGGGGGTGGGAGGGGGGAAAGTTTAAGGGAGCACCCAAGAAGTCCATACTCCAATCCTGCGGAGACAGGGAAGGCAATACAGGAGAAACAAAAGAAGTATAAGCAGATGAGAAAGGAGAAGTTGACATACCTATGGTGTGAGCGTCCCCTATAGCCGCCCAAGCTCTTGTCAGAGGTGGGGAGGGTGGACGGAGAGGAGCTTTCCCACGCTTCTTCTTTGATTCTTTCTCGTGTGCCTTGTTTGCTTCAGTCGGGTCTTGTTGTGATGGATCTTCCCCTTCTATTGCGGATTAAGGGTCGTCCCATGGGGTATGGGCTTCCTGATCTTTATCCATGGGTTTTTTTCCTCTCTTGTTAACTAGAGGGCAATCTTTGTACACATGTCCGACTTTGTGGCATCTGCGGCATCTATAGGGTATGCCCTCGTAGTCCAGTGGCTGCTTTAGGGTGAAAGACCTCCACTGAATGGTGATGAATTCCTGCAGCCCTCCCCTTATATCCATATGTACCAAAATTCTGGCAAAGGCCATCTTGCCAGTAGATAAATATGATTTGTCATGAGCCGATGGAGTTCCCAATGCTTCTGAAGATGTCTTCGGACCAGAAATGTAACGAGAGCCCTGATAATCTTACCTAGATCAGGCCAACTCCAAGCTGCTCTGTGTCCGGGTCGAAGAGTGGAGACCAACATTTTAGAAGGACTGGGGCATGCTCGAAATGCCAGTAGGATGAGAGGACCCAATTCGTGAGATTTGGCCTGGAGAAACGGAGGGCAAACCACCCCTTAACAAATGTCTGTACAGTGGGCAGGTCGGCCAAATGATGCCCCCAAACCTCTGAGACCCAAGTTTTCAGGCGAGCTGTTGTGTAGCTTCAGCCCCTTATTCTGCCTACTAACACCCTGTCTGCAAAGTCCATAGTGTCGCCAAGCCAAATGTCCTCCTCGAGTCTAAGAAAGGTATCCACCGCTTTGGTCCAAAAGCCCTTTGTCTTCTTGTTGGTCCTAACTTTGGCTGTTGAGTCTCCTAGACCATCTAGGACGTGCTCCGGGGCTGGAGGATTCTCTGGGAGAAGAGATGAGTTGGCAGGGAGGGCTTCCGCTAAAGGGGGGATGCTAGTGAAACTGCCAGAGGGGAGGGAGGTCAAGCACGGCATGATCAGGGGAACTGTAGAGGAAGAAGGAGCAGGAGGAGCGGAGGGGTAAGCAGAATGAGGGGGTTGAGGTAAGTGACCAGGGGTAGGGGACGGAGGGTTAGGGTTAAGACATCCCGTAGAAAACCCTAGGGAAGATGGAGACAGTGGGGGAGTGGAGAGGGATGGCCAAGTTGGAGGGTCGTTCGGTAGAATAACCTGGTGGTCAGATGGTCCTGAGAGAGAGGGGAGGCCAGAGATAGCCTCATGCAACTCATTGCTGAACGAAGTTGACCCTAGCTTGGTTGGTCTCGGGGTCGTCCAGATAGAACCCTCCGCTAACATTTCTTCCGAGTAATCCACCATATCGAGGTCCATCGCTGTCAGGGAATATGAAACGCCGGCTACCTGTGGTAACCGCCAGGAGGAGGAGCAGTAAGTAGGAAAAACCAACGATGGAAGCTAGAGGTCAAGCAGCAAAACCGTGGAGCAGGAGAAGGTAGGCAGGTAAAAAACATAGTAAAAAAACCAAGTTACGAGAGCGTGGGCATATTTTAATGGAAACCCTGTACTGTGGGGGACGTGTATGCGGATGGTACAACCAGCTGCTTCGTTTTGCTATAGCCACACATCAACTACCTGTTCTCTCATGTCTGCATCTCCATCACCCCCTTCCTCTTTTCTTAAACTTTATTTAAATAATAATTTAATAAAAAATTATATTACATAAAAAAGATAAATGCAATTTAATATTTAAATGAGGAGGTAATGTTAAAAAGGTTAAGAGAGATATTTGTAATAAAATCAATTTCTCTATTAACCATTTTTTAATAGAAATATACTATGATACTAATAGAAACATTTGCATTACTTGTTAATATAATTTTTTATAAACTAAGTATGAAGATAAGTTAATGTTATTATAGCTTAGAATATATGATATATAATTTATAATACTTTTACACAGAGAAAGATTGTAATTTATAATATTAATAATATTATCAAAATTAGAAACATGATATTATGATATTAATAGAAATATTTGCATTAAAGTAAATTTGTAGATTAACAATCATAAGCAATTATATATTTAATATTAAGATAAATTATTGTTACATAAAGAGGTGATCTCTAGCTCAGTATAGTAGAGATGTAATATAATGTCCTGTAAACATTTTAGCTTAGTCAAAATAAAAGAAAGATAATGTTATTTAAAATACAAATAACTTTAAACTAAAATAATAATAATAATAAAATTAGGTTATTATTATTATTATTATTAATTTTGTTGGATAGTTAAGGTAAACTTGACTTAGACTTAGTCAAGTTATTGATATTTTTTGAACTTTAGGTTTATTAGAACCCATGATATTGACCAATGATGGAATATAACCTATTTAAAGGAGGAAATTAAACCAACCTAGATCCATCTTAACTCTGATCTACCAAATGTCGAGAGAGATGGAATCTCTTTTCACTGTAAAAGGAGTTTTCAACTCAAGAGATTTGATCAAAATTAAGATGAATCTAGACTAATAATAATATATTATAATGCATTATATTTATTCTTATAACCTATAATACTATAACTATTGAAAATGTTAATACTAAGATAAGAGGTAATCTACAAACACATTAATGGAAAAACTTCTTTACATCCACTTTCAAATTAACTTAGACAAAAATTTGCGTGTACATCCTCATAAAAATGCAAGTGTGAGGAAACATTATCATATTATTTTTTTATTTTTATTTTTTAATTTTTAAAGGTTAATTTCACTTTACAATGTTATAAGTATGAATGAGAGGTGTAATATATTTTTTATTTTATTTTTCTGCATTTTCATTCCTAATTAAAACGAAATTATATTGTGTATATACATACTCTAAAACAAAAATACATTTTGTATATACATACTCTACGTGTCCATTCATAAGAATCGACCCAAATCTTTAAGTGGCAAAAATACATTTACATATGCTAAAAAGTATTTAGAAAAAGTAGTCAAAATGACTTTGAAGAGGAGCATAAATAACAAAACAAAAAATAATAATAGAAATATTATATAATGGAGAAAGATCAAGTAATGTAGAAATCACTTATCTTGTCATTTCTCCCTTTCATTTTCTAGACTTGTTGCCATTCCTTTATTTTGAGGTCCACTAGTACCACAGCAATGCCATTCACAAATGTCTCTATAAAATGCTCTTTTGTCTAAATCTAAGCATTTTGATACATTTAAGAGGTGTAATATTTAATAAATTAAATTAAATGAAACAAAGTTTAAGTTTTTAATATGAAAATACAATTTAAAAATTAATTATATATATATATAGATAGATAGATAGATATACGAATTTAAGCATAAATTTATTTAAATAAGTAAAATTAGAGATATTAAAAATTATATTTATATAAAAATTGTGTAAACTATTTAAAAGATGAAATAGGTATTTTTCGAACCTATTTTATAGTATTTTGTTTAAAATCTGATATATATTTATAAAAAACATAAGTTTAAATTGTTTAATTTGTAAAGATTAGTATTTTGTTTAAAATCTGATATATATTTATAAAAAACATAAGTTTAAATTGTTTAATTTGTAAAGATTGAGTGTCTCAGTGGTTTTTCAAGGTGCCGAATCTATTTATACATTTAAAAATGTATTTTAAATGACAAAAAAAATCACAATCTCACTTAAATTGTATTTTCAGATTCTCCCCAAAAAATCATTTCTTCTGTTAGTTTAATTACACCTATAAAATTATTATTACAGTATAAATATAAATATTTTAATATTGATTAAAATTGTATTTACAAAAGCTGTAAAGTATAATCATAATTATATATATATATATATATATATATATATATATATATATATTTGGATGCTTATAGTTATGGAATTAAATATTAATTAAAATTGTATTTACATAAGTTGTAAATTATATATATATATATATATATCTTTGGATGCTTATAGATATGGAATTAACATGGATTACATTATCAATAAAATGAATCGAGAATCTATCTTAATTCCAATTTTTTAAACAAAGAAGTTTATATATTTTTTTTAATTTTGTTTATTAAATTAATAATAATAATCTATTTTACATTTCACAGTCAAACCAATCACCAAAATAGTATATAAGATTCATTTGTTTATAAAACAAAAAATCTACTTGAATATAATAATTTAACCACTAAAATTTATAAACGTATACATACTTACCCTATAAATTTAAACCTCTAACCTTTTAATAAAAATACATCCTAAAAATCTTAAAATACATACTACCAAAAACTTACGAAACATACTACCAATATATAATTGTTCAAATTAAATACTACCAAAAATAACTTACGAAACATACTACCAACATATAATTGTTGGAAATAAAGTAAAAAGTGATATTATCACACATTTACACCAAATTCAATCATTTGACGACCATCTTACCTTATTTTCCTTCCTAAACTAAGCATGAGGATACATTATTGTAATAATAACTTGAAATGCATAAGACTTACAATGTATGATATAAATATTTTTGCAATTTATAATATCAATATTAGGAGTGATGTTAATATGAAAGTGAAGATGTTTTACATTAATTCAAAAATTTGCAGTTAATTTTTTATTTGATAAAGCTTTTTTGTATGGATATTCATAAATCAATAATACCATCAAAATTAGTAGTAAGGAATGAAAAGTCTTCATAAGCAAAATTATTATATTTAATAAAATAATAATATTAATTTTTTAAGTATTTTTAATCTATATAATGGGAGGAATAAGAAATGAAGACTAATTTATTAGTCTTTTCACTATCTTAGTTTTACCAATTTGCTATTATATTTTTATTTTTAACGGGTCTTTTGGTTAAGAGGAGAAGATATATAAAAAGCCGTATTGCTGTTAACTAAAGATTTTTGAAATAACTTAGATTGAATGTTGGTTTTTCAATTTAAGTTTCTAGAATGAGATCGAATTTCTTTTTTATACAAATTTCGTGTGGGAAAATGCTACTCATATTTATGTTTAATGTGTTATTCTAAGTAATGTTTATGAAGAATAATTCTTGGTGATAACTTTATTATTTTCGCTCAATTTCATTTTCTACTAGAATTTGTTGCAATATGAGAATAAGTAAGAAATTACCGTACACTTATATATATATGAAAGAGAAAGTAGAGAGAGCACAAGTGGGGGGACCAACAAATATGCATTTTATTTATGTATCGCAATTCTTACAACAATTCCTTACAATCTATCTCTCTTTGTTACATCAATGAACTATTTATATCAAATGTTTCAGTTACAAAGTAGCTATAACTATCAAACTACCTTGGTTGGTAGACATAACTTGTATGATCAACTGAATTACATTCTAACTTTGTTGGTCAACCAACTTGCATGGTCAACTAACTTACACTCTAACTTGAAAATCAACAAGATCCAACTCTCAAGTCTAGTCGACTGAGTCAACTATCCCTTCCAACATCTATCCCCAACTCAATTCTTTGCTCGTCCCAAGCAAGTGCAAGATGTGGATTACAATGAGAATTTTGGGAGATATGATAATACAAAAAAAATAGTTTGATCAATCGTATGCTTGTGGTTGTTGTGACTCTAAAGTGTTTGGCTGCTCTTTTGAAGTTGATGCTAGCGATATTGGAGTTGATGTCGGAACTACTATGCTTGTGGATATGCAGTTTGTACTTCTTCAAAAATGGTTTTAGGCCATGTATAAAGGAGCACATCTTTGCCTAGAGATTTTACCCCTTTTTGTTGCTTTTACTAAGCCATCCAATGAGATCCTTATACTTTTGTTTCAGTGCATCTCAATGGTCGACTTGTACTTGGAAATTTGGACTCTAACATTATGTAGGTTTTAACATTGTACAATTAATTGTCTCAAATAGATTATTAATAAAATAGAAAAGATGCAATGGCAAACACACATATTAACATAGATATTTTATCATGGAAACCCAAATGGGGAAAACCAACAAGGTATTTTTCAATGTATATGTTATTGTATATTGTATTACAATACAATATATATTTTGTAGCATCTATGAATATCTAATTCATTTACCCTAGATTATAATACAATCGTAGTTCCTTAAGTGAAACTAGAAAACCATGGGAAAAACCACCATGTGCCACAAAAATACTTTTAATAAAAACCTCATGCTGAAAAATACCAAAACAGATGCAAAAACTTATCCAAAAAAAAAAATTAGGGATGCTTCTCTTGAACACCCCCAGTGCACATCACACATTTTACAACATGTGGGGATATTTGTGTAAGGAATATTACACATACCCAACATTCTCCCATGTATTTTTTTCTTTGCACACAAGGGGTCACATGAGTACATAATCAACAATCAAGGGAAATAATGCCCATTATTTCTCTACACCAAACAAACTTCTCAGCACTCACAAATTTTGTTAATGAATACACAACATTCTTCAAAGTATCCATTTTTTCTAGAAACACCTTCTTGTCTTCAATCATATCTCTCACGAAATGATATTGAACATCAATATGCCTTGACTTCAAATGATTAGTTGGGTTCTTTTCTAGGAAGATTGCACTCTTGCTGTCACAATCTATCCTCACAACTTGTTGTACAAACCCAATACCTGAATACAATCTTTGTAACCATATTGCTTCCTTGATTTCATGAGTGGCTACCATGTATTCAACTTATGTAGTTGAGAGTGCTAATAAATATTGTCTTTTGCACATCTAAATCATTACTCTTCCAAATAGGTTAAACGCATACCCACTTGTTGATCTTCTGCAATCCAAATATCTAGCTCAGTGTAACAACCTCTCTACCATTACTTTAGGGATTATTGAGTTGAGGAAGGTGTCACTTATTGTTAACTTGATCCCTAGGTCCATTATGAATATGGGGTTAGCAAAAACCTCACTTTGCAAGTCTATGAAATTTAACAACTAATACCATCATTGTGTTTAGCTCACCAAAATCTTTCTGACAATATCAAAATTACCTTGATCTAATTCCTGGATCAAAAGTTACACTCATTCGAAGTTTTGGCCTATTAACGAAGGCCATGTCATGAACTAGCCATGTGGTACCACATGGCCTCCACATGTCCCTAGCATGTTAGCATAATGGTACCTGCCACGTCATATCCACGTTAGGTCGGGCTCTTACGTTACTTCAATGCAATTTTTAATGCTTCATGTGGAGAGAAGGTGGTAGGTGGCGAGCACTAAAGGGCAAATCATGGTTCCACAATGGAACTCTCGCTGAGTTGGCCAAGCCTTCACCGAAACTCTTATTTTGTTGTAAGGTACAGAGGTCTCAATGACAAGCAAGAGGTGGACAACATTCCAACTCTCCTAGTTCCACCTATAATCCACTCTCTTTGCCCTTGAGTTTGTGTTGATTAGAACTTGGCCATTGTATAGGTTTCATCTATGCTACAAACTAAATTCGATGGCCAATGGACACTATTCGTGGCACGATTCCATTGGGGCTTGGTTCCACTAGCACCCACTTGTTGTTAGCCTCCTCATACATAAATCAACTACAAGTTACATCTCTCACCTGGTCTCGATGACCAAGTTAGGGGTTATGTAATAGTGTTGTAGAGTGGAAAGGTGATCTTTCCTTATGCCTAACTCTCTCTAGTCTCGAGGCAAATCACAATCCGACGCCCTGAAGTCCAAGCCATCAAACTCCATGGTAGTATTTAAGATAGGGGTGGATTAAACGGCCCAACTCCCAAGAGTCGTGTCCCAGAAGCTTGAGGCCACAAATTCTCGATTCACATAGGTAACCAGTTATACCATAAAAACATATTAATATCACATATCTTAGAGGAAAATTTAAATACACATGAACACAAAATTCCCCCATGTTCAACATCATAATAAAGAACAACATATTCCAAGTAAGCATTAAGACTTCATGGACATACAAGATATCATTCCAGTCATGAGTATAACAATGAGCCTTACAAATCTTGCATTCAATACATTCATAAACACTTAAAATATTGCACCATGCAAAATCTAACAAGAATCATCACATTCCATAAAACTAGATACACAAGTTATTTATACTTATCTATCTAATTAAAGATGGTTGGTAATGGCAGAAGTGTCCTCAGACACGTAATTTTATTAATAATAAAAGCAATTACATCTGGAATTTTGCAAGAGTTTACACCCGAACAACAAAACACTCTTGCAATGGACTATTTATAAGCTCAATGTCCTAACTACCTCTAATTATGGATCACTTATGAAATAACAAGTGTCCACTTACAATAAAAGTTATTCAAACAACTTACTAACAATTCTCCTAAATTAGAACCTAAGATACGACATATTTGTAGAGTCATATCTTTTACAACAAAATTCTAATTTTGAATGTCTCCATTTAATAATTAAATATTCTAGATTAATAATTATTAATTTAATATCTTAAATTAATAATTATTTTATTCTAACTTTATAACCTATGATAATATTTATTTTGGATCATCTAACATTCCCCCCATGATCCAAAGATACATTACAACAGATACCAAGTTCATCCCTGAACTTAGTAAATTTTATTCTGCCAAGAGGTTTCATGAAAATGTCGAAGATTTGATCTTCTGAAGGACAATAAATTGGCTTGAGGACATCCTTGGCAATGAGAGATTTGATATGATGATACTTGGTGTCCATGTGCTTTGCCTTTGAATGAAAAATGGGTTCTTGGCAAGCTTAATGACTGACTAGCTGTCAATGAATAATGACGTATCTTCTACCTGAGAAATGCCCAAGTCCTACAAAATTTTGCGCAACCACACAATTTCACATGTTGCTTCCCATGCTGAAATGTACTCTGCTTCTGCTGAAGAAGTGGCCACTGTAGCTTGTTTCTTACAACTCCAAGACACTGTTGCTGACCCCATGCTCATTAAATAACCTAATGTTGATGCTCGATCATCAATACTTCCAGCAAAGTCGGCATCTGAAAATCCACCAAGTACAAAGTTTTTAGTCTTTGTGTAAAGAAGACCAAAATCTTTTATTCCTTGGATATATCGAAGAAATCTTTTGGCTGCATTCCAGTGGCTGTCTCATGGTTCCTGCATAAAACGTGAAAGAATACTGACTACATAAGATAGATCAGGACAAGTGTTTGTCAAATAAATCAAGTTGCCAATCAACTATCTATAAGTAGTGTTGTCCACCATTTCCCCCCCTTCAAATTTTGAAAGTTTCAAGTTTTGCTCCATGGGGGTAAGAACGGGCTTGCAATCCTACGTTCCAAATCACTGAAGAACCTTCGCTTCATACTTACTCTGAGAAATGAAAATATGATGTGGTCGTTGGAAGACTTCAACTCCAAGATAGTAGTGAAGTAATCCCAAATCTGTCATCTTAAAACCTGCATGTAACTCTGTTTTCACCTGTGCAATATGATCATCATTGTTTTCAGTAATGATCAAATCATCTACATACATAACAAGAATCACCAGATATTTACCCTATTGTCGCACATGCAAATTAACATCAAATTCACTTCGTTGAAAACCAACTTTCCTAAGGTATTCATCCATTTTTGCATACCAAGCTCGGGGAGCTTGCTTTAACCCATATAAAGCCTTGATCAATTTGCAGAGTTTATGTTCCTGCCCTTCAATTTCAAAACTTGGTGGTTGTGTCATATATACTTCTTCCTGTAAATCCCCGTTGAGAAAATCACTTTTTACATCCATTTGATGAACTTTCCATCCTTCCTGAGCGGCTAATGCAAGTATTAATCTGATGGTGCTCCATTTAGTTGTAGGAGCAAAAGTTTCCTCATAATCAATGCCTTCCTCCTTCGCAAAACCTTTAGCCACAAGTCTTGCTTTATACTTTTCAAGTGCTCCATTTTGGTTGTACTTAACTCTGTAAACCCATTTTCATCCGATGGGTTTAACATTTTGAGGACAATCAACAAGTTTCCAAGTGTTGTTATCAATTACTGCTCAATATTCTTCAATCATAGCCTGTTTCCATTCTTTATGTTTTACTGCTTCTTTGTATGTGGAAGGTTCAGTAAAATCATTTGCTAGCAAGGAAAAATTTCCTTCACTTCTATGTGACTTCCTTGTTCATGTTTTATTCTGCTCATCAGGCCTTACATCTTTCAAAAGTTGAACTGTCCATAGTTGATGTTCACTTGTTTGAGATTCTGAAAAGTCACCATCATGGTAAAGATGATTAATGTAAACTGATGTTTGTCGATCAGTTGAAGATTCTGGAGGTAGAGAATCATTATCTGAAGAATTGTTGCTGCTTGGGGATGTGGATGAACTGCTAGAAGATCCAGATGGTGTCGTTGAAGTAGATGGATGGGATGAATCATCTTCAAATGAAGGAAAATCAAGTTCATACCAATTTGGTGAATTTGGTTGACTTTGCATATTTCCTTTTCTTTTACTGCCTTTAATTTCTAACTTTTGAAGAAGACTTTCGATTTCTTCAGCACTCTTACTCCCCGTTTCATCAAAAATTACATCCCTGCTAACAATAAATTTTCCATTGGTCAAAAGATGGTACCCTTTCTTCTCATCAGAATACCCAATCATTGTGCATTTCACACTTCTTGAGTCAAGTTAGTTCTTTTTTCTTTCGGAACTAAGGCATAACATACTGATCCAAAAACTCTAAGATTTTTAACTCGAGGTTTGAAACCAAACCAAGCTTCATAAGGTGTGATTCCGTCTAAAGAAGCAATTGGAGATTTGTTTCTTAAGTAGACAGCTGTATGAATTGCTTCTGCCCATTATGTTGAACTTAACTTTGTGAAAGTTAACATAGGTCTCTCCATTCCTAACAAGGTGCGATTTAAAATTTTATAACAACTAGTCTTTTGATTGGAATTTAAAATTAAAAAATATATTAATTTATTAATTAAATAACTAATTTCCTAACGGCTAATTCTGGACTCTGATGCATCCTTGCTATTAATTCATTAGGAACTATGGATTTTTTCACCTTTGTCCTAAGGATGAACCACATTCGCTGGTTTGAAACGTCGACCAAATAATACTGATGTGATTAATCCAAAAGACATGCTTACTAAATTATGGATCACAAAAGCCTAAGATCTAACAAACAATGTTGTTATGTAACCATCATTAACAAAGGTTGAAGTAGTCAACAACCACAATGATGTACTTATGAAAATCTCTAGAAGTATTCTAACACTCCATAAAATCCACACCCCATTTTGAAAAAGGGTCAACAATAACTATAGGGTGAAAAGGAGCAAGGTGTACCTTCATCATCTTAGTACAAACTTAACAAGGATGACACTTTTTTAACACTTCCATGAAATCATTGAAGATTGAAGGCCAAAAGTATCATACACACAAGGTTTCACTGATGTTCCCCCCTCGAAATATGACCACCACATACTCTACTATGACAATATTCTAGAACTTGGTCATGTTTTTTGTGATTTAAACATTGATGCAATATATAAATTCAACCCATTATTAATTTAAAGTGTCAATAATAATGAGGTATCTTGTGGCATGATGAAAAATATGTCAACATTCATTGAGATAAAGTTGAGGATATAACTGTTGAGACTAGGCATACGCAAGAATGTATCCACTCTAGGGGTTAATGGAAGAAATAAGGAACAAATGTTCATTCAGGAAGGAGTCATTCACAACTGATCCCTCATTGTTTTTGGGAAACTCTAACATAATCTTAACAAAAGTCAAGCATTTATTCAATTCATACATCACAATTTCCAAGTCAATATCATGCATTATGATATTCCTTTTAGTGTACTTTCCCTCTATAATCCATGAGGTCACTTTGTGTTGCATGGGATTGGAATATGCAATGATTTTTGTATGTATAAGAAGTATGTAGTGTTTAGGTCACTCAATAACATACACAATTATTGATAGGGATTGGATTATGTACTTAGTATTGTGTAATTGGATATTAATGAGATGATTTGATTGATTGAGCATGCGATGTATATTAGTTTAGTTATGGTTTTGATAATTTCATGCATGTCTAAGGATTTACTGAAACATTTCTCAAGCACGTCAACTTTCAAGGGGATTTCTCACCAACATCCACATGATAGAAAAGGGGGATTATGTTCCCTCTTCAATATCTAAGGCATGCCAGTTCTTCAATGACCTATGGAACCAAATCTAGCACCATCTCAATTTGAACCCATGATTGAGGAATATCAAGATAGAACGAGATTTTATCCTTAAAACATAAGCCCTTGATTATAGGGATCTTGAGGACAAAAGCCATTCAATCAAGGGCTTATTGAAGTGCTTATTAATGCAATATTTTTTGCATAAATAACATCTAGGGTTATGCTTAGCTTAGCCTTTCTATTTTGAGAATTGAGAACCATAACAAGAGCTAGTGAATTTGAACTTCTAGAGGATGAATTGTTGTCATGGATTGGTAACTTGATATAAAAATTTTACTTTTAGACATATTTTTCTTGGTAGTCTTTATAGATTCCCTGTAGAATCCTTGGGCAGGGATCACTCAATGTTGAATAAGGAACCTTTGTGTGCTATTATAATTCCCTTCTTTCAACAGTGTTTAGTTTATTTTGTTGCTATTTTGCATTATGCATTATTTAATTCAAGTAGCATTCACTTCCTATAGTAGTTCCCAACATATAATTTCAAGTACAATTAATGGTTTCATGTCATTGATGAGGAGGTATTGTTGACCCTATTTTTGCATTAGTTCTTCTTCATATTCATAGTAGATTAGCTTAAGTAGAAATACTTCTATTTTATAATACTTTGAATCAACTTTATAGTAGATCAATTGGAATATATTTAGCTTTATTTGAAAGTATTTTTCTTTTAGCCTTCTAGTGCAACAACTTAGTTAGATTTTCTTTTCATTTGCAACACTTTATTTAAGCTCTAATTAATTTCAAGTTAACTAGGATTAGTCTCTTGATTATCAGGTTCTTTTAGTTACGTTTTGCAACTCCTTCAATTTAGTCATTTTGTAGCATGTTAGTCTCCACTTTCATTTTATTCGTTATCTTTATATTTCAACCTTCTTGTTGATTAAGTAGCCCTTGCATTCATAGAGTCAAAGTTTTCCCTTTCTAAGAAGATGGGTGTATTCATGTATTTATACACATGGTGCACAATACCTCATCAAAGTAGTATGTCCCTAGGTTTACAATCTAAAGTTTCAAATGGGGACTTTAACATCCTTGTGGCAATTCTTTGGCTTCTCACTTGAAAACTACCAAATATTAGTAACCAAACTTAGAAACAACCAAGAGCTCCCTCATGGAGTCACCTATGGGGGTTTCATACATAAAAGTGAAAAATTGTTTCCAAGCTAATTGTTAGAGGTAGGAATAGATAATGAAAGCCGAGGGGACAAGAATATAACCAACTAAAATATCCTCTAAAATGTATGATAACTATAAAGACATTACACACTTAATCTAATGATCTAAATATCATTCAAACAACATTTTTTGGGGGAAAGAGTAACAACCAATTTATTCCAATTGAAAAGTAAATAAAACATACTCTATATTATATTAGGAGAGAGATTGCAATAGATGAGTTTTATTTCTCTCCTTGTAAGGGTCCTTTTAACCTCCATTTATTCTCAATCTCAACCTTTGGTAAAGTTGGTTAGCATTCCACCTTCTGACTAGTTACTTTGGAGGATAGATGAATTGTAAGAGGGAAAGTAAAAAATAAATAAGTGAGTGGAGGAAATGGAATCTTAACCCTTTGGCTCTATTTCTCGACCATAACCATACTCTAAAGTCCTTTTCTTTCTAAATGCTTAGCCATGGTTTCTATCTATAAGAAAAACTAGATCACAAATCTAAACTAGTTCCCATGTGAATGCTCCTCCTTTTTTCATGGGAAACCATGTGATTTCTTAGACTCAAAGGAGGCCCAAAGGACCAAGTGTTAATGAGATGAGAGGATTAGGCCAATTGAACACAACCATTTTTCTACTCTAGGATGTCCTTGTGCATTTATGAGCTACGAAATTTATCCTTTTTAGTGCAATTTGCATGATTCAGTATTGAGGGATATGTTGTGTGATACCGGAGGTAGTAAACATGTAGTCCTTTACATTATAGACACACATAAACACACATCATATCTTATGGAAAACCTTAGGCACTTCCCCTCTTTCCAAGGATGGTACCCAAGGTAAACCTTATATTCTTCAAGGCAAAAGGTCATATTAACAATGTGACTCAAAATTCATCACAACAATATAGTAACTCATTAACATCTCTCCATATCACTTGTAGGAATTGGACTTGGATAGGGAGAATAATGCTCCTACTCTCAGCCAATTAGGGTAGACCTAAATGCCACAATTCACTATGTTATATATGTGTGTTATATGTGGATTTTCCATATTTTCAAGTATGGCCACATAAATGTCACAATGAGTAAATTTAGGGTGATAAGAGATGTAGAAATTAATAGAAATTTGCTATTACTGATGACTTTGAACTGAAATCAAGAGATTACAAATTTCCTCTACTATTTTGCGGTATGGAAATCACAATTTAGGAACACATGTAATGACATGCAACCATTAAAAAACCACAATAACACAATGATTTACAGGGCAACCCAACTGGGAAAAACCCCTCTGCCGCTTTGCATTAATTCAAATGAAAAGAGAAAAAAATACAATGTCTTGCTTCAGCTCTGAAGCACACCCTACACTGCAATCTTGTTCTCTTCTTCATGACCTACTCTAGCCAACACTTAGCCAATTCAAGCCTTAAACAACCTCCTATTTCCTTGCACAATCTTGGAGGAAATTAGACCCTAAAAGATAGGAATTTCCTTTCCTCCTATTTTCTTCCACAATTCCCAAGGAATGATTCATGTTCTTAGTGCAAAAGCATTTTACACTCAACAATATACAAATATAAATACAAACATGCCTTTTCCTCCACCTCAACTAGGAAATTTGAATTCCATGCATGATTGTGTCTATTTTTAGCTGATTAACTAGTTAACTGGGAGATGAGTGAGTTAACAACAATCTTAACTACTCAATTGACCTTCAACTGACTCAACTAGTTGCTTGAGCTCAGTTAATTGATTCAAATTGAAATTCACTGAACTAAATTGCTAAGTTTTAGAAATCACTAGATGTACAACTCTACTTCTAGCCTATAAATCAAATTTACTGAGTAAACAAGTAGACAAAGCCATGTCACACAAGTTAACTGCCATCCAAGTCATCCTGCTGATGTGGAAAATTGAATTACTAAATTTGACTAAGGTACAAGTCAAATTTAGCCTTTCTTGCTACAATTTCTAACAAGAGATATGCATATGTACAATCAATTACCATTTCTTAAATAAGATTATTATGAAGGTATCTCACTCCTCATATTGATGACCCTTTAGACACTAAATGGATCGATGTTTTCACTTGAAATTGACTTAGAGTTCGACTATCACCAAATTTTCATTAACCCTAGGAATAGTTAGAAAGAACTCAAAGTTATGGATTGGTTATGCTAGTGGTTGGTGATGACTCTTTTCTTAAATAATTCCATGTAACATTCATGCACCTTATGGAAGTTATTTTGTAACCATTCACAAGTAATTTTGTTGTGGTTTTTCTTGAAAATATGTTGATTTTTATTAGGAAATGGAAAAATCACCCTGAAAATGTTGTTATGGTTCTAAATACGTTGCAATACCACAAGCTCTTTGTAACCTTGGAGAGATGTGGGTTCACTATGAAACATATATTGCACTTGGTTTCATAGTGGATGACATAGGCGTGTACAAGGATCCACGGAAGGTTCGAGTTCTCCATGACTAACATATCTCGATCAATCTAATAAAGGTGCAATTTTTTGAGCTTATATAAATTATATAGAATATTTAGGTTGGGATTCTCTTACATTGCATACTCTGTCCTCATCCCCTTACATAGAAACACAAAAAAAGTATATCCCAGTGGAATATTGATATAACACAACAAATTATAGGAATTTTAAGAATTAAAGTGAAAATTATCTCCCTAGTCTTATGACCACCTAATATATATCTATTCAAATATATGTTGAAATCTCATAGTATGCGCTAGACATTGTCTTCTTTCAATGCATGCACCTTGTGACATACCATTTGAAATTCAATGATTTCTTCAAGAACTATTTGAGCTATGATTGAGAGCTTTATGTAGCCATCCAAGTTCTCAAACAATTGTGACATTACATCTCAAGTAAGGACATTATCATACATTTTGGCCATAATCCTTTTTACTTTGCAGATATAGAGATCAAATTCCAAATTGTGTGCTAGTAGAGGCAGATGGAATACATGCAACAATTAAATTTAATGATCAACCATAACTGCAACTCCTCTTATTTTGTAGTTGATTTTTTTTGAGTCAATTACGCATTCATATCTTATAAAATATTTGGGACACTTATGACATCAAACATGGGATTGAAAATATTATGAAATAGATTAAATATTTTCCCATGTTTATGTAGTTTTCCAATGAAAATTGTGCCAATATTTTCATATGCATGATAGATTGTTTCACCTTTGAACATCTGTTACAACTAATACGAGCATGACAAACTTGATTGGGAGGCATATTACTGCAAGTGAGGTCATTTTGATGTCCATAAGGTCTTTCAGTGTTGTAGAAGTATTTTACTAACCTTGCCTCCATTGATGTCAATAAGTATATAAAGGGTTGTGTTGTTTGCACAATAACAAAACTAGGGGTTGTACACACATTTTTCCATACCTTCACATCCATGGGGATCTATCTAGATTCATTTTTTGACAATTTTTTTGAGCACATGACAATGTAATCAAAATGCAACATTTGTTGTGGTCGATTCATTATAAAGACAGTGATCCTTTACCTATTAAGAGGATTCAACATAAGGCATAAGAAAACAATTCTTCACTTACATCTAGGTTAATTTTGCATTACCTACCTACATTATCAATGACAAAGGCCCTATAGTCATTTCCAGCTTTGAGAAAGCTCTTTGGGGCATACTTGACATAAGCTTTTGTATGTCTATGACCGTTCATCGTCAAATTGATAGAAAAATAGAGGTTGTGAACTAGAATATTGTGCATTTTCTTTACATGTCCAATAAAATTAGGATGAGAATTTGGCTTTAATACGCCATAATTACAAACACACTCAATGCAATGTGATATGTTGTAGTGCATCCAAACTCTACCTTTTTTATTTTCAGTAGGTGAAGTTCATGACTACATTATGGTAGAAAGAGAGTTTATCCTAGAATATGTATAAGTATGGGCATGTATGGCTTCACGTGCATCAAACCAAGAATAAGTTGTGTTATGAATGTGCTTATATTTTAGTTGCACATACCCAAATGATGACCTAGGTGCATAACATCGATGCCAACATACACAAATTTTCAACGCGAGCACAATATAGCATACACCTCAATGAATGGTTGTGGATGGAAGTTCATTTGACACTTTTACACTAATATATTATGTGATATATGAAAGGGAGGAATGAAATCCTTTATATTCCCTCAAGTGTGTATTATATATGCATCTATCTTTGAGTGCAGTTGGGTTTGTGTTGGTGGAGGTGGTTGGTGTAGAGTTGGATAGATAATTATTAGTCAGTATTGGCTTCATGATGTTTGTATCATTGTTTCACAAACACATTTTGTTAATTAAATTTTGTAGTTGATATTCTACCTAGATATTTTCACCAATTTAATATGTGTATTGTTATAATTATATTTATCTCATAAACTTCATTATATGTCTTTCTATACTTAGTTAAATATGTATGTAAAGAAGAATAAACATGTAATGAATTCACTTTTATGACAATGCCTTGCCATAATTTGATGAATTGAATCTACTTCAAATCACCCAAAATTTGGTTGAAATGCAACACAGCAAGACCATAGACCAATCTACAAATGTAACAAATCCACAAGGCAGGCATAAGTATGAATTAATGAGGTGTTATTTGGAAATTTTGTAATATGTTGTCAAATTATACTAGAAAATACACCAAAAAGGTTTGCTGAAAATAGTGCAATTTGTTGTATCTTCATCCCGCTTCATTGAAATTGTCATTGCATGTGCATACATATTCTAAACACACTACTATCTTAAGTCATGCCTCCACACAGAAAGAAGTTAACAAAGAAATGTGCTTCATTGAACAAATCTACAATATTCATTGCTAGGTTGATGACATCATGTGGCAAACCTTGGAGAAGTATAAAAAATGCCATGACAAGCACAACATCCCAAACAATTATTTAGTTGGGGACAATGTTTAAATTCATATCAATAAGAAAGATTCAAGGGAGGACATCATAAATTCAAAGCACTATGATATAATCCACACACCACCATCAAGAAATGTAGTGGTAATGTTTTTAAGCTTGATATACCCCCATACCTTTGGATGCATCTTATGTTAAATGTAGCTCCTATGATCTTACAATACTCCAATTTTTTAGAGAAGTACTACACAACTAGAGACTCTAGTTAACATTGACCCGAATTATAGTGCATCAACATCTTTTAACCAAAGTATTAGTAAGACATAGTGACAGACACAACACAAAGCTACAAAACCCTTTTAGATGAACAACTTCGACACTTGAAGTTGTTTGGATAAGTGATTTGGAATCAACATCTTTATCTTCATCTGTATGGTTGAATGACCTAGAAGAAGCACTCTTTTGTTGCAGCCCATCTCTTTGTAGTTGCGACTCTAGTTGAAGAAACTCAATGGTTTCATGTGTTTGTTGTAGATGCCATGAAAGATCAACAAGAGTTTCTTTGCTGATGTGCACCATGTCTTCATCACTGGAGATGATCAAACTGTGAAGAATGTTTAACCACTGAATATGTTGCGCCATCTGAACTTGCTCACTTGAAGTCAGGCTCTCTTATCGTAGATGTCGTGCTTTGAACTGTTTCACTTGATTTTGTTACTTGAATGACAGGCTCGCTTGCTATGGGACTTGAATGGCACGCTTGCTTGATTTGTTGCTTATTGCACTTGCTGGGAACACTTGCTAGAGTTGTAGAACTTTCTTACTTAGACTCTGGAATTCACGCTCGCTTGATGACAATCGCGTTTGTGTGAACGCTCACTTGCCTTACTTGATGACTTCACGCTCACTTGAATGAATAGCCACGCTCGCTTGATGTCGATCTCAACTTGCTTGATTGGTGTTAGAGTGGAACTTGTTTGGTTGCTTTGATGGTTGTTGCAATGAACTTCACTTTGGCTCGCTTGAAGGTTTGAACTTTGTACTGTTTTGACGCAAATTTCTTGAATGAATACTCACGCTCACTTGTAGGAGATGTGAACTTGTTGTTTCTTTCATTTAGAGTTAAAACTCGTGGACTCACCTGAGTGTGCTTTAAAGGAAGGGTGTTGAACACTGTCAAAAATGCACCCAAAAAAGCTTACAATGATTTCAATGACTCATTACAATGGATTCAATTTGACTCAATTCAAGACTTGGGTGTCGGTTTCAACCGAGAATGCACCCTTACAATTCAATGTAATTTGAGTTTGATTACAAGTTCAATAATGTTGATGTAGACTGTGCTCTGAAACGTTGAAATTTACAGATTCATTAACTTAATTGTAGTGATGTAGACTTTGCTTTGAAATGCTGGAGTTTGCAGATTAATGAACTTGATTGTATTGAGTGAATTTGTTTGTTGCGGTAGAATGATGATGTTGAAAACTTTGATTATTTGTTGTATGTGTTGAGCTTAATTATCCTTCCTTGAAGCTATTTTGTTACAAGTGTTGTGCTTGCTTGCATTGAACTTTATGTGTGTTAAATGAGATCATTTATGTGTCAAAACTAGACACAAATCATAAGCAACAACATGAAGCCATAAAAACACTTGCCATCACAAATACACATGGTGTACCTAAGATCCCCTTATTCAATTTCGGGCGGATCTTGGACACAATCACCACAAATAATATGTCTTTATTGAGTATTGAGATCATCAACCTTTCATCTTTTACAACATTGCCATGGAAGCTTTCTCAAACAATGAGAATCTGACACTCACAATTTTTGGAAGCAAATGCGGTCAAAAACCTGACTCAACCTCCTACATCAATGAGCTTTCCTTTGAAAAATTTATCACTCCAAAGATTTCAAAACATCACCCTTATTACTCCCAAAAGAAAAAAATTACATAAAAAAAAATATACGGAGCACGACTATATGTTTGGAGAACTTTTAATGAGAAAAATTGCCAATGACTCTCAAAAAAATCTAAAAGATAGCCTACGCTATTGATTTGTAGTCATTTTCTGGATTTCTGAGAAATATGGAAAGACCGTGTCGTGTAATTCCTCTTTCCTTCCATTCAATAAATGATAGTGACATTTATCCTCTTGCTAATCACCATTACAGCCCATAAAATAATAAGACATTTATCCTTTTGCTTATTGCATCATTGAAGTTGGATAGAATCCTATAACAAGTTTGCTTTCAAATTCCTTCAACTGACGAAGTTCAATAGAGGCGCCTGCAAAACGTTTTAGACAGCAGCATGAAGTAGAGAATACTAAGTGCTGACCTCATGGGATCGTAATATAATATAGATTGATGCAGAAACCAGTAGCCAAATTGGCTTCCCATGTTCTGTCTACCAGCAACAATGGCGAGGCAAGCAGACAACTTAATTGAAGATCATCCAATGACTCTCAAAAAAATATAAAAGATAGCCTACGCTATTGATTTGTAGTCATTTTTTGGATTTCTGAGAAATATGGAAAGACCGTGTCGTGTAATTCCTCTTTCCTTCCATTCAATAAATGATAGTGACATTTATCCTCTTGCTAATCACCATTACAGTCCATAAAATAATAAGACATTTATCCTTTTGCTTATTGCATCATTGAAGTTGGATAGAATCCTATAACAAGTTTGCTTTCAAATTCCTTCAATTGACGAAGTTCAATAGAGGCGCCTGCAAAACGTTTTAGACAGCAACATGAAGTAGAGAATACTAAGTGTTGACCTCATGGGATCTTAATATAATACAAATTGATGCAGAAACCAGTAGCCAAATTGGCTTCCCATGTTCTGTCTACCAGCAGCAATGGCGAGGCAAGCAGACAACTTAGTTAGAAATAATTAATTCCTACTTGTCTATGGTTGTAATTCTCCATTTGAGGAGTTTGTTCCTACATAATAGGAATTTAGTTTCTCTTAGTTTAGTGTGTGGTTGAGAGAATCTCTCAACCACACTACTGTAGAGAATACTAAGTGTTGAGGAGCTCGAACTGCGCAGCTCCTCGACCGATTCCCTAAGGTCATGGCCGAAGCTGTGCCCGCTTAAAACACATGGCAATTGAGCTCGATTTAGTCGCTTCAGGAACTGCTTGAGCGCCTTTTAGTCTTAGCCAACAATCCGATTGGCCAAAAATAGCGCATCCTTCACTCTCCCACTGGCAGACACACCGCGGGTTGCGCAGTCAATCCGACCGCTCGACCTCTGCTGCGGATCTACTGGGCAGTCCAGGCCTCGACCTGTAGCGACGAGCGACAAGTCCCTCTGCGCGTCTTCGCTGCCACAGCCTTACAGATTTCTCTCCAGATATTTAGATATAGATGGACAAACAAACAGAAGCTAAAACAAAATATATCTTTTATTTGCCTCAGCCCAGGAGGGGCCAAGCCCAGAAGGGCCAGGCCCACAAGACTCTGAAGCTCTGATACCAAGATAAAATTACACACAGCAATATATTCTCTATTATTGATGAATAATGGAAATTACACACATATTTATACAATCAATAGTCTCAAGATAGGAATGCTATCTTAGACGTATAGTAGTGTGGTTGAGAGATTCTCTCAACCACACACTAAACTAAGAGAAACTAAATTCCTATTATGTAGGAACAAACTCCTCAAATGGAGAATTACAACCATAGACAAGTAGGAATTAATTATTTCTAACTAAGTTGTCTGCTTGCCTCGCCATTGCTGCTGGTAGACAGAACATGGGAAGCCAATTTGGCTACTGGTTTCTGCATCAATCTGTATTATATTAAGATCCCATGAGGTCATCACTTAGTATTCTCTACTTCATGCTGTTGTCTAAAACGTTTTGCAGGCGCCTCTATTGAACTTCGTCAATTGAAGGAATTTGAAAGCAAACTTGTTATAGGATTCTATCCAACTTCAATGATGCAATAAGCAGAAGTATAAATGTCTTATTATTTTATGGACTGTAATGGTGATTAGCAAGAGGATAAATGTCACTATCATTTATTGAATGGAAGGAAAGAGGAATTACACGACACGGTCTTTCCATATTTCTCAGAAATCCAGAAAATGACTACAAATCAATAGCGTAGGCTATCTTTTAGATTTTTTTGAGAGTCATTGGATGATCTTCAATTAAGTTGTTTGCTTGCCTCTGTCATACGGTGAATAACATTGCTGCTTCTGAATCCGTCTTACGTTGAATTGTTACCCAACAGTAGTGAATGGAGGGGCGAATGGATCTACTTCTACTGAAGCTGTCGATGGAGACTTGCCCAGTGTCATGACTTGAACCATAGAATCATTGATATATTCGAAAGCTCTGATACCACATATTGAAAATGAAATTAACTCAGAAAAATATATAAAGCACACATAATAAACTAGACACCAAAGAATGGCGGAAAAGGCTTCAGCCTCAGGTATTCTGTCTCACATTTTCATTATTCAAATAATTGAATATAGTGTTACAAATAAATAGATGAGACACAGTGTTCTCAAGATAGTGCGTGCTATCTTAGACACTTTTGGTTGAGATAATTTCTCCTTTGGTTGAGATAATTTCTCACCAGACACGCACCAATATAGGAGTTACCTAAACTAACTCCTATCTTAGAGGAACAACCCAAGAGTTAGGCACAAATTCCTAACTGGTAATATTTAATTAATTAATTTATTTTTGGATTTATTATTGTTTTATGAGAGAGGCTAACATTAGATTGTTAAAGCATGTCAATGGCCTACACATATTAAGCATTTCACACAAGATAAAAAGTGACAAACGATTCCTTATTTATTGGATAACACACTAATAATTTCATTTTCAATAGAGAATTATAATGCTGCAAGGACTTGTGCTTCTATCTACATTGGAATGAGGGTGGTTACTACCTTAAGGAGACAATTGATATATGCATTTGAGCAATGTTAGTGTGTGTTAGGGCAGTTCAATTTGCAACAGGCCTATATTGAGCGACCAAAATCCAATGCTCATCATTTTAGTATTTTCTACAACCTGCATGCACTTTTTATTATGCATGTTGTTGCATAATCTTTCGCGTGCCATTGGTCTTGTGCTAATCCCTATACACCTGGTACTAAATTAACTGCTAGATCAATACATGATTTGACATGGCACCTAAGCTACAATTCATCAATCCACATCAATTAGATCTTACAATGTAGAGGATTGGCATTCTCTACTAATTATGTGATCAAATTCAACTACATGTACTTCATGTTTGGACCAATGATTAAGTTGGTCATAGTTAACCCCTACCTTAGCCAACTTGCTTCCAAGATTCAAGGAATTAGTTGTCTTCATATGTTGTGCTTGAGGCCCATTACTAAGGACCACCTAATTTAATGCATTCTCTCTTTGTATGTATTATTACACTTATAAATGGCTCCACTCTTAGTTCACAATTTCAATTAGAGAGTTCTTTTATCTCTAGCAAGGTTAAGCTCATGCATTTGTCTCATAACTTAAGTTATAAAGATCCTCTACATCACTTCAATCCTTGTAGCTCATTTTTTGTATCACCAACATAGTATTATGGTTTATATATCTAATTTGAATAATATTCTATTTTATTTTCACATAATTATGTATTGATATTATACTCCATTTGAGTTAATTACTTATAACATTAATGAATTCTTATCCATGCCTAATCACTTCCACATAGACTTCTACCAAGTTAGTTTATCCTCCACAACAATTATTCATGTCGCATAAATTCAATTACCATCCACATCAATTGCTAATGTTACATAAATTCTATCACAATAAATTTAATGAACCCCATGTTGTACAATTTATCTCCAATAGTGAATAATGATGATTATTGACGTGATTAATAATCATTACGAAAGTGTTATTGTCATCAATAAATTGAAACATGTCACTTGAAAGTTTTTTAAAACTTTAACTCACAAGTTCATGCTCAAGCTTTGTGGATAATGATGTATCGTTGACTTGATTAGTAATCATTACCCAAGTGATATTGTCATCAATAAATATAAACATGTGATTTGAAAGTTCCATTTCGTGAATTTTTTTCCATTCCCCTTGGCCCATATGTACAAGCTCAAACTTCGTCCTCATTGATAAAAAGGAATATGCATATATTTTTACCGCCTTAAAATTAGGGAATAAAAAAATATCCCTACCTTTAAATTACAGATTTAAAAAATATTTTTAAAAGGATAAATAGCTAATTATGAATATTTTTTTTAATTTAATTTTCTGTAATATATAATATTGCAATAGTTTAACTGTTAGGTGTTTTTTTGGCAAATTTTCTTGTTAATTGTTACTGAAATTCGATAGGAATTTTTACAATTTTAAGTTTCAATTTTTTTAGTTCACTGAATGTATTTATATATTTAAAAACACATTTTAAACAACTTAGTTTATGATTTTTCTTTTTTTAAATTCTGATAAAGATATTGTATTAAATCAAAATCTGTGTCTAGATTGACCTAAACAACAAGTGAGTATAATGAAAATCTTTTGAGGCCAATTATACTTGACATAACCTCACGACAATTCTTATTCTCAATATCTATTAGCCATTTTACATATAGACAAAATTTACAATACATATTAGACCCACTATTTAGGAATAGTTGTGAGGGAAGAAATGCCATTTCTCATTAAGATTCTTGTGTCCAAGTTTACACCTTTATTGGCGAGATCATCTATAAAAGAATTGTTGATTCTCAACACAAGAAAGAAGTTAATAGTAGAGAAGACTAGTTTTAGATTCCTAATTTGATCAATAATGCTTCACAACTTGCAATCCTTAGGCAAAGATCCATGAACAAGGTGATGAATAACCAACTGTGAATCTTCCAACACCACTAAATCTTCGATGTTTGCTTCTTTGGCCAGAAAGAACCTTTGCAACAATCCATATGCATTTGCCACATTTTTTTGTGCAATTGCCCAACCCCCAACTGTACTCAATTTAAATTTTTCCATAGAAATTGAAAATAACCCCTATAACTATTGTCAACCCAAATAAAATTACAATCTTACAAAAAATTATAACTCCAAACTTCCAAAAATCAAACAAAAACATCTAATAATTAAACTACACGTGAAAAAATTTCCTTTCAAAATTCCCTCTAACTTAAAACTATCCCTAATCCTTATTATTATTGTTATAAATAGACATTTAACCTGTATAAAACTATCCCTAAAATATCCCATCCTTAATATTCTTGTAAATGGATATTGAACCTCCATAAATAACTTGAAATGCAAGAAAATCTAAAACGGTATAATAACGTGACATACCTTCACCATTAATCCTAAATCATAATTCTATTGAAAATAAATTTAAACCATTAAAAAATAATAAATTTTAATAATATTATTTATCATGTAAATAAAAAATTGCATAAAACAACAATTACAAGTCAAAAATAACTAAACAAACCTAAAACGTAATAGAGACAAAGACTAAATTCAAACAACTTAACTCTAACATTCATCTGCCACGTGTATGTCGAAGTAGATAGTTGTCTATGTCGTCGGATTATCTGCCACGTGTATGTCGAAGTAGATAGTTGTCTATGTCGTCGGATTATCTGCCACGTGTGTGACGAGAAAACCCGTACCATCCCGTTTTCCAAGGTAAATTTAGTAGGTGAGTTGTCCATATTTTGACAAGTGAACCGTTCATAAATCAATGTCGTGACGAGGGTGACCCCCCGTCGCGGCGCACGCAAGCCGCAACTACGCGCCTAAATATAGATATATGCCCCTAAGTATTTGAATTCCAACTCGCAAAACACTAAAAAGGGCAATATTAGTCACAGATTTTGAACTCAACGCACATTGTTAATCTTCAGGCTGTACATGATGGCCGATTGCTCATCCTCGGTCCTGCTCGTCACTATTTTCAGCATATTTCTGTTGATATCGGACTTGGGTTCCCTATAATTGAAGGCTTCAATTCGATACCCTGTTGCAGAAAACGCGAGAATGGGTAGCAGGTTCTTTGCTTTGTCATGCCTGTGGAAGCTGAAGCACAGGGAGAATGGAGGGGAGAGGGAATCCGGTGTGGTTCTGGTTCCGCCTCCTCATTATCCATCGATGCCGAGGTACCCCATCGAATCCCCCGGGGACTCGTCAAGGCAGCTGCTGGGGATCCGAAAGGCCCTCTTTAAGGTCTCTGGCATGCAGTGCTCTGCATGCGCTGCCTCCATCGAGAAGGCTGTCAAGCGCCTCGAAGGTATCGAGGATGCCACCGTCGATGTTCTTCACAGCAAGGCCCAAGTTGTCTACCATCCTTCCTTCGTCGATGTAAGCTTTCTCTTCTTATTTTTCTTGTTTTCCTGTTTGAATTTGTTGCTAGGTGTTCAATTTGAGAGGCTCACAGAGCAGACTTGGTCGTCTGTCTGTAAAAGTCACACATCAACAAAAGAAATTTGGGGACCCAATTTCTCTGTAGACAACAAACAGGCCTGTCAACTATCCCAAATTATCTATCAAAAGAAACTATCCCAAAGAACTGAGTTTGTTTTTTGGGACCTAATTTCACAGTAGGCAACAAACAGACCTGTCCCCATCCCAAATCATCTATCAGAAGAAACTATCCCAATTCAAGGCCTTTGCCAGTATGTAGTATGTATGTTTGCTTTTTTCGTTCCAAATCATCTATCAGAAGAAACTATCCCAATTCAAGGCCTTTGACAATCACTAGCATTGAGGAGGGTAATAATGGTTACAGTTACACTTCATAATAATGTATGACATATTTTTTGTTGGTTTGTGAGAGATCTTAATCTTCAGCCAAAGTTGGGAAGAGCACCTCCACCATATTTGATAGGTCCTTCAAACCCTGTGATAACATAAGTTGTGTGCGAATTTGGAGAAATGCACTTTTGGCATGACCCAGGTTCAATATATAGGATACATCATTGATGAGAAAGGTGTGCATGTGGACCTGGACGAGATACAAGTCATTCGGGATTGGCCAACCCCAACCACTCTAATAGAGCTCTGCCGCTTCTCAAGTCATTCGGGATTGGCCAACCCCAACCACTCTAATAGAGCTCTGCCGCTTTCTGGGTCTTGCATTAACACCCTTAAGTTTATTTTCCATGTCAGACATTCCCAGTAGGTCTCTAATCTTGTCCCAGTCAGAAAGAAGAATGGCGTTTGCTCTGCCGCTTTCTGGGTCTTGCATTAACACCCTTAAGTTTATTTTCCATGTCAGACATTCCCAGTAGGTCTCTAATCTTGTCCCAGTCAGAAAGAAGAATGGCGTTATTCGGATATGTATAGACTTCCACAACCTCAACAAAGCTTGTCAAAAGGACAATTTCCCATTACGTCCTATGGAACAGATATTGAAATCAGTTGCAGGCTCAATTCAGAACTTTAGACTTCTATGAGAGACAAACTGGTGTAGCAATTTGATTTCTTAAATCTAAAATTTATAACGTTCTACATATTCTATCCTCTGGATTTTAGATTTGAACCACCCTCTGAATAACCATTAGATAAATTTCTTATGATGTTACCCTTAAATCTTAAATCATGAGGTGCTAAAATTAGGTCTTGGCGTCATTCCCTTAAGACTGAAGATCAGCCCACGAAAGCCCCTTTTAAATCGCTTGATTGCAAGGAAGAGTTTGAGAAAACTAGCGCTCTGAAAACAGAATGAGGCAGGGTTACCAATCAAGACGCAGTTCAGTGGAATTTGTTGCGCATTGTCGTAATGTTTTCCAGTCTCATTTATGTCTGATGCACCGAGGGATGTGCATTGACCTTATCTTTTGGTAAGTTTCCCTGAACAAGAGAGAATTTGCGACCAGGATTGACCCTCCCAAAGCTGACGGGAGCGCTGATGGTGATGGCCAATGACAAATTTCCTAAAATTTGGTCTTCTTCAGAGTTAATGGAAGCGCTGATGGTAGTTTCCATCTGATTTTTCAAAGCCACATGTCATGGTGTGCAAAGAAGTTGTCCAAAAATATCCGTCAAATCTCTTATCAAGAAAGGTTTCATCAATTCATCTTGAAAGAGGGGAACCTGAAATTGACTACGAGTTGGCGGCCAATTACTCTTTTCAATTTTTCCCATAAGGTTTTAGCCCAGGTACTTGCCTTGCGTCTCTGCTGCATCTTACTCAAATTATTTGACCAGAGCAAATTGGTTTCATTTGGGGCCATTTTATCCTTGATAATGTAGTTGTTTATAGGAGTGTTGATGGTGTTAGACCGTTAATTCAATTCTGGGGATTAAAGTGGGGTTAGTTTGAGTAGTTATTGAAATTCAAGAATACTCGGAAACTAATTCAACTGTTTTCTGTATGTATTAATATATACACATTATACATTATTGTTTGAGATCAATTAATATACAGTTTATTTGGTTTCCAGTTTGATTGTTTTACCACTGGAATTTTGGGATTGGTTTTGGGATTGGATTATGTATAATAATTTGGGTTCCTCTGGAGGTCCACTTTCATCTTGGCTCGGCTTGTTCACATTAATCTGGCAGTAGGCCATTCCACAGAGCAGGCACCTGGTTTGAGAATATAATGAATTTTGAAGTCAAAGCCATGAACACCACAGTTGCCTGCCTCCTCCTTAGACAAAGAACAAGTTCCCCATCCTGGACTTGGCTATCTCAACGGAAAAGTGTCCTTGGCTATCTCAATGGAGAAGTGTCTTGAATAGGAAGAACATGGATGGGTCATGACCTGACCTGTTGACGGGCCACCATTCATGGATTAGGGCCTGAATCCAGATGATTGTAACCCTCCTCCAGAACTGGGATCCGTTGCCACTGCTTGGTCTTTATGTCTATCTTTTGTGTAGCCAGCTGGCCACCGTACTTAATGTTAGGTCCTTGTCCTTTGGCCTATGTCCATATGATTTTGGACTTGCAAAGCCAACCGGGTGCATAATCTAATTTTTGATACCCCTATGGGTGTATCTAATTGTTACTTCTTGCCTGTGGCAGATGCATTCATGAGCCAACCTATTTTATATAAAACGTATGTACATATTGTTTTATTTTTAATAAAAGTTTAAAGGAAGCATTTTATCATTACAAATAAAAGTTTAAATGAAAGTTCACTAGCATAAGATCATTACAAATAACAAAATCAAGGTTTCACTGTTATCCCTGTCAATGCAAAAGATTTTCAATACTGAACATTCTATCCCTATCATCCCAACAAAGAACAAGTAAACTACCGGCGTTGATGTCGAACTTCTAGGGTTTAAAAACACAAATATCTATCCAAAATTACAAAAATTCTCAAAAACTGTCTATTAAAATCTTTGAAATAAAACAAGAGCAAATAAGAATCTCTCAACACGGAGTATTTTTATCATTGGTCTTATCTTAGTAGAAAGAATATTAGCTTTCTCAGGTTCCTCATCTGGACATTGAATGTTAAGAAAGTTCCTATAGTTTTCAAAGAACACGTCTCTCTCCTCCCCGGTGTCCACAGAGCTTTCAACTTTAGGATGGGCCCTAGGATTAGGAGCATTCCGAACTAGTATCTTTTCCTCAGAAGAGAGCATAGTCTTAGCATTAGAAACATACATACTTTTGCCACCATTTGTCGATTTCTTGGAGAAAATTTGTTTGCACCGGAATTTGGGCTTTGGGCATACGGAACTTCTACTTTTTTTGCACAGTTTGGTAGATTTTTCTCAGGCTGATCCTAATTTAGAGTTCCACAGTTAGGCATATGAGCACAAATTTGTTAGAATAGCCACCTATTGCTCCACATGTTCTGCGCCGGTGTACCTGTAGCAACCTCTGTAGTAGTTGTAGCAGTAGGTGAAGGCCCAACAGTGTTTAAGGAACCAACAGTGAAGGCACATGTATGCGCCAAACATAGATATATTTGTTATTTCAATCTTCAGTTCAATGATCTACTACTTGGTGTCAAATATCTACAAAGAGATTCCTGGGTTTATCCATAGGAGCCTTTTGAATGCTATTTATCTCAAATCTCTCAAAAATATTTTCCGTTAAAATCTTGTTGAAATATCATTTTGATTCAGTTCAGTTCAGTTTTAAAATTAGAATTTTAGTTGAGTTATTTATGGTTACTTGGTAATTTTTATTTTATTTTTTCTTGGATTTATGTAAATTTGCTTATTCTACAGCCCAGTATAAGAAGATGTGTAAATTTGTCAGTAAAATAAAAATAAATAAATTATATTCTAAATAGAAAAATAATATTGGCTATAATTTAAAAAATACACTGTAAAATAATTAGAAATAAAAATACAAATAAAAAATTGTATATAAGATGTTTAAACCTTATATTTTTCAAAATATTTGAACAGATAATTTAAATAAACTATTTGAAGATTTAGGTTAACTAATTTATGTCGATATCAACTTCATATATATCTATATATAGAAAATAATTTGTTAAAATAAAATATTTTAATATTGTATATAAAAAAATATTCAATGTGGGTTATCAATAAAATATTTTAATATGAATTAATATTGACATATACTTAAAAAGTATTAATAATAAAAAACTATTTTGATGTGCTATAAAATATCTCAATATAGATGTTATGTAAAATATTTTAATCTCAATTATGTATATATTTTATATATATCATGAAAAAAATAAGTTTTTATAGTTAAAATATTTATTTGATCTTATACATATTTTATATAACATTTAAATACACAATTTAAACAATAAAAAATTATATATTGTATTTTACATTTTAAAAAAATTTACACTTAAAAATTATATTTTATACTCAAAAAATTAAATTCCCTCATAATTAAAATGGATCTATGTTGACAATTAATCAATCACGAATAACATTTACTTTAAAAGTTCCATACATATCATTTGAAAGTTCCCTGGAACTTTTTCCTTTATCCATAACCTACACGTGCATGCGCCCGAACTTCGTGCCCATTGATAAAAAGGAAGATGCATAAATGTTTTAGTCTCTTTGGCCAACTTTTCAGATTAATTTGGATAAAAAGGAAGATGCATAAATGTTTTAGTCTCTTTGGCCAACTTTTCAGATATATTAAAAAAATATTTTAAATAATTTTATTATTATTATTTTTAAATATTTTATTATCAAAATTATTTATAATTTATATTTAATTTTTAATTTTTTTAACCTATATTTAATTTTTAATATTTTTTTTTAAGGTAAATGGATATGACTAGTTATAAAGAGAGAAATTATTTAATGTTCACGAGGTTAAAAATAGTTTATGAGATAGATTGCTTCTTCATTTGGATTTTGTTTTCCTGTGAAGTCTCACAATAAATGTTTTTAGTTTCTCCACAAACTCCTCGCTTAATAGATTATCCCAAGAGTTAGCTGCGAGAATCTCTCCATAACTTTCCCCGCTGTCTTTCAAGGCTTGACATTTTAAAATGAAATGTTTTTCTGTTTCCTCTTTTCCCTCTTTTCCAAAATACATATTCTTTCCTCCCACACTTCTTTTGACCTTTTCGAAGGTCTTGTTTCACAACAGAGTCGTTCAAAATTAGTCCCTAGTTGAGTAATAAGAATTTTGGCTCTCCAAGAAATATTGGCCCCTATGTACACTTTTTGTTGATGATTATGAGTGGGATTAAACTCTTCAATATAGTACCTTTTCTTTCTCCCTAGCTCCTTCTCCCAAGTACGTTTGTGAAACTTATCCATAAGAAAAGCTTTTATCTCTTCACTGTTTGTGGGACACATGTTCAAGCAAATACCCCAATTACTAAACCATTTGTTATTTTGGGAAAGCCAAGTCTTCTTTATTTTGCACAATAAGTCATTAAACACAACTTTAGGTCATTTGCTTTCTTTCACTTAACAAGATAGCATAAAGAACTGTGCTTTTAATTTTGAATCTTTCTTAATTTATTTCTACCGCATGTAGGATGTACTGCTAGCCCACAGATCACAACCAGATACAATCACAAGAATCACTTAAAATACAAAAAAAATATAGAATCACAGCACTGCGTTTCTAGTTCTGTGAACATGCGGGCATGCTTCAAATTTCAAAAGCAATGATCTACCAATTTTGGTTGAATGCTCGAGGCCAATTTCCATGTCTATTTAATTCAGGAATGTACGTAGGAATGTACGCATGAGACAGGCAGGTAGAGACGAGGAGTTAGGGTTCAGAATTGCGCGAGTACGCAGTCCACAGGAATCTTAGCAGTCAACGAGGAAACCTTGGGCTGTAGGGTTCTGATCTGAGCGGAAATCCTGGAGTTAAAAAAACCCTCGCTTCTGATACTATGTCAGCAGAGCTATAGGGTTTTGATTTGGCAGAGGCAGAGCTGTAGTGCTTTCATCTGAGCGGGAATCTTCTCAATAAGTCCACAGTGCAAAGGACATCGCTAAACCATAAAAAATTCCAAGAAAACAATGGAAGAATTATTGAGCAGCTGGGTTTGAATTGGCTGGAGGTTTTTGTCCAACCATTGAGCAGTGTGGTCAACAGTATGAACAGAGCAGAGCAGTGTGAGCATTGCGGGCAGCAGTGAGAGCAGCGAGCAGTGAACAGTGAGCAGTGAGTAGTGTGAGAGCAGGGAGTTTTTATGCAACAGAAGTATCGAGTAGCGAGCAAGCAACAACAAATGCATTCAAACATGACAAAGGAACCAGAAATTTCAGAACATGTGGAGACAAATGATTTAGGACAAGTGAAAATTGCCTCATCCGCCAAAGCTAGGAAGTGGGTTTGGGTCAATGCCAAACAATATCGAGGCATTTTAAAACGAAGAATAGCCCGTCTAAAATGGGAGCAAGCAAGGAGGAAATAGTCTCAAAAGAAAAGTAATCGAGCCCTTCGCAAAAATCACTCAAACAAGTCTCCTCCACAAGCACGTGGCAACAAGAAGTCCAAAGGAAAAGTCATTGATGATTTTGTCTTATATATTCCCACACCCACACCTCTCACCTGGTCATCTGATCTTTATGTGAACGAATTGTTAAATGCAAAACAAAGGTTGGAGGTTTTAGAAGCTAAAGGGCAGGAAAGAGATCATAAAATTCATCTAATAACGACTGAGAACAATGTGTTAGCAGAAAGCAATAAAATTTTAATAGAACAAGTGGCATTGCTACAGGAAGCTCTCTTGATAGGGAAGCTAGAATGGCAACGCATGAAGGCAGATGTGCAAAACATAAAGAACTCTGTAGTGGAAAGTACAGAGGTGGTGAATGTGAAATCATTCCAGGATAAAGGGAAAATGATTACCCAAATAAACAACCATGAAGAGAACGCAAGAGAAGAAACGAAAGGAGATTCTACCAAAGTTTCCAAAACTTGGGCTCAAGTTATTAGCAATTCTGCTAATAAGGAAGGAGAAACAAATATTCAGGTTGACAACATGCAAGATAGTGAAGGCAAGGAAAGACAAAATAGGGTAGCAAACATAATTATTAAAGGATTGAAAGACTATGGGAAAAATGAATGTACTCTTGACCTTGCAAGAGACTTCTTGAAAGACAAGTTGCTATGGCAAGGAAAAATACGTCAAGCATGGAGGGTGGGTAAATTTAACGGGGAGAGAGCCAGGCCCATAAAAGTCATTTTGCCTAGCTTGCGTGATAAATATATTATTCTAAGCAAGAAACATCTCTTAAGGGGTTCTCGTTTTTTCCTAGAAGAAGATTTAACTGTAAAACAATAGGAGGAAAGAAGGGAGGAAATTTTAAAGGTTAGGGCAACAAGAGATGAAGGAAAGAGAGCATGGATTTATAAAGGCAAAGCTGTGATAGCGCAATTTGGACCTCCTTCCAGAACAGAGCAGCAAGATGGTAATAAAGAAGAGGCAACAAACTATTCAACATGAAATCAGAAAGCAAGGTCGGTATGGGAAAGCAAGGACAAAGACTCAAATGCGAGTCTTGCATGTCAAAATAAATAGCAATCAAGTCATACCCAGGTTTCCTTAAGATTAGTTTGTTGGAACTGCAGAGGTTACCCATGGAGACAAGGACCTAGGTTAGGGCCTATTGCAGAAAATAGAGACATAATTTGCCTCAGAAACACATGAGCATGAAGGGTGCAAGACACCTTTGTTTGAAGGATACTGGAAGATGGCAGTGTGGAACAAGGCAGCAGGGAATGGCAAAGGGCACGGGGGTATCATGGTTTTAGTAAGGGAGAAAGAAGGCCGTCTTATTCAGTTAGAAAAAGAAGACTCAAATAAGCAATTCATTTGGTTTAAAATATCAGAAAATGGAAACCACATCAGAATTGCAGCATGCTATTTTGCACCACAGGTTTCAAAAATCTACAAATGTAAGAGGTTTGACCACAAAGATCCATTTGCATCTTTAAAAGCGGATATTGCAACATATTCACAGCTAAGTGAAGTCCTTATAATAGGTGATTTCAATGCTAGGACTGCAAGTGAGCAAGCTAGCATTCTTTGTTGTAAAGATGATTGTGACCCTATTTGGCTTACAGAAGAAAGTAATCATCAGTGGGAAAGAATTTCAGAGGACAAGGGCTGCAATCTCTTTGGTGAACAATTGCTTACTCTATGTGGGGCCTTTGATTTAGTCATTTGTAATGGCTTGACTAGATGGGCAAAGTTCGGTAATTTCACTTGCAATACTTACAATGGAGCAAGTGTGGTAGATTATGTAATTTGCTCGCATGGTTTGTGTGAGAAAATGGAAGAAGTTTTGGTTGGAGATCAGCTGTGGGATTTGAAATCAGATCACAAGCCAATTTATTTATGTTTCTCTTGGATTGGAAAAAAACAATTAGAGTAAATTCAACATGTCCAACAAAATCTCCCACAGGGCATAATTTTTTTTACGCCAGAAAATTGTAATACCTTCAAAATGACGCTAGAGAGGCTCTTTGAGAATGAGAAAATTACAATTCACAACCTTCATAGTCATGAATTAACACATTTAATTCAATGCGCACTTGCAAAGTGCAAAAGAAAAAAAATTAAGAACTTTGAAACAAATTGCTTTCCGGTTAATGCTTGGTTTGACGAAGAATGCAAAAAGGCAAGGAGAATGTGGAGTCAAACAAGGATAACATAAAGCTCAAATCATACAAGCAGTGATTAAGCAAGAAAAAGGCCGATTTCATGGTTTCAAGGAGGGAAGAACTAATCTTCCTTGGGAAAAATAATCCCAAATTATTTTGGAAGGAGCTCCAACCGAAAAAGATACAAATTGGAAATAATATTACAGCATCTAAATGGTTTGATTATGCAAGACAACTCTATGAGTAGGTTCCCAAGGTTGACCCTCCCCCCTTGGTCAACATTGATACTGAACTCTTCACGGTACAAGAGGTAGAGATGGGTATCAAGAAGTTGGGCGTTGGAAAAGCAAAAGACTTAGCTGAACTCCAAGCAGAATATTTAAAGTGGGACTCAAAGATTCTTGCACCTCACATTACAAAAATCTTCAACAACATCATACAACAAGGGCTCCCCACAGATTGGTCAACTAGTCTGGAAATACCTCTTTTCAAGAGCAATGACGTCAATAATCCCTCCAATTATAGGACCATCATGATAAACCCTTTGTTTGCAAAGCTATTTGGAAGCATGCTAGAAAACAAAATTAGCAAGTGGGTAGAAGAAAGAGATAAGCGTGCTAAAGGGCAAGCAGGTTTTAGACCTAAACATTCCACAGTTGATCATTGCATAACTTTAAGGCACATCATTGAAAAAGTTTGGGAGAAAAAGGAAGAAGCCTTTTGTTGCTTTGTTGATTTCAGAAAAGCGTTTGACTCGGTTCCTAGGATAAACTTTGGCAGAGAATGGAGGAACTTGGGGTTCCTAAACATTTGAGAGCAATTGTGCATAGGTTCTATGAAGATGACAAAGTCAAAATTAGAACTTCAGCAGGCATTTCTGAAAGTTTTAGAAGCAATATCGGGGTCAAGCAAGGTTGCCCACTGTGTCCTACCCTTTTTGGTTTATATATCGACAAGCTTGAGGAGTGGTTAAATTTGCAACGGGGTGATGGTATCTATTTGTGCAAGTTTGTTATAAGGCTTCTTTTGTATGCAGATGACCTTATTCTGATTGTTGAATTGGCTCTTGGTTTGCAAGAGCACTTACAATCCCTTGAGCATTTTTGTAGAAGTGTAGGGATGCAAGTCAATATCAGTGAAACGAAAGTAATGGTTTTCTCTAAGAAAAAAAAACATAACCAACATCAGTTCTACTTTGAAGGCAACATTCTGGAAGAAGTTACGGATTACAAATACCTCGGCATTGACTTCAACAAATATCTAAGCTGGAATGGTTGTAGAAAGAAAAGAACTTTGGGGGGTTGGAAAGCATTTTATGCTTTTCAAAATAGGTGTAGAGAGGCAAAGTTATGGGACTGGAAGACCACTCAAACTCCTTTTGGGCTTCTAGTGATTCCAGTGATTCTCTATGGTTGTGAACTGTGGGTTAGCAGTACCTCCGACACGCAGTGGAGACAAATTGAGAAAATTCAAAAGCGTTTGATTACAAACAAATTTAAGATGAAAAGTGTAGTTCCTTATGATATCTTGTTAAGTGAAACAGGGATTGCTCCTATTGAAATAATTGCTATGGTGTGAGTCATAAGGTATTTAAAAAAAATTGAGCAAATGAAAGATGGTAGATGGCCTAAGGTTGTCTTTAATGATAGATTGTGCAAGAGCAAAAAAACTTGGATGCAACAAAATAACAAATGGTTTAGTAAATGGGGTATTTGCTTGAACGCGTGTCCCATAAACAACAAAGAGATATAACCTTTTGTTATGGAAAAGTTCCACAAACGTACTTGGGATAAGGAGCTAGGAAGAAAGAAAAATTACTATATTGAAGTGTTTAATCCCACTCATAATCATCAACCAAAAGCATACATAGAGGCCAATATCTCTTGGAGAGCCAAAATTCTTATTGCTCAATTAAGGACTAATTCTCATCAACTCCGTTGTGAAACAGGGCGCTGGAAAAGGCCAAACAAAGTGTGGGAGGAAAGGGTATGCATTTTTTGTTCTTCTGGAAAAGTGGAAACAGAAAAACATTTCATTTTAGAATGTGAGGCCTTCAAAGACAACAGGGAAAGTTATGCAGATACGCTGGCAGCGAACTTTTGGGATAATCTATTTAGTGAGGGGTTTGTCGAGACGCTGAGAGCATTTATTGTGAAGCTTCATAGAAAAAGGGCCGAATACATCAAACAGATGAAGAAGCAATCTGTCCCATAAGCTATCTTTAGCTTCGTGGACATTAAAATAATTTCTTTTTTTCTTTCTTCTAATCTTATTGAAAATAAATTAATTTTTAATTATATCATTTAAAAAATTACACATTAAAATTAACTAAACAAACTTAAGTAATAGATACACAAACTAAATTCAAACAACGTAACTCTAACATACACAAAGCACTTGCCACGTAAGACGCGGAGCCTATACTATAAGGATAGATAATTGTCTGTCTTCAAACAACGTAACTCTAACATACACAAAGCACTTGCCACGTAAGACGCGGAGCCTATACTATAAGGATAGATAATTGTCTATGTCTTCGGAGTATCTGCCACGTATATGACGAAAAACCCTTACCATCGCGGTCTTCCCTGGTAAATTTAGTAGGTGAGTTGCCCATATTTTTGGCAAGTGAGCCGTTCATAAATCAATGTCAGGACGAGAGAGGGTGACCCAACGTCGCGGCGCACGCAATCCGCTTCTACGCGCTTAAATATAGATGTATGTCAGGATTTGAATTTCAACTCGCAAAACGCGAAAAAACACCAGGTTTAGACATATATTTTGAACGCAAAGCACATTGTTACAGCCGCTGCCAGATTGCGTCGATATATGTAATTTGCCATAATCAGGTAACCTTCAGGCCGATGATGATGGCCGATTGCTCCTCTTCGGTCCTCCTCGTCACTATTTTCAGCATATTTCTGTTGATATCGGACTTGGGTTCCCTATAATTGAAGGCTTGAATTCGATATCCTGTTGCAGAAAACGCGAGAATGGGGAGCAGGTTCTTTGCTTTGTCATGCCTGTGGAAGCTGAAGCACAGGGAGAATAGAGAGGAATCAGCTGTGGTTCTGGTTCCGCCTCCTCATTATCCATCGATGCCTAGGTACCCCATTGAATCCCCCGGGGACTCGTCAAGGCAGCTGCTGGAGATCCGAAAGGCCCTCTTTAAGGTCTCTGGCATGCAGTGCTCTGCATGCGCTGCCTCCGTCGAGAAGGCTGTCAAGCGCCTCGAAGGTATTGAGGATGCCACCGTCGATGTTCTTCACAGCAAGGCCCAAATTGTCTACCATCCTTCCTTTGTCGATGTAAGCTTTCTCTTCTTATTTTTCTTGTTTTCCTGTTTGAATTTGTTGGTAGGTGTTCCATTTGAGAGGTTCACAAAGCAGACTTGGTCGTCTGTTTGTAAAAGACACAAATAAACAAAAGAAATGAACTGACAGCGTTTTTGGGACCCAATTTCACAGTAGACAACAAACAGGTCTGTCAACTATCTCAAGTCATCTATCAAAGGAAACTATCCCAAAACACTCAGTTTGTTTTTTTTGGGACCCAATTTCACAGTAGACAACAAACGGACCTGTCACCATCCCAAATCATCTATCAAAAGAAACTATCCCAATTCAAGGCATTTGAATATGTGTTTTTTTTAATGGCTTAGATGAACTGTTATAAAAAATCAGTTGCATTGGGGAGACTTTCCATAATCTTCAAGGTTATATATATATATATATATATATATATATCAAATTGATGTATGATACTGACAAGGATTCAGGGTATATGACACTGTATTTTTTGTGAGACAAGAATCGGCTAAAACCCAACAATTGACTACTAAAATCTATCTAAACCTTTCAAAAATGTATATACTCTACTTTACCTTGAATTTAAGCCATTGCACTCCCTATGATATTACCCTTCAGTCTTAAATCGTGAGTTGCAGACCATTTTTGGAAGGTTGATGAGAGTCGACAGGCTTGAAGTGCTCAAATTAGGTCCCGGCTTCATTGCCTTAAGACTGAAGATAAGCCCACGAAAGCCTCCTTTAAATCGTTTGCTATCAAGGAAGAGCTTGAGAAAACTGGCGTTCTCAAGACAGAATGAGGCAGGGTTACCAATCAGGACGAAATTGAGTGGAATTTGTTGCGCATTGTCGTAATGTTTTCCAGTCTCATGCATGTCTGATCCACGGACGAATGTGCAATGTTCATTGACCTTATTTCTTGGAAAGTTTCCCTGACCAGCAGAATTTGCGACCACGATTTGACCTCCCAGAGCTGACGGAAGCGCTGATGGTGATGGACGATGACAAATTTTCTAGGGTTTGATTCTCTCCAGAGTTGATAGAAGCACTGATGGTAGTTTCCCGTCTGAATTTTCAAAGCAACATGGCATTGTGTTGGGTTTGACCTGGTCAGGGTGTGGAAAGAAGTTGTCCAAAAACATCCATAAAATCTCTTCTCAACAAAGGTTTCATCAATTCATCTGGAAAGAGGGGAACGCTAAATTGACTACGAGTTGGCGGCCAATTACTCTTCTCAATTTTTCCTATAAGGTTTTAGCCAAGCTCCCTGCCTTGCGTCTCCCCTGCATCTCACTCAAATTATTCGACCAGAGCAAATTGGTTTCATTTGGGGCCATTTTATTCTTGATAATGTAGTTGTTCATTAGTGTACGGGGCTGATGTGTTCTGGGGTTGGCCCGTATATAATGATTTGGGTTCCTCTGGAGGTCCACCTTCATCTTGGCTCCGGCCTCGGCTTGTTCACATTATTCTGGCAGTAGGCCATTCCACGAAGCAGGCAACTGGTTTGAGAATACAATGAATTTTGAAGTCAAAGCCATGAGCACCACAGTTGCCTGCCTCTTCCTTAGACAAAGAACAAGTTCCCCATCCTCGACTTGGCTATCTCAACGGAAAAGTGTCCTTGGCATAAACACTTTCGGAGTAACCTGAAAAGCTGACACTCCTTTATGAGGAAAGTGTTTTCACCAACTCTTATCGAGTCTGCTACAAATTTGTAGCTATTGTAGTCTCAAAATCAACCATTGTCTCCTTAAAAGGTATTATCACCATCCATCATAGGATGCTATCACAACATCTCAAAACTCCAAAGAACGCTGACCCCCTATGAATCTGAAGGAACATAATCTAGGATCATAAGCAACTTGCCAAACTCCAACGTACCTCAATTTAACATCATGGGTTAAAATCTCCAAACATCACATCGTGAGTTGTTCAAGGCACCCTATAGAGATAATCACGTCTCCATACAAGATCATGACAACTGGATCAGATCTATCACAATAACAAAGACAGAAGAATGCACAGGTCAACTCATCTATCTAGAAATACCAAGCTTCTGGTAGAGGTAACAACCCATCCAACAACCTAGGGTTTCACATCCGGCAACCTTGACAAGGTCAAGCACCTCCCCTAGGTACACCACGGCTAAAGTACTATCTCCCTCTTACATTTAGAGTGATCTCAACCACAAAAGCTCTTATTCCATGTAGAAATTTCTGTGTTTAGGGCAATTAATGCAACTCAGAAAATTTCACCTCTTTCCTTGAGGATTCCTAGATCTTAACCCTATGAATTTCAGCCTCGTTACTATTTTGAAATATAAATATAGCAGCAGCAACAACAGAAATATTTCACCTCTTAACAACCCCAATCAACAAGGCAATCCAAGTGAAAATATACCAAAGTGTGCCGATAAGTTTCATCCCTCTAGGGGTAATTTTATCATGCAAAATACAGATCTTAAATTCACTTCATGACAACTGTAATTACAGCAGTAAATCTTCCCCATCTTCTTCAAGATTAATGTTAAATCACTTAATAATTTCAGCCTTAATTTATGTCAAATCAGCAAGACATACTAGTGCTGGAAATTACCAAGCCATAAAGAATTTGATGTTTGAAAATCAAATTTTCAATATAGACAACTTTGGACAACTGAAAGCTTCATATATATGTATAAAGATGAAGTTCATGTGCATAAGATAACCTTATCCGAAGTCTGGTAGAATCTTCTACCTTTCCAAAACCCAAGCTAGGGAAATCCAAGAAAACACTAGCTCTACCAAAGTTTTTCCAGAAGCTAGCATCAATGCTAACAAGCCTCCTTGGCAAGTTGCTTCTTTTTCTTATCCACTTCAACAAGTAAAAACCTAGTGTCTAATAATAAAACCCTTGCTCCAACAAAAACTAGTGTTTGTATTTTATTTCCACAAAAGCTTCTACAAGTTTCATAAATTCAGTCTTGGGTTTTGTTTGCTAATCATAGACTGATAAGTTTATGCTTGCACCTTTGATTTTTGGCACAAAATCCATGATGTTTTGGTGCTAAAACCCATGGACACCATGCTTTTTTGAACAATATACATAGTTGCTAATTCGACCTTTGGATTCATTTCTAAAATTTGCAATACACTTGATCACTTGTATTATTTCACATGGGGCCTTTCCATGATTGTAATATGCATATCATTATTTTACTTTTCATAACAACATAGGACTATCATTTGGCCCTACATTATCACTCCTTGCAATTCTTTAAGAGACTCCATTGATTCTTAAGATTCATGCATTGCTCAACCTAGATTCTATTGTAGTGTTAGATCTAGCTCATTGTAGAGGTCCTGACTCCTTACTATCCATCAACGACAATAAAATGAACAACTGGTAATCTAATGACAACGACAAAAGGATTTTTGGCCAAAATGATACAAGATATGATGGCCATATTCAAGAGTTATTGGACTATTACTATAAAATATAGTACCCTAGTGCAAAGCCTCACTAGCAATCTAGATTGAGAGCAACAGTGGGAGAGTTACCACTATCACCTCAAGCTAATCCCCTCTTTTTTGTGGTTGGATACAATCCCCACAAGGGAGGCTTTCCTAGCAGATCTCAGGGATCAAGTAACCCAAATAGACTTAAGCTAAATGCCTCTAAGGATTCTACAACAAGATTCACCCAGGACAAGTATACAATGATGAGGGTTTCGGTTGATTTAAGTGTTGAAATTTGGTACCGGAGGACAGGTGGTTCCCTTAGGCTTTGATCTTTGGCCTAGGGAAAAGTGTCCAAAAGAATTTAATTTTTCTCCTAAAGTGACTTTATAATTTTATAAAGTTAAATCTAATTTAAAAGTGACTTTAAGTGATAAAGTTATTAAGTCTAATTTTAAAGTGACTTTTATAAAGTCAATGAAAAATTAGAAAGGAAAAGTGACTTTGGAAATAAATGACTAAGTGGGTCTTTATTAAAGTGGGGTGAATTAAAAAATAGAAAGTGAGATTTAAATGAACATTTAATCTCAACCATTGATCTAAATCTATTTCAGCCATTGGATTTAGAGATCACCCAAAAGTCACTTGAAGTTATATTAAAGGAGGAAAATGAGGAAAAGGTCATTCATTCTTTCATGAGCAGATTGGGAGAAGGAGAGCAAGAGAGCAAGAGAGATTTCTGAGCAGGAAGGAGAAGGAGACAGCAGCTTGGCACACATTCCAAGGCAGCAGTTGAGCAGATTTGTACAGCTGATTCAGCACATAGTGAAAGGCAGATTTTTGCACAAAAATCGAGGAGCAGTTTGCTGATTTTTCTGCACACAAAACGGAGGTCGTACAGCATTTATTGCTGTCCTGTTTGCTGTAATTTCCAGATTGCTGTGAGGCAAGGGAAATGAGATAAGTTGTAAATTTGCTTGCTGATTTTTTGCTGAATAATTCTCACTGTAAAAAGACAATTTTCAGAAATAAAGAAAAGCTCTCAAACTGGTTTTCCCCAAGAGTTGTAGGGGGTTTTTCCAGGGTCAAGTTGACAAAAAATATCAGTGTTTTAATGTGTTTTAATGGCTGTTTTTAATTGCTGATTTTTAATTCTGCAATTTCCAGCATTCTGAAAAATTTCCAGAATTTGTGTTTTCAGCAATATTTATTTTTTTCAGTCTGTTAAATGTATGGTTATGGGAATGGGCATTTAACTACATGGGAGAAATAAGGAGAAATTGAAAACCAGGGTGGGAAAACAGAAATTTTTACATGGTATCGGAGCTTGAGTGCTGAAGGGCAGTTTGGGACAACAAAAAGAAAAATTACAGTTGCTGATTTTTCACTCAGAAAATTCCAGCAAGCTGATTTTTTCATAAACAACAGTTTTATCTTTACTACAGCAGTGCTATTTTTCAGTTTTAGGACAGCAGGATGTCATTGGGATTGAGGGTGGAGGATAGGCTGGATGGGCATATAAATTACAGCGTTTGGAAGGAGAGAATGCAGAGTATCTTTGAGGAGGCAGAAGTCTGGGATATCATGGTGCATACTGCACAAAACCCTGTTGTTGTGCCCACTGATGTTACTCAGTTGGCTGAGTATAAAAAGAAGAACAATAAGGGTAAGAGGCTGATTCTAGACGGAATCAAAGACCATTGCATTCCTCATGTGAGAGGAAAGAGCAATGCCCATGAGATGTGGACAGCATTGTCCAATCTCTACCAGAGTACCAATGAGAACCGGAAGATGGTCCTGAAGGAGAAGCTGAAGAACATTAAGATGGGTAATGATAGTGCAGCTGGATATCTCACAAAGATTACCAATGTGAGAGATGAGTTGGCAGCGATTGGAGAGGCCATTCCATCCACTGAGTTGGTGCGTATTGCAGTGAATGGCCTCCCCCGTTCATGGTTGAACTTTGCTGATGGGGTTTGTGCACGTGAGACCCTTCCCACATGGGAGAGGTTTTGGGATGATTGCATTCAGACAGAGATCAGGAAAGGACAGCTTGGGGCAGCCAAGCCAGTTGAGCAGGATGAGGATGTAGCACTGGTGGCAGGAGGCAAGAAAGGCAAAGGGAAGAAGCAGGCTTCCACAAGCAGTGGTGGGGGCAAAGGCAAAGGTAAAGGTAAACCGGGGAACACACAGAAGGACTATTCCAAGGTGAAGTGTTGGAATTGTCAAAAGATGGGACACTATGCAGTTGTGTGTCCGGAGAAGAAGAAGAAGGGGAAGAACCAGGACGTGGCAGCTTCAGCAGAGATTGAGGACTTTGCTGGTCGTTTTGACCGAGAGTTTGCGTTCACTACGTGTGAGTCCTCTAGTGCAGGATCACCTGCCACACAGGTTCAGAGGGAGCATGCTTTTCCCTCGATTAGCGGAGCATCTACAGGTATTTGGTATGTGGACAGTGGGGCTTCACGTCACATGACAGGAGTCCGTGAGTACTTCTCAGAGCTTTCAGAGAGTGGCACTGATATTGAGGTAGTACTCGGTGATGACAGAGTTGTTAGAGCAGTCGGGGTGGGGACAGTGACATTTCAGAGGGAGTCCAAACCTCCCTTGAAGGTGTCAGAGGTTCTTTATGTGCCAGGGATGAGGAAGAACCTCATATCCGTCTCAGCTTTGGAGGATAGAGGATATGACGTACTGTTCAGGGGAGGACAGGTGTTGATGTATCCCAGGGACACTCCAGCTGATTCAGCTAGAGTGATAGGTGTACGCCATGCAAAGGTGTACAAGTTTGCATTTCAGCCCCTTTTGGCATTGAGCAGTAGTACCGACAGCAGAGCTAGCAGTTCTGAGCTGTGTGAGATTTGGCACCGCAGGATGGGACATATGTATCATGGAGCCTTGAAGACATTGCGGGAGATCACTACAGGTGTGCCAGATTTCAGTACTGATCACTTTGATACTTGCAGAGGTTGTGCGATGGGCAAATTTGCCAAATCCCCTTTTCCCAGCAGTGACAACAGAGCGACGAGGATACTTGATTTGATTCATTCCGATGTGAGCGGTCGGATGTCTCATGTTTCCTTGAGTGGGTATGAGTACTATGTTTTATTCATTGATGATCACTCCAGGAGGACCTGGATTTATTTCTTGAAGACTAAGAGTGAGGTCTTCAAGCGGTTTCAGGAGTTCAGAGCTCTTGTGGAGACACAGACAGGCCGAAAGATCAAGTCCTTGAGGTCGGACAATGGAGGAGAGTACACCCTTGGAGAGTTTGTTGACTATTGTGCGGAGGCAGGCATTAGGAGGGAGTTCATTGTTCCTTACAACCCCCAGCAGAACGGGGTTGCAGAGAGGAAGAACAGATCCATCATAGAGGCTGCCAAAGCTATGTTACATGATCAGGGGTTGCCATTGTTCTTGTGGGCAGAGGCCTGCAACACAGCTGTTTACTTGCAGAACAGGAGTCCGCATCGTGCCTTGGGGCACATGACTCCGGAGGAGGCTTTCTCTGGGAAGAAGCCTGATCTTGGTCATCTTCATATCTTTGGATGCATTACATACTCCTATATACCCAAGGAGAAGAGGACCAAACTAGAGCCCACCGCAGAGAAGGGTATCTTTGTGGGCTATAGTGAGACCTCAAAGGCCTTTCGGATTTACATTCCTGCACAGAGGAGAGTTGTTGTCAGACGGGATGTGAAGTTCGAGGAGGACAGGGCCTTTAGGAGGTCACGGGAGTTAGAGTATCTGGATCAGCCAGACCCTCAACAGCAGTTGAGTTAGTCGCAGGGATCCAGTGGGCAGGGATCAGGAGGATCCGGAGGCACATCTATGAGGATGTCAGGTCCGTCAGTGAGCAGTGGCTCATCGAGCCAGAGGGGTGGTGCTCCGGGCAGCATGTAGAGCAGTTCACAGAGCAGTTCACTAGGGAGTCCACTGATGGACAGTTCACACGGTACCTCAGCTTCTACAGGTTCAGGTGCAGGCAGGAGGACAGCAGACAGACAGTCAGGAGTTCAGGCTACTGATGATGATGAGGAGGAGGAGTTTCATTCTCCGGTGGAAGAAGTGCGCTCAGGGAAGAGGAAGCCCAAGTGGCTTCAGGACACCTTGAGAGATGCCACATCTGTTGCTGAGCCGAAGAGGCCGGTCAGAGAGAGTAGACCACCTGAGAGGTTTTGTAGTTATATGGCGATGGTTACCAGCATCCTTGACTCTGAGCCTTCTAGCTATGAGGAGGCAGCTAGCCAGCAGGTCTGGAGAGAGGCCATGCAGGAGGAGTATTCTTCTATCATGAAGAATGATGTTTGGGAGGTGGTGCCGAGGCCTGAGGGCAAATCCGTGGTTACTTCCAGATGGCTTTACAAGGTAAAGCATGCTGCAGATGGCAGCATTGAGAAATTCAAAGCGAGGTTTGTGGCTAGAGGGTTCTCCCAGGTAGAGGGAGTTGATTATGAGGAGACCTTCGCTCCCGTGGCTCGATATACTTCGATCCGCTCCATTATATCGATAGCAGCAGAGATGGGTTGGAAGATCCATCAGATGGATGTGAAGACCGCATTTCTCAATGGCTTCATACAGGAGGAGGTGTACATTGAGCAGCCACAGGGCTTTGAGGTGCATGGGAAGGAGTCCCATGTGTGCAGATTGAAGAAGGCCCTTTATGGCCTGAAGCAAGCTCCCAGAGCTTGGTACTCCAGGATAGATGCATACTTGCAGGGGATGGGTTTCACAAAGAGTGAGGCAGATCCGAACCTTTACTTTATTGTGATTGGTGAGGAGCCACTCATTCTGGTGCTGTATGTGGATGACTTGATCATTACAGGTGCAGAGAGACTCATAGAGCACTGCAAGAGAGATCTTGCGGCGGAGTTTGAGATGAAGGACATCGGCTTGATGCATTACTTTTTGGGTTTGGAGGTGTGGCAGGAGGAGGGGCATTTCTTCCTGGGTCAGGGGAAGTATATTGTGGACATCCTTAGCAGATTCCACATGGAGGATTGTAGACCCATGTCGACACCGATGATCACCAATTGGAAGAAGCTTCATGCTTCGGATTCCGAGTTGGTGGATCCCACATTGTACAGGCAGCTGATTGGTTCCTTGATGTATTTGGTCAACACTAGACCAGATATCTGTTTTGCAGTCAACACGATGAGTCAGTTTATGTGTGAGCCTAGGAAGGTTCACTGGGTGGCTGCAAAACACATTTTGCGGTACTTGCAGGGGACAGTGGATTATGGTCTGGACTACAGGCAGGGAGATGGAGTGAGATTGGTAGGATACACTGATTCTGATTGGGCAGGTTGTGCTTCTGATAGGAAGAGCACTTCAGGGTGTTGTTTTGGGTTGGGTTCAGCAGTAGTGTCATGGTTCAGCCGGAAGCAGCAGTCAGTAGCACTGAGTTCAGCGGAAGCAGAGTATATGGCAGCCAGTCTAGCTAGTTGTGAGGCCATCTGGCTTCGCAAGATGTTGTTTGGCTTATTTGGTCAGCCGTTGAGACCTTCAGTGATTTACTGTGATAATCAGAGTTGCATTAAACTCACGGAGAATCCAGTATTTCATGACAGGTCAAAGCATATCGGGATCAGATATCATTTCATCAGAGACTATGTTCAGAAGGGAGCTGTGAAGCTTGAGTATATTTCCACTGATGAGCAGGTTGCAGATATCCTTACCAAAGCCTTACCACGGGGCAAGCATGTCTACTTCAGAGACAAGATGGGTGTGGTGAGGAACACCTTCCTCGGTAAGAGAGAGTGTTGAAATTTGGTACCGGAGGACAGGTGGTTCCCTTAGGCTTTGATCTTTGGCCTAGGGAAAAGTGTCCAAAAGAATTTAATTTTTCTCCTAAAGTGACTTTATAATTTTATAAAGTTAAATCTAATTTAAAAGTGACTTTAAGTGATAAAGTTATTAAGTCTAATTTTAAAGTGACTTTTATAAAGTCAATGAAAAATTAGAAAGGAAAAGTGACTTTGGAAATAAATGACTAAGTGGGTCTTTATTAAAGTGGGGTGAATTAAAAAATAGAAAGTGAGATTTAAATGAGCATTTAATCTCAACTATTGATCTAAATCTATTTCAGCCATTGGATTTAGAGATCACCCAAAAGTCACTTGGATCACCCAAAAGTCACTTGAAGTTATATTAAAGGAGGAAAAGGAGGAAAAGGTCATTCATTCTTTCATGAGCAGATTGGGAGAAGGAGAGCAAGAGAGATTTCTGAGCAGGAAGGAGAAGGAGACAGCAGCTTGGCACACATTCCAAGGCAGCAGTTGAGCAAATTTGTACAGCTGATTCAGCACATAGTGAAAGGCAGATTTTTGCACAAAAATCGAGGAGCAGTTTGCTGATTTTTCTGCACACAAAACGGAGGTCGTACAGCATTTATTGCTGTCCTGTTTGCTGTAATTTCCAGATTGCTGTGAGGCACGGGAAATGAGATAAGTTGTAAATTTGCTTGCTGATTTTTTGCTGAATAATTCTCACTGTAAAAAGACAATTTTCAGAAATAAAGAAAAGCTCTCAAACTGGTTTTCCCCAAGAGTTGTAGGGGGTTTTTCCAGGGTCAAGTTGACAAAAAATATCAGTGTTTTAATGTGTTTTAATGGCTGTTTTTAATTGCTGATTTTTAATTCTGCAATTTCCAGCATTCTGAAAAATTTCCAGAATTTGTGTTTTCAGCAATATTTATTTTTTTCAGTCTGTTAAATGTATGGTTATGGGAATGGGCATTTAACTACATGGGAGAAATAAGGAGAAACTGAAAACCGGGGTGGGAAAACAGAAATTTTTACATTAAGGTATAATTTCAAGAGAGCGAGTTCAAAGGTCCCTATGGCTAAATGTAGAGGGCTTAGTATGACCAATAGAGGCTCAAATAGGTTCCCAAACACATGCAATCTAGAAATTACACTTCGCAAACTAGGGTTTCAATGAACAATTTACAACATGCAAATATTTTATAACAGAAATAAGAAAACAACCCCAAAATCTATGATAAACAAGTGTAAAATTAGGGTTGATCAATGAGTAAACAAGAGAATAAATTACAACAATTTTCAATCGCTGAAAACACATATAACAACAATATAAACCCTAGGTTCATATACTTAGAGGAATGATCTGATACCAAGTGGAACGAACAAAGTTCGTTCTTCAGGTTAAATACTCCAGAAGACTTGGAATATAAAGATCTCCATTGAGATACAAGAATATATATTAAAATGTATGAATGAGAATTATGATACAATTGGGAGTGAGGGCCCTGTATATATAGCCAGGAAGCACCCCTTCACGAATAGTCATGTCTGTAGAGACATGCTTCTTTGTTTAACTAATTATTATTTAATTACAAATTATTATGATTATTATTTATTATCTATATGTATTACTTTTACATATTCCTCACAGCGTTAAACCCTTTCGTCCTTTCATTTTCTTTGGAAATTAAAGGGAGGAAGCTAAACCTAAGTTCCTCAAGAGAAACGTGATGAAAATATTATTCAAGGAGACTTTAAAGCCATAAAACATCAACAAAGCTTTGATAAAAAATTCATTAGACCCTAATTCATCAACAAGTACAAGATAAAAGAAGATAACTTACATAAAAATATGACATATCATCAAAGTATCAACAATAACGTCCAATAGACAAAACCATCCAATAAAATAACCTCCACAAGAAGTTTCCTCAACTAGTGCTCCATAACGCACAAGAGAAATTAGACAAGCAAGTGTGAATTGATCTCTAAGTGTGACAATGAGTCTAAGAAATTCGACCTCTCCGTGCTTATACAAGGGCAGCCAAGTCAAATTCTTTTATTTTTAGCTTAAAAGCCCCAGAGTAATATTAAATTATGATTACAAGTTGGATAGGTCATAAGCTGACCCCCAAAGATAGCCAAAGCAATGTTAAGACATACAAAATAAGCCTCAATTAGTCCACATGTGTGAGTCGAATTCCTTCCAAGCTAGGTTGCATGAAACAGGGAAATGGGTACGAGTTTCCGAAACGGGCACGAGTACAAAACGTGACACCCCCCCCCAAAAAAAATTTTGGAAGCAGGGAAAAACAATATATATATATATATATATATATATATATATATATATATTAGGACATTTAAGAAATATGTGCAATCATAAAGCATACATGATACATTCTAATTTATTACATTATGATTAAATTGTCAATTGTCAATGCATAAACTATATGTCTCTAAATTTACATCACATTTACTCATGAATGATCACATAATGAAAATAACAATATCCAAAATCAGCCATGAGAAATTTCTAATTTCTTGTCTCGTGCTTGATTGGGAGTCTCCTCCTACATAGTCGAATGACCTTAGTGCTCTTGATTAAATACAAGTTCCATACCCTAGTACCCTAGGTGCTTTTGATTATTGGGAGTCTCCCTTGCATAGAGGGCTTGGTTCTCTTGATTAAATACAAGTTCCATACCCTAGTACATGACAAAAACCAATGGAAACATTGCAATCCCCCCAATCTTGAAATCCTTCAAAAGAGATAAGTCTGCTGGATTTTGAGTGAGATCTAAAATTCTACTTTCTCCATATGAAATCCAATGAGGGCGAAACCACTCGCAAACATCCTTAGTCATTTCATGGTAATGTTAAAAATTTAAGTAAAAGGAAAAGGATGAAAATGAAAGATAAAGGAGAACGTCACTTTTACTTTAAGAATTTAACATTACCATGAACTGCATATCAACACTAGCGCTGTAGGCTTGAACATTAGGCTGCCCCACTAAATTAGAAGTGAACAAAGTAAAAAAGAAAAAGAAAACGTCAAGTGTTAACTGGAAACTCCGTCGTACGACATGGAAACTCGTTTCTGGCCGTACTGGCCACGTTTCCCCAGTGTGAAACGGGCCAGTACGGCTGGAAACAGACCCCTGGGCAACGTTTCCTGCAACTTAGCTTCCAAGGATGATGTCATCCTCGAAAAGGTGTGTCTCTCCACCAAAAGTGCAATGGATGACTCCTTGGGGTGCATTGTAGAAAATCCATGAAATTCTGATCTGCTATAGTGAACAATCTGAAAACTGATTTCTTTTCACTAAAACACATAATTTCTCTACTTCAAATTTGCAGCAGAATAAGAACATAAATAAATATAATCCACAATTCAAGACACATAATTTTTATAGGGAACCCAACTAGGAAATCCCTCTGCTTGGTGAAAATTTTATTGATAGAAAAAACTGAGCAATTGATCTCTTACAAATACAATTGTTTCAATCTGAAAGACACGCTTGTCTTTCTTGGTTGATCTAAGATTTAAACACTTGCAAGACTGTTGATCTCTGCTACCCTATACCAATCTGTGCACAAGCTTCTCTTGGCACTTTTCTCTCACAAGCTCACACACACAAACCTGTGCAACCTGCTCACAAACCCATGAGCTCTATTATCTTATCTCACCAACTCTTGCTCACAAGATAATAATCAAATTGTGCCTTCGTTCCTTCTTTATAGCAATTCAAATGGCTAAAAGTAGTGAATTTTCTAAGTAAAGAATGCTTTTGTGATTGATTGAGTTAGCATGAGTTAATTGCTCATGCAACTTGTCCTATTTCGAGTCAACCACTTGAAACTCAATCACTTGTGTTTTTCCTCAATTAACTCACACTAGAAAATCAAGAACTTGACCTTCAATTTCAACACATCAGTTAATTGCAACCTAACTCGTCCTAATTTTTAGGGACAAATTCCTAAATTATAGGAACTTGTCCTAATTTATAGGGAATCTCCTAATTTTTAGGAACTCGAGTCATGCACAAGAAGGAACTCGTTTTGGCTCCTATGATTAAGGCACAAATCAAGGAACCCTTTTCTCGCTAATATTTTCAACGTGCATCTCATATCAAAGGTAACATCTACTTATCAAAAGGATGTCCAATCATCAAATAAGGGTCCCTAACCAACTTGTCATCCTTAAATATGCCCATGTCATTAATCCAACCATCATGAAAGGGATGTCATAGTGCTATGACATGACATCATCATGTAGGACAATGTACCATCCCCTCCAGAGGGATTTCATGTCATCATCATCATCAAACATCATCAAAAATAGGGCAATGTCCATCAAGTAGGTGCAATGCTAGCTTGGGAGTGCCTTGTCAAGTTTGGGGCACATATGCTCTTAAGGAAACATCCTAGCTTGGGAGGGCGACATCCAAGGTCTTAGATGAAGTTCAGGGGATCATCATTGGTGCTCAAGCATCCCAAGGTCAATGCTCCACTAAAGGTGTCCAACGTCCTCTATCAAAGTGTCTAGTGCAATCATCAAGTGAGGTTGGATGTCCTCTCTGGAGTGTCGGCGAAGCATCTGCAATCCCTCAAGTGATGGTAATTATACGTAAGAGCAAAGGATCTAGCACACTCAGGGAATCAAGTGAGATCAACATCATGGGTGCAAGATCCATAAAAGTATTAGAGTGGGCCATATTCAATGTGAAAGGTTTCAAAGTACTTTACCCAACCATCATCTTCAAATGTCTTTCTAGCTTATGGTTTGTAAACAATTTACCTTGCTTACTTAGGAATGGGAGAGTTATCACAAGGCCCTATTAGGTGCTTCCAACCCTAAGGGGAGGAACAATTCTTAGGTCGACCCTTCCAAAACATAGGTGAAAGGTGTTATGATCAAGGGTTTACTTCATGGAGGATGCCCTTGTCTTGTATCGGGCTATGAATTTCATAACATCCTTGAGTGTTATGATGTGAAGAGGGACCAATTGTGGGACTTGAGTTATCCCTTTCCTCGGCTTATTTTTACCGCCCCTCTTGTGTGTTTTTTTCATAATTATTTTACGTATATAGCTTGGGTTAGGATCTTCCATTCATTATTGATCCCTTAAAGATGAAACAGTTCCTTGTTCATTGGGGTTAGGATATTCAATGTTACTTTCATTTATAAAGCTCATGATTTAGCTAAGGACTGGTTGAGGGATGATTAGGGGGTAGAGCCCAGCCTTGGTTCTCCAGCAATTTTGTACTCTACATATATCTAACACGAATGAGTGGACAGATATATGTATATATGCTTGATCTCTTTGGTTTTATATTCTTGTGTGTGAATATTTGCATTATTTGACTTAGATCATATCAATTGCATATTGCCAAGCTCTGAAGATTATGTGGAGGAATGATTTCCCCTTTGTTCTCCTCCAATTTCTTCTCCTAACAGTAGGAGATGCTTGCTCTCTCTAAAGGTGGCCGCTAGGAAGCTTTTTGTCCTCTCATTTTTATCTCTCCATAAGTTTGATTTGCAGCCATAGATACCTGTTTGTTTGTATTTCCTTCAACACTTTATGTGCGACAAGGCATATAATCTTTTTGTGGCCCTTGTGACTTATTTCATTCCATGAGGAAATGCATAATATCCGTCAAAGTCCTCAACTGGGCATCCTTCATGTCCACAGATTCACAAAATTTATGGACTTTGTCATCTTAAAACACATTAATAATAAATTTCAATGCAGGTACAACATGCATGCTTGACACCATGATGATTTAATGGATTTGAATTCAAGGGTGGGATTCTGAGATTAACTTTTACATGCCAAATCATTGTTGTTTGTGCCTTTTTAATGGATTGCACTATTCTTTTCATTCTGCCAAAACCATTTCCTACACATCTGCAGGAGGAATCGATTAGGGAGGCAATTGAAGATGCAGGCTTTAAAGCCACCTTAATAGAAGATGATGTTGATGAGAGATCTGCAATAACTGTATGTCGGCTTCGCATAAAAGGAATGACGTGCACTTCTTGCTCAAACACCGTGGAATCTGCCTTAGAAAAGGTTCAAGGAGTGAAGAAAGCTGTAATCGCTTTGGCAACTGAAGAAGCAGAAATCAGATACGACCCTAAACAAGTTAACTACAAGCAGTTGATTGATGCCATTGATGACACTGGTTTTGAAGCTATGTTGATTAGTACTGGGGGAGATAGGAATAAGGTTGATCTTAAACTGGAGAGCATCCTTTCTGGTGGAGAAATTGGAGTAATTCTGAATTCACTGCAAGCATTGCCGGGAGTAGAGGATACAGAAGTGGATCTGCAACTAGAGAAAATAACTGTGTCATACAATCCAGATTTGACTGGACCTAGAACATTCATCGATGTGATTGAGGAGACATATCCTGGACGCTGCAAGGCAACTTTATTTCAGCCTGGAGGACGAGGAGGGCCTGACAGAAGTGAAGAGATTAAGCAGTACTATAAGTCTTTCCTATGGAGTTTAGTTTTCACTGTACCAGTATTTCTCTTAGCCATGGTTTTTATGTATACTCCAGGAATTAGAAGAGGTTTAGACTTAAAATTGGTGAATATGCTAAAGCTTGGAGAACTTTTAAGGTGGATCCTATCAACTCCTGTACAATTTATCATTGGATGGCGCTTTTATACTGGTGCATATAAAGCTTTACGTCATGGCTCAGCTAACATGGATGTATTAATTGCGTTGGGAACAAATGCAGCTTATTTCTATTCAGTCTACACAGTGTTGAGGGCTGCAACTGATAATACTTTCAGGGGTATTGATTTTTTTGAGACTAGTGCCATGCTTATCTCCTTTATTCTTCTTGGAAAATATTTGGAAGTTCTGGCCAAAGGGAAAACTTCAGAAGCTATTGCCAAGCTGATGGATTTGACACCAGATACGGCCACTTTATTGACTCTTGATACCCATGGAAATGTTGTATCTGAACGTACAATTAGCAGCAACGCAATGATACAATAAAAATTTTACCAGGTGAGAAGGTCTCTTCAGATGGTTTGGTTGTTTGGGGACAAAGTCATGTCAATGAAAGTATGGTAACAGGTGAAGCCAGGCCTGTTGCAAAGCGAATTGGTGATGAAGTCATTGGTGGCACGGTAAATGAAAATGGAGTACTGCATATAAGAGCTACACATGTTGGCTCAGAGAGTGCTCTTTCACAAATAGTTCGGCTTGTTGAAGCAGCACAAATGGCTAAAGCACCAGTGCAGAAGTTTGCAGACAAAATTTCAAAATTCTTTGTTCCATTGGTAATTAGCAAAATTCTCATTAGTATTTTCCTGATTTGTCATGCATTATTAGATTTCAAAGTTCAAACATCTTATTCCACAGTTAAGTAAAAATGAGTCTTTGGCAGTTTTATGATTGCTCAACAGCAATAAGCATTCACAGGCTCAACCTTGCTCATGTGGAATTCTGTTTTTGAAGTCAATCATGGTTACCTCAATTCCCTGGTTTGTAGGTTATTGTGATCTCCTTTACTACCTGGCTGGCATGGTTTGTAGCAGGCAAGTTTGGTTCGTACCCCAAGTCTTGGATTCCTTCTTCCATGGATGAGTTTGAGCTTGCTCTTCAGTTTGGCATATCTGTCATGGTTATAGCTTGTCCCTGTGCTTTGGGGCTTGCAACACCCACTGCAGTCATGGTGGGTACTGGAGTTGGTGCCACACAAGGTGTTCTCATTAAAGGGGGAAAGGCACTTGAGAGTGCACATAAAGTAAGCGATATATTAGCTGCTGATTATTATTAAATTTGTTTTTTTTTGTGGTTTGAACTTTGAACTTGAAGCAGTTATCAAGAATTAGAGAAATACTTCTCTAAATCTTGTTATGCTGGTCATTTAAAGAAAGTGTTCATTTATGAATAGAGATTTTGCTGTCCACAGGTGAACTGCATTATATTTGATAAGACAGGGACACTAACTGTTGGAAAACCTATTGTTGTGAACACCAAGCTTTTAAAAAACATGGTTCTGCGTGACTTCTATGAAATTGTTGCTGCAGCAGAGGTACGTCCTGCATCTTTAATCTTTGATTACCCTACTTGTTCTAACTTTAACTTGGGATCTGTTGATTCTTGGGTGGCCGGTATCATAGAAGCCGTTGTTGTGATTGGTTCTTGTAGAGTAGAGTAGGTTTGGTAAGGTGCACATTGATGCATTCCTTTATAACCAACTAATTACGAACATAACACTGTTTGATATATCTTTGATTTGCATGATATCATATTTGTATCTGTTATCAGTGTAGGCCTTATATTTTTTGTTAGCTAGATTTAACAACGGGTTTGTGCTCCAGGCAAACAGTGAGCATCCTTTGGCCAAGGCTGTGGTGGAGTATGCCAAAACTTTGAGAGAAGGAAGTTTAGAGACAAGCAGGTTGCCTGAAGCACAGGATTTTGTGTCTATTACTGGCCATGGTGTTAGGGCTAGAGTGCACAACAAGGATATTCTTGTGGGCAACATCAAGTTGATGTTAGATTCTGGAATCATTATTTCTGAAGATTCTTATGACATTTTGGAGGAGGTTGAAGGGATGGCTCGAACTGGAATATTGGTGTCTATCGATGGAGAGTTAGTTGGAATAATTGCAATATCAGATCCAGTTAAGCCAGAGGCACATGATGTGGTGTCCATTTTGAAATTGATGAAAGTCAGAAGTATTATGGTCACAGGAGACAATTGGGGTACTGCAAATGCCATTGCCAAGGAGGTTGGTATTGAAACTGTTATGGCTGAAACACTGCCCGATGGAAAAGCAGAGAAAGTGAAAGAGTTACAGGTACCTAGATCATTTCAAGCAACATTTCATTACCTTGTTTTCTTTCCCCACAAGCCTTGGCCAAAACTTTTATTCCTCCCTGAAGAATTTTTATCCCGATTAAGAGCATTTTTAGTATGACTATCCAAAGAGGTTAGAAACATTTTTTGAGCTCTCAACATTTTGATTATAAAAGTCTGTTCAACTTGTACTGAAAGAACTTGTTTCCTTTTGCTTTTGGTTCTGCAGATGTCTGGGATGACAGTGGCAATGGTGGGTGATGGCATCAATGATTCACCAGCACTTGTTGCTGCTGATGTGGGCATGGCAATTGGTGCTGGTACAGATATAGCCATTGAAGCTGCTGACATAGTACTGATGAGAAGCAACTTGGAAGATGTCATTACTGCCATTGACCTTTCAAGGAGCACATTCACCCGGATCAGACTTAATTACATGTGGGCTTTAGGTTATAATGTAATTGGTATCCCCATAGCAGCTGGATTATTGTTTCCATTATGTAGGTTCCGTCTTCCTCCATGGATTGCTGGGGCTGCCATGGCAGCTTCTTCTGTGAGTGTTGTTTGTTGCTCACTGTTATTAAGATATTACAAGAGGCCAAGGAAGTTGGATTTGCTTCAAATGCAAATAGTGAGAATTCAGTAAGAGTTGAAAGCAGGGACACTTTACACTGTTAAGGTCAAGCAAAGCTGCAAAAGAAGTGACTGATCTGTTATTCATCAGTGTTACCTTACTCCGAAATGCAGATTGCCAGACGATGTTTACACTGTTGCTGAAGTATTCCACGCAGAAATTTATAATGCATCAGAACTTCAGCATTCAAAGAGCTATATTCAGAAGGGGTTCTGCTTGATGTAATTTTGTGGGAAACCCTACTTCTGATCACTCACAGTTTTGGTTTTTAAATGTTCTGAACAGAAGTTATCTTGGACGGCTGCCATACGAAAATACGTGTCCTCAGGGGTTGCATCTATTTGAAATACACAGATGTTTTTGTCTCAGTTCATTTTAAACTCTGAGGTGCAACATTATACACATGAAATGTTATGAGGATTCTGTCTGCCTAACAGATATGTAGACACTTTGACGGAGCCTTTCATGCATTTTCTTCTATGACAGGATTGATAATAAGTGGATTCAGAGTCAATGTTCTATTTCTCTCAACAAATAAATATAACTGGAAGGACATTCGGCACTGTATCCTGGTGAAAATCACATGAATAAAGAATTCTGTGCAAATTAATGTCATGGATGATATTGATCTTTTAAATTGCAGGAAGTGTTTGACCCCCTATGGAGGCCGTTGAACAATGCTGTTAAATCTACTATTAATAAGATGTTGCATATTTCAGGAACCTGCTGCCTTGATCTGATTCTTCTTCATCTTGTCTTGATGAAACGGTTGGTTCAAAACGTGTCGACCAAACTCTTCCAATGTGATTTCTACCGAAAATGTTTTAAATATTCATGGAAAATTGTTATGTATTGTCAGTCAGGGATATGGAAAGTTTCTTGTAATGTAACTGCCATAAAGGACATCGATGCATAGTGTATAAAAAGAAGGTAGAAGCATTGTAACAGATGGGAGATTGGGTAACATAAGATTCTGCTACAGGAAGAATTAATAAATTAGCTGTCTTGGTGGTTCACCCCATTACTGTGTTATCTCATCTGAATGCCTTCTCCTTTTCACTGGTTATTGGTGGATTTAGTTTCATTACAAATGTAATTTGGTTTGCAGGTCTCTCTTAGTCATTTTTATTTGACAAGATGGTATCAGATCCACGTGTTTTTACCTAGGGAGACCCAAGAATTTTTAGCCTGGGTGAGCTAGAAGTTTTGATCTTAGAAGAGCTATGGTCACAGTGGTTGAAGATGAATGTCGACAGAGAAACTTTCTTGGTTCACATAATGTGTGAGTGGGTACATCAGAGCTATAAGTCGAACAAAGGCATGTATAACCCATGACAAGGTTTGTTGCTATCTTGTATTTATGGTTTTGAATGCATGCAACATGGTTAATGTTGGATATGCTTTGATGATTCGACCAGCATTGCACATGGAATTGCATGGGTGTTTTTCCCAAACTTGCAAATGGATTTGCACTGTATGGGTGATTGGGTCATTGCCCTTCGCATTATAGGCCAACTTGCATTTTTTTTTGGGTGTTAGAGTTACTACACTCGAGGAAGAGGTACTTCTGGACGCAAGAAAAAAACTTATCCAGCTTGCAATAAATTAGTATTGATCATGGAGAATGGAGAATACCACAACTGGAAGACTGATGAATTATATTGTAGATTTAATATATTGTGGGGAAGTGTTGAAAATAGCAATATCGTTAAATTTGTCTTTAATGAGAATTGTTTTATTTTTATTTTGATTCATCCCTAAGTCAAGCTGAATACATAGCTGGTTTGACTTGGACTGGTGACCTATTCCTGGTAAGCACTCGGGAGTCGGGTGAGTCCTTTGCTGGTCAAGCTACTCTAGATAGCTTTTTCAATGAAATGTTACATACTTAATACTCAATGATGTAGAAGATTCTTGTAAACAATTTGGAAAGTTTCTTATAAAGACATATAGAATGTATAAAAAGTAGATGTGTCCTAATAAATAGGAGAGTGGGTGAGTCTGGAGGATGTTTATTTTAAAGGAAAATAAGTTGGTCAATGAATTATTTCTGTCATTCTCTTAAAGTTTAAGTTGATGTTACCTCATGTAGGTGTATATTCAATTTTGTTAATTATTTATTGTTGTCTTTATTGGCATGATATAATTTAATTGTAAATATAATTTAATCATTATATTTAATAATATAATAATTTATAACAGGGGAAAACTATCATGTAAAGATCTTCTTTGTTCTCTTCTCTCTCAATTATTATATCTGATAACTTACTCTATCAATTTATCCCTGCAAGTAAAACCCATCATGTAAAGTTCCCCTAGCCCCTTCTATTATGAAAGTAGTTTGACTATATTAAATTATGAGTTTTGATATTCTATAAACAAAATATCACATGGATTGTCTAACTAATGCATATCAATCTAAATAGGAACATTTAGATACTAAATGTGAAAATTTATTTATTAAATTGTAAGGGTCAAAATAAACAAATAGAGTAAGGTATATAAGTATTTATAAACATAAATCTAAGTTTTAAAAAGGTAATTGATATATTATTTTCAAATAATATATAGATATTGAATCTCTAAATGGTCTTTAGAGTTCAAAACTCTTTAAATCTCAACCTAGTGTTGTTGAGCCTCTTGTTTTGAATTTTAAAAGATGGCATGGTTGTGGTAGTCGGTAGGATAGAGATGGACGAGATCAACAAATATAACATATTAGAATTGTAAGATTCCCTTCTCAGAATCTCTTGAAAAATCCACCAAATTTTTGAGTTTATACAATCCGACTCACTGTGGGATTTCTATAAACAATTTGTATGCAAGGTATTCTAGGCATATTTTAATAAGTTTAAGACCAAATAGTGATGCACAGTGATAAGGATAGGCCTTCAAGTATTTCTCAACATAAATATATTGTATTTATTATTCTCAGGAGAGTCACACCATCATTATACGCAATACATCAACCAATAATAATAAATTTAACCACTAGAAAGCAACTCATGAACACTAACAACACATACTTCAATTTTTGAACTTGTAAAGATGAATGTACAATATGCAAATAAGTTGTGAACTTGGAGTTTACTTCAACATGTTGATGATATAGGCACACCTCCCAAAATGAAGCTCACTAATAGAGATAATGAACAACTCCACATAGAGAACTCAACCTCATAATATAGATGGCAATGGCACCATACACAGGCCAACAAAGAAGATATATTCGACCTTTGTTAGTAGTGGTGACTCAACGTTCAAATGCAGATAATAGAGAGTGATAACATGACCAACAAGGAATGAAAACTCAACCTTTGTTATGACACACTCAACCAACAATAAGAGAGGAGAACTCATCCTCTTCTCACAGTTAGGACCTTGACCCACAATCGATAAAACTTAGCTACATGCTTCAACAAACTCAGCCTTTAAGATAGAAGGAAACTTGACCTTCTTGACTGGAAGTTTCGACCCAATAAATCACAACAAGGTTTAACTTATTTGGTAGAGTAAACTCGACTTTTGCTCAACCCAAAACTTCGACCCACAATATTGAGAATAATCTTGGCTTGAATGGCAATGGAACTCGCCCTTCTTAAGCTTGGGATCTTCACCTTTAATGGGTATGCACAACCTGTCCAAGAGATGAAGAAAAACCCATCTTAAAAGATAAAATCAATTGATAAAACCTTGCATCTCCATTTTCTTCTCCAAATCTTTTTCTCTTGGTAACTCAATGATGAAAATTGAGTGAACTAGAGTGTATAGTTTCAACGATGAAGCTAGCAATGATGACTAGGGTTTCTTAAACCTTAAGTTTCTCTCTAAAAACACACAAAAATATTTTCTTCACTTTTCTCATTTTATAATTTTGTGGCCACTTTTGCAACCATTTTACCTTTTTAATTTCATAACGTAATTTTATGAACTTTTCACTTTATAAAATGAAAGTGAGTTTTTCAATAGCTTGGGATATGTCTTCCTTTTCACCTCTTAAGCATTTATAATGTTTTTCCTAGGCAAATCGTGTTTCACTATTAAAATTTTCCTCGCCTTAGCCTACGGGAACTTATTAGGCTAGTGAAACCTTGTCTATGTCTCCTAAGTGGTTGGGGACATTATAGGGATCCTGTTCCATGGAGAAAATATCATTAGAAGTAAAGAGTATGTTGAAGGAAGACAAGAATTGGAGCAATAGGTAGGATCTTAGGTGGTTAAGGATGAGGTTGCAGAAGAATAGAGACACATGGTTGAAGCAAAAGGAGACAACTATGAGTCCATCAAGTTGAAACGAAAAGAAAAACAAGGGTTTTGTAGAGTTTTGAATGTACCTTCCTGTCCTTGGGCATGTTACCCACAACTTGTGGGTGATAGCCATAGGAGAATTTTTTCTCCTAGATTGTCTTCAGTCGGCAGCCATCAACCCTTTGCAACGACCAGATAGCTCGATATGCCAACATCTCCGTCCCCCGAGTTTGCCATTATGTGCCCTCGCCCATCTGTTATGATCGTATGTTTGAAGGTGGGTCTTCCAACCTCGAAGGTATGGCTTTCATTATGTAGTTGGGTGTCTTTGCTTACTTATCATGGACACTTTTGGGCATGGATTAGTGGGGGGATTTGGAGGAAAGAATAGGCTTGGTTTGTACTCTTGTACCCTTGTCCAACTTGGTGGTTAACCTTGTATCCTAGTTCTGTGGGAACTCCTTTGCTGGCTAATAGCTTTAGGAGTGATACTACATGGGAAACCTCGATTTTGGTTGCATGGTCCCGTTTCGTGACACCACATACATCACTCCCCTCTGCTCATTATAAACCTTTTAACATATTTCCCATCCGGGTCCACATTTGTCCATTAGGTCCATAAGGAGTTTGCCTCCCCCTCCACTTGTCCACACTTTGGGTCAGGCCTGGAACGATGCCTTGGAGGTTGATGCAACTAAAAAGAAAGTAAAAAACATAATTTGGCCACTCTCAACAAGAAATGTACCATAAAATGCAAAAGATGGTCGGGACATACAAGTTTAGTGCATGGGAAAAAGCCACCATGAGATCTACCCCTATCATCATGGCCATCATCTTGGTTCCTAGGGCCCCTATATTGGCCCCATGCATCACTAACGAACCCATGATTGTCCAACCCCTGGTGGGTGATGAAATTCCCAACTTTAAAGGGGGTATTCACTGCTATATCATTCACATCATGCTCTCATCCCCTGGAGTTCCGAGTAGTTATAAAAAAAAATCAATAAAAAAAAATTGCATATGAAGAAAGGTGGAAAAGCAAAGGCCAGGGTAGCTCATGTACCACAATTTCTCCCTCTTATATCTATACACCCATGTGTGGGCCTCCCTCATCATATCTACCCTTGTACCATGACATGTGGCTTGGATCCTTCCCTTGATGCCCCACACTGTTCCAACATTATATCACATGACACCAGCCATATGAAAAATGTACCATAGACCTATCACTCCCTTAGAGGTTGAAACCACTTAATGGGGTCTTTGATTAACCTCCTTGAACTTGGAGACACCTATACACATTAAATTCAACTATGGAAGGGCATACCACTATGAAGTGCCCACTTGGTTCCATGAATTTTAAGCTCATTTGCTCAATTACACTAATGATTTTTTGTAGTGGAAGGTGAGGAGACACATTGGATCTTATGCAGGATTATAGGTTGGTCTTCATCTTGGGGTTTGGTTTCCCTATACGAAGTCCAAACCCTCTAGAGGGTCATATTGGTATTTATAGGGTGTGTGTTGAGAGCCATGAACATCCACTATAGCAGAGAGCATATAGCCATGCCATGGGATCTTTCAGCACCATCCATTTCTTGCTCGTGTCCCACTTATTTAATGATGATGATGCACCTGGACCATCTTGCCCAACCGGCTACACTCTTGCACAACACACTAGGCAGTTGATCTAGGGCCCAAATGGGGTTGTATCTCACCATGGGAGACAAAGAAAGGGCTTGCATCATTGTTCCAACCCTTGCAGATGGGATGTATGTTTGTTTGATTTAGTTAGAGACCCATGAGGATGATTTTGTGCCCCCACAACTACTTACGGGCACCACATGTAATTTTCTCGGAGCTTAAGGGGCCATCCCCTTCATCACTATTTTTGGAGCCCTTTTATTCATTTTGGCACATGTTGGACTTCATTTGGCCTTCCAACGACCCTCTTAGCTACTTATCTATCATTTCGACCCTCTTGAGAGGCTAATTATTCTTATTGTGGAGTTATTTTGTAGGATTGTCACCAAAAAGATGTTATTTTGCACGCTATTTTTATTGTAGGGGCATTATTAGGCATAATTAGGCCATTCAAATCCCTTGGAGGATCATATAAATATGAGAGAGGTTCATTTGATCTCTCATCATCACTGGGATTGAGATCTCTCTGGAGAAAAGATCTTAGACTTGCTATTTTGGATGAATTGGAAGTTAATTGATGCATTTTGATGTTTGGAAGATTGCTATCTTGTCTTGGAGCTTCATTATAGCAAATCAAATGGATGGATATATAAATTTTGTCACGTAACAACTTTCTTATGCAATTTTTTTCATGTTTTATTTCTAATGTATGGAACACTATGCTTGGATTATGTTTGTGACCTAATTATTCATTCGAAATTCAAAACACATATAATTGTGGCTCATTGTGTATATTACTCATCTTGGCAAAAATATTGAACTATTCCTAGGAGTGGGTTAATACCTTTCACCTTGAAACTTCATTAATTTGTCTAAAGAAGTATAAGTTTCTCTTGTAACCTAGTTGTTGCATCTCTAAGGCATGCAAAGTTTCAAGATGACTCCTTGCAAGAGCGAAAATCATAAATCAATTTCACTTTGATTCCATTTTCCATAATTGGCTAGACACTGGTCTGAACCCTTGGTGATCACCCTAAATTTCCCCCTTTCAATTTTTTTATTTTTATTTTTTTATTTTTATTATTTTTTTGCCCTAACCCTAGATGACCTAGCTAAGGCATCAAATGATTTTCTCTACAACCATCCATTTGAGGTGCAAGTTGGTGGAGGATCGTGTTGGTGTCTCCTCTCCTTGACCTCCAATTTTGATGACAATCCCATTGTTGGTTTTAGATAAATATCAAGCCCCAGTCTCAAAACCATTTTGATCTAGGTCTCCTTAGGTTAGCGACATTCCAAAGGGTCTATTGCGCTTGAAATCTCAAAGGAAGTTAATCTCTCTTGACCCCTTCCTCTTATCCTTGCTTGGACTAGTCATACTATTAATGGCCATCTCGAAACCCTAGGCCTTGCTTAGATCCCCTAGGTCTCTCTTGTGGTCCCAAACTTTTCTACGCTTGTCATCTCATGAGACCTTAAAGAGAGGTCCTTCTATTCCTAAGATCCTTAGGTCTAGGACACTTTTTGTTAAGGAATATGTCTAACCCCTAAGTCGAAGCATCCCTTGAACCTTTCTTAGAGAGCCCCTCACCTTGCTTCTAAAGCAAACCAACCTATTATTTGAGTCTCTTGTGAATGGGCCATAGGAATCACATTACTATTGAAAATGACACAAGAAAAATCCTAGTTTAATTTGTCCTTGAATTAAATTAGGAATTAAATTGTAATTCCATACCTCATGACAATTTGTAATAGTTAACTAAGTTAATTTGACTTAGTTATCTTAGTTAATTCGAGTTGAGGGTCTAACTAGAGTCATGTAGAGTGTCTCATACACTTAGGAGCACTAGTTGAGTTTATTTTGAGTTGTAATTATATAATTCAGTCTAAGTGAGTTAAATTCAGTTAAACTAGTTCCAATTGATGGAGGAATTAGTGGGGGATCAGAATAGTGGTGTGTAACCAGCAATAGTGGGGTGTAACCAACATCAGTGGGTTGTGACTTACTATAGTGGGGTGTAACTTACTGTAGTGGAGTGTAACCAACACTAGTGGGATGTAACCAACACTGATAAGTAAACTGAAGATTCACTCATAATTAACTCATGCATGTCATATCAAAGAAAGACCCAGTTGAGATTGGATTTTAGGGACAGTGTACTATCATTTGTATAATCATCCAAATTGCATAGGTGGTGCATGCAATCAGAGGAAATCCTATGAGGATTGCACAATTCATAATTGTGGGATTTCCCAATTAAATATGGGCTAATTCCCAAGGGAACAACACAAGGAAATAAGAGCTTGGCAGGCAGCATAATTGGCTAAGTATTGGCTTGAGCTTGTCTGGGAAGCAGTGAGATAGATAGAGATAGTGCAGAGGTTGCTCGGGCTTGAGAAAAACCTTGTAATCTTCTCATATTTTATGATTGATGCATATATAGATAGTGGGACTTTTTAGCTATGGCTTTCCCCAGAAAATCATTGTGTTATGTGTGATTGAATTCTTTCTCTTATACACATCGTGATTTCATCGATCATTTATTGTTTTCGCTGGTGAGTAGAGTAGATTCAAGTCAATTGTTTTAGCATATCTTAATCTGCAGTTTGAATCTCTAAGAAACTTCTACATGGTATAAGATCTATAATCACTATAAAAGAGGAGAATACGAGTTTGTCTTTTGCAGGAGAAGTCGAATTTGCAATATCATACTTTAGAGCCAGCAGGATGTCGTTCTACGAATTGAGACTCGAATATGCCCTCGAGGGTAGTTCAAAATATATTTCTTGGAAGGACAAGATGAAGGTAGTGTTGGAACACAACATATTTAAGGAATTCATAGACAAAGATATTCTTAAGCCAGCTGATGCTCATGATCTGACAAAGTGGAGAAAGTGTGTGGCAAAGGTGAGAAGGATTATCCTAGAAGGAGTTCAAGATCATATTGTCTCAAAAATCCATGGTAAGGAAACTCCATTTTCAATGTGGAAGGCCTTGACATACATGTTTCAAAATAGAAGTGACCACAAGAAGTTGGAACTGAAGGACAAGCTCAAAAAGATCAAGATGGAGAAGGGAAAATCAATACTGAAGTACTTGACCAAGTTCACCCATTATCGAGATGAGATTGGAAGTGTCAGTGTTACTGTTGCTGAAGACTATATGGTGAGCCTAGCACTTATAGGCCTCCCCAAGAGCTGACACAGTTACTAGGACTCAGTTAATGGGAGGGAGAAGCTACCATAGTAGGAGCGATTATGGTCTCACTTGGTACAAGAAGATATTCGGGAGAGCACCAGAGATCGATCCTCATCCAAGTAAGATGATGAGAACTGTACCTTAGCTAGAAAGGCAAAGAAAGGGAAGGGGAAGTCATCCCATTCCAAATCAGACTCTAGTAAGGGCAGAAAGAAGAAGGACTTGTCGACGATTAAATGTTTTCATTGTCACAAGCTGGGATACTATGCCACAAAGTGTCCACACAAGAAGTCCGGTAAGAAGCCATCAGGAGTGGCAGGTGAATCTCTTTCTTCACAATTTGAGCTAGGATTCACCCTCATCGCTTGCATGGTGACATCGGTGATGGGTAGTGTGTGGTACCTGGATAGTGGAGCCTCATTCCATATGGTAGGCAATAAATAGTTCTTCAGTGAACTTGAAGGAGAAGGAACTCCAAATGCACATCGATATGGGAGATGATGGGAGGTATAACATGACAGGCATTGATATTGTTGCCTTTCAGAGGGAGTCTGGTACCCCTCTCACATTAAAAGATGTCATGTATGTTCCAAGTTTGAAGAAGAATTTGGTTTCAGTTGCCATGTTGGAGGACCGTGGCTACGATGTGATATTTAACAAGGGAAAGGATTTCCTTCATCACAAAGCCTCAGGACTAGTGAAGCGGATCAGGGTTCGGGTGAAGAACCTCCACAAATTGGATGTAGAAGATTGTGTTGTTTTGAGCACTAAAGCAGAGAAGGTGCAGAGCTAAGACATCGGTGAGTTGTGGCATAGAAGATGGGGTCACTTGCACCACGAAGCTTTGAAGATCATGCAACAAATATCTACAAGAATTCCCAAGAGTACACTAGAGTAGAGAGAAACATGCAAAGGGTGTACATTGGGGAAGTACACCAAATATTCCTTTCATGATATAGATAGTCAAGTGCAAGCAATCCTTGATCAAGTTCACTCAGATGTGTGGACCATTCTCGACAGCCTCCACGACCAAGCACAGGTATTATGTAATATTTGTTGATGATTTTTCTCGCAAGTGCTAGATTTTCTTCATGCAGAAGAAAGATCAGATGTTCGCTAAATTTTGTGAATTTAAAGCACTTGTCGAGAAATAAAGCACTTGTCGAGAAATATACTGGTAGGAAAGTTAAAGCTCTCAGAAGTGATAACAATGGAGAATATGTCTCGAATGAACTTCTATGCATCAGAAGGCATTCGACGAGATTTAATAACACCTCATAACCCACAACAAAATGGGGTGGTTGAAAGGAAGAACAAAAGTATTTTGGAAGCAGCATGGATGATGTTACATGATCAGGGCCTACGGTTGTACTTGTGGGCTGAAGCATGCAACACATTAGTTTATTTGTAGAACATAAGCCCTCATCGAATTCTTGGGATGAGTACACTAGAATAATATTTTTTAGGTAAGAAACTAGATGTGGCACACTTCAGGATATTTGGTTCATAAGTCTACTATCATGTTACCAAGGCTTCACATTTAAAGCTAGAGCCAACAACTGAGTTGAGCATATTTGTGGGGTACACTAATACACCTCAGAACTATCGGGTGTACCGACCATCCAACATGATGATAGTGGTTCATAGAGATGTGAAGTTCGATGAAAGAAGACCATGATATGTTCCATTGAGAGGGATCTTCAGTTACAAGCAGATGAGGATATTTTAGCTCCAAAGGAGGAACCTCAGGATGATGTGGAACAACCACATGCAAAGGAGCAGAGAGTGGAAGTACCCACTCATGCAAAGACTTCCAGAGATGGAAGGAAGCACACCAGAGAGGCTGAAAAATTGATGCATGATGCTAGAGAGAATGTGGGAGCACCCACATCACAATGCAAGCATAGGAGGTCACCATATCGATGCACTGGCTACATGGCTCTAATGAGTGAGAGTGTAGAGGTTGAGCCATCCTCATTTGAGGAAGAAATGTAGAAAACAATATGGGTTGATGCCATGGTTGAGGAGTATGACTCCATTATCATAAACAATGTTTGGGAAGTGGTCCCAAGACCAATAGACAAGTCAGTGGTGAGTTCCAGATGGCTTTACAAGGTAAAGCAAGCAACAGATGGGAGTGTGGAGAAACACAAGGCCATATTTGTGGCCAGAGGATTCTCTCAGGTGGAGGGAATTGATTACGATGAGACCTTTGCTCTAGTAGCAAGGTACTCTTCAATCAGATCTATTCTAGCACTGTCAGCGCAGATGGGATGGAAGATACATCAGATGGATGTGAAGATAACATTCCTCAATAGTATGATTGAGGAAGAGGTGTATATTGAGCAACTGGAATGATTTGAGACCTTCAACAAAGAGTCACATGTGTGCAAACTCAAGTGAGTGTTGTATGGACTAAAAGAAGCACCTCGTGCTTGTTACACCAATATTGATATCTATTTCATCCGGTTGGGCTTCACCAAAAGTGAAGCAAATGTGAACCTTTACCATATTGTGGTTGAAGGTAAATTGTTGATTATAATATTATATGTCGATGATTTGATTCTAACATGTGATGAGAAGTTGATAAAATCTTTCAAGAGAATTCGAGATGAAGGACTTGGGGCTCATGCATTATTTTCTTGGTATGGAAGTATGTCAAGGATATGGGAAACTGTTTGTCTCTCAGGGAAAGTATGCCAACGAGATACTAAAGAAGTTCCACATGGCGAGAAACAAACCCATGGAGACTCCTCTAGCAGTTAACTGGAAGAAGGACGAAGCTACTTTAGGTGAAGTAGTGGAGGCTACTATTTATAGACAAATTGTGGGTTCACTTATGTATTTGGTGAACACATGACCAAACATGTGTTTTGCAGTTAACCAGCTTATTCAAGCCATGGTTAAGCCAACCAAACTTTATTGGAAGGCAACTAAACATGTGTTGAGATACCTCAGAGGCACCACTCAGTTTGGTATTTGGTACAAATGGACAGAGGGAGTGAAGCTTCAAGGCTTTAGAGATGCATATTGGGCAGGGAGTCCATCGGAAAGCAAAAGCACATCAGAGGGAATCTTTAGTATTGTTTCAACAACAATTTATTAGTACAACATGAAGTAGAGATTAGTTGCACTCAGTTTAGCAGAAGCAGAGTAAATGGCTGCTAGTCAAGCAACTTGTGAGGTTATCTGGATGAGGAAGATCCTTGTTGGGTTATTTTGTTAGCAGATGGATCCTACAATTATTAAAGGTGACAATAAAAGTTTTATCAAACTCTCTGAGGATCTAGTTTTTCATGATCGGTCCAAGCATATCGACATCCGATATCACCATCTACGAGATTGTGTGCAGAGGAGAATCATGTTGCTGGAGTACATTCCTATAGAGGAGAAGGATGCATATATTTTGACAAAGGCATTGTCAAGATGAAAATCCAAGTTTCACAGAGGCAGGATTGGGGTAGAAAATAATCCCTTTCTTGTTTATAGGGAGTGTTGAAAAAGCAACAAGAAAAAATCCTAATTTAATTTGTCCTTCAATTAAATTTTTATTCCATATCCCATGACAACTTGTAATAGTTAACTAAGTTAATTTGACTTAGTTAACTCAGTTAATTCGAGTTGAGGGTCTAACTAGAGTCATGTAGAATGTCTCCTACACTTAGGAGCCCTAGTTGAGTTTATTTTGAGTGGTAATTATTTAATTCATTCTAATTGAGTTATATTCAGTTAAACTAGTTCCAATTGATGGAAGAATTAGTGGGAGATCAGAACAGTGGGGTGTAACTAGTATCAGTGGGGTGTAACTAACTGTAGTGAGGTGTAACTAGCACTAGTTGGGTGCAACCAGCGTTGATTAGTAAATTGAAGATTCACTCATAATGAACTCATGCATGTCAGATCAGAGAAATACCCAGTTGAGGTTGGAGTTCAGGGACAATGTACTATCAGTTGTATAATCATGTGAATTGTAGAGGTGGTGCATGCAATCAAAAGAAGGCCTATGAGGATTGCAATTCATAATTGTGGGATTTCCCAATTAAATATGGGCTAATTCTCAAAGTAATAGCACAAGGAAATAGGAGCTTGGCAGGCAACAAAATTGGCTAAGTATTGGCTTGAGCTTGCCTAGGAAGCAGTGAGATAGATAGAGATAGTGTAGAGGTTTCTCAGGATTGAGAAAAGAATTGTAATCTTCTCATATTTTCTGATTACTTCTATATACAGATAGCAAGGGTTTTTAACTGTCTTTCCCCAAAAAATCATTGTGTTATCGGTGATAGAATTATTTTTCTTATATGCTTCGTGATTTCATTGATTGTTTATTGTTTCCGCTAATGAGTAGAGTAGATTCAAGTCATTTGTTTTAGCATATTACAATCTGCTGTTTGAATCTACAAGAAATTTCTACATGTAATCATATCATTGAACTATCTTGAATCTTTTTTATTTCCTCTATACCGAGACTCCTCCCATCGGTGAAATTCCATAAAGAGGAGGGGACATTGACTGAGGTGACATTGAGTCCTTATCCCATTGTTGCCATTTGGTCTATAGTTACCCCTTTGAAACCTGTTGACGGTGCTGGACCCTCCAACATTCACGGGATCACCTCGGTATGAAGTCCAACTAGACCTCACACCGTTTGGTGTGGGAGTCCCATCCAGTATGATGGCCCGGTTGCCATTGTCTTAAGGATTTGCATCAACTCTTGCTTGTCAGCACATGAGAGTGGTTCGCTTTGTATTCGAGAAGTGAGGTTCGGGTGCTTGGTGAGTGTAAGTGTACTTGTGTCAATGGTTCTTTCACTGTGAGGGGAAGAAGGTGAAGGTGATTTTCAAGTTGAAAGGTATCAATCCCAACTTGGCTAGGAACTCACAACACAAAAGGACATACACAACTTCTGGTGGAGCAGTCCACTCGGATGCGACAGTCACAACATACAAGGTAAGATAACATGTACAACACTCACGGAACAGTCCGAACGAGTGCAATAATTTCTACAGCAAGGTTTAGGTGAAAGGTCTGTCTGATGTCCGACAGAGAAGTCAACATGGACGGGACAACATTAACAACATATAAAACACATTTCCATTAATAGATTATGTATTACAACAAATGAAGCAGTTCAAATGTAGAACACAGGTTAAAGAAACATGCATTACAAGTGTTAAAGAGCAATCTTACAACAAATACAATACATGTGTGAAAACATGTTGGCCTGTTAACAGGCTTCTGAATTAAGCGAAAGTTCCAAGACACATCGTTACACCATACATCAACAAACCCATCAGCAGGGCATTGGAGCCACTAGTTACTCCTCAAAGAAAAGATTATAGACTCTCTTGGCTATGTGGGAGGCGCTCAGGTGAAAATTCCTTTATATGTACACATGAGGGGGTATTTATAGCCAAGGGTGAAACTGATCCTTGTGGCTGTTCAACTATCCTCATGACTGTTTGACTTCCATGACTCTTCAACTTACATGGCTCTTTGTTCAACAAGTGGGTCTCTTGGACTTCCACATTACATCACATTGATTACAACAAGCCCATAGTGAGGATGTGGGCGACGTGACCCATGACGTGTTTCGACATGACTTGACATGACAATGCTGGTACATTCGTGCTGCTGTTGGAGTGCATGTCGAGCTATAGTTCTGCTAGGTAATGGATGTCTTCATGGTGTATCATAGCTTCACCTCCATATGGCAAAGCGCGTGGAGTCTTTGATGGTCCTTGGTTCGCTTGATGAAGCTTTAGCATGTTATTCCTTGCTTGCATTTTGTTGGCTTATTAGGGCCTGACCCAGGTTCAAAGGTGATTTAGCCAAGAAATTCCCGGTACTACTAGCCCTTTCGGCAACAGTCTGTGGAGCGCGGACTGAGGTCTTACCCAAAGTAGTATGGGAGGGTGCTAGAACTAGGTTTCCGCACCCTGGATATGTCTGATGAGTTCATGTGTTTCGTGGTTCGACCCTACGTGCTCGTCGCTACACGCACTTTCCCGTACTTCGCAGCCTGAGATGTTGCCTTCACGCAACCCTACTCGGGGGCCGAATGCTGTTATTACCCAAGTCCTTACTAGTATTCCAATGTTAGTTGATTAACTTAGCCTACTTGCATGCTTTAAGTTATACTTAACGATATAAACCATTCATAGAGGTGCGGGAAGTAAATAAACAGTATATTTGCAATTTATATCAAACATGCATTAACCCAAGAACAGATACACAAATATGATACCAAGCTTCTCTTTATTAATTCCTTTCTCGGTTACAGACTCGACTTTTCCCTACGCACTTAGCTGCAGGTGTCTGCACACTTAGTTGCGAACTACTAGGTCTCTGCGCACTCAGCTGCAAAGCCTTCTCCTACCCTATGACCCAAAGACACACTTAGATACTTAGACTCTTTCTTCTCTCTACTTCTTCCTTACTCCCTTTTACACTTAGAGCCTCGCTCTATTTATACAACCCCGTGGTTCATGGACCATGGGTAGGCCGACATTACATTACAAGACTAGGGCAGACAACCCTGTGACTCTATCATACATTTCACGCTCCACGCCCGCAATTTGTGGAGTATTTACAACAATATCAGGTCAAAACTTGGGCGTTGAGCCCCAAAACATGCCTTGGGGGGATTCCATGCCCAACAGGCCCCCAACACAAACATCGTGACTCGCCCTCGAGTCACTCGGTCGGTGCAGCAATTTTTGCACAGAGTCCCTTCAACTATTCTCGAACTATGCTGAGGTCAGTAATGCACTGAGTTGCTGCTTGCTGAATCTACTGCATCCACTGTTCCAAGACCTCTGTGTCTGGGGTGCTTCTCAGTATTAATGTGTGCATCCCCTGTATGTGCATGAGCTTTCCTTCAATGTTTTCTGTGATAGTGAAGGCCTTGTTGATCCAAGGCTGAACGCGCACTTTGAGAACTGCCTCCTTGTGTCGCGTCGTGTCCACCTACACCTTTAGTGCTTTGGCTTGCTGCATCCTCACAAGCCTCTAGGTGAAGACTACTATCTGTGTAGTTCCTTGGACACTGTCGTATTGATGTTGGAGTTTACGCACTTTTGTCTCCAAGCGCTGGATGTTGGGGTCCTCCTGTAGAGTTGTGAGGACCTCAAGTGTTTGTTCCAACTGGTGGGCTCCAGTATTGTAGCAATAATGCTACAACTCCTGGGGCTTCCTATCTCTAATTTTATCAACCCGGTAGTTCGTACAAACTTGGAAGCGACGGTGCTGTATGCACAAATACTAGCTCTTGTCGCAGCTGTCACTTGGTCAGCTGGCACAAGTCCGCTAGGGCTCAAGCCAACTTCTATATGTTCTCAGAAGAAGCTTTCTAAATGATGGACGAAGGTTATCTCAAAGGAAATTAATCTACTTTGCAAAAATGAACTGAAAGCCAACCAAAGCATGGAAACCCTAGTAAACCCTAATCTGACTAGTTTAACCTCTATGATGCAATAGTGAGAGTGCAAATGTCTAAAAATGATGCCATTACTTCTAGTGATGTGAAATGCATGAACTCAAAATACTTTCATTGAAAAGAACATTGTTTTTGTATTTTTGCTTAAGTGGTTGGAATGATTACGGTTTTGTTTCTTATTAGGGTTTGGCTGTGCAGAGGTGGTGCGAAGGGAGAGAAAGCTTGGGAAAGGTCAGGAGGGCTAGGAAAGGTTCCGGGGGATCCAAAACATCATTCCATAGAAGTCCACAACGTTCAGGTGCTCGGCAACCGAGGTTACAGGTTTCTACAGGATGTCTGCAGGGGATCCTACAGGAAACTCAGGGATTTCTACAGGATGTTCTGAAATGGGATTTTTGAGGATGGATGGTTGATGGAAGATGCATGGATGGTTATGGAGGTAGGATGGGGGTCTGAAGTGACCCAGGAACTGATGGATGGAGTGGTGAGATGATGTGGAAGGTTGACTTGCATCAACGAAGGTTTAGGCAATGGAAAAGCAAGAAGGTAGGGTTATGTGGCAAAAGAGCAGATGGGAGATGAGGAAACAGACTTGGTGATGGAGGAACTGATCTGGACGAGGCTCAGATGAACGAGGAGGTGATGAAGGTGATAGAGATGCCCTGCACAATGCTCATTCAAACGAATCAATGAATCCTTGCAAACAAACCAAGTCCTAGCTAACTTAATCCAACTGTTAATGAAATGAATAAACAACAGCTTTGTTTGGAAAGAGAACCATGTACATCACGTGAGTAAGAACATTCAAAAAGATCTAAATGCATGACCAACTCCTACCAATCGATTCTAACCATAAAAAGCTACTTTAACCATAAAAAACAACCAAAATAACAAAGCAAGATTTAAAGAGCAGATTTCATTTTAAGAATGCAGCAAACACATACAGATAAACAAGGGAGGTACTGAGCGCTTGAGATGGGCCCAACCCCAAGAGCTACAGCCTCCCAAGAGAGATTTAGAGCTGGTGCAAAGCTGGATTCATCTTTATTAATCAAGAATGAAGAGTTACATCAAAACTGTCCACAAGGAGAACTTGAAAATGAGCTGACAGCAAAGCTAATCTATTGCATAAAAATCGAACTACAAACTAGCTAACTAATGGCTAACAAAATGACTAACTAGCTAACCAAATTGACTACCAACTAGCTCCCCAAAATGACTAACTGAAATGAGGTCTTAAGCCCTCTTATTTATACAATTTGAGGACCCAACAGTCCTCCTAAAATTTAGGGACTTGGCTGCCCAAGACTTGTAGTTAACAGCAGTCCTACTTGACTTGCTTGGCTGCCCTTGTGCTCATTGATTTGGTGGCCTTTGAACTCCGGGCTGATGGTGGAGAATTCGAGGTAAGGGCCCATAAATGAGGGGGACACCTTCCTACAAATCCTCTAGCTTGTTCTCCCACGAATTTGGCTGCCAAGTGCTCATTAAGACCTTCAATTTTGTCTCCAAGTTGACCAAAAAGGCTACACAAAGCACCCATTAGACTTGTTGGCATAATGACTAACCAAATTCACTCTATTAACATAAAAATAATCAAAAACATGCAATAAACCAATGAGAATGGTGGATTAAGTCGAATTAGGAGGTTGAATGAGCCCAAATAATTATCCATTTTTGGGGCTCATCATCACCCCCCTACTGAAAGTGTTGCTCATCCTCTGAGCAACCAATCTATCTCCTCTTCTTTGATGGCCCTGGTGGCCTCCCTGTCATGCCAAGCTTCTGAAGTGATGTCCTCTTTTTTGTCATGAAACCATGCTTCTTTGCTTCTTCCCACTGCCTGTTCCTTTTCCTAGTGAATTCTCAGCCTTGGTATGAGTGTGCAAGTATATTCAATCTGATGGCAGCAATGGTGGCGAAAGGATATGAAACCAGTGGAGGATGGAAGAAAAGAGTGTTTGCACGCCTCCTCAACAGTCTTCAAGCTTCCAATCCCTCTCCATAATTGATTCTGGCCTGCCCAAAGGCTTCTACAGGATGTTTCTGTTAAAAATGCAGAACTTCCTGTAGAAAGTCCTGTAGCTTCCTGTAGAACTGTCTCAGCTTCCTGTAGAACTGTCTTTGAGTCCATCATCTTGATTTTCTCTCTTTAGGTGAAGGCTTTTAGCTTCCTCATTCATAGATGATGGATCTCTTTGAAGGAGACTCTTTCTTTTGTTGAGCTTGTGTGTCCTCAATGACAATTTGCTTCTTTGACTGTGGTTTGGGGTCTGCCAATTCTTATCTGCATGCCCTTTCTTGCCTTAAAAAAATAGTGGAAGCCCCCTCTTTTACTTCTCCCTCGGCTTGGGAGAGGTACTTAGGGCGGCCAGCACAGCTGCTGCCTCCCTAGCTAGGATGTCCGCCTTCTTCTCCTTGGGTCTCGCCTTTTTAAGGCTTCCTGTAGAAGACCCTGTTTTAGCCAATTTCGGGCTTCCTGTAGAAGCCCCTGTTTTGGTAGTTTTCGGGCTTCCTGTAGAAGCCCCTTTTTCAATGATTTTCGGGCTTCCTGTAGAAGACCCTTTTACTGTTTTCGAGCTTCCTGTAGAAGCCTGTTTCTGCTTTCCTGTAGACACGGGTGTCACCACCTTTGCTTGCTTTGCTGCATGGGTTTTGCTTTTTGGTTTGGTTGCAGGTGCTGATGAGGTACTTGGGCTGATGTGGACCACCTCCGCTTTTTCCGTTCTGCTCTTCAACCTCTTTTCTCTTGCTGACAAGATGGGTGTGTCACCTTCTTCTTTGTCATCCTTTTTCTCATGCTTCCTCTTTTGTTCTTTCTTCTGCACTGTGGTCGGGGTCTTCTGGCCTGTTTCTTTCTTTCCCTCGGCCACTGCTTCTTTTTCCTCACTGCTGGAGGAAGTGTAAGTTCACATGACAACCATGGATAATGCAGAATCATGAATCCCCCTGGCATGGTAAGAGTGCTCCCTTTTTCTTATTCTCTTTTCAGAAACAAAATTGTTGTTTATAGTTTCCCCCTGGACTCAAGGAAGAATTCCTCAGCTGTTTGATATCAATGAACAACAATTCCCTCGTTTCAAGACTTTTGCTGCCCAAATACTCGACTGTCAGAAGGGAATTAGGCTCCCACAGACAAAGTGTAGAGCTTAATTTTCATCCCCAGCACGCATACAACCACATAAATTTCACGTCCTTCATGCACATGTTAGTCCTCACAGTGCTTTAACTTTTGTACAGGAGAAATTTGTTAATAGGACCTGTGGAGGGGAATGTGATGCATAACCAACTGAAAAATTTCATGTATCACACAGGAAAACTACCATTCTTGAACCACAGACAGATTTCTTTCATACTTTCTTTTTCAAAAATAGTTTTAATTCACCACCTTTCAGATGTATCATGCATGTAAGAGTGTTTTTTCAAGCCTACCACTTTCGGGATTCCCAATTTGTCGAAGAAAAATCCAAGCTTTTCTGCTCTAGTGCTGTACTTTCCCGTAGAACGTCTTCCTGTAGAAACGCCTGTAGAGTGCGACAGGCGGGAATTGTTTAAGGAACTGTAGAGATCTCGAGAAAAAAAGGCAGAAATCTTGTAGAGCACCATCGGTTAACTGATCTGGAAATGGTTTCAGTTGACTGCAGTTGAATGGTGAGAGTTTCAGCTGAGCGTTGATTAATTGTTGCGTGATTTGTGGTGAAGGAGTGCAGTGGCCAAGCGTACGTGGCCACATGCAGACGGCAGTGCTGTGAAGCTGCATGTCCTCTTCCCGTTAATCAACTGCACTGGAGTTAAACTCTCTATCACTGTTTTTTCTTTTATTTTTTTTTTTAATTTTTACGTGAGTCCACTGTCCACGTGCACTGCGTGACTGCCGGCTGAGTTCTAAAGAAGACAATCAGTTGAGCCTTGCTAATCCGTGGCTTAATTCCACCATTCCATCAATTCATGCAGTTTTCAAATTAAATTTATGCAATAGAAGAATGAGATCAGTCACATACCTCGAAGTTGAATGGTTGCCGTGAAGCTTTTTGCTGCTGCATGCTCTGATTCTGCTGCTGCATGCTTGGATCCTTTGATTGCATGAGGCTTGGCTGATGATTTTGATTGCTTTTCCTTGTGCAGGTGTCCTCTGGCCGGATCTGAGCTGCATGCAATTGTTTTCACGTTCAACTCTGCACCTTCAAGCTGCTGCTGCTGCATGGTCACAAAACCAGAACTTGTTTTCGCCATTTCTCCCAAACGGCAAAGCGGATCGATCTAAAACTTGCTCAGCATGTTTCTATCATCATTATGCATCTCCCATAGCAAAATCGTGATCAATGGATGCACGGATTTCGAGAAAAATGGAAAATGGCTGAAGATTTCAGAGCTTGATTTCTCGGAAACCGTGCTTCAGAATCAGCTGAAACTGCTGGGGTAGGCTACTATCACCCATGTGCATCTCCCCATGAAACAGGTTTTAAAATGGATGCACGGATATGGAGAAAACGCAAAAATGGCTGATGGTGATGGAGGCTGATTTCTTGGAAACCGTGCACCGGAATTGGCTGAAACTGCTCAGGCATGTTGTCATCAACCTTGTACAATTCCCCATAAAACGGTTTGTCAAATGGATGCATGGTTTTCAAGTTATGGCAAAAACAAATTTTGCTCTATGGATTTTTGCTTCAAGGCACTTTGCATGTGTTTGCATGGTATGACAAAATGAATTTTGGCTGTGATGCAGGTATGGAGATGATGGAGGAGGAGTTGGAAGATTGCATGAGGACTTCTGAACCCTTGAGGAAGCTACCATGTTCGCCAAACCATTTTTTGAAATGCATGCCTAGTTTCCCACAATTTCTACAGGAAGTTCCTGTAGAAGCACAATGAGAAGCACAAGGAGGTGGAAAAAAATGATGGAGAAAGGCAAGGGATGGACACACAAGTGCTTGTAGGCCTAATCAACAGATTCCCACCATTAGATTCACTTTTGAAATTGGATTTGGCTCGTCCAAAGGTTCTACAGGATGTTTCCTGTAGAAATACAGAGCTTCCTGTAGAAGGCAAGAAAATTCCTTTGACCTTGATTTGAGTGCTCCTCCTGTCATGAAACGTCCTTCTTGCAACCTGCAATGTCACTGCTGCAACATGAAATTATTCAATGGAGATTAGCTTTTATTTTTCTTTTTCTTTTTCTCTTTAAAAAAAAAAAAAACAACTAGGGCGCCTCATGGAGGTTTTCACCCTAATTGCCTGCCTTGGGCGCCTCCAAGGGAGGTTTTCACCCAAAGATCTTATTCTCTTTTCTCTTTTTTTCCCAACCCATTGACCGCCTCATGGAGGTTTTCAATCAATGAGCCAATCTAAGGCGCCTCCGAGGAGGTTTTCACCTTAGATTTCTATTTTCCTCTTTTTTCATTTTTTTTTTTTCTTTTTTTTTTTTCTTTTTTTTTCTACCCTACCCTACTTGAAAAACAAAATCATTTTCAAGTATAAGAATACTTCCAATGGAGCCATGTGCACATCGAGATTAGAGACAAAATGATGTGAAGGCTCGGAATGCATGCTTTGACAACTATCCACATTTCAGAGACAAAATGATCAGACTTTGAAAGTACAAAACATAGCTGAGGAGGAGAGTACTGCTGCAACTTAGTGTTTGTCTGGAACCATGTCTCAATATAGCTTTGATATCCTTGGTCCTTTTTCTGATCTCGATCATTCTTCATGTCACCTTCTAGCATGACTTTCTCATCTTCCTCTTTTTGCTGATCTTTCTCTTGAATACATGGAAGATTTGATGGTAACCATGAGGGAACTCTCTCGATCTCTGATTCTGATCTCTTCTCTTCATCAAGTGCAGCCCATGGTTCCTTGATCTCCTCTTTTGAATCTTCTTTTTCTGGATGTGATCCTTCAATGCTTTCAAGATGATCTCTTTTTTCCAATGCTTTTCTTGAGCTATGGTGAAGATCATTGAGCTCAAAAGGAGTCATTTGGATATGTTGTGCCTTAGCTTTGCAATTGGGTTGAGCTGCTCCAATGTGTGGATTTGGAAATGGTGGGGGTAGATGAGTGGAGGTGTGAGTTTGAGATGGAGATGGATGGCATTGTGGTTGGGTAGGCATTTGGGGTTGCCTTGGTGGAGGAGGAGGCGATGGTTGTGGATGAGCAGGTGGTGGAGGAAAATGAGTGGGATGAGAGTTGTACTGGGGCCTCCACCCCTGATAAGGTGCATTCCACTGAGGCTGTGGCTGAGCATAAGAGTGAAATGAATGAGCAGCTGGTTGGGTGTAATATGGATCTGTGAAGGAACAAGGAGGAGGTGTGAACCAGGAAGGATGAGCAGGGGGACCCCAAGAAGGCATGAAAGTGGCTTGATAGGGGTCATAATAGGTCTCGGATGTCCCTTGCAGTTCCCACTGATAAGATCTAGGTCTATGTGGCCTCCTTTGGTTCATATCATGGAGTGGTTCAGTGGCTCCTTTGGCTCTCTGATATGCAGCTTTGAATCTGGGTAAGGAAGGGCACTGATCTGTAGGATGGTATTCTTCACAGACAAAACACACTTCTATGGAGTACAATGGACATTCGTTCCTAGGATGCTTTCTAGTGCACCTAGGACAAAAAATGACCAAAGCCCTCTTGGCTTCTTCTTGCTTCTTTTGGATCCGCAAGGTATCCAGTTGCATGGCAAGAAACTGCCTCATATCACTCTTGAAATCTTCCAGCTGATTTTCAAATTCATCTTTGGACAAGATGTTGCTCCCAACATTTCTACTTGTAGCCATTTGCTCCAGAGGAATGTTTTCTTCTTCTTCTCCCCTAGAGGTTCTTTAGATATGTCTTGATGTCCACCCAGGGATTCTTCAATCACAGCCATCGAAGAAGAGAGAATCTTGGCTGTGTGAAGCAGTGGGGGTGTTGTGCAATCATTTTTCTAACTTATCTCTACTCCTACAAGACATGAAATGAAATCTTTTTGGTTGATTTTTTTTTTTTTCTACTTCTACATGCAAAACTGAAATAGATTGAACTGCAACTAACTATCTTGCTAAAATGAAAATGCGGAATTGAAATGAAAGCAGGAAAGGACTAATCTATTTTGCTCAAATGAAATTGCAGGAATGAAATTCTAGGCTACGCTTGCGGAATTGAAATGCTAATCTACGCTTGCAGAATTGAAATGCTAATCTACGCTTGCAGAATTGAAATTGCGGAATTGAAATGCTAATCTATGAAAGCGGGAAATGCTAATCTATGAAAGCGGGAAATACTAATCTACTTTTGCATAAATGAAATTGCATAATGGAAATGAAATGAACTACTTAGAAGAAGATTGTAGTGGAAAATAGAAGAATAGCAACAATCACCAATACTCTGCCGCTTCCCCGGCAACGGCGCAAAAAAGATGGTGGGCTCCAGTATTGTAGCAATAATGCTACAACTCCTGGGGCTTCCTATCTCTAATTTTATCAACCCGGTAGTTCGTACAAACTTGGAAGCGACGGTGCTGTATGCACAAGTACTAGCTCTTGTCGCAGCTGTCACTTGGTCAGCTGGCACAAGTCCGCTAGGGCTCAAGCCAACTTCTATATGTTCTCAGAAGAAGCTTTCTAAATGATGGACGAAGGCTATCTCAAAGGAAATTAATCTACTTTGGCAAAATGAACTGAAAGCCAACCAAAGCATGGAAACCGTAGTAAACCCTAATCTGACTAGTTTAACCTCTATGATGCAATAGTGAGAGTGCAAATTTCTAAAAATGATGCCATTACTTCTAGTGATGTGAAATGCATGAACTCAAACTACTTTCATTGAAAAGAACATTGTTTTTGTATTTTTGCTTAAGTGGTTGGAATGATTACGGTTTTGTTTCTTATTAGGGTTTGGCTGTGCAGAGGTGGTGCGAAGGGAGAGAAAGCTTGGGAAAGGTCAGGAGGGCTAGGAAAGGTTCCAGGGGATCCAAAAAATCATTCCATAGAAGTCCACAACGTTCAGGTGCTCGGCAACCGAGGTTACAGGTTTCTACAGGATGTCTGCAGGGGATCCTACAGGAAATTCAGGGATTTCTACAGGATGTTCTGAAATGGGATTTTTGAGGATGGATGGTTGATGGAAGATGCATGGATGGTTATGGAGGTAGGATGGGGGTCTGAAGTGACCCAGGAACTGATGGATGGAGTGGTGAGATGATGTGGAAGGCTGACTTGCATCAACGAAGGTTTAAGCAATGGAAAAGCAAGAAGGTAGGGTTATGTGGCAAAAGAGCAGATGGGAGATGAGGAAACAGACTTGGTGATGGAGGAACTGATCTGGACGAGGCTCAGATGAACGAGGAGGTGATGAAGGTGATAGAGATGCCCTGCACAATGCTCATTCAAACGAATCAATGAATCCTTGCAAACAAACCAAGTCCTAGCTAACTTAATCCAACTTTCAATGAAATGAATAAACAACAGCTTTGTTTGGAAAGAGAACCATGTACATCACGTGAGTAAGAACATTCAAAAATATCTAAATGCATGATCAACTCCTACCAATCGATTCTAACCATAAAAAGCTACTTTAACCATCAAAAACAACCAAAATAACAAAGCAAGATTTAAAGAGCAGATTTCATTTTAAGAATGCAGCAAACACATACAGATAAACAAGGGAGGTACTGAGCGCTTGAGATGGGCCCAACCCCAAGAGCTACAGCCTCCCAAGAGAGATTTAGAGCTGGTGCAAAGCTAGATTCATCTTTATTAATCAAGAATGAAGAGTTACATCAAAACTGTCCACAAGGAGAACTTGAAAATGAGCTGACAGCAAAGCTAATCTATTGCATAAAAATCGAACTACAAACTAGCTAACTAATGGCTAACAAAATGACTAACTAGCTAACCAAATTGACTACCAACTAGCTCCCCAAAATGACTAACTGAAATGAGGTCTTAAGCCCTCTTATTTATACAATTTGAGGACCCAACAGTCCTCCTAAAATTTAGGGACTTGGCTGCCCAAAACTTGTAGTTAACAACAGTCCTACTTGACTTGCTTGGCTGCCCTTGTGCTCATTGATTTGGTGGCCTTTGAACTCCGAGCTGATGGTGGAGAATTCGAGGTAAGGGCCCATAAATGAGGGGGACACCTTCCTACAAATCCTCTAGCTTGTTCTCCCACGAATTTGGCTGCCAAGTGCTCATTAAGACCTTCAATTTTGTCTCCAAGTTGACCAAAAAGGCTACACAAAGCACCCATTAGACTTGTTGGCATAATGACTAACCAAATTCACTCTATTAACATAAAAATAATCAAAAACATGCAATAAACCAATGAGAATGGTGGATTAAGTTGAATTAGGAGGTTGAATGAGCCCAAATAATTATCCATTTTTGGGGCTCATCACCAACATGCTGGTACATTCTCGTACTGCACCTCCGATTTTCTACAGTCCCGCTGTGATAGTGCTAGCACGTTGTTCTCTGACTTCTGGGGTAGTGGATGGCTGCGCCTTTAATCGCAGCTTGACAATATGAAGATTCAGCTCTAGTTGAACCTTAGTCATTTATTCCCTGGCCTCACGGACTCCTGCTGCTAGCCTATGGATCCGCACCTCCGTTGGTAGATCTGCAAGGATGACCAGCTCCGAAACAGTGTGGCAAGCGTCACCTACCACTTGCACCAACTGCTGATTTTTTGACACCAATTTGTCGCGCTGCAAGCTGAGTTGTTCCATGTTTATCTTTTGCTTGCTGAGGACTTGGATTGCGCGGCTCTCCCTAGCGTGTAGCTCTGCTGTTATCCCATCCTATAATAGATATAGTGTCTCACTTGGAAGGGTAGCCAGATTAAGGCCAAGGCCTTTCATCATGCTAACCAAAAATATATCGACCTCATTCGATGTCACTAGGGCCCCTTTTGGCAACACTATTGTGTTTGCCATCCGTGTGCGCAACATCTGCTCTGCTGCCGAGGATCCTGCTGCGAGGTGGGTTGAAAGGGTACCCACCTGAGGGGGACGCACCTGTAACTCCTGCAACTGCGCTTTGAGGGCCCCCAACACAGTTTGGTGCTCTTGCATAAAATCCTGAAGAGCCTCATTGGTGACATCGCGCACTGTCTCGCCGATGTCATGCAGATCACCCTCGGTTAGGGTGATCGGGTCAATGGCTAATTTCGAGGCCTTGACCTTCTTTCTCATTCCTGTTCTCTCTTCCGTGTGTGGGTGCTTCAACTATGTGGACGTGGTCCCTGGGTCCGCACTCCCTTCTGTTGTTTTTGCTTCCTTTGCATCCTGCCCCTATGAGGGCATTGATTGGAACTTGCATGCCTTCGCGGATGCTTCCTGTGCTGCTGCGATTGCTTCTGCGGCCTCTTTCTGCTCGGCGGCTTTCTGTGCTGCTTCCCGTGTTGCCCGTACCTCAGCTGTTGATGTTTCCTTCCGCTTTTTCTCGACCAACTGTGTGACGCCCAACTTGGCATTGTCCTTCTTCTTCTGTGCTGCCGCCCTCTCGAGTTTTGCAAGATCTGGGGCGCACCATTCCGGAGTCCATGCCTCCAAGACAGTGAAAATGGTGTCGTCAATGGCTAGAAAAGGTATCTTTGTCCATTGCTACGTCGAGTCCTTTCATGCCCTGATAAAGATGTTGTGCATGTCTGCCTTAAATTCTACAAAACTCTGCAGATTGTTGTACACCGTGGGCGACAAGCGTGGCTTCCGGTTGATCCACATTCGGATGTTCATCTCCATGAGCACCCAGAAGATCTTGCTATTGCATATCCTTTTTGCATCCTTCGTGGCCCAGAGCGAAGCATACTTCGCGGCCTCTGGTAAATCTCTGTCAATTGTGGGGAATTGACTGTCCTCCGGCAGTTCCCCCACTACGAGCACTATGGATAGCAACAACCACGCATAGTGGAAGGTTTTACCCTACTCCTGGGCTTCGCGACAATTCTTCAAGAATTCTGTGCAGAGGAATTCAACCCAGTTAAACTGGACCCCCTCCACGCACTGCTCGGCCAGTGTGATCACCGGTGCAGGTACCTCATCTGCGCGACACTTTTGCATAACTTTGCCTACCAGGATTTGGGTTGCTACGCATACCGCTTTATCCTTGATGTTGGAGATGGCATAGCCCCTCTTCTTCTTCTCCAGCTTGTACTTCATCTTCATGGCCTCTGTGAGGGCCAAATCACTACCCTTCCCTTCCAATATGGTCGCGGGGTCCTTTCCTTTGTATGGTAGCCGAGAAATGCGATGAATTAGGTCTGCTGTGATGGGGATGGGCTCCTCCAGCCATAGATACCCATCATGCACCAGGCAGAGCAGCTTCCTGATGACGAAAATGGCTATTGGGGTGCGGTGGAAATGCGACACCCATAGTAGGTTCAGTAGCCCAGCCTTTTCCACTCCATGCAGCCACTTCTGTGGTTCTAACGTTGTCACCACCCCCGTGGTGTTTTGCTTCATGAGGTTCCCTGTCTCTAGGTGAGGGAACTTCTCGCAGTCAGCGAGGTCCCAATCTTCAAACTTCATGGTTGGCACGCAGCCCAGGTGCATGCCTTCAAACACAATGCCGTCTGGGAGGAGCGGGGTTTGGAGTGAACTCTTGGTTTCGTCCAGGTCCTTGGGCACTTTGGCCTTCCCTTTTCACGGGGGGACATATGCGGAAAATTTTGTCGCAGAGTATGTAGGTTGAATATCCTCCTCCATGCCTTCGTCTTCTTCCTCTGCAACGATAAAGGCCTTCAAATCTTCTTCTTCCTCATTTGTTTCTATCGTGACAACTTTCCCCTTCTCTTCCATTGATAGTTTGTTGTGTAGTGGGTTCCTCGGGGACATGCGTACATGAGCCATTGCTTGTTTATCCTTCTTGGGTCTTGGCATACGCGGTGATTTGGGGATATCTGCTACAACCCCGACACCTTCTGGAACATCCTCCACATTTAGGTCCTACGTGGCCTCACCGGTGGTTACCTCTTCTATTCCCAAACTATCCTTAGTTGCTGTCATTGTATCTAGGCTATAATCTATCGCTTGTGAATTCAGGGGCTCAATCAATGCTCGGTTCATAATGCTCAGGGCTATGCTCAATCGCTCAATTCACAAATGACCAAGTGTTGTTTTCTAGGCAGCCCTTTGCATTTTATAGTGCCTTTTGAATTCGAAGTCGGCCGTTCCACCCAATTTCGGTTCATTAATGCTTTCTTGGCGACAGATTTTCCCAAATCTTGCCCATAAATCACATCTTAATGTATGCTGCCCACTCCATTTGGCCTCAAGTCGATCATCCCATCGTGAAAAGTGACTTCAACGTCACTTTTTGGCCAATCCACGTGGTAGTGCAGTCCCCCGTGTGAGGTTGCGAACCTTGTGACTCTCTGCTTTTGCGTGCATCTCCAATATCATGCAGCTCCTAGGCAGAATAGTTTATAGTCCCGTGCTTCCTTCCAACTGCCTGGAGCATTAAGACTGTCCTTTCCTTTGCTAGTTAGGTGGTCGCACCACCTATGTGGGGCTCCATCCTATCCTCCATCATGATTCTCGGAGAATCCCCACCTTCTATTGTTGTGGTCGGCATCGCGCACTTCACCATTTGCAATGCACTACCATGGTCACTACGCTTGGCGATATGCAGTCCAAGCCAAGGTATCAGACTAACCAATTCATGAAGATAGTTCTCAAACTTGTCAGTATGATCATACGCACCTTGCCTTACCATTCTAGTGTTTTTAGCGAGAAACACTTCCTTTACCTCATCCTCCAGCTTCTTGACCTTCGCGTCCATCAAAGTGCTTTTTTCTCTTAACCGTACCCTTTCTTTTTCCAGTTCGTGGAGTCTAAGGTTTCCCTGTTGGATTTCTTCCTTAAGTCTCACGTGTTCTGTCTCTTGTGGCTGTGTGATTCCTTCTTTCGAGGCTTCGTAAATCGTAGTATCTACGAGTGCTGCCATGCGCAGGCTAGGCTTTGCATGCTCCATAGGGATTACAACATCTGCTTCATACTTCAACGTCAGAAGTGCCTGCGCAGTCAGGGTTTTGCACATGGTCCTATAAGCCCATAGAATCGCTGGTATGTGCAGGTCCCAGTTAGTGCATCTCACATGGTGGACTGTGTTCAGTACTTCGCATACTTTGTCAAAGGTTTCCACACAGATAATCTTCAGTGTGCTTGGTCTTATCATAATTCTTCGTTCGTGCCATCGTCTTTCCCACTCCTACTTGTTGGTCCTATTTCTTATCGTGAGGACGGTGTGCACTCATGCAGGTTGCATACCATTTTCCTGTATGCATCTAGAGAGGTGGGCGTGCAAGCTGTTTCGTCCATCATACTCGGCTTTCATCCGCATCTGAGGCTTTCCAAACCGCATGAGCATCGTCCTTCTGCATTCGTGCCAGTCCTCAAAACTTCTTTGATGCGACCCCACCACCTTGCGGAAATAGCGCGCAGTACCCATTTCAGAGCATTGAACCACTGCTGTTCCGACACCTCTCTTTCAATTTTGTTCAGGAAATCATCCACTTTTCTCAACCCATCATATATAGGTAGATCTCTTACTTCTGTTTCCACGCAGCGTAGTGATCTTATCATCATGTTGCTGTTGAGCGTGGTTACCTCGCATAACTGGTTCTCCCATCGTTCTATTTCCTCGTCCGAATCTGAGGTGCAAGAGCTTTCACGCTCCCATGAAATCTTGCGATTTGATGTTGGATTCACCCAGTCTTGCTCTTGCGCAGTTATCTTGTAGATACAGTCTAGAGCGTTGTCGTGCACTCGCTCTGTGTAGTGCAATCCTTCCATAGGGTCTAAAGGTACCACTATGCGTAGTGAATTTTTCTCAAAAATCATCTTGCGATTCTTTAGATTTATCTCTCCATTCATGTCAGTGGCCGAATCTATTCCCAGTAGCGCGGGATAGGGATTTCTATCATCAACAATCTCTATCACTTCGAAATCTGCAAGCGTGCTTGCACCTTCGATATCTACTGTTATTCGCTGCAATATTCCCATGGGTAGGATCTTTTGTTGGTTCGCCATTCACAGTTGGATCAGTGACCATTGCAGTGCAGGCCTGCCCATGCGCTCCCATGTTTGCTTTGGTAGGATGTTCACATCTGATCCTAGATCCAAAATCACTTGATCCATTTCATATTCCCCGATTTGCATGGTCAATCTCATCTCCCTTCCTGTTCATGTTGTGTGCTTCCCAAGCTTCCGGACTATGCACGGTTCTCCTGACCCAACACATCTAGTGATGAGTTCTTGTAGTCCCTTCACAGCCTTGCTGTCGCGCAGCAACTTCATGCATGTCTCTAGAAAGGTAGTGAGCATTTATGGGTCCATCTCCGGTTCTAGTTTGTCTTTACTACCTGAAGTGGAGGCCTCCATGAAGCTCTTCTTAGCTTCCATGAATGTCTCCTTCATGCGCTTCAAATCGAACTCTGGTTCCTTTGTTGGAGCCTTGCGAACCCAAGCACTCTCTTTCGGCTTCTTACCTTTGTCATCTCCTATTGTAATACCACTTTAGAGCATGATATTGACATTCGGGTCCTCTTCACGCGGCTCAGACCTCATCATTTGTAGGTTCTGAGTCAGGGGAGGTTGGAGTGTTCCTTTATCGCGCAACCTCGCTATCAATGTGGGGCAGTCCTCCATCTCATGATCAAACTGGGTACAATATAAACATGATGCTCTCGTCAGATTTGTACACAGGTATAATGTCCTGGCCCTCTGGAATTGTAACAGATCAGTGGTTTGTAACCCCTTCTTGGTCCCATTACACCTTGACCTCATCCGCGCCCCTGAAATCCAGTGCGTGCCATCCCTACATTTTGATCGAGGGCTCGTGTTTCGGTCTGAACTCTGTAGGTAGGAGTCTGATCCATCATTAGTTCATAACTTCTACAGGTATGCTCATCATGGCCTACTAACCTGCAGAAATTATAGAACAACTGTTGGGATGTCCTCATATACTTCTGTAATAGGTGGCAATTATCTGTAGCATGCTTTCCTCCTATCTAACAAATCACACACCATAATGTAGGCGCCGCGCTTGGTCCTGCTTGTGCCTCTGGTCTTAATTACATTGGCTCTCCTCCCGCGAGGTAGTTCACGAATACTAGACAATGGTCTTTGTCATGTTCCTGGCCTTTGCACTTTATGCACCATACCTCCTCACGCGCTTCTGGGCGAGTTGTCCTGTCTTGTTTCAAACCCTGCATCTCAAGACACGGTTTTTCAACTGCGCGTGGATCTATTGGACTGCCATGTTAGGATCTTGTATTGGGGTCTCGTGCAGTCTCATTGCGATCTCCAAAGCTTCAGCCTGAGTGGATAGCTTCTGCTATGACAACGAGGTTCTTAGATGGGGCATTAGCGACGCTACAAACCATGCGTGGTGTTGCCCATCTGTCAAGGTTGTGTTGGCTTCACGAATGATACCCTTCAGTCTCTTATCTAGCTCCCTAGGGGTCTCACCTGGAAGCATCGCGATTTCCTTAAATCCGATAATCGAATGTCTTTTATTTTGGCATGCTAAATTCCCTGTTTAGCGCAACTTCGATATCTGCGATCCCTTCGTTTGGATTGTCGTTGGAATGCTTAATGTACCACGTCAGTGCATGATCCTGCAAATTTTTGACCAGCGTTGCTTTCTTGATGTTGTCATCCGTGACTCCTTGCGCTTCCCATACAACCTTTACCACGAACCAAAATTGGTCCGGATCTTCGTTCCCAACTCCTTTGAACACCAAAAACTTTATTGCCCTCACCATATTGAACTGTGGTTGTGGCAGAGGTGGTGTGGGCAAAGATGGGGGTGAATAGGTGAAATTGGTGGTGGTGTAGGTGGGGGTGGTATGCGCGGAATTTGCTGCCTTATCAGACTGATTGCACTTCTTGGTGAAACTTTTGCGAGCTCTTCCTCGCTTTCTCGCGGAGGTAAAATCAAGGGGATAGTTTCTATCCCTGTGCTACCTTCGTTTCTGTAGATCCTCCCACTTCGCGTAGCCCCAAACATCAATTTATTCGCATAACCCGCTTTTCACACAGTAGCATTTTAATCCAAGTGTTCAAAGATTTAACGTACTTATCTCGCGGTCCTTTGAGGAAGCATCATTCCGCCTCGCTATCGCTGACTGAAGTATCTACAGCGAACTCAGTGATAAGCCCTCCTATAATCTTATCGAGCCAATGGTCCACAACGCACATGATCTTATCTTCCGATGCTTCCAGTCTGTGTACCAACTCTGGAGTCCACACAATCGGTTTGTCGAGCCTACACCTTCCCTGACTGTCTGCTAGCTTCGCGATCCATTCGTACAAATCAAAGGGGAATGATGCAAAGAATATTTCATGGATTTCCGTATATAATTAGCACTCCAACCACTCTTCCTTTGATACTCACGAATTACTGTTTTCCTACGCCGCGAACTCACGAATCTTTCTGTCCAACCACCCTTCAATTTCTTTCTTTATTGGATTCCAGTGACACTACATCAGACATCTCTTATGAAGATCCCGGTCTTGGCAACGAAAGCATTTGTTGGCTTATTGGGGTCTGACCCAGGTTCAGAGGTGATTTAGCCAAACAAATCCTGGTACTACTGGCCCTTTCGGCAATAGTCTGTGGAGCGCGGACTGAGGTCTCACCCGAAGTAGTATGGGAGGGTGCTAGAACTAGGTTTCCACACCCTGGAGATGTTTTATGAGTTCAAGTGTTTCGTGGTTCGACCCTGTGCGCACGTCACTACGCACACTTTCCCATACCTCGCAACTTGAGATGATGCCTTCACGTAGCCCTAATTAGGGGCTGAACGTTGTTATTACCCAAGTCCTTACTAGTATTCCAATGTTAGTTGATTAACTTAGCCTACTTGCATGCTTTAAGTTATACTTAACAATATAAACCATTCATAGAGGTGCGCGGAGTAAATAAATAGTATATTTGCAATTTATATCAAACATGCATTAACCCAAGAACAAATACACAAATATGATACCAAACTTCTCTTTATTAATTCTTTTCTTGGTTGTAGACTCGACTTCGCCCTACACACTCAGCTGCAGGGGTCCGTGCACTCAGCTGCGGACTACTAGGCCTCTACGCACTTAGCTGCAGAGCTTTCTCCTACCCTACGACCCAAAGACACACTTAGATACTTAGACTCTTTCTTCTCTCTACTTCTTCCTTACTCCATTTTACACTTAGAGTCTCGCTTTATTTATACAACCCCATGGTCCGCGGACCATTGGTAGGTTGACATTACATTACAAGACTAGGGCGGACAAGTGTGACTTTATCATACATTTCGCGCTCCGCGCTCGCAATTCGCGGAGTCTTTACAACAATATCGGGTCAAAACTTGGGCGTTGAGCCCCAAAACATGCCTTGGGGGGATTCCATGCCCAACAATGTTGGAAGACTTAATAGGCTCATATGTTTGTGAAGGTGCTTGTTCGTCGCATTCGTCCGCTTCACATGCTTCATTTGTTCTTTTGTTGTTGAACCTGTCATTCTACATGTGCTCTCTTCGTTCATCTCATTCGTCATCTTGCCAAGTTCGTTGGTGTACCTATACCTGCCGTCATTCATGACGAGACACCTTCAAATCCAAAACCTCCTAGTCTGCCATGACACATGATCATTTCAGTGCAGGTGACCGAGAGAGATAGCAAGCATGTGATGCAGGATGATGGCTCCGAGCAACTGCTGATGAAAACTACGCAAGAGTCACTGAGAGATGGAGACAGGCGATCAGAGTCGACAGTGACTGTCTGCAAGGTTTGGCTCGGTTGTGAGGAAAAATTGCGCAAATTTTGGGAGGAAGAGTCCGGGCTGCTGGAAGGCAAGGCAGACATGATGTGTGCATTTTTCATAACGAACAGGAAGCAGGGCTGGACAGCCAGATTTGCGCAATTTTCCATAGTAATAGGTTGGGCTGCATGAAGGGTCAACATGCAGGGATTGTGCATTTTTTCTGGGGAGTTGCTCAGGTCACTGGCAGCCATTACTGCGCAATTCCTAGAGGGAACTTCTAGTTGGATGTTCAGGATACTGGCAACAGAAACTGTGCAATTCCCAGAGGGAACTGACAGTCTACTGCCAGGGGATGCTGACAAGGAAAACTGCACTGAGGCCGGGAGGTCGGCTTGCTGATCATATCTGCGCAATTTCTGAGTTGAGCTGACTGATGGATAGTGGAAGGTCTGCTCATGAACATTGCGCAATTTCTGAGTTTAACAATTGGTCGACTGTTGGGATGACTGACTAGGAAAATTGCACAATTTTCTCAGGGAGACAGGGACATGCACTTAGTGTCTGTCCGACCTATCTGCACAATTTCCTCAGTTAGTTGAGCGGGTGAGGTTAGTGGCCTTTGTGCAATTTTTGAGGGGATTCAGTCCCAGGGTGACTGTCAGGCCTGACTATCTGATAGACCAACACGAGAGCTGATTGGATTCCTTGCGGACAGCGCATCTTGAAAAGACTAGCTTGGTGCTTCTGCGTTGTTCTAGTTGATAGTCGATCGAGTCAATGGTAGGGTGATGGTTTGAATGTCAGAGGGGAGTCAGGTCGTCAGAACCTTAAAAAAATGGCTAAGTGTGTGAACAATCGAAAGATGCATAAGTGATCATACGACACACACTCGCATGACTTGACGATGAAACAACCAAACCATCCAGACACATATGTTCAACAAGACTGACCGACGGTGTAAGCGACAAGCGCGACACTCATGATTGCTCATTCATTGATCGAGATGACACTTGCGCAACAATGAATGTGACTCTGTGTGTGAGTGCGACAAATGCTTTCATAGCAAATACAATAAGCACATACAAAGAGAGGACTTCAAGCATAACCAGAACATGGTCGCAAACATGACCAAGACATTAGTATGCAGAGACTTGAATGCAATGAACAAGCAAGGTGGATGTAAGGACTCATGCAAGCTCACAGAGTGAACCCGAGTGTGTGCAGTCATCAAGTGAACTCTTTAAGAGTGGCTCCGAAATTGGTGCAGGCCAAAATTTTGGAGGGTGGTTGTAGCTGCTACAACAGAACCCCTCCTAGGATCCCTGCTAGATTGAGCAGTAACATGGCACAAGGATATATATTATAAAGACTACTATTACTCAATCCATTAACCTATGAAATATAGTTAATGGCTACTATAGCCATCTGTTTTTGTAAGGGATTTTGGCCCGGGAATGAATATGATTTCCATAAATTGTTTTGCATGGGTATAACCCTATTTGATATATGCAAATGTATGGGATCATAATAAATATCAATGGAATACATCCCTTGTTTAACATCTTCATTATCTTCTTTGTTATGGTGATGATGTGTTTTATTGTTTTTCCTTAACTAAGCTTATGAATAGACACTCTTTGATCTATTGTGTTTCACACTGGAATAGATGTGAGTACTAGTTATGATGATTTGTTGTTCATTGTGTGAATAGATGAGAGTGATGCAAAGATAGGTACTTCAATGGTGCAATAGAGTAAGGAAGTTATGCACATGTAGTTGAATGTTAGTTGCGAAAAACATGTTTCACAACCCCTATACAACTTTTAATCTTGGCATAGTGCTTTGGGTGAGACCTTCCCATTCCTAGGGATTTAATATGCCATTGCTTAGACTATAATAGCTCCTTTTTTTGGACACCTATGTAGTCTCTAGTTTGAAATTGAGTCAACAAATAGTTATGTTTCCAGACCGTTCATCATGTGTATTGCATTTTAGAAACATGATTAATGATTTGATCTAAAGCTACATAGAGGATTAGTGGTCCCAAAAAATTGACTATTTTGAGAAAGAATAAATTAAGGGTCATCAATCTTGATGTATGAATGATAACCATGATATTTATGAAATACTTTGGTATAGTTCCCCGTTTCATTATTAAAGTGGCTAAAGGTATTGGGAGAGAAAAAGAAACTAGTGTGGAAAAGGAGAAGAGAGATCTAATGAAATATACAAATCTTGCTTGTGCTATATAGGCTTGATCATGAGGATGCAAGGATTGTTGGCTTTTAGGCGAAGATGGCTATAGAAGGATATTTCATTGAGTTTGTAGTGGAGTTGATAAAGTCTTTTCAAGAATAGAAGACTAGTTCAAGAAGGGAGCCCACTAAAGACTAATTAAGGAGATCATGACTTGGGTGAAAATGTTCCTAATAGAGGAGTATATGCCCTTTTAATTTCAAACTTTGGAAAAGTAAACCCTTGTGCATGGGGTTGACCTAAGATGGGGTTAACAAAAGTGAGAAAGTAGGGGAGAAAAAATACCATGGAGGAAGCATAAGATTTCGATAGAGCACATAGAGCATTGAAAGAGATGGAATGACCAAGAAGTGGTGGCCAAACAAGATGGAGGAAATTTGTCAAAGAGAGAATATGGTGAAGAAGGAATTAGAATAGGGAGGGGAGGATGAAAACACACATGAACTAACTTGAGTTTCAACAGTGAGAGATAATACTAAATAATGGTTAAAGGAACATGGAATGGTTGTGGGGTATAGTCTAAGGAGTGGATAGGAGGGAGAAGGTATGTTTAGGGAGTCAAAGGAGTCAATGAATGAAGTGAAATAAGCAAGTAGACATGTTTAGTCAGATGGATTGGAGATTTTATGGTAGGATTTTTTGTCTGCGGAGATTATAGATCAAATCACTAAGAAAAGAACAATAATGAGCCACAAGAAGGAGAGGCGCTTGGTGTGTTTTAGTTATTTGAGAAATAGTGGAAATACAAGAAAAACAAGTGACATACATGGTATGACTCAAGGACAGTGAAGCCAACCCAAAAAAATTACCACCCCCTGCACATCTTGAGAATACTAAGGTAACCCTTAATTTATCCTTTTGTTACAGCTCACAAGCATAGCTTCGTAGTGAAATTAAGAATAGCGTAGTGGACAATCGAGTGGAGGGTGGAACATTAGTAGTAGTAGAGGCACAATAGTAACTTTTAATTCTAGTAGAGGTGGAGGGAGTAACATTAGTAGTAAAAGAGGCACACCACTAAATTTTAATTCTAGTATAGGTGGAGGGATTGGCAGTGTTAATCACATTAGAGTAAATTTGAGGACTAAAATGTGTCTCATAAGAAAAATCTATGTTGATGAGTTGGATTTCAAAAATTAATAGAATTTTAAGAAATTGGGCCAATGATAATTGTTGAGTTGGATTTATACAAGTGAAATATTATTGTGTGTTATATATTTATTTGACAATATTTAAATGCATATAAACCTCACCTTGTTTGACATATTGGTAATATCATATTTGTTGAAAAATATAGCAAGAAAGACTCAATTTGACTTTAGCCTTAGTCAAATTGAGTAAATCGAATTTCCACTTCAACAGGACAACTTGGAGGCAATTTACTAGTGTGACATGGTTCTTGTCACTCAGTTATCCCATTAAGTTCAAGTTAGTAAGCTTGGAGTTCAGTCATGCATGTGTTGATTGCTAAATTTTAGCAATCTAGTGTAGTTATTTTCAGTTGTACCCAGTTAACTGACCTCTAACTATCGATAGAGTCAGTTGAAGATCATTTGTTTAGTGAGACAGTAGTATAACTTAAAGATCTATCAGTTCACTGATCAATCAACCCAAAATAGCTCATGCATGCATGGAATTCGAATTCCTTAGTTGGAGTGAAGAAACTAAGGCTAGTGTAAAATTATTTGTATACTAATGGAGTGTGCATAATTTTGCATGCAGGCAGGTGATCAATCCTTGGGAATTGCACAAGGAAATAGGGACCTTTCCTATTGTTTAAGAGCTTGAATTAGCTAAAATTTGTGCAAGGAAATAGGATGTTGGAGGAGGCATAAAGTGGCTAATTGTTGGCCATAAGTTCTCATTCAATAGAGAGAACAATTTTACCTTTGCAGGTGGTGCTCAAAGCTAGAGCATGCAATTGTAATAGTTTCTCATGGATCATTACCTTGTTACAGGGGCCCACAATATTCAATAGTAGGAGGATCAGTGTCAGTCAGATACTAAGGAGTGCAAATCAGTGTTGACAACAGGGCAAGAGACTCAGTAGCAGAGTCAACAAAAACATAATTTTACTAGTAGACAGTTGCAGACAACGTTGATTCAGAGTTTTTTTTTTATGCTTCCCAGTTGTATTTTTTGCAGTAGAAACAACAACAGTGAGGGGTAGTGCTACAATAAATTCCACGGGTGCAGGATAGGGGTGGTGGAAAACCCTTTTCTTGTTAAGAGGGTGTGTTGAAGAATGTATCAAGAAAGGGTCAATTTGACTTTAGCCTTAGTGAAATTGAGTAAATCGAATTTCCACATCAACAAGACACCTTGGAGGCAGTTAACTAGTGTGACATGGCTCTTTTCACTCATTTAGCTAAGTAAATTTGAGTTAGTAGGCTTGGAGTTTAGTCATGCATGTGTTGATTACTAAATTTTAGCAATCTAGTTCAGTTATTTTCATCTGTACTTAATTAATTGACCTCTAACTATTGATATAGTCAGTTGAAGGTCAATTGTGCAGTGAGACAATAGTCTAACTTAGAGATCTGTCAATTAACTGATCAATCAACCAAAAATAGCTCATGCATGCATGGAATTCAAATTGTTTAGCTATAGTTGAGGAATTAAGGCTAATGTAAAATTATTTGTATACTACTAGAGTGTACATAATTTTTCATGCAAGCAATTGATTAATCCTTGGGAATTGCACAAGGAAATAGGGACCTTTACTATTGTTTATGAGCTCAAATTAACTCAGATTTGCGCAAGAAAATAGGAGGTTGGAGGAGACATAAAGTGGCTAAGTTTTGGACAAAGTTTCCCATTTAGTAGAGAGAACGATTTTACCTTTGTAGGTGGTGCCAATAACTAGAGCATGCAATTGTAATAATTTCTCTATTCAACTGATTAATGCTAAAAGGCTTGAGGGGTTTTTCCCAATTGGGTTCCCCTATAAATCATGTGTATTTGAGGTTTTTCTTATTGCATGTTGTTGTAGTGGCTACAAGCACCCTCCAAAATTTTTTCTTAGCTTCGTTTTGGAGCCTCCCTATCAACCATCCTTAGCAGCATTTCTTGCACTGTCAAGTACTTAAGCTTCAACTGAGTTTCAGTGGCATTCCGACCTGTGCATATCAACTTGCTTGTCTCCCTCCTGCAGGTCGACATTCTGGACTTATATTATTTGCTCGCTGAGACACTCCCCTAGAAAATTGCGCAATTCTGGAGGGGAACCATCCTTCCCTCCAGAAATTGGGCAAATCAGCTGGGCAGCGTACTGGGCTCCAGAATTGTGCAGAACAGTCAAGCAATCCTCCTTCATAAAAATGCACAATCTGACCCAACACTAGGCCTCAACCCAAAAATTTTGCAATTCTGGGAGGCATTGACTTGCTCAGCCCAGAAATGGTGCAATGCCTGACAGGCAGCCAACTTTGCTCAGCTGAGAAACTGTGAAAATTTTCATCCTAGGCTCGTACACCGATGCATATGCCTTCAGGGTTGACTAGTTCCCTCCAAGACCGACCAAAACTTATTTGCATGCATGGGATGATTTTTCCTAAAATAGAAAAAGGTAGCATGCAAAAGGCATCCCCAGATTTAGGGACCTATTTTTAGTAGCTATAGGTTACATGCAAAGATCATTTTAAAAACCTCTCGTCAAGTGTCGCTTTTTCCTAGATTTGTGGCATGGGCGTCATAACCTTGATCTTATAAAAACTTATGAACTGGATGCTGCAGAGCTCATATCTCACATCAAACTTGCATCTCTGGCATCCCACATCACATCCAGGAGTCTTTGGCACTTTCAACTTAGTTATTTCAAGGTAAGTCTACTTTTCATGTCTTCAATTGCATTTTTGTCACTTTTTGTGTTTCATTTTGTGTGAGTGTTGTCTGCTTGATTTCAATGAGTGCTTGCTGTCGTTTTAATGTATGTTAGCTTTTAGAAGCACAGTTTCAGTTTTTGTTTGCATCTCATTTCTGTCGATGCATGACATTGTTTTTGCACTGACAATCGCCATTGCGGCGACCCACTTCACACACATACATGTTTTCCCATTTTCTGAATCTTGTACTTATTTTTTTCATGCATGCTCATTCACTCTTGTTTACACTCAATTTCACCATGCATCCAGACTTCTCATGTTTTCAGTGGCCCGTCGTCGGGTCTGCGCTACATTGGCTCGAACCTTGCCTCACCCAACTAGCATTGTGCATTTCTCGAAGTGAAAGCTCTGCCTTCCCTCTAGAAATTACGCAAGTCTGGCCCAACACTGACCTGTAGGCTTGCATCATGAAATTCTGGGAGGCAGTGCCTTGTTGGCCCCAAAAACTGTGCAATGCAGTTTGCTAGTTTACATGTCACTACTGACTGAAATTGCGCATTACGTAGTTTCAGTCATCAACAAGCTAGGATGGAATGTGCATTATGCAACTCCAGTAGTTAGTTAGCCTCCCGACAGCCTGGATTGTGCCTTGCGCAGTTCTTGAAGTAAGTCACCCATCCTCCCGGTGAAAATTGCACAATCTTCACAGACAGTCACACAGGTATGTTGCATGTCGGTCCTCTAGTTTGTTTTGGTTTTCAATTAACAGATTTCTTGTCATGAGTGTTGCTATGTCTCTAGGTATCACAGGTGTTCATCTGCCTCTCAGCAGCACAACTACAATGGATTCTAGGAGAGAAGAGTCAAAGACACCGTTGAGAGTGAATTGAATGGGGATGCAGTCGATCAAGTGTCTATGAACTTGCCTATCTATGAAGACATCAAGTTGTTCATAGACAAGGATATCAAGATGAAATGGAAGTGGAATCATAGCGAGCAGCACCATCAACAGCAATAGAAGGTAGCACACCTGCATGAGACAAAGGCAAGAGAAAGATTGCCAACAACACAGAGGCAAAACAAAGCTACAAGTTCAAAGCAGGTCCACTTGTGGAGAAAGCATATTTGGAGATAGAGGCGAAGAGGTGAAAACATGAAAAGAGGAACACACAAAGGTAGAGAGATAAATAGAGGATGGAGGAAATAGTGAAGGAGTTATAAGAGTTGAAGGAGCAACTCTGGAAAGAACAAGAGCTACACAGACAAAATAAGGAAGTTGGATTGATGGGCCCTTACCCAAGTTCAACATTAGTCAGCCAAGAAAATCCCTACACTGCTGGCCCTTTCGGCATCAGCCCGCGGAGCGTGGACCGAAGTCTCACACGAAGCAATATGGGGGGATGCAAGAACCAACTTTCCGCACCCTGAGATGGTTGTGATGTCGATCTATACTTCTTGATCCTGCCTTCGTGTAGATCGATAAGATTTTAGGGCTTATCAATGTTCCTTCTCTTCCATCTATCAGCACCTCCGCGAAGGTACCCAAATGATTTTTGCACATCCCTAACCAGAGGTTTAGGCACTAAAGTGCCTCTGTGGTTACGTTACTGTATAAGTTCCCAAGTTATCTTAAGTGTTACCTAATTTACCATGCATTTAAAGTTATCTTCGGATACACCTATATTATTTCTTGCGTTCAATTAACAGATATAATCAAATACATTCACACATCAAATAAACATTATAATGTAAACCCAAATCGTAACATACTATAATCAGATGCATTAAATAGAGACAAGATACACAGTGATTTGCAGAATACTTCTCTTTATTGATATCTCAAGTTCACTATGGAATCTATCCATCCTGTGCACACAGCTGCAGGGGTCCGCGCACTCAATTGTGGACTTCCACTCTAGGCCTCTGCGCACTCAGCTATAGAGCCTCTACCTATGCTAAGACCTGAGAACACTTAGAACTTCTTTCCCATAAACTATTCTTACTATTATTTCTTCCTTTTCTTAACTGCCTTAGACTCTTCTAAGACTCCCTTTTTAAACAATCCCATGGTTTGTGGACCATGGGTAGATTTCTATAGCTGACATGAGACTTTACAAAACAAGGGCGGACAACCCTTTACGACTCTTGACATCTTCGTGCTCTGCGACCACAAAATGTGGAGACTTTACATCTTTATTACAAAATTTGGGCTTTCTGCCCCAAAACAGAGTCTTGGGGGAACTTGTTCCCAACGGGCCCCCAACAGAAACATGGTGACTCGACCTAAAGTCACACTGCAGGCATGGAGATCTTGGCGCAAAGACCCCCCATCTCGGCTTGTATGACTGCTACCTTGGCGGTGCACTGCACGACTGCTTGCTTTATTTGTTCGACCAACTGTTCTGTCGCTAGCCCTGCAATATCAGCCTAAAGCTTCTACTGAGTCTCCTGCAGACTAGACAGCTTGCCTTCAATGGAGTCTGTGATCAAGTAGGCCTCATCCAACCAAGGCTTCAAGTGCGCCTTCAACACTTCCTCTTTGTGCTGAGCTGCATCTACTTGTTCCTTCAATGCCTTAGCCTTCTGCAGCTTTGCGAGTCTCTGTGTGAGGGTGACAATACGCGCTATCCCTTTTACCTCGTCATAGTGCTGTTGTAGCTCTCATGCCTTTGTTTCCAGTCGCTACATAGTAGGGTCTTCTTGTAGGCTAGTTAGTATTTCGAACGAATGTTTGAACAACATTGTGCAATCTGCCACTGCACTTTCTATTGCCACTATTTCATCTGTTAGAGCAGTTGCATGCTTGATATCGTTGACTTTCGGAGGAGTCAAAGGTTGGGACCTCAATTGCAATTCTGCAATTTGGAGGTTCAGCTCCAGCTGAACCTTTGCCAACTCTATGTGGGCGTTGCACACCCCCATAGCGATTTTGCGAATGCACACATCTACTGGCTCATCCTCAGGAATGGCCAACTCTGAGACCATTTGGCATGCTTCCTCCACGGCCTTAATCATGTGCTGATTCGTGTCAGTGAGTTTCATCATGGAGGCGATGGTGGAGTCTTGCTGCACACCCATCTGAGTATTGTTGATCTTCTGCTCGTTGATCACCTGCAAAGTGCGTTGTTCGCGGGCCCTTAGTTTCGTGATCACCCCATCCTGCAATAGGTGGATCGCTTCGCTAGGAAACACTACTAAGTTCAGCGCTACTCCCTTGAGGGTGCTGAAGCTTCGGTTTTTGTTGTCAGTGCTCCATCTAGCAGCACTATGGCTCGGGAGTCCCTCGTGCATAGCATCCCGATAGCTTCTGAAGTACCAATGGCCAAACTAGTGGAGGCCGCATCGGTCTGTGATGCCCAAATCTGCAGCTCTCGCAGATTTGCCTAAATGATCCCCAATGCCTGTTGTTGTTACTGCTTAAACTGCTGCAACAGTTCTGTAGTGGCATCCTGCACTGTATCTCCAATGTCATTCAGATCCCCCTCTGTTAGGGTGATCAGGTCCATGGATGTCTTACTAGCCTTGGACTTCTTTCGCGGCCCTACTTTTTCTTGTCCCCTTGGACACTTGATACGGAATGGAGGCATCTGCGGGTTCACTCCTCCTTGCTCTATCTGATCATCCTCTTCTTCCTTTTCCTCTGGGGAGGGCAACTTCTCTTTGTCAGAGCCACGTTCCTCTCCTCCTGTCTGTCCGCCTGTCTACTGCGTGGCAGCGCGGTCTGCCTTAGCCTTATCCTCAACCTCCTTTCTCCTTTTCTCAGCTAGCTACTCCATCTAGAGCTTGTATTCTTCCTTCTTCTATTGTGCAGCTATCTTGTTGGATCTCGTAGTTAAGTCTGAGGCAGTGTGCCATTTTGTCAGCCAGCTGTCAATGACCGCTTGAATTGCATCGTCCATCATCAAGTGGGGCAAGTCATGCCACTTCTTCTCAGGGTCCTTCCACACCGTTATGGATAAGTGGTGGAAATCAGCCCTGAATTTCGTGTTCGACTGCAATTTATCAAAGAAAGTAGGCGACAACTGCGGATTATGGTTGATGGCCATGTGCACGTTCATTTCCATCAAGATCCAAAAGATCTTGCTATCCTTGTTCCACTAAGGATCCTTAGTTCCCCATAGCGAAGCGTACTTCGTAGCCTCAGTTAGGTCTGGTGCGACCGAGGTAAATTGACTGTCTTTGGGTAGCTCCTAGGCTACCAGCATGATGGACAGAAAGAGCCATGCATAGGTGTGCGATTGTAATGCGACACCCATAGCAGGTTGAGCAGGCCCGCCTTATCCACACCTTTGAGCCACTTCCATGGTTCCGACATGGTCATCCCGGTGGTCTTATGGAGAAGGCGGTGCATCAGATGGTCTATCACCAAGTGAGGGAATCGCTCGGTGCTAGCTAAGTTCCAGTCCTCCAATCTCAACATTGGAATATGCCCTAGGTGTGATCCTCCAAAAACAATCTGGTCTCATAGCAGAGATGTGTTCAAGGTGACCTTGCTCTCATCAATGTCCTTAGGCACCTTGGCCTTTCCCCTGCGCGGAGGGACATACTCAAGCAATTTAGTAATGGGGTCAGACCCCTCAACTTGAACGTCCTCCATTTCTATCCCAAGATCCTCATCATCCATTGGGATATCCTCAATTTATTCCTCCTCCGGTTCTAGGTTAATTGTTTTTCCCTTTTCTTGTGTGGGCTTGTCCTTGGGCGGGTTTCTCCTAGGTGACGCGCGCATCGGCTATGGCACCACCACCGCGTTTTAAGATGACAGGGTTGATAAAGTTTCCTGTGTTCAAGGGAGTAGGAAATGAAGATCTGGACCAATTTTGGTTCCTTGTGAAAGATGTATGAGAATAACAGGGAGTTAGAGATGATAATATCAAGAAAGTGACATTGGTTAGCGCTCTATAGGATCACACGCTGACCCGGTACATTAAGCACTCAAGTGATACTCCGAATGCAGGAACCGCGGTTATCCAAGCTATGCTAACTAGGGAATTTAGCAGGCCGAAGTCAGAAGCACAGTCGATCATTGGGTTCAAAGAGATCACGATGTACCAGGAAAGACTCCTTGGGAGCTAGATCCGAGGCTAAAGTGCACGATTCGCAAAGCTAAAATGACTCTGACAGATGGACAACACCGCGAATGGTTTATAGCATCACTATTGCCACATTTGAGGAACGCGTTGTCGCAACAGAGGTTAACAACTCAGACATAGGCTTTAGAGATCACAATGAGGCTGCATGAGACCCCAATACAAGATCCTAACTTGGGAGTTCAGTAGATCCATGTGCAGTTGAAAAACTTATGCCTCGGGATGTAGAGTCTAAAACAGGACAGAACAGTCTGACCAGAAGCACACGAAGAGGTGTGGTGTGTGAAATGCAAAGGTCAGGGCCATGATAAAGACCATTGCCCGATATATGCTAATTACTTCACAAGAGGGGAACCGATGCCGTTAAGATCGGAAGCAGAATCAGGACCGAGCGCGGCACCTGCTCTGTGGTGCGCGATTTGTCAAATAGGGGGAAGGCATGCTACAGACAACTGCCATTTGTTGCAAAATTTTGGGTTGTGTTATATTCTTTCCACGACTAACCTACAAAATTTTTTTTCGACCCTATATTAGGTTGGGAAAACCTATCTATTGTTTTCGATCCATGGTATTGGATGCTTCGGCATGTATAAATATGTATTGTAACATTGAAAGGAATATAATAAAAAATCAAGCTGGTAGTCCCAGTTTTGGGATCCAAGGGAAAATCTTTGTGTATATGTGTTATGCTCTCACATTGTTTATTTTTTATGTTTTAGAATTCGTATGCAGGTAATTTCTGTACAGGGTTAAAACCTACATTTGGTATCAGATCTGTTTTGGCCTCGAGGGGATGCCTTTGTTGTTGAGGGGTTTCGCTCGGGCCTATGGTAGACCCTGTTCAGTGGGAGATCTGCGGGATCGATTCTGGTGTTGAAAGAAGATGGCGAGCGGTGGAAAGATAGAGATCGAGAAATTTAATGGTCAAAGTTTTGAGTTGTGGAAAATCAAGATAGAGGATCTGTTGGTGGATAAAGATCAGTGGACTTTGTACCAATCTAAGTCTCTGGTGAATAAACTATTCCTGTGGAAAAAGCTGTATAACCTTAGGATGAAAGATGGAGACTCTGTGACAGAGCATCTAAACGTATTGAATACTGTGCTAAGTCAGTTAGCATTTGTTGATATTAAAATTTTAGATGAAGATAAGTGCATCAGTTTGTTGTGTTCTCTACCAGATTCGTGGGATTGTTTGGTTATTGCAATAGGTAGCAATGCAACTGCCTTGCAGTTTGATGAAATAGTCTCATCCTTGATGACGGAGGAGATGAGACAGAAAAATATGGAGAGCCACAATGGTGATTCCTTGTCTATATGAGGACGGTCCCAGAATAGAAACAAAAATAATTCATCAAGTGGGAGATCTAAATCTAGAGGGAGATCTAAATCTCCAGGAAAACCTGTAAAGGTGGTGTGCTGGAAATGCAGAAAGAAAGGGCACTACAAAAGGGATTGTAAATCTAAAGCTCCTGACAAAGGAAAGGGATCTGATGATGCTTCTTCTGCATAGGCAAAAACCACCTCAGATGATGGTGGGGAGGTGTACTTGGCTTCTTCAAGTACACATGTAGATCATGAGGCATGGTTGATTGACTCAGGTGCATCCTTTCACTTCACTCCCCATAGAGAGTGGTTCTGCGAGTATGATAAATACGATGGTGGTGATGTCCTCTTAGGGGATAATAAGAAGGCTAGAATCATTGGTCGTGGAAAAGTAAAGTTGAAGTTTCAAGATGGAAGGGTTAGAACACTTCTGGGGGTTTTACATATTCCTGCATTGGCCAGAAATCTGATTTCTGTAAGCAAGCTGGATGATGCAAGTGTAAAAACAGTGTTCGAGAAGGATACCTGCAAGATGGTTTGGGGAGCACTGGGATTGATGTGGGGAGTTCAGATTGGAACTCTGTACAAGCTACAAGGTAGCACTGTTGTTGATGGGTGCAATAGTTTTGTGGTTCCTGAAAGTGGAGCAGAGAATCTAATGCTCTCTGGAGAAAAGACCATGCTGTGGCATCAAAGGCTTGGACATATTGGAGAGAAGGGCCTTCGAATACTTCATGGTAAAGGTATGGTAGAAGGTATGAGTAATAGCTCTCTAGATTTTGATTTCTGTGAAAATTGTGTATATGGGAAGCAGAATCAGGTGAGTTTCCCCTCTAGTGGTAAGAGGGCGAAATAGATATTAGAGCTTGTGCACAATGATGTGTTTGGACCTGTGAAGGTTCCATCACTGGGGAAGTATGTGTACTATGTATCATTTATAGATGAATTCTCAAGGAATACATGGATATATTTCCTTAAGAAGAAATCTGAAGTCTTTGACAGGTTGAAAGAATTTAAGGCTCTGGTGGAAAACCAGACAGAGAAGAAGATAAAGGTGTTGAGGACAGATAACGGTGGAGAGTTTTGGAGTAAGGAATTTGAAGAATTCTGTAATAAGTGTGGTATATCATGGCATAAGACTACTCCATATACACCTTGTCACACGGAACGAGTCATTCTTGCGGACAAGACCGACCTCCCTAGTATCTAATGATATCTAGCGACAAGAAAACCAATAAAATTCTTTCTTTCTCTAAATATGCAATTTATAAATAAAGGCAAACAAGTGTTTTAGGCCTACCTTGGGTCCAATGCAAGTTTGTGGAAGCCTCGCTCCGTTGATCCAAATGATCTCCCTTGTAGAGAATCTGCAAACAAAAACAAGCACACAAATTAAATAACACCTGAAAAGCCAATATAATAAAGCATACTTATCATGATGATCAAGGAATTCATGAAACAAATCACATAAGACAATTTGTTGAGAAAAATGAATCTGATTGTATTAATTCAAATCAAAGAAGAACTTTACAACCTGTGCCTTGATGCTGTACAAGCTCCTCCTAGGGTCCATCAAGAATTCTCCTCTACTTTGACAAGTTTCACTCTCTTCCCAATGAAGCCAAAGGGTATGTGATCTCTCCTCTCAAGCTTAACTAGGAAGTCCCAATTCCACCAGCATTTACCCTAAAAAATGTTCAGCTTCTAACCTCCCTAGCAACCAGCCCAATGCCTTAATTTATAGTGCAATGGAGGGAAGTTACCAGGTCCACCTTCAAAGGGATAAAGCCCTCCTTCAAAGGGATAGCTCCTCTCATCAAGGGATTAACTCCTTCACTTTTGGGATGCATGAACCACCTAGGAGCGAACCATCCACGTCAAGATTCCTTCTAGAATCATCTAGAGTTAACCCAAAGTGAGGCTTTAAGAATAAACTTGCGCCTTTTTGACTTTCACAGGGGTCCGCACCCACTCCTTTAGAGACAGAGCGGGCAGGTCCGCAGGTAACACGAACAAAGGGTGAAGTACCGCAGGCAACAGTGAGAGAAAGTGCGGAACCAGAGCTTTAATGATTTTTAAGGTCTTTCTCTCATTTTCAAAGCTTGACATGAAGAGCTGAGGTTTGAGACTTGCTTAGGAGGATAGTATGAGTGATGATAGACCCATATTGACTGCAAATAGTCATGGTGACAATATTTTTTGTGTAACACACCTCAAAAAAATGGAGTTGCAGAAAGAATGAACAAGACGTTGATGGAAAGGGCAAGAAGCATGCTCAGTGGTGCCGGGTTAGGACAGGAATTCCGGGCAGAGGCAGTGGAGATAACATGTTACCTAGTCAACAGGTCACCTTAATCAGCGTTGGAGAATAAAATTCCACAAGAGGTATGGACTGGTAAGAAACCCTCTCTCTCACATCTGAGGGTATTTGGATTTGATGCATATGTACATGTTCCAAAGGAGAAACGAACCAAGTTGGATAGTAAATCAGAAAAGTGCATCTTTATTGGGTATAAGAATGGTTTAAAGGGTTATAAGCTTTAGAACCCAACAACAAGGAAGGTTGTGTACAATTGAGTTGTGGTGTTCAGAGAGGTGAAAGAAGTTATTAAACATGAAGTCCAACCAAAGGAACCTAAGAAGATAGAGTTTGAGCTAAAGGCGGAAGAATCAGACTCTACAGTAGAGGAGGAATCAGAAGATGAAGAGCCACAAACTCTGGGTGTGAGAAGATCAGTTCGAGAAAGAAGGCAGCCAGAAAGGTATAATCCATCTGTGTTTTATTCAAATTTTGCTTTATATATTACTGATGATGATCCCAAAACTGTGAAGGAAGAAGTAGATTCAAAGGATGGAAAACTCTGGAAAGAGGCCATGGTTGATGAAATGGCATCTTTGCACAAAAATGTGGCTTGGGATCTGGTGGAATTGTTGGCTGGAAGGAAGCCCATTGGCAACAAATGGATGTTCAAGAAGAAGACAAATGCAGAAGGAAAGGTGGAGAAATACAAAGCTCGGTTGGTAGCAAAAGGTTAGTCCCAGGTGCCGGGAATTGATTGGTGATATTTTTTCTCCTGTTGCCAAGGTAACTTCTATTAGATTACTTTTATCTATTGTTGCTGCTTTTGATTTCGAGGTATAACAGATGGATGTGAAGACAAAATTTCTTCACGGGGATCTAGAAGAGGAGATATACATGAAGCAACTTGAAGGCTTTGTGGTGAAGGGTAAGAAAGAACTGGTATGCAAGTTAAAGAAGTCTTTGTATGGGTTAAAACAATCACCAAGGATGTGGTATCAGAAATTTGATACATTTATACGGGGACTTGGCTAAAGTAGATCATTGTGTGTATTTTAAATTAATTGGTCACTGTGTTATTTATCTGGTCTTGTATGTGGATGATATGTTGCTGGTTGGAAATGACAAAGAAATTATCCAGGATTTGAAGACCCAATTGACCTCCAAATTCGACATGAAATATCTTGGTGCTGGAAACTATATATTGGGCATGGAAATTAAAAGAGATAGGGAAAAGAGGAAGCTATGGTTAAACCAGAGGAAGTATGTCGAGACAATATTGCAGAGGTTTAATATGCAGGATAGTAAACCAGTGAAGGTTCCTATTCCAGTAGGTGTAAAGTTATCTGCTGAACAGTGTCCCAAGACACAAGAAGAGGAAGAGGATATGTCTCGTGTTCCATATGCAAGTGCAGTCAGTAGCCTGATGTATGCAATGGTCTGTATTAGACCAGACATTGCACATGCAGTGGGAGTATTGAGCAGGTTTATGTCAAAACAAGGGAAGGAGCATTGGATAGCAGTGAAGCGCATTTTCAGGTATTTGCGTGGCACTAGAGATTATGGTTTGTGCTATCAAGGAAGACAAGGATTGGACAAAGTTTTGGATATTCGTGGCTTTTTTGATGCAGACTGGGCTGGAGATTTGGATCAGAGAAGATCTACAAGTGGGTATGTGTTTAACCTATTTGGAGGTGTAGTCAGTTGGATGAGTAAGAAACAATCTGTAGTGGAACTATCAACTACAGAGGCAGAATACATGGCAGCCACTCATGCAAGCAAGGAAGCAGTTTGGTTGCAAATATTGTGTTCAAGTATGGGGTTAGTACAGGGAGCTATAAGGATAGACTGTGACAGCCAAAGTACAATTTTATTGGCAAAGAACCCTGCTTATCATTCAAAGACAAAGCACATTGATGTTCGGTATCACTTTGTGAGGGATATGATAGAAGACAAAAAGGTGTTGCTGGTAAAGGTGGACACTTTGAAGAATATTGTAGATGCATTGACAAAATCTGTGAGTTCTGAGAAGTTCTCCTGGTGTAGAGAAACAATGGGCGTTTCAGGGCTGAAAAAATGACTAAGCTCTCCTGTGGCCCCCTGTAGAAAGAAAACAACAAGGGGGAGAATGTTGGGTTGTGTTATATTCTTTCCACGACTAACCTACGAATTTTTTTTTTGGACCCTATATTAGGTTGGGCGAACCTACCTATGGTCTTCAGTCCATGGTTTTGGACGCAATGGTTTTTCGGTCCATGGTATTGGATGCTTCGACATGTATAAATATGTATGGTAACATTGAAAGAAATATAATAAAAAATCAAGCTGGTAGTCGCGGTTTTGGGATCGAGGGGAAAATCTTTGTGTATATGTGTTTTATGTGTTATGCTCTCGCATTTTTTATTTTCTATGTTTTAGAATTCGTATGCAGGTAATTTCTGTACGGGGTTAAAACCTACACAAAATTACATGCAGAACGCGCAACAGTTGTTCTGTAGTTTCTGTAGATCGGTGGGACACGATGAGTGCACATGTAGTAGTTATGAGCTAATGATGGATAGAACTCCCACCTACTGGGTTTAGGCCGAAATGTGGCCCCTAGAGCAAGGCGTAGAGATGGCATGAACCGGATTCCAGGGGCACGGATGAGGTTGAGGTGGAGGAGGACCTAGGAGAGGTCGCAGGCAACTGATATGCTACAATTGCAGAGGGCTAGTACATTATGCCCATGATTGTATGAATCTAACACATCCATCATGTCTGTATTGTACCTTGTTTGATCATGAGATGGAGAATTGTCCTATGCTGATAGCTAGGCTACGTGACAAAGGAGCGCTACCACATCCCCTGACTCAGAACCTACAAATGATGAGGTCTGAGCCGCGCGAGGACGATCCAAATGTGAATATTGTGCTCCGAAGTGGAATTATGATGGGAGATGATAAAGGAAAATAGCCCAAAGAAAGTACTTGGGTTTGCAACTCCTGAGATCCCCACGGGCGTTGTGGGCCGCTAAAGACGTGCGCAAGGTCTGAGACAGTAAAATATTCTGGGTGTTCACGGAGATGAACATTAGAATGAGGATTAACCACAAGCCACGGTTATCGTCCACTGTCTATAAGAACTTACAAAGCTTCATGGAGTTTAAGGCAGACTTCCATCACGTCTACATCAGGGCGTGCAAGGACCCTGCAAAGAAGTGGAATGAACTACCATACATGGCCATGGATGATCTTATCTTCGACGTACTTGAGGCATGGCCACCAGAGTGGTGCGCTCCAGCCATCTCTGCAGTGGAAGCAGGGAAGTTTACTGCAAAGAGAAAGGAGGAGGCAAAACTGTGGGTAGCGCAGTTGGCAGAGAAGAGAAGAAAAGAGGTAGCAGCAACATAGGCACGGGACGCTGCGAAGGCCGCAGTAGAAGCACAGACGACAGTAGAGAAGGAGCGCGAGGGCTAGATGATCCAAAATGGATCTTGTATCAAACCTCTAAGTATAAGTCTTCATATATATATATATATACTATTGGAAAAAACTATCGCAGAAGAAAAACACTAAGAATGGCGGAAAGCAGAGTAAAGTGAAGGTTGAAGTAATGTTGCACCGAAGCCATCGGATCGGCCAGATCAATGGTTTGGAATAAATCGGCGACATCACATTTTTGGAGGCCAGTGGAGTGTATCGGAGACAGACTTAAGGGAAATGCGACTGCAATCTAGCGATGTAACGTGGACCGTCGGATTGGTGCGTAGATCAACGGTGGAGACCACGTATATTGCATTGCAGATTCCAAAGGGGAGGACTTAACCAGCAGGCTGAAGACTACGCAATATGCATGGACCCGAAAGGCTTATAAATACAACTTTATATAATTTGAGTTCGGTGGTAAACAGTATTTTTGGCGGGCTTCAGGTGGTAAGTGGTATTGGAGAGGCTCCGCCCGATTCCATACACTGGCCGACACGTAGCACGCCGCAAGAGAGAGAAAACCGATTTTTCAGGCGGGTAACCTCTGTGCAAGTGGGCCACCCGAAATGGTCGTCAGTCGTTGGATTAGCGATCACGGATCAGACAGTGAAGAAGGCACGAGCTAGTTGGATGATCAGGTTGGATGCGAAGCATTAGATTGAAGGCAGATCAATGGTGGGCTTGTGACAACGATCAAACATGCACCCGAGAGGATTATAGATACGACACTATAAAATTTGAAATCTGATATGCGGAGTTTTTTTGGGTTTTTCTATGTTTTGGTGTATTTCCATTATAAAATCAAAATACAAAGGAGTTCTTGTGCTTTAAGCATTTTTTCTTAACAAGACGTGTCTAACGCCAAAAGGAAGGTGAACGGGCAGAAGAGGAAGACAGAGAGCCCGAAGAGGGAAGGCGAACAGACGGGGCTGATAGGCTTAAAAATCCATCCCATAACAGAACAGAAACAACTTAGAGTTAAGAGATAGAGGGGAGATAGAGAGTTAGAGAAAACACACAACTACGAACAATTAGAGGCACTAAGAGGGAGAGTTTGTGCACTCTTAGACTCAAGGTTTTCGAGTGAAATCCCTATGTAATATCATTGTTGTTGTGTTATGGCTCTGATTGAGCTCACACCTGTAAAATATTTTGTTGAAGACATAATATAGAGGTCGAAACTGAAAGCTGGACTAGGAGACGTAGCGAGGAAGTCTGGTGAACTCCTTGATTATTTGTTGTGTTGATGTGTAGAATTGTTATGTTTTCCAATTGTTAAATGTTTGTATTATTCACAATCTTTTCGATCCATTGCACTAAGTAATATAGGCATTCTTGCACATGAGTCTGTAATACCTTTTCTCCTTAATTTCATATCCAAATCAGATCAAGTGGTATTAGAGAATTTGGTTTTGTTAAGGTTAGACAAGCTTGTGCTGGATTTTGAATGCTAACTAGATTAAAGCTCAAACTAGGAGAAGGAGAACTTGTTGAGGCTAATCTAGAGATTCGAAGAGTCTATTCTCAGAGGAGAATGGTAGAAGAAGCTCCATTGGGATCATAATCTCAATTTATAGAAAGTTTTAAGACACTCTGATCCGTGGTGGAACAGATGTATCTGGAATTTAAGAAGGGTCGAGGTGAAAGCACTTCAACACTTAAACCAGACAAAGGAGCAGAGGAAACTTTTCTAGTTGCCGCTCCAGAATGAAAAGGGAAAGGGGAAATTCCTCCTCCACCATCTCCTCCATCATCACCATCATCATCCTCATCATCTTCTTCACATAACACTAGCTCTTCTAAGAAGAAGAAGAAAACTTCCTTAATCAAATTAGATGTGAAGTTTGATTTGCCAATTTATGATGGAGAACTCAATGCAGAAAAGCTAGATAATTGGATAAGACAAATTGATGTATATTGCAGGGTACAGAACGTTGATTCAGAAAGGAAGAAGATTCAGCTGGCTAGCCTTTGACTTGGAGGAACTGCACTAATATGGTGGGAAGGCAAGACACAAGCTGATCTGCAAAAACATGGTAAAATCATTTCTACCTGAAATGAATTTGTTTCTGCTATCAAAAAGCAATTGTATCCTTTAGCTTTCATGCAGCAGGCAATGATGAGTTGGTAAACTCTTCGTCAGTTGAAATGTCAAAGTGTACAAAGTTATACTCAGGAATTTAGAAAGAGAGCTTTAACTCTAGGTATATCATTAGATTCACTTGAGACTTTATTAAAGTACATAGGTGGTCTTCATAGCTATTTAAAGCATACTATTCTCATGTTTAATCCCACTAGCTTATATGATGTATCAGTTGAAGCCACACATTTAGAAGCTAGAGGTAAGAATGTAAACCCAGAGGTTGGGGGATCATCTAAATATTCTGTAAGCAAGAGCAAGGAAAAGAATAAACTGAAGTGGAAGGAGAGGAAAGCAAACACTGTAAAGAAGGATCAACCTTCATGCACTCATTGCAAGAAAGAATGACACGATGAGGCACACTGCTGGTCTTTGCATCCAAAATGGAAACCTAAGAAGTTCGGTGGAAAGGAGAGAAAGAATGTTGTTGCTATTCAACAGGACTTGGGATCAGATTCAGGCGATGAAACAACAGTTACAGCCACAGGTATTAAAGGTAAAGATTCTGAAGCATCCAAAAGTAATCCTGCACAATCTATTGATAATGAAAATAATGAGAGGGAAAGAAATGAGATTTTTCGTATTAGAGTGATTTCTAAGCACAATAAGATTGATACTTTATTTGATAGTGGATCACAAGTAAATTTGATTTCTGAAAAAACTGTAAAGAAGTTGGGATTACAAACAAAACCTCATGAGAAGCCATATCCATTAGGTTGGGTGTGTGATAAAACAAAGCTACAAGTAACGAGACAATGTAAACTTAGGTTTGCTATTGGATCAACATTTGTAGATGAGGTTCAGTTAGATATAGTTCCATTAGATATATGTGGTATTGTTTTGGGAAGTCCATACTTGTATGATAGGAAAGCTATTTTCTATAGAGCTGAGAATAAGTATCAACTCAGTAAAGATGGAATAGAATATATTGTAAGAGCTCATAAACTCAAAGGTAACTATTCTCTCATAAATTCAGGATAGATGAAAAGAATTGTGAATTCAAGTAAGCAGTTTTTACTAATGGTTGTAAAGGAAAAAGATCCTGAAAAATCCAATGCATTTGAAGGCTGTGATTGTAAATAGAAAGTTTATTTAGTTAAAGTTGTTTCAGAATATGATGTTCTATTTCAAGAACCTAAAGGTTTGCCACCCAAGCGAGAAATAGTACATGATATTTATTTGCAGCAAGATGCTCCATTACCTAACAATGGAATGTATAGGTTGTCAGCTTTAGAGAATGCAGAGATAAAGAAGCAGGTACAAGATTTGCTCGATAAAGGGTTTATACGACCAAGCACATCACCATGTGGATCTCCAATCGCGCTGGTGAGAAAGAAAGATGGTTCGTGTAGAATGTGAATTGATTATAGAGCACTAAATAAAATAACGATCAAGAATCGTTATCCTCTTCCTCGTATTGATGATTTATTAGATCAATTAAAAGAAGCAGTTTATTTTTCTAAGTTAGAATTGCGAACTGGTTATCGTCAGGTCAGAGTTGCAGAACAAGATGCATGGAAGACTGATTCCAAGACAAAGCAAGGAATGTATGAATGGTTGGTTATGCCTTTTGGATTAACTAATGCTCTTGCTACATTTATGAGAGTTATGAATGATGTACTTAGACCATTTATTGATGACTTTGTAATTGTTTATTTAGATGACATTCTTGTTTTAAGTAAGACATGGGAAGACCATGTAAAGCATGTGAAGCAAACTGTAGGTGTTTTAAAAAACGAAAATCTCTATGTAAAACTGTCAAAATGTGAATTTGGCAGAACATCTTTAAATTATTTGGATCATATTGTAGGGGGTGGTGAATTGAAGATAGATCCCTCTAAGGTCGAAGTCATTGTGTACTGGCCTAAACCCAAATCTTCTACAGAGGTTAGGAGCTTCCTAGGGGTAGCACAATACTGGAGAAAGTTTATTGCTAAATTTTCTTTGATTGCAGCTGCATTACATGCTTTAACAGGATTGAAACATGTGTTTAAGTGGGGAGGCAAAAAGCAGAAAGCCTTTGACACCTTAAAAGATAAAATCAGTACAACACCAGTACTAGCACTGCCAGATATTTAACATCCATTTGAGATTAAGACAGATACCAGTGACTATGCCATGGGAGCAGTGTTGATGCAACACAACAAACCCATATGCTATCATTCCGAGACATTTACTTCTGCAGTAGTTAATTATCCCACATATGATAAAGAATTGTATGCATTAGTACAAAGTGTGAAAAAGTGGAAACATTACCTAGTGGGTAAAGAAACAATCATACATACAGATCATCAACCACTTCAATACTTGCACTCACAAACTAAATTGCAGCAATCAAGACATTATAGGTGGATGGGTTTTGTACAACAATTTCACCTTGCATCAGATATAAGAAAGGCATACACAATAAGGTTGCAGGCATGTTATCAAGACCAATCATAAATGCATCTAATATACTTAAGCATAACTCAATAATGCATGAAAGTTACATTAAACAATATGCTCAAGATGTAGATTTTAAAGATGTATATGCAACTTTAAGTCATGGCATGCAAGTAGAAGAATTGGATTATTATGTAAAGGACCAACTCTTATATCATTTGGGAAAGTTATGCATTCCACAAACTGAAAGAGTTAACATAATTCGAGAAGCACATATTTCTCTCATATCAGGTCATTTTGGTGTAAGTAAAACAATTGCACAATTGCAAAGATTCTGTTATTGGCCACGAATGCATGAGACAGTTTCTAGATATATCAAAGGATGTACTATGTGTGCTACAAGCAAGCCCAATAATCGGAAATTAGGCTTGTACACTCCACTTCCAATTCCTTCTTGTCCTTGGGAAAGTGTTTCCATGGATTTTGTTGGGGAATTGCCAAAGTCTAGGAAAGGTCATGATTATTTGTATGTTGTTGTGGATAGGTTCAGTAAAATGTGTATTTTGATACCATGTAACAGGCAGGTTACAACTGAACAAACAGCAAAGTTGTTCTTTAAGAATGTATGGGTTCATTTTGGGTTACCCACTTCTATTTTATCTGATCGAGATTCTCAATTTGTTGGGAAGTTTTGGTCAAGTTTATGGGAGTTGATGGACACCAGGTTGAAAAAGAGCACAACATTTCATCCACAAACAGATGGTCAGATAGAAGTGGTCAATAGGACAATGATCCAGTTGCTCAGAGGTTATTGCAGCAAGCATCACAAGCTTTGGGATGAGCATTTGTGTTATGTGCAGCATGCTTACAACCATGCCAAACACTCTTCTACTCAGAGATCTCCTTTTGAGACTTATTTTGGTTTTATACCAAAGTCTCCCTTGGATTTTTTCTTTGGTAAGACATAACAGTTGATGGACACAGTGATGTGGACGAAGCAACCAAGTTCATTGAACAAATCAAGGAAATTCACCAGGCAGTACAGGAACAACTGGAAAGAAATCAAGCCAAGTACAAGGCAAGACATGATAAGCATCGAGTTGAGCATAGTTTCCAAGTTGGTGATCAAGTCTGGCTGTACATCAGCAAAGACAGAATGCAGGGTGAAGGTAAGAAGCGAAAACCAATAAGGTATGGACCTTTCAAGATACTTGATAAAATTGGTGATGTTTTTCGCCTTGATTTACCAACTTATATTCAAATCTATTCAGTTGTTAATGCAGAAAAATTGAGATTGTATGAACCTTCATTGACTGAAGATCCTGAAGAGCAAGGTCAGTTTCCTTCTATTGGGGATTTGTTGCCTGAGTATCTCAATGAGTTACAGGAGGACACAGTTCTAGACAGGAAGGTAAGAACTACGTGTCAAGGGGATGTTGAGTACCTAAGAGTAGTACTCAAAGGTTCAAATCCAAGCAAGGCACAATGGATAGAAATTGGATAGGTGAGGGAACTGTATCCTCACTTGATCGATGCCTAAAACCAAATTTTGGTGGTCCAAAAGCTTTTCAGTGGGAAGGTGTAATCCAAAATGGATCTTGTATCAAACCTCTATATCTAAGTCTTCATATATATATATATATATATATATATATAGATATATATATTATCAGAAAACACTATCGCAGAAGAAAAACACTAAGAATGGCGGAAAACATAGTAAAGCGAAGGTTGAAGTAACGTTGCACCGGAGCCGTCGAATTGGCCAGATCAACGGTCTGGACTAAATAGGCGATATCGCATCAGTGGAGGCCAACGAAGTGTAACGAAGACAACGCTAAGGGAAATGCGACTGCGATCTAGCGATGTAACATGGACCTTCAGATCGGCACGCAGATCAACGACAGAGACCACGTATATCGCATCACAGATTCCAAATGGGAGGACTTAACCAGCAGGCAGAAGACTACGCGATATGCACGGACCCGAAAGGTTTATAAATACGATTTTATATAATTTTTGTTCCATGGTAAATAGTATTTCGAGTGGGCTTTAGGTGGTAAGTGGTATTGGAGAGGCTTCGCCCAATTCCATACACTGGCTGACACGTAGCATGTCACCGGAGAGAGAAAACCGCCTTTTTGGGTGGGTAACCTCCATTGCAAGTGGGCCACCCAAAATGGCCGTCAGCTATTGGATTAGTGATCACGGATCAGATGGTGAAGAAGGCATGAGATATTTGGATGATCAGGTTGGATGCGAACCGTCCGATTGAAGGCAGATCAATGGTGCGCTTGCGACAGTGATAAAACATGGACCCAAGAGGATTATAGATACGACACTATAAAATTTGAAATCTGATATGTGGTGTTTTGTCGGGTTTTTTGTGTTTTGGTGTATTTCTGTTATAAAATCAAAATACAAAGGAGTTCTTGTGCTTTAAGCGTTTTGTCTTAACAAGACGTGTCCAATGCCGAAAGGAAGGTGAAATGATAGAAGAGGAAGACAGAGAGCCTGAAGAGGGAAGGCGAATAGACAAGGCCAATAGGCATAAAAAGCCATCCCATAATAGAACAGAAACAAGTTGGAGTTAAGAGACAGAGGGGAGACAGAGAGTCAGAGAAAACACATAGCTATGAACAGTTGATCAGAGGCACTAAGAGGGAGAGTTTGTGCACTCTTTAGAATCGAAGTTTTCGAGTAAAATCCATGTGTAATATCATTGTTGTTGTGTTATGGCTTTTATTGAGCTCACACCTGTAAACTCTATTCTTGAAGACATAATATAGAGGTTGACACTGAAAGCTGGACCAGGAGACGTACCCAGGAAGTCTAGTGAAATCCTTGATTATTTGTTGTGTTGATGTGTAGAATTGTTATGTTTTCCAATTGTTAAATGTCTTTATTATTTACAATCTTTTCGATCCATTGCACTAAGTAATATAGGCATTCCTGCACATGAGTCTGTAATACCTTTTCTCCTTAACTTAATATCCAAATTGGATCACCGGAATTCACCTTTGCCTGAGCAGGAAAAAGAAATGGAGACAGAGATAGAGGAGAGTGGTGTGGACCTACAAACAATGTCGACACAGTTAAAGCGCCAACACCCGAGAGAGCAGGTGGGGCCACGAAATAATTAAAAAGCGTCTAAGACTTCTTTCAACCCGATCACACTCACTGAGGGAGATATGCACGATATAGGGGAGACGGTGCACGACGTCACCGCAGAGGCCCTTTAGCAGTTGGCGGAGGAGAATCAGATTGTGTTGGGGGTCCTCCAGTCAGAGATTCAGGAGTTGTAGGTGTGCACTCCTCAGGATGGTACTCTCTTGACCAACCTCGCAGTAGGAATAGCTACAACTGAAGAAATGTTGCGCGCCCGCATGAACAACACAATAGTGTTGCTAGAGGGGGCATTAGCTACAGAAAACAAGGCAGATAGGCATACGGTTAGTGCACTAAAGGGAGTAGGGATCAACATGGTTGCACTCCCTTGGGAGACACTCTATGTCCTACAAGACGGAGTGACTATAGAACTGCGGGTTAGGGAGGGCCGTGCACTGCAGGTATTGAGCGAACAAAGAATCAACATGGAGCAGTTGAGCTTGTAGCACGACGAGGCCATGTCCCAAAATAGGTAGATAATGTAGATACTTGAAGAGGCCTACCAGAAGGTCCCTGAGTTGGCCATCCCAGCAGAGGGGCTAGTAGAGGCGTGTATTCCAAGGTTAGTAGCAAGGGTGCACGAGGCACGAGAAGATATGGCTAAGGTTCAGCTGGAGCTGAATCTCCAGATAGCGGAGTTGTAGTTAAAGGCGCAGCCTTCAACTCCTCCAGAGATGAGGGAACAACACACCAACGCCATCACCACAGGCATAGAAGAGATCAACAGTGTAGTGAGGGACTGCACCAAAATGTTGGAATAATCGTTCGAGGTTCTCACCGCTCTAAAAGAGGACCCGAACATACAACACTTGGAGGCAAAGGCGCATGAGCTGTAGCAACAATATGATGACATAAAAGGGACCACACATATGGTGGCCCTTACACAGAGGCTCATGTAGATGCAACAGGCCAAGGCACTTAAGGAGTAGGTAGACACGGCGCGGCACAAAGAAGCAGTGTTGAAGGCATGCGCCCAACCATGGATTGATGAAGCCTTCATTATCACAACATCAATTGAAGGCAAGCTCGTGCAGATGCAGGGGACGCAGGAGCAGATACAAGGAAGCAGTTTAGAGACTGCGGTCTTTGAACAACTTGTCCAGGAGATATAGCAGGTAGCCACTCACTGTGTTGCCAACCTCACAGCTATCCGAGCAGAGTTGGGAGGTCTCTGTGTGAAGATCTACGCACTGACAGAGTGACTCGAGGGTGAGTCACGATGTTTGTGTTGGGGGCCTGTTGGGTGCGGTATCCCCCAAGGCAAGTTTTGGGGATTAAAGCCCAATTTTTGACTAAGGCCGTTGTAAATACTTTTCGAAGTGTGCGCACAGAGCGTGAAGTTGTAAATTGAGTCACAGGGTTGTCCTCCCTTACTTTTGTAAATGTAATGTTAGCTTTGGGATTGTATAAATAGAGTGAGGCTCTAAGTTGTAGAGATAGCTAAGTAGATCTAAGAATCTGAGAGAAGAAAAAGGATTGAGTCTTAGTTGAAGTGTAAAGTCGTGTCTTTGGGTCATAGGATAGGAGAAGGCTCTATAACTGAGTGCGCAAAGGTCTAGTAGTTTGCAGCTGAATGCATGTGTTAGAGTCGATCTTGTCAATCCTCTATCAGATATCAAAACTCTTTTTGCATTTCATTTTTAGGGGTCTCACTCGATTCATTCCGTTGCATTCCGTTAGGGGCATGCCATTGACTGACGGAAGGGATTGGTGTTCTCGTTTCCCTCATGTTTTGTACCTGTTGGCTCAGGTCTGTTCATTTAAATCAAGTCTTAAAGTCACTTACAGTCCTGTTTCCGTCTCTTGATCAACAAGTAATTTTAGTCACCAGGTCTAGAGTAGTTGATTTAGTCCTCAAAATGCCCAATAATGCTAGCAGGATGGAGGGAGGTTCAATAAGTTTCATCTCCAGATTTTCATCATCAGTAATGCTCAAGGTTGATTCCTCTTCAAAACTCTGTTTTGAAGAGGAAATCGTCAAATTAATGTTTGTAATTAATATGTAAAGTCTTCTGTCATGAAGAATTTCAAAGGCAGGCTAAAATTGGAAGAGTACCCAAAGTGAAGCCATTAGCTGCTTTAGAAATGGTTGATGAAGGTGTAGTGGATTGGAAAATTGTTTATATTTCGGTTGACGATCCAAGGGCGCCACTTGTCAATGATATCAACAACATTGAGAAGCACTTTCCGGGAACATTAAACTGTAATTCGAAACTGGTTTAGAGATTACAACAGAAGGAAAACCAAGACTCTGTTTACAAGTCTGCGCGGCGCATAAAACAGGTGGCGCGGCGCACTAGGCCTCAGAACCTAGTGTAAATTAACAAAGGCGTGGCGCACACAGCTAGAAAGCCTAAAAATTGGTCAAAACTCGTTCCAAACGCTCAGAACTTGCACAGATTCGACAGTCATGAAAAGAGCTAAATAGACAGAGGTTTTAGATACACTAGAGAATGCCAAAATCATATTCATCAACACGTGTGCGATTCGAGAAAATGTTGAAACAAAAGGTGTGGCAGAGGCTCAACTATTTCTGGTTTTTTAAAGAGAGAATGGAAAAACGATGTTAAAAGGGAACGATGCTTGATGGAGTGCCTGAATGAAAGCAAAACATTGACGTATGAAAAAGTATTTGTTCAAGTTTCATATACACCAGGAAATAACCAATTCCATGATGTTGGGCTTTCTGCATCTACACAAAATCCCCAGGATTCTAAAACTAGCATAGTCCAAGGAAAAGTAGTCGTGGCCAAAAATCCATGCTTTCACCCAGGCGATGTACAAGTTTTGTGTGTGGTGAACACTCCAAAGCTTCATCATATGGTCGATTCCATAGTTATCCCTCAAACAAGGTGAAAGGCCTCATTCAGATGTGCGTTGAAGACTGCACACGACACATTGGGAACAGGCGCGACGCGGCGCACAGAGCCAGGCAACCCGAAAATCTCCAGAACTCGCCCAAATCACACGAAAGCGCACGGATTTGCTGTAGATTGGCTCATATGCACACGGAAAAAACATTAAAGCCAAAGAAAAATGGAAATATTATGAATGGTTCCAAAAGTTATTCGAATGGCCAATGTAAAGGAAAGTGAACGGTTAAAGACCGAAACAATCAAATTTAAAATGTATGACATCAAACGTGGCAGAAAAAATAAGCCACGGGGCCTATGTTTGTCTTCATGTGCAATTCAAAGTGATTTACATCAGCAGATTTCACCTCTTCTTCGGTCATTCAGCAAATTCGAGTAGAAAATGTACGCTGCTTATCTTCATAAACAGATGATTGGCTCTTCACCTTCAGTTGCTAATGATGATTAAATGACTCTCTATCTTCATCGATTTGTTTTCCCACAGATTGAGTTTATTTATGGCATGAAAAAATTTTGTGAAAGGGTTGGAGTTTCTGGGAATAGCGTGGAGAAAAACTCAGCACTTTCATTGTACAGTTTTGGCTTGGAAATTAATAGAATGATGCAGCTCTGATTCATCAGATCCCTGTGGTGTGAGTTTAGCAAATGTGTTTTTCTTTCTATGTTTCATATGTATTTTGTTATGTTTACCATCCATTCATAATCATTTCTGGTTGAATGCTCTTAAGTAGAAGAGGTAGAATTCAGTTTATCCTCTGCCTTGTAAAGCATTCATATTTTGTATATCTTCTTCTGTCTGAAAAGGATTCATGTGTATGCCCTTTTTAGATTTTCTCAATAGTATTTCCACTCCATTTTATTTAAATCTGATTGCTAAACCTCCCTCCTATCTTTCCTCATGAAATATCCTATGTATTTGATTTAATTTCCCAGCTCATGCGGTCCTTTGTTCCCACACAGCCTGGAAAATTCAGTCATTTCAAACATCGCCTTTTTCCATATCTATTTACTAGCCTAAAATCAAGTTTTAGTTTAAGTCATCTCAGACCCTATTGAGTATTTTTACTGAGTTGACTCAGAGAGAGCCCTCTCTTGTCAGGCTGAGCGTGGTATGGTGTTATCTTGAATCCTGCCTTCCTTCAGCCTAAGGCAGATTTAGGCTCTAACATAGTGGCGACCATACTGGGGACGAATTCTTTGTTTGTTAGTCTTCTTTGTTGCGTAAATGGCAGGCTTAACCTACAAACACCCCATACTTCTGATAATTCTAAGCTTCCGGATGATAAGTTTAGGATCCGATAGGCTGAGTAAGTTGTTTATGTCCTTTTTATCTTTTGAAAGGAGCACGCTGGCTTCTAGAAGATATACCAGAGCTAATCTAGATCTAGATCCTCCTCATATCTACGAAAATACCAATTTGATTCCAAGACTTCTTCGTCAAGAGAGCTTTGTGACTCCCGTGTTTAAATCCATTCCTGTCCTGCCATTTTTGAGTATCTTGAAGAGCTTGATTTTGATGAGCAATTTGAAATATCATTGTTTGAGACCAAATCCGAAGGGGCTGTTGACTCTACTGTCCCTATCCGCATTTTCTTGTAGACCTAGAAACCGAAAAAGCTAACCGGTCAATTGATGATTATATTGTGACACAGCTTCAAACTCCAATTGTTGATTCCCTACAAGCTGCACCCACTCTTACAAGATCCCCAAGACCAAATCCACCAAGAGTGATGGTTGCTCATTTTGCACCTCTTGTGCTGCCTCAAGTTTTGGATGATATGCCCGCACATTATCAAAGCAAAATTCCTTTGTTTGATGGCACTCCTCACAGCATTACCGCCCAACAACATGTGGACAGAATGGCAGATTTCTGTGACCTTCATGAAATCAATGCAGCAAATGTGACAATGAGACTCTTTGTACAAACATTTGCGGGTGAAGTTAGGAAATGGTTCAGAGCTTTTCCGGCTCCACGTATCACTACCTTGGCTGACCTACAAAGACAATTTCTAGACCACTGGGAAGTGAAAAAGAATCCTCTTCAAATTCTGGCTGAATATGAGCAGATCAAGTGAAACACTGGTGAGTCGGTCCAAGAATACTGCATTAGATTCAATTCCGTTTATAATGAAATTCCTGATCATATAAGGCCACCCGTGGGGTTAGCCATGATGAATTTTCCGGATGGTTTTGATGTTGACATGGCTTATCAACTAAGAGAGAGAGAGCCAGCCACAATGGAATACATGTAGAAGATGGTGGTCAGCGTTGAAGCAAATCTGCTGACCAAGAGGGCTAGAGCAAAAGAAGAAAAGAAGGTCACAGTAAAAGAAGAGTCTTCCTCGGTAGATCAAATAATCCGGAAGGTAGAGCAGATGCTTGAAAGGGTGAAACTTGACAAACCTGAGCCACAAGTTAGAAATCCTAACTTCCATGGCCAGCAGCAGCCACAATATAGAATAAGACAGAGAGAGCAGCGAGCCCAAGATCAGATAGTACAGCAGTCGGTACAGCCACCTCTGTAGCAAAATTTTGTGCATGGACCAGAGTCAGATGAGGAAGGGAATTTAATAGGGGAAGAAAACCAATTCTTTACTCCTGATGATTTGCCTATTTATATTACTGAAGATGAGGAGTATGCAGAAATTTCAATGGCACACAAAGATGCAGATTTCATTCTAGAAAATGACATAGTTTTGGAAGAAAAATTAGATGAGTATCAAAGAGGCTATATGAATGCTCTGTCCACTCAGTAGCGGCAATATTCACTTAGAAACAGAGATGTGTCGGTTAACCCAATTTAGAAGAGGAAAGATGTTTTAGCATCAAAGAATGATCCACTTGTTGTACAAAAGAAGGTAAAAGAGGCAGTGGATTCTAATATCAGCAAATCACCATCATCAGAAAAATTAAATCAACCCATTGTATCGAAAGAAAAGGAAAAGAAAGAAGTCCCAGCCAAAGAGGTAGAAAAAGCTTCAGCTTTTAGTTTAGAGAATGAAATTACTAAATTGAAGGTATCCATTCCCTTGACTGAAATAATGAGGAACAACAATTATAGAGAGCAAGTTTCTAAAATTTTGAATTTTGATCCAATGTCTGATATGGTGAATGTCGAAGATGATCAACCCGAAATTATTTTTGGAACAACATTGAATGGTGAGTCTCCAGATAGCGACATACCACCATTTTATATCAGTTTAAGATTGCATGAGTTTGTGTTACATAATGCCATGTTCGATTCCGGAGCTTCCCACAATCTGATGCCAAAGGCTATCATGGATAAGTTGGGTTTGGACATCACCAGGAAATACCATGATCTCTATTCATTTGATTCCAGCAGAGTAAGATGCATCGGGCTCATCAAAGACTTGGTTGTAAGTCTGGATCAAATCCCAATGAAGAATGTTTTGATGGATATTGTTGTGGCAGATATTCCTCCCCGATTTGGTATGCTTCTGTCCAGGTCTTGGGCAACAAAATTGAAAGGGACACTGATTCCAGTGTTTGGCCAAATGAGAAAATTGTGTCAGGAACAAAAAATGAAATACATGATCACAAGTAAGGAGAAACCAATTAATCATCTGATTAGTTATATACATACAGATCTAGAGTCGTTTGTTTTGTATTCGGATAGATTCAATGAGATAGATAGTCAGTTAGTTGAAGCAGAAAATATTTCAGAAATAACAGAGACTTTTAGAGAAGTTCTAAAGAAAGAAGGACAAGAACAACAGAACACCGTTGAGCAATCTGTTGAAAATAAAGGACATCAAGCAGGGAAAACAGAGCTAGCAGAATTTCAGCACTTAGAGGAAGATGAAGAGGGCTTGTGGACCATGGATTTCAATGGTGCAGTGGGAAATGATGGTGCTGGAATTGGTATTTGGGTACGCAGTCCTTTCTCGCCCCGAACAAAGTGCCTAGTAATGTGCGGGTATGTTCTTACAAGTTAGCTTTTGATTGTTTGAACAATGAGGCTGAATATGAAGCTTTGATTGCTGGCCTGAAAATTCTAAGAAAACTAAATGCTAAGAGGATTGCAGTATATGGCGACTCTGAGTTGGTGATTAAGCAAGTTAAAGGCAAGTATCAAGCAAAACATCCTCGGATGCGGGCTTACCGAAATGCAGTCCTAGACATCCTGAAATTATTTTCAGAATATACCTTGACGTGTGTGCCTCGTGTTCAAAATGGAATTGCTGATGCACTTGATAAGGCAACAAGTAGTTTGAAGATTCCAATGAAATCCAGTAACAAATTCGAAATCCATGTCAAACATCGTCTGACTGTCCTGGACAATCAGAGATATTGGCAAGTTTTCCAAGATGATGAGGAGATTGATGATTTTCTGCAAAACAAAGGCAAGTTCAAAGATACCTCAATCGATGAAGAAAATGATGATGGTAAAGATGAAGTGCAGATCAATCAAATGGACATGTTGCAGCTCAAGGATAATATTATTCCTAAAGGCTTGATACCTTTAGAAGAACTCTTTGATCAAGATGACGTAGCTTGCAAACCAATATTGCAGCCAACAGAGAAGGGGGTTGAAGAGGTCAATATTGGAACAGCTGCAAATCCAAAAATGGTAAAACTGTCTAAAGCATTTCCACAAAAGATAAAGGCCAAATATATTAGTTTGTTGTCATCTTTTGCTGATGTGTTTGCTTGGGATTATTCTGACTTGAAGACATATGATACCAATATAATTCAGCACACTATACCCATTAAGCCTAATCAGAAACCTTTCAGACAAAAATTGAGAAGGCTAAATCCAAAACTGCTGCCATCAATTGAGAAAGAGATAAATAGGTTGTACAAATCAGGAATCATTGTTCCCATCAGATTTTCCGACTGGATCTCTAATTTGGTGCCTGTACGAAAGAAGACAGGTGAGATTCGCTTGTGCATTGATTTTAGGAATCTCAATAAAGTTTCATTGAAAGATAACTATCCACTGCCCAAAATGGATCATATACTTCAGCGAGTAGTTGGAGCATCTCATATGTCACTACTCGATGGTTATTCTAGATATAATCAAATTTCTGTCCATGAAGATGACCGAGACAAGACAACGTTCACCACTCCATGGGGAGCTTTTCATTACGCAAAAATGCCTTTTGGTTTGAAGAACATGGGTGCCACATTTCAGCGGGCAATGGACATGGCTTTCACAAATGAGAAGGATGTCTTTTTGGTTGTGTACCTTGATGATCTGACGGTGTTTTCAAAATCTGATGAAGAACACATGTATCATCTGAAAACTGTCTTTCAAAAGTGTAGAAAATATGGTCAGTCGTTGAATCCGAAAAAGAGCTTGTTCGCCATGGAGGAGGGAAAACTACTTCGGCACATTATCTCAAAAGATGGAATTCGTATTGATCCAACACATGTACAAACGATTCAACAAATTGATCTTCCTCGGAATAAGAAGGAGATTCAATCTTTTAATGGTAAGATGAATTTTTTACGCCGCTTTGTACCTAATCTTGTTGAACACCTAAGAGAGATTACAAACATGCTTAAGAAGGACAACCAAGTGAAGTGGACGGAAGAGGCGGTAAAATCTTTCAATTTAGTCAAATTGGTTCTTTCTTCAGCTCTAGGTCTAATCTGCCTGGATTACACTCAAGATTTTATATTGTTTTCATTTGCTTCGGAGCATACTATGGTAGCTGTGTTGATGCACAAAAGAGATGATCACGAAAGACCAATTGCTTTCTTCAGCCAAGCTATAAGAGATGCAGCCTTAAAGTACAACATCATTGAAAAACAAGCCCTTGCACTTGTGAAAGCATTGAAAGATTTTCGGGTATACATTCTGCATTCTCATATTTTGGCTTATGTTCTTAATACTGTTGTCAAGGATGTTTTAGTGCAAACAGATCCTGAAGGAAGACGAGGCAAGTGGATCACAACTTTATTGGAGTATGATGTGGAAATAAGGCCTACAAAGCTTGTTAAAGGACAGGGATTGTCAAAGTTAATGGCCGAATCAAACTTGCATGCCTTAGACATAGTCTGATCGCTGCTATGTCCAATGAGAATGAGGAAAGTTCGTCGGTTCAGGTATCTGAAATGTTTGTTCTCTCTCCGTGGTATTCAAATATCATATATGTGCTTCAGAATTTGTCACCACCACCCAGCATGACTAGAAACAAAAGTAGAACTCTCAAATTAAAGGCTGCTAAGTTTTGCATTCTAAATTCTGCACTTTATTGGAAAGATCCCGGTGGTGTTCTGTTGAGTTGTTTGGTGAAAGAGGAGGCAAAGCAAGTCATGGAGGATTTCCACAAAGGAGAATGTGGCAGTCACCTTTTTTGGAAAACAACGGCAAATAAAATTTTGAGAGCAGGATACTATTGGCCGACATTGTTCGCTGATGTATATAAGGTAGTCAAGAGCTGTCATAAATGTCAGATTTTTGAAGGAAGGCATAAATTACAGCCTTTGCCGCTTAAGCCCATTGAGGTGAGCACCCCTTTTCAACAGTGGGGGTTGGATTTCATTGGTGAAATTCATCCCGCTTCTTCCGGTCAACATCGGTGGATTCTCACAGCAAAAGATTATTTCATGAAATGGATCGAAGCAATTCCCACTAGACAAGCTACAGATGCAGTAATTATTTCATTCCTAGAGAATAACATTTTGTCTCATTTTGGTTGCCCGAATAAGTTGATCACTGATAACGCAGCATCTTTCAAATAAAAAAAGATGATTGAGTTTTGTAACTACTGGAAATCAACAAGAAGAGTTGGCATAAGAAGTTGGTCAACGCACTTTGGGCAGACCGGGTCAGTTAGAAGAAATCAATTGGTATGTCCACCTTTGAACTTGTTTATGGAGTTGATACAGTGTTTCCTACCTCTCTTGCAACTCTAGTAGTCAAACTTCTTCAGGAAACCGGCAGCGAAGATGATCCTATGCAGAGAAGATTGAATCAAATGATCCATTTGCAACAGACAAGAGAAGAAGTTTTCCAAAACACAACCAAGTTGCAGGAGAAGATTAAGAAAATCTATGATAGAAAAGCAAAGGTGGACAAGTTTCAGTTAGATGATGTAGTGTTGAAGTGGGATGCAAGGAATGAGGAAAAGGGTAAGCATGGTAAGTTCGAGAATCTCTGGAAAGGTCCCTTTAAGATTGAAGCATATCGGGGCCAGAATGCTTTCCTTTTGAAAGAAATGAACGGAGAAGAATGTCCAGGAGGGCCGGTCAATGGTCGGCTACTCAAGCGATACCATTTCTGAGTTGTTTCTGCTATTTCCATTGTCACTGTAAATACTATTTTATTTCAGTTTTGGTTTCAGTTTGTCAAGTCCGTTTTTGAGTCAGTTTGAGTCAAGTTTCAGTTGATAAATGAGTCAAGAGTTTTGTGTTGTTTGTCGAAATAATGACTCCGTAGCCCAATGGATGAAGGCACTGTCTACTCTCCCAAAGATCTGCAGTTCTTGGCACCTCCAAGGAGCTACCATCCCCCATTGGAGCCAATGTTAGAGTCGGTCTTGTCAATCCTCCGTCAGAGATCAAAACTCTTTTTGCATTTCATTTTTAGGGGTCTCACTCGATTCATTCAGTTGCATTCCGTTAGGGGCATGCCATTGACTGACGGAAGGGCTTGGTGTTCTCGTTTCCCTCATGTTTTGTACCTGCTGGCTCAGGTCTGTTCATTTAAATCAAGTCTTAAAGTCACTTACAATCCTTTTTCCGTCTCTTGATCAGCAAGTAATTTTAGTCACCAAGTCTAGAGTAGTTGATTTAGTCCTCAAAATGCCCATAATGCCAGTAGGCCGGAGGGAGGTTCAATAAGTTTCATCTCTAGATTTTCATCATTAGTAATTCTCAAGGTTGATTCCTCTTCAAAACTCTGTTTTGAAGAGGAAATCGTCAAATTAATGTTTGTAATTAATATGTAAAGTCTTCTGTCATGAAGAATTTCAAAGGCAGGCTAAAATTGGAAGAGTACCCAAAGTGAAGCCATTAGTTTCTTTAGAAATGGTTGATGAAGGTGTAGTGGATTGGAAAATTGTTGCTATTTCAGTTGATGATCCAAGGGTGCCACTTGTCAATGATATCAACAACGTTGAGAAGCACTTTCCGGGCACATTAAATTGAAATTCGAAACTGGTTTAGAGATTACAACAGAAGGAAAACCAAGACTCTGTTTACAAGTCTGTGTGGCGCATAGAACAGGTGGCGCGGCGCTTACGCTGAGTGCGGTGCACTTGGCCTTAGAACCCAGTGTAAATTAACAAAGGCGTGGCACACATGGCGCGTGCACGGCGCACACAGCTAGAAAGCCTAAAAATTGGTCAAAACTCGTTCCAAACGCTCAGAACTTGCATGGATCCGACAGTCATGAAAAGAGCTAAATAGACATAGGTTGTAGATACACTAGAGAATGCCAAAATCATCTTCATCAACACGTGTGCGATTCGAGAAAATGTTGAAACAAAAGGTGTGGCAGAGGTGTTGTGCAGGTAAATCCTCTCTGCGGACAGAGACGATCCCTACTAGCCCAGACCGGGTCTAGCAACAATCACACAATGCTATCACACAAGTTCCTAATTGCAAGTACAAAGTAGATGATGAGAACCTACTTGGATTCCAACGCTAGTATTCGTCGAAGAGATGTTGCCCTCGTTCCTTTGCCTTGGCCGATCACGATCCGCACGATCTCCATGATAGGATACCTGCACACGCAAAGAACAACACGAAAACAAGCGTAAAATCTAGTAGATGCAATTATATATCGGTCAGAAAAGATATAACTCAACATCAAACATAAAGCAATGAGAGTGGAACCATAATGATAGTCATCTATTATTAATGAATAATAAAGAAGAATACAACCATTGTTCTGACGTCAAATCCTCCTTTGGCTGGGTAGTCAGCTACACAAGTCTTGCAAAGCTTGTTGAGATGAGGAACAATCCTCTCTCTCTCTTTGGGTGACAAGAATCTCCTTACTTAGATTTGGCCTTATGGGTGCAAAGAAGGCTCTTGCAGCTTCAAACTCTTAAACTCCTGGAACTATTGCAATTCTAACTAGCACTCCAACTAGCTTGCTCAAGGCATAGAGGCAAGCTTTTATAGATAGAGAGGGAAAGAGATAGGATCAACCACAATATTCATGGGATTGGCTTTATCACTTGGAAACTTCCATGAAAGGTGGCAAACCACTTTCCCTTCTATGGAGATTCGAAGCCAAACCATCCTAGCTCAACATAGATTTAGTTGGTGAATGGGTTGAAGAGAACCTTCGGGAGTTTGTTCGTTGAAAACTTTACTCAATTCGGTTGGCGCGAGTGCGACTCTGGGACAGAGCGCCAATGGCACGCCCTTTATAGAGGATTTCCCTCATTGGCACGGGCAGTGAACTGTGAACCTGCGCTAATGCAAAAAGAGTTGTTTTCATGAGGATTTTGGAGGAGATGTCTTCAGGGCAAATGAAGTTCATACTCAGAGGAATATAATGCAAGTGGTTTCAGGTCATGTCACTTCTCACAGGTCCCGGAATGAGTCCTCCAGTGTACAGGTGAGGGGTAACAGGGATGGTGACAAACGGTGACAAATTGCTGTGTAACAGATGCCCCCTAAAGCATGAGGCCCGAGAGAGAGGGGTGAAATGCTTTACAAGAACATGCATGACTGAAAACATGGCCGCCGGAGAACCTGCGTAAAGAAGTACAACTGATATCTCAAGTACATGATATATGTGTGGTATGGGCGTAGCCATCCATAATAGAGTACATAATAATCTAGATCCAAGGTATGGGCGCAGCCATCCTGAGAGGATCGATAAATAAACTCAGGCATGGTCGTAGCCATCCAGTAAATGAGTCATGTAATAATCATAATAATCCACAAATCGCAGCCTGGATTCCAATAGACAAAATCCAGGGTCTTGCGCTCCATCTCGACCCGTACAGAGTACAAGTTCAAGCATGTGAATGTATGAGTTGAAGTCGAACATGCATGAACATCGTCTGATTACCAGTCAATAATGAAAACTGTTAACAGACGCGAGAGGTACCACCAGTAATGACAATGGTCCTCAAGGTACTATAGGTACAATCTATGGTGTGTGAATCAATGAGCTGGTGTCGAACACCCGTAGAATCTTTCGATCGGAGGCCAATGATGAAAACCTCTCGTCGAACATGAAGAACCTACCATTGAGGCATGCAGGCTCCAAGGCACCAAAGGGAGTCTCTAGATCAGCTTCCTGGATAATGAGCTGAAGTCGACAGGAAGTGATCTTGATCAAAGGTGGGTCATAATGTTTCCCACATCATTGACACGAGACAGAGGAAAGATGTTGTGGTGATGCAAAATTATGTGAGGTATCAGAGGAGGTGGTATTGCTGTAGAGGTCAACTTCTCTTGAACATATCAGCGACACGACAGTGGATTTGGTAGTATTTGACATCAAATGATCAAAGGTCATGGTGACAAAGCAATGAGCAGATGAGATGCCGAGTAGGATAATCCAAACCCATGGAGGCTAGTGTAAAACAATATGAAATGTCCCCACCCCGACACGAATGCAGGCTAGTGCCATGTTCAAGAGCGACATATTGCCGACACGACGACAATTATGGATCCATTTTTCCCCACCATTGCTGGCGAGTACCCCAGTTATTTTTAGCAAGCTTGACGGGGATAGCATATGCTTGTGGGTGTCATTACGACGGAATCCAATGTCATTAAGTTTTAACGAGTCTGACAAAGGAAAAACTCGGCCTATTTTCCTATTTAGAGAGTCTGAAAAGACAGCAAAAAGAAAAACTTCAGGGGGGTCCTTTTTCGTAAAGTTGTGTCTCTCGAGCCCGAAAAAGTATAAAACAATGCTCGAAAGAACCGCCCGACCGTTACGATCGAGGAGTACTTTTCAATTATAGTGACATCGATTCGAAAAAGTAGAAAAGCGATCAACATCACGTCGTTTCGTAACCATTTACGAACCAGAAACGACAAGGGTTCGACGATATTTTCATTTTTACACGGTCGGAAAAGGGTTTAAAGACGACCGCCTCTTATTTACTTTTAACGAGTCAAGAGGGGCAACTCGGCAATCTTTTCACTTTTAACGAGTTAGAAAAGAGCTGAAAGATAACTCCATAATGAATTTTTCGTGTATTTACCGAGTTCGAAAAAGCATAAAACACAACTCATTTCACCATCGAAGTTGCAAAAAGGACCTGTCATAGCACCAGAAACAAGCATAAAACCTGTTTTCGACCAAAAGTATATTAAAATATTCAAAAATCAACTTTTTAAACCCTATTACAAGTCAAAAAATCTATAAATGTGGTGAAAATGTAAAAACATAATTACTTTTACCTTTTTACCTTGCGCATAGTGGTAGTGGTCCATTTGGAGTGCAGACTTTGAGCAGCGATTACCACCAATCCGGGCAACCATTTGAGATTCCGCCAGTTCCAGGTAAGAGGCGCTCCCTTAAGCTTCATTTTCATACCTATTTTTATGAATTTTGTTCCTGAATTGAGCCTCCACAAGGGGGATTTTAAAATTTAGGGTTGCGCCCCATTGGCGCGGGTATCCGGCACGGGTCCGCGCCAATGGGGTGATTTACCCAAAGGTGTCGCGCCAACCGTGCGACCTAAGTTTTCACTTAGATTTGCCCATCATTTTTGAAATTTGTCCGGTGTATATGCTTACCAGGGTTTCATTAATGATTTATTCATCCTTGTGGGTGCAGGAAACACGCAAAAATGCCGGTGGAATGGAAAGAACGAGAGCATGATGCCATAGATGCCTTAGCCATCGCGGATGAGGGATTCATGAACACTTTGAGAGACTGCGGTCTCAAGAAATTCTTTCTCACCTCCTATCTGCGAGCTCAACCAGAGCTATTACAGTTCATAGTGGATGCTTGGGATGTCGACGACCAAGTATTTCGACTAAGGGATCAGACCTTAGAGCTGGATGTATCTAATGTGTAGTTCATTACTGGGCTGTCACGGAGAGGGGCGATCCGCATTCTGACCGGAAGCAGGTCTTCCGCAGAGAAAATAGGTGAAGTGAAGGCTCGTGTGTGCCCAGAGGCACAATTTGGGAAGAACAGCGCCAAGGTGGATATCCACCATCCATGATTTGGTTCTCAAGGTGATACTGTTCACCATCACACGTGCAGATGGGGAACAGGCGCCCCATGAGGCCAGCAAGAACCATCTGTTACTGGCGACAGAATGTCTTAGCCCCACCATTTTTGACTGGGCTACAATAGTGACTACAAATATCAAGAGGCAGCTTACAAAGTGTAAGCGCGGGGGAGTGAAACAGTTCGGATATGGTTTGATTGTGGTATTGTTCTTCTTGGAATGATTACCGTTATTCCAGTACCAGGGAGTTGTAGTAGCAGATCCATTACCACGAGAGCCTAGGATGGCTCGTTGGGTAGCATTGATGCCTAGAGGAGGAGGGGGCCAGCAAATGTCTTCGCGGCCTGAGTTCTTCATATGGCTTCGCCGCCAATTGATCGTGGTAGAGGACTGGCCATATGCGGGAACCAACTTCATGGGGGACCTGGACCTCCCACTGCCAGAGGGGGAGGAATGGGAAGAGGAGCTAGGTATGATCTTCTCTTTTTGATGTTTTTTTTTTTTTGTCAATACATGCATGTTCTGATGACAGTTATATATATATGCAGATGTGGGCCCAGAGCGACCAGCCGGTTTGTCTCCTATAGCGAGGAGGGACCAACCTGCAACTCACCCTTAGGCGAGAGGTGCCGTGGGGGAAGTGTTATAGACATTTTTGTGCCTTACAGCATTGAGCATGAAATGTCCATAATCTAAGGGATCCAAAGTCCCTAAACATGTTGTTCCTACCCCTAGAGGAACAAGGCTAACAAACCACAGCAATTCACAGAAGTTCTCCACCTGAAACTGCTCAGAAACAAGTCAATTCAAGATCATTTCAGTGGCTACACTAGCTGTCTGCACTGAATGTCAAAGCCAACACTGGCTACCTGCGTTGAATGTCAACTGGAACAAAGGCTACCTGCGCTGAACGAGAGTGGACAAGTGGCAGGCTCATTTCTCAAGGTGTCAAGACCCAGGAAGCTTCCAAAATGACACTTGCCTCAGGGAATTCGACTGGTGATGAGTAAGAGGTTCCAAATCTCCAAGTGGAAGCAAGAACCTCCAAGTGGACTCAAGAACTGATAGAGGGAGATGACACTAGTCAGATCTCAAGCTGACTCATCCTCTCTCCAAACATCTATATATGGATCTCTCCTCCATGAGATCTAGGGGCTGGAATTTTGTTATTGCAAAGAATTGCTGTTGGTTTGAGATTGGAATCATTGGGTGCTTAATGCTTTGAAGGGGGTGAAGATAGGAATTCCATTTGCTGGGAAGGAGATGCTGGATTGGAGCCCTCTGGGTTGTATCTCTTCCTGAACCTTGTTATTCATCAATAAAGCTATCTTGGTTTCTCCTATATGCTGATGTATTTTTTGATGTATGAATGCATTAGTGTATTTAGTTTATTTCTAATCCTAAACTAGTTATGAATGTGAATATCTGTCTTTGTGTAGTGTTCTTCTCTTGTCGCAAGTAGTTGTTCTCTTGTGATCTTGCAGGAACCCGTTGAAGCTGGACAAGCAAGAAGGCAAGTAGTTGTTCTCTTGTGATCTTGCAGGAACCCGTTGAAGCTGGACAAGCAAGAAGGCAAGTAGTTGTTCTCTTGTGATCTTGCATGAACCCGTTGAAGCTGGGCGAGTGAGAAGGCAAGTAGCTGTGAACTCCCAAAGAGAAGAGAGACCGGATCGAGGGACAAACGGAAGACACCGGTAAGTCTATTGATCTCTCTTCTTTCACATTTCATAAAGGAAGAAACCAGAATAGTTGTCTCTGTTTGTTGCTAAGGCACTGTCACACCTTAGGTGGATAGGATCGTCCTGCATAGGCATTTTTCCCCACAACAAATTGGCGACTCCGCTGGGGAGATTTGTTCAGTCATTTTATTTGTGTTTCTATCATTGTTTGCATCATAGACTTGACAGCAACAATCGAACTTCATCTTTCCTAGATGCAAAGTAGAAAGTTGCTGCTTTGATCCAATTGCTGGACTTGTCTATGATCTGAACAATGGATTCACAAATGATTTGATGATCCTTGTGATAGATCTTAGTAGCCCTTCAAAGCATCCCTTTGATTACACCTTGCTTGTTGCTTTTATTTGGCCTGAAACAGTTGATTGAGTAGCAAACTGTGACCCAGAACCTGAGGGAAACGAGAGTTTCTCCTTCAGCGCAGACCCAGTGAAGGGATTCTGCATTTCAACGCAGGTCCCGTGAAGGTTACCTGCGCTAAATGTCAAAACCCCTGTGTTGAGGTTGCGCTGAACCAGTTTGCTCTTGTGCAGCTGGGGTTCTTTGCTCTGTTTTGCCTTGTTTTGATCTCTGTTTTTTGCAGCCTGTAACCAGCATAGGTACCAGTCTGAAAACTCCTTTTCTCTGCTTACATTCCGCCTCCTTTTGTACAAAAAGACTGTGAGTGTTTTTATGTGTTTGTGGCATCATTTACAGTTTTCCTTTGCATGAGTAAAATAGTCATCCTGTAGCCTTTGATTCAGATATGATTGATGTGATCTTAGAAGAGAGTTCATTGGCTGTTTGCAGATTGATTATACATTTACTTTTGCTTATTGGTTTGAATTTGTCTCTTTTAAGTGTCAAAACAAGTATTCATTTCGAAAATCGTTAAGTGTTGTAATCTCTTCTATCTTCTCTGATTTCGAAAAAGTAAACTTGTTTGTATTGATCATTTAAAAGCAAATTCAAAGTTGTACAAAAAGCTTTCTTTGTAGGCATCAATACTAAGAAAGCGGAAAACAAACACCTGCATTGTGCATTTGCATTTGATAGTTTGCATGTTGGATTTAGGAAAAGTGCATTAGAGTGTGCTGATTGCTCTTTGAGAAAAGATGGTGTCTTTCTTTTCCCTTAGTAGCTAGGATTTTCAAAGTTGAAAAGATATAAAGCTTGCTTATCATCTTTAGACTACATTTAGGAATTTGTATCATACATCTCGTGGTGAACCTTGAAAGGCAAACTTTAAAAAGATCAACCTAAAATAAATTGAATGAACTTAACAACGCTTTGTAACATAACGCACAACATAGAGGTCTAGGCTAGAGACGTGTTCCGGCGTCGTTAAGCCTGGTGACTGTCGATCTCGTGGATGGTGGGTGATTCCTCCTGAGGGACGATAGCGCCAGTACGGATTGTGCTCCCACGTACCGTCGCGTATATATTGGGAGACCCCTATAGGCATAAAACCTTTATCCTTAGGAAGCCGTGTCGGCCGCCCTACTGATCGCAATGCACTGAACACAACATTCAGGAAGATCGACCGCCCGTACCCTAAAAAGTATTCTGCGGTTTTGCGAAAAGTTTGGCACACCCTCTTCCTAGAACTCCATAGCAGTTTCTTTTGGCCTTTTTCAGACTCTATAAAAAAAAAAGTCCATCCGAGCATTTGTCACTTCGGGCTCGTTAAAACATCGAAGGAGACTAGAGTCATCTTTAGCTTTTTCTCGACTCTTTAAAACTGAAAAAGCAAGTTGTGTCTAAAGCGTCGTTAAAATTTATTTTAAACGGGACAATCACCCTTTATTCCTGCGTTGATCTTTAGGTTGAAAAATGGAGCACACCAACCAAGGAATTCCCCTTGGTGGAAATCCTAGTCCCTTCTCCTCTTGGGGAGATGTTGGTGTGCCCCACATGGCCACATTGTCGCTTCCAGGACTGACAATTGGCCTGCCAGTTTGGCTCTTTTCAACCAATGTCGTTCAGAACACCACCATTCCTCAACAGTCGAGTCAGAAGTTAGACCAGACTAGAGTTGCCCACCAGCCTTCTACTTCATCTTCCTCTCCTCCTTCTTCTTCGCTTGACGGAACTGGTAAAACAAAAAAACAGGTTCCTAAGGAGAAGAAGGAAAAGAAGAAGAAGAAGGAGCCAAAGGCGATTGGGGGCAAACAAGTGTCGTTTGACAAAAATCCACACACAACACTGACAAGGCCTAAATCGCCATGTGTCATATGCAAGGGAGACCACTTCCATAAAGATTGTCCCTGTATCCCTCGAATTCTAAGGGACTGGTCTCCCCGTTTGCACAATTCGGTAGCATCAACCTCTGATAGCCATGTTGACTGCTCACCGTCAACTAGTGAAAGTGAAGTCACAGGACAGAGAGGGAAATCTAGATTTCCCTGCAAACTGTGTGAAGGCGATCACACCATCCACCGTTGTCCCTTCTTAGACGAGGCTAAAAGAGTTCTGGAAGATCGCACGATTTTACGAGCGCAACTTCCTCCTGGATATCAAAAACTCCTGCCAAGTCCTTCACTAGTTGAGAACCCGCCTGACCCGCCCAGATGGTCAGCCGAAGCACCTATCATTGAAGATGAACCGTCTGGATCCATGCCTGATGAAATTCAACAGGTTGATACGGCAGTTGACCCGGTTTTGCCTTCAGAGGCTCTATATTCGAATGATACCATCACAGAGGAGAATAAAGACGACACCGTCCAAATTCTCTTCATCAACACTGACTCTGATGAACAAGGGGGCAATGCCCCCATTCCTTTATCGCAGGAAGGAAGTTCGTCAGAGCGATATCCGGCCGTTTATTCGGTCCCACCACCAAGCAACCTGGTTGTGTCCTTTGACTGGAACCAACTAGGCAGACCCCGGTTGCCAGCAAGTATACCATTCAGAATTATCGTTCAAATATACAGAATGGTGATGGCTGGCACTATCATTGATGAGGGGGCATCTGTGAGTATCCTTTCCTCTATTGCTTGGAAAGCGCTTGGTTCGCCAGCGCTTTTACCTGAAATGAGAAATCTATCAGGTTTTGATAAAGGAACCAGTCGACCTTTAGGGATCCTCCCCAATGTGCCTATAACATTGAAAGGGAAGATCGTTCAAATGAACGTGATGGTCATTCAAGGACCCTTAGATTATAACCTACTCCTTGGATGAGACTATATATATTGCATGAGAGCTATAGTCTCCTCACTCTTTAGAGTAATGTGTTTTCCGCATGAAGGAAGAATGGTCAAGCTCGTGGACCAACTTTCATTTCCCGAATCACGCATCGCAAATAGTCACATACCATCCCTAAATGGTCTATTCACGCAAGAAGTGTCTCAACCCACGGTCCGTCCTCTTGATGAGCGCGAGTAATCCGGGAGGATATGACTGGAACCCAGGGGGCATGCGTCCTGGCCTGCTTCGGCAGGAAAACTTTGGGTATAGGGTAGGTTTCTGCGGGAGAATATGACTAGTCCGTACCCCATCCGTGGTTGGAAGAGGGGTTGTTCTAGAATAAGATTCTTTTGTCAAAGTTATGTGTTTGGCGCTCGTTGTCACTCACCTTTGTCTATTTCGGTAGATATCGCCGAAGAAGTGTTTTGTTGAAAGAATAACAGAACAATCTTTGGGTAGCCTGAAAGAGGTAGGCCTCTCCCGGTAAAACAAATGTTTTATCTGCAAATTGAGGGGTAACCTTGAAATCGTACTTTATGCCTGGGGGCATGCAAACCTTTTGGAGTGCAAGCAAGGGGCGGCTATTTATTTTTTAAATTTTTAGGTCCTCCCTTTAAACCTGTAGGTCTAACCCTTTAAACTCGTAGGATTAGTCATTTCCGAACTTGCATAACGAAAGGATCCGGAGCAAAGCTTAGTGAGATGAAGCTCCATAAAAAATAGAATCTTGATGAGACACTCTTATCATATGACTGGGTAATCAAGCAGTTTTAGCATAAAGTTCATGCTCGTTAAAAAATAAACGCAAGATCCGAGCAGTTTTAGCGCATAGTTCATGCTCGTTAAAAAATAAACATAAGATCGAGCAAGTGTTTCAATCCGCGTTTAAGCTCGTTAAAAAATGAACTATCCCGGTAAATAACCACTGTGAATGTAATATCATCAGCCGTTAAAGCCTTGGTCGTGTTTGCACCGTCACCTCCACTTTTCATTTGGCCGATCGTTCACCTCCATATGATTGTTTACCCATTTTGAGGAACAGCTGCGAAGAGTGATTACACCTAGCCATCCTTGTGACACTGCCGTGATTGGAAAATTCCAACCTGTACCTGGAATTAGCTGCTATCCCTGTTTATCACTCGTTCCTCAAAAGACGAGTCTTCTTTAAGCTCTTTTCAACTGACTCGTAAAATATGAAAAGATTGCCGAGTTTTGGCCTTCCAGCTCGTTAAAGCGACCGGAAGAGCTATCCCTCCTCTAGATTTTAATCTTTTTGGACCTGAGGGATTATTGCACAAAAAGATCGAGCGCTTGTTTCGTTCGGCTCGTTAAAACTATCGAAAACTCATCCCTTCTGTATTGTTTTATACTTTTTTGGACTTAAGGGATTAGATGACGAAAAAGGACTCTTGGAGTTAACTTTATGTACCTTTTTAGACTCTCTAAAAATGAAAAGGACCGAGTTATCCTTGTCGTTAGACTCGTTAAAATCATTAAATAGCGACAAACTTGTCTTTAGACGAGAACGAGTTTCACTATCGCTAGGCTCGTTAAAACATAGCGATGGGCTTGCCCGAAGGGCAGGTTATAGAACAAGCATATGTTATCCTCCTCAAGCTTGACAAAAATAAAGAGGTACTGGTCAGCAATGACTGGGGAAAAATTGGGAGAAACTAAAGAAAACTTTGATGGTAGCAAGTCGCTCTTGAACATGACACTTTTCCTCCGTACCACAATCGGGTTGGGTTGTTTCATTCACCGGTCACATCCATGGTCTCGCCATACCATCCATATTTGGGGTAATGCTACCGATCCATCGTATCAGTGTCGCCATATGTTCAAGAGAAGTCGTTCAGAAAGAGTCAACCGTGTCCCATCCACTGCCATACATTATCCTTCATCCTTTCATGACCGCCACCCTGAATCATATGTCACAGATCGTTTTCACCTCCATTAAAATCATTAGCTCCGTTCCGTGTCACTGATGTGGGATTCATTAAGGCCCTCCTTTGACGGATCGCTTCTTGTCGACATCAGCTCATTATCCAAGAAGTTGATCTAGGAACAACCCCTTCAGTACTTTGAAGCTTGCATGCCACAATGGCAAGTTTCTCACTTCCGGCGACAGGTATACATCAATGACCTTCGACCGAAAGATTTTGCGTGGGGTTTGACGCCAAGTCCTTTATTCACACCACGTGAATTGTACTGCAGTACCTTGATGGTCATTATCATTATCGGTGATTCCTCTCGCGCTTGTTAACGGTTTACATCATTGACCGGTAATCAAGCGATGTCTTTCCATGTTCGACTTCAGAACAATTCTCACATGGATCGACTTGTACTTAGAGTGAAGATCGAACGAGTTTGAAGACCCCGGATCTAGTTTCATCCATCCGGGCTGTGATATATATTCAGGAAAGATAAAGACATTGACATGTACATCATTGCAGCAGATAATCATCCTACTCAAAGGATGATAATTTCATCAAAATTATCAGTCTATCATCAGACGATTGTCTGTTCTATGTACAGAAAAATGAATTTATAAAGATGAGCATGGGAATGCCCGCCTCAGCTAGATCATGAAAGCAGTATGAAAAATAATGTATTGTATTGTATTGTATTACAGGTCTCCTCCCAGCATTGGATGAACTTCGGATCCCCCTGATAAAGCATTTCGCCCGATAAACAGCCTCATACTTTAGGGGGAAACTGTTATAGACATTTTTGTGCCTTACAGCATTGAGCATGACATGTCCATAATCTAAGGGATCTAAAGTCCCTAAACATGTTGTTCCTACCCCTAGAGGAACAAGGCTAACAAACCACAGCAATTCACAGAAGTTCTCCACCTGAAACTGCTCAGAAACAAGTCAATTCAGGATCATTTCAGTGGCTACACTAGCTGTCTGCGCTGAATGTCAAAGCCAACACTGGCTACCTGCGTTGAATGTCAACTGGAACAAAGGCTACTTGCGCTGAACGAGAGTGGACAAGTGGCAGGTTCATTTCTCAAGGTGTCAAGACCCAGGAAGCTTCCAAAATGACACTTGCCTCAGGGAATTCGACTGGTGATGAGTAAGAGGTTCCAAATCTCCAAGTGGAAGCAAGAACCTCCAAGTGGACTCAAGAACTGATAGAGGGAGAGGACACTAGTCAGATCTCAAGCTGACTCATCCTCTCTCCAAACATCTATATATGGATCTCTCCTCCATGAGATCTAGGGGCTGGAATTTTGTTATTGCAAAGAATTGCTGTTGGTTTGAGATTGGAATCAATGGGTGCTTAATGCTTTGAAGGGGGTGAAGATAGGAATTCCATTTGCTGAGAAGGAGATGCTGGATTGGAGCCCTCTGGGTTGTATCTCTTCCTGAACCTTGTTATTCATCAATAAAGCTATCTTGGTTTCTCCTATATGCTGATGTATTTTTTGATGTATGAATGCATTAGTGTATTTAGTTTATTTCTAATCCTAAACTAGTTATGAATGTGAATATCTATCTTTGTGTAGTGTTCTTCTCTTGTCGCAAGTAGCTGTTCTCTTGTGATCTTGCAGGAACCCGTTGAAGCTGGACAAGCAAGAAGGCAAGTAGTTGTTCTCTTGTGATCTTGCATGAACCTGTTGAAGCTGGGCGAGTGAGAAGGCAAGTAGCTGTGAACTCCCAAAGAGAAGAGAGACCGGATCGAGGGACAAACGGAAGACACCGGTAAGTCTATTGATCTCTCTTCTTTCACATTTCATAAAGGAAGAAACCAGAATAGCTGTCTCTGTTTGTTGCTAAGGCACTGTCACACCTTAGGTGGATAGGATCGTCCTGCATAGGAATTTTTCCCCACAACAGGAAGAGCTGGTGCAGAATCTCGAGGGACTTACCCAAGGGATTCCAGGCTATGCTAGATTGGCGGATGTGCCGTTCGCATATCAGACGCATACGGTGGGGGTGCCGTCCCGCATCCATCGTTTGTTGAGACGCTTGGTGTGTGCGGTGACGTGCTATCATGAGCACCACCACGAGTAGACTCCTAGGTTTCTTTCATGCATATTTTTTGAGGGACATGTTGTCCGAGGATGTATCAGAACATGTATTATTTTTTGGGTTTTGTAACGCACACGGTGCAAACATTATGACACACACATATATATACATATGCCTATGGTTTATTATTGTGCTTTTATGTGCTTGCTTGTATGATGTTTTGTTTATAAATTACGCAAATGTCTATCTAATACATGATTGGCCAATGCATCAGATAATGTGTTTAATCGTTGTGGAATATGCTGATATGTGATAAAATCAAAATTCCTTTCTAACAATTTAACACGTAAGTACACCCTTAAAATGTGACGGTCTCTGACGGAATATCGCCCATTGAGCTGGTGGACGACAAGCTGAGAGTCTAGGTTAACAAGCAATGCACGAATACCGAGATTAATTGCCTCAGCTAATAATTCAATAACAACGCTATATTCAGCAACATTGTTTGTAGTACAGCCTAAAAAGACACCTTGAAGCTCTATCAACTCACCCTGAGGATCATAGATCACCCACGCCGCAGAGGACAAATTACGAGTACTGCGGCAGGCACCATCGGTGAAACCAATGTAAGGTGCACCCGACATCTGCACAAGAAGCAAAAAGACACAATAAGGGGCAATCACGCTTTCACACCAAATTGAAAACATGAAAACTCACACACACATACACACATATCCAAATCGAAGCGCATGAATTATGCATAGTACTTTTTCAAGTACAACCCATTAAGGGGCTTATCAAGAGGATTACCTTCGTAGTCAATCAGCTCGTAGGCCCCTTTTTGCAACATTCTCTTTACAATGTAAGGGCCTAGCCACATGGGCTCGAGTTTTCCTGCCCCCAGCTTATCATTGGCTTGGTCGTATAGCAGGACAAGGTCCCCCTCAACAAAGGAACGAGGACGAATGGTATGGTCAAAATGAGTTTTGACTCTCTTCTTTTGAGCTTTGATAGCTAGAGAGGCTAAACGACGGGTCTCGTCTAACCGTTCTAGATAAAGGAGTCGTTCATCCACCGGAGTGGTGTTGGGAAGCAACTCGACGGCTATTTTCAACGAAGGAATTTCACATTCTATAGGAAGGGTAGCCTCCAGTCCATAAACTAGCTGAAATGGAGTGAACCCGGTGGCATCCTTCACAAAGGTTCGGTAGGCCCACAAGGCAGGAAACAACATCAGATGCCAATTAGACTTATGCATGTCGACAGTACGTTGAAGCATCGTTACCAAAATCTTGTTAACAGCTTCAACCTGACCGTTAGACTGAGGATAGTACGGGGTTGAACTATCGTGTTGTAAGCCTAGTTGGGTTGTCAACTCGGTCATCATGTGATTACGGAAATGCTTTCCGTTATCTGTGATGATGGCTTGTGGAACTCCGAACCACGTAATAACATGATTGAACAAAAACTGTGCCGCTGTATGACCGTCTTCATTTAATGTGGGCATCACCTCAGCCCATTTTGTGAAGTAATCGACGGCAACGATAATAAACCCATGCCCCCCGGCCGAGCGAGGCTTACAAGTTGTATAATCAGTGCCCCATTTTGCAAAAGGGCCTACGGTCACTACAGGGTGCAGCGGGGCCAGTGGCGCACGCATCTTCCGCTGGTATATCTGGCATGCATGACACGAGCGGACAGCAAGGATGCAATCTTTAAAAATGGAGGGCCAGAAATAACTAGCGCGAAGGATTTTTTGAGCTGTGGCATATCCGGACATGTGACCACCACAGGCACCAGAGTGGCAGTCATTCAAGACTCTCTCAGCTTCCTCGAGGGTAAGACATCGGCGGAGAACGGAGTCAGCGCCGAGGCGATACAGGGTGTCTCCTATGATCCGATAGGATTGAGATTGATGGCGGATCCACCGCCGAGCATCTTTGGATAGAGTGGGGCGGAACGAGGATGTTTGTAAATACACAATAATATCCCCGTACCAAGGATCGAGGGTGCTGATCAGAAAAAGAGTTTCGTCTGGGATATGATCTTCTGAAAGAGAAGGTGCAGAAGGAGATGGCAACGAACAGAGCAATTCAACGAAGACTAGAGACTTCTTAGACTTGGCAGCAGTAAATTCCAAGTCAAACTCTTGGAGGATTACGATCCATTTAGAGTATTTGCCCCCTAACAATTGATGCGACAAAATGTACGTCATCGGGTTGCAGTCAGAAATCACGGTCGTGGAGCACAACAGGATATAGTGCCAGAAACGTTGGACAGCGCACACAGCGGCCAATGCCAACTTCTCAACGTAAGCGTAGTGAGTTTCCGTATCCAGGAGGTTGCGGCTGAGGTAATAAATAACGTGCTCATTGCCATCATCGTCATCCTGCACTAGAACCATGCCGATAGTCGTATCGGCGGTGGCCAGATATAGAGTGTAATCATGGTGGTAGTTCGGAGGTTGCAATAATGGAGCAAAGACAAGGAGACCCTTGAGTCGCTCAAAAGACTCCTGAGCGATAGCATCCCAATGGAAGAGTGTGTCTCGCTTCAATAACCGTGTGAAACCCTTAGCCACCTCGGCATAATTCGGAATGAAACGTCTAAGGAAATTTGCTTTGCCCTGCAAGCTCTGCAACTGCTGCAAAGAGGCAGGGGGAGGAAGATTCAGGATGGCCTCGACTTTGAGGGGATCCAGACGGATGCCTTCTCGAGAGATGATAAGCTTGAGTAGTCGGCCTAATTCCACGCAGAAGACACATTTGTGAGGATTGAGTCTGATACGGTAGTGTTGACAACGGAGAAAAATTTCGCGAAGATGGGAGGGATGGTCTTGACGCTTAACTGAATGAGCTGGAAGGTCATCCAGATACGGTTGCACAATGTGTCGAATATCATGAAAGGCATAGGACATCGCACGTTGGAAGGTAGCATCGGAATTTTTTAAAACGAAAGGGAGCTTCTTATAGGCAAAAGTGCCCCAAGGACAGTTAAAAGCGGTCTTATGTTGATCAACGGGCGCAATGTTGATCTGGTTATATCCAGAAAAACCGTCCATAAACGAGTAAATTTCGCTTCCTGCACACTCATCAATAAGTTGATCGATGAAGGGTGTAGGGAAGTTATCTTTAGGACAAGCACGATTGATATCACGGTAATCAACATAGACTTGAATAGTGCCCTGCTTTTTGTTCACAGGAACTATATTAGAGACCCAATCCGTCAGTGGAATGGGATAAATAAAACCAGCCTTGAGAAGCTTTTCGACTTCTACTTTGATGGCTGCGGCCTTTCGAGGGTGCATAGGGCGTAGGCGCTGATGGATAGGCTTAGCACCTGGATATGTAGTTATCTCGTGCACCACTATACTAGGGTCGATGCCGGGCATCTCTTCATAGGACTAAGCGAAGACATCATGAAATTCGAGAAATAGATCGGTGTAGAGTTGAACTTCCTCTGGAGTGCAAGTGACTCCTATGTAAATGTGCTCGACAATCCCTGATTTCACAGAGATGTCGATGGGTTGGGTTTGCGTGATGTTTCCCATATTGCCCTCAGAAGATACTTGGTAAATCTGAATAGGTTTTTGAAGAGGCTGGAATGGGATACACGGAGCAAACCGTTCCAGACACGTGATTATTTCCTGATGGGCAGGGAGAAACGAAGAGCGGTGGTGGTGATCTGACCAAGGGGGCTCTTCAAGAGACATGGTCTCTATGATGGCTTCATCGGAAGGAAATATTTCATTTAATGGATCTGAAGTAGCATCATCTCCAAGCCAAGGGAAATGAACATATGAGTTGGGAACACTGCCCGGAAGAGCAGGTTCGGTAGGGGGAGCCGATGCAGCGACAATATCGACGTAGTTGAGCTCGGCAGGACTCAACGGCATCATATCGCCCCAGGATTCTTCCTGATTAGCGGGAGGAAGGACCCACGGATCAGAACGCACAGAGATCATGTTAATAGGGGTGAGATTCGGAGGTGGAAGGGGAAATACACCCATTAGAGCGGGATCTTTAAAGAGTCTGGTTCCCACACTCTCGAATGATTTAGAGGTATGCTCCACGAATGGCACATTACCTTCAGAAGAAGAGGCGAAGAAGGAGAGCTGGTCCACCGTGACAATCTTCCCCTGATGTGGGAAACGAATGACACAGAAAAGGAAGGAAGCCACGGCTTGCATGGCATATGTCCAGCTACGTCCGAGGAGGAGATTATAGGTGAGATTAGCATCAACGACTTCTACCTCCACTTCTACCGTCTTCCCTTCCAGGGATATGGGCAAGCGTTGGAGGATACCGTAAGGACGAAACTCTCTTCCATCAAAGGCTTTTAACGTCGTAGGAGACTGGCTTAATGTAGGAGAACCAATAGCCTTCCAGCAAGCAATAGACATGATGCAAGTTGAGGCCCCTTCATCAATGATTGTACGATGAATTGTTTTGCCATTGATGATGACCTGTATAAGGAAAGCGATTTGGTGGGGCAGTCTCGGCGTATAGCCCTCGAGATCGAAAGAAATCAAATCTGAATCAGCCGGGTCTATGCCACCGATGGCCGATAGCAAGGACTTCCTCTGGGAGGGGTAGCTCTGGAGGACTTCTAGAGCGGACATAGCAGACGGAGCCTGAGCTAAGTCCTCAACAATGCTGTAGTGCTGGGCAGCACGAGCATTAGGGTTGTAAGAAGACTTCCGGAGTACACCTTTCGGAGGGGGTCGGGGAATCGTCTCAGTGCTGGGTCTTTCGATGTGGAGAGGACCAGAACTGGACAGAGGAGCACTGGAGGGGACCTCCGGCTCTTTCCCGGCAGGAGATGGATATTCTTTTGCTCGAGTAGTGACATGGATGGGAATTGTCCCAGCCATAAATACTTGAGAGCCAAATGAGGAAGAGGGTTGAGATGGGTCTGCCACCATTTGAGTTTGCTGAGAAGGGAAAGGTTCTTTGAGCACAGCAGGAGTCCCAGGAGCACCTTTAAATAATCAACTAACTTCGGACCGCCTCGGGCAGTCTTTAGTATAGTGATCCTCATCACAGATAAGACAAGGATACTTAGGTTTTCGTTTGGCTCCTTCCTCGGGTGGATTTTTAGGGGAGTCCTGTTTGGGCTATTCGGTCTTATTCTTGGCCTTCCCTTTCTTCTTCCCTTTCGAGGATTTATTTGCCACGGTGGACTGGACAACGTTAACCTCGGAGGTACTTCCAGAATTAGATTGACCCTGAGAAGTATTTCCATTAGAAGCATTCTGTTTTTGCTTCCCAGGGTTCGCGGTCGATTTCTTTGATGACGTGTTTACAGAGCCAATAACTCCGTCAACAGATGGTTTTGGCAGAGCTTTGGATGTTCCGGGCCTCGGGGCGTCTGGCAAATAATCTTATAAAGTACCTGACTAAGAGTATACTAAGTCAAGGTACTGAGCACGCACGATAGCTTGCTCTTCAGTTACACAAGCTCCCATAGCGATGTCTCGGTCGATCGCAGGGACAAAGGAAGTCGTGAACCAATCGGTCAGGAGCTGATCAGGAATCCAAAATTTGATCAAGCGGCGACGTCGTCTCCATTCATGTATATGATCAGATATATGCGTGGCCGTGTCCTATTTGAGAGATGTAAGGAGATGTGTCCCTATCTCATACCGAATGGGTAACTGAAAATGAGTTAGGAATTCCATAGCCAACGAGTTGAAATCTTGAAATGTTCCGCGATTCAGCTCAATATACCACTTAGCGGCTGAGCCGGTGAGAGTCCTTTGAAAGAGGCGAAGCCGGATGGAGTCATCAAGCCATGAGTTGGATGAGCACCAAAGGTGATAGGTCATGACATGGGCTTGAGGATCTTCACCAGCTTTGCCATCGAATTTTGGGCAATCACCGGGTATTTTAGTTGGAAGTGGTGGCCAATATGGATTATGAAGAATGGGATCATTCGTCAACTTGGACACATCTGGAAGTTCCAACGTCGCTAAGAAAGGCAACTGAGGGTTAAAGGACATTTGTGGCTGTGGAAGAGAGGTAGTACCAGGGTTCCAACCAGGTGGTGGTTGTCCCCATGGACTTTGTCCGGATGGGCCAGGCCCGTAAGGGCTCTGCCCATGGGGATTTTGCCCATAGGGGTTCTGTCCATATGGATTATGCCCGTAAGGAATCTGTCCATATGCAGACAGTTGACCCTGGGTCTGCCCCCCAGCACCCCATGGATTAGCAACTTGACCTGCAGGTGCAACGTACTGTTGCTGATAATTTTGATAAGGAGTAACCTGCATTTGTTGATAATTTTGGTAAGGGGTAAATTGAGTTTGCCCCTGGGGTTGCTGGTAGCCATACATTTGTTGAGCTCCATACTGAGCCTGATAAGAAGGCTGCGCTTGGTAGGAAGGTTGGGGTCGTGGCCCACCTTGCATTTGATAACCAAGTTGAGTCTGGGTCCCAGAAGAATGTCCTTGAACAGGTTGGGCTTGGACCATCTGGCCGGAAGGTTGGCCTGGTTGGGTTTGGGATGGACCTGTTTGCCCAGAGGGATATGTCTGCTGGGTACCAGGTTGTCCTTGAGCAACCAAGGATTGTCCTTGCGGAGCAGATGGTTGAGCGGACTGGATGGCCGGTTGACCTTGAGGTTGGCTAGCCTGTCCAGAAGGATGACTAAGCTGGGCAGTGGGTTGGCCTTGCTGTGCAGAGAGTTGGCCCATTTGCCCAGAAGGATGACTAGGCTAGCCAGTGGGTTGGCCCTACTGTATGTAAGGCTGCCCCCCTTTCCCAGAAGGATACCCCTGTTGGACTTCCGGTTGACCTTGTGGAATGTAAGTTTGTTCGGTTTGTCCAGAGGGATAAACCTGCTGAATACCAGGTTGGCCTTGTTGAATATAAGGTTGTCCTGGTTGTCTAGACGGGTAACCTTGCTGGGTACCGGGTTGCCCCGGATAACCCGAAGGTTGAGTCAGATAGGTAAAAGATGGACCGCCAGCGGCCAAAGGTTGTCCCTGATAGGGTTGTCCCTGATAGGCCGCCAGGTTGTCCTGGGTAAGACTGGCCATAATATTGTTGCCCCTGGGGGGTTTGCATATAAGATGGCTAGCCTTGGTTAGGTGGTCCCTGAAGCTGTGCAGGCATCGCTTGGCCCCCATGGAAATAGTGAGTACTAGGGTCCCAAGCAATGGATAATGGTACCGAAACCTCAACAATAGGTTGAGTAGGCAAGGGTTGAGAGAGTTGAAGGTATTGACCGGTAGAATCATAGTAAAATAATGGACCCTGTGCATTCGGATCCTGAACAGCTTGTCTAGAGGAATCATATGGCCCTCCTCCTGGAACGGGACCAGAAGAGGGTGGAGCACTTTGTGCAGGGTGGACAACTCTAGGCGAGTGTTCCGGCTGGCCACTACTCACTTGACCGTGGGGGGGACCAGCACCAGTGTTCAAAGATGATGACACTATTACGACACTAATAACCGAAGTTGAATGTGCTACACAAACAGTTGGATTCGTCGGAACTGAAGTAACAGGTGTAGTATGGGGTTGTGAAACAAAAGGTCCCGTGGTGGGAGTGATATGAGGATCCCACATGGTCGAAGCAGGAGTCCTGACACTTACCCTATCCCTCAACGACTGATAGTGTGGAGGGAGTGGAGAAGTAGCTGGGATGGGAGTGTCGATATTCGACACCACAGGTGTCTCACTCACTCTAGGAGATGTCTCATCCATGTGAGAGGTAGACATTGGAGACAAAACACCAGGGGGGGTAAAGGTAATATCGTCCTCGTCAGGCTCCCAGATGGGTTTCCGATGAATTTCGTAACCTTCGTCGTCTGAAGCGCGAGAGTTGATCGGTTGGATACTCGGGATAACAGGAAGAGTATCACTCACGACCGGTACCTCAGGAGCAGCGGAAGATGGAGAGCCTTGGTCACTTGGAACGGGAGTCGACAGTTCAGCCAGGATGACAAACTTCAAACAAACCTAAGGGAGTCTAACGATAAAAGACCCTACTCAAACTAACGCACACAAGATCTAACCAGGTAATGTTTATCGTGGCCAAATGAATTTTAAGATGCAAGGACACAACTTGACCTTTTCATGTTTTAAGAGTCGAGAAAAGGACAAAAAGGTGACTCTAGTCGCCTTCGAATGTTTTGTGAGCCCGAAGTGACAAACTGCTCAAGTGAGGCTTTTCTTTTAAGGAGTCTGAAAAGGATCAAAAGTGACTACTTTGGAGAGACTAGGCAAAGGGTTTACCAAACAAATCCGTAAAACTGCATATACACCTTGGCAGTCATATGAAAACCAAGGACTTCCCGTACGACAGTCAATCTTCCCGAATGCTGTGTTCGGTGCGTTACGGCTTGTAAGGCGACAGACACGGCTTCCTGTGGATAAAGGATGATAACCTAGTGGGGTCTCCCCTATATATGCGACGGTAAGTGGGAGCTCAAGTCCGTGCTAGACCACTATCGAGTCACAAAAGGAGGAATCACCCAACCGTAGTGTGAAACAACAGTGACTAGGTTTAACGACGCCGGAGCACGTCTCTAGCCTAGACCTCTAATCAGTGAACGTTATGTTCCAATGCATTTTTAAGTTCATTCAGTTCATTTTATGGTTGATCTTTGATTAAGTTTCAGTTTCAGGTTCTACCATATGTAATCTCTCACAATTTCCTAAATGCAAACTATATGCCAAAGAATATCATTTCGTTTGATGAATGCTAACTACAAGGGAGTTAAGGATTTTTCAAACAAAATGACTACAAACAAGCACGAATCACTTTCATGCAGCTAATGACGAATAAACAAAACTTTTCTTTTGTTTTAAATCACTTAATCAATGAAAAGCTTCTAACTTCAATTAACTAATGCAACGCAACATAGATTATTCGTTTTCCTTTCTCAATGGCAAAGTGTAATAATGAATTTTGAGAGACAGTAACACCGAGAAAAAGACCAATTTCACTCAATGAGAACACAAACGGATCCCAAAACACCAAAACAGTCCTTCGAACCACAAGAAAATACAAATACCTCTTATGAGCTATGTGATCCAAGCTCAAACGAAGCCAAGTGAAACCCAAGAGATAAAGAAGCAAATCACTTGAATAACAAGAAAAAACTTTGACAACTACTGAGTGAATGCAAAGGAATAACCACAATGTTGACCGGATGATCAAAGAACACAAAACACCTCCGGGAGGCTCGACGCACAAAGCCACTAGATGCCCTAGGGCTAAAATGTGAAACCGATAGAAAAAAGCAAACACCCGAATGATGAAGGTCTAAAACCAGTCAAATCAGGATCAAACACACTCCAGTAATTGAAAAAGACACAGCCAGACACAAATCCAAGCTCAGAGGGCTTAAGGACAAGCGAACTTGAAAAGTTGACAGGCCTGGCGCGACTGTCAGGCTGCAACTCGCGCCTTTATAGGATTGGCGCGGGTTGTCTTTGAGCAACTTGCGCCAATAGCGCGACTGTTAGGCTAAAAAGCGCGCTAATCAAGTTAACTTAAATCAAAACAAAAGCAAGTGACCCAGGGCTTGAGAACAGTATCTAGGCAAACCAGGAAGCAAGAAACAGCAAGAAATTCGACCCAGAAAGCTATCTAAGCAATCAAAACAAGAAAAACCAAAGAGACAAGACAAACTCCAAGTTGTTTAGTTCGTAAACCAAACCGGAGATTGACTAAAGTGGCGTTGATCTACTTCGCTAATGCAAAGAAATAGCGTTTCGAAGGCTATCTGGCCATGCTTCAGGCTCCGTCTAAAGTTTACAAATCAAACAGCAAGATGTCCCCAGTGGAGTCGCCAATTTGTTGTGGAGGTAAATCCTCTCTGCGGACAGAGACGATCCCTACTAGCCCAGACCGGGTCTAGCAACAATCACACAATGCTATCACGCAAGTTCCTAATTGCAAATACAAAGTAGATGATGAGAACCTACTTGGATTCCAACGCTAGTATTCGTCGAAGAGATGTCGCCCTCGTTCCTTTGCCTTGGCCGGTCACGATCCGCACGATCTCTGTGATAGGATACCTGCACACGCAAAGAACAACATGAAAACAAGCGTAAAATCTAGTAGATGCAATTATATATCGGTCAGAAAAGATATAACTCAACATCAAAGATAAAGCAATGAGAGTGGAACCATAATGATAGTCATCTATTATTAATGAATAACAAAGAAGAATACAACCATTTTTCTGACGTCAAATCCTCCTTTGGCTGGGTAGTCAGCTACACAAGTCTTGCAAAGCTTGTTGGGATGAGGAACAAGCCTCTCTCTCTCTTTGGGTGACAAGAATCTCCTTACTTAGATTTGGCCTTATGGGTGCAAAGAAGGCTCTTGCAGCTTAAAACTCTTAAACTCCTAGAACTATTGCAATTCTAACTAGCACTCCAACTAGCTTGCTCAAGGCATAGAGGCAAGCTTTTATAGATAGAGAGTGAAAGAGATAGGATCAACCACATTATTCATGGGATTGGATTTATCACTTGGAAACTTCCATGAAAGGTGGCAAACCACTTTCCCTTCTATGGAGATTCGAAGCCAAACCATCCTAGCTCAACATAGATTCAGTTGGTGAATGGGTTGAAGAGAACCTTCGGGAGTTTGTTCGTTGAAAAATTTACTCAATTCGGTTGGCGCGAGTGCGCCTCTGGGACAGAGCGCCAATGGCGCGCCCTTTATAGAGGATTTCCCTCATTGGCACGGGCAGTGAACTGTGAACCCACGCTAATGCAAAAAGAGCTGTTTTCATGAGGATTTTGGAGGAGATATCTTCAGGGCAAATGAAGTTCATACTCAGAGGAATATAATGCAAGTGGTTTCAGGTCATGTCACTTCTCACAGGTTTCGGAATGAGTCCTCCAGTGTACAGGTGAGGGGTAACAGGGGCGGTGACAAATGGTGACAAATTGTTGTGTAACAAGAGGCTCAACTATTTCTAGTTTTTTAAAGAGAGAATGGAAAAACGATGTTAAAAGGGAATGATGCTTGATGGAGTGCCTGAATGAAAGCAAAACATTGAAGTATGAAAAAGTATTTGTTCAAGTTTCATATACACCAGGAAATATGTTATGAAACCAGCTCAAGAAAAGATAGAAAAGATAGATCGTAGCTTTTGAATTGTTTCCATAAATGCAGTAGAAACTGTACTGGCTTTAATTGGATGTGATAATGCACAAAAGTGTGCATACTTGGTAAGTCTGTCAACTACCACCATGATGAAACTCTTTCCCTCAGACTTGGGTAAACCTGTGATAAAATCCATTGATACCTCCTCCCAACATTGGCTTGGAATGGATAAAGGTTGTAATAGACCCGATGTCTTAATTGTTTCAACTTTATTTTGTTGGCAAACCAAACATTCTGCCACAAAATTTTGAATATCTGATTTAAGGCCATCCCAAAAAAATTCCTTCTTAACCCTGTGGTAAGTTTTTAAAAATCCTGAGTGCCCTCCTAAGGGAGAAGTGTGCAATTCCATAAGAATCTTTTGTTTTAGCTGGGAATTCTTACAGAGGTATAAGCGATCTTTGTACCATAACGAATCATTTTTCCAGCTAAATGTATCAGACGTACTGGAATCTTGTTGTAGCTTTCGAATAAGTGCCCACACTTCTTCGTCATTCTTCCATTCCTCCCTTGCTTCATTTATCCAATCTGGTTGGATAATAGAAATAGCGCACAACAATGCTTCCACATCCTCATCCTTTCTTGAGAGTGCATCTGCCACCACATTTTGCTTCCCTTTTTTGTAGATGATTTCAAAGTCATAACCCAACATCTTTGTGACCCACTTTTGTTGCTCTTCAGAGGATAATCTTTGTTCTAAAAAGTATTTAAGGCTATCATGATCCGTTTTTACCTTGAAGTGTCTTCCCATTAGGTAGGGTCGCCATTTCTTAAGTGCATGGAGTATTGCCAACATTTCCTTCTCATAAATAGCTTTGCTTAAAAACTTTCCCTTGATTGGACGACTTTCAAAAGCAATGGGTCTTTCATCTTGCATTAGAACAACACCAATTCCATTTCCTGAAGCATCACATTCCACAATAAAGGTTTTTGTGAAGTCCGGTGTAGCTAAGACCGGTGCTTGGCACATTGCCTCTTTAAGATGTTCAAAGGCCTTTGTTGCTTCCGGAGTCCATGAAAATGCATCTTTCTTCAATAATGTTGTTAGAGGTGCTGCTATTCTCCCATAATTCTTAACAAACTTGCGATAATACCCTGTCAACCCAAGAAATCCTCGCAGATGCTTTATGGATGTGGGGATTTTCCATTCCTTTATGGCTTTAATTTTGCTAGGGTCTACCTTAACTCCTTCATGAGATACAATATGACCCAAATATTCCACCTCCTGGACTCCAAAGAAACATTTGGATCTTTTTGCATATAATTGTTTCTCCTCCAATAGTTGTAGCACCCTTGTCAACATGTTCAACATGATCCTTCCAAGACTTGTTGTAGATTAGTATATCATCAAAAAATACTAACACAAATTTTCTAAGGAATGGTTTGAAAATTGAATTCATCAAACCTTGAAATGTTGAAGGTGCATTGGTAAGGCCAAAAGGCATGACCAAAAATTCATAATGACCCTCATGAGTTCTAAATGCCGTTTTCGGAATGTCTTCAATCTTCATTCTGATTTGATGATATCCTGAACGAAGATCCAACTTGGTGAAGTAAATTGATCCATGCAATTCATCCAGTAATTCATCAATGACAGGAATGGGGAACTTATCTTTAATAGTGAGCTTGTTGAGCTCCCTATAATCCGGACACATGCGCCATGATCCATCCTTCTTGTGCACCAATACTACTGGAGCAGAGAAAGAACTTTGACTCGGTTGAATTATACCAGCCTCTAGCATTTCTGCAACCATACGTTCAATTTCACTTTTTTGGACATAGGGATATCTGTACGGCCTGATGTTTGGAGGAACACTTCCTGGAATCAGATGAATAGCATGATCATGATCACGCATAGGTGGGAGACCTTTGGGAGTCTCAAATACCTTGGAATGATTGTCCAGGACTTTTTGGAGATCTGGAGAAATAGATGATTCCAATGTGGAAACATCTAGCGAACATAATTGTGCAATTACACCTCTTTGCTCCTTTTTTAGAAGCTTTGTCATACCATTAGAGCTGATTATCTTTCCTGGTTTCCCTGCAATACCCCTTAATTCAACTTCCTTTCCTTCCGTAGAAAATTTGATGAAAAGTTCTTGAAAATTAAAAGCTATTGTACCCAAGGATTGTAGCCATTGGACTCCTAGTACAACATCAGCACCTCCCATTGGAATGGAAAGCATTGGGCTAGTCAATACATATTCTCCCATGGATAGCTTGATATTATGGCACTTTCCAGAGCAATTTATTGTTCCTCCATTTGCAATCATCACTTGACACTCTGGTGCTGGATATAGGAAGCAATTCAATTCTTTTGCTACCCTACAATGAATAAAATTGTGGGTGCTTCCTGAATCAATCAACACTATTACCTTTTTCTTCTTGATTTGTCCTTCTATCTTGATGGTTTGAGGAGTGGTAATTCCCGCCAATGCATTACAAGATATGGTCGGATTTATTTGTTCTTCATCTAGGCTTTGTTCCTGGAGTATATCCTCTTCTTTTGACCTTTCTTGCTCCTTTTCTTCTTCCTCTTCACAATCTATGTAGAATAATTTCTTCTCAGCACACTTATGACCTTTAGTGTATTTGCTATCACAACTGTAACAAAGCCCTTTTGCTCTTTTTTCTTCCAATTGTTGTGGTGTCAACCTTATAGGTTGTGGAAGACTAGGGGCAACAACACTTCCGTCTTTATAGTTGTGAGTGGTATGCTTCCTGGTTGCCATAATTTTGCTTTCCATTTTTCTTGCTAACCTGAATGCCTTCTCTAATGAATCAGGTTCCCAAAGGCGAACATCATGTTGGATATTATCCTTTAAAGACCCTATGAACACATCAATCCTATGCTCCTCTGGAATATCTTTTACCCTTATGTTCAATTTTTGGAACTCCTCAATGTGCTCCATTATTGAACCCTTTTGTTTGAGACTTATCAATTGGCTAAAAAAAGTGTTGCTTTTTGTATCCTCATAATGTGCTATCAATTCTTCCGTAAAAATTGCCCAAGTGATAAATTGTTTACGAGAGAAAAGCCATTGATACCATACAAACTGATTTGGTTCCAAATATAAAGTTGCCATACGTACCTTTTGTGTGTTTTGCACATTATTGAGATCGAAGAATTGCTCCATCTGTAATATCCATGTGGCGGGATCCTTGCCATCAAACTTCCTCATATCGATTTTTGGAATATGGTGGGTCTTCGATCCAACATTAGAGTCTATGGAATCATGATTAACATTTCTTTTGTTCACATCATGAGTTTCCTTTACAACCTTTTCACCATTAGTAAGTATTTCTTGTAGAAAATTTGTCAAATCTGTCTTCAATTCTGCCATGTCTGTCTTCAAATCTGTCCTCAAATCTGTCTTCAGATCATCCATCTTAGCTTCCATGCCCTTTATCTTAGATTCCACGCCATTTATCTTAGCATCTGTTAGCTTTTGTGAGCGTGACATTTGTTGCACTTGTTCTTGTAATTTTGATATATCATGTAGCATTTCTTCCTCTTCTTCATGAGTCATGCTAGAGCTTTCAGGTTCCTTACTAGGTGTTTGCATTTTCTTTCCTCGGGGCATCAGTTACCGATAATAATGCTTTACTATGCCCTTTGAATTCCTTCAAACCAAGCTTATGCAAAAATAAAAAATAAAAAAAAACTACACACCTTTTTTCACTTTGTAGAAGCCTGATATTGAATCTGATGTATCTCTGTAATTTCGAATCATCCAGTTCTGAAATTGTGACCTGTAGTAGCCTTCTATGTCCTCTTTCCAATGCCACTAGTCTGATCCAAATTGGATTCTCCAAGAAAGAGTTATGCACAATCTCCCACAGTGACTTGATTATAGACTAGTTCAGTAGAGCGAACTTGTATGAAGTGCCACGTGTCACTGTTTCAACCTTTGACTCTGAAAAATATATAAAAGAAAACTACAGTTCGTCCTCTTTCTGTACCTTCTTACGAAATTTCAATCCGATGCTCAGAAAGAAAGTTATGACGATTTTCCCCAGGTCACCTGTTTTGAGTGTAATTCAGGAGTCTGCAAAAAGACCAACTTCCTCAGATCATATCTCCGAAAATATCACGCGAAAAGCTCTGAAATTCGGACCCAAGGTTCAGCGTGATTTCTTCTCAAATGGGTTTTTTTTTGCGACTTCTGAAACGTCACAGAAAAAAAGTTATAGCGAAAATGCCACGATGACCTGTTTGGAGCAGCGAAACCCTAGAATCCAAAGCTCTGATACCAAATGTTATGAAACCAGCTCAAGAAAAGATAGAAAAGATAGATCAACGCCTTAGAATTCAGCCTCTTCGAGGGGGAAACCTCCTTTACATTACATAAATGAACAATTCTTCGATGATACAAATGACAAAACCTCCTTTCTATATATAGGAGTCTAAGGAGTCACAATATAATCCAGCCGACCTAACAATAATAATATAAAGCCACAAAAATAACAATAGAGGGATTCTATGGGCACATTAATAACAATATGGGGGCAATGGGGGCACAACAATATAAATAAGGGGTATAACTACAATAGTAATGGGGTAATCACTAGTATTATAGGGACCCAACAAAATAACCAATTCCATGATGTTGGGCTTTCTGCACCTACACAAAATCCCCAGGATTCTAAAACTTGCATAGTCCAAGGAAAAGTAGTTGTGGCCAAAAATCCATGCTTTCACCCAGGCGATGTACAATTTTTGTGTGTGGTGAACACTCCCAGGCTTCATCATATGGTCGATTCCACAATTATCCCTCAAACAAGGTGAAAGGTCTCATTCAGATGTGCGTTGAAGACTGCGCGCGGTGCATTGGGAACAGGCGCGGTGCATAGGCGCCACGCGACGCACTGGGCTTCCTGCCACAGTGTATTTTTTAAAGGGCGCGGCGTGGCGCACTGGGCTTGTGCACGGTGCACAGAGCCAGGCAGCCCGAAAATCTCCAGAACTCGCCCAAATCGCACGAAAGCGCGCAGATTTGCTGTAGATTGGCTCATATGCAGACGGAAAAAACATTAAAGCCAAAGAAAAATGGAAATATTATGAATGGTTCCAAAAGTTATTCGAATGGCCAATGTAAAGGAAAGCGAACGGTCAAAGACCGAAACACTCAAATTTAAAACGTATGACATCAAACGTGGCAGAAAAATAAGCCACGGGGCCTATTTTTGTCTTCATGTGTGATTCAAAGGGATTTACATCGGTAGATTTCACCTCTTCTTCGGTCGTTCAACAAATTCGAGTAGAAAATGTACGCTGCTTATATTCAGAAACAGATGATTGGCTCTTCACCTTCAGTTGCTAATGATGATTAAATGACTCTCTATCTTCATTGATTTGGTTTCCCACAGATTGAGTTTATTTATGGTATGAAATTTTTTTGTGAAAGTGTTGGAGTTTTTGGGAATAGTGTGGAGAAAAACTCAGCACTTTCATTGTACAGTTTTGGCTTGGAAATTAATAGAATGATGCAGCTCTGATTCATGAGATCCCTGTGGTGTGAGTTTAGCAAATGTGTTTTTCTTTCTATGTTTCATATGTATTCTATTATGTTTACCATCCATTCATAATAATTTCTAGTTGAATGCTCTTAAGTAGAAGAGGTAGAATCCAGTTTATGCTATGCCTTGTAAAGCATTCATATTTTGTATATCTTCTTCTGTCTGAAAAGGATTCATGTGTATGCCCTTTTTAGCTTTTCTCAACAGTCTTTCCACTCCATTTTATTTAAATCTGATTGCTAAACCTCCCGCCTATCTTGCCTCACGAAATATCCTGTGTCTTTGATTTAATTTCCCAGCTCATGCGATCCTTTGTTCCCACGCAGCCCAGAAAATTCAGTCATTTCAAAAATCGCCTTTTTCCATATCTATTTACTAGCCTAAAATCAGTATTCAGTTTAAGTCATCTCAGACCCTATTGAGTATTTTTACTGAGTTGACCCGGAGAGAGCCCTCTCCTGTCCTCGTAGGCTAGCTACGAGGCTGGGCGTGGTATGGTGTTATCTTGAATCCTACCTTCCTTTAGCCTAAGGCAGATTTAGGCTGTAACAGCGTGGACCCTGGTAGCTGAGTGCGCAGGGTGAGTCGAGTCTGTAACCGTTGGAGAAAATAATAAAGAGAAGTTTCTTATCATTCTATGTGTTGTTTTCTTGTTTTATGCATTGAAGTATATTGGGTACGAATTGCAATATTACTGTTTATTTGTTGTGTGAACTAATATGAATGTTTTGAATAAGCGAATATAAGATAAGCATGTGTTTACGTGAAGTTAAATAACAGTTATAAGAAGATAAGTAAGATCCACAGTGTAACTTAGGAAAAGAGCGTAGATCGCGAAATCACCTCAGCCCCTGATTAGGGCTGCATGAAGGCGAGTATAACAGAGCGTGAAGGCCTCGCAGGCTAGGAAAGTGTGCAAAGTGACCTACATGAAGGTATTCCATTTGGACTAAACCAACCCCTCAGACATCTCAAGGGTGTAGAAACTTGGTTCCAGCATCCCCCCATACTTCTTCAGGTGAGACCTCAGTCCGCGCTACGCAAGCTGTTGCCCAAAGCACCAGTAGTACAGGGATTTGTTTGGATAATTAGCTCTAAACCTGGGCCAGGCCCCACCAAGCCAACAAGGTTGGCCTTGGTCTAGGCGACCATGGTGACTTGGGGACTTTAGCTGGTATCTATGTAACCTCTGGAGCAACTCCCTCTGCTTCCATAGCAACTTCTGGAACAACCCCTTCATCTGTCACTGCTTCCCCGATATCTATGGTTTCTGCCAAGGTCAACATGAGGTTATTCAACAGTTCTTGTGTCTCCTTTGGCAATTGCTCAAACATCGAACTCGTTATTAGAGCTTCAAAGAATTCAAGGTTCATACGCGTCTAAGAGCTCAACAACTTAATGCTCAAAATGCCAAGTGTTCTTCGATGGGCAGCCACATGTAATTTATAGGCCATTTTGAATTCAAATCGGACTGTTCCCCTCAAAATCAGTTTATTAATGCTAGATTGGTGGCATATTTTTAAGGATCTCGCCCATAAATTTCATCTTAAATGCCGCCCCCCACCCCATTTGGTCATTTTTTCGTCGTCAAATCATGAACAATGACTTTAACGGTCACTTTCCGACTGACCTGCACAGTGTGTTCCTGGGTAGTGCATCCTTCTGCACGCTTGTGTGGTCTCTGTGACATCTCCTCGTTCCACACAGTTTCCTCATTGTGCAGTTCCCCAACTCGGGCAGTTTGGTTTATAGTCCTGTGCCTCCTTTCAGCTCCTGGAGAGTTAAGGCTGTGTAACCTTCATATAGTTACCTAGCCAGGACACCGGTGTATGGATTCAATTTGTTACCATTCACCTTTCCTGGGAAAGGATCCCCATTTAACTTAACCAACTGAACTGCTCCACTATCAGTAATCTCTTTGAGGACATAGGGCCCCAGCCAGTGCATCCTGAATTTTCCTGGAAATTTATCAAACTTGTTGTCATATAAAAAAACCAAATCATTTACCTTGAAGGTGCACAGTTTAATGTGTCGATCATGCCATGCCTTTTGGCGCTCCCTATGAACTTGTTGATGAAATCCAGCTAGAAATCAATCCTCCTCAAGCTCTGCTAGCTACGTGAGCCTCTCTTCCAAGGCTCTGTGGTCCGCCATTCCTACGAGTGCTGCTATGTGAAAACTAGGTACAATGTATTCCATCAGCATCACAACTTTTACGCCACACACAAGTCTGAAAGGCAGTTTCTCAGTCAACGTCTTGCAAGTCGTTCTATAGGCCCATAGCACCGTTGGTACGTGCACATCCCATTCACTTCTCTAAGCATTTCAGACCTTTGTCAGTGCGTTCTCCAGTATCTTGTTGAAGGCTTCCACTGTCCCATTGGCTTGCAGGTGAATAGGCATGCTCTTATGATGATACACCTAAAATTATTCTGTTAATGCGTTGATTGTTTCATTAAGAAAGTGCGTACTGCGATCGCTCATCAAGATCATTGGACAGCTAAATCTCGTCAATACCTATTCAAAAAGAAACTTTGTTGTTGTCGTGCTAGTACAATTCTTTACAGGCTACGCCTCCACCCACTTGGTCAAGTACTCAATCGTTGTGATGATGTATCGCGCACCTATTTTCTTTCCCAGAGGCTGAATTGGGCCGACAAAGTCGATCTCCCATTTCTCGAACGGTTTCAACGTCACATGTAGCATCAAGGGAAGTTCATCCCTCTGCGATGGCCTGCCAGTCCTTTGACATGCGTCACAGGCCCTACAATATGCTTTCGCGTCTTTATGCAAGGTTGGCCACCACAATCCAGCACACATAACCTTTTGCATTGTTGCTTTTCTTGCATAATGTCCTCCTGTAGCTCCTCCATGAGCCTCAGCGAGGATGCTGCTTCACTCATAGTCAGGTACATAGTGTCACAATATTCCGTCTAACCCCATTTTGTACAATTGTCCTGCAATGACGGAAAAGTTTTCTTCCCGCACTACTAACTCCTTCTACTGGCTCGTATACCCTTCTGGAGTAGTCCCTGTTGTCAGGAAATATATGATATCTTCAAAGTGATTGTCCGTGACACGCATTGCAAAGAGCTGTGCGTTAAGCATTCCTTCCTCCAAATTAGTGGGCTCCTCTCCCGTTTCGATGCACGACAGATGATCTGGTCCCGCGTTCAATAATCCAAGCTTCATAATAACTTCAAAATCATACTCCTGGAATAATAACAACCTCTTGCAAATATTCCCCCCCAACACAGGCTTATTAACTAGGTATTTCAACGCAGAATGATCTGTATACATCTTAAAATGTCCACCCAGCAAATAGTTCCTGAACTTTTGGAGTGCGTATACCATGGCTAGTCTTCACGCTCTGTAGTGGAATAGTTCTTCTCAACGTTGGACAAATTTATGCTCACGAATTCTATAGGATGGTCCAATTTCCCCTTGCCTACATGTGTCGACACGACCCCCAGCACGATACATGAGGCATCCATGTGCACATGAAATTCCTTCTTCCACTCTAGGAAGACTAGGATTGGTGCAGTGACCATTTTCTCTTTCAGCACGTCCAAGCTTTTCTAACATTCGTCACTCCAACAAAATGTAGCATCCTTTTTCAACAACTTCTCTATGGTGCGGTGATCTGGGCATAGCTCTTGATGAACTTGCTATAGTACCCGATATACCCTAGAGTTGCGCGGAGCTGTTTCACATTCCTTGGTGCCTCTAAGTTGATTATCACCTCGATCTTCGCAGGGTCTACCATCAATCCTTGTCTGCTTACCACATGCCCTAGCAGGATCCCAAAAGGGACACAAAATAGACACTTCTTTAGATTGAGCGCATTCTGATATATCCGACATGTATCTAACATTAAGCGTCGACTTGCCACATGATGCTTGACCAATCCAAACACTGTCCAATCGTCAAAGTACACCTCCAAGAACTTATGAATGAAGTCTTTGAATGCCGCAATGACTACATGTGAAAAGATTGTTGGTGCATTCTTCAGCCCAAAAAGAATTACAGTATACTGAAAGCATCCCCATTCTGTCATGAAGGTCATCTTGCTTCTATCCTCAGGTGCGATCTTGATCTGATGATACCCAGAGAACCCATCAGTGAAAGAGTATGCTTCTTGGTTTCCTACATTATCTAGGACCTCGTCAGTGAACGTGGTCGGGAAGGGATCATGCATGCAAGCATCATTAAGCTTCCGGGGATCTACGCATATCCTTATTATCTCTTTCTGTTTCTTTTCCTGAACCACTATCGGGCTTACCCATTCAAATTCTTCCACTAGTTTAATAATTCCTGCCATGAGAATCTTATATAACTTAGTGCGAACCCTTTCCTTATACTTAGGATTAAGGCGGTAAGGTATTTTATTTATAGGCTTCGCGTCTAGTTTCAGGGTGATCTTCATGACACCCAGGTCTCCTATTATCCCTTTTAAATTAGAAAACTTTGTGGGGAACAAATCCTGATATTCGCGGAGGATCTCAGCGACCTTCTCTACTGTCGCATCATCCCAATAGTCCCCTATCTTTGCAAATTTTGGTTCCGCCTCTGTGCTAATGTTGACCTGCCTAGTTTTTAGCAGCACGGTTATGTTAAGATCCTCTATCTGTGGACCTTCAACCTCACGGTGACCTTCAGTTTCCATAATATTAATCTTTCGGGGATCCTCGTCTTCTTCTTCAACGGTCACGTTATAGCATTCCAGTGCATGGCTCAGCTGGGTAGTCCAGTCAAGTTGGATCAGGTCCAAAGGATCTTGTGGTATCCTAAAGATTGCTGCTTTAACCTCCTGTAGTGCCGTGCCAATACAGTCAAACCCATCCTTAAAGCTGAACGTCATTAAAAATCTCTAGAGCAAGAAGTCCCATTCTTCAGTGCCATGGAGGAGCTCGATTTCCAAGTACCAATTCATTGGTATGACACCCATGGTATGACAAAACATATGCACCCATTCAGGTTAAGGCTCCACTCCATAAGCCTTAGTCCATTTAGCTAGGTGATCGTGCATGTCATCCCTTCCATCATACTTATCTGTCATCTGCACTTTTGGCTACCCAAAACGTATTCTCATTATCCTCCTATAGTCATGCCAATCACCAAAACTATCCTTGTGCGTACCACACCATCTTGCAGGCATAGCGCATAGTACCCAGTCCAAGGCCTGGAAGTGATGTTTCTCCGACACTTCTCTTTCAAATGCATGCAAAAATAAATCAACATCAATTAACCCATCATAATGAGGCATATCCTTGACTTCGGATGACACACAACGCAATGACTTGGTCATCATATTACAACGTACCGTAGATACTTCATGCAGTCGGTTCTACCAATGCTCCAATTCCTCATCTGAATTCGACGTGCAGGAGATTTCGCGGTCCCATGCAATACATCCGCTTGCTATCGGATTCACCCAATACTAGTCTTGCGTCGTTATCTTGTAAATCTAGTCAAGATCTTCATCACTTTCATAATCTCAGACTGGTTCTGTATATTGCGGTCCCTTGTCGAGATCCAGTGGCACCACTATGCGGAGCGACTTATTTTCAAATATCATTTTCCGTTTCTTCAGGTTGATTACCCCATTCATGTTAGTGGCCCAATCGATTCCAAGGAGCGCATGGTAGGGATTTCTATCATCCACAATCTTTATTACCTCAAAATCCGCCAGTGCGCTTGCGCCCTCGATGTCAACTGTGACCCCTTGTAGCCTCCCCATTGGGATAATTTTCTGTTGATTCGCCATTCTTAACTACATCGAAGACCACTAGAGCGTAGGTCTCCCCATTCTTTCCCAAGTCTCTTTTGGAAAAACATTCGCATCGGACCCAGATCCAGGATAACTGGGTCCATCTCGTATTCCCCTATCTGTGCGGTGTTTCTCATTTCTTGGCCGATCCTTGCCTTGTGCTTGCCAAGCTTCCTGACCACGCGTGGTTCACCAGTAGTGCCATCCTTACCAGTGATTGATCAATTCCTGTAAGCCCTTCACAACCTTACTGTCATGGAGCAGCTTCATGCATGTCTCCAAGAACGTGGTAATCATGGATGGGTCCATTTCTTCAGCTGGTTTTTCCTAACTTCCTGAGGTAGAGGCCTTAGCGAAGCTTTTCTTTGCTACCATAAATGTTTCTTTTGTATGCTCTAGATCAAACCCAATCTCCTTTTCTGGTAAATTGCATACCCATTCACCTTCTATAGGTTGCTTCTGTTATAAACCAACTCAAGAAAAAGATAGAAAAGATAGATCCAAACCTTAGAATTCAGCCTCTCGAGGGGGAAACCTCCTTTACATTACATAAATGAAAAATTCTTGGATGATTCAAATGACAAAACCTTCTTTCTATATAACCCAGCCGACCTAACAATAATAATACAAAGGCACAAAAATAACAATAGAGGGATTCTATGGGGCACAGTAATAATAATATGGGGACAATAGGGGCACAAAAATATTAATAAGGGATACAACTACAATAGTAATGGGGTAATCACTAGTATTATAGGGACCCAACATGCCCCTCTCCTTCAAAAAAGTGTTGTCCTCAACTCTTGAGTAGTTTTGGATGCTTCTGTATAAAATTCTCATCCTCCCATGTGGAATCTTCAGCGGATAAGTTCTTCCACTTGATAAGATACTCTGAAATTGATCGATTTCGTAGTTGTCAAGTTCTTGTTTTTGTGACTCCTTCTGGTTCCAATATAATTTTTCCTTCCTCGTCAAGTTCTGGCAATATTGTTTGAACTGGGAGCTTGTCGCCTATAACCTTCTTTAAACATGAAACATGGAAAACTGGGTGCAATCGAGAAGCTGCAGGAAGCTCCAATTTGTATGCCATAGTACCAATCTTTTGCAACACCTTGTACGGACCATAATACTTTGGTGATAATTTATTATCCTTCTTAGCTTGCTTGAGGGACATTTGCTTATATGGTTGTAGCCGTAGGAATACCCAATCACCTACATCAAAACTTCTTTCGCTGCGATGTTGATCTGCCTGTTGTTTCATTCTATTTTGTGCCAACACGAGGTTATCCTTTAAGAGTTGGAGGACTTGTTGTTGATGTTCGATGTGATGTTCCACTGCTTGAACCTTAGAATTTTCTCTTAAATATGATGTGATGGATGGTGGTTGATATCCATAAAGTGCCATAAATGGGGTCATTTTTGTTGTTGTATGGAAGGAAGTGTTATACCACCATTCAGCCAGAGGCAACCATTTGACCCATTGTGTCTGTTTATCAGATACAAAGCAACGAAGATATCCTTCCAAACATTTGTTTACTATCTCAGTTTGCCCATCAGATTGAGGATGATAAGATGAGCTATGAGCTAACTGAGTACCAAGACAAGAAAATAATTCTGTCCAAAAATTTCCAGTGAAAATGGGATCTCTGTCACTTACAATAATCTTTGGGTTTCCATGTAGCTTTTGAATTGTTTCCATAAATGCAGTAGAAACTGTACTGGCTTTAAATGGATGTGATAATGCACAAAAGTGTGCATACTTGGTAAGTCTGTCAACTACCACCATGATGACACTCTTTCCCTCAGACTTGGGTAAACCTGTGATAAAATCCATTGAAACCTCCTCCCAACGTTGGCTTGGAATGGATAAAGGTTGTAATAGACCCGGTGTCTTAATTGTTTCAACTTTATTTTGTTGGCAAACCAAACATTCCACCACAAACTTTTGAATATCTGATTTAAGGCCATCCCAAAAAAATTCCTTCTTAACCCTGTGGTAAGTTTTTAAAAATCCTGAGTGCCCTCCTAAGGGAGAAGTGTGCAATTCCATAAGAATCTTTTGTTTTAGCTGGGAATTCTTACAGAGGTATAAGCGATCTTTGTACCATAACGAATCATTTTGCCAGCTAAATGTATCAGACGTACTGGAATCTTGTTGTAACTTTCGAATAAGTGCCCACACTTCTTCGTCATTCTTCCATTCCTCCCTTGCTTCGTTTATCCAATCTGGTTGGATAATAGAAATGGCGCACAACAATGCTTCCACATCCTCATCCTTTCTTGAGAGTGCATCTGCCACCACATTTTGCTTCCCTTTTTTGTAGATGATTTCAAAGTCATAACCCAACATCTTTGTGACCCACTTTTGTTGCTCTTCAGAGGATAATCTTTGTTCTAAAAAGTATTTAAGGCTATCATGATCCATTTTTACCTTGAAGTGTCTTCCCATTAGGTAGGGTCGCCATTTCTTAAGTGCATGGAGTATTGCCAACATTTCCTTCTCATAAATAGCTTTGTGTAAAAACTTTCCCTTGATTGGACGACTTTCAAAAGCAATGGGTCTTTCATCTTGCATTAAAACAACACCAATTCCATTTCCTGAAGCATCACATTCCACAATAAAGGTTTTTGTGAAGTCCGGTGTAGCTAAGACCGGTGCTTGGCACATTGCCTCTTTAAGATGTTTGAAGGCCTTTGTTGCTTCTGGAGTCCATGAAAATGCATCTTTCTTCAATAATGTTGTTAGAGGTGCTGCTATTCTCCATAATTCTTAACAAACTTGCGATAATACCCTGTCAACCCGAGAAATCCTCGCAGATGCTTTATGGATGTGGGGATTTTCCATTCCTTAATGGCTTTAATTTTGCTAGGGTCTACCTTAACTCCTTCATGAGATACAATATGACCCAGATATTCCACCTCTTGTACTCCAAAGAAACATTTGGATCTTTTTGCATATAATTGTTTCTCCTCCAATAGTTGTAGCACCCTGTCAACATGTTCAACATGATCCTTCCAAGACTTGCTGTAGATTAGTATATCATCAAAAAATACTAACACAAATTTTCTAAGGAATGGTTTGAAAATGGAATTCATCAAACCTTGAAATGTTGAAGGTGCATTGGTAAGGCCAAAAGGCATGACCAAAAATTCATAATGACCCTCATGAGTTCTAAATGTTGTTTTCAGAATGTCTTCAGTCTTCATTCTGATTTGATGATATCCTGAATGAAGATCCAACTTGGTGAAGTAAATTGATCCATGCAATTCATCTAGTAATTCATCAATGACAGGAATGGGAAACTTATCTTTAATAGTGAGCTTGTTGAGCTCCCTATAATCTGGACACATGCACCATGATCCATCCTTCTTGTGCACCAATACTACTGGAGCAGAGAAAGAACTTTGACTTGGTTGAATTATACCAGCCTCTAGCATTTCTGCAACCATACGTTCAATTTCACTCTTTTGGGCATAGGGATATCTGTACGGCCTGATGTTTGGAGGAACACTTCCTGGAATCAGATGAATAGCATGATCATGATCACGAATAGGTGGGAGACCTTTGGGAGTCTCAAATACCTTGGAATGATTGTCCAAGACTTTTTGGAGATCTAGAGAAATAGATGATTCCAATGTGGAAACATCTAGCGAACATAATTGTGCAATTACACCTCTTTGTTCCTTTTTTAGAAGCTTTGTCATACCGTTAGAGCTGATTATCTTTCCCAGTTTCCCTGCAATACCCCTTAATTCAACTTCCTTTCCTTCCACAGAAAATTTCATGAAAAGTTCTTGAAAATTAAAAGCTATTGTACCCAAGGATTGTAGCCATTGGACTCCTAGTACAACATCAACACCTCCCATTGGAATGGAAAGCATTGGGCTAGTCAATACATATTCTCCCATGGATAGCTTGATATTATGGCACTTTCAGAGCAATTTATTGTTCCTCCATTTGCAACCATCACTTGACACTCTGGTGCTGGATATAAGAAGCAATTCAATTCTTTTGCTACCTTACAATGAATAAAATTGTGGGTACTTCCTGAATCAATCAACACTATTACCTTTTTCTTCTTGATTTGTCCTTCTATCTTGATGGTTTGAGGAGTGGTAATTCCCACCAATGCATTACAAGATATGGTTGGATTCATTTCTTCTTTATCTAGGCTTTTTTCCTGGAGTATATCCTCTTCTTTTGACCTTTCTTGCTCCTTTTCTTCTTCCTCTTCACAATCTATGTAGAATAATTTCTTCTCAGCACACTTATGACCTTTAGTGTATTTTCTATCACAACTGTAACAAAGCCCTTTTTCTTTTTTCTTCCAATTGTTGTGGTGTCAACCTTATAGGTTGTGGAAGACTAGGGGCAACAACACTTCCATCTTTATAGTTGTGAGTGGTATGCTTCCTGGTTGCCATAATTTTGCTTTCCATTTTTCTTGCTAACCTGAATGCCTTCTCTAATGAATCAGGTTCCCAAAGGCGAACATCATGTTGGATATTATCCTTTAAATTCCCTATGAACACATCAATCCTATGCTCCTCTGGAATATTTTTTACCCTTATGTTCAATTTTTGGAACTCCTCAATGTGCTCCATTATTGAACCCTTTTGTTTGAGACTTATCAATTGGCTAAAAAAAGTGTTGCTTTTCATATCCTCATAATGTGCTGTCAATTCTTACGTAAAAATTGCCCAAGTGATAATTTTTTTACGAGAGCAAAGCCATTGATACCATACAAACTGATTTGGTTCCAAATATAAAGTTGCAATACGTACCTTTTGTGTGTTTTTGCACATTATTGAGATCGAAAAATTGCTCCATCTGTAATATCCATGTTGCGGGATCCTTGCCATCAAACTTCCTCATATCAATTTTTGGAATATGGTGGGTCTTCGATCTCACATTAGAGTCTATGAAATCATGATTAACATCTCTTTTGTTAGCATCATGAGTTTCCTTTACTACCTTTTCACCATTAGTAAGTATTTCGTGTAGAAAATTTGTCAAATCTTTCTTCAAATCTGCCATGTCTCTCTTCAAATTTGTCTTCAAATCATCAATCTTAGCTTCCACGCCCTTTATCTTAGATTCCACGCCATTTATCTTAGCTTCTGTTAGCTTTTGTGAGAGTGAAATTTGTTAGTGGTTCTGCTTCGCAACATAATGTTTACCTTAGGGTCTTCCTCGTGGGGTTCAACCCTTTTCATGAATCTTGGCCAACAATATAGGGCAATCCTCAGTCGCATGGTCAAAATCAGTATAGCAACGGCATGACAATCGTGTCAGATTAGGAGAGTCCCTCGCATAGTTTCCTGGGTCTCCACAATTGTAACAAATCAGCTACCCTCAGCCTCTCCCAGGCCCTCCTCCACCTCGGCGTCGGCCGTGCCCCTGATACTAACCTCATGTTCCTCCAACTCCTTGGTCTGCAGGCCACATTTCTACCTGCACCCTGTATGTGGGTGTCCTATCCATCATCAATTTGTAGCTTCGGCAATTGCGGTCGTCATGGCCTACTGATTGACAGAAATTGCAGAATAGTTGTTGTGGTGTCTGAACGAATTTCTACAGCAAATGACAATTATCAGTCGTACGTTTCCCTGCTACTTGACATATAGCACACCATAGCGCAAGCCTTGTACTTGGCGTTGCCGTGGCTTTCAGTCGTAGAGGCATTGGTCCTCCTGCTACAATATAGTTCTCGAAGACTGGGCAGTGATCCTTGTCATGCCCCTGACCCTTGAATTTTATGCACCAAACTTCTTCGCGCACCTCTGGCCGAGCTGTTCAGTCCTGCTTCATAATTTGTATTTCTAAACAAAGGTTTTGCAACTATGCATGAATCTACTAAACCCCTCGATTTGGATCTTACATTGGTGTTTCATTCAATATCATTGCAATCTCCAAGGCTTCTTCCTGAGTCATAATCTTCTGTTGTGACAACGCAACGCTTAGGTGAGGCAGGAGCAAAGCCACGAACCATTCGCGGTGCTGCCAATCCGTTAAATTCATATTAGCTTCGTGGAATTTACACTTCAATCTCTTATCCAACTCCTAAGGGATCTTGCTTGGTTTCATCACAATTTCATTGAATCCCACAATCGACTGCGCTTCAGACTTAGGCCTACTGAATTCTTTATTCAGCATGGTCTAGATCTCTGCCAGCGTAGCTTCCTGGTTATCATTAGCGTACTTGATGTACCAGGTTAGCGCGTGATCCTACAAAGCACTAACCAACGTCGCCTTCTTCATGTGATCATTTGTGATGCCTTGAACTTCCCATACAGCCTTTATGAAGAACCAAAATTGGTCCGGGTCCTCATTACAGACACCCTTGAGTACAGGTAGTTTTATGGAGTTCGCCATATTAGACAATGGAGGTGTCAGTCGTGTGGATGATGGGTTGAGTGGTGGAGGCGAGGATGGAGGTGGTTTGGATGAATGGGATAAGGGCGGAGGTGGTGTAGGTATTCGCGGGAACCCCTATCTTCTCTTCGATTAGTAGGCTAAACTCAGGACCTTTTCTTCATTTGTCCCTGAAAGGTTTTCCACTTTGCGTAGCTCCAAACATCAAGGTAACCGTGTAACCTGTTGTTCACACAAGAGCATCTTAATCCAAGTATTCAACGATTTTAAATACTTACCTCACAGTCCTTTAAAGAAGTGGTGCTCTGCTTCGCTGTAACTGACAGAGGTATTGACTGCGAACTCTGTCACAAATCCTCCTATGATGCGGTCGAGCCAATGGTCAACAATGTGCGCGATCTTATCTTCATAAGCTTCCAACCTCCTTACTAGCTTTGGTGTCTAAACAATCAGACTGTTAAGCCTCTGCCTTCCTTGGTCGTCTATCAACTTAACAATCCACACTTATAACTCAACCGGGAAGGAACAGAAGAAGATTTCATGTATTTTTGTGTACAGGTATCTTTCAAACCACTATTCTTTCGTTAATTGCGGATTCTTGTTTTCTTACACCGTGAATTCGTGGATCTTTCTATTCAACCAGGTTTCGATTTCTTTCTTAGTTGGATTCTAATGATACGACATCACACATCTCTCATGTAGATCCTGCTCCCAACAACAGAACCATTTGTTGGCTTGATGTGACCTGACCCAGGTTCAGCATTAGTCAGCCAAGAAAATCCCTACACTACTAGCCCTTTCGGCATCAGACCACGGAGCGCGGACTGAAGTCTCACCCGAAGCAGTATGGGGGGACGCAAGAACCAATTTTCGCACCTTGAGATGGTTTTGATGATGATCTATACTTCCTGATATTGCCTTCGTGAAGATCGATAAGCTTTTAGGGCTTATCGATGTTCCTTCTCTCCCATCCGTCAGCACCTCTGAGAAGGTACCCAACTGATCTTCGTGCAACCCTAACCAGAAGTTCAGGCATTGACGCAGCTTTGTGGCTACATTACTGTATAATTTCCCAAGTTATCTTAAGTGTTACCTAATCTACCATGCATTTACAGTTATCTTCACATACACCTATAATCTTGCTTGCATTCAATTAACAGATATAATCAAATACATTTGTGCATCAAATAAACATTATAATGTAAACCCAGATCGTAACATACTATAATTAGATGGATTAAACAGAGACAAGATACACATTGATTTGCAGAATATTTTTCTTTATTGATATCTCAAGTTCAGTACAGACTCTATCCACCCTGCGCACACAGCTGCAGGTTTCCACGCACTCAGCTGCGGACTTCCACCCTAGGCCTCTGCGCACTTAGCTGCAGAGCCTCTACCTACGCTAAGACCCAAGAACACTTAGAACTTCTTACCCATAAGCTCTTATTACTATTATTTCTTCCTTTTCTTAACTACCTTAGACTCTTCTAAGACTCCCTTTTTATACAATCCCATGGTTCGCGGAATATGGGTAGATTTCTACAGCCGACATGAGACTTTACAAAACAAGGGTGGACAACCCTTTATGACTCTTGACATATTCGCGCTCCACAACCAAAAAATGTGGAGAATTTACATCTTTATTACAAAATTTTGGGTTTCTGCCCCAAAACTGACTCTTGGGGGAACCTGTTCCCAACAGAAGCACAACAGGGATAGACACAACAGGAGGTGCAACATGCATAGATTGATGAAACTATACCCATACAGGTGGTAGACTCATCTGAGCAGCTGGTACAAAGCAGACAGGGTGAGAAGTTGCAGGATCGGGACTTCTCTCAAGAGATTGAAAAGATACTTGAGAAAATGGATACGAAGATAGAGTAGCCAAAGTTAGAACAAGACATCGACCTCATGCCTTACAACCAAGAGGTCGACCCACCAAATTCACTAGATCTGGAAGAAGAGCAAGTCCTGAGCGATCAAGGAGATACTGAGATCCTTGAAGACAATCCGGAAATAGATATGCACAACATATCATTCGACGAGTCACAACATAGAGTTGTGAAATCATGCAGAGTGGATACTCTAGACGTCCACACATCTCCTGTGCAGTTTGAATAACGAGTCATCGTATTTGATGTGCGCAAGCATCCAACAGCATTGGTCAATGCTACCATAGCATATGACGAAGCCACCATCCTGAGTGTTCACTTCTTGATAGCATAGAATGAGTGAATGGCTAAGGAGTTACAGATGACCAAGTAAGGAGGAGAACATGTTACAACATCTACCAGAGCAGTGTTGAAGAATGTTATACTGGATTAAGTATCGTCCCTTGAGACAATCATGTGGATGTTGTATTCCAGCTTTGGTACCATGCATAAGGTAGTTGTCCATCTCAACGGTTGGCAACAGAGTTGTGTTAGGAGAGCACGTATCTTGTAAAATTTGCATATTGTTGTCGACTACATGCAAACATGGACAATGAGATACAAGGGAGCCCCATTACACTTGCCCAAGTTGATGAAGCCCATAGCGGTTGAGTTGAAGGAACACATCTATAACTATGAGGAACTGCCGCAACTCATCATTAGTTTGCAGGCTTCACATGCACATGTGTTCAAAAGCATGGATGTTGTTGTGCGCATGCATGCGATCCCATCTATTGGGACATTCATCGAGGTAAAGACAAAGAATCAAGTCCAATTGAAGCTTGACATGTACTTTGATGAGTTGATGCGCATAGCCACCAACGTAAACTTGGTGATCAACGCAGACACTATGCATTAGTATGTCGCTAGCCTGACAGCACTCAAGACGATGATGCACATGTTATTAGACAAGTTGGACAGAGGATCTAAATAAGTGTACCCCGATGCAATAGAGGCAAGAGTTCGTTTCTAGAAATATGTTTGTCACACGGAATGAGTCGATCTTGCGGACAAGATAGACCTTCCTAGAATCTAAAGAGACCTAGTGACAAGCAAGCCAATCACAAACTATCTTTCTCTAAATATGCATTTATAAACAAAGGCAAACAAGTGTTTTAGGCCTACCTTGGGTCCAATGCAAGTTTGTGGAAGCCTCGCTCCTTCGATCCAAATGAGATCCCTTGTTGCGAATCTACAAACACAAACAAGCAAACAAATTAAATAGCACCTGAAAAGCCAATATCATAAAACATATTTAACATGAAAGTCAAGGAATTTATGAAACAAATGACATAAGACAATTTGTTGAGAAAAATGAATCTGATTGTATTAATTTAAATCAAAGAATAACTTTACAACCTGTGCCTTGACGCTGTACAAGCTCCTCCTAGGGTCCAACAAGAAGTCTCCTCTACTTTGACAAGTTTCACTCTCTTCCCAATGAAGCCAAAAAGGTATGTGATCTCTCCTCTCAAGCTTAACTAGGAAGTCTTAATTCCACCAGCATTTACCCTAAAAAATGTTCAGCTTCTAACCTCCCTAGAAACCAGTCCAATGCCTTAATTTATAGTGCAATGGAGGGAAGTTACTAGGTCCTCCTTCAAAGGGATAAAGCCCTCCTTCAACGGGATAGCTCCTCTCATCAAGGGATTAGCTCCTTCTCTTTTGGGATGCATGAACCACCTAAGAGCGGCCAATCCACGTCAAAATTCCTTCTAGAATCATCTAGAATTAACCCAAAGTGAGTTTTCTAGAATAAACTTGTGCCTTTTTGACTTTCACAGGGGTCTGCACCCACTTCTTTAGGGACAGAGCGGGCAGGTCCGCAGTTTTGTAAACAGGAGATGCGGGACTGTAGGGAGCAGTGAGAGAAAGTGTGGAACTAGAGTTTTGTTGGTTTTCAATGTCTTTCTCTCATTTTCACAGCTTGACTTGAAGAGCTGAGGTCTGAGACTTGCTTAGGAGGATAGTACAAGTAATGATAGACCCATACTGACTGCAAATAATCATGGTGACGATATTTTTGTGTAACAGATTTCCCCCTAAAGTGCGAAGTCTGTAGTAGATGAGAATTTCATTTATCATTTAGGAAGAGTGAAGTACTTTATCATTTCGAGGATAATCTTGTGGAGAGCCTGGTTGGAACCTGTAAAAACATTCAATGCAAAATATATATATATATGAGATCATATCATCGCTGAGGTAGGCATTCCCATACTCAGATCAAAACTGACTTAGAAAACTAACTACTACTCTGATACAAGAATGATCTTGTAATACATCACAAGTATAGACTCATGTGGACACAGTATGGATGCAGCCATCTATTTATGAATAGTCTATTATATAATTAATACAAAATTCCTCGCAGCCTGGATTGTGGAAACTAGATCCAGGGTCTTCATTTCTACTTCCTGAAACAGTACGATTCTATCCATGCGAATGAATGTGTTGAAGTCGAACATGGTAGAAACCACTTGATTACCAGTCAATGATGTAAATTGTTAAAAAGTGTGAGAGAAACCACCAGTGATGTCAATGGCTCTCAAAGTACCCAGTACAATCCATTAGATGTGAATAAATGTGTTGATGTGGAACATGTCACGGAATCCTTTGATCAAAGGTGAATGATGCAACTTGTCGTAAAAGGTGAGAAACCTGCCATTGAGGCATGCAGATCCCATGGTACTGACGATTTCTAGATCATCTTTCTAGATAATGAGCTGAAGTCGATAGAAAGCAATCCGTCGCAGGCAAGCCCACAAAACGAAATCATAGACCAAGTTGAAGAAATTTAGTTGCAAGGACTGACTCAGGGATGGTCAAGATGGATGACAGATATTTTGCAGATGAATGGATTATTAGCAGTGACCTCTTGAAGACATAACGACACAACAGATGGCTTGGTGACAATTGACCCAAAGTTAATACCCAGAAACCGACTGAAGACTTTCAATGTGGTTTGATCAACTATTAGGCAAAGGATTTCCCAACCCAGGTGAATAAAAGTGTCGTGTTCAAGACTGGTCACAAAGTATGACAAACAGGCTCATTTTTCTCTCTTTTCCCCCACCATTTCTGGCAAGTACCTCTTTATTTTTGACAGGCTTGAGGAGGATAACATTTGCTTGATTATAAGCTCATCCTTCGGATGAGTCCAACTTAGTTTAAATTTGAATCCTAAGGAGTGGTTCATTCCTGTTTGTAATTGAACAGGTCCTTTACTATGAAATTTTAACGTGTCCAGTATAGGAGAAACTCAACGTTTTTCAATTTTAGAGAGTCTGAAAAAACTTAAGAAGACTCTAGGGTTGACCTTTTTCGTAAATTTGTGTCTCCCAAGCCCGAAAAAGTATAACTTGAGAGAACTGCTTGATCTTTACGACCAAGGAGTACTTTTCGTAATTAGTGTCCCTGATCCGAAAAATTAAAAAAACGATCAATGACACGTCGTTTTATAACCAATATCAAATTTGAAACGACAAAAATCTGGCAATCTTTTCATGTTTTTACGGTCAGAAAAGAGCTGTAAGTGGACCGTCTTTTTAGTTCCGTTTTAACGAGTTTAAAAAGAAAAACTCGGCGATCTTTTCATGTTTTACGAGTCAGAAAAGAGCTTAAAGGTGACTCTAAATGTTTTTTCGTTGAAAATGATAGATTTCGCCTGAATAATCTGTTATCCTGAACAAAAATGCAAAAATTATTCATACATGTTTGAAATGGATAAAATGCTGCAAAAATTACCTTTCCAAAGTGAAACATAAACAAATTTGCAATTTATTTACTCAAAAAACTTATAAAAAGGGCTATCGTCAGTTCATTTTTACCATTTGAGATTTGGGTGAGAAAATAGTGCTTTTGTTCAGAAAACTTCCCATGAAGATTGCGGAAAATCCAACCGTCGGAATCGAACGTCGTCTTCTCCAGGTAATCCACATCATCCTACTCTTCATTTTTAACTGTTTCATTTTTTGTTTTAGGTTTTATTTCATTTTTTGGGAGGGTTTTTAGGCTAAAAACCCGCGCGCGGGGGCCCGCAAGCGTAACACTGGCAGCCCGCGGACCCCGACTTTTTCTCAATGGGGAAAAAGTTAGGAGTCCGCACCTTCCATGTAGGCAAGGTGCGGACCCATGCACTGTCTCTAACACAGAGGGTGCGGTCCCCGCAGCAAGGGTTTTTAACCCAAAAATTCTCAAATTTGACCCAAACAAATTAATTTCTATTATTCTAATTTGTCTTTTTATTGGATGTAGAGTGTACATCATGCTAGATTGGCATGAACAAGAGCATGAGGATGTGGATATTTCCGCATTGAATCACCAACCTTCGATCAATGCACTGAAGGCATGCGGCTTGTACAAATTCTGGGCCATACCTGGCATGAAGGCCCAGGTGGATTTCTTACGGTGGCTGGTTGACAAATGGAGCATACAGGACCAGTGCTTCTTCATTGGTGGCCACCAGCTCGAAATCGAGCCGACAGGCATATATTTCTTGATCGGTTTTCCTAAGAGAGGCGAAGACTTGACTCTATTCGGGACTAGGCCAGGTGGCCAGTCTGTCGATAGCCTCCGGCTAGAGTTCTGCAACAGCCAGGCTAGAGACAAATGGATAGACATTAAAACCATATCCCTTCCTGAACTCATGGTGATTGTGTTTACTGTCACCAGACTTTGCGGGAGTGCCGCATTACATATTGCCACCGGATCCCAAATGCGGATGGCAGTTGACTGCTTTCGAGGAACCATCTTCAATTGGTGCGATGTTGTGTTGGCCAATGTAAAAGGCCAACTGACCAGAGCCAAGAACGGACAACTGAAGACCTTTGGTTATGGGGCTTTGGTTGTGAGCTTTGGTCTGGAGAGGGTTCCCATGTTGATCCCGCAACACCTTACTGTTGGAGCTGGGCTTCCTCGAGAGCCCAAACTGATGCGATGGGTCGCAGTTATGGCCCGTCATCTGGACGAGGGGACAGAGGTTGTTCAATTCAAACCTGAGTATTTCCAATGGTTGGAAAACCAAGTTTTTTCTCTTCAGGACTTCCCTTACACTGGGGTAGATTTTCGTGGTGACCTAGACATGGCTCTTCCACCAGGAGAGCAATGGGATGACTCAGGTAAAATCATTTTCAACATTTTCCTATTTTAATTTTTTGTTATTTTTCTATCATCCCAAAACTGATAGTAAAAGTTTCAAATGAAAATGTGGGTCCACAGTGACCAGCTGCTCTCCGGCCTTACAAGAGGAAACAACCAATTGCAGCCACGCCAGCCCCACAGGACGATTCAACAGAGGATTTTGCCGAGTTGGAGAGTCATCTAGAGCGCTTGACAGGAGATATTCCGGAGACCAGCATAGATGACATTCCTCGTCGACTTCAGCGCTATGTGATTGGGGTCCCAGGACCTTTTAGGAAGTTCCTTTGCAAGGCGGCCCGTGCAGTGGTTTCTTATCGAGATCATCACCAGTGATAGGATGATCGCCTATTGTGGGCACATATGACATTTTTGCTTTTTGTACTTATCATTTTTGCCGATCATAAGGTGTTTTTCAACCTATGATCGAGGACGATGTATTTTTTGACACACTCCTATATATATATCACTATTACTGGCTTATCTTGTAAATCATGTTATGGAATGGTTTTAAATTTACATGTATGATTATTGCAAATGTCTACTTAACATTCGAGAAGCAATTGCATCTGCTAATGTATTTAAAGATCTTGGAATATGTTGATATTCAATATAATCAAATTCACGTTCCAAGAGACACACTCTCAAAAATAACCTCAATAACACTAGATTTCTAATGGCATACACTCTATTAAGCTGTAATACAACGAGTTCAGAATCTAGCCTCACTATCAAACTTCGAATCCCAAATGAAATAGATTCAGATAATAACTCAATCACTGCACTATACTCGGAAATGTTGTTCGTTGTTTGACCGAGGCTCACCCCATGCATAGATACCAACTCGCCAGAGGGCGAATAGATAACCCAAGCTGCGAAAGAAATGTTCCGTGTATTACGACAAGCACCATCAGCGAAACCAATGTATGTTTGGAGAGGCATCGACATCTGCAATACCAAGAGTAAAACCAAGATAAGCAGGAATGATGATGAAAAACACTCTCTAAGCTAAGCACACTTTTTAAACTAAAACACACCAGCTAGAAAGAAAAACTATCCTAACTAAAAAATTCTCCATACCCATTCTTTAAGCATAATACCTTTTCAGGTAAAGACCATTTCTGGGTTTACCTAAAGAGTCCCCGTCAAAGTCTACCAATTCATAGGCCCCTTTTGCTAGCTTTCGCTTGACAACATAGGGACCATGCCACATAGGAACGAATTTTCCAGCGCCTAATTTATCATTAGCTTGATCGTAAACTAAGACTAGATCTCCTTCCGAAAAATTTCGAGGGGTCACATTTCGATCATATTGAGCTTTCATACGTCTTGCATGAGTTTCGATTGCCAATGCAGCATCACGTCGATTCTCATCTAATTGAGCCAAGTATAACAAACGTTTTTCCTCTTCGGAAGTAGCTGGAAGTAATTCGATGGCCATTTGCAATGACGGGATTTCACATTCAATGGGTAACACAACTTCCAGACCATAAACTAGTTGGAAAGGAGTGAACCCTGTTGATGTTTTTACTGAGGTTCGATATGCCCAAAGCGCTGAAAATAGCATGTTATGCCAATTCGACTGATGAATCCCAATGATTCGTCGGATCATGATGACTAAAACTTTGTTGATGGATTCAACCAGACCATTAACTTGTGGATAATAAGGAGTTGAACTATCGTGACGCAACCCAAGCTAGCCTGTAAGTTCGGTCATCATAACGTTTCGAAAATGACGCCCATGATCAGTGATAATCGCTTGTGGGTCACCAAACCTAGCAATTATATGATTGAACACATTGCAGCTATCTTACCGTCTGCCTCAAATGTAGGCATCGCCTCGGCCCACTTGGTAAAATAATCTACTGCAAGGATGATATACGCATGCCCCCGGCCGAGTGAGGGTTACATGTAATAAAATTGATACCCCATTTGGCAAAAGGACCAACGACAATTATAGGGTGGAGAGGAGTAGGTGGAGCGCGCATATTTCGATCAAAAATTTGGTAGTTGTGGCATTTTTGGACCGCGTTAATACAATCTTTAAATAAAGACGGCCAGAAGTAGCCAACGCGCAATATCTTTTGGGCTGTGGCATACCCAGACATATGACCGCCACACGCTCTAGAGTGATAGTTATTTAGAACCCTTTCAGCTTCCTCGTGAGTTAAACAACGTCAAAAAACGGAGTCTTCCCAACGGCGATAAAGAGTATCTCCAATAATCCTAAATTGTTGGGACTGGAATCGTATTTTCCGACGTTCTAACCTTGAAATTTCTGGCCGAAAGGATTGGGTCTAGAGATAAACGATGATATCCCCATACCATGGATCTAAAGTGCTGATTAGAAACAAGGATTCGTCCGCAATGGGCTCCTCCCCACAGTTTCCGTGTCAGCATGCGGGAAGTCACACATTAACTCTACAAAAACTAAAGATTTCTTAGACTTAGATTTTTCAAATTCCAAGTCGAACTCCTACAGGATAACAATCCATTTAGAGTACTTGCCCCCTAGCAATTTCTTGGTCAAAATGTAGATCATAGGGTTGCAATAAAAAATTACTGTAGTTTTATGTAGTAAAATGTAGTGACGAAAATGTTGGACAGCTTGAACAGCTGCCAATGCCAATTTCTCCACATGTGAGTATTTTAGCTCAGTTGGATTTAAAGTTCGACTGAGGTAATATATCACATGTTCAGTACCGAATTCATATTCCTGAACTAAGACCATTCCAATGGTGGAATGAGAGACGACGAGATACAAGAAGTAGTCCTGGTTGTAGTTGGGAGGATGCAATAACGGTGCATGGGTCAACGCGTGTTTTAGTGCATCAAAAGATTTCTGAGCTATCTCATCCCAATAGAATGGAGTATTGTGTTTCAACAACCGGGTAAAACCCTTTGTAACCTCGACGTAGTTAGGAATGAATCATCGTAAAAAGTTTGCTTTCTCTTGCAAACTCTGGAGTTGGCGAAGACTCGAAGGAGGAGGCAATTTGACAATAGCTTCGACCTTTGAGGGATCGACGTGAATGTCGGCTTTCGAAACAACAAACCCCAGCAATCGACCCATTTCTATACAGAAAACACACTTGTGTGGATTCAACCGAATCTGATAATGCCTACACCTCATAAAGATTGCCCGTAAATGGATGAGGTGATCAGCTCAATGTAATGAATGAGCAGGCAAATCATCGAGATAGGGTTGCACATTGTGCTTGATGTCATGAAACGCATAAGACATGGCCCTTTGAAAAGTTGCTCCGGCATTCTTGAGCCCAAAAGGTAATTTGCAATAAGAAAATGTCCCCCATGGACAAATGAAAGCCGTTTTTGGTTGATCGGCAGGTAGAATATTCATTTGATTGTATCCGGAAAAACTATCCATGAAGGAGAATATTTCGTTGCCGGCACAATCATCAATGATTTGATCGATATAGGGAGTTGGGTAATTGTCCTTTGGACAGCCTCGATTAATGTCCCTATAATCGATACATATTCTTATTGTCCCTTGCTTTTTGTTAACCAGAACAATATTCGATACCCAATCCGTTTACGGGATCGGATAAATGAAACCTGCTTTGAGTAATTTTTCAACTTCTACTTTAATAGCGGCAAATTTTCTTGGGTGAATCTGACGCAAATGTTGCCGGACGGGTTTAGCGTCTGGGTAAGTCTTGATTTCATGAACAACAATTGTGGGATCAATTCCTGGCATTTCCTCATAGGACCAGGCAAACACGTCACGGAATTCTTGAAATAGGGCCTTATATATTTGAATTTCATCTTCTGTACACGAGGCACCTATATGAATGTTCTCAACAATTCCAAGCTTAACCGAAATATCAATAGGAATAGTTCAAGAGATGTTTCCCAAATTTGACTCTGAATCAGGATGTTTCATTGGATTCTGAGGTTCCTTGAAATATTCAGTCATAAAAATTGATGAAAAATCATTTTCAAAACGATCATTATCGGGCAAGAACGAAGATATTTGATGGAGATCTTCCCATGGTAAATCATCTACACATAGGATTTCACGAATTTTCTCATCAGAGTGAACAAGTTCAGAAAACGTGATTGAATCCGAGCTTGATGTGAAAAGTGATTCCTCACGGACCACATTCATTAAGTCAATTCTGGTTGAAGATGGGTCGGTAAATGATTGCACGACCTCATACGCAATTTCATATGGACTCAAAGGCATAACATCACCAAATGATTCTATCTCAGATTCAGAAGGAACGATCATCATAAACAATGGTGTCTGACGAAATCATATGAATGGTTGCAAATGAAGACGATGCGTTGATCGAAGGAAAATGAAAAGTTCCCAGTAAACCGGCATCTTTAACTAGTCCTACTCCAACATCCTTATACGGGATAGTCGTTTTACCTACACGCTGAATACTTTCAGAAGAGGCTGGGTCAGATGAAAAGTAAGCCAGCTGGTCTATTGTTACGATCTTTCCATTATGAGGAAACTTTATAGCCCGAAAGACCGATGAAACAACAACTGTCATAGCGTAAGACCAACTACGACCCAAGAGAAGGTTGTAATCTAGAGGGCCATCAACCACCTCCACATCTAGATTAACGGTTTTTCCTTCAACCCCTATAGGTAAATCCTGTAGAATACCAAAAGGATGAAACCCACGGCCATCAAAGGCCTTTAGAATCGTTGGGGATTGATTTAGCGAAGGAGAACCAAGCGATCTCCAACACTGTATCGACATAATACACGTTGAGGTTCCCTCATCAATCACAGTCTGATGAATAGGCCTATTTTTGACTATCACTAGAATCTGGAAAGCCATTTGATGAGGTAAGCACGGTGTACTATTTTCTAGATCGAAAATTATTAGGTTCGAGTCCTGAACATCAATAGCTCCTATAGCCAACAAAAGTAATTTACGTTGTGCTGGACATGATTGCAGCACTTCCAAAGCCGACATTGTTGAGGGTGAAACAGCTAAATCCTCGACAATTTTATAGTTCTGAGCCACTCTCGCATGTGGATTGAAATCTGATTTTCAAAGTATACCCTTGGCGGGCGGTTTGATTACCAAGTCTGGATTAGGTTTCTCGATCTGTAGTGGATTGGAACCGGGAGCTGAGGTTGATGGGTTAGAATGAGAAGATTCTACTTCTTTACCATCAACAGGACTTTTACTACCATAATCATGTGATCGAGTCGCAATCCTAACATGGTACATCATCAGTATGGGTTCTTCATTGGCACTCGAGGAAGAACCTATCATCTTACTGTCTTGACTTGGAAAAGGATCCTTCAAAACAGCAGGCGTTTGGGAACCTTTGACAATCTTCGCAACCTCTGCACGATGAGGGCAGTCTCTTGTAAAATGTTCTTCATCACAAATGAGACAAGGATAACAAGGTTTGCGTTTTTCATCATTGGATTCTGATTTTTCAGGTTTCTCTTTTGAATTTTTGTCTGTTTTATTCTTCTTCTTCCCTTTCTTCTTGCCACCGGATTTTGATTTGGTTGTAGATGACTCTAAAACGTGAATATCGACAGAAATCTCCGCGAGAAGAATCTCCTGTCGGGGAATCAGGCAAGGTTATGATAGGAGAAGAATTCTTGGAAGACTTCTTCTTTCTTTTAGTGTTAACCGTACCAATCATACCATCGGCAGCATGAGACCCTGAAGGAACTGCAGCGATTTGATTTTGATTGGGAAGATCGGGGATTTTCTCGTGTAACGTACCTGACTGAGTATAGACCAAGTCAAGGTATTGTGCTTGAGCAATTACTTTCTCCTCAGTAACAACTCCGGCCTTAGCTACATCTTCAGTGATCTTTGGCAACAAAGATTTTACAAACCATTCAGCCAAGATCTGATCCGGAATAAAAACCTTCACTAAATGTCGTCGACGTCTCCATTCATGAATGTGATCTGAAATGTAAGTGGACGTCGATTGCTTTAACGAAGTTAGTAATTCCGTTCCATTGTCATATCTGACTGGCAACTGAAAATGAGTTAAAAACGAGGTAGCTAACTGACTAAAATTATAAAAAGTGCCTTGCGGTAACTCAATGTACCACTTGGCCGCGAGACCAATTAGAGTGCGCTGGAAAAGCCTTAGACGGATTGAATCATCTGAAATGGAGTTAGACGCACACCAGAGGTGATAAGTCATCACATGGTTCGACGGGTCCTCTCCTGATTTGCCTTCGAACTTAGGAATATCACTAGGCAACTTATTCGGTATTGGCGGCCAAAACGGAAGATAATTAATGGGATCGTTCGTTAGGCGCGACAAGTCAGGCAAGTCCAAAGTTGCGATAAACGGTAACTGACGATTAGGGTCCCTAAAACTCTGGGTCATGAGACCAGCCCCAGGAGGAGGATATCCAGGATAACTAGGAATAAGAATTACATTTGGGATATTGTATCCTCCCGGAAAACCACGATTAACCGGACCGTACTGGGGTTGTTGAGGTCGTTGATATGTGTACCCAGGGTATGGTTGATACTGATAGACTGGTTGCTGCACAGCAGGACCGAATTGGTACAATCCCTGGTACGATTGATAAGTAAATTGTGGTTGACTTGTGACAACCGTACTTGAACCAGGTTGTCCTACAGGCATTTGAACTGAAGTTTGAATCGTGGATCCAGACGGAGGTAGAGATGTCTCAGGAGTAGATACAAGAGCAGTAGAAACCGAAGCTGTCGATACTCCAGAAGTAGGTGGGGTAGATTGAACAGATGTTGTGGTATTTGCAGCAGTCGTTTGAGGCGGAGTACGAGTCATACTAGGCCCAGGCTGAGAAACTACCGAAGGTACAGAAGTTTGAATAGAAGACTGGACAGGTTGCTGGGATGTACCAGAAACTAAGGGTTGTCCAGTTTGAGATGACAACTGTACATTCGGTTGCATGACCTATTGAGTTTGCGATGGATCCCACACTAAATTCATTTCGGGGTACGGACCCATAACAGGTTGAGAATATTGAGGACCATAACCAGGTTGACGGTAGGATTGATAATTCAAAGGTACGTTTCCCGTTCCTTGAACATATGATTGACCGGAGGGTGGTTGGAAACCTTGGTTCGAGTACTGACCTTGGGGTTGATACCCTTGAGGCACGTACTGATACTGGGGTTGACCTTGAGGTACATATTGATACTGGGGTTGACCTTAGGGTACATATTGAGTCTGGTGTTGACCTTGAGGAACGTACTGTCCCCACAGAAAATTTTAGGGGCGAATGTTCGCCCTTTGGCGAAATTAAGGGGTTATAAATTTTTAGAGGGCGAATATTTTGTATCATAGTACAATTTTACAAATCACCTCAAATAGCCCACCTTATTTTAAGGGAGAGGGTAAAAAAGGTAAATTTAGCCCTTGAAATTAGGAGTTACAACCTTCCATTCGCCCATTTTCAAGCATAGATTTTATTTAAGTGAATCCATTCACCCATTTTCAAGAATAGGTTTTATTTAAGTGAATCCTATGGGCCAAATACCATATTTAGAAAAGAGATATGGTAAATTAATAAAAATATAAATAAATGAGAGGTATGGTAAATAAATAAAACATTTTTTATATTTACTCCATAAGTCACCTTATATACATGCAAGGGTGTAAACAAATAAAATATAAGTAAAGTGGAGGTATGGTAAATAAATAAAACCTCTTTTTATATTTAGTCCATAACCCTCATTCTATTTATGAAGGCTCAAGAAAGAGGTCTTATTTAAGTGAATCCTATGGGCCAAATACCATATTTGTCAAAAAGGTATGGCAAATTAATAAAAATATAAATAAACGAGAGGTATGGTAAACAAATAAAACATTTTTTTATATTTACGCCATAAGTCACCTTATGTTTAGGAACACCAAAAAATGCGTTATATTTAGGTGAAACCTATGGACAAAATACTATGGGACAAATACCATGGACTAGATTGTTATTAATACCATGCAAAAAAACATTATTAACCCTAATATTAGTATTAATAAAAATAAAAATGGCACATGGTATTCACCAAAATGGCACATGGTATTGACCCATGGTATTCACCTGGAATATAGCCTATTTAAATGGGGGAATTAAACCAGCAGAGATCCATCTTTACTCTGGATCTACTAACCCCCGAGAGGTATCAAATATCGTGATATGCAAACTAGCATAGAGTGAAAAAATATTTGATCCCTATCGGGGGTGGATCAAGAGTAAAAATGGATCTTGTAATTTAATGTATGTTAAACATTTTAGCTTTGTTAAAATAAAAAATAAAATAAAAATCAACTATTAATTTTTATAAATTACTAATAGTAATTTTTAAGCTCCAGGTTTATGATAACCCATGGTATTGACCCATGGTAATACCAAGATCTTACAAGATTTTATAATTGATTAAAATATTCGCGGCTGGTGAGAGATTTGCCAAAAAATTATATATACATATTATATTATTCATAAAATCGTCTTCCATTTTTCCTATATACCATGGAGATTCGCCCATTTATTATACATATAAATTTGGGGGGTTCTTAAAATTTTCGTTGACTATCCCGTAGGTATGTACTTTCCTTGAGGTTGCCCCCCAGGTGCAAATTGGGTACCTTGAGGTTGCCCCCCAGGCGATAATTGAGGATTTTGAGGCTGCCCCCCAGGCGGTAACTGGCCACCTTGAGGTTGAGGATTATGAATAGTACCTGACATCATGAGACTATCTTCTACGCTCAACGGCTTAGTACCATTGCTTCCAGTTAATAACCCTTGTTCAATGGGTTGAGGAGATGCTCCCGAAAAAGTACCAGAAAGTGACTAATACCCAGAGGGAACAAAAGGACCGCCGTACAAAAAGGATTCGGGCGATTGAGTAAACATGGACGACTGTCTTGACATATTTAACAGAGGATAGTAACCTCTAGGTGTTGGGTGATAAGGAACACGAGGTAGTGAAAAACTTAACCCTGGGTTTTCTAAGAAATTAGTCAAAGAAAGATACCAAGCACTGCTCCTAGGTGGACTGTAAAAAATTGATTCACGCTCCCTTAGTTCAATAGCAGGTTGATTTTCAGGGATAGGGATGCCTACTTCTTCTTCCGGAGTAGCAAGTTCTTCGATAGCTATAAGTCCAAAAGGAAGATTTTGGGTAATTATTCTTTCTACCCTAGGTGAACCAGGACCACTAGAAGCTGGAGAAGCATACCCCGATGTCGGAGTAGTAGCAAATTCACTTTCAGGTTCGGATATTTCAGGTTCCTCACCTATATCACTGGTAGATGAAAAGCTACCAGTAACTTCGGAAACAGACACTGATTGTGGATTATAATCTGCTACTAAAGCTTGAAAACCAGGATGTACCACTAAAGAAGACTCTCCTTCTTCAGGTGACCCAACTCTACTGTCTCTAGGAGTTACGAGGGCTTTTAACCCTTCAAGCTGGCTCAGTGAAAACTCAAGAGGTTGGCCCCGAAGTCTACGGGACTTCCTCGGTAATTCAGCCACGATTAAAAAATTTTAACTACTTCACACGCAAACAAAGTAAAATCTCAATGAAAACCACCTAAAGCCTCTAAAGAATCAAAAAAATTTGAATCACACGCCTAAAGAATCTAGGAGATCAAACACACACAAACAGTAACTTTCAGTACTGAAAACACTAGTTGGTGATGAAATCCAACGTCGCAGAGTTCAATACAGAAATGGCGGTTGGAACAGTTACCCCGGCAACTTGCTTAATGAATAGACTGGCACAAGTTCCTCCACTTAACCATCTTGAGTGAAGAGAACCCCCCAGAAAATCCAAGTGAGTCTAGCCGACATCTGCTCCAGGTACAGTGGGATCTTCCCACCACTGTCACCTTAGGAAGAATCCTAAAGAATATGGTCACTATGGTTACCAATCGAAACAAATATACCTGGGGGAACAGTCTACGATCTGATATGCATGCAAGGGCAGAGTAGCAAGCTCAATCCCCTTGAAGGCCCCTTGACATAATCCAAGGTTTACCAACAAGTGACCCCAGGCTCCTCGATAATGGTTAATCCGAGGTTTACCGTTTTTAATACGTGAATATCTAGCGTCGTTCCCAATGAGGAAGGATTGATTCCCACACTGGTTCGGACACGATCTCATGCTTCTCCTTTAAGAGGAGCTTTCCTAGAGCATAAATGCAACAATTGGATTTCTTCCCTACCACAAGATACAGCTACTTGTTTGTTTTTACTGTCTGGGAGAGTTAATTACTCTCCTACTCCAAGACACTAGCCTAAGCTATGGTGGTGTATCAGAGCCCTAGAAATAAAATATTACTAGATGAATTTTACTTTAAGCGTTATTTTTATTGGTTTTTGTTTAATTCAAGAGGTGCGGAGATGAAACTCGTGGTATGAAGACTCGACTCAAAATCACTAAAAATGCACTTAAGATGATTAAACAATCTTTTCCCTTCAATGAACTTCTAGCTAGGAAAGAGTTTGAGAATGAAAATACTTGTAAACACAAATCTTTCTTAACAAACAAATTAAAAGAAGAACTTTTGTCCTTTCCAATGCACTCAAAATGAGACAACTAGTTATTTTCACAAAAATTTCCCTTTTCTTTTTCAAAACACTCAACCACTACAAAAACAAACTTTTTCCAAAAGAGATTTTTTTATTTTTTATAAAACACTCAAAACTATGCAAACGACTAACTTTGAGATCTATAAATTATAAAAACCTATTTGAAGTCAAAGCTTACAAGATGTCTTTTTTTAAGATGTTTTACTTAGCTAGATGTAAACTAAGGACCAATTTATGCAGAATCACAAATCAGTCAAAAACAACCAATTTTGTTTTCTTCTTTAAAAATGAAATCCAAACTTTTAAACACAAGCTTTTCGCTGTTTTGTAAAGAGAAAACACAAGGCGGATTCCTCAACAAAGGTATATTTCGCAAATGGTCAGACTCATAAGAATGCTGGTAGAAACCAAGGTGATCTAAGGTTCCTACAGCTTCTAAGCTCAGAGCTACTACAAGACCAAAATGAAAAACAAACCCAACAAGCAAAACTTCTAGGAATTTCACCTAAAACCCTAACACCAATGAAATCAACCTAAGGAAAGCTTTTGACAGGTTATATGCAAGTATGGGCAGGGGACAATAACTTCTAAATAAAAACTAAGCTGACTAACAGAGAAAATCTTAGGTTTTCCAAAATTTTGACAGGGTCCGCAGGCCCACAGTTAACACAGGTGTGGTACTACTCTGTGCTAAAAGCAAAAGTGCGGATAAGTACGCACTGTGTCAAAAGGCTAGGGTGCGGTCCTCTCCCAAAGTTATGAAAAACAAAAAATAACCCTGGATCTACTAATTCTACCCAATTCCACACACAACAAGCCAAAAACAGAAACAAAAACACAGTTTCTCAGGTCAAAGTAAAAACAAGGAAAAAATCAAGTCCCCAGTATGGTCGCCATTTTGTCACACGGAATGAGTCGATCTTGCGGACAAGATAGACCTTCCTAGAATCTAAAGAGACCTAGTGACAAGCAAGCCAATCACAAACTATCTTTCTCTAAATATGCATTTATAAACAAAGGCAAACAAGTGTTTTAGGCCTACCTTGGGTCCAATGCAAGTTTGTGGAAGCCTCGCTCCTTCAATCCAAATGAGCTCCCTTGTTGCGAATCTGCAAACACAAACAAGCAAACAAATTAAATAGCACCAGAAAATCCAATATCATAAAACATATTTAACATGAAAGTCAAGGAATTCATGAAACAAATGACATAAGACAATTTGTTGAGAAAAATGAATCTGATTGTATTAATTCAAATCAAAGAAGAACTTTACAACCTGTGCCTTGATGTTGTACAAGCTCCTCCCAGGGTCCAACAAGAAGTCTCCTCTACTTTGACAAGTTTCACTCTCTTCCCAATGAAGCCAAAAAGGTATGTGATCTCTCCTCTCAAGCTTAACTAGGAAGTCTTAATTCCACCAGCATTTACCCTTAAAAATTTTCAGCTTCTAACCTCCCTAGCAACAAGCCCAATGCCTTAATTTATAGTCCAATGGAGGGAAGTTACTAGGTCCTCCTTCAAAGGGATAAAGCCCTCCTTCAAAGGGATAGCTCCTCTCATCAACGGATTAGCTCCTTCTCTTTTGGGATGCATGAACCACCTAAGAGCAGCCAATCCACGTCAAAATTCCTTATAGAATCATCTAGAATTAACCCAAAGTGAGTTTTTTAGAATAAACTTGCGCCTTTTTGACTTTCACAGGGGTCCGCACCCACTCCTTTAGGCACAGAGCAGGCAGGTCCGCAGTTTTTGTAAACAGGAGGTGCGAGACCGCAGGCAGTAGTGAGAGAAAGTGCGGAACCAGAGCTTTGTTGATTTTCAATGTCTTTCTCTCATTTTCAAAGCTTGAATTGAAGAGCTGAGGTCTGAGACTTGCTTAGGAGGACAGTACAAGTAATGATAGACCCATACTGACTGCAAATAATCATGGTGACGATATTTTTGTGTAACAATGTCACCACGGAATACATGAACATCATCATGGACTACCAAGCTTGGCACCAGTTCACCACTGTCGACCATCATAAGGATGTCGAAAAGTTGGCCTTCCCACAGTTTTCTGAGTCTTAGTGATGTCTTGCATGGCTTTCTCAAGCCATTTTGTCTCACATGGGTACATGTGAAGATTGTATGTAACATCTTGTAAAGTGGAAGTCCAAGTGTTGATAGTGGAATGTAACAGACATAGAGTAGTTGAAGAGTTATGAGGGTAGGTGAACAATCACAAAGGGGAATGTCAAGGGTCACCCCACCCTTTGCTATTTATAGTACCTCATAACTCATTGTACGGGCTTTTGGTTAGCCAAGCTTTTGATAGGAGTATCTTAGAGAAATCTTGGAGAGTATTGTAACGAGCCTTAGCTTCTCCACAGTGCAGAGCTAGTGCATCTCTTTGGAGGAGTAGGTGGCAGTGACTGTAACGTTCCGTTATCAGGACTAGTGGTTGGTCATGGTTGTACTATATGATTGGAACTTTCACTTCTTAATATAACAGAGCCAACATGTTTCATGCATATGTTGTTATTGTGTTTCAGTTAACTTGTTTACTCTAATGATATATGTGTCTATTTGCATGCACATATATGTATAGTCTCTTTCTGTATATGTATGTATGAATCTTACTGAGATGTTCCATTGGTTTAACCATCACTTTGGATTGTTGGTTCACCTTCCTTCCAGTTTGTGATGAATCTTTGCTTGTGTGTTCCCTTTCAAGCTGTGTGTTTACACAAGTTTCCAAGGGGCACACTCATTCCACCTTTCGTGTGTTAGAACCATTCATGCACCTTCCTTGGCTTGTTGCGCATGTCACACCCTTTTTACCAACAAGGACATCTTGCTTACCTCTGCACGCAACTGCGTTAAGGCAATACCGTACGACCCACTGTTGGGACTCCTACACCAATCAATATGAGGTCTAGTTGGGACTTCTTACCGGAGAGGTCCCCTGACATGTTAGTGGGTCCAACACCGTTAACATTTTTGGTGCTAGAAGGAGGTCCACATGACAAGATGTGTCCCCTCATCCTGTTTTGAATCTTCGCACATCTATCATGGATACTATCAAACTCATCCCTCCACGATGCTTTTCGCATGCCGAACCTCTTGACATCACAAGGGAGTTTTGTGATCTCTTGTCTGATTTCACGCATGATGGTGAAGGCGAAGTAGCATGGCTTGATTACTTAGAAGACTTCTATTCATTCCTTGCAGACGAGTTCTATGCAGAAGAGACCAGCGTGCTGCTTTCTTTCACACTTCACGAATCCCCACAATGGTGGTGTTGGATTCTGCAACCCAACAATGTGCACTTACTTGAGCAGTTCTGTGATCTCATTGCATCTAATTTCCATCATTTTGATCCAGAACCTCTTGAAAAAAATATGTTAAAACAACGGAAGACTCCTCAAGAATCACCTCAAGACTTTGGGGAGTGCTTCCGTGTATTGTAGTTTCAAGTTCCAAAAAGTCATATGAAATTCCAGTATCTCATGCAGATTTGAATATTGTCTTACCAAATCTGTCAACCCCAAGAAAAAGTTCAATCTTGAACCCCGCTCAACATAGTTCAGTGATGGATTTTCACAATCATAAACGGACACTATCACTATCACAAGTGACTGTTTGTCGTCCCCTCATCAAATAGCTCCACCACCGCAGAGTGATGTGGGAGAACATGCACACACATCCGGCCAACTGCCACATCCTCCCAACATCAATTCTCTCAATTTTCACTCAGACTTGGTTGCGAAGCCCATGGATTGTCACATGCATCTATTACCTCAATCTTCGTCTCCGTGTTTTGTTGATCCTTCAGATTGCATTGTCTTGTGTTCTTCCATTCCGAACTCTACACCTGTTGTGAACGAGGATCAAGCCATCGACAGAGTTGGTGTTGCACAACCAACCTGCATTGTCATTCATGAAAAGTATGAATGGGAGCCTGAACATCAACCTGCGGTGAAGGATGATTCCCTTTTGTCTGCGCCTCCTCTGCTTTTCCCTGACATCTTCAGTGATTCTTCCATCCCTGATTTTTCTCGTGCATCTCCATCTATGGATGCGCCCATTGTTGATCACTCACAGAACACACCGTATGTCAATCCATCATTTGACAATGAAGAGGACAGAGCATTCATTGAACATCCACTTGATTGTTCATCTTCTTTTTCTGGAAACACAGAGGGTGAACATTCTTGCTTCTCATCTACCCCTCTGTGTGATTCATCAAATCATTAGGATGCCGACAATAATCCTGAATTTTCTGATCTTGGTTGTCATGATCTCTCTACTTCCTCATCCAATCACGATGTTGATTCACTCGTTGTTAATTTGTCTAAGACATTTGTTATGAAACTAGCTCACAAAAAGATAAAAAAAAAATAGATCAACGCCTTAGAATTCAGCCTCTTCGAGGGGGCAACCTTCTTTACATTACACAAATGAATGATTCTTTGATGATTCAAATGAAAAAACCTCCTTTCTATATATAGGAGTCTAAGGAGTCATAATATAACCCAGCCGACCTAACAATAGTAATATAAAGGCACAAAAATAACAATAGAGGGATTCTATGGGGCACAGTAATAACAATATGGGGACAAGAGGGGCACAACAATATTAATAAGGGATACAACTACAATAGTAATGGGGTAATCACTAGTATTATAGGGACCTAACATGCCCCTCTCCTTCAAAAAAGTGTTGTCCTCAACACTTGAGTAGTTTTGGATGCTTTTGTATAAAATTCTCATCCTCCCATGTGGAATCTTTAGCAGATAAGTTCTTCCACTTGATGAGATACTCCGAAATTGATCGATTTCGTAGCCGTCGAGTTCTTTTTTCTATGACTGCTTCCAGTTCCAATATAATTTTTCCTTCCTCGTCAAGTTCTGGCAATATTTTTTGAACTGGGAGCTTGTCACCTATAACCTTCTTTAAACATGAAACATGGAAAACTGTGTGCACTCGAGAAGCTGCAGGAAGCTCCAATTTGTATGCCATAGTACCAATCTTTTGCAACACCTTGTATGGAACATAATAATTTGGTGATAATTTATTATCCTTCTTAGCTTGCTTGAGGGACATTTGTTTGTATGGTTGTAACCGTAGGAATAGCCAATCACCTACATCAAAACTTCTTTCACTGCGATGTTGATATGATACTTGTTCATTCTATTCTGCGCCAACACGAGGTTATCCTTTAAGAGTTGGAGGACTTGTTGTTGATGCTCGATGTGATGTTCCACTGCGTGAACCTTAGAATTTTCTCTTAAATATGATGTGATGGATGGTGGCTGATATCCCTAAAGTGCCATAAATGGGGTCATTTTTGTTGCTGTATGGAAGGAAGTGTTATACCACCATTCAGCTAGAGGCAACCATTTGACCCATTGTGTCTGTTTATCAGATACAAAGCAACGAAGATATCCTTCCAAACATTTGTTTACTATCTCAGTTTGCCCATCAGATTGAGGATGATAAGATGAGTTATGAGCTAACTGAGTACCGAGACAAGAAAATAATTTTGTCCAAAAATTTCCAGTGAAAATGGGATCTCTGTCACTTACAATAATCTTTGGGTTTCCATGTAGCTTTTGAATTGTTTCCATAAATGTAGTAGAAACTGTACTGGATTTAAATGGATGTGAAAATGCACAAAAGTGTGCATACTTGGTAATTCTATCAACTACCGCCATGATGACACTCTTTCCCTCAGACTTGGGTAAACTTGTGATAAAATCCATTAAAACCTGCTCCCAATGTTGGCTTGGAATGGATAAAGGTTGTATTAGACCCAGGGTCTTAATTGTTTCAACTTTATTTTGTTGGAAAACCAAACATTTTGCCACAAAATTTTGAATATCCGATTTAAGGCCATCCCAAAAAAATTCCTTCTTAGCCCTGTGGTATGTTTTTAAAAATCCTGAGTGCCCTCCTAAGGGAGAAGTGTGCAATTCCATAAGAATCTTTTGTTTGAGTTGGGAATTCTTATAGAGGTATAAGCAATCTTTGTACCATAACGAATCATTTTGCCAACTAAATGTATCGGATGTACTAGAATCTTGTTGTAACTTTTGAATGAGTGCCCACACTTCTTCATCATTCTTCCATTCCTCCCTTGCTTCATTTATCCAATCTGGTTGGATAATAGAAATGGCGCACAACAATGCTTCCACATCCTCATCCTTTCTTGAGAGTGCATTTACCACCACATTTTGCTTCCCTTTTTTATAGATGATTTCAAAGTCATAACCCAACATCTTTGTGACCCACTTTTGTTTCTCTTCAGAGGATAATCTTTGTTCTAAAAAGTATTTAAGGCTATCATGATCCGTTTTTACCTTGAAGTGTCTTCCCATTAGGTAGGGTCGCCATTTCTTAAGTGCATGTAGTATTGCTAACATTTCCTTCTCATAAATAGCTTTGTGTAAAAACTTTCCCTTGATTGGACGACTTTCAAAAGAAATGGGTCTTTCATCTTGCATTAAAACAACACCAATTCCATTTCCTGAAGCATCACACTCCACAATAAAGGTTTTTGTGAAGTCTGGTGTAGCTAAGACCGGTGCTTGGCACATTGCCTCTTTAAGATATTCGAAGCCCTTTGTTGCTTCTGGAGTCCATGAAAATGCATATTTCTTCAATAATGTTGTTAGAGGTGCTGCTATTCTCCCATAATTCTTAACAAACTTGCGATAAAACCCTGTCAACCCGAGAAATCCTCGCAAATTCTTTATGGATGTGGGGATTTTCCATTCCTTAATGGCTTTAATTTTGCTAGGGTCTACCTTAACTCCTTCATGAGATACAATATGACCCAGATATTCCACCTCTTGTACTTCAAAGAAACATTTGGATCTTTTTGCATATAATTGTTTCTCCTCCAATAGTTGTAGCACCCTGTCAACATGTTCAACATGATCCTTCCAAGACTTGTTGTAGATTAGTATATCATCAAAAAATACTAACACAAATTTTCTAAGGAAGGGTTTGAAAATGGAATTCATCAAACCTTGAAATGTAGAAGGTGCATTGGTAAGGCCAAAAGGCATGACCAAAAATTCATAATGACCCTCATGAGTTCTAAATGATGTTTTCGGAATGTCTTCAGTATTCATTCTGATTTCATGATATCCTGAACGAAGATCCAACTTGGTGAAGTAAATTTATCCATGCAATTCATCCAGTAATTCATCAATGACAGGAATGGGAAACTTATATTTAATAGTGAGCTTGTTGAGCTCCCTATAATCCGGACACATGCGCCATGATCCATCCTTCTTGTGCACCAATACTACTGGAGCAGAGAAAGAACTTTGACTTGGTTGAATTATACCAGCCTCTAGCATTTCTGCAACCATACGTTCAATTTCACTCTTTTGGGCATAGGGATATCAGTACGGCTTGATGTTTGGAGGAACACTTCCTGGAATCAGATGAATAGCATGATCATGATCAAGAATAGGTGGGAGACCTTTGGGAATCTCAAATACCTTGGAATGATTGTCCAAGACTTTTTGGAGATCTGGAGAAATAGATGATTTCGATGTGGAAACATCTAGCGAACATAATTGTGCTATTACACCTCTTTGTTCCTTTATTAGAAGCTTTGTCATACCGCTAGAGCTCATTAGCTTTCTTGGTTTCCCTGCAATACTCCTTAATTCAACTTCCTTTCCTTCCACAGAAAATTCCATGAAAAGTTCTTGAAAATTAAAATTTATTGTACCCAAAGATTGTAGCCATTGGACTCCTAGTACAACATCAGCACCTCCCATTGGAATGGAAGGCATTGGGCTAGTCAATACATATTCACCCATGGATAGCTTGATATTATGGCACTTTCATGAGCAATTTATTGTTCCTCCATTTGCAATCATCACTTGACACTCTAGTGCTGGATATAGGAAGCAATTCAATTCTTTTTCTACCTTACAATGAATAAAATTGTGGGTACTTCCTGAATCAATTAACACTATTACCTTTTTATTCTTGATTTGTCCTTCTATCTTGATGGTTTGAGGAGTGGTAATTCCTGCCAATGCATTACAAGATATGGTCGGATTCATTTCTTCTAGGCTTGTTCCTAGAGTATATCCTCTTCTTTTGACCTTTCTTGCTCCTTTTCTTCTTCCTCTTCACAATCTATGTAGAATAATTTCTTCTCAGCACACTTATGACCTTTAGTGTATTTTCTATCACAACTGTAACAAAGCCTTTTTGCTCTTTTTTCTTCCAATTGTTGTGGTTTCAACCTTATAGGTTGTGGAAGACTAGGGGCAACAAAACTTTCATCTTTATAGTTGTGAGTGGTATGCTTCCTGGTTGCCATAATATTGCTTTCCATTTTTCTTGCTAACCTGAATGCCTTCTCTAATGAATTAGGTTCCCAAAGGCAAACATCATGTTGGATATTATCGTTTAAAGTCCCTATGAACAGATCAATCCTATGCTCCTCTGGAATATTTTTTACCCTTATGTTCAAATTTTGGAACTCCTCAATGTGCTCCATTATTGAACCCTTTTGTTTGAGACTTATCAATTGGTTAAAAAAAGTGTTGCTTTTTGTATCCTCATAATGTGCTATCAATTCTTCCGTAAAAATTGCCTAAGTGATAATTTTTTTACGAGAGAAAAGCCATTGATACCATACAAACTGATTTGGTTCCAAATATAAAGTTGCAATACGTACCTTTTGTGTGTTTTTCACATTATTGAGATCGAAAAATTGCTCCATCTGTAATATCCATGTTGCGGGATCCTTGCCATAAATTTTCCTCATATCGATTTTTTGAATATGGTGGGTCTTCGATCCAACATTAGAGTCCATGAAATCATGATTAACATTTCTTTTGTTCGCATCATGAGTTTCCTTTACTACCCTTTCACCATTAGTAAGTATTTCTTGTAGAAAATTTGTCAAATCTGTCTTCAAATCTGCCATGTTTTTTTCAAATATGTCTTCAAATCTATGTTCAAATCATCCATATTAGCTTCCATTCCATTCATCTTGGCTTCCACTCCCTTTATCTTAGATTCCACGCCATTTATCTTAGCTTCTGTTAGCTTTTGTGAGAGTGACATTTGTTGCACTTGGTCTTGTAATTTTGATATATCATGTAGCATTTCGTCCTCTTCTTCATGACTCATTCTAGCACTTTCAGGTTGCTTACTAGGTGTTTGCATTTTATTTCCTCGGGGCATCAGTTACCGATAATAATGCTCTACTATGCCCTTTGAATTCTTCAAAATATTTTTTCAAACCAAGCTTAAGAAAAAATTTAAAAAAATCTACACACCTTTTTTCAATTTGTAGGAGCTCGATATTGCCTCTGATGTATCTCTGTAATTTCAGATCATCCAATTTTGAAATTATGACCTATAGCAACCCTCTGTGTCCTCTTCCAATGCCACCAGTTTGATCCAAATTGGACTCTCCAAGGAAGAGTTACGCCAAATCTCCCACAGTGACCTGATTATAGACTAGTTCAGTAGAGTGAACTTGTACAACATGCCACGTGTCCCTGTTTCGACCTTTGGATCTAAAAAATATTTACAAGAAAGTAAATTCTGTCATATTTCTGTACCTTCTTATGAAACTTCAATCTGATGCTCAAAGAGAAAGTTATGAAGATTTTCCTTAGGTCACTTGTTTGGAATGTAATTCAGGAGTCTGCAAAAAGACCAACTTTCTCAGATCATATCTCCACAAATATAGCGCGAAAAGCTATGAAATTCGGATCTAAGGTTCAGTACGATTTCGTCTAAAATGGGTTTTTTTTTTCTTTTGAAACATCGCAGAAAAAAAATTATAGCGAAAATTCCATGATGACCTATTTGGAGCACCGAAACCCTAGAATCTAAAGCTCTGATACCAAATGTTATGAAACCAGCTCACAAAAATATAAAAAAAGGTAGATCAACGCCTTAGAATTCAGCCTCTTCGAGGGGGAAACCTCCTTTACATTACACAAATGAATGATTCTTTGATGATTCAAATGACAAAACCTCCTTTCTATATATAGGAGTCTAAGGAGTCACAATATAACCTAGCCGACCTAACAATAATAATATAAAGGCACAAAAATAACAATAGAGGGATTCTATCGGGCACAGTAATAACAATATGGGGACAATAGGGGCACAAAAATATTAATAAGGGATACATCTACAATAGTAATGGGGTAATCACTAGTATTATATGGACCTAACAACATTGGTCTATGATGATCTATTTGTTGATGAAGTCGAAACCCCCCCAGGTTGTCGAGGCACTTCAGCCCAAGGTGATCTTTATGTCAGGCCCTCGTTGTCCTGAGGTTGTTTTCACTTCCGATCAAGAAATTTTTCAAACACCCAAGGATCCTCATCACTCATCTGTATGCATGGAAGATCAATCTAACACTCATATTTTTCTTCCTCCACTCGAACTCCATGATCCCATTTCTCATGCATTGGAGGAATCTTACACAGCAAGCACACTTGCGCAACATAAGTGGTCTACCTTTCTCACGTTTTCTTGCAAGTCACAATTAAGAGAATGTGTACACTTAACATATGCACGCACTGTAACACAACATCATCGTAAGTCCACGGATTGCATGTCACGCATTTCCACTCACTTATGTTGTATGATCACATTTAAGCTCGGAGTGTGTTTGACTTCGTTGTTATATCTTTCATGTTTTCTGGTTCGTACAGCTGTACTGTTCACGAACCATTCCTTCATCGACATGGTTCAACCAATCCCTCGGTGGCTACATTGGAAGCATCACTTTACGTGAGCAGACCCATGCACCATTAGCTTAGGAGTAGAAGTAGTGTTTGCTTTTGGTTTGTTTGATTGCATGCATGTTTGCTTCTTACTCTGCATGTTTGTTTGTTTTTCTGCTTGTTTGCTTACTTGCTTTTCTTACACATTTACTTCTCCTTTTTCTTTCTTTTTTTGTTGTTTATTTTCTTGTTTACGTTCAAAGGTTAGTTTCACATGAAACCTTGTGTGACTCTTGAAACAAGCTGGGTAAAGTACAAGAGGACTTGTGCAGTACTTAATACTTGGTTATCTGTCATCCCACCTTTGTATGAAGAACTTGTTGTCTTTAGTCCATGATACATCAATGCAAAATACATTCTAATTGAAGTGAGCCTTGGTGAAAACACAATGCTTGCACACTAACTAGTGTCACCTACTCTAGTCAGTTGTTTTGGCTTAACCCTTATCAGCTCAGTCAAGTAGAGTAAGGTGAGGGGGGAAACCTTAACAAGCATGTCAAAGGTATATAAAAACTACTTCTATGAAGGAAAAACCTCTTCTGCTCTCAATAAGTCAGGATCCCTCTTCTGCCTCTGAAATGAATAAGTGTTATGCACAGTTGTGAAAATGAAAATGTGAAAAGATTTCGAAAAAAATGAAAATGAATATGGCGAAAGAAGAGAAAGGCTTCCTGTGCAGAGAGGTGATGAAAGTAACTCTGTTAGGGTACTGACCAGGCTCCCTGGCAACAGAGCAATGCTTGTGTTCTTGTGTGACTCTGTCGAGGTACTGTCCAGGCCTGCTGGCAGCAGAGCAACACCAAAGATGAAAACTTAAACTCTGACTATCATATGGCTTGTGCACCAATATATCCCTCATCCAAATCGAAAAAACTATGTTGGCTTGACTTGGAATGTGTTCCGACCGATCAAGAGCATGGCGGATGCTACATCTTACAATCAAGCAAGTGTGGAAACCAAGACTATCAGAGAACTGAACAATACTTCCAGAGGTGTTAGACTTTATTTTCATGAACAAGATCCATGCAGAGAGTTGGAGATCTACCAGTGTGTCGCCAAGTGTTGTAGCGGCTACAACCACCCTGCAAAATTTTTCCTTAGCTTCGTTTTGGAGCCTCCCTACCAACCATCCTTAGCAGCATGTATTGCACTGTCAAGTACTTAGGCTTCAGCTGAGTTTCAGTGGCCTATCGGCCTATGCATGTCAGCTTACTTGTCTGCCTCTCGCAGGTCGGAATTCCAGACTTAGATTGTTTTCTCGTTGAGACACTCCCCCAGAATATTGTGAAATTCTAGAGGGGAACCAGCCTTCCGTCTAGAAATTGCACAAATCAGCTGGGCAGCTTGTTTGGCTCCATAATTGCACAGAATGGTTGGGCAATCCTCCTTCAGAAAAATACGTAATCTGACCTGACACTGGGCCTTAGCCCAGAAATTGTGCAATTCTGGGAGGTAGTGACCTACTCATCCCAGAAATTGCACAATTCCTTACAGGAAACCAACTCTGCTCACCCCAGAAACTACGCAAATTTTCATCCTAGGCTCGTAGACCAATGCATGTGCCTTCAAGGTTGTCTGGTTCCCTCTAGAACAGAGAAAAATTGATTTGCATGCATGGGTTGCTTTTTCCTGAAATAGAAAAAGGCAGCATGCAAAAGGAATCCTTAGATTTAGGGACCTATTTTTAGCAGCTAAAGGTTACATGCAAAGATCATTTTAGAAACCTCTCACCAAGTGTCGTTTTTTTCCTAGTTTTGTGGCATGCGCATCATAACCTCAATCTTATACAAACTTATGAATCAAACATTTCAGATCTCATTCCTCAAATCAACCTTACAGATTTGGCATCCCACATCGCATCCAGGAGTCTTCAGCACTTTCATCTTAGCTGTTTTAGGGTAAGTCTGTTTTTCATGTCTTGTGTCACATTTCTGTCGCTTTTTGTGTTTCACTTTGTGTGAGGGTTGTCTTCTTGATTTCAATGAGTGCTTGTTGTCCTTTTAATGTATTTTAGCTTGTAGAAGCACCATTTCAGTTTTTGTTTGCATCTCACTGTTGTCACATGCATGACATTGTTTTGCACCGACGATTGCCATTGCAGAAACCCGCTTCATACACGTGCATGTTTTCCTGTTTTCTGAATCTTGTACTATTTGTTTGCATGCATGATCATTCACTCTTGTTTACACTCAGTTTCACCATGCATTCAAACTTCTCATGTTTTCAGTCGCCCGTCGGCGAGTCTGGGCTGCCTTGGCCCAGACCTTGCCTTGCCCGACTAGCATTGCGCATTTATGGAAGTGAAGGCTATGCCTTCCCTCCAGAAATTGCACAATTCTGGCCCAACACTGGCCTCCAGGATTGCATTGCGCAATTCAGGGAGGAAGTGCCTTACTGGCCCCAGAAAATGTGCAACGCAGTTTCTAGTTTGCATGTCACTGCTGACTGAAATTGCGCATTACGCAGTTTCAATCCTCAGCAGGCCAGGATGGATTGTGCATTGCATAGTTCCAGTAGTCAGTTAACCTCTCGACAGCCCGGACTGTGCCTTGGGCAGTTCTGGCAGTCAGTCTCCCATCCTCCTGGAAAAAATTGTGTAATCTTCACAGACAGTCACACATGTATGTTGCATGTCAGCCCTCCAGTTTGTTTTGGTTTTCAACTGATAAATTTCTTGTCATGAGTATTTATATGTCTCTGGTATCACAAGTGTTCATTTTCCTCTCAGCAGCATAGGTATAATGGCTTCTAGGAGAGTAGAGTCAAACACACCATTGAGAGCACAACTAGGGACGCATACGATCAAGTGTCTTTGAACTTGCCTATCTATAAAGACATCAAGTTGTTCATAGACAAGGATATCAAGATGAAATGGCAACGAAATCATAGCGAGTAGCACCATCAGCAGTAGCAGAAGGTAGTGCACCTGTGTGCGATAAAGGCAAGAGAAATATTGTCGACAACGCAGAGGTAGAACAAAGCTGCAAGTTCAAAGCAAATCCACTTGTGGAGAAATCAGCTTTGGAGATAGAGGCGAAGAGGCGACAACGCAACAAGAGGAACATGCAAAGGTAGAGAGATCAACAGAGGATGGAGGAAACAGTGAGGGAGTTGCAAGAGGTTAAGGAGAAAATCTGAAAAGAACAGGATATGCACAGACAGGAGAAGGAAGCACAACATGGACAGACACAACAGGAGGTGAAACATGCACAGATTAATGAAATTGCACCCATACAGGTGGTAGACTCATCCGAGCAGCAGGCGCAAAGCAAATAGGGTGAGCAGTCATAGGATCAGGAATTCACTCAAGAGTTTGAATAGGTACTTGAGTAGATGGATACGAAGATGGAGCAGCCAGAGTTAGAACAAGACATCGACCTCATGCCTTACACCCAAGAGGTTGACCCACCAGCTTCAATAGATCGGAAGTAGAGCAAGTCTTGAGCGATCAAGGAGATATTGAGATCCTTGAAGACAATCCGAAAGCAGATATGCACAACATATCATTCGACTAGTTGCACCATAGAGTTGTGAAATCGTGCAGAGTGGCTACTCTAGATGTCCACACATATCATGTGTAGTTTGAAGAACGAGTGATCGTATCTGATGTGTGCAAGAATCCAGTAGCATTGGTCGATGCTACCAGATCATATGTCGAAGCCACCAGCTCGATTTTTTGCTTCTTGATAGCAGAGAACAAGCAAATGGCTAAGGAGTTACAGATGACTAAGCAAGGAGGAGAACATGTTACAACATCCGCCAGAGCAGAGTTGAAGAAGGCGATACTGGGTGAAGTATTGTCCCTTGAGAAAATCATGCAGATGTTGTATTCCAGATTTGATACCATGCATAAGGAAGTTGTCCATCTCAATAGTTGGCAGCAGCGCTGTGCTACGAGAGCACGTATCTTGTCAAATCTGCATACGGTTTTTGACCGCATGCAAACATGGACAATGAGATACAAGGGAGCCCTGTTACACTTGCCAAAGTCGATGAAGTCCAAACCGGTTGAGTTGAAGGCATGCATACGTAACTATGAGGAACTCCCACAACTCATCACTAGTTTGCAGGCTTCACATGCATGGGTGTTCAGAAGCATGGATATTGTTGTGCGCACACATGAAATCCCATCTATTGGGACACTCTTCGAGGTAAGGACAAAGAATCAATTCCGACTGGAGTTGGACACGTACTTTGACAAGTTGATGCACATAGCCACCAACGCGAACTTGGCGATCAGTGCAAACACTATGCATTAGTATGTTGATGTTTGGGCAACACTCAAGACGATGATGTACATGTTATCAGACGAGTTGGACAGAGGAGCCAAATCAATGTACCCAGATGCAACGGAGGCAAGGGTTCATTTCCAGAAAGATGTCACCACAGAGTACACGGACACCATCATGGACAACCAAGCTTGGCATTAGTTCACCGCCATCGACCATGATAAGGATGTCGAAGAGTTGGTCTTCCCATAGTTGTTCGAGTCTTAGTGATGTCTTGCATGGATTTCTCAAGCCATTTTGTCTCACATGGGTACATGTGCAGATTGTATGTAACATCTTGTAAAGTGGAAGTCCAAGTGTTGATAGTGGAATGTAACAGCCATTGAGTAGTTGAAGAATCATGAGGGTAGGTGAACAGTTAAAAAGGGGAATATCAAGGGTCACCCCACCCTTTGTTATTTATAGTACCTCATAACTCGTTGCACGGGATTTTTGTTAGCCAAGATTATGATAGGAGCATCTTAGAGAAAGCTTGGAGAGTATTGTAACGAGCCTTGGCTTCTCCACAATGCAGAGCTAGTACATCTCTTTGGAGGAGCAGGGAAAAATGACTGTAGCGTTCCATTATTGAGACTAGTGGTTGGTCATGGTTGTATTGTATGATTGGAATTTTCACTTCTTAATATAACAGAGCCAACACGTTTCATTCATATGTTGTTATTGTATTTCAGGTAACTTGTTTACTCTAATGATATATGTATATGTTTTCTTACGCATGTATGTATAGACTCTTTCTATATATGTATGTATGAATCTTACTGAAATGTGTTATTGGTTTAACCATCACTTTGGATTGTTAGTTCACCTTCCCTCCAGTTTGTGATTCATCTTTGCTTGTGTGTTCCCTCCCAAGCTGCATGTTTACATAGGTTTCCAAGGGGCGCACTCATTCCACCTTCCATGTGTTAGAACCATTCATGTACCTTCCTTGTCTTGTTGCGCGTGTCAGACCCTCTCTACCAACAAGGACATCTTGCTTACCTCTGAGTGCAACTGCGGTCAAGGCGATACTATATGACCCACTGCTAGGACTCCTACACCAAATGGTCTAAGGTCTAGTTGGAACTTTTTACCTAGGACATCCCTTGACATGTTGGCGGGTCCAACACCATCAACACATGTCTATGCATGTTGTTCTAAATTGTGAATTTCATTCCGCATATCAATAAAGTAGAATCATGTATCTTGATTTTAGATTAAATTTCTTAAGCAGTTGCAATTCTACTAAATTTATACAATCTTGAGATATGATAAATATTATTGAAACACTAAACATAAAGTATTTCATATTATTACTACTTTGTATTTAAAAAATAAATCTCACATCATTTAAAATCATAATGCAGTCACCTTAAAGGACTTATATATATGCCTTTGTTGTCAAATGTGGTTGGAGGTTTGTTATAGACATTTTTGTGCCTTACAGCTATAAGCATGAAATGTCCATAATCCAAGGGATCCAAAGTCCCTAAAGATGTTGTTACAGCTCCTAAAGGAACAAGGTCAACCAATGACAGCTTCTCCCAGAAGTTCTCCACCAAAAACCACTCAGAAACAGTCAATTCAGGATCAATTCAAGTGCTCCACTAGCTGCCTGCATTGCAAAGCACCCCAGTACACTGTCTAGGTGCGTTGCAACGCACTTGAATGCACTACCCAGGTGCGTTGAGCGGGAAAGGACAAGTGGCAGAGTCATTCAACGAGGTGGAAAGACCATGGAAGCTTCCAGAATCTTCTCCAATGACACTTGCCTCACTGAATTCGACCAAGTGATGAGTAAGAGGCTCTCAGTCTCCAAGTGGAAGCAAGAACTGATAGAGAGAAGCCACAAGTCAAAACATAAGCTGACTCATCTTCTCTGCTTACATCTATATATGGATCCCTCATCCCAAAGATCCGGAGGCTGGAATTTTGTACTTTGCAGAGAATTTCTGTTGGTTTGAGATTGAGATTAGTACATTGGGTGATTTATGCTTTGTTGGAGGAGAGGAAGGGATTCCTTTGCTGGGAGGTAGATGCTGGATCGGAACTCACTTGGTTGTATCTCCTCTTGGACTTTCTTATTCTATCAATAAACTATTTGAGTTTCTCCTACATGTTGTGTATCAATGATGTTTTTGTTATATTTGCATGTTTAGCTTAATCTGATCTTGAGCTTTTTATGAATGTATATCTATATCTTCGTGTAGTTTCTCTCTCTTGTGATCTTGCAGGAATTCGGTGAAGCTGGGCCGGTAAGGGAGCTGGGAGCTGGGAGCTATTGAAGAGAGGAGCGATTGGATCAACAAACTAGCGAAAGACACAGGTTAGTTACATCCTTTCTCCTCATTTACACTTCATAAAGAAGAATACTCAAGTAGTTTTCCTTGTTTGTTGCTAAGGCACTATCACACCTTAGAGTGGGATAGGGGCATTCTGAATGGATACTTTTCCCAACAACAAATTGGCGACTCCACTGGGGAATCGTATCTAGTTAGTTTATTTGTGTTTCTATTGTTGTTCTTCTCATAAACTTAGGAGTGCTAAATCGAACTGCATTTGCCATTTACAAATGCAAAGTAGAGATCTGCCACTCTAGTCCACTCACTGGGCCTGTTTATGATCTGAACAAGCTGATCCACAAATGCTCTAACTGCCCTTTGTGATAGCTCTTAATCCTCCTTTAAATCATCCTCCTAATTGTACCTTATTGATAGCATTTATCCGGCCAAAAACCTTAGATCAAACTGCAAACCGTGACCCAGAACCCAGAGACAATTCTCATTTTTGCTTCAGCGCAGGCTCTGTGAAGAGACTCTGCATTTCAACGCAGGTCCCGAGAGGGCTACCTACGCTGCAATTCAGTTTCTCTGTGCTGCAGGTGCGCTGATCAGCCTTTGCCCTGTGCAGCTGTGGTTCTTTGCATCCTTGTGTTCAGTTTTATCTCTGTTTTTTGCAGGCTGTTATCAGTGTGTGTACCTATCTGAAAACCCCTTTTCTCTGCCTTAATTCCACCTCAGTTGTATAAAAGAAATTGTATTTGTTTTTGTGTATTTGTTACCTCATTTGCAGTTTCCCATTACAAAAGTAAACTAGTCATATTGTCGCCCTTAGATCTAGACCTGTCATAAGTGTCGTTTTGATCTTAGGATTAAGTTTGTTTGCTGTTGACAGTTGATTGCGCTTTTACTTTTGTCTTTTGGTTTGAATTTATGAATTTCTAGTGTCGAAACAAGTGTTTACTTCAAAATCATAAAGTGTCGTAATCGTCTTTTTGATTTCAAAAAGAAACTTGTTTGTGTTTTCACTTGAAATCGAATTCAAATTTTGTACAACAGCTTTCTTTTTAGGCATCAATATTAAGAAAGTGAAAACAAATACATGCATTTGTGCATTTGCATATTGATAGTTTGTATGGTTTGATTTAGGAAAAGTGCATTTACAGTGTGCTCTTTGCTCTTTGAGAAAAGATTGTGTCTTTCTTTTCCCCTTGTAGCTAGGATTTTCATTGTTGAAAAGAGATAAATGCTTGCTTATCATCTTTAGACTGCATTTAGGAATTGTATATACATCTCGTGGTGATCCAAAAAGGTAAACTTCTAAGAAAGATCAACCTAAAATAAATTGAATGAACTTAAAAATGCTTTGTAACTTAACGCACAACATAGAGGTCTAGGCTAGAGACGTGTTCCGGCGTCGTAAAACCTGGTGATTGTCGATCTCACTGATGGTTGGGTGATTCCTCCTGAGAGACGATAAGTGCCAGTACGGATTGTGCTCCCATGTACCGTCAAGTATATATTGGGAGACCCCTATAGGCATAAAACATTTATCCATAGGAAGCCGTGTCAGCCGCCCTACTGATCGCAATGCACTGAACACAGCATTCGGGAAGATTGACCGCCCGTACCTTAAAAAGTATTCTGCGGTTTTGAGAAAAGTTTGGCACACCCTCTACCTAGAACTCCAGAGCAGTCCCTTTCGTTCCTTTTCAGACTCCTTAACGGAAAAGGTCCATCTGAGCACTTGTCACTTCAGGCTCGTTAAAAATCGAAGGAGACTAGAGTCATCTTTTGCTTTTTCTCGACTCTTTAAAATTGAAAAAGCAAGTTGTGTCCAAGCATCGTTAAAATTTATTTTAAACGGAATATTCATACCCTTTTTCCTACGTTGATCTTTAGGTTGAGAAAATGGAGCCTACCAACCAAGGAATTCCCCTTGGTGGAAATCCTAGTCCCTTCTCCTCTTGGGGAGATGTTGGTGCGCCCCATATGGCCACATTGTCGCTTCCAGGACTGACAATTGGCTTGCCAGTCTGACTCTTCTCAACCAATGTCGTTCAGAACACCACTATTCCTGAACAGTCGAATCAGCAGTTAGACCAGTCCAGAGTTACCCACCAGCCTTCTACTTCCTCTAATTCTTCCTCTCTCCCTTCCTCTTCGCTTGATGGAACTGGTAAAACAAAAAACCAAGTTCCTAAGGAGAAGAAGGAAAAGAAGAAGAAAGAGAAGAAGAAGAAGGAGCCAAAAGCGACTGGGGGCAAACGAGTGTCGTCTAACGAAAATCCACACACCGCACTGACCAGGCCTAAATCGCCATGTGTCATATGCAAGGGAGACCACTTTCACAGAGATTGTCCCTGCATCCCTCGGATACTAAGGGACTGGTCTCCCCGTTTGCACAATTCGGTGGCGTCAACCTCTAATAGCCATGTTGAAAGCACACCGTCAACTAGCGAAAGTGAAGTCCCAGGACAAAAAGGGAGAGCTAGATCTCCCTGTAAACTGTGCGAAGGCAACCACGCCATCCACCGTTGTCCCTTCTTAGACGAAGCGAAAAGAGTTTTGGATGATCGTCCGGTTTCACCGTTACGACTTCCTCCTGGATATAAAAAACTCTTGCCGAGTCCTTCGTTAGTTGAAAATCCAGCTGGCCCGCTCAAGTGGTCAGCTGAAGCACCGGTCATTGAAGATGAACCAGCTGAATTCATACCCGACGAAAGTCAAAAGGTCGAGGTGGCAGTTGACCCGGTCTTGCCTTCAGAGGATTTATCTTCGAACGACACAGTCACTGAAGAGGATAAAGATGACACCATCCAAATTCTCTTCATCAACACAGACTCCGACGAGCACGGGGGCGATCCCCCCATTCCTTTATCGCAGGAAGGAAGTTCGTCAGAGCGATACCCGGCCATCTACTCGGTCCCACCACCAAGCAACCTAGTTGTCTCCTTCGACTGGAACCAACTAGGCAGACCCCGTTTGCCAGCAAGCATACCATTCATAATTATCGTCCAAATATACATAATGGTCATGGCTGGCACCATTATTGATGAGGGGGCATCTGTGAGTATCCTTTCCTCTATTGCTTGGAAAGCGCTTGGTTCGCCATCGCTTTTGCCTGAAATGAGAAATCTGACAGGCTTTGATAAAGGAACCAGTCGACCTTTAGGGATCCTCCCCAATGTGCCCATAACATTGAAAGGGAAGACCGTTCAAATGAACATGATGGTCGTTCAAGGACCCTTGGATTATAACCTACTCCTTGGACGAGACTATATATATTGCATGGGAGCCATCGTCTCCTCACTCTTTAGAGTAATGTGTTTTCCGCACGAAGGAAGAGTGGTCAAGCTCGTGGACCAGCTTTCATTTCCCGGATCACGCATCGCAAATAGTCATATACCATCCCTAAATGGTCTCTTCACGCAAGAAATGTCTCAACCCATGGTCCGTCCTCCCGATGAGCACGAGTAATTCGGAAGGATATGACTGGAACCCAGGGGGCATGCGTCCTGGTCTACTTCGGCAGGAAAAATTTGGGTATAGGGTAGGTTTCCGCGGGAGAATATGACTAGTCCGTACCCCGTCCGTGATTGGAAGAGGGGTTGTTCTAGAATAAGATTCTTTTGTCAAAGTTATGTGTTTGGCGCTCGTTGTCACTCACCTTTGTCTATCTTGGTAGACATCACCGAAGAAGTGTTTTGTTTGAAAGATTAATAAAACAATCTTTGGTAACCTGAAAGAGGTAGGCCTCTCCCGGTTAAACAAATGTTTTTCCTGCAAATTGAGGGGTAACCTTGAAACTCTACTTTATACCTGGGGGCATGCAAACCTTTTGGAGTGTAAGCAAGGGGCGGCTATTTATTTTTTAAATTTTTAGGTCCTCCCTTTAAACCCGTAGGTCTAACCCTTTAAACTCGTAGGATTAGTCGTTTCCGAACTTGCATAACGAAAGGATGCGGGGCATAGCTTTGTAAGGCGCAAGCTCCATAAAAAATGGCATCTTACATGAGACATTCTTATCATATGACTGGATTGATCGAGCAGTTTTAGCACATAGTTCATGCTCGTTAAAAAATAAACATAAGATCGAGCAAGTGTTTCAACCCGCGTTTAAGCTCGTTAAAAAATGAACTATCCTCCGGTAAATAACCACCGTGAATGTAACATTATCAGCCATTAAAGCCTTGGTCGTGTTTGCACCGTCACCTCCACTTTTCTATTGGCCCATCATTCACCTCCATATGATTGTTTACCCATTTTGAGGAACAGCTGCGAAGAGTGATTTCACTAGCCATCCTTGTGACACTGCCGTGCTTGGAAAATTCCAACCCTTACCTGGAATCAGCTGCTACCCATTTCATCACTCGTTCCTCAAAAGACGAGTCTTCTTTAAGCTCTTTTCATCTGACTCGTAAAATATGAAAAGATTGCCGAGTTTTGGCCTCCCAGCTCGTTAAAGCAACCGGAAGAGCTATCCCTCCTCTAGATTTTAATCTTTTTGGACCTGAGGGATTATTGCACAAAAAGATCGAGCGCTTGTTTTGATTCGGCGTGTTAAAACTATCAAAAATTCATCCCTTCTGTATTGTTTTATACTTTTTCGGACTTAAGGGATTAGATGACGAAAAAGGACTTCCGGAGTTAACTTTACGTACCTTTTCAGAATCTCTAAAAATGAAAAGGACCAAGTTATCTTTGTCGTTAGACTCGTTAAAAACATTAATAGTGACAAACTTGTCTTTAGACGAGAACGAGTTTCACTATCGCTAGGCTCGTTAAAACATAGCGATGGGTTTGCCCGAAGGGAAAATTATAGAACAAGCATATTTTATCCTCCTCAAGCTTGACAAAAATAAAGAGGTACTGGTCAGCAATGACTGGGGAAAAATTGGGAAGAAACTCAAAGAACCTTTATTGGTAGCAAGTCGCTCTTGAACATGACACTTCCACTCTGTGCTTGAGTCGGGTTGGGTTGTTTCATTCACCGGTCACATCACCATGGTCTCACCATACCATCCACCTTTGGGGTAAATGCTACCAATCCATTACACAAGTGTCGCCGATATGTTCAAGAGAGGTCATCCAAAGAATTCAACCGTGTCCCATCCACTACCATACATTATACTTCATTCTTTCATGACCGCCACCCTGAACCATATATCATCATATCGTTTTCACCTCCATCAAAATCATTTGCTCCGTTCCGTGTCACTGATGTGGGATACATCGAGGCCCTCCTTTGACAGATCGCTTCTTGTCGACATCAGCTCATTATCCAAGAAGTTAATCTAGGATCACCCCCTTCAGTACTTTGAAGCTTGCATGCCTCAATGGCAAGTTTCTCACTTCCGGCGACAGGTATACATCAATGACCTTCGACCGAAAGATTTTGCGTGGTGTTCGACGCCAAGTCCTTTATTCACACCACGTGAATTGTACTGCAGTACCTTGAGGGTCATTATCATTATCGGTGATTCCTCTCGCGCTTGTTAACAGTTTACATCATTGACTGGTAATCAAGCGATGTCTTTCCATGTTTGACTTCAAAACATTTCTCACATGGATCGACTTGTACTTAGAGTGAAGATCGGACGAGATTGAAGACCACGGATCTAGTTTCATCCATCCGGGCTGCGATATATATTCAGAAAAAATAAAGACATTGACATGTACAGCACTACAGAACAGATAATCATCCTACCAAAAGGATGATGATTTCATCAGAATCATCAGTCTACCGTCAGACGATTGTCTGTCCTATGTACATAAAAATGAATTTATAAAGCTGAGCATGGGAATGCCCACCTCAGCTAGATCATGAAAACAGTATGAAAAATAATGTATTGTATTGTATCTTATTACAGGTCTCCTCCCAGCATTGAATGAACTTCGGATCCTCCTAATAAAGCATTTCACCCGATAAATGGCCTCATACTTTAGGGGGCAGCTGTTATAGACATTTTTGTGCCTTACAGCTATAAGAATGAAATGTCCATAATCCAAGGGATCCAAAGTCCCTAAAGATGTTGTTACAGCTCCTAAAGGAACAAGGTCAACCAATGACAGCTTCTCCCAGAAGTTCTCCACCAAAACCACTCAGAAACAGTCAATTCAGGATCAATTCAAGTGCTCCACTAGCTGCCTGCATTGCAAAGCACCCCAGTACACTGTCTAGGTACGTTGCAACGCACTTGAATGCACTACCCAGGTGCGTTGAGCGAGAAAGGACAAGTGGCAGAGTCATTCAACGAGGTGGAAAGACCATGGAAGCTTCCAGAATCTTCTCCAATGACACTTGCCTCACTGAATTCGACCAAGTGATGAGTAAGAGGCTCTCAGCCTCCAAGTGGAAGCAAGAACTGACAAAGAGAAGCCACAAGTCAAAACATAAGCTAACTCATCTTCTCTGCTTACATCTATATATGGATCCCTCATCCCAGAGATCCGGAGGCTGGAATTTTGTACTTTGCAGAGAATTGTTGTTGGTTTGAGATTGAGATTAGTACATTGGGTGATTTATGCTTTGTTGGAGGAGAGGAAGGGATTCCTTTGCTGGGAGGTAGATGCTGGATCAGAACTCACTTGGTTGTATCTCCTCTTGGACTTTCTTATTCTATCAATAAACTATTTGAGTTTCTCCTACATGCTGTGTATCAATGATGTTTTTGTTATATTTGCATGTTTAGCTTAATCTGATCTTGAGCTTTTTATGAATGTATATCTATATCTTCGTGTAGTTTCTCTCTCTTGTGATATTGCAGGAATTCGGTGAAGCTGGGCCGGTAAGGGAGCAGGGAGCTGGGAGCTATTGAAGAGAGGAGCGATTGGATCAACAAACTAGCGAAAGACACAGGTTAGTTACATCCTTTCTCCTCATTTACATTTCATAAAGAAGAATACTCAAGTAGTTTTCCTTGTTTGTTGCTAAGGCACTATCACACCTTAGAGTGGGATAGGGGCATTCTGAATGGATACTTTTCCCAACAACAAGGTTGATCTCATCAGTCAACTTATGAACATCAGTGGTCACCCATAAGTACATTGTCCCAAGCTCATTGGAAGAATGGATACAAATGACTAATAAGACTAGAGAAAATATCTTTGTAATATGGAGGGTTGTGCTCAATTCTTTTGATACCATAAGTAATGGACTGGCATGGCAGGTTGGCAGAAGAGACAAAGTGAAACTCGGTCTTGATCTATGGCCAAGTAGTAACCTGGATCACTTGTTTCTCCCTCCTCTAACTGAAATTCTAATAGACAGAGGTTACACAAATTTATGTCATATCTCCAACCCTGGAAATTCATCTATCTAGAGACAAGGTTCGCTACCAGTCGAAGAGTTGGGCCTAAAGGGGGCATTTTGTGACATATGGAAAGGCCTATTTCAAGCCCTATTTGATGGTGATATAATATTAATAGAGAGAGATGACAAACTTAACTGAAGCATCTTCCCCTTTGGAACCTGCACCCGAAATCTTGGCTACATTTCCCTACTGGCTGACAGAGTTGCAACAAACTAGAAATGGTGGTGGAAAGTGGTCTAGAAAGCTAAGTTTCCAACCAAAACAAAATTTCTTATGTGGTATCTAATGATGAGCAAGGTCCCCACCTAGGACATACCGCAAAAAATATTTATGATTGGGCCAAGTTGGTGCTCCCTACATAAAAATAATGATGAAAACACAACACACATGTTGATGTCTTGCCCTTTCCATCAACAAGTGTGGAACAAATGCAAGATCGCTTTGGGTCATGCAGGCTCTTGGGAAGGTGTGGATTTAGAGGATTCTTGGAATTCATGGCAATCAATCCCTATAATTCTGGAATCAATTCACTCCCCCTAATCATAAGCTAGGGGGTATGGTTGACCAGACACGGAGCCATTTTTCAAGATAAGCCCATGATACCTGAGCATATTGTAGCTGAAGTTATTTCTATTTTAAGTCACTTTCCTCAGGGAAAATCTTTTTTCCCACCCAAAGTGATTAGGCTAGAACACATAGATCAAACCAGGTTGTGGGCCTATTTTGATGAAGCCTCAATCAATAGGGGACAACAGAGTGGAGGCAGATTTATCCTTTTCCTCTCTGAAGCTCATTTTTATTAGTTCAAAATGGGTTTGGGCCAAGGGACCAACAATCAGGTGGAAATTCTGGTCTTCCAACATTTTTTTTTTGTTTGCCTTAGAGAAGGGATGCACTCAGATATAAGTTTTTATGGATTCCATGCTCACTATCATTTGGTTAAAAAAAAAACCAAGCTTGTAGGAACATTATTCTCATGCCTATCCTGGAGGAAATCATGTGGATTATTAACTCTTTCTCCTTTTTTACTTGCTCTCATATTTATAAGGAAATGAACTCAACAATAGATTGCCTCTCAAAAGAAGGCCTTGATTTGGACCAAGGCTTGTGGAGTATAAAAGTGCATAGAAATGTGCAGGCTTATGAGTTTTTTCATTATCCTTTCAGTGACATTCATCACGAACCAACAATAATTAATTAAAATCCTTTTCTTTTTTTTGCATTCTGTTACCAGGTTGTTATTGCCAATATTTCTCTTGATTTTTTTTATAGATCCACTGGTTTTCTCTTCTCTCGCTAAAATTATTAGTTAACTATTTTTATGTTTTTTAATTCTTAAATGTGTTGTCAAATGTTTAGGCACACTAGTCATAGGAGCTCCTTTCCTTCCACAAGCTCACACATCTATTCTTTTTGGGTTTTTTGATAAATTAATGTACACATGTTGTGTATCTGCAAAACATAATCTTCACTCATTTTAATGAATGAAATTATGGTTGTTTTTTCCTTTGAAGAAAAAGTTTATATATATAATGTTATGAACCTTGTGCCTTAAAAACGATAAGAAACGAATAACTATAGTCCACTTTGAGGGGAAACATCCTTTTACAATGAATACAATGTACGAGACAAGATTTGATGATCCTAAGACTAGTTCTCCTTAGTGTATATATAGGAGAGAAAGGGTACACTTATAATAAAATGGGCCCATGAAATGTTCTAGCCTACATGACAATATAATAATAGAAATGTAATCACTAAATATCTAGGGCTTAATAAGGGCTTTTAGTGTTTACATAAGTCTTATATAGGGAATAACATGCCTCTCCCCTTAAAAAAAGTGTTGTCCTCAACATTTGACTATTTGTCAGTGTTTCTACATGAAAAACTCATCTTCCCATGTTGCCTCCTTCACTCGTAGGTTCTTCCAATTGATGAGATACTCAATAATTACTCGATTTATCAGTTGCTTAGTCCTTATTTCCAGGGTTGTTCTAGTTCTAGTATGATTTTCCATCCTTCATTAATTTTGTTAAAATAGGTTGGTCTGACATCTTTACACTGATTACCTTCTTTGATAAAGAAACATGGAAGACTAGATGTATAGGTGAGATGGAGCCAACTGCAATTTGTAAGACATACTTCCAATCCTCTACAACAACTTATAGTGGACATAATACCTTGGTGCTAATTTATTATCCTTATTTTGTTGCTTGAGGGACATATGTTTATATTTTTGTACTCTCACAAATGCTCAATCCCCTACTTCAAATTCTCTTTTACTGTGATGTTGATCTGCTTGTCGTTTCATCCTATTTTTTGCTATAACCAAGTTGTCCTTCAATAATTTAAGAACCTCATGTTGGTGCCATATGTGGTCCTCTACTACTTGAGCCTTTGTAGTTCCTTTTAAGGGTGATGTGATGGATGGATGATGATATCCATAAAGTTCCATAAATGTTGACATTTTCAATGAAGTATGGAAGGATGTGTTGTACCACTATTCTCCCAAGGGAAACCATTTGACCCATTGTGTCTATTTATCAAATGCAAAAGAACATAGATATTCTTCTAAACATTTATTCACAATCTCAGTTTCCCCATAAGATTGAGGATGGTAAGATGAGTTGTGAGCCAATTGAGTACCATAACAAGAAAATAATTCAGTCCAAATTGTTTTAGTGAAAATCGAATATTTACCACTTATAATAATATTTGGTATTGCATGTAGCTTTTGGATTATTTCCATGAATTCCTATGCCATTTTACTGGCTTTAAAATGATGTAAAAAGAGAAAAAAAATGGGCATACTTTGTCATTTGATGTATTACTACCATAATGACACTCTTTCCTTTAGATTTAGGTAAACATATAATAAAATCCATTAAAACTTCTTCCCAACATTGCCTTGGTATAGATAATGGTTGAAGGAGCCTTAGGGTCTTGATTGTTTCTCCCTTATATTGTTGGCATGCCACATATTTAACCACAAAATTTTGCATATCTAATTTAAGGCCTTCCCAATTTTGTTTTGTTTTTGATCCTATGGTCAAGAACCCTAAATGTCCTCCTATAGGAGAAGTGTGTAATTCGAAAGGACCTTCTATTTGAGTTGAGAATTATTACATAATTTATCTTAATACTATAGCAAATAATTCTTTTACATCAATGCTTTTATTGCATTGGGGTCCTCCTGTAGTTGTTGAATGATCTTGCATACCTTCTCATCTTGCTTCCATTCTATCCTTCTTCCACCTATTCAAGTTATGTAACGGAAATAACACATAGTAAACCCTTTGTGTCTTCCTCTTTCCTTGAGAGTGTATCTGCCACAATATTTTTTTTTCCCATTTTGTAGATAATTTCAAAGTCATAAACCAATATCTTTGTAACCTAATTTTTTTTCTCTTCTTAATAGAGTTTTTGTTCCAAGAAGTACTTCAAATTATCATGATCTATTTTTACTTTGAAGTGTCTTTGTATTAGGTATGGATGCTATATCTTAGATGTGAGTAGTATGACCAATATTTCTTTTTCATACTTGGGTCTAAGTAAGTTATTTATTTTAATTTCACTACTTTGAAAGGCAAGGGGCCTTCCTTCTTTAATCAAAATTGCACAAATGTCATGGCCCAAGGCATCCCACTCCACAATGAAGGTTTTGTCATGTTAGATGTTTCTAAGATGGAAGTTGTACACTTAGCCTCTATAAGTTTTTCAAAAGCTTTGCTTTCTTCTTTAATCCAAGAAAATGTTTTCTTCTTCAATAATTTTGTTATAGGTGCCAATATTTGACCACAATTTTTGACAAATTTGTAGTAATGTCCTATCAATCTTAAGAATCCTTTGAGTTTCTTCAAGGTATTGGAGATTTTCCATTCCCTCGTGGCTTTGATTTTGTTAGGATCCACTTTGACACTCTCATGGTATACAATATGACCCAAATATTCCACTTCTTGAACCCCAAAGGCACACTTGGAAGGCTTTTCTTATAGTTGTTGCTCTTCCAATAATGTTAAGACCTTGTCAACATGTTTTACATGATTTTGTCAATATTTGTTGTAGATTAGTATATCATCAAAAAATACTAACATAATTTTTTGAATGAAGTGTTTGAAAATAGAATTCATCAAGTTTTGAAATCTTGAAAGTGCATTTGTAAGTCTAAATGGCATAACCAAAAACTCATAATGACTTGCATGTGTTTAACGCTATTTGGGAATGTATTATTGCCTCGTTCTGATTTGATGATATTCAGAATGGAGATCCAAATTATTAAAGAAATTTTTTCCATGAAATTCATCTAATAACTCATCAATGATAGAAATATGATACTTATTGAGATGTTGAGATGTATGTAATCAAGATGCATAAACCATGAACCATCCTTTTTAATAATAATCATCATCGGTGAAGAGAAAGTACTCTAGCTAGGTTGAATGATGTCAGCGTCTAACTTTTATTAAACCATATGCTCAATCTCACTCTTCTATGGATACAGATACCTCTAAGCTCAATTTCCATTCTTCTGAGGAAAATCTTATGAAAATATATTGAAAATTTAGGGCCACTATTTCCAATGATTATAACCATTGGATCCCTAATAAAACATCAACACCATCCATTTGGACTGCAATCATGGGAATATCCAACAAATACTCCCACATATAAAGCTTAATACTATGGCACTTCTCTCAATAATTTATGGTACCTCCATTTGCAATCATTACTTGAAATTCTAGTGTTGGAGATACAAAGCAGTTAATAAGCTTTGCCAATTTGTAATTGATGAAGTTAAGGAAAGTACATGAATGAATCAATATTGTTACCTTTTCCTTTTTTATATATGCTTATATCTTGAGGGTTTGTGGAGTACTAATGATGGCCAATACATGAAAAGATATTGTTGGAGTCGTCTCTTCTAGCTCTAGATCTTGTGACGGTTCCACTTCTCCATCTTCTACATCTTCACAACCTATGTAGAATAATTTATTCTCACCACATTTATGCCCCTTACTATACTTGTTTTCACTTTTGAAACATAGTCCCTATTCTCTTCTTTCATCCATTTGTTGAGGTGTCAATCTTGTCATTTTAGGAGAGGGAGCATGATTTTCTCTATGGCTATTAGTTAACAATTTTCTAGTAGCCATATTTTTACTTTAAACTTTCCTTGATAGGCCAAAATCATGCTCCATAGGTTTAGGTTCAAAGAAATGTAACTCATGTTAGTTGCATTCCTTTATAGTTCCCATAAGCAGGTCTAACAATTATCCTTTGAAATGTTTAGTTTACCTTGAGACTCAAATTATGGAATTGTTGAATGTGCTCTGTAACTAGACCCTTTTATCAAATATTTACCAACTGGATAAAGAATGTATTGCTCTTAAAATCTCCATAAAATTCCTCTGTAAAAATCAATTTTCTTCTCAGAGAGCCACTAATACCATACCTTTTGATCTTGTTCTAAAGGCATGGATGCAATATTTACTTTTTGTAAGGCTTCCACTTGGTTTAGATAAGTATTGCTCCATATAGTACATCCATGCTATAGGATTGTTATTGTCAAACATCCTCATATCGATCTTTGAAATGTAGTAGTTACTTGGTGCTGACTTTAAGCTCTAATGATGCAAATATTGGAGTGAAAAATCATGATTATGGTTTCATGATTCAATATTTGTGCTCTCTAATTGTGAAATACTCCCCATAGGTGATTGAGTTCTAGAACTATTGTTCTCTTTATTTCCATGATTTCAATGGATCTCAATATCCCTTTTAGGAAGCCTCTCACATGAGAAGTTTTTTCGTGGTATTCATGGATTTTTGTATTTTTTCATTGTTTTCATTCAATTTTTTTCCCATTTCATCCATCCTTTCTCTTTGAATTTTTTCTTGAAATCCCGAGAAATCCAAATTTTTCATCACACTAACATCCATTTCATTAACTTTCATCTCTAATTAGGAGAACCTAAATTGTAAGTCTTCAATTTCTTCATGAGTGCTATATGAGCTTTTAGGAGGTTTAATTGACGTAGTAGCTTTATTTGGAGGGGTGTTGGAAAATAAAAATAGTACTTCCCTTTTTCACAACTTTCGATCACCGAAAAAATAATTGGATATTCTAATCAAAATATATGCCACTTGTAAGTTACATAACTTTAAAAACTTAATTTGGAGAATATCTTAATGGATGACCTTTTTCTTTGTATATCTTTGAGATTTGGATGTTTCTATAATAAAATTTTGGTTTATAATAATTTAATATGTCTTCTTTGTAATTTTGTAGGTTTGGCTAGAATTCGATGTGCCAAGTGAAATTTATGGTAACATTCCAAAAACTTGCTATTTTTTTGCTTCTTACGAAGAGAAAAAATATATAGCAGGCCACATGTCCAATTCTTAAAATATAATGATTTTTTTTTACTTGAGACACTTCATTATGTCTCAAATGGCTAAAGATTTCACAACCTTGAGATGTCTTCTAAATTGTCTCCAAATTTCACTATCTGAAATGACCCGAATAAATAAATAAATTATATCAAAAATGTCAAGATGGTTTGTTTGAAATATATTTCAGAACCAATGAGAACCCCTAAATTCCACAGTGTATATCTCAGAAAATATAATGAACAAAATTTTGAAATTTCGGTTAGATGTTCAGTGAGATATCTCCTCGATATCCTCAAAGTTTCACCATCTAAAATATGCAAGATTTTTTTTTATAGTGAAAATTCCATGATGACTTGTTTGAAGCAACAAATCCCAAGGTTTGTGTGCTTTGATACCGAATGTTATGAACATCGTGCTTAAAATGATAAGAAACCAATAATTATAGTCCACTTCGAGGGGAAACCTTCTTTTATGATGAATATAATGTATAAGACAATATTTGATAATCCTAAGATGATGTCTCGTTAGTAGAAATATAGGAGACAAAAAGTGAATTTATAATAAAATAGGACAATCAAAGGTCTTAGTCTATACAACAATACAACAATAAAAATGTAATCACTCAACATCTAAGGCTTAGTAAGGGTTTTAGTGTTAATGTGGGGCTTATATAGGGCTTAACATAACTAATGAATATATATTATATAGGGACAAATATAATACAATCAAAATTATAATATTATTATATAACTAACAAAAAATATAACTAAATTATATGTATATATAGAGATAGAAAACAACTAATATAATAATGTTACATAATATTACATTATTTTCTGTATTTGCATGAAAATATAAACCTTTCAATATTATTTTTAACCCCATCTCATAAATCTGCACTAACTTAACAATTATCATTAATGAGACAATATATATTGACCTCACTAGATAACATCTCTAACTTAGTGTGAGATGGCATATCACTAGTGGCTTATACTTTTACTATTTTAAACCCCAAATTTAATCTAATGACTATGCATTGTTAGGGTTCAATGAGAACTCATATTTGCAACACCAATTGAACACTTGTTTAATATGGTTAACATGCAAGTTTCTTTCCTTTGAAAACACAATGAGATTGTCTTGAAATGTAGCACCCACATGAATTTTATAATATAATGTTACATTTGTTAGTAAAGATGCTTTATTATTTTAGGACACATTAATGCTCACTTGTTGTGTAAAGCAAGTTATCACACATTCATAAGTTGGAATGTTTTCTTAGTGAATGATGAAATATAAGGAGGTAAACTCCTTTATAATAGATGCTTCAATTTTTCATTGACAATATGATATTATTCTATTGTAATTATCTTATTTTAAGCTTCGTTATATGATTCAAAACTACATAGGCTTTCCTCATTGAGTGATCTAGCTCATTTTGTAATATGGCATTAGAATAGGGAAGCGCCTAGGAGTTCAAAGTTATTTTAAGAGTCTTAGGAATTTTTCCTTTGAAAGACAAGGCTTCCACTCTTGTGGATTCAATTGTTTAAGAGCCATGAAGTTTGTGACTGTGAATACCTAGGGATTGCTATCAATAGAGATAGATCTAGGAATCATTGACATGTCTTCTCAAACTCTAGAAGACATGATTTCAATTCTCTTGGTTGAATAAAAGAGAACCATTGTAGGTGATAGAAAATGAGATACTCAACATAAAACTACATTATGCTTAAGTTACAAGTGTAACAAATCAACTAGAGAAAAATGGAGATAGAAAGTCATTATTGCAAGAAAATGGGTCGCACAGTTTGGAACAATAAATTTCGACCTAGTGACAATCTTAAGAAAAAATTCAAAGACAAACCACACGTAACGAATGTAGATATTATTGAAGATTGATTAGATGCTAACAATGGTGATGAATTTACTTGAGAAAGGACATTCTATGCATTTTAGGAAACTCACTCTTAGAAAATAAGAAGAGATCTAGTGTAGATACAACATAGCATGAATGGTTGTCTAGATAGTTTGCTATTTTCCAAATATTGGGAATTATACCATTACAAGGGCCATGAGAGAAATTGATGGGATAGTATGGATGTAGCTCAATGTGGATGGTTTTCCAATAAATTGGAAGATTGACAATTTAGGAGTTTAGGGAGGTGGAGTGTGGGAACACAAGAATTTGGCTCGAGAGCTACACCTTTACAAGGGTTATGAGATAGCTTTATGGAGCTATATTTCTTATTGTTTTCCAAAAATGAATCTTCTGAATAATGTTTGGATTTGATGTTTTACTTTTTAGTCAACATATTTTATCTTCAGTTAATATGTTTTGATTTCTATATTATAATCCTTATGAAGGGGTGTTAGGATAAGGCTTACATTTGTAATGAAGTCACTTTTTGACTTTAGGATTGTTAATGTTCACTTTTTGTGTAAAGTATTTTATCCCACATTCATAAGTAGATTTTTTTTTCTTAGTGAACAATGATATATAAGGAGGTAAACATTATAATAGATGCACTAGTTATTCATTGATAATATGATATTGTGTTATTCTAAGTATCTTCTTTTGAGACTAGTTATGTGACTCAACTTTATATAGACTTTCCTTATTTAGTGATCTAGCCCATTTTGTAATAATTAAGCAAATTGAAAGATATTCTTATATATTTGAAGGTCCCCTTAAGGTGTGGTGAATGTAGTATTATGCCAATCATCCTTGTTCATCACACTTAGTTATAACTAGAGAATCTATCTAAAATGGACAACATTATCGGTCCTGTAAATTTTTGTAATAAATTTTCTAGTTCATCACACTTAGTTATAACTAGAGAATATATCTAAAATTGACAACATTCTCGGTCCTGTAAATTTTATTAATAATTGTTCTATGTTTGGCACTGGACAATCATCTTTATTCAAAAATGCATTTATGTTCCCAAATTGATGCAATTCCAAATCTCTTTGTTTTTCTTTCTTCTTACTACCAGATTATCTACCCAAGTTGAATGTCTTGAGCATTTTCTATAACTATTTTCAATTAGATGCACTGAATTAGGAATTATTTGTCTTAGCTTTTGCCTAAAGGGTTTGGATTATTCTTTTAATGAAATGGTATTTTGGATAGTGTTTCCCCTGTAAGCCTTTAAATAATCACACAACAAGTGAAGATATCCCTATATTCTCTAATTAGATTTTCAATCTCTCTTATTTCTTCAGTAAAAGTAATATTACCTATATTTAGGAGCTTCAAGATTCTAGAGGACCCTATATTTATTTTGTTATATTCATCACACTTGATCACCTCTTTCTTCTATTTATACATGTCATGTCTACCAAAGATATTTTCTAATGGGACAAGACTAGTGCAAAATTTTCTATCCTTTAATTTAGTCTCTTAAGGGTACTCATTCCCTTTCTCTCTCCAATCTCTCATATTGAGCAAAATTTTGTAATGTGTTCATAAATCTTATAATTTGAATTTTATCTTCAAATACTAAGCCAATGTTAAAAATTATATATATTGGATGGTATAAAGATTATTTGTAATCTACCTCAGACCCTAATAACTCCTGATAAGGTTGGAGAGTGGAAGAAAAAACTACCAGGGGATTGACTTGTTCAATAAAAATTCTCAATTAAACTTCTAATGAGAAGGCATTGAATAATTCCACCATGTCCGAGACCACTTTCCTATACCTCTTCAAACTACCATTCTTACAAGCATTTTTTTCCTTCACCTACATAATTAGCAAGTCAGAATCACCTATTATCTTCAAGATTTTGGTTGACATGCCTCTAGAAAAATTTAATCCTAAGGGGAGAGTTTTGTGTTCTACCACTATTAGTTGATTCACATTCTAAGCTAAAGGCTTAAGAATAAAGGATACCTAGAGGGATGTGAAAACTATTCCTACGTCAACACTTGTTCTAGATTTAGCCCCATCAAAGTTCATCGTCCACATTGTTATCCCTTCATTTATAGGGGTAACTAGAATATATTTGAATTCAATGATTCACATCCCAGAAAATGGTTGTGATGATGATATTTAATATTCTTTGCAAACAAATGCCCACAAATGCCTCTTAAATCATGTTCAACCCACTAATTTGATGGTCATGGTGCCCAATACACACAAGGTACATTTGTTCATTGCTTCACATTAAGTATTTACACTCAACATATTTGGCATGAAAGCAGGGATCATGGTTTGATTTAGATAATGAATCATGGTGCTTAGAGGTTGTGCTTTTTTCCCTATTTCACTGTGGTTGTCATCACCAATTTTTTATTCAAGTGTTACCGATTTTGGGTAACATGGTACTAACAGGGAATTTTGATAATGGTAACATGCCCATGTCCTTTATGTACATAACGTACTCCTTTTTTCGATCATCATTATCCTTTCTTTTGGGTCAGTGTTACATGTATCCCAAAAAGATTCATGCTTCATAATCCAATGAAAAGAAGGGGTTTGGATGCCCGAGGTTGAAAGATATAAATTTAAAGATTCAAAAGAATATGAAGGGATATTAATGATAAAACAAAATCTAAAGTAAAGCTTGAGATTTATCGCCTCACTATGAAGCCATTACCCTAAGTCCTATGTGATGAAACACATAACTAAATAGGACTAAGTTAAATTATCTCAATCTCTATGCAATGAAATGCATACACAAGAAAAATGGGGCTTGTGAAATAAAACAAAATAATATAAGAAAAAGGAAATAAATGGTTACGAACACAAAGTTTCGAGGAAAGGGTAACTCAATGCATAAGTGGTCCCTTTACAAAGACATTCATGAGAATGAATATCATATATAACCTTGCATGCTAATGACACCATCCATAAAGTAAACCCCAAACTGTACCATTATCATTTACACTTGGTTCTTGACGGATTTCTTAGGAAATTAATCTGTAAATTTTTGTGGATGTTCCACTAGAACAATTCATCACATCCACTCATACCATGGTGGTAAACTTGTGGGAGGCATAAATTTCTCATATGAGCTATAACTAAGGTAATTTGTGCATTGTTGGAAAGTTTCCAGTGTGTATAATATGAAATATTAGTCCATAGAAAGTTTCGGACCATAAAAATTTATCATTTAAGGACTAAAATTATCTCTATAAGTTTCTCACCCCAAATTTTTCCACACTCGGCCTATTCTTAAAATGACCCTGCAATATTATTGCTCCAATTTTTTTCTCTGAAAGCATTGAGATAGATGAAAAATAATATAATTATCCAATTTGAATTAGAAATACTCCTCTTATGTTGGAAATTAAGCAATTACTGAGAGGGGGTGAATTATTCATTGTATCTTTTAACAATGGCCAATTTTATATATTTTAACAACCTTTACTGGCAGAATAATTTAAATGAAGAATGACGCAGGGTTTGACCTAGGGTGCCAACAAAGATTTTCACATAGTCTAGCACTTCACCGACATTTTCACTCCATTGAATCAAAGGAGTGTCTCACTTGAGTCGAGCCAGAAACATAGAAAGATGGAAGGGGGATCTAGAAATATATATTTATGCAGTTTACACAACCATTCATACATTCATTATAGTAATAAAAATTAAACATTTAAAAGGATATCATAACATGTAAAAAAAAAATTGAAAGGGGGTGAAAAACACATAATAATAAGGCAAAAATCCCATTCTCCTTTATTAAATAAGTTCAGAGCCCACTTAAATCAGTATTTTCTCAATACACCTTACAGACTGTGAGCAGACATTACAACTCAAAACATTTATCAAACATGGATCACTACATTAACATATCTACATACACCAGTCTTTCTTTCCTAACTCAGATTTGAATTCTTCAACGACTCCTAAGATTTGGGGCACTTCCTAAACTTTGCATTGCTATCTAAACTTGTTTCTTGTTGCTTTGGATCTTCTTTATAACCCACGCTCGCTTGATTTGGTCTTCGATCCCTCACTCGCTTGATCTGCAATTTTCCAAAATCTTGGGCCATTATCTTTGCTTCCCTATTGACTATATCAATATCGGCTCCATCGTTTGTGGTATGTGCCCATAATTTCCACTGTGCAAGTACCAAAACAATATTTCACTGCCGCTTTGATTTTTCAGTGCTCTGCTTCCAACGACTTTATCCAAAATGCCCTTCATAACTTTTATTCCTTCAAAAACGAAGGACCCAACAACCTTTTAACTTCTTTTTTTTAACAATGAGTAGATTTATGTAAGTGTTCAACAATTAATCAAAAACACAAACAACACATTCAATACAAGTATACACCAGATATAAGTGGAAACCCATAAAGGGAGAAAACCACGAATTTTGTTTTGTGATGTAAAGGCAAGTACCCACTCACTCCCTCTTTTACATCAATTTCATAGGCTTACACCTATAGGAGGCATCAACCTCACTTTTCTTCCACAAGTTACAACTTGCTAGGAACATGTTGAAATGTGGCAAGAAGAATATTCCAATTTAATTTTTCCTTGAATTAAATTGTGAATTAAAATCGAATTTCGTCTTAACAGCTACTGAAAATAATTAATTAAGTTATTTTTACTTAACTAGTTGGAGATATTCAAGTTAGAACTCTTTCTGAAGTCATGCAAGAGTTATCCCTTAAATTAAGGAGATAAGCCTTAAATTAAGAAGATAAGATTGAGTTATATTTGAGTTGTAATTAGTTAACTCAGTTTTCTGAGTTAAGTCTAGTTAAATTAGTTCCAAACTGTTTGAGGAACTAATGGTGAGTTAACAGTCTGTTGATGCATGCATGCACTCAACTAGTGTACTCCAGTTAACTGAAGATTCCCTCATCAGTAACTCATGCATGTCTATTATGAGAAAGACCCAGTTGAGTTAAATGTCAAGGACAGTGTACTATCAGTTGCATGTGTTTTCCTACAAAGAAAACTCATGCATGCAAAAGGAATAATTCCTTGAGGATTGCACAGTTCTGATAGTGTGTGATATTAGGTGATCATCCACCGGGTAGAAGAGGTTTTCTACTTGGTGAAGTGAATCATCCCAGAGGAACAACACGAGGAAATAGGAGCTTGCAGGGTAGAGAGGAAGGATTGTGAGAAGCCAGGATTTCCTGTGAGCATTTGTGAGCATTATACTAATAGCTGGCTAGCTGTGAGAGCTAAGGCTTTGTATAATCTCTATGTATTTCCACCTTTTATGATAATACAGATAGTGGGGTTTTTAGTTGAGGCTTTCCCAAAAGTATTTTCATGTGTTTCATGTGCATTGATTCTTCTTCTTCTGGTTATATCGTTCAGCTCGATTCAGCTCGATCTTTAAGCTTTCGCAGATTGATAATAGAAGTAGCTTATAGTATTTTGATTTGGTTATATTGCTTTATTGGGTTAACCTACAACAGATTTTCTACATGGTATAATAGCGAGATTTGTAGAGAATTTGCAGAATTTCTACATGGTATTAGAGCTATATTTGTAGAGAATTTGCAGAATTTCTACATGGTATGAGAGTCAAGTTTATCGAAGTTGTGAACAATATACTGAGAAGAGAATTTGAAGTTTGAAGTTCAGGGTTGTAGGTGCAAATTGAATTCATATCATACTTCAATTGACATGGGACATTATGCAACTAATTTCCCATCGAAGAAGTCCAAGAAGGGATCCTCGGAAAGATCGGAAGGTGAGGCATTAGCCTCTCAATTCGAAATGGACTTTACCCTCATCACATGCATGGTGTCATCGATGATGGGTTGTGTCTAGTATATTCACAGTGGAGCCTCATTCCACATGACCGGTGATAAAATTTTATTCGGTGCCTTGGAGGAGAAAGACCTCAATATGCGCATAGAGATGGGTGACGACGGAAAGTATAGTGTTTCAAGAGTGGGCATGGTTTCTTTTCAGAGGGAGCATGGAGCTCTTATCACCTTGACTAATGTGATTTATGTGCCTGGACTGAAGAAGAACTTGGTATCGATCATGATGTTGGAGGACAAAGGCTACGATGTTGTCTTCAGTAAAAGAAAGGTGTTCCTAAGACACATAGCCACGGGTCAAACCAAGAGGATAGGGATTCGGGTGAAGAATATCTATAAACTAGAGGTAGATGATTGTGTAGCATTGAGTACGAAAGCATAATTGGTGCGAAGCCAAGACATTGGCGAGTTGTGGCATAGGCGGTTGGGCCATTTGCATCATGGGGCTTTGAATATAATGCAACAAATATCTACAGGACTTCCCAAAGGTAAACTTGAGCAAGTTGACACATGTAAAGGTTGTACCTTGGAAAAGTACACCAAGTCTTCCTTTCATGATCGAGACAGTCGAGCAAAGGCTATCTTAGAGTGAGTTCATATTGATGTGTGTAGACCATTATTGACAGAATCCACAACAAAGCAAAGGTATTATGTGATTTTCAATGATGATTTTTCTCGTAAATGTTGGATTTATTTCCTGTAGAATAAGGACCAAACCTTCACAAAGTTTTGTGAGTTCAAAGATTTGGTCGAGAAAGAGTCGGGGAAGAAGATCAAGGCCTTGAGAAGTGACAATGGTGGAGAATATGTCTCTCAAGAGTTTAAGGACTTTTGTGCAGTGAAAGTAATTAAACGAGAGTTGACGGAACCTCATAACCCACAACAGAATGGGGTGGACGAGAGGAAGAACAAAACTATTGTAGGGGCAACACGGGCGATGTTGCATGACCAAGGCCTACCACTTCACTTGTGGGCTGAGGCATGCAACAAAACAGTCTATTTTCAAAATAGAAGCCCACATCGCATACTTGGGATGAAAACACCAAAGGAAGCTTTCTCCGGTAAGAGACCAGATGTGGGTCACTTTAGAATCTTTGGCTCATCAGTATGTTTCCATGTGACAAAGGATGCACGGAAGAAGCTTGAGCCGACAGCCGAGTTGGGGATACTTGTGGGGTACATTGATACACATCACAACTATCAGGTGTACTTTCCTACCAATCGGAGGATAGTGGTTCACAGAGATCTCAAGTTTGATGAGCAGAAGGCCATGCAAGTTCCCCTTGAGAGGGAGCTCCAACTACAGGCTATGGAGGAACTGTTGGTTCCTAAGGAGGATGAGCCTCAGAATAATGCAAAGTAGCCGCATGTAGAAGTTCCGGGAGTGGAGACATCCACTCAAGCAGAGTCTTCCAGAGATGGATGGAAGCGCACAAGAGAAGCTGACAGATTGTTGCAGGATACGAGAGAGAACGTGGGAGCACCATTTTCTTAGCGTAGATAGAGGAGGTCACCTAAGAGGTACACTTGATGCATGGCCCTTGTTGGGGAATGTGTTCAGACCAATCCATCTTCCTTTGAGGAAGTAGTGCAGCAGTCGATTTGGGTTGATGCTATGGTGGAGGAGTATGACTCCATAGTTCGTAACAGTGTTTGGGACATGGTTCTGAGACCGGAGAACAAGTCAGTTGTGAGTTCCCGTTGGCTTTACAAGGTAAAGCAAGCTGTTGATGATGGGAGGATCATGTTTCTGCAGTATGTTTCGACAGAGGAGAAATATGGTGACATTTTGACAAAGGCATTGTCAAAGTGTAAATTCGAGTTCCATAGAGACAGGATCGGGGTGGCAGATAATCCATTTCTTGTTGAGAGGTAGTGTTGAAATATGGCAACAAGAATATTCCAATTTAATCTGTCCTTGAATTACATTGTGAATTAAAATAGAATTTAGTCTTAACAGCTACTTTAAAATAATTAATTAAGTTATTTTGACTTAATTAGTCGGAGAAATTCAAGTTATAAGTCGTTCTGAAGTCATGCAAGAGTTATCCCTTAAATTAAGGAGATAAGCCTTAAATTAAGGAGATAAGGTTGAGTTATATTTGAGTTGTAATTAGTTAACTTAGTTTACTGAGTTAAGTCCAGTTAAATTAGTTCCAAACTGTTTGAGGAACTAATGGTGAGTTAATAGTTCATTGATGCATCCATGCACTCAACTAGTGTACTCCAGTTAACTGAACTTTCCCTCATTAGTAACTCATGCATGTCTATTATGAGAAAGACCCAGTTGAGCTAAATGTCAAGGACAATGTACTATCAGTTGCATGTGTTTTCCTATAAAGAAAACTCATGCATGCAGAAGGAATAGTTCCTTGAGGATTGCGCAGTTCTGACATTGTGTGAGATCAGGTGATCATCCACTGGGTAGAAGAGGTTTTCCACTTGGTGAAGTGAGAATCGTCCTAGAGGAACAACGCAAGGAAATAGGAGCTTGGAGGGCAGAGAGGAAGGCTTGTGAGAAGCCAAGATTTCCTGTGAGAATCTGTGAGGATTATACTGAGAGCTGGCTAGCTGTGAGAGCTAAGGCTTTCTATAATCTCTATGTATTTCCACCTTGTATGATAATATAGATAGTGGGGTTTTTAGCTGAGGATTTTCGCAAAGTATTTTCATGTGTTTCATGTGCATTGATTCTTCTTGTTCTGGTTATATTGTTCATCTTGATTCAACTCGATCTTTAAGCTTCCGCAAATTGATAGTAAAATTAGGTTATAGTATTTTGCTTTGGTTATATTACATTATCGGGTTAACCTACAACAGATCTTCTACATGGTATTAGAGCAAGATTTGTAGAGAATTTGCAGAATTTCTACATGGTATCAGGGCTAGATATGAAGAGAATTTGCAGAATCTCTACAGAACACCCACTCCCTCTTCTTACAGGCCAACTTGTTATTTTTTAGTCTACCACCTGAAAGGGGACACCAATCCCCTGACAATATTACACATTTACTTTTATGGTTTATATTGTCTTTGAAGTCTGAGTTATTCTCTTTCTTTGGCGTGTTTGTACTCTTTTTCTACCCCTTTGTATTCTCTTCTCCCCTTCTTCAGTTCTTCTTAACATATATTCCTCTTTCTCCTTTTTCTAGGAAATTCACAAACTAGGTCTCATGAAATACAATTCACTAGAACCATTTCCATCCAAAAATACATCTTTGTATAGACATAAGTTGTTGAATGTTTGCATACCAATGCAAGGACTTGAAGTGATTAGGTTTGTCTTTCTAGCTTCACATGGTCCATTCATTTTAGATCCTTATCAACGTCACTATATTTTACTTAGAATTGGAATCGACATTTGAAATGGAAATTAAAAAAATATTGATGATGATGATGATGATGATGATGATGATGATGGTTAACGTCCACTGAGACCAAATTGGTCTATCGGACCTACAATTTTCTTAATTTTTACTTGTCTGGCTCCTCGCCTTTCTTGGCGAGATTGGTGTTGTAGCTTTCTTTCTTTTCTCTACGGTCTTCCAACTTCCTTTGTCTTGCATCGCCTTCATCTCTTCTGGTTCTTGGGACATTGGTGTCTTAGCTTCGCGATCTATAGTCAGAGAAGTTTGGTTTAGGAGATCTGCTTTGCTGTTAAATGAAGATTTATTTTCTGCGGTATTCAAATCCTCATAACTGTTGATTTGTTGGGGCGGGCTTTCTCCTTGCTTGCTTTGAGAGTTGTTTCCTTCTTCCTTGATTTCTTGTGACTCAGCGTTTTCTCTAGAATATTCTTCTTTGATGACAGTGTAGTGTTCTTTTTGTGCTCCTTCCCACCATGTAGATCTGTGGTGGTTTTTTCTAGCAAAATTTTTCTCAGAGGCTTTTGGGCAATTTTTGGCTAGATGCCCCGTCTCAAAGCACGATCGACATCTGAAGAGGACACTTTCATAATCAAGCTTCTAGTTCCACACATAGTCTTTACTTGTTAGGTTTATTTCAGCTGGGAATCCGGCGCTGAAATCCATTTCCACACAGATGCGTGCATATGTGGTTCTGGCATATTCCTCTGTTTCTGGGCACCTGCAGTAAAATTTCCCAATTGCATTTCCGATGGCTTTTAGCGAGGAGAGATTCCAGAGATGCAAGGGTAGGCTTGGCAATCTCACCCAAACTGGTGCTGAGGTTATCACTGCTGTAGAGGGATCGAATGATGGGTTCCATGGCTTCATGAATAGGCCTGATTTTTCCCAAAACCAAGGGCTGAAATCTAGAATACATTGTCTGCTTTCAGGATTTTCAAAATCTACTATAAAGAAACCTCTAGCACAGGGGTAGATATTAATTTCATTTACCAAATGATGTGTAATTGCCAAATCACTTGCCAATATTGTGCTTTCATCATTATCTGGTTAAGGAATTTTCACTCCTACAAGTCAACTTAATGACTCATTTTATCCAATGCTCCAATATAAACGTAATATTATCACTTTCATTTTAGTTTGATGAAGGAAGGTTTGGGTTTCTCTCAATTTGGTTTAGACCTATTCCACATACATTCTCTTGGTACAAATTCAGATCTGAAACATGCTACGAGATTTTCCTTCAAACATTGAATTGATGTATAGGGTTTCAAATCACCGAATGTAGTGCTCTACCTAAGCCTATGAGATTTTCCTGTTGAAATAACTTTTCATTAGTGTCAGTCTCTGTGAATGATCTAAGAGATATATCACTAGAAGACTCCATTGTTGGGGATAACACCTACTACAAGTGTTGGTATTTACCACAATATGTATCATGGACCTTTATTTTGTTGTATATTTCCCTGAGATATGTCTTGCTTTCAAAGCTGTTAGACTACTTTCATAATTTATTGTATTAAGAGAAGACTCTGATACTGTTTCTTTTCCCTTCAAACTTGCTTTCACAATTCTGAAATTTAGTGTCTTAGGACAGAAAAGTAGAAGATTTTTATTAGTACAATACTATATTCAATGATTCTTTCTACAAGCTCCCTTACTGAAAATTTTAATCTTTGGCTCTCATGTTCCTACCAGAGCAAGATAAATTGGAGGATGACATACATATACACAGTTTCGATATGTCTTCTCCAATAATGCAGTTATTCTGAAGGCTATATTTTACAAATGACAAAGAAATATTGAAGTCTAGATGTCTTGCTAAATAATGATTTGTTTCACGAGTGAATTCTCACTTACGTTAGATGATTTTGATGACATAATTCAAGTTGCATTGGCCAATCACGGGTTTCCTTTAGGTGATCAATATTACGACCATAAGAAAGATGATATGCATTATAATTTGGTGGAAAGAGACCAATGAGAAATTTTGTTCCAATAACATTTTATAATGATCATCATGCTAGTTAGCTTTGTTACTTTAGAGAATTGCCTATTACATATTTATATATCCAAAAGCACTGGGTGACATGAGCTTAAAACTGTGCAGACATATTTTTCTCCCTTGCAATCTAAAACCCTCTCATCCTAAGTCAAAATGTTTGTAAATGTGGACAATAAATGTTCAGTAATAAGAGACCGTTGTTACTAGTCTAGTCACTGTAGCTCTTTGCCTAAGTGTTGTTTGTAGAACTAATGGATAATGGATCCTTGGACTACTTTGAATAAACTGAACCATTGACACATTTGATTGAAATTTTTCTGAGCTAGATTTTATAAATTATAACCTTATGAGAACATTCTAGTTCTCATAGGTAGCTCCAAAAAATGGATTGACCTTGATCCAACCCAAGTTCCAAAATCAACAAATGCTCATTGTTCCAAGAGTTGACATGGGAGGCAAATATGTTCAACATCACTTCAATCTTCTAGCAATTGACCATGATGACTGCATACCATGCCCCGATGTAGATCTTCATCATTGCCGCAAGTTCAAATTTGAGGAATGATGGATGGGAAGAATTCTCAACCAAAAATAAGAAACAAAGTAGATGAATGAGTGAACATAATACTCTACAACTTAGTGATATATCTATGCTCTAACATATTTTCCAGCAAGCTAACATTGATAAAATATAATAGACATAAGGAAATAGTACTTACAATGTTGTCCTATCACAATAGTGCTCCACTCATTCTTGGTGTCCTTTGACATCAATGCCAAAACCTTAACATTCTCCCCGTTTTTGGTATTGATGGAAACATTAGTCTATTACACCTCCACATTTGACATCAATGCCATCAAGGTTTTATATTCTTTGCTCTAACATTTGCATAGTTGTAGTTATTCCCCCTCAAGTTTGTCGTCTACTTCATTTCTATGGTTGTATACTCTGACTTGGATTCCTCTTCCTCATAACAAATTTGTCTCAAAATTATTCTACCTTGTTACAACTCTTCCTTATAATAGTTCGTAACATCTCTGCCTTTGCCGCATATTTGCTCTACTTCATAACAAATTTGCATTTTGTTTTTGCTTTGACACTCTAACTTTTATGACATGTAACAAGTCTGAGATTCCTCTAAGACCAAGATTGTTTTGTTGTAACTCCTTAGGTTCCTGGATAATGTTCTATATGTCCGTGACAATTACCAACTATTTACAATTACATCCTACTAACACATAATATAACTGACCATATCTACAGAGGCTCTACTATAACACTCTCATGGATATAATTATGCTTAGGTCTGCACAACCATAAGTGATGATCACCTTGTAACATATCATCATTCTTTTTGTTTTCTCCTATTTCTCTCATAGTTTCCAATCACTATTGAAATTGTTGATCATGGACAAATGTTGGCTAAAGAGTCTCTCTGTTTCTGTTTGGAATTGATTATCTTTCCTTGCTTAGTTCCTACTTGTTTCATTATATTTTATTAGTTACTTTATCCCCCTATGATTAATTTATTGTTATTAATTCATTTAAGATTTGTTGAGAGTGAGAGTTGTTTGTGTGCTAGTAGTGTGAAAAAAATCACCCTCGAATTTCTTCTCCTACGGAATGGGATTATTCAAATTGAGATTGCAGGGTATAAAGTGCATTGATACAATCTTGAATGAATGAAGAGAATTCATACAATTGATTACAATGATTCATCCACCTGGTTAATAGAAAAAACTTGATGTTGCCCACCATCTACAAGTTCAATGATATATTGATATGGAAATTCTTATAAACACATTCAATTGGAAAGAATATATTCAGAGTTACTATGCTCCATCTCTTGAACAAGTGTGTTGGAATATTCATAATAGACATTAGTGGTGATCATAATGTTTGTTGCTTCTATGATTGAGTTATTAGTATCAATGTCTTTGAAGTTCGATGCTTGTCAAGATTGAGTCGCCCTTCGAGGAACCATCAAGGAAATATCATTAGGATCAATCATATGCACTTTAATAATATTTTTCTTTGGCTTTCCCACACTATTAATGTGCTTCCTGTTGGGAACTACACCCATAGCTGGAATACTCGAATTCTTTCACAGTATGTTGAACCTTTTAGACAAGAAATTGTTTCTCTCTCAGATCTATGGAATACCCTTCGTTGAAGGCCATCACGATCAACGATCCTCTCCCAAATGTCATTGGACTATCCAACTCCTATTGGATGGAGAAAACTCTTCCTTCTATTGAATCCCTTAAATCACTATCTACTCTTAAGCCTTCGTGGGTTCACCTCCTCCATGTGAGCCTTGTTTCATATATTTTCATACTGGACTCATAAACTTGCTCAACATGAGCACTGCATCAACATAGCATCAAAGCACAATCAAATGATAAATTTGCAGCACAAGCTACAATCAAACCTCCAAAAAATCTACACGCCATCTGCAAAACAATATCCTCAAACTCTACTCTGATCCACAGATAACCACCTCACTCACTCTATAATATAATGGCTAAAATAAACTTTAACCATCTTCTGCTAAAACTGAAAATTGATTCATAAAATTTGCATATACAACTCGCATAGTTTGCAGGCTCTTCTCCAAGCTCACACTCAGTCTACACCACAACTAGACAATTAATCCTTCTCGCAATGAGCTTCCTCCAATATGTAGATGAACTGAAGTGCTCAATTCAATAATTACTAAGAACTACTGGGTATCACAACTCTATTCATATGGCTTGATTTGATCCAGATTCAGCTCTTTGACTCGATCAAAAACTAATTCCAATTTCCTTTTTGATATTTTCAACTTTGATTAGATTCTAAAGGCACCACAAACTTTTCTGACCATAAAACGAAAATTTCCAACCAAGAATGTTGCCACAACATAAAAATTAGTTGATCAACGCGAGGAATGCATAGAAAAACTCACAAAAAGGCTCGGTCGCATGAACATTCCTCCCTGAAATTGACTGAAACTTGCACTTGCTCCCTCCGGCCTGTCTTCCAACAAATGAAGTTTTTCAGTCCCACTGATGACCCATCTATTGTCACCAAAATGACCCTCCTTAGAACTAGGCATCTTTGAATGTGTTTCTTTATGTTTCCTTGCCATTTGACTCCTTATCGTTCTCCTATGATTCAAATCGCTCCCAAAAATACAAAAGGGAAATCAGTAAAAGGTATAAAACAAAAATAAGTAGGGTTTGTAGCTAGGCGACGTTAAAGCAATTCCATATTATAAATATGCATATGAAATACTTAATTATTATTTTGATTCTATATATGACATAAAAATTCAAAATACAAATAATTAAAATATTAAATAACACTAACTAGTATATTTGACTAAAACATAATTAAATTATAATTAATATAACTAAGAACCCTAAAAATAAGGAAAAACGTATGTAATGAATATTGAAAATAGACTTTCATGAATGTTAAATCTCTATTTTTACAGGCATTGTAAAAGAAGAACTAAATTTATCTTATGATTTTTTGTGGGATATGTAATGTAGTATCACGTAAATATATTTGATGGAGGCTTTAATATTGAAATGTTTTTTTTTTTTCAAGCTTGGTAGGCTACATCTTCATCATGATCAACTTCTCACCCTGATCAAGGGGATAGCACAAGATTTGAATCCAAGACTTCCGGTTTGGTGAGACTTCATTTTAATGACCATTTTCAATTGAGCTATCCCAAGTAGACAATATTGAAATGATTATTAAAATGAAAAAAGGCTTCAAAAAATTTATATTAAGTTTTGCATAAAAGTCATATTAAATATAAACATTATCCTATTAAATATGAGGCCCCACTCATTGATACTAAGGTCATCGAGGCAGAGAAGGAAGGTTAACTCACTACCACCTTACCACCCGATATGGAATGATCATCCTACGATTAAATAAATCTCACCATAAGATTTCATTGCATCTCAAATAGCTCATTAACATCCCTCCAACTCTCCACGTGATGGGATTTATACACCATCGATTAAAGATGGCTCTCATCTCTAGACAACTACATGTTTGCTATAAAATTTGAATCATTTATAAATGTAATTCTAAATTGAAAAAGGTTTATAAAGCCGTGTAAAACATTTATGGTTTCGAATTTAACCTACCTTCACCTATGCATTGTCTCCTGTGATTAATCCACTCCAAAACTTGATATGTTCTTATAATTTGAAGGTATTTACAATGTTTTACCATGGAGGAGAGAATGTTTTATGATTTTGTTGAAATTTTTAAAGAGTTTACAATGGTTTACTGTGAAGGCCACCATTACATTCATGAGAAATTAATTCTTCAATCGAAAAATAATTTGAGTGCACGGGTGAATGTGTTTTCAATATTAAGGGTTTATTTAAAACTTGTTTATTTCTTTGGAAATTTACCCTTATGACAAATATTGCGTAACTTGAAGATGAAGAGGATTTTTACCACAAGAATTTTTCAAGAACATGAGGTATGTGAATAATGTTTACATTTGACTTTTTCCTTAACAATTTTATGATAAAATTTAATGGATAAGGAAAAGTTACACGTTTTTTTCATGTGTTTATTTATTTTTTGATATTAATTCATAACTCAAGTTTTATGTTATGCAAGTTATTCAAGGATTATAATTTGGATAAACTACCTCCATGGAAGACTAATGAGCGTGGATTCCTAAGTCCAAATTTAAAGGGAAAAATTGAAGTCTCAAACCATTTACAAGAGACGGGAAACTCTTTTCAAATAATCATTTTCGAAATACATATTTGTTTTTTTAAGAAGTTATTAGACAGTTATTCGAACAGTTATTGAAACCTTTGTACAAAACCCATGTTTTCTCGTTCGCGAGTGGGTGGTTGTTGACATAAGTAAGAAAATTATTAAATATAGAAGTTGACTATACATGCTACACAATTTTTATTTTCAATTTTGAATGTCTGTTATGGTGATTTTAAGTTCTATATGTTCTTCTTGTCATTTTGATTCGTAATCACATAGAACTAAATCCAAGGCTTTCCCTCATTTGGGAATTAGATGATTTGGTTTTCATGTTCCGATATCTATACTATCAACATAAATGCTGAATGATCATTCATGAATTATTGATAACTAAAGGTCAAACTTTCGTTTTACAATAATTTCTATCTTAATTGTGATTGAAGATTTGTCTGTTCCGTTCTTGATTATGTTATATGTGTTTTATAGCTATGTTTTCTTCATTCTCCAGATCATGAAATTTTGCTTTCTTGTTAGGGATTCCAGTCACGATATTTACTATTAATTGTTTTCATCTACATATTAGAGAAAAATAATGAATATGCATGCACCTGATGCACATGTTATGGTTTAAGCTTGGCGAACAATTTTCACGTTCATATTTTCCTGTTTTTACCCTTTCTTTCTTTCCTTTTCTTAACTATCACTATTATCATTGTCCAAATTTATCATCACTCTTTCAGATTTCTTGAATCAGGATCTCAGAATTGAGACCCATTAAGTTGTGTTCCTCCCTTCTGTTAATACAACTATTTATTACAACAATCAATTATATCTATATGGCCTAGTTCTATTTGCTAATTGAAAATCAAATAATTTAGATTTTAGGGTTACCCCCTGTGGTGTGTTGGAGGTCAGTAGTGACACCTAGAGCAAGAGGACTTATTGGTCCTCAATGATGTGGTCACAGGTTGTCCTCAGTTACCAGGACAATCTGTGCACCAACATCTTTTGGCTTCGTTGCTAGGGAATGAATTGTTAAGGTTTCATTTCCTCTGGTAACTCATTAATTGGTTAACTTTGTGACCTGCTGGTGAACAGGATCACAATTGCATGCACCTTAAAGGTTTTAAAGCATATATTTCTTTGTTTAGTTCACCTGGCGACTCCTAGATTATATATATTATTTTTTATTTTCCAATGGATTTCTCTTGGACTTGTTTGCAAACTAAATTATCTTCTAATATACCTTGTGTATTTCATGTTTTTGATCATGCTAATATTGATAATTGTGAAGAAAGCAACTTTGAAAGAGAATCAAGGTTATTCGACCACCGAGAAGAAGAGGTATGTGATGGTGTTTTCATTAGTTCTAATGTTGATTCATTTCAGGTTCATGTTGATTACTCAAAACCTCCTATGTATGATGAATATGATAATAATTATTCATTTGTAGGTTTAATTTCACACAACTATAATGTTTTTCATATCAATAACCATGATAAACATAACTATGTAACTATTAATGAACATGTTTATGATGATAATGCACATGATAATGTCATGATACATGAAAATATAAATGAATTGATTCTAAACTTTATTTGAACTAATATTCATTTATTTATTTTGTCATATATACATCATCACTTATATAACTCTTTCCAAACTACACACAATTCTTCTTCTTATGATGAACATGAATTTCAAGAACATTTAAGTTGCCACATGAAAAATCCTAGCATGATTTCAGATTGTTCTAATAAGGAAGTAAACTATGAATATATTGCATATAAATTAATGTTAAAAATGTTTTATCATTTAAATAATCACACAAATTATTATGATTTTGTAGAAGATTGGATGGAAGAAGTCTATAAGAGAACATCATTTTATCATTGTGTTGATATCAACTCCCTTCTAGGAACTAAAATGAGCAAAACACCTTACCTTTTCCTACAATTACTGAAGATATTACTATTTTTGAAACTTGAAGTTGAGAGTCTTGGAGTTGATAAATTACTCTCTTGGTTACAGTGGTTGTTTGACTTCTTTGAACAATTTTTCTTTTTAAAACACATTGTATATAAATAAACCTTTTATGCTTTGTAGGTTTATAATAAATAAAGATGAAGTTTTTTGACATCTTGAAGGGTCTTTTGCGATCACAGTAGAATGAAATACACATATATGAGTGCTTAGTAAGAACTATATTAACAAGTTTTTTTTTAAAACACATATTTAAAGAATTGGTTTGTAAATCATGTTTAAGGGGTAAAAATCTTTAAAGGGCTCAGATATTAAGCTCTTACTAATGTCACCTTCATATTGAATATTCCTCACCACATCCTTATTCCATTCTACTTACAGATAAATACTAAGGGATCACATTAAGTCATAAGGGCTAGACCTATAACTATAAGATTCAACTTTCATAGAATTCAATTGAAACTTTGGTAGGACTAGTTAGTCATATCACAACCATACATGGGACCTTCCTAATCAACATACTACCCTAGGAATAGGGACCAATGGTGTTTTGGGTGGGGTATGTTGGTATCTCTTTCATCGTTATAGATGCTCGCTGGTGGTGCTAGATTAAATTCTTGCATGTAATCCTCCCACTCCTTTTGTTGAGGTGACTTTGATGGGGTACTCTGATATCTCCACCGAGGCTATAGATGCTCACTAGTAGTGGAGCAAGGTCATTGGTACTAGACTAAGTTCAACGTGTAATCCTCCCATCCCGTGAATGCTATATTTAGTAAATAAATTGAATGAAGAACCTCTAACGCGAAGAGAAAACAAGAATCCAGATAGTTTCTCATCTCATATTATGGATGACTCTGTGGAGGCTATGGACACTCGCTGGAAGAGGAGAGACATACAATTTTGGAAACTCGGGTTATGGACCAAAAAGGGAACCAAAATCCTAATGGCTAGCCTCCTTATTCTCAATAAACTCAAAAAATGGAAGTCACTCTTATTAGCTCTATGGTTTATGTAATTTATTAATCATCAACTGTAAGTAGGTATGATTCTTTATGGTGTTGGTTGTTCTTATGAATTCATACATTTATCTTTTTTATGATCATTTTCCTTAATCATTATTATAACTTCTGATCTGAATTTAAACAAAAACACAACAAATTACAGATATAACCATAAATACAAAGATGCAGCAGAAATAACACTTCATTTCATTATTATCAAATATTAAAATATGCTTACAAACAGAATGGAAATAAGACTAGCTCGGGCGATGGTATCTTATATTTGAGAAGAGATGTGGTGGCTACATGCCTCTGAACGGTGTTAGAATGAGGCTCCAAGGCCTATTTATTATTGAGAAACAATGGAAAACCCTAAACATCCAGAAACCTAAAACTAGGAGATGAAGTGCCAAAACTGTGGGCCTTGTTTGGGTAAATTGGTACAACAATTTCCTGGGATCGTAACTTTGGCATACGATATCTATTTGGCTATCATAATACCTTGTTTTGAAGATCTTGAAGAGTAGACTAAAAAAAATACGTTTCCTGATTTATAAAAACTTTAGTCTCTCCGTTTTCCCTTAAAACGTCGTTTAGGGCCTCAAAACGGCTTCGGAAGTTCAAGACCTGAAAATTTGCAAAAAAATAGTAAATTGTGCTACAATTAAGGAAACTGAAAAACTGAAAGAGACGGTGTTGGGGGTTCAAGTGGAATAGGAGGGTACCCACCAATATCCACCTAGATCAGTCCTCCCCCCTAGGAAGCAATGGTCCCCATTGTGTTGAGTGCCTCCATGAGATGGGGAAACTTCTGCTGAACTTGTTCACTGGTGAGCCATTTTCCTTCGTGCAGGAGTTGTCCAACTTTGACAACCCAATACAATTGGATATTTTGTTGGCGAGTGTTCTTGACCTAGGTGTCCATAATCCGATTAGTTGTGGTTTGTTCCATGTAATCTGGGTTTAACTCTGTTGATGTGAGTTATCCTGTAATGTCTAATGTGTCCAGCAATGGTGGGAAGTATGGTTGAAGGCGGTCCACATTGAACACTGGGTGCAGGCCAAGGAATGGGGAATGATGAGCTCAAAATAATTATCTCCCATATCCTTGGTAATGGTGTAAAGACCATATCAAAGTGGTCTGAGCTGTCGATGGGCTCTGTTAAGGCGTTCTTTCTACAAATGCAACCAGACTTTGTCCCCCACCTGATACTTGTGTGGCACCCTGTTAATCAAGGTTGTCATTGATGTCAATATGGAATTTTTGGAGATGGAAAATATTCTTTTGATACATAACCCTAACCTCATTATGCAAACCCTAAGAGGGTTCCCTAAGCATGAATATTGAATCATAATGGCACATCCCTAGATGGTTTACCCTAGAATGATCCTAGAAATCCCTAATCGTTATAAATGAAGAATACAAACAGCAACCCTAGTAATGCATGTAATAATGAATGAATAAAAGCCTAAATAAATATGTTGAATAAATGCCTTAATCCTAATAAATGAATATTGCAAGCCTTATTGATAACTACATGATGTCCTACCTAGCATAGGGGATGAGGAACATGTATAGAACATTTATCAAAGCATTCATGACTGCAAAGTTAATTCTTGAAGGCTGGAATTATATAATCAAATACCAAAAGAAATGGATAGCTTCAAAGGCCATGAGAAATATAACCTATTAAAAGATGAGAAAGAAAGAGCGTGGAAGATATCAACAAAAAAATGGAGTGTCATTTTCAGTGTGGAGGATTCACAATTTTTTATTAAAATTATTTAGAAATTAATTATGACAGTCATACATAGGTCAGCTTTCCCATGGTCATGTCGGGTCACCTAAAAAGACATGACTATTCATAGGCTCAAACAACTATAAATATAAACCTAATGCATTCGGATAAAGGAAGATTTGAGGTCTGCAACTCGGTGATCATTTCAGGGAAAAGACAAAACCTGGTGAGGAAGATAAGGAGGACAATGATCAATAGAGTTTCTTGTACTATATTTCAAACTTGGATCTGAAGCAGAAGGACGAAGTTTGAAGATAGTTATACATTTGAGATTTTTGGCCTTGGTCACAATTATACTTTAGAAAATTTTCATGGCACTTGATACAAGTTTTATGTGTTGTTTTGTGACACCTTAGAAACATAACTCAAACGTGATATCATATTCAATCGTGTAGTGGCACTCATTTGTGGATTTGTGGAGGAATAAGGAGCTTGGACCTGCCTACAGGTGCTTCAGAATTCGGACCAGATTATAGGTGTCTCAGAGTTGTCACTATTTTTCAAATATTTTGTGGTCCTATTGCAGACCTTGCAAAGATTATTGGTAGACCTGTTTTGGAGCTATATTCAAATCTATTCTAGTCCAATGTACTAGTCTGTGAAAAATTGTTTTGGTATAAATTCAAGGATCAGACTTATTTTGTGTTCTGATTTATTACAAGCTATTGTACTATTTGATGATATTCATACCTTGGAAAGATATCGGTCCAGTTCATTCTTATTGCAGATCTTGGGGCAGTACAAAATCATAATCTCAACTTCTTCTTAGACCTTAGTCACTGATCTTGAGCAGATATTTGAGAAGGAAATTTACCTCCTTTAGTGCAGACATCAAGTTGAACGTTGACACTCCTTGAAAAGTCTCTTTGAAGTCTTTGAAGCCGACCCCTAAAGAAATATTGTTATAGAAGAGTGAAGACTTGGTTGAAGAGTTTTTGAAGACCCCTTTAGAGAATTATTGAAGACCACTTGAAGGCCAGTGTGCACAACTATGATAGACATATTTGGAGCAGCCTTGTAAGAATATCTAAAGCATCATTTGAAGACCTCCTTAAGAATTTTTGTAGCAGCACTTTGAGAAACTTTTGAAGACCTCTTGAAGCTGATCTTAAAGACTTATTTAATTTGTTGAAGCTTCATGAAGATATATCTTGGAGCTGACATTTTGAAGGAACCCTTGGAGATCATGACGCATTGTTGAAGTCATCATGAGGTGACCTTGGAAATTGTTTGGGTGACATGAAGAAATGGTGACACATTCTAAGAGACCAAGTTTGTCATTAATGATGTGACATGGATGCTAAGTTGACGACATAGATTAATATTGATAAGGCTCGTTGAAGAAGACATTGGGAGCCATGAAGTATAACCAAATACACCTTAAAGAAGTAAAGCTGAGGGTTGGAGCCGAAGAGGTTGGAGCCTCGAAAATAGAAGGTTAGTGGCTTGGAAGATAGGGTTGGGGCCCTAGAGGATTAGATTCCTCAAGAAACCAGGTTGGAGCCTGAACGGAATATAGGGTTGGAGCCCGTGGGGTTAGTGCCTTGGAATTAAGAAGGTTGGAGCCTTGGAAGTCCAAGGTTGTGCTTGGAAAATACAGGTTGGAGCCTGGGAGATTGAAGATCAGTGTCTTCATCTAGGATTGGAGCCCTACATATATTGTACTTTATTTATTGAAGAAATTAATAAAAGCGTTTATTCTTATTTTTCATTTTGTGTTCTAAATGTAAGTGATCTAACTAGTAAAAGTAACAATTGAAAAGAAATATTGATTCACCCCCCATCGGTGTTTCCAAAAATTGGTATCAGAGATAGTACCTTCTCACAAGCCTAACAACTTGAAGTTTGATCCTTAGAACACAAATGGAAAATCCAAGGAAGAAAGCCTCCAATACTCCTAAAGATGTCTCTTCCTCAACCATGAAAATTGAAGACAATCAAATTGAGAAAGTTCCAGTGTTCAATGGAAAATTTGATGTATGGAAGGTAAGAATTAGAAATTTCTTAATAGCTCAAGGTGTTGGAGCATGTGAATAAATGATTACTGATAGCATGATAGACGATGAATCCAAGGAGTACAATATAAGAGCAATGAAGACAAATTTGAATGGGATACCAAATTCTATAAAGGCCAATTTGGAAAAATGTTTGTCATAAAAATATATATGGGACAAAATTCATGACCTTCACTCAAAAGGAGCATTGACCATGACCTTTAGTCAAGAATATGATGGAAAGCAAGAAATAAATCCACAACCCATCAAGGAAGCTGAAAATAAGAATGATGACATCAAGGCCAAAGAAGACCTAGAAGAAGAACAAAGAAAAGAAGTATTTGAAGAAGATATCCTGACTAAACTTATATCTGCCATGGAAGAGATTAATAGTTTGAAAAAGGAAAATGAGGAACTTAAGAAGAAAGCATAAGATGGTGACCAGGACAATACAAGGAAGGAAGTTTACCTTTTCAAGCTTCAAGTACAAGAAATCCTATGAGTAACTCACCAAATTTAAGGAGGAATTTCATTATAACAAAAGGAAGCATCACGAAGAATTCATATCCATGACAAATCAATTAGATAAGGCAGAGAAAAGGGAAGAAACTTTTTCAAGCCACCTTGAACAAAGACTCAAGAGCTTGAACAAAATTGAAGCAGAGATTGGGCAATACAAGGAAGAGGTCTCCTCCCTTAGATCTCAACTAGAAGAAGCGAGGAAACAAGCACAAAGAGCTGAGAATGTGATGGAAGCTTTGCCATTCATAGAAGGACAAGTCAGTGAAGAAGAAAATGAGAGAAACACCATGACATGCCAACTAGAAGAAAAGAATGATGACATCACCAAGTTAAGGTCAAAAATCACTTATCTTAAGGCCCAATCATGTTAAGCAACCAAGATGAAGGAAGAAATGGAGATCATTCTATCAAAAAGGGATGAAGAATGCAAGGAAATGAATGAAGCAATTGTCTTTCTTAAAAAGTAATTTGACTTGCTGAATAAGAACCTGAAAAGTTCTCAAACCCTAGGTGACATCCTAAGTCATCAAAGGTCTCCCCTTGATAAATCAGGTCTTGGCTATGTAGGTGAATCCTCAAGAAAGAATGATAATGCTTCAAACATCAAGGATGTGAGGAAGCCTGGAAGAAATGTTGATTCTCCCAGTTCTAGTAAAGGCAAGGAGAAGAATCTAGACAACATTAGAAGAAATCCTACTCCAAGAAGACTTGCAGATGGTGTCAAGAATACAAAAGGCAATGAATATCATCAAAGAATCCCAAGGCAAAAATCTTCAGAAGTACATTGAGGAAATATTCATCTCCCAGGTACCAAATTATATTTCTTGGTTAGTTCTATTCTTATACAAACTTTGGGCACATGGCAAACGATTGTAAGTCATATCACAAAGAAAAATATAATAGTCCCCGTAAATATCCTAGAAGCAATTTTGCAAGAAGAAGTCATGATTCCACATTCATGAACAAGATGGAGTGCTTCAATTGCCATAACATTGGACATATGGCACGTGACTATAACTTGACTTGGGTCCCTCAATAAGCTAAAACTATGTCAACCAAGACAAAGAAGAAACTTACACAAGTATGGAGAAGGAAGCAAATTGGATCTGGAAGCCTCTTGATCATTCCAACCAACAATACATGTTTTTGATTTTATGAAGTCATCCTTGATATCCCAAGTATTTGATGGTGAGACTCTGCCAAAAAGGAGACCATGCATACAGTTAGGGGGATTTTGTGATTCTTAAGAATTCTTGGAGAAGTTATCCATAAATGGGCCCTCTGAAATCCTTGATGAGTCATACATGGACAATCATCCTTTGATAGATCATCTCTCGAGAGCAACTCCATTGAAGAATATGATCCCTTTCTCATCCGTGGACTATTGTTGAGGATCTCTTCCTTTTTATCTCTAAGAAAGTAATATTTCTTGAGGTAGAGGAGTTTATGCAAATAGGGGGAGTTGGTTCATCCATGAAGAAATGAAACTCGGACCATATTTCCAGATGAAAGAGCACCATGACAGGGTGAGTAACATACCTATGAATAACTAATGTTGATGAATAAAATATGATAAAAAGAAGCAGCTTGACAGGGGGAGTAATTGGGTACCCCATTTTCCATTGATGTCAAAGGGGGAGAGAATGTTGGAAGGGAAAGAATATTGCCATCAATGACAAAAGGGGAGATTGTTAATCAAGGTTTTCATTGATGTCAATATGGAATTATTGGAGATGGAAAATATTCTTATGATACATAACCCTAACCTCATTATGAAAACCCTAAGAGGGTTCCCTAAGCATGAAGATTGAATCATAATGACATATCCCTAGATTGTTTGCCCTAGAATGATCCTAGAAAGCCCTAATCCTTATAAATGAAGAATACATACAAGAACCCTAGCAATGAATTTAATAATGAATAAATAAAGGCCTAAATAAATATGTTGAAGAAATGCCTTAATCCTAATAAATGAATAGTGGAAGCCCTATTGATGACTACATCATGTCCTACCTAGCCTAGGGGATGATGAACATGTATAGAACATTTATCAAAGCATTCATGACTGCACAATTAATTCTTGAAGATTGGAATTATATAATCAAATACCAAAAGAAATGGATAGTTTTAAAGGCCATGAGGAATATAACCTATTAAAATATGAGCAAGCAAGAGCGTGGAAGATATACACAAAAAAGGAGTGTCATTTTCAGTGTGGAGGATTCACAATTTTTTATTAAAATTATTTAAAAAATTAATTATGACAGTCATACACAGGTCGGATTTCCCATGGTCATGTCGGCTCACATAAAAAGTCATGACTATTCATAGGCTCAAAGAACTATAAATATAAACCTAATGCATTTAGATAAAGGAAGATTTGAGGTCTGCAACTCAATCATCATTTCAGAGAAAAGACAAAATGCAGTGGGGAAGCTAAGGAGGACGAGGATCAATAAAGTTTCTTCTACTATCTTTCAAACTTGGATATGAAGCAGAAGGACGAAGTTCGAAGACAATTATACAACTGAGATTTTCGGCCTTGGTCACAGTTATAATTTAGCAAATTTTCGTGGCACTTTTCTACAAGTTTTTTGTGTTGTTTTGTTACACCTTAGAAATAGAAATCAGACATGATAGCATATTCAGTCATGTAGTGGCACTCATTTATGGATTCGTGGAGGAATAGGGAGCTTGGACCTGTCTACAATTGCTTCATAATTTAGACCAGATTACAGGTGTCTTAGAGCTATCACTATTTTTTAGATCTTTTGTGGTCCTATTGCAGACCTTGTAAAGATTATTGGTAGACCTGTTCTAGAGATATATTTAGATTTGTTCTAGTCCAGCATACTAGCCTGTGAAGAATTATTTTGGTATAAATTCAAAGATCAAACTTGTTTTGTGTTATGATCTGTTACAAGCTCCATTAATATTTGATCATATTCACACCTTGGAAAGATCTCGGTCCAATTCATTCTTATTGCAGATCTTGGGGCAGTTCAAAATCATAATCTCAACTTCTTGCTAGACCTTTGTCACAGATCCTGAGCAGATATTTGAGAAGAAAATTTACCTCCTTTAGTGCAAATGTCAAGCTGATCGTTGACACTCCTTGAAGAGTCTTTTTTAAGTATTTGAAGTAGACCCCTAAAGCAATATTTTTCTAGAAGGTCGGAGACTTGATTGAAGATTTTTTGAAGACCCATTTAGAGCATTATTGAAGACCACGTGAATTCTAGTGTGCATAACTATGAAAGACATATTTGGAGTTGCCTTGTAAGAATATCTGAAGCATCATTTGAAGACCCTCCTTAAGCAGTTTTGTTGCAACACTTTGAGAAACCTTTGAAGACCTCTTGAAGCTGATCCTAGAGACTTATTGAAGTTGTTGAATTTTTGTGAAGATATATCTTGGAGCTGACATTTTGAAGGCACCCTTGGAGATCATGATGCATTGTTGAAGTCATCATGAGGTGACCTTTGAAATTGTTTGAGTGACATGAAGAGCAGTGGTGACACCTTCTATGAGAACAAGGTTGTCATTGATGATGTGACGTGGATGCTAAGTTGAAAACATAGCTGAAGATTGACAAGGTTCGTTGAAGAAGACAATGGGAGTCGTGAAGTATAACCAAATACATATTAACGAATTAAAGCCGAGGGTTGGAGCCTCAAAAAGACAAGGTTGGTGCCTTGGAAGATAGGGTTGGAGCCCTAGAGGATCAGAGCCCTCAAGAAACCAGGTTGGAACCTGAACCGAATATAGGGTTGGATCCCTTGGGGTTGGTGCCTCAGAATTAACAAGGTTGGAGCCTTGGAAGTCCAACTTGATTCTTGGAAAATACAGGTTGGATCCTGGGAAATTGAAGATCGGTGTCTTCATCTAGGGTTGGAGCCCTACATATATTGTACTTGATTTATTGAAGAAATTAATAAAAGCACTTATTCTTATTTTTCTTTTTGTGTTCTAAATATAAGTAATCTAACTGGTCAAAGTAACAATTAAAAATAAATATTGATTCACACCCCCTCTCAGTATTTCTAAGACACCCAATGTTGATCATGTCGTTGCTTGTACTTGGCATTTGATTTCTCCAAGATGTCATGAACCTGCTGGCAGATGTGTTGGATGCATTCAATAATTCTGGTCGATTTATCAGCCTCAGACAGTACATGTGTGGATTCTGTATGAGTAATCACATGAGGCATGGCAACATCAATCAGACACAATGGTTGAAATACTAGACCCACTTGAAAGGTACTGTGACCAGTTGAGCTATGGAGAGCTCTATTATAACTATGTTGCACATATGGAAGACTTTAATCCCATGTTTGAGGATGCTTGGAGTTGTACATGTGGAGTATGTGCACTATCATCCTATTAACGACCTTCGTCTGGCCATCAGTCTAGGGATGGAAGGCAATCGATTTAGTGTGCTTGGTGTCCAATAGTGTCTAGAGGCTTGAACAGAATGTGCTCAAGAACCTTCTATCCCGATCTGATATAATGGTCTATGAGATCCCAAAATGTACCCATACTCGTTCAAAGAAGAATTTGATAGTGTCCTCTGCTATGATACTCTTCCTGCAGGCCGCTAATATAGCCATCTTAGAAAATTTGTCCATGACCATAAATACACAGTCATTACCATGCTTGGTAGAAGGGAGGCTAGACATATAGTCCATGGAGATAGATTCCCATAGATGGTTGGGAGTAGGCAGAGGAGTGTACATGTCTTGCTTCTTTATGGTTGGCTTCGCGATCACGTAGGTAGTGCAGGATTTGATATATTTCCCAACATCCAGTCGGAGTTTGGGCCAATAAAATCACTTTTGTAGCACAACCACAGTTTTCTCCACACCAAAGTGTCTTGCAACTCGACTTTAGTGCGCCTCCGAAATCATCTTGGCACACTTGCTTGAAGGAACACAAAGGTGGCCCAAGTAGCATAATAATGCGTCCCGGAGGTGGAAATCAAGGACTTCCTTGCTAGATGCTAGCATCGGGTATGTTGAGGAAAACTCTAGATCATTTTTGTATAGTTGCGGCCATCCAGAAGTCTCGTGACCACAAGAGTTGAGAACAGTAGTCAGTGCTACAACTGGGGGCCAGCTGAGGCAGTTTGTAACATGATTGGTGCTACCCTTTTGGCATTTAATGTTCAAGTGGAATTATTGCAAATATGTAGACCACTTCTTATGGCGATTATAATGCAACTTCCCTTGTGTCTGTATAAACTGAGGAGGTCGGTGATCGGTGTGGATGACTGTCTCCTTCCCCAGAATATAGTTCTTCCATTGTAGGTAAGCCTGCACGATGGAATACATCTCTTCATCATAGGTGGGATACTTATGAATTGTATCAGAAAGTGTCTCACTATGATAGGCCACTAGATGCCTGTGTTGGATGAGGACTACACCAATAACATAGTCTGACGCATCTATCTTGATTTCAAATGGTTGTTCCAGGTCTGGTAGTGAGAGTATCGGTGCAGAGAAGAAGCGGTGCTTTAACTCAACGAAAACCTTCTGTTGGGACTTAGACTAGTAAAAATTTTATTTCTCCCCACCCTTAGTAATCTGACTCAAAGGCCAAGTGATATGGGAGAATACTAACATGAACCTCTGATAGAAATTTTCAAGGCCCAAAAAGTTGCGAAGCTCCATTATAGTGGTCGGGTTTGGCCAATCCCAAATGACTTGGATATTGGTTGGGTCCACATGCACGCCACACTCATATATGATGTAACCCAAGTATTGGACCTGACTCATGCCAAACGTGCATTTCTCCAAGTTAGCACACAATTTGTGTTACCAAAGGATTTGAAGGACCTGCCGAAAGTGTTGCAAGTGTTCTTCCCAACTCTTGCTGAAGATGAGGATGTCGTCCAGATAAACCACTACGAATGAGTTGGTGAAGGGTCGCAAGATGTCATCCATTAGCCTCATAAAAGTAACAGGCGCATTTTTCAACTCGAAGGGCACAACCAACCATTCAAAAATGCCTTCCTTGGATTTAAAGGCAGTCTTCCATATATATGTGGCCTCTATTGGAACCTGGTGATAACCAAACTTTAGATCGATCTTGCTGAAATACTTGGCCCCCTTGAGTTGGTCCAGCAGGTCATCAATCTGTGGGATTGGATACCTGTTCTTGACAGTGATTTTGTTTAGTGTTGATAATCAATGCAGAGCATCCAGCTCCCATCCGTCTTCTTGTACAAGTAAAATTGGGCTCCCACAATGCGAGGAACTTGGTTGGATGTGCCCTTTCTACAGCAACTCCTAGATTTGTCACTTTATCTCTTAATTTTCCAAAATGGATCATTGATATATCAGCCCGTTGGGTAGAGGTGCTCCAAGATTTAGATCGATTGAATGCTTAACGTGACCATGCAAGGGTACCCCTTTGGGGGAGGAGAAGATGTCCCTGTATTATTCCATGATAGTATCCACCTAATTTTGCTTCTTGGAGGAACCCTTTCTGGGGGCCATGGATGTGGCTACGACCTTCCCCTTACTTTGAGAGTGAATCAGAAAGAAAAAAAATCCCAGTCTGGGAGATGACCTTACTTCATTGCTTAGCAGAGATCAAAGAGATGGCAGTAGGTGGGGCTACCTCCGATATCCCATATAACTTAGTACCCAAAGAAATAATAACATTACAAGGTATAGACTCATGTACACAACATGCCTCTTACATAAGTATGGTTATCCTAATAATAAGTCACAAACTTCAAGAGGAGCAACATCACACAGTACCTCATCCGTGAAGGGCTTGATGTTGTATGGAAGGCGACACTGTTGGCTGATGCGGAGATCTCATCCTTGGTGAAGCCACCCGATGGTATATGGCTACGAATGTGTTGTAGTTGGTAGGCCCACCCGCTTCATGACCTATCCTGAAATGAGGTTATTTTGGCTCCCGCTGTCAACAATGAACTGCAGCAAAGAACCCTTCACCCACATCTGTGAGTGGAATAGGCACTCCCCCTCTTTTGCATCTTCGGGCTCAATCGTTTGGATCTTGGTGGTGGCCACAATGGCACTGGGATCCACGTCAATGATTTGCTTCCCTTTGTCATTCCTCTTGTCAGGTTCTGACTCAGAGTCGGAATAGGCATTAGACTTAGAAGGCTTTAGCTTGACCACCAATGACTGCTTGGCCCAACACTCACTTGTGTTGTGAGTGGAGTTCTTATGGAACTCACACCACTTTCATGTGTCCTTCTTTGTCTTCGTGGTGTTGTTCTTTGCTTGCATCTTTGGCCGGTTCTCTTGGGTTGCCCCAACTTGGCCTTGGCCTTTCCCTTTGCTCTACAGTTTGGGGGCGCCTTTCCCTTGCTTCAGATTCACAGATCCAAAGTCTCAATTTTTTTGTTTAAGCTTCTGCTCAAGCTTGAACCCGTATTGGTACATCGTGCCAAGTGAGGAGATGTCCAAGAACTCCATCTCATCCTAGATGTACCTATGTAGTAATCCACGGTACTTGAGTATCAAATGTTTCTCAAAATCCTTGATACCCAACTTCGTGCGAAGGGTATGAAAAACATTGGTAAACTCCATAACGTCTTGGTCCCTTCTGTGTCGTAGTGTTGAAAATATCAATAAGAAATGCTAAATATAGAAGTGCTAAAAATAGCACTGTTATAGATAGCATTTCGGGATACATTCCAATTTTAGTTAGTCCCTGAACTAAAATTGAGAATTAAAATTCGAATTTGATCTTAGCAGTTGTTTGAAAAATAATTAATTAACTCATCTTGAGTTAATTAGTTGGAGAAAATCAAACATGAAGTCTATGTGAAGACATGCAACATTTTCCCATTTGATTGAGGAAGTTATCCCTTGATTAAGGAGATCAGGATGAGTTGTACTTTAAGTTATAATTAGTTAGCTCAGTTAACTGAGTTAAGTCTATTTAGATTAGTTCCAATAGTTTGTGGAACTGATTGTGAGTTCAGTTAGTTAATGCATGCATGCATGTAACTACTGCACTTCGGATAACTGAATATTCTCTCATAAATAACTCATGCATGTCAGTTCAGTCAGAGACCCAGTTGAGATCACATGATGGGACAATGTACTAATAGTTGCGGGAATGTTCCATTGAGTATATCTCTTGCATGCAGAGGGAATTCATTCCTTGGAGATTATGCAGTTACTTCTGAGTTTGGTGAGTTGTGTGAGAGGTAAATTCACACAGGTGGCATCTAGAGGACCCGAGAGAAACTGCGTAAGGAAATAGGAGGCTTGGAGGACTAAGTGAAGGCATATGTTGTTTCTATTCAATCTATGAGCAGCATTAAGGGATTGTACTGAGAGCTGGATAGCTTGTGAGCTAAAGCTTTGTGTAATCTGGACACATTTCCACTTGTATGATAATACAGAGATCGAGGTTTTTAGCTGAGGCTTTTCCCGGAGTATTCTTCTGTGTTCTTGTGTGATCGATTTCTCATTCTCTGTTATATGTGTTCTAATTGATCTTGCTCAAAATCAATTAAGCTTCCTCAATTTTGTTTGTAGAAGTATATCAAGTATTTTTCTTTAGTATATTGCATTATCAAGTGATCTACAGTGGGAAATTTCTACACATAGTGTGGTCCACTTTATTTATTTATCCTCATAGCTCCCAATAGGGTAGTAACACTCCTTGATGTTGTCCCGGAACGAATCCCAAGTGGGTGCGGCTGAAGATAGTGAGGGCGTACTTTCATCCTTCTGCTCACAGTAGGTTTCCCACCAGTCCTTGACATGGGGGGTGCTTTGAGAAGATAAAAAGTAATATTTTCCCGACTGGAAAAACCATGAGTAGAAAAATATCCTTCTAGCAAATTTAACCATTTATCTACGACGTCTCCATCTATCTGACCCTCAAATATGGGAATATTAAAGTTAACTTTTACCTTAAAGGGTGTGGCGCTTCCAAAGTAGTTGTTGGAAGTAGATGTGTTGCCCTTGGGTAGCCACTAAAGGATCTGGGCAAATTTTTCCATCATCACATTCCTCTGTCGCTCGAGGGATTCTTCAAGCAATATTTTGAAAGGATCTCCTGCCCCCCTTCTCTTTATCTTCTTCCCCCATGGGAGGTCGTCGACATTTGCGAGGTAGGTCTTGCAAAGCTTCAACCAGTTCAAGCCCTAACTCCTTATATCCCGACCTCGTTGGGGACATGCAAAGAAAAATAGAGAAAGAGAAGACTTCTCTAAAACCACTGATCTGAATTTAAACAAGAACACAACAAATTACAGATATAACCATAAATACAAAGATGTAATAGAAATAACACTTCATTTCATTAATATCAAATATTGAAATATGCTTACAAACAGAATGGAAATAAGACTAGCTCGGGCGATGGTAGTTTATCTCTCAAAAGAGATATGGAGGCTACATGCCTATGAACTATTTTACAATGAGGATCCAAGGCCTATTTATTATTGAGAAACAATGAAAAACCCTAAACATCCAGAAATCTAACCTTAGTAGATGAAGCGCCAAAACTGTGGGCCTCGTTTGGGTGAATTGGTACAGAAATTTCCCAGGGTGGTAACTTTGGCATACGATCTTTGTTTGGCTATCATAATAACTCATTTCGAAGATCTCAAAGAATAGGTTGAAAAAAAAAAATAGTATCGCCATTTTTGGAATGTGCTAGTCTCTCTGTTTTCCCTAAAAAAGTTGTTTAGGGCCTCAAAACAGCTCCGGGAATTCAGGACCCGAAAAACTGCCAAAAATAGTAAACTAGGCTACAATTAAGGAAACTGAAAAACTGAAAGAGATAGTGTTGGGGGTCCAAGTGTAATAGGAGGGTGGCCACCAATATCCACCTGGATCAACTTCCCTGATAGACTTAATATACAAAAAAATGTATTTTATGTATTTAAATAATCATGAACTTGTTAATCTATACATGCTAGGACCTCACATATATTCTTGTTTCATTCTTGCTATCAATTGACTAAGCCTTTAAGATGAAAATATTTACCTTTCATTACTTTTTGTTTCTTTAGTTTCATTTTTCGACTCCATGCCCAATACAAAGGCTTTTGGTCTACATTCTTGATCCTATACAAGGGAGCATCATCCCCAATTAGAGCCAAATGTTGTCACCAAAATGACCCTCCTTAGAACTAAGCCTCCTTTGAGGGTGTTTCTTTATGTTTCCTTGCCATTTGACTCATCGTGCTCCTATGATTCAAATCGTTCCCTAAAATACAAAAGGGAAATCAGTAAAAGGGATTAAAACAAAAATAAGTAGGGCTTGTAGCTAAGTGACATTAAAGAAATGCCATATTATAAATATGCATATGAAATACTTAATTATTATTTTTATTCTATATATGACATAAAAATACAAAATACAAATAATTAAAATATTAAATAACACTAACTAGTATATGTGGCTAAAACATAATTAAATTTTTATTACAATAGCTAAGAAACCTAAAAATAAGAAAACATTGTCCACAAAATGGGGGAATTAGATATAGGAAATGAATTATTTATTATGCAAATCATTTAATTCCTATATATTTGGGAGGGTTGAATTTCCTAAAGAACGTATGTAATGAATATTGAAAATAGACTTTCATGAATTTTTTTTTGTGTAAGCTTGGCAATACTTTCTTTTCTATTAATCATGTATAAGGTAGGTAACAAAAATATTTCTAGTGGCCTCAACCTTCTCGAAGGAAACCAGGTCCGTTGGACACCGATCAACATCATATGTCATCCAAAATTTAAATAGTTTCAGCATATCCATCCAAGCTAAATAAGCTATTATGTCTACTAATTTTTTAAACATATTGCTATCAAAGTAAATGTTATCCGACCAGATCATTGTAGAAAACAACAAAATTGCATTACTTCCTATATTATCTTCATTCAGTCATCTGATGATTCTACGGGAGTCAGGTCCTTAGCACTCAAACCTAACATTTCGTTTTGCATCAGGATTTGAATTTGTTTCTCCATTCGGCCTAAGCGGACATTCTAGTGGTACTCCTACACCTGTACAACCTAGATCTCCCTTTGAATATCTTTTAAACTAGGCCCCTCTTGTTGGGTTTTTGACAGTTCCTCCAAATTCCTAGTTGTTGTCATGGCTCTTGCTAGTAGGTTCTTCATAACCCAATAGAGTTGGATTGTATGTTTGAATAGAGTTTTCCTACCTCAGGTGTGTCTCGGTTCTATGATCAAGGGTTCCAAATCCTCCACTGCAATCGGCTCTGCTGCTGCCTTAGTGTTTGATTCCACTTCCCATGACGAAATTAGGGACTTGACCTATGTTGGAGTTCCGCCATTGTATGCATGCATGAGGTTCTACAGATTTTCCTCTCCTGTTTTACTAGTCGAGGCCACTGATGTTTTCTTTTTACTATCAGTCTATTTACAGGTGTGACGACGCCCTCTTATCCCCTGTTGGCTTGATGGGGCCTGACCCAGGTTCAGAAATGATTTAGCCAAACAAATCCCGAAACTACTGGCCCTTTCGGCAACAGTCCGCGGTGTGCGAACTGAGGTCTCACCCGAGGTAGTATGGGAGGGTGCTGGAACCAGGTTTCCACACCCTAGGGATGTCTTGATGAAGTCTGGGAAGTTCACGAACCAATCCTGCGCGCTTGCGCTGCTCCGCGTAGTTGTCTGACCTTTGCGTAGCTCTATAAAGAGCGTGAAGAGACGCAGTCTAGATCCTTTATCCTTACTATGTTATTATTATATATCTTAACTTAATTTTGTGGGCCCTATATTCTTATCAATCATTCAACATTCCGCGCAATCATAAACTGTAAGAAGATGCATAAACATATAACAGAAGCATAAACACGCAGATACACAAGATTCCAGAATCAACTTATCTTTTATTAACTTTTGTTCCGTTACAATCTCAACTTTGCCCTACGCACTCAGCTGCAGGGGTCCACACACACAGTTGCAAACTTTACCAGGCCTCTGCACACACAGCTACAGAGCCTCTTCCTACTCCTACAACCCAAGACTCGGACTTACAGACTCAGAGCGAATATCACATTCAAAAACCCATATCACTTAAGATCAACTCTTACCAAAAACTGACTTCTACACTTAGAGCCTCGCCCTATTTATACCTTCCCATGGTCCGCGGACAACCCTATTAAATTGCAATATTTTAGGGTGGACAACCCTAGATTCTTGCGCTCCGCGCCCGCATTTTGCGATGTCTTTACATTACATTGACCAAACTCGGGTTTTAAGCCCCAAAAATCCGCTATGGGGGATCCACTGCCCAACACACCCCCAACACAATCATCGTGACTCATCCTCGAGTCACGCGGCTGGTGTGGCGATCTTTGCACGAAGTCCATCCAACTATGCCTGTGCTGCGCGAAGGTCCGCTACGCCCCATGCTGTCGTTGTTTAGATCTGCTCCATCTCTTCCTCTAAATCATCTGCGTCTGACTTGATTCTCTATTTTGATGTCGGCTTCTAGTACCTGTTTTTATAGTCCCGCAACTCTATCTGACTCGTCAGGTCGCGAAGACTGTACTTTGGTCGATTAGTCAAACATTCCGCCCACCCGTGTAGAGCTTCAGATGATTGCCATTTACTCTTCCTGGGAAGGGTTCTCCATTAAGTTTGACTAGTTGGACCATGCCCCCGTCTGTAACTTATTTGACCACATATGGTCCTAACCAATGCATTCTGAGTTTCCCCATAAATTTTTCGAACTTGATGTCATACAACAACACTAAATCATTTACCTTGAATGTGCGCATCTTGATATGGCGATCATGCCAGGCTTTCTCGCGTTGTTTCTGTACCTACTAATCGAATCCCGCTAGAAACCGTTCTTCCTCAAGTTCTTCGAGTTGCATGAGCCTCTCTTCCAATGCTTCGCGGTCTGACATGCTTGTCATCACTACTATCCTTAAACTGGGTACGATGTATTCCATTCGCATGACTGCTTTTGTGCCATAGACTAACTTGAAAGGTGTATGACCTGTCAATTTCTTGCATGTGGTTTTGTATGCCCATAATACGATAGGTATCCACAAGTCCCAGTCATTTCGTTGTGAGTTACATACTTTGGTCAGTGCAATCTCCAAAATCTTGTTGAATGCTTCTACTGTCCCATTAGCTTGTTGATTGCATGGCGTACTTTGTTGATGATACACCTGGAACTCCTCGGTGAGTACACTAATAGTTTCATTTAAGAAGTGTGTTCTGCGGTCACTCATTAAAATTTTAGGGTGTCCAAACCATGTCAACATGTTGTCGAACAAAAATTTCATAGCTGTAGCGGCCATGCAGTCTTTAACCGGCTGTGCTTCCGCTCATCGAGTAAGCTACTATGTTGCAGTGATGATGTAGTGCGCACCCGTCTTCCCATGAGGTTTGATTGGCCCCACAAAGTCTATCACCCATTTTTCGAATGGCTGCAGCGTCATCTATGGATTGAGTTGCATACCATCCCTTCGTGATGGTTTCCCAATCCTTTGACATATGTCACAGGCCCGACAGTGTGCTTTCGAATCTTGATGTAGGGTCGGCCACCATAGCCCAGAGCGAAGAATCTTTTGTGTCGTCACGCGTCCTGCATAGTGTCCTCCTGCAGCCCCTCCATGTGCTTCAACGAGAATGTGTCCTCATTCAAATTTAGGTACATATCTTCGTAATATCTCATCGTTTCCCATTTTGTAGAGGTGCCCCGCAATGACAGAAAAGTCCGTCGTGTGCACCGCCAATTCCTTCTTCTGCTGAATTGAATATTCTTTTGGCACAGTCCCTGTGGTTAAAAAATGAATGATATCTTTGAAGTAGCCATCCATGACGCGCACCGCAAAGAGTTGTGCATCAGGTAGTCCTTCTTCCAAATTTGTTGGCTCCTCTCCTGTCTCAACTTGTGATAAGTGATATGGTCTTGCATTTAGGCATCCCGGCTTTACGATGATCTCAAAGTCATATTCTTGAAACAGTAGCAACCATCTACATATGTGCCCCCCAACACAGGCTTGTTCACCAGGTATTTCAATGTGGAATGATCAGTATACATCTTGAAGTGCCCGCCAAGTAAATAGTGTCGGTATTTTTGGAGCACGTATACCATTGCCAACCCCTCATGCTCAGTAGTAGAGTAGTTCTTTTTGGCTTTGGACAGCCGCTGACTCGCGAACGTGATTGGGTGATCCACGCCTTCTGTGCCTTCTTGCATAAGTACAGCTCCTAGTGCGATACACGATGCATCAACGTGTACATGAAATACTATGTCCCATTTTGGAAAGACCAAGATGGGAGCGGATGCCATTTTCTCCTTGAGAACATCCAAACTTTTCTCACCATCGTCATTCCAACAATATGTAGCATCCTCTTTCAATAACTTCTCCATTGGCGTTGCTATTTTTGCATAGCTCTTGATAAACTTCCTATAGTAACCAATGTGTCCCAACGTCGCGCATAGTTATTTGACACTTCACGGTGCTTCAAGATTGAGAATAACAGCAATTTTCACAGAATCCACCATCAAACCTTGTTTGCAAACCACATGACCGAGCAGATTTCCAAAGGGGACTAGGAAGGTGCACTTCTTCAAATTCAACGCAATCTAGTGTCGTTGGCAAGTATCCAGCATCAACCGTAAGTTCTATATATGGTGTTTAACTAACCCAAATACAGTCCAATCATCCAAATAGACCTCTAAGAACTTTTGGATGTATTCCTTGAACGCGGCCACCACTACGCGCGAAAATATCGCTGACACGTTCTTCAGTCCAAAGTGCATAATGGTGTATTGAAAACAGCCCCATTCGGTTGCGAAGGTTATCTTGCTCCTATCTTCCGGGGCGATCTTGATCTGATGGTATCCTAAGAAACCATCCGTGAATGAGTAAGCTTCCTGTCCGCCCACGTTATCCAACACTTCATCTATAAACGGTGTCAGGAATGGATCATGAACACAAGCGTCGTTAAGCTTCCTAAGGTCCACGCAGATTCTAATTTCGCTCTTCTATATTTTCTCCTGTACTACCATAGGACTCACCCAATCTGATTCTTCCACTGGTTCAATAATTCTGATTGCAATCATTTTGTCTAATTCTTTGTGGACCTTTTCTTTATACTTTGGATTCAAACAGTAAGGTCATTGTTTAACTGGATTTGTGTCCAGTTTCAGAGTGATCTTCATCATCCCCAAATCGCCAATGATCCCCTTTAAGTCTGTGATTATGGTCGGGAACAAATCTTGATATTCGCGGAGTAAGTTGGCGACCTTATCTACCGTAGCATCGTCCCAATAGTCCCCAAGCGTCATGTACTCAGCTCCGCGTATGTACCAATGTTTACCTGCTTTGTTTTTAGCGGCGTAGTGATGTCGAGGTCCTCAATTGATGGTCCTTGAACTTTGTGACACCCTTCAGTTTTTGGAATATTAATGTTTCAGGGGTCGTCATCATCCTCTTATGCTTGTACGTTATAACATTCTAGGGCACTTCTTAACTGACTTTCCCATGCTGGTTGAACTTCTTCCTGTGGTTCCTGTGGTATTTTGAAAATGGTGGATTTCACAGCTTTCAGCGCGTCGTCAACAGTATCTGACCATCGGTCTTCAAAGGTGACTATTAACAAAAATCCCTCGCGCAAAACATCCCATTCGCTTGTACCATTTCGAAGTTCCATCTCAATATACCAATTCATGGGTATGACATCCAGGTTATGATATAATAAGTGTACCCATTCAGGCTATAGCTCTTCTCCATAGGCCTTGGTCCATTTTGTGAGGAGCGTGCGTGGGTCATCGCATCCATCGTATTTATCTGCTAGCCATAGTTCTGGTTTCCCAAAGCGTAGCCGCATCATGCTCCTATAGTGATCACTATTATCCTTGTCCAAATTTATCTTTACTCTTTCAGCTGGCTTGAATTAGGATCTCAAAATTAAGACCCATTAAGTTGTGTTCCTCCCTTCTATTAATGCCACTAGTTATTACAATGATAAATTATCTCTATCTAGCCTAGTTCTATTTGCTAATTGAAAATAAATAGTTCATATTTCAGGGTTACCCCCTGTGGTGTGTTGGAAGTTAGCAGTGACACCTAGAGCAGGAGGAATTATTTGTCCTCACTAATGTGTCCATAGGTTGTCCTCAGTTATAGGTACAATCTGTGCACCAACATCTTTTGGCGCCATTGTCGGGGAACGAATTGTTAAGGTTTCGTTTCCTCTGGTAACTGATTAATTGGTTAAGTTTGTGATCCACTGGTGAACAAGATCACAACTGCATGCACCTTAAAGGTTTTAATGTATATATTTCTTTGTTTATTTTCCAATGGATTTCTCTTGGACTTGTTTGCAAACTAAATTATCTTCTAATATACCTGGTGTATTTCATGTTTTTGATCTTGCTAATATTGATAATTTTGAAGAAATCAACTTCAAAGGAGAATCAAGGTTATTCGACCACCGAGAAGAAGAGGTTTGTGATGGTGTTTTCATTAGTTCTCATGTCGATTCGTTTAAGGTTCATGTTGATTACTCAACACCTCCTATGTATGATGAATATGATAATAATTATTCATTTGTAGGTTTAAATTCACACAACTATAATGTTTTCCATATTAATAACCATGATAAACATAACTATGTAACTAATAATGAACATGTTTACGATGATAATACACATGATAATGTCATGATACATGAAAATATAAATGAATTGATTCTAAACTTTATTTTAATTAATATTCATTTATTTATTTTGTCATATATACATCATCACTTCAATAACTCTTTCCAAACTACACACAATTCTTCTTCTTATGATGAACATGAATTTCAAGAACATTTAAGTTTCCACATGAAAAATCCTAGCATGATTTCAGATTTCTCTAATAAGGAAGTAAACTATGAATATATTTCATATCCATTAATGTTATAAATGTTTTATCATTTAAATAATCACACAAATTATTATGATTTCATAGAAGATTGGATGGAAGAAGTCTATAAGAGAACATTATTTTATCGTCGGGTTGATATCAACACCCTTCTAGGAACTAAAATGAACAAAACACCTTACCCTTTCCTACAATTACTGAACATATTACTATTTTTGAAACTTAAAGGTGAGACTCTTGGAGTTGATAAATTACTACCTTGGTTACACTGTTTGTTTGACTTTTTTGAACAGTTATTCTTTTTAAAACACATACATAAATTATGTATATAAATAAACCTTTTATGCTTTGTAGGTTTATAATAAATAAAGATGAAGATTTTTTACATCTTGAAGAGTCTTTTGCGATCATAGTAGAATGAAATACACATATATGAGTGCTTAGTATGAACTATATTAACAAGTTTTTTTTTTAAACACATATTTAAAGAATTGGTTTGTAAATCATGTTTAAGGGGTAACAATCTTTAAAGGGCTCAGATCTTAATCTCTTAGTAATGTCACCTTCATATTGAATATTCCTCATCACATCCCTCTTCCATTCTACTTACACATAAATACTAAGGGACCACATTAAGTCATAAGGGCTAGACCTATAACTATAAGATTCAACTTTCATAAAATTCAATTGAAACTTTGGTAGGACTAGTTAGTCATATAACAACCATACATGAGACCTTCCTAATCAAAATCCTAACCTAAGGATAGGGACCAATGATTTCTTGGGTGGGGTATGCTGGTATCTCCGTCGGGGCTATAGACGCTTACTGGCAGCATAGCAAGGCCAATGGCGCTAGATTAAATTCTCGAGTGTAATCCTCCCACTCCTTTTGTTGAGGTAACTTTGATGGGGTATGCTGACATCTCCACCAGGGCCATAGACACTCGCCGGAAATGGATCAAGGTCAGTGGTACTGGACTATGTCTAGTATGTAACCCTCTCATCCCGTGAATGTTATATTTACTAAATAAACTAAATGAAGAACCTCTAACGCAAATAGAAAACAAGAATCCAAAGAGTTCCTCATCTCAGGTTAGTGGATGACTCTATCGGGGCTATGAACGCTCGCTGGAAGTGGAGCGACATCCAATTTTGGAAACTCGTGTTATGGACCAAAAAAGGAACCAAAATCACTGATAGCTAGCCTCCTTAGTCTCAATAAACTCAAAAATGGAAGTCACTCTTATTAGTTCTATGGTTTATATAATGGCTTAATCATTAACTGTAAGTAGGTATGATTTTTTTTGGTGTTGGATGTTCTAGAAGTCATACATTTATATTTTTTATGGTCATATGCCTTAATCATTATTATAACTTCCCCAATAGACTTAATATACAAACATATGTCTTTTATGTATGTAAATGATCATTGAAATTGTTAATCTATACATGTTATGACCTCACATTTATTCTTATTTCATTCTTGCAATCAATTGACTGAGTGTTTAATATGCAAAAGATTTCCCTTTCATTACTTTTTGTTTCTTTAGTTTCATTTTTCGACTCCATGCCCAATACAAAGGCTTATGGTCTTCATTCTTGATCCTCTACAAGGGAGCATCATCCCCAGTTGGAGCCAAATGTTGTCACCAAAATGACCCTCCTTAGAAGTATGTCTCCTTTGAGGGTGTTTCTTTATGTTTCCTTGCCATTTGACTCCTTATCATGCTCCTATGATTCAAATCGCTCCTTAAAATACAAAAGGGAAATATGTAAAAGGGATTAAAACAAAAATAAATAGGGCTTGTAGCTAAGTGACATTAAAGAAATGCCATATTGTAAATATGTATATGAAATACTTAATTATTATTTTGACTCTATATATCATATAAAAATACAAAATACAAATAATTAAAATATTAAATAACACCAACTTGTATATGTAGCTAAAACATAATTAAATTATTATTATTATAACTAAGAACCCTAAAAATAAGGAAACATTGTCCACAACATATGGAAATATTGCCCACAAAATGGGGGAATTAGATATAAGAACGAATTATTTATTATGCAAATCCTTTAATTCCTGTATATTTGAGGAGCTAAACACAATTTTTATTTTCAACTCTGAAAGCCTATTATGGCGATTTTAAGTTCTATTTGTTCTTCTTGTTATTTTGATTCGTAATCACAGAGAACTAAATTCGAGGTCTGTCGTCATTTAGGAATCAGATCGTTTCATTTTCATGTTCTGATATCTATACTATCAACATAAATTATGAATGATCAGTCGTGAATTATTGATAACTAAAGGTCAAAATTTCGTTTCACAATAATTTATGTCTTTATTGTGAGTGCATATTTGTTTGTTCCGTTCTTGATTATGTTATATGTGTTTTATCGGTATGTTTTCTCTATTCTCCAAATCATGAAATTTTGATTTCCTGTCAAGGATTCCAATCACGATATTTAATTTTAATTGTTTTCATCTACATATTAGAGTAAAATAATGAATATGATTGCACCTGATGCACATGTTATGATTTAAGCTTTGTGAACAATTTTCACATTAATATTTTCCTGTTTTTACCCTTTTTTTCTTTCGTTTTCTTAATGATCGTTATTGTCCTTGTCCAAATTTATCATTACTCTTTCAAATCACTTGAATTTGGATCTTGGAATTGAGACCCATTAAGTTGTGTTCCTCCTTTCTGTTAATGCCACTATTTATTACAACGATCAATTATCTCTATTTGGCCTAGTTCTATTTGATAATTAAAAATCAAATAGTTCAGATTTCAGGGTTACCCCCTATGGTGTGTTGGAGGTCAGCAGTGACACCTGGAGCAAGAGGACTTATTGGTCCTTAGTGAATGCATGCTTAATTCGTTTACATGTGGGAACGATTTGAGCACCAACACCATCCTCCATGTGATTGGGGTAGAGGATAAGGAAAAGCACAACCAAATCAGCTATGATCACTACCAACTTCCTTGGACATCTTCTTAAGCTCCTGAACACTCCTCCAAACCTCTATGTCAAGTTTGCAACTGATGAAATAGGCTAAGAACAAGTTAGTGATAAGCAAAACCTATTATGCCAACTTTAGCACCAAGACCAACACCTCTAGCTCCTCAAGAAGAAACCACAACATCTTTCACCTCCTATACCTATAGCAACATCTTCAACACTAACATCCATGACTCAACACATGTAGCAGCATATCCAATGTCTCCAAGACATGTAGAGATATATGTAACATCTAGATCAACACTCCAATCTCCTGCAATAGTAGCATCTCCAATAAATTCAACATGTATGGAATCCATCTCCTCCACTAAGTCATGCCATAACTAAGTTGACATCAATGCCAACCAACAAGACCATCACCAAACATCCATCACTCATGCACATGACAAGCAACACCTCCAACCTGTTGACATCAATGCCAACACTACAATGCCAATAAACTCTTTCTTTGGCATTGATGTGAACCTCAACAACATGTGAGGCTAATCTCCATATATTGAAGCTGCAACTATCCATCCAAATTCTCTCCCCCTTTTACATCAATGGAAAAGGGTCATACTAACATTGAAGAAAAATATTAATAATGTCGGATGAGAGTAGGAATCCCCTTGTCGTACACAACATCAAACTGATGCAACCCATAGAAGCATCTCCTGCAAGATAAACATGTAGAACAAGGAAACTGACTGCCAACACCACTAGCTAATGCCATACCAAATCTGAAGATTGAACATGCTCCCCTAATCATATAATGTAGTTGCGATCATACAATCTATGTAATGTCCCCTAATAATAATAAAAATAATAAATAATGTAATATAATACTAAAATATAAGCAAATAAATGATAAATAATAAAGAAAAGATAATAATGGTTAATAGACAATAAAAAAATTAAAGAAAATATAATAATAGTAAATAAATAATAAATAATGAAGATAATATAATAATAATAAATAAATAAATAACAATATTAAATAACAATATTGGAATTCTAAATATATATGTGTGTGTAAACTATAAAATTCGTAAAAATAAGTAAAGTTAACAAAAAGTAAAATAAAATAAGAAAGAATTAAATTAAGAGAACTATAAAAATAAATAAAGTTATCAAAAAGTAAAAAAAAAAATAAGAAAAAATAAATTAAGAAAAATATTAAATTAAGTAAAACTTAAAACAAAAAATAAAAGTTGCATATTGACACATGGAGTGTGTGCATGCACACTTTTTTCCATTGTTTGGTCTATTTAATAGACGATGAGGAAGATGAGATTCATCATTTCTTCATCCATTCTCTTGGGAGAAAGTATTGTGAGACAAACGATTCATTGGCAGTAGTACGTTAATTGAGGGCTCAAGGGTGGCCAACTGTAGAAAAATTACGTGCAGCTGAGCCTAAGGTTGGATGGAGAGTTGTCCCCAAAATTTTGTTGCGGTTAGCAGGATTCTAATAGCATTCAACTCTGAATTCACAAGTAAGGAATATCATCGCCACAAGTAAGTCGTCTTTGCTCGTGTTTTTAGAAATTCTATGTTAATTAGTAGAATAATTGTGTGTTGATTATTAATCATATAATTTGATATAATTATTTTTATATCTTAAATCGAGATTGTTACATATGATATCAGAGTGGGTTTCCACTATGTGTGACTTTGATGTAAAAGATTAAGAAAAATACTTAATTAAATTTATCCATAATTATGTTTACGATGAAATTAAAATCAACCCACTTTTGAATTTTTGCAATCACCTGAAAATACTTAATTATGGTTCTCATCAATGCTCTATCATTTTCTTTTAAGATAAAAGATTCTCGCTTTGAGTGCGAGCCGTGGTTCCATTCTTGGGAATGCCCCATTGTTTCATTTTCGTTTCATTTCTGATTAAAGAGACGCGTTTAACGGTTATTTCTCAAACAAATTAGGAGAAAATAAAGATTCTCAAAACAGAGAATATCTTGCAGACTCTGTTGGAACATGATCCAAATGACCATGGTGTTCAACTTATAATAATATTCTTTTATGGTATTACAAAATCAAGCTTTGAGTTCATATCTTAATGTCAAATGAAATCATGTCTCGGCCTTCCTATTATTATTATCAAATCCGAGATAAATCAAGTCTAACACAACCTACATATTAATACACAACCACCGCTTCAGGCGACTTTCGACTTGAGCCTTTTCAATGACATATAGACCCGCTTTGGAGTCATACATGTTGACACCTAATCTTCATGATTGGGGAATTTGTAAAATAAATAAATCAGGAATGTGAACAGTCATCGGAAGATGAACTGAACAATCACTCCTAATGTATAAAACAATAACATACCTACGGAATAAACACCAATCAGTTTTTCTACCCTTGGAGAGTTACTGCCTGGCCTGACATGGTATCAAAGCCAGCTCCTTTCTTTAGCTCTTGTGCCTTGTAACTCCCTTGTCTGACTGAATACCTGCGCTCTGCTCCATATTCCATTACCTGCGCCCTGCTCCATACAGTACGCTGCCCATATATTCGTTGGTGTCAGTTGCCTGACATTTTCTCTCAATAAACCGCCCTCCAACCGTTATGCTTGGAAAATATCGCTAGCTGGCCTCCCTTCATACATTGCTGCTCTTTCCACGCTGATCACCAAACCAAAAAAAAAAAAACCTATGCTGCTGCTCTTCCCATAACTGTCACCACACTGTTGTATCAGCGCTCCATTGTTCTTGTTATTCTGAATTTATGATGGTGGTTTTGCCTTCAATGGCTGAACTGAACTGATCTCATCTGGTCGAGTCTGTTCGCGTCTCTCTTAGCCTTTTCCTTTTTCAACTTTCATCAAATTTTCCACAACAGCCTTCAATATCCAATAGCAAAAATTTATGACTACAAAGTCCATCAACGACGTGAACTGAACTGACAGAGATTACTTTGGCGTGGACTGGACTACATGGAGGCGTGGCCCAGATTGATGGCATTCTTGTGGACATTATCCACTCTAGATTCCTAACCCTAACAATGTTGTTCACATTTTTTGGGCCATAAAGTGAATTTTTATACAGTAGGGAGTCCAAGTTATAATTAATTGCAGAGATGACTACAAATCTCTGTAAAGAAAGCTGGTCTGGCAAGAGCAAACAATACAATGAATTTTATGAATAGAATGGTCAAGTCCACCGATTTGTGACCTTTCATCTACTATTTTAATCAGCCCCATGCTTCTTTCGCTATCTTCTCACTGAAGAAATTCGATTTGTTTCTTTATTTTATTTCAATAGGTTTGATTCATCCAAATCAGTGAGTATTGAGATATAGGCGAAGGGAAGGTTGTCGCTGTTGGTGTCCACGCTCAATCTTTGTATGAAATCCTTGAAGACTCGTGCTTTTCACAGAGCAGGTTCATGGAACCAGTGCGTATCATGATCGCATCAATATAAAGGCCGAGACTGATTTGTACCTCCGCATATTGTGGGAACGCCATTGTTGTGTGGCTAAACGAGATAAGGCGCATCCAAAGAGGCCGAGCTCCCGAAGGAAGAAGCACTGCCACTGCACAATATTAAGAAATCACGCATCGCTGCTCCTCAGAGAAATCATCACGCCTGCGTGCTTCATTGTTTGGTAATGTAATATGTAATATTTTGTAATGGGCGTATATTACATGTGAAATGTAATGGGCATATATTACATTTAAAGGGTTGAAGTAATATGTAAAGCGTTGATGTAATATGTAATATTTTGTAATGGACATATATTACATTTAAAAGGTTGAAGTGATATGTAATACGTAATATTTGAAATGCTGGATGCTTTTTATATCAAACATTGGAGGGATTTGAAGAAAATATAGTGCATAAGGCTGTAACGTAAGGATTTTTTTTCAGCAGAAGTAATTTTTACAGAATGCATTCAATCATCTCTATGGTAGGGATAGTTCTCACTGGCAAGGAGAACTATCCTGAATGGTCCCGGATGATAAAACACACCCTCATCTTCAATGAGTTGTGGAAGGGAGTGTATGTCGGAGAAGGAGACAATGACCCAGTACAGCCTACATCAGACAAAGAGCTCGTCATTTGGGATAACAAGAACAGCAAAGCATATGCATTAATCGCAACATCTGTAAATGAAGAAGTATGTCGCCATATTTCATCATATTCAACTGCCTTTGAAGCTTTACAAAAGCTCAAAGAACTCTATGACTCACATTCTGCACTTGAAGTTGTTCAGCTCATGATTAAACTCTTCACTCTTGAACTGAAAAATAATGATCCTCTTGCTCTTGCATCTGAAGTAAAATCCATAATGCATGATATCAAATCCACTAAGGTTGAGCTGGATATCCCTCTTATTTCTTTTCTCAAGGCACTCTATCCTACCTACTCCAATTATCTTGAGTCTTTACAAGCAAATGGAAATCTTAAAGATATAACCTTTGACTCTCTTGTGAAAAAGTTTGCTGAAAGAGAGAAAGCCTTTGGAAAGAAGACAGTCCCTGAATCTTCTGAAGAGACTGTGTGTCTTGCTCATAAAGAAAAACATCCTGCTCAAGATTCTACAAGAGGAAGAGGTGGTTGAAGAGGAAGAGGAAGATACTTCAGAGGCAGGGGGGCAGACATTCTCAAGGAGAAAAAGCAGATCTGCATTGCATTCGCTGCAAACGAAATGGATCACATGATGCTTCTACATGCAAGCTACCATGGGACAAAATTGAGCAGAAAAGAAACCAGCAGAAAGGTAAAACTGATGATACAGACAAAGGTAAAACACCTGAATCCACTCACTATATTGAGGCACAATGTGACATTGGAGTAAATGAAGATTTGTTTAATGCTTCACTTGCTTCTTCGAAAAATGATTGGTTGCTTGATTCAGGAGCAACCTGTCATATGACTCATAGGAAAGATTTTTTTGAAGATTTCACTGACAATGTTGATGGAGCAGTATACTTTGCAGATCAGTCAAAAATCAAGCCATCAGGGCTTGGCACAATCAGGCTTAAACTGCCTGGTCTTCCAGACTTTCTTCTGGATCATGTTCTATATCTCCCACAGCTCAAGAGAAACTTGTTGTCCTTGGTCCACATCCGCCAGCAAGGTCACTCCATTCATATGTTTAATGGCAAGCTTGAGGTAAGAAAAGCATCTGACCACTCACTTGTCATGAGGGGAATAGAAGAAGAAAGACTTCTCAAACTGCAAGGAACCTCTGCTCATGCACAACATTTCTCATATATTTCTCATCATCAAGAATGTACACTTCCATCAAGTTTATTATGGCATGCTAGATTTGGACATTTAAACTATGACAGTCTCCGCTTATTGAAGAAAAATGGTGTTGCTGGTTTGCCTACAATTCCTAGGAAACATAAGCAATGTGATGCTTGCATTCTAGGAAAGCATAGCAAACAATCTTTTCATGATTCACATTCAAGAGCACATAGGAAGCTTGAACTCATTCATTCAGATTTATGTGGTCCAATGCTTGTTCCTTCTGCAAATGGAAATAAATATATCATGACATTTATTGATGATTACACCAGAATGTGTTGGGTTTATTTATTGAAGAACAAATATGATGCTTTTCAAACATTCAAGAATTTTCATAAATGTATTGAAAATGATGCACAATCTCATATTGGGTCTATTCGCACTGATAATGGAAAAGAATATACATCAAATGAATTTGAAAACTATCTTCGCCAACATGGGATCAAACATCAAACAACTATGCCTTATAATCCCCAACAAAATGGTGTAGCTGAAAGAATGAATAGAACAATCTTGAATATGGTACGATCCATGCTTTTCTTCAAAAATGTAAAGATAACGTTTTGGGCTGATGTTGTTCTATGTGCTGCATATATAAAGAATATATGTCCATCCAATGCTATAAGAAACAAGACTCATTATGAATTGTGGTATGAAGGTAAAACATCTCAAGATCTTTGGCTCCACCTGTTATGCTTTGATACCAAAGGTACATAGAAACAAACTTGGTGCTAGAAGTCGTAAGTGTATCTTCCTGGGGTATTCAAACACCTCTAAAGAATATCGCCTCTATGATGAAGTAAATAAAAAGTTTTTTGTATCTAGAGATGTCATTTTTCTTGAATCATCCAAATTTGACAATGTTGTTGAGCGGCAACTTGATCGCTTGGATAGATTCGCAAAAACGAAATCATTTCAAGAATTTGATAATCAGATTCCACATCTTGAAGGGGGGATTCCTATACTAGATCAACATGTGGAATCTTCTTTTGAAGAACAATCTCCCCTGCATGAAACTCCAACAACGGATGATGCTTTAAGTGATGTAATTGATGGAATTGGGAGACTCAATCTTGATTCAGTCCCAACTCAATCAACAGAGTAGCCTGGACCATCTCAGAAAGGTCCCCCAAAGTGGCTGACAAAGACACTTGAAAGTGTTCATCCTGATGAAATTGGAAAAACAGGAACCAGAAATTCAAACCAACAAAATGGAGGTGATGTAGATGACTCTAATTCACCTGTTGATATGGATGTTACTTATGATTTTGAATTGAACTTGTCTACGGATTTTGAACCAACTTCCTTCAAAGAAGCTGCTTCTCATGATGAATGGAAAGAAACGATGAAAAAGGAGTATGATGCCCTCATAAAGAATGGCACTTGGAAGCTGGTTGATCCTCCATTTGGAACCAAACCAATTGGCTGCAAGTGGGTCTACAAGAACAAATACAAAGCTGATGGCTCACTTAACAAGCACAAAGCTAGGCTTGTGGCAAAAGGCTTTGCACATAAGGAAGGGGTCAATTATGAGGAAACTTTTGCCCCCACAACAAAATGGGCCACCATCCGGACACTCTTTGCACTAGCTGCTCAGAACGGTTGGAAAGTCCATCAAATGGATGTAAAAACTGCATTCTTGAATGGAGATCTAAAAGAGAATGTTTTTATGTCCCAGACTGAAGGATTTGCTGTCAAAGGACATGAACATAAAGTATGCAAACTTGTAGTCCTTGTATGGCCTCAAACAAGCACAGCGAGCCTGGTATGAAAAACTAACTGAGCATCTTCTGAAACTCAACTTCAATCATTTTGATCTTGATGATGCAACTTTATTTGTCAAGAAAGTTGGCAAAACAGTTGTGTACCTTGTGGTATATGTAGATGATCTTTTAATGACAGGGAACAATGAAAGCTACATTGCATCCATAAAGAAGGAATTAGGGAAAAGTTTTGAAATGACTAATTTGGGCTATGTTCATTACTATCTTGGCATTGAAGTAACCCAACATCCAAAATCCATATTTCTTTCTCAAAAGAAATACATTGGAGATTTGTTAAACAGATTTGGCATGACAGAGTGCTATCCTCTTTCTACTCCAATGGAACAAAACTTAAAGATCACATCTATTGAAGGAAAGGAATTTGAGGATGCAACAAAGAATAGACAGCTTGTAGGAAGTCTCATCTACCTCACTACTACCAGACCAGACATTTCATTTACTGTTGGAATCCTCTCCAGGTTCATGCAAAAGCCTTGTGAGGGACATTGGCCTGCTGCAAAAAGAGTTCTAAGGTACTTGAAGGGAACTCAAGACCTTGGAATCAAGTATACACAGGTGGACGACTTCAGCTTGATTGGATACTCTGATTCAGACTTCGATGGAGACAAAGAAACCGGGGTATCTACTTCAGGATATGCTATGAGTCTTGAATCAGGAGCTGTCTCCTAGAGATCACGCAAACAATCAGTTCCAGCAGATTCCACAATTGAAGTATAATACGTGGCAGCAGCTGAAGCAACGAAAGAAATTGTGTGGCTCAGGAAAATTCTTGAATATTTGCAGGTAAAACAAGTACAATCAACTCCACTCATGATTGATAACACCTCTGCAATAAATTTGGCCAAGAATCCAAAGTTCCATGATCGAACAAAGCATATCAATACTAAATATCATCTGATTCGACATCATGTTGAGGCCAAAACAATCCATCTCCGTCATTGTTCCACAAATGAGCAAATTGCAGACATCTTCACCAAAGCACTTGGAAAGGAAAAGCTTGAACGATTCAGAATGATGCTTGGACTCACCAACATCCCTTCAGATTAAGGGGGGGAATGTTGACACCTAATCTTCATGATTGGGGAATTTGTAAAATAAATAAATCAGGAATGTGAACAGTCATCGGAAGATGAACTGAACAATCACTCCTAATGTATAAAACAATAACATACCTACGGAATAAACACCAATCAGTTTTTCTGCCCTTGGAGAGTTACTACCTGGCCTGACAATACACAACACCCAATCCGAGATCAAGATACCACCATATTAAAGTCGAAAGGAAAAAATAAATAAATAAAAATCTCGAGGCTTATACTACATCTTATTACTAAATGTTGTTTTATAAGTAATGTAAATAGAGTGGTCTACCGAGGTGGAGGAATTACTTGGACGATCAAAAGTGGTGGGAATCTGGGGAAAAAATTTTCAAAAAATCTTGTAGAGGCAGTGTTTGAATCGTGTTTTTGATGCTAAAAATGGATTCAGCACCATCAAAAACGTCTAGGACACCTAAAATTTTGAAGTTTAACAACTATAACTTGGATTTGCAAAAATCCTTGCCAGATTTTCTCTAAATATGACAGGAATTTCCATAACTTTTCAAGCAACTCCTCCACCTCATTAGACTATGGCAATGTAAATTATATTACATATTACTAAATTTTATAAAACTAATATAAAGTTGAAGTTAAGAAAAGTGGTTAGTTAATGAAATTTGAAAATTGAATTTTTTTATCAATTGTAGATATATATATATTATATATATATATAACATATTAATAAAGGGAGTTGTTTTTAGTGTGATTTTTTGGTATTAAAATAGGATAGAAAAAATTGAGGTGAAATCTTGAATTGTATTATTTAAACTAGTGTTTTTATTGTATATATAGATTCAACACCCTCAAAAACCCCTAAGCCACTTAGATTGTGCAAAAGTTACCCATCAAACTTGTGATTTCAATAAATTCCTACCAGATTTTGGAAAAACTAAATTGGAAAAACCCATCAAAAAAAACTTTTAACAACTTGTCAATAAAATACAATAAATTCTTTTATATAATAGTGATAAATTATTATTTATTAAACCTCAAAATAGAAGCCCAGCGAACATCGAATCCCCTCCTACATTTCAGAGGGAAAAATGACACACAAAAGCCCAACCCCAATCAAGAATAAAACATAAATACCGAAGCGGTGGTAACCACCACATATGGATTCCCTCTTACTTTCATTCTAGGGAAAAAGTGTCACACGAATTCCCAAGAAAAAACAATGCTGAGCAGTCTTAAGCTCCCCCGCTTTTGTTTGCAGTGGCCTTCAAGAAGCGTCTAAATCCGGATGGCATGATCCTGGCCTTCATACACGAGTTTTCCAAGGCAGCCCAGGGTGAGAAGCCAGAGACTCGAACCCTGGCCGACCTCAACTTCCCGCATGTCTGCCGTGAGGTCATCGACTTGAACGGTGCACCGTGGAGCACGAGATCGAGAAGACGATCCTCCAGGTGGCGCGTTCGATTCTCCCTGGCAACGGTTTCAGATATAGCGTCCCCGCTTGCGGTAACACCAACCATCTTGATGTACTGGAGCTAGACTGCATCATTCTCAAGGAAAATGTAGGAGGGGATTCGATCTCAAGTTAATCCTGCACATATTATGCACTCACGTCACTCATGTTTTCATCATATTAATCATGGTATTCGTAATATATATGGGATTCAATCCATAGCTAATATTTTTAAGGAGTAGTCTAACGGGGTGGAAAAATTGTCTGGTTTTCGGTGCCGTCCGGAAAAACTTCCGGCTCTGGCCACCCTACGAGAGCTCCGCCCACCTCCGCCACCGCCACCCCTAGCTCCGCCACCTTCCGCATTCACTGCGTCTGACAGAAGGACCACCTTCCATCGCTGTCCCATTTCAATTCGAGCTACGCCCACCTCCGCCGCGACCGCGAGCTCCGCCACCTTCCCCATTAACTGCATCTGACAGAAGGACCGACTCCCATCGCTGTCTGCCGCCGTGAGTTAATTCCCATTTCAATTCGAATTCCAGTTTTCCGCCGGCTGCTGCTCCTGACCAATTCGAGGAGCAATTCGACCTGACACTCCCCAGCTCCCTCCCCTGCAGTTCACCAGGTCACCAGAACACTCCGAAAACTCACAGAACGGGCTCACCAACACAATGCAAAAACTCACTCCGACGCTCTGCAGCTCACCACCTGCACCAGCCAGGAGAAAAACAGGCACGTTCAACACGTCAAACCCCCCTGCAAGTCTGAGAAGTTGGTGGTGAATGAAGGACAAGTCACGGGTGGCAATGACGCTCAATTCATCGTGCAAGGAAACAAGTATGTTGTGGGTTAGTCACTATACTCCCTATGCATTCATGCTTGCATGTCATCTCTAAATTTCAGGTATTATTTCATTCAAAGGATCATTTGGCACGTGTATCTGTTTCAAGGCTTCGGCATTATTTTGGTGCATATTCTCTATCCAGGGTGGCAGAGTTTGACTATGGAACAAGGCCAGTGGGAAACTCTCCTCTCCGTCAGGTCGTGATAAGGGATACAAGTCTGGTGATAATTGCAATGCATATTATGGGATTTCAACGCCATAGGGATGAAAAGAACTCTAGCTTTGTGGAGTCAAAAGAACAGTTGGAAATTGCTACCCATAAGCTAAGGATCGACAGTTTAATGGCTTAATTCAACTCCATGATGGACATTATGCTGGAGCAGAGGAAGCTAATTCACCAATAGCAAATTTGGTGATTCTAAATGACCGATGTAGTAATTTTCAAAGTTATGTGTTGTAGTTTGCTACTAAATTTTTATTATGCCTGCAAAGTTCTGTCCCTTCAGATATGGTTGGATAAATGTAACAGCACTACGGCCTTGCAGACCAGAAAGTTTTAGACTAGCTCTAGGAAATCAAAGCAATTTTGAAACTCAGTAATTAACATATAATCCTGCTGTGTATTTACACAGATTTTGCTAATATAATTATCTGTTATTGTTCTACAGTTCTGCTTCCAACCAGGATTGTCCATGCATTGAACCTCAATGTGGAAGAAATAAATTGTCAGGCAAGCACACAATGTGGTATTTTTCCAAGCATGCAATTCTCATCCAAGCACACAATGTGGTCTTTTGCCAAGCACACAATGTTTATCTATACAAATATTGTTTATTGTAAAACGCATCATGGAAGTGATGGTCATGGTTGAAGGCTTGTATTTTATCTAGTCCATGGTTTTCCGACTTCCAATTGTACAACAAGTGATAAAGCTATGATAGATTAATTTACGTTTTGTATAGGCATCATTACATGAAAGGATGCTCTGGAAACACAAGGGAAGTATTATTCAATGCTGTGGCAGTTTCCACGGTCTTGAAGAAACAGTTCTAGCATTTTATAATAAATTGAATATAATGAAATCCATTGCAGTGAATTTTTTTGCTAGCAATCTGTTATATTTCTAAACTTTTAATGTTCAGCTCCACTCCATTTGGTAATCAATAAAATATAAGTTTAGGAGTTCTTTGATAGAACCTCAGAAAAAAGGCACTATTGTGAGTAATTTGCATCTGTCTGGAAATCAAATTGTTGAGACGATTGCAGGATTGGGATTCTGTAGATTCTGCTGCTCTCTGTTGTAGGTCTCACTCTGTCATCTTGTCCTCTGCATCATTCCTCATAATGTCTAAAACCACTCACTCCGCATTCATACTGAAGCTTGTGCAGGAAGTTCTTGCCTGAGCTACATTTCTCAACATCAATTACCCTGACTTGAGCTCCATGGTTCTCTTGTCCCTCTTCAAAATCACCATGCTACAATCTAGCATCCAGTGCTTCTAACCACCTAATAAATTCTTCACCAATATTTCTCCCATCTTGTGCTCATTCTGCCATTCCTCCCTCAACTGAATTTGCAGGGCTTCAGTAACGGATTTGCACACTATTGACTGTATACTCTAGAGTGCAAGAGCCAAGGTTTAGTTGGTAATAGATTTAATTCATTTTGGATGGGAATATTCAATAGATTCACCTCACTCAAGAAGTTAGAAAAAAACTGGAATTTCACATAAAATTTTGACAAGAAAAGTCTTCTCTTTCAAGAGAGCTATGTTCTAAAATTGTGAGAAATATCGTGAGCCACTGAATGACTTAGTAATTATGCACTCTGGTAACCTATGCCAGTGCCAGATAGCTAATAGCAGAAAAACACACGAAGAGTAAAAATCTGGAGAAAGTAAGCATGCTATTTAATTGAACAGTCACTGAACAAGAGACTTCCATTGTCTGTAAAGTTATGAACACGAACTCTCACATATTTGGAGCTATACTTTACAGTCTGTCACAGTAGCTAAAGTTGCAATTTATTTGTCAATTTTTACCTCTTGGCGTAATTACATTATGTAGTGCCATGGGAAAATGAGAAAATATTAGGTACCAGATTCAAAGGAAGTTAACTTGGTTTCAATAAGACCTTCATACTCCAAAATATAAAAAAGTAGATCTAGCAAGGATGGGTCTTGCAACATGCAACAGACGATTCCAATAACTTGTTTGACTATGTGCTGAAAAGGTCATCTTGTTTACTTTGGAGTTGAGAAACTAATGGACAATCTGTGCTGAAGATATTTATGTCCAGCATGTACATTTGTATCTTAAATATGGCTGAGATATCTTGGTAAAATCCCAAGGATTGCACCTCTGCAACCTATCCAATTTACTGCATGCCTGATTCTGTGTTTCTCAAAAATCCACATCTTGATACTTGTGTCCAATTCAGTTACTATCACTTCTCACTACTCACCAATCCCATTGAATTTGAAAGTTATTAATTTGTTAACCTCATTTTGCCACCTTTTCTCATCTTTCTATCAGCTAAGCATGCACATGACTCGAGTAGAATACTTATTATGACTTTAGAATATGAAATTCAGAAGATGTGTGCTAGGAACCATTTTTCCTAGTCCTTACAGCAACCAAAAGCCTATTCTTTGGCTTATGATGCTCTCAAAGCATGAAATCGGAGAGTAAATATTCTATTGCCTATTATTTGAATTGAGTAATGGTTAACTAACCTTCCTGCAACTTGCATTTCCTCATATCTTTCAAGATTCAAAGCTCTGCCCAATCAATTTATATGGAATGTATATCCAAGAAGTTTTGCTGCAAGGGTATTCACAAATAGAATTTTACATAGGCATTGCAGAACATCATGAGATGTCATCACCATGGAGGTTCATACAATTTAGTGTTGTTGGAATTGCCCTAAAAGATGTTACTTGTACATTTAACATGTATGATTTAAAATATTATATAAATCATATTGTTAGTACATTGATTAGTAATCAACTGTTTATAATGTTGATTACTAATCAATGTACTAACAATTCATCAACATTGTTTCGCATGTCAACAACACCATAAATATGGAAATCAAAGTTGTCAGAAAGGAAGACAAAGAGATACAGAATCAACAGCACAAACATGACACTGGAAAGAAAGGCATGTTTGAAAGCATAAAGGAGGCAAGAAGAAAACAAAAGATTGCAAGCTCAAAGGCTTACAAAGATCAAGGGGCATTAGAAAAATGCTAGCAGGAAAATACAGTTACATAACAAGAAACAAAGGTAACAATATAGGCATATAAATATTGACTCGAGAGTATGGTTGCTTGTGACATAATATGCATGCTATTTTCAAACCAATGAAAATAAAGGATAGAAATAAAAATAGACATTAAGTCATGCTGAATATCCCACAGGCTGTTATATGTGTACATTTCGCCTTAACTGAAATATGCCATTATTGTTGAATAGATTTCAAATCCTGGAGTCTATAAAAAAGGATTTGGGTGCTTCGCAACCATTCTAAGTCAATTTATGTATGGTTTTCATATCAACTGCTTCTGCCAGAGTGCCATTTTCAGCCTTATTCCACCAATCAAACAAGAAGTTGTCGACAGTGTTATAGCTCTGATACCACTTGTTATAGCTCTAACCCAGAAATACTATAGATCTGATATGAAAATATAAGACAATGCAAATAAACCCAGAAATAATATGAAATGATTCTTTATTGATCAAAACCCTTAAGGTAGGGCAATACCATACGTTCACTCCTTAAGGAATGAGAACACTCCACAAGCCATATGCCTGTTCATACAATAATCCTTCACTATATTCCTTAACATGGAGTCTCTAGACTCTATATAGGCCTCATACATACAATACCATGGGTCACTACCATGGTTCCCTCATACCATCAACTAATACCATGGGCCCATTACATTATTATTAACTACTTGTGGTCCCTTACATGATATGGGTTAACCACCTTATTTATTACTATGGCCCATCCCATTATTACATTATTACCTTGGGTACCTCCCTTGGTACCCCATATTATCTCCCCTAGGTATATAACAACAGCCAGACGGAACCAAGGTGAAAGCTTAATTCCATCTTCACCAGCATCTGCTTTCCTTATGAGCTCCTTCAACTGCTCTTTGCTTACGTACTTAACATCAGCAACCTCTTCTAGATTGGGATGCATGGCAACATCCCGAACAATGAAAACAAGGTAATCCACTGCAATAAAACACACAGATCAAAAAGAGCTATTTTATTTGACATTTTAAAACTGCTCTGAAACACATACAGTCATGGTAGAAACACGCAATATATAGAAATGTTGTTTACTCTGCAGAACCCAACACTTGATCCAAAAATTGAAAATCTGAAATCATCACGTACATTCATGCTCCCCCCACTTTCCATCAGAAGGAGCCTTATAAAGTATGCGACCAAGTGGCACAAACTGATCGACTGGAACATCTTCTGCAGCAATGCCTAGTTCATCATACAGCTTCCTTTGGGCTGCATTTCTGACCCCTAGACACCAATGACAAATATAAATTGCTTCAGTTGGGCACTGTAGATGGTAAAAAATGGAATCATAACAAAAATATTGATGCCCAGCAACTAGAAGTGAAAACAAGGATTAAAAAATACCTAAACTGTTCTCCTCAATGAGCTCAGACTCCCTGTAGAGAGGATGGCTGCAGCAGGTATTTGTCCATACCAAAGGGAATGTCACCTTTGTTGCAGAACGTTGCTGGAAATAAATGGCCAGTGGTCTACCAGTAAGTAAGGTGGACGTTTCAAGTAGAATATCAAATGAAACATGCTTGCAGCACTACTTTATTTGAATCAATATGAGACTCAGTTTCATTTCTAACTAGGGAAAAACTCTGCACAACGTGAATATTTCCTCTCAAACTTTGAAGTGTAAAAACCCTTGCTTTACATAGAAAGATGAAACTGCAAGTCCTCTGTAGGTTCCAATTCACCATAGAATATGGATCATAACTGTTGCCTTACGCCTAGTTACGTCTTTCCCACTTGAAAGAATGAGCTTTTTTTCAATGCTTGAGTGAACTTTTATTTACACTATCTAAAAGAGTCTAAACTTAGACATCTAGATTATAAACCTGGATCTAAATATTAAGAAGCCTATCCCAAATTTAATTGAGGAAAGTTCAATTAAGTGATTAGTGGGTGGCAAACCAGTAATCATAATATTTTTCCAGTAAAGTCAGATGACTTTTAGAACAACACGGTGCCATAGGTGGATGTTCCACTTTCAAGGAATTGAGATATAACAAGTACATATATCCAAAGACACCTTCCAGCAAAAATAAGCAGTTGACCCGTCAAAGATAGGAACTAAAACTGATAATTAATTGTGCAACAACAATTATCCCTTCAGACTGAACTGTAGATACAGCATTGAGAGAGCCATAACAACTGAATGGATCAAATTACAACTAGCTCAGGCACTATTCCCTTCCATGTTATGTGCATTTGTTTGATAAAAATAACATAATGTAAATTCATGTTATCTCTCCAAAATGCCCTTTTTGAAAATTCACTGAATCTCCTCCCTCTTTCTACAAGCTCCCTGTGGTAAAATCCCTTCGGTAGAGTTTAACATTCTGTTGGAGACCATTTGCACAATCATGTGCAAACACAAACTGTTCAAGCTGTGCATGATTACAATAAAATATGAGAAGTTCAAAATTAAAATACCAAAACTTGGACAGATACATAGTAATGAAGAGAGATCAACCAAATTCAAGATCAAATTAACATAGTTGCAATTTGAGTCTAAAAAGTTTGTAAAGTTGCACACCCATTTGAAACATTATGAACAGTCCCATTTATTTTTTTTGCAAATGTCCCAAATATATCTCTAGTCATAGCGATCAATTTTCTCATACATTGGAGAACGAGGATTATAGTCATCAATGGCTAGTTCAAACTTTTGACACTTTCAGATTCGTAGAATGGCCGACTCATTTACTACCATCCCTTAAAACTGTTATGTAGGATATACAAAACTGGTCTGACCTTTAAAGGAACACAAATATTAATAAAAAGTGTTTTTCAATTAAAATTTGTCTTTGCCACCCAGCTGGTGAAGGACTTTGGAAGACTACTTGCTTATCGCATTTTAATCAAGGGAGAAAAAAGGCTTCCTCCACATGAAACCCATCAACTGTTACATATTAGAATTTGTGAATATTCTGAAGAATCAAACATACAACTATTATCGATGAAATAACATACAGATACCCTTCGAAATCATATCGGAATATCAGACCTAAGAGTAGAATCATTAAATCTACTCATCCGAAATGGCTGAAACTTCAAGCAACTGAACTGGAAAGAGGAAGAGGACCTGGCTGAAAAGTTATTCCTTCAGCAATTATACTGGAAAATCACTTGGGATTCCATAGGCACTGGAACCATAATTCATGAAGTTATGGATGCACTAATTGAGTTTTCCTCTTCCTCAGAGTGGAATTTCCAGACTGCAGCCATGAGACTGCTACTGCTACATTTGGGCTGTCTAGACCTAACGGTCTTTTGTACCTGCAATAAATTGGACTTAATGGTGCTCTTGTGTACCTGTAACAAATTGAACTGATGCATCAGAACGTGGCCTCTGACATAAAAGTAATTAAGATCGCTCCACTACAGTCGTTGGATATTGCAATAGTTTTGCATTTGCATGATCGTTGCTTGCATTTTATAGGGCAGTATGGAGTTGTGTGGCTTGCACTGGTCAGATTGTTCATGTTTATTATTGTCATATCTGTCATATTTATTAAAGGTAAGTTTTTGGCTATAAACTGAATTTTGAGGGAGGTTAGAATGATCTCTAAGCATCTGAAATAAGATGGTTTACTAGTTTGTAATATTTAATGATTGCAATACAATCTTGCATGTGTAATAAGTTGTTAAGATAGCGTTTTCTATGCAATCATTGCATGAATGAAGTACCTGTTGATGCCTCTCTGAAATAGTAATTAACTTTCTATGGCTTGGACTATCATTGAAACGGTTTTATCATTAATCATGCTTGTGGTGTTAATATTTATATCGCTTAAATCATGATGGAAGAATTTGTGTTACCCATAATGCTTATGGTTTTTGTTCACCATTAGTTTCACTTTCTCACAAATAGTTTGAGAATGAACAACAAAATTAGTGTTGCCCTTGATTCTTCTTGCTTTGCTCTCTCTTAATTGTTTTCATTCCTTATTATGAGAAGAATGGTTGAAATATAAATAGAAGCTATATATGATGCACTTTCTTAATCCTGTCATGAAACTTTTGGTATCTTGTAAAACATAAGATCTGATAACTATCACATCATATCAAAATTGTTAACAATATGGACAGCATTAGACAAATTGATTTTCAGGTTTCTAAAGATCGCAGAAAGGATTTGATTACTTTCAACAATACCTGAATTTTTTATTTTGAATGGAAAATCTAATTTGACAATAACAAAGTCAGAATTATATTTTTGAAGTTCTTTAATAAACTTTTTGCCATCTTGGTTAAACATTTACGATCTTCGAAACTACATGGCTTGGACATTTTTCGGAAAGGACCAGTTGTATCATTGAATGTAATCGTGTGCACTCTTTGGTGTTTGTGATGTGAGAGCTTATTTTATCACACAAACAAAGTGATGCTTATGAAGATGCCTCTAAGATCCTTATCGAAATTTTGAAAATTTAAGTTCTTTAAGCTCAGACATAATTTACAGCAATGTCAAAACACCAGAACTACCCTATATTTATCCACATTTTATAAAATAATGCAAAGGATCTAAACGAATTTCTATTCTCGACAGAAAATGTAGAAGTTTGTTTCTTGTACATTAATCATCATTGAAGTGTCTTGAGGGTATGCTAACATTAATCATCATTGAAGTGTCTTGAGGGTATATCAATCAATCAGGGACCTATGCTAACCTCTATGAAACTCAGACTAAAACTTCGTCATGGATGATTAATGAATAATAGAGCTTCTTCTTCATATTGAATCTATACTATTCTGTGCACTGTTGGCATTGGTGCATCATTTAAGATGCCCTCGTCTATTAAAACTGTACTAAAATTTGATCCTGACATTCGAACCTCCACACAAAACATGATCAATAAATGGTATCATGCATATGTTAACCAAACATGCTGCCCCATGTTGATTATTACGGGAATGTTAGTGGGGTGTTGAACAGCCAGGGAATCTTCATCCTCTTATTGCTTATCTATTACATTCTTTGGTGAGGGGAGCCAAAATATTTATTCTGGCATAGGGACTTTTACCCCTTTCTTATTGTTCGCAGGAGAATTCATAAGATGAATAATATCATCAAACATTTGCACTGGAATATCTGCAATTAAAGGTTTGTCACCGCTGATAGCAGATCTCCCTTGAGGGAGGGTTTGAATTCCTCGTTAATCATTTTTCCTTTATGATGAATTGGAAATTAGTGAATTTGATGTTTTGGAGTACTGAAGAGAACATAATGGAAGACTCTGAAAAAGGACTTGTGATGCCAAACATGTCCTGCTTGATTTTCATTCAGTTAAAATAACCTGAAAGATTTTGCAGATATGAACTGGTATCAGGGAGTTCGGAATAATAAGGCTAAAGCCTTTCAATGTGGGTATAAATTTCAAATAGGAAATTCGTATACCTTTTTCAAGTTAACAATCAAAATTGAAGATAATCTGATGAAAAACTAGACTCTTTTGATTTTATAATTAGTTGCTTGCGTAATGGAACTTCAATCCTTTATAAATTGCCTTTTCGGTGATTTATTGTTATTGAGAGCAATAATAAATGGTTCCTGAACAGGATATTGTGGAGAGAGTGGCAGTCATCTTTAGTGACAAAAATCAAATACCAATCGAGAAATTTGTTTTCAGATTGAAGGTGAATCAATCATATAAGTTGGATTTCCCGGAAAACGACCTTGAATATGCTTTAAGAGCTTTTCTTATCAAGTTGTCAGCCTCTGAGTCAATGCTTCAGCCACTTCTGGATGGTATGTATTTTGTTATTCCGATCGTTTGTATTTTGTTATATGCAAATTTAGGACTTTTCCAGAATATACACAAACACAACACACCACTGTTTCAAAAGTAATTTTAAAGCCAACACAAGAATATTTATCTCAAGAAATATTATGATGTTTGTTTCCCACATACCTAAATTTTCTTGGCAGAGGCCTCACAATGACCCCTACAAATGAAGCTCTAGCAATAGAACACTCTTATGTAAACCTCTTTTCTGCCCTCAGAGAAATCATGGGCTTCTCATCTTTAAGATCCTACTTAACTACATAACCAAACTCTCAAAGTAAGTACTGGATTTAATAGTTGATAGAAAAAGGCCTAGCACAGTTTACAAAACCCCCAGCACTAGTACTTGGCTTCACTACTGTCAGAATCATCGTCTGACATGTAAACTCTTTGTCGATCGCTGTCAGATGAGGAATCCTCTTCAAAGACAACATTATAATGTGGGGTAGATTCCTGTTCAGATAGTTTCTTATTTTGTACAGAGTTAATATGCTCAGGATCTTTTCTCTGTTCAATTTCCTGATCACCACTAGTTTTCTCCACGGCAATATAATGTGAATTTTCACGGTCATCTATTGATAAGTGTGTCTGGTTCTCACTTATTGCATGAGTACTTGAAGATTGAGGGATAACAGCCGCAGCAAAGACAACTGAGACTCCTTGTACATTCTCCATGGAAACTGACATGGGAGGTAGATCTAAACCATTTGATCTATCACATGTTGAACTCGCTGTATTTAGAACCGGCTTGATATTATAATTTGACTTTTCTCTCAAAATAGATGCTTCCTGTAAAGTAGAATAAGAATGAAAAGATTTCAAGCCTTCACAAACTGCAGATGCAAGGATAGCTTGTAAATATCCAGTATTGAGATTATCTGCAGAAATATCATCAGTATCGCCCTTTGGCCTTTTCTTAGATGAAAAATCTTCAGTTAAGGATTTTCGAATTCTTGGAACAGCTGTGGATAAACTTTCTTTTACCAACTGCATTGCAGACTCAAGACTATTCTGAATTGATGCAGATGCCGGCAGGGCAGCAGCAATCACTACAGGGACCATTTCAGGGGCATTGCTGTTTTGAATTGGGTCATGATAGACAGAAACATTCTTATCCTGACAATCACATGGTTGTTCCATAGTCTCATGTTTGGCATCATTTTCAGCCCCCTCTTCTGGTGTTGATATTTTATTAGTATGAGGATATGCAGGCCCTACAGGGTTATGGTTAAAATCTGTGGTATCTGATTTCTTGAAAACCATCTTACCCTTTTCCATTTTTACTTTACTGTCAGGCTCCTGAGAGAAGTGGGAACCTGGGCCTGGCATTATCTTTCCAGAGTCATCCTCCATATTAGTCTGCCATTCACCACTGTTGGGACTCTTGACAGAAGTTTCTTTGTTGGCCTCTGAAATGCACCCCTTAGTACAATGATTTTTGACACTGGCCATATTCTCCTCCAAATCACTACTTGCACAGTCAATTTTTGGCAACTTAGTTTTCTCTGAGGCTCTACTTCCTCGCATTCCACAATCGAAACAACGACATAAGATGCCATCATTTGACAAAAGGGCTTGTTGAATATGATGCTGCCGAAGGGCTTTGTGGACTATCAGAGAAAATGCATTCTTGAAAACGACAGAACAAACTTCACATTCAAAACAGTTACACTTTTCTCCTGCTTCAAATGCAGAATCTAGACAATGATGTTTCCTTTTCATAGACATACTTTGAAAGCCATGATGATTCTCCAAGTGCTTTTCAAGTACCTCAGGAGTCAAGAGCATTTCCTCACAAACAAGACACCATGCAGATATCCCATCTGACTGATCCAACCACCTCTTCCAGTTCTGATCAGATATCAGTGTGGAATGAGTATCTGGTACTGCCACTTCCTTTTTTTCTTCTTGTGATTGAGTCTGTACTACTTTATTTGTATGTCGCTGATCTTGAATCTCAGCATATAACTTGTGAGCACTGCCCAGTAAATGAAGCATAAAGCAGGGCCAGCTTTTACACCATATCATACAATATGTGCATAAATATCCCATGTTTTCTAAATGTCCCATATCCTTCACCTTCTTGAGCCTATTGCTTAAACAAACTTTTTGCAATTGAAATTTGTGTTTATATGCATGCAAATGGCTCTCCCGGTCATTCACATGAATGAACTTTTTTTCGCAAACTAGGCAAGTAGATGTTCTCAAGGACTTGATATGCACACTAGAAAATAAGTGCAGAACAAAATCATCTATGGCTTCACATTTTACTGAGCACAAAAGGCATTCCAGATTTATGCCAACTTTGGAGCAATCACTTGATGAGCCAGAAAGTAGCTGAATAATCCCAGTCAATTCTGGCAAGTTATCTTTTGAAAATGCGACCTTGTGCGACATCACCAGATGTAACTCCAAAGCAATACTGCAACTGAATGCAATGCCACAAGGAGGGCACTTGTAAGTCTGGTCAGCAAATATTGCTACCTTGAAACCACGACTCATGCACCATTCATGGGTTCGACGTGTTGAACGTGCCTGTTTTTCACCTGGCTGGTGCAGGTGGTGAGCTGCAGAGCGTGGGAATGAGTTTTTCCATTGTGCTGGTGAGCCCGTTCTGTGAGTTTTCGGAGTGTTCTGGTGACCTGGTGAACTGCAGGGGAGGGAGCTACGGAGTGCCAGGTCGAATTGGTCAGGAGCAGCCCGCGGAAAACTGGAATTCGAATTGAAATGGGAATTAACTCACGGCGGCAGACAGTGATGGAAGTCGGTCCTCCTGTCAGACGCAGTTAATGCTCGCGGTGGCGGAGGTGGGCGGAGCTCGCGTAGGGTGGCGGAGGAATTGTCCGGTGGCCGGAGCCGGAGGTTTTTCCGGGCGACACCAGAAACCGGACAATTCCTCTGCCTCGTTAGACTACTCCTATTTTTAATATTAATTTGATAATGTGAAATATATCTATAGAATTGGTTTTAGTGAGATTTTTTGGAAGTGTTTTTGGTGGGTTTTTCTAGTCTAATTTCTCTAAAATCCAAGAGGAATTTATTATGTTCTCATCATATTAATCATGGTATTCATAATATATATGGGATTCAATCCATAGATAATATTTTTAATATTAATTTGATAATGTGAAATATATCTATAGAATTGGTTTTAGTGAGATTTTTTGGAAGTTTTTCTGGTGGGTTTTTCTAGTCTAATTTCTCTAAAATCTAGGAGGAATTTATTGAAATCACAAGCTTGACGGGTAACTCCTGCATAATCGGAATGCCTTAAAGATTTTTCAGGAGCCTAATCAAAAAGAATGTTCTAGTAAGGGACATGCATCTATATTAATTAAAAAATATAATAAATAGTAATTTAAAAAAAGGGCAATTTTCTTTTACCTAAACATCTCACTTTTTAAATAATATCCCTTTAACATGTAGTCATTGCTTTATAATGGAACTTAAAAGGTAATAATCAATATCTAAAGAATTTTAGGGAAATGGTCCAATTTTAGTATGGTGGTGAACCATATCTAAAGATAACAAATTGGAAGATGCATTTAGAGTATTATTGAGCTTTAGGTGATCGAATTCATAGTTAATGTCTAATAGGTTGTCTTGCTTCGAGGATGTCACTTCTAAGGAATGGAAGAATGGTAATAAAAGAACTATGTCAACAAACATTTGGAAAAAAAAAATGGTAAGAGAAACCTTGATACACTACATATAGTATGATGACACTAACCAAATCAACACCTATGAGATGGAAACAAGAAGACAATATGGGCAGGGAAAATTTTAAGCATGAAAATTTATCTTAAAGTTCAGAAACCTTGGCAACCTTTCTTGTCCCTAACATGCAAATTGTAAAATGTTTGTCATATTTTTCTAAAAATATTCAAATTACTAAAGATTCGTTATATAGTCTTTATAAAAATTTTGTGATTTATAAGGTAAAATAATTTTATACCATAAAATTTAGGCAAAATGTTTTTAGAAAAAATGAAAAATGGCAAATATTTTTTTTGGAAAAAAAACATGGAAAATTAGCCCACTTGCGAATATTAGCCCCTAAAATTTTCATTGAATATGGGAAAAGAGGAAACACCTAAGCATAAAGGAAATAATCTCCTACCTAGTCGATTATTATTAATAGTTAGATAAGGTGCCACATTGAATAACAACAATATGGAATTCTTAGAGTAAAGAAAATAACAAACCCATGGATGCTTGTGGGAAGGAAATGAAGAAAAATAATCATGATTAGTGAAAATTCCACAAGTCAAAAAAAGAAAGGAAAACAAGGAAAAGCAACTTAACATAAAGGAAATGTTCTCATAACTCGTTAAGATAATGGATATTTGAGCATGGTACCCAAATATAGTAACCACACTATGGAACTGTAGAATTGAGGTAAATAATTGAAGCTCATACAACTCCCATGGGGTGTATACCTAATGAATGGTATGCCTAATGAATGGTATGAAATTGCTAGGTGAAAAGGCAATAAAGCCTAGGACCAAATTATGTGATGAGTGAAGGAGTGTTTCTCTTATATGACAATAACTCTTAAGGTTATTGTTGAATGGATTTAGTGACATGAATGATGAGTAAGGGTGAATGGCAAGGGTCATGGTGATGACTAATATAATTTTGAAGTCTCAAGATTGGAAGTTGTGAATACTTGTAATTGGTGAGAAATGGCAAATGGTAGAAGTTACCAAGCACACCAAGCATATTAAATGTTTTGGTGGATGATAAGGGTAATAGTGGTTCAATTTTTCACATTTTAAATCAACGGTAGTATTGACAAGCCAACAATGAAAGATAAATATTAAAGATAATAATTTTTTTACCATTGGTAAAGGAGATAAGTTGAGGCTTAAGGACTAATGAAAAACAAAAAATGAAGGTTTAGAAATTGTTTGTCATTGATGAGTTATGTATTTGGATTAAATGAGTCAATGTATTGGAAATGAAAAAATGACTTAATGAATGATGGTAAGGCCATCAATACCTTAACTAGAGATTACGACTCTAGATGGTGAAACTTGCAAGTAAATAGACCGTATCAAAACTATAGCACACTGCTAGTGTCGCTATGCTTATTTCGTAAATTTTGAAATTTCTAATTGAAATAAGAGGAAATGATTGTTTAAAGCAATTTGAATCTTGTTGAGAACACAACACTAATAGTGTTGATGAGACAACCTAAATCCTAGATGGATGTTGAATAATCTTAGTTCATAGTTGGTATTCAATGTTTATACAAGCAAATGAAATTGATTTTTTCTAATGAATCATGATAAGAATGCTTATAGTGTATTATTGTTCTATATTTGATAAGTATTGAGATGATTCTCATATTGATGATGGTATGAGAATTATGATGCACATGTGGTTCCTATTTATTTAGTTGATCGATAATAATGTTGTATGCTCATGAGAGATATGATATTCATAAGGTAGCATAGGAATTATGATGTTATGATATGAGGTATATTGACATGTGGTTCATTTATTATGTGATGTTATGATATGAAATATATTGACATGTAGTTCATTTATTATGCGATGTCATTATGTTGATATATTGATGTTATAACTTATGAGGGTATTTTATGATGAGAAGCATGTGGTAATTGCATGCAAATTTTATGACATGCATGAGTATGTAGTTATTTACTATTCAGAATGTGGTGATTAACAATGATGTTGTGTTATGATGATGACATGTAAGAGTTGGCATGTGGATTATTTTTTGATGTTATGATTATAACTAATGTAGTGGATGCATGTTGAGATGTGGCGACTATCAAGAACTCCACAAATGGGCTGAGAGGGCTAATTTATTTGATGATCTCATGGGAGCCCATACCTATGAGGGAGAATATGTAACACCATATGGGTTGGGGAAAAACTCAATCAACACTACATATGTCAGTGGTTCCTTTGTCTTGTATAGCTCTTGATGGATAGCTCTTGAGGGGCTATGGGACCATCTTGAGGAGGCCAAGTGTCTGATATTGGATTGGGATGTCGAAGTCTGGTGGGGGTGTAAGGACTTTGATGCCTGGGGTTGTGCACCTTAGTGAGTGTGGAGGGAGTGGGCCAGCCTTGCGAGATGCCCAGAGTCATTGAGTACTGGGACCGAATGTCTGCCTTGGGGAAGATGAGGTTTGAGCCGGGCATGAGCCTTGGGGCCAGCCTTGGGCTATGGTACAGACCAATGAGGCTTATGCCTGGTTCCGAAAGTGGGAAAAATGACAGAGATTCCTTGAGATTTCCCAGGTGTTGTGGAAACTTTCAATGCTTGCTAGTTATACTAGTTCAGCAGAGGATGTAGGGAAAATGTGAAGTAATAAATAACTAAATAAATAAAATGTTAAATGATTCAACTTAACTTTGGGACAAAGTTCCTTAGAGAGGGGGAGTATGTAATGTCCCTTAGTAATAATAAAAATAATAAATAATGTAATATAATATTAAAATATAAGCAAATAAATGATAAACAAAAAAAAAGATAATAATGGTAAATAAATAATAGTAAAAATTAAAGAAAAGATAATAATAGTGAATAAATAATAAATAATGAAGAGAATATAATAATAATAAATAAATAAAATAGTAAATAACAATACTAGAGTTTTAAATAAAATAGTAAAAGTAAGTAAAGTTAACAAAAAAGTAAAATAAAATAAGAAAGAGTTAAACCACGATAACTATAAAATAAGTAAAAATAAGTTATCAAAAAGTAAAAATGACTAAAACAAGAAAGAATTAAATTAAGAGAAATATTAGATTAAGTAAAACTTAAAATAAAAAATAAAAAAGTTGCATGTTGACACATGGAATGTGTGCATGCAGACCCCTTTCCATTGTTTGGTCTATTTAATTGACGATGAGGAAGAAGATAATATTCATCATTTCTTCATCAATTCTCTTGGAAGAAAAGTATTGTGAGAAAAAAGATTCTCTGCCAGTAGTACATTGATTGAGGGCTCGGGGGTGGCCAACTGTAGAAAGATTACGTGCAGTTGAGCCTACCGCTGGGTGGAGAGTCGTCCCGAAAAATTTGTTGCAGTTAACGGGATTCCAATAGCATTCAACTCCGAACTCACAATTAAGGAATATCATCACCACAGTAAGTTGTTTTTGCTCGTGTTTTTGGAAATTTTATGTTAATTAGTGGAATAGTTGTGTGTTGATTATTAATCATATAATTTGATGTAATTATTTGTATATCTTAAATCGGGGTTATTACAATCTACCTGTTGAAGCAACAACTCTGCCTATTGCAATAATCCTCCTTGCCAATTGCAAGAGACTACTACTCAAGGACCATGACTCCAACTGACTTTGGACATGATATACAATACATTACAATACAATATAATGCTTCATGGAGCAAAAACATGGTTGTGAAAAATACACAGGACTAACATATGAATCATCTATAAACTCTCCTATCACCAACCATGACTCTATGGACCCAAGTTTACATCATGCACCCAATATGTGGGGCTACATCAAATATATACAAGATGAAACATGACTTGGACTCCCATTGACCCATATATAGAAAATGACAAGACATGTTAGATACCATGGGTCTCTCCATGAGCAATGTGCCCAAAATATGAAACAATGACAGTACATAGCTTGGCTTTTACATATGCACATAAATGTGCTCTCATCAATACGTGCCCAAAAGTATGAAATAACATGAAATACATGGCATCAATGAGCATCAACATATGCTCCGTATGGCAGTGACAATATAATGCATTACATAGCATGTGCATAAAAACATAAGACCTCCCTTAGCAATAACATAAGCTCTCCATATGTAGCAACAATAATAGGAGCACTAACCAAACCATGTGCTAGCGCAAGACCACTCAACACTTTGGCCATCACCATCCAAACAATGAATATCCAGCAGCATAATCATGATAACCACTAGCAACCACCATGCTCCACATGTGCATCAACAAACAATATCAACCGATAGCAGCAATATCACAATAGTAGCAACAACAATTACATATCCTCATCATGAGCAACAACAATCTCTCCATACATACTCAGCCATATTGATCCAGGAGGATCCATCAATCCAATTACACAAGTGTTCAAATTGTAATCATCAGTTTTCATGGGTGTCGTTCAATGTCGTCGTCGCTTCAATTCAGCTTTGACAGATCGATATTGTTGGTTATGATCAGGTTGTTCAGGTAATGTTCGTAGTTATGATTTCATGGCATTCAATTGATTGTGTAAAAGGATTCAAAGTTGAAGTACCTGGACGACGACAGAGTCTTGTCATCATCACATAGTCTTGTCATCATCACCACCAGTGTCAGTCTCAAAGATGTGATGGTCGTCGTCGTGCAATGTTGACGAATGTTGCACGGAGACCAAAAGGATGTACAAGGGTCGACCGTCTAGTAAAGGCTTCAGTTTCACCGATGTCACTTTGCAGAGCCGACATGGGTCTTGAAAAGTTAAAAGAAACTCTTTACCTAAGCCTAGACCTACACCCTAACTCCTAAGCTATCTTTTCATCATTGTTTACCCTAAGAATCCTAATGCATTTTTTCCCTAAGTCTAAACCATGTATCAAATCAAATCCTATGCTAAACCTAAGTGCCAACCCTAATACATTACATCCATGTATTAAATACCTAATACATTAAACTATGTATTAAGCCCTAGTCCTAACCTATCGCAACACTTTAATCCTAATCCTATATAGCTCTCGGCCTATTGTATGTTATAAACAATATAAAACATTGTTAAAAACCATACGACAGCCCTAACCGCGTCCACAGACCGCAGTGGGACTACAAGGTATGTGACTACAGTATTGAACTGTCGGAGGTTAACGGACAATTAGGTCCCCTAACCACAGTTGTTAGCCGCGTCGGGACTAGAGTTCATGTGAACACCTGCAGGATAACCGTCGGGTTATGCAAACCGTAGCTTGGGATTAAGCCATGGGGGAAGTTAATCAGGTAGTCAGCATGTGAACGCAACACAAATCGCCACCGCCACTATCACTGTAACTGCCAGTCAATGGAACCGCCAACATCCAAACCGAAATCCAGGTCGACTGTTCACATGCGCTGGCAGTCTCCTCCGCACTGTTAGAAAACTGCATGCGGTTTACGGGTTATAACTATGGTATTTTTGAGGTTTTTAAAATAGTTTAACAAACAAACTAATTCGGTGACCATGGAACCTATCCATGTGTCCTTTCATCACAAGACCAAAGCTCCTAAACCCAAATTAGGCCAAATTCATCCCTAAATACAGTGAGAGGAGGTTTCCATGCATCTGCAAAATTTAAGAGGTGGATTTGTCCTTTGAAGACAGGAGGAAGTGGTTTTGAGATTTCATGTGTAGGTTCTGGAAGGATAGAGGCGATTTTGTTTTTAGTGTTTTGGGAGCATCCGGAGTCGGATTTGGAAACCATAAGCAGTGTTGGAAAGTTGGTTCAGAGAGCTATCTGATGACAAAGGTCAGAATTGCCTGTGTGCAAGTTCATTATGTCCAATTCACTGTGTAAACGTCTTCTTTCTTCTCATTCCTAATAAAGCAGTCGCCCATCTTGAAAGCAGACCCGGAGACGTAATCCATCAGGAACGAACTTCGTAATCAATATTGTTGTCTGGTATATCTGTGTTTTCGCTATTTTCACTTCTATTTTGCATCTTCATTATGGTTTATCAGTTGTCGTAAAGTGTTCTACTCCAGCAGTTTTCCTCGATTTCCGTGCTTTAAGTTATCATTCAAATCACTAATGGCTAATCAATTCTACATCATTTTTTAGTATATAGTCATTTTAGATCACATATGAATCAACATCACTCAACCAAATGAATATCCAACCTATCATAAGCAACATCATGCTCTTTCTATCCATGCAAATGCAACATATAATCCATCCATCTAATATATCAACAACATACATGATTCATCTATAAGCAAAAACATAAGCAGTGAGGTACATAAATTCTATATGATCCAACTAGCAAAATGTGACAACAATAATAAAAATCATCCAACATAAAATAGTGTCAACAAATCCATTAGGAAACACATATGCTCTCCTAAATGTGTGGTCCTCCATCACACCTTAACCATGTGTATGAGACGACCATATGGCTGTCATACCTCCAATAACATCACAAGAACTCAACATGCAGCTGCTCCAAAAACCATTAACCTATAATCGTTATATGGTGTTTTTTTTTCTTTTTTAATTTGATTGGAAACACAGGTTTTTTTCAAGGGTTGTAGACTCGGAATATTTGACTCATATACTCTTGTTTGAACACAAGAAATAATTTATAAACCCTACCCTTAAGGCATATATATATATATAATTTGGGTTCACATATACCTCAATTAAAATTTTGACTTGGTAGAATTGATTAAGATGATTGGAAAAAATAAATACTTTTAATTCTCAACAGTACTCTAGTTGGAACTTTAAAGTCTTAAAAAATGTTTATATAATCTTTTCTATGATGCTCATTAGGTATTTTCTTACGCTAGTACTGTTTGAATGATGCTGTTTGAATGATGCAGGAATTTCCTGTTATTATATTGGTCTTTATTAGTTACATTTAATAACTCGTCTGATTGCGATCTTACTCTTCTTTTGCTTCTATTTTCGGCTTCAATATTCCTTCCACAGTTCTAACCCTTGCTTCTAAATTTTTCTTTTGAATATGTAAATTCCTTTCTTTTACATACAGTGCATTCGGTTATTTCATAGTTTTTCGGTAATACAAACTTTCTGGTGATTTTATTGAAATATATATCTATATATATAACCCACTGCTAAGGATTAAGTTTTAACGTATCATTGCACCAAAGCTTCTTTTTACTTCTACAAATATGTTTGGCCTAAAGTCAAAGAATATATTTTGCATTAAGTCTCTGTTTCAAAAATTCGTGTAATTCTAATAGATATTCTGATAAAGAGTGATATTTTCGATTTATGCAAACGAAGAAAAATAACCAGATCATTAGTTTTTCTGTTTCGTCATTGAATAACCAACATCATAGAAAAGAATAAAGGTTTATTTTCATTGACCCATCTATAAGGGAAATCATTTAGATACACTAATTGCTTAATAACAATTAACTTTTAATTTAATCTAAGCAATAGAAAAGTCAGGAACATTGACTTACAAAGTAATTCTGACTAATGAAGTAATTCTGGAAATTAAGGGTTGAATACTTTGCCTCCTCTCAACCTTGACACAACAATCAGCTCCCCCGGGAGCAAACAGACTTGCAATCTCTTTTCTGTTTTTCTTGTTGTTTTTCTTTAGTTTTTCTAATTTTCTTTTCAAAAGATTGTGAAAAAAAAGTCAGAAATTCTAGAGATATGATCCATCTACCACTCTTTAAGTGGTTATTCACTGTGTCCACCCCACCAACAGGTAGCAGGTAGTTAATTGTCATTAATGAGCCCTTGTTTCCCACTTCTGAAGACAGCTATCTATCGTCTAAGAAACATTAAATTGGCCAATGTAATAATTTCATAATTAAATCTAATCACCCAGATTAGATCCCTGAGACTTTCTGATGGATAGCAATTTTCAAAATAGATTGCATTGTTTTTCCTCTTTCAGTCATATGTACTTCAACCATTAATTTCTCAGTTAATCATAAAATAAAACATAATTACAATCTTTATAAACAACAATTTTACATCAATTATTATCAATAAAATAATTGATAATCAAATGTCTATCTATCTTTTAATGTAGCATATTATATTAAAATTAAACTTATGCACATTTATTTACAATAAAACATTAAGTTGAGAGATATCACAAAATTATTTTAGTACACCAAACCTACTTCCGTGACCAATTGCAAGATCAATCTAAGGAAGATGTAAGTTTCACATCCTGGACAAATTGCAAGATCAATCTAAGGAAGATGTAAGTTTCACATCCTGGACAAATGAGGTAGTCTTGGTACAAGGTATAATTCCAACAACCACTTCTCTTTCATAAAATTTTAAAGCTTTTATTTTCAGCATTAGATTAGAAATAGTTACTTGTTGGTTTTTCAATAATTACATCTAGCAAGTTTCATTTTGGAGAAATTGAGTTTAGTGATAGATCTAAATCAATGATAGATACTTTGTTTCATTGAGCATATCTTACACTTGTATCTAGTCAAAATTGCATGCAGATCCAAGCTTTTATTGGTTGTAGCACATAAGATCTGTGTTAAAGACCTTCAGAAATTTTTCTAGTGGCTCTGGCTTGCTTATCCTCGTCTAGTTTACTATTTAGAGTTCAATTTATTTAATTTCCAACTATACTAATATTCTTAGATCTAGAAATTGTCTTTTTCAATTGTTACAGGTTGAGAGGTCTTATAAACCTTATATTTTATCCTCCAACCTTCTCACCCTACATCCAAAATCTAGGAGTGCTTTCGCACTTATTGGGCACTAAGATGGACCATATAGGTTGATGCCCCTTATCATTTGATGCGTTTTTTGCAAGCTGATATAACAGGATAGCAAGTTAATATGCCCTTTAACTTCCTAACCAACAATCCAAACTGAGGTAAAACTATATTTGATTAGAATATTTTATGTACATCAAATTTGACTTGTTACGCAATACATTTTCCATCATTTGGTGTCATTTAATATGATGTTCAGTTTTTTGCTACTAAATCATATTCAAAAACAGTAGGACAGTGTCGTACATTAATTTCTCCACTTCTCAACTCCTATTAAGACACTAGTCTTATTTGGAGTTATTTGGGAATACTATTAAGAATCCTCTCTTAATCTTTTAGGAGGTAGTTAGGTTTAAAGAACGAAGGCTGTACCTCTGATAATGAATCTCTGCCCTGTGTAGTACTAGATGGATGAACTCCTTGAAAAAAAATATAGTACTAGGATAACAATTTTCAAAATATAGTACTAGGATGGGTAAACTCCTCGGAAGTCTAGTGTTGTACCCTCCTTTCATGCAAGTATTAATTAGAATTGTAGTCTAGTGGTAAACTGGTGGGCGATTTTAACATTAGTCCAAGTTTGGTACTCAACACATGCTGTATGGCTATACCTTAGAATCCTTGGAGCAATATTTCCTAGGAGACTGCCCCTGCTTCGGCTAAAAACTGGGAAGTTTTCTGGGAAACAAAAAAAACAGTGTTAAAAGCAAGTAGTTTGATATAATCAATCTACTTCCACACAACCATAAGAAAGAGATTTTTTACACCATATATTTCGGTTGTAGCTATAAATTGGAATTGGTAGGATTACATATGGGACCAAACGCTTCTTGCAATATAAGGGATCAATCTTGCCCATAACAATAATTTGCATCTAGCCCAATGGGCTAGCTTGGGTGCTTTGAGCTTCATGCAAGAGGTTTTGGGGCCAATCTCTTACGCTGAGTGCCTCTGTTGTGTGACGCACTTGATCTCCTACTAGGTGGTTACAGCAATGGGTTTACACTAGGTACCATCCATGAAATGCATTGAAAGGCCTAGGGGTTTCCAAAGAGGTTTTTCTTCAAAAAAATAAAACCAATAATATTCATGCAATACTCCATCCCATGTCAGTTATAGAAAGACAATCATGGTGCCAAATTCCCATACACTCACATTTATTTATTGGAATATATAATGCATTTTTACTCAAACCGCTTATTATCAATCTTATCAATCCTGTCATAAAAGAAATTACATGAGAGTCTCCTGCAGTGTAATTACATATATCTTAAGCAGAGAGAACAGACATACCACTTCAAGTGGATAATCTACAATAATCTACAGCTTAGTATTTACAGTAACTTGAGACAAAAACACCTGTGTTTTTCAAACCTACACACAAATATTTTAAGATGACAGCCATCCAGAATAGCTGCTGTTTAGAATATTTAAATTCCAAAGCTGATATGTGAGAGTGACCAGATCTCTGGCTTCCCGTGTAATTACATTTAGCAGGACTCATGCAGGTATTTCATTAACTGCTGAAGCACTTATGCATTAAAAAAAACCAAGGAATCTTTAAGCAACAGTGCAAACATTGTCTACTAATCTGCAGCAGTAAGTTACCATGGATCAGCCAGTTGTTTTGCTTGAGCTTAATTGTGTAAAGTGCTTCTACTTTCAAACCTTACTGAATCCTGACTGTTTGCATTTGAAGCAAATCCAACTTCCTTGGCCTCTTGTAGTATCTTAATAACAGTGAGCAACATACAACGCTCACAGAAGAAGCTGCCATGGCTGCCCCAGCAATCCACGGTGGAAGACGGAATCTAATAAATGGAAACAATAATCCAGCTGCTATGGGGATACCCATTACATTATAACCCAAAGCCCACACATAGTTAAGTCTGATTCGCCTGAATGTGCTCCTTGAAAGGTCAATGGCAGTAATGACATCTTCCAAGTTGCTTCTCATCAGTACTATGTCAGCAGCTTCAATGGCTATATCTGTACCAGCACCAATTGCCATACCCACATCAGCGGCCACAAGTGCTGGCGAATCATTGATGCCATCACCCACCATTGCAACTGTCATCCCAGACTCCTGCACAACCAAAAACACAAAGAAACAAGTTCTCTTAGTAGAAAGTAAAATACTCTTCTACAGTCAAAATGTCGAGAGAACAACAAAAGTTTATAAACTCATTGGATAGTCATTCTAACATTGCACATGATCAAGGTAAAATGTTTTACAGGGAGGAAACAACGGGTGGCCAGGGCCTATGGGTAACACAGAAACTGAAATGTTGCTTGAGACAACTGGGTACCTGTAACTCTTTCACTTTCACTGCTTTTCCCTCAGGCAGCGTTTCTGCCATTACAGTCTCAATTCCAACCTCCTTGGCAATGGCATTTGCAGTGCCCCAGTTGTCTCCAGTGATCATAATACTTTTAATTTTCATTGATTTCAAAATGGACACCACATCTTGTGCCTCTGGCTTAACTGGATCTGATATTGCAATTATTCCAACTAATTCTCCATTGATAGACACCAAAATCCCTGTTCGAGCCATCCCCTCAACCTCCTTCAAAATCTCAAAAGCATCTTCGGATATAGTAATTCCAGAATCTAACATCAGCTTGACATTGCCTACAAGGACATTCTTATTGTGCACTCTAGCTTTAACACCGTGGCCAGTTACAGACACAAAATCCTGTGCCTCGGGCAGCCTGCTTGCCTCTGAACTTTCTCCTCTAAAACTTTTGGCATACTCAACCACAGCCTTGGCCAAAGGATGCTCACTGTTTGCCTGGAGCATAACCCAATATTCAAGTTAGCTAATGAGACATATAAACCCTTAACTCTGAACATAACCAAAACTGCAGAATGATGGTGAAGATAAATTTAGGTACAGATCAATAAGTATTATATTTGTGAGAGTTGGCTACACAGGAATGCATCAATGTGCATCCTACCAACCTCTGTACTACTACTACAAATTTCAAAACCAATAACAACAATGATGTCAATCAAATAGGCCGCCCAAGAATCAACTGATCCCAACTTTAACATATTGAACCAATCAGATAATCAACAAATAAAGCTGTAGGACCTACCTCTGCTGCAGCAACAATTTCATAGAAGTCATGCAGGACCATGTTTTTCATAAGCTTAGTGTTAATAACAATAGGTTTTCCAATAGTGAGTGTCCCTGTCTTATCAAATATAATGCAGTCCACCTGCAGATAGCAAAACCTCCATTCATCAATGAACCTTTTCTTTTAAAAGACAAACATAACCAGAAAGAGAGGTACTTCTCTAATGCTAGACACCTAGTTCACATTCAAATAACAAAAAGATCTCCTCTCAATATATCACTTACTTTATGTGCACTTTCAAGTGCCTTTCCCCCTTTGATGAGAACACCTTGTGTGGCACCTACTCCAGTACCCACCATGACTGCAGTGGGTGTTGCAAGGCCCAAAGCACAGGGGCAAGCTATAACCATGACAGATATGCCAAACTGAAGAGCAAGTTCAAACTCATCCATGGAAGAAGGGATCCAAGACTTTGGGTACGAACCAATCTTGCCCGCTACAAACCACGCTAGCCAGGTAGTAAAGGAGATCACAATAACCTACAAAACAGGAAACAAAGGTAACCATGCATAGTTTCAAAAGCAGAGTTTCATATGAGCTAGGTTCAGCCTGCAGATACCAAATGCTCTTGTGGAATCAAAAAAAGCCAAAGGCTCGTTTTTTTACGTAAATGTGGAAGAATAAGAACTTTGAAATCTAAGGACAGATGCCTCATCTGTGGACAAAAGAACTTCAAAATCTAATGACAAAAGACTAATCAGGAAACTAATAAAAATTCAATTTTAGCATTACCAATGGGACAAAGAATTTTGAAATTTTGTCTGCAAACTTCTGCACTGGTGCTTTAGCCATCTGCGCTGCTTCAACAAGCCGGACTATTAGTGAAAGGGCACTCTCTGAGCCAACATGTGTAGCTCTTATATGCAGTACTCCATTTTCATTCACTGTTCCACCAATAACTTCTTCACCTATTCGCTTTGCAACAGGCCTGGCTTCACCTGTTATCATACTTTCATTGACATGACTTTGCCCCCAGACAACCAAACCATCTGCAGAGACTTTCTCACCTGGTAAAATCTTGATGATATCATTGCGTTGGATCAGCTGACTGCTGATTGTACGTTCAGATACCACATTCCCATGGCTGTCAAGAGTCAATAAAGTAGCAGTATCTGGTGCCAAATCCATTAGCTTGGCAATAGCTTCTGAAGTTTTCCCTTTGGCTAGAACTTCCAGATATTTTCCTAGAAGAATAAAGGAGATAAGCATAGCACTAGTCTCAAAAAAATCAGTACCATTGAAACTGTTATCAGTTGCAGCCCTCAACAGTGTGTAGACCGAATAGAAATAAGCTACATTTGTCCCCAAGGCAATTAAAACATCCATGTTGGCTGAGCCACGACGCAATGCTTTATATGCACCAGTATAAAAGCGCCATCCAATGATAAATTGTACAGGAGTTGATAGGATCCACCTTAGAAGTTCTCCAAGCATTAGCATATTCACCAATCTTAATTCTAAACCTCTTTTAATTGCTGGAGTATACATAAAAACCATGGCTAGGAGAAAAACTGGCACAGTGAAAGCCAAACTCCATAGAAAAGACTTGTAGTATTGCTTAATCTCTTCACTTCTGTCCGGTCCTCCTAGTCCTCCAGGCTGAAATAAAGTTGCCGTACAGCATCCAGGATATGTCTCCCCAATCACATCGATGAATGTTCTGGGTCCAGTCAAATCTGGATTGTATGACACGGTTATTTTCTCTAGTTGTACATCCACTTCTGTATCTTCTACTCCTGGCAATGCTTGGAGTGACTGCTGAATTACTCTAATTTCTGTATCAGAAGGGATTCTCTCCAGTTTGAGATGAACCTTATTCCTATCTTCCCCAGTACTAATCAACATAGCTTCAAAACCAGTGTCATCAACTGCATCAATCAATTGCTTGTAGTTAACTTGCTTAGGGTCGTATCTGATTTCTGCTTCTTCAGTTGCTAAAGCAACTACAGCTTTCTTCACTCCTTGAACCTTTTCCAAGGCAGATTCCACAGTGCTAGAGCAAGAAGTGCATGTCATTCCTTTTATGCGAAGACGACATACAATTATTGTAGACCTCTCATCAACATCATCTTCTATTAAGGTGGCTTCAAAGCCAGCATCTTCAATTGCCTCCCTAATTGATTCCTCCTGTGGACATGTAGGATATTATTTTAGCAAAAAGAAAAATAATAGTGCATTTAACTAGAAACACACATTAACAACTATGATTAATTGGTACGTTGGTGATGCAAAAAATATCTATATTCAAAAATTAAATAACAATATGTTTAATGTTTCGCACAGATTGGAGAATAGCATGCATTATAATTTGAGGCAATAGATTGGGTAGTCCCCCCACCATCTTAATATTGTATCAAAGAAAAGATGTCAAGATCTCAGAGAGAGGGAGGGGAGGCATCAGCCTTCCGCCGTTTGGCAACTCAATTTTCTTGATATGCAAGAAAACTTCTGCTATTAATAAAGCATGTGCTGTTGCTAATTGAGCTTCTACATTTTGGCTTTGATGGATTGATTAGCATAGTTTACGCAACAGTGTACAAACTGGGAGAATATCTCACGTCAAAATTCCGCACGTTATCCTTACAGTCTATTGTCTTAAGTTGTTCGTTCAATTTGCATACTAATTTCGACCTGGGCAGAGAAGTAGCTGGCCTGGGAGATTTTTGGTGGTTCAGTTTGTACAACAACATCTTGGCCACTCCAGAGTGATATTCATAAAAATTGTTGTTATTTCAATGCTCTTTCAATTTAAACTCCATAAATTAAGTTCATGAAGCATTTGCTATAGTTTGCAGTGGTTGCATATTCACAGAGATGGATATACAATTTTGTTGGTTGCCGATATTTGTCATCATGGACAATGTGTACAAGATACCAGTGAAAGGCTGCAGACTTTCTTTAGCTGATAAGATAACACAGTCCATGCCTGCCAGTCTTCCTCATTCTGTTGCAAAGGCCTTTTGAAAGACATGAAAAATAACGATTTGAATAATATATTAATTAGGGCAACATATAGGGATCTTGCATTTGCCAAAAGAAGGGGCCAACTTCTGCGTCGCTGATGAAGACTTATTGATTATAGTTCTACCATGTGTGTTCTCTAACATTTATGCCCTAAATTCAAAGTAGTCAAAGAGAACATACAAGTCAGTGCAGTTGAAGAAAAAACATGGTAGGATTAGACTTTAAGAAGAATTTATGAAGGTGAAGCTTGCGGACCAATTTGAACACGCAAGTCTTGTCAGGCTGCTTTGTTCCCAAAGCATTGTAACATTCAAAGCTCTTGGCCTTATGTTTTCACTGATCATTCACTGATCTGTTCGATGACAAATGGCAGCCTGTCCCTTAGTCACACTGAAGCTTTGCTTCAAGCAAATATTGGAAGGCACAAGAAAACAAAGCATTAAATTGCATTGAAATATGCCAAAAAAGGGTTCTGGATTCTAAATCCCATGGAAGCATTTTTTTTCTTTTCCCCTATGACCAATGTTGATATACAAAATATTTATATTCAAAAAATAAATAACAATATGTTACATGTTTTCGACAAATTGGAATATACGATGCATAATTAATTGAAACGACGGATTGGGTGGTTCCCCGTCTTAATAGTATATCAATTAAAATGTATCAAGATCACAAGGAGAGTGGGAAAAGGGTGGCTTCAACCTTCAGCCTTTGGCCACTCAATTTTCTTGATATGTATTTACAATTTTGATATTAATAAGATCCATGATACCAATTGAGCTTTTACATGTTGTCTTTAGCATGGCTCACACAACAGTGTAGTCATTTGGAAAATTAGGATTACCAAGTGAATATTGGTGAGGTTTGGCCACAAGTCCCTTCGTCCCTAGGCTGCATTTGCTGAGAGTGTGTAAGATCCCAAAAGACAAAAATTATAATAGTTATAGCATAAGTAGTGTTCTGATTAAACATAAACTTTCAACAAGAATAAGAACACAAATGGAATCTAGAAATGCAACCCTTTATATATATCATTAGCTGAAGAAAATAACACATGCCCATACAATAAGATTGGGACCCCTGCAAATGGCATGCACGGCTGCTCATTAAAAGACTAATCTAAGACATTGAAGCACAATTGTGGACCCCGGATGGATCCACCACACAGATTAGACCCACGGGTTTTCGTCCCTGGGATCAAACTAGAATTGGCATCGCCAAGTTCTCAACAAGGCAAAATAGATGGATAACTCAAGATGATTCAAAGGCCTAGCTCCTATCCCCTTTAATAGGCTTGATGGACTCTCTAGAAATCTTATTTTATTAGTTTCCCTCGAAAAATGAAGGCAAATACCATTGGGCAGATCCCATAGGCAAATACCACAAGTAAATTCCGTCCATTTTGACCATATCAAGAAAGGGGAATATTACAAATTCTCCTACCCAAAAATTGCTTGCCCTCAAGCAATCCACTTCTATCCACAGCAAAAGCATTTGTACATTGATACCAAGATCCCATACAACTTAGTGTGTTATTCCATGCCTCCATGCTAAATGATCCTAAATGGATCCTTCGATACTTGGATCCCAAACAATCCTCCGGCCAATCTTGCCCCCAATGGATTCTCCTAGATCCCAATGCCACCTAAGTCTTGGGACTTGTGGGTTATGATACCATCTTAGCCCTCCATCATTGTTTGTGCTTAAGGGCCCAAGCTACAATATGCCCTTGGCTAAGAGTATCATATTAATAGAGTTCCAACTCATAATCTCTTGCCAATCCATCTCGTGGGAAGGATATAATGTATGAATGCCAGCACATGGAATAAGTCTACCATGTTGATGTTGTCTGATGCTCAGCTCAAGCTGCTCCTCCCGATCACCCAACATATCCATTTGTAGAACTCTGTCATGCTCTCCCTAATGTATAAAGATGGTTTGGCAGTGCCACAAACCCTATCTATGTACTCCTGTAGAGGGCTGCTCTGGAACTCCCAATTGTATTCCATTGGCTGCCTTGTGAGGGACTTGAGACGTTCCTCTACACTAGACAGTTTGGTTGTTGACTCGGCACACACCCCTATGAACTCAATTTTTCAGTTCTCCTGTAAGATAGTATCTCGGGTTGTCCAGACTCTCTACTTCAACATCATAAGATCTGTCTTGAAATGCGTGATCTTCCCACGAAAGTCCTCTACAAGTGATTCTGGTGCCCTGTTGAATGTCTCTGTACCTGTTTGCACCGGATGCCCTACAACCACAGCTTCAACTTGAGCCTTTGACTGGCTCTCTAGGAATGGTTCATCCTACACATTATGTATGTCATGCTCCCTCTCATGATCATGCTCATCATGTCAGTTCACTATTACTGGCTCCTCAATCAAGTTTTCTTGGCCTCCTCCATCTGTGAAGACAATATGTTGTTCATCTTCTCCAGTTGTCGAACATAGATGGACTGGTGGACTACTATCTATACTTGATTTCTCATATTCTTCATGGTCACCCCCCTGGAGACCTATGGACTCAGTTGTATAGGAGTCTACCTCATCAATACCATTAGGTAGAATTTCATCATACACTCACAAATGTTTTTCATCCTGCAAGTCTCTCTGAATAATATCACAATGTTGCTCATCATCCTGAAAATTAATAGACCCAACTATAGAAGACTCCCCATGATCCAAAGGAATCTCTTCTTGTTTTGTCCTTGTTGCCTACTTCCTATCACCTGGACATGAATGGTAATGTGCCCAAGGTCCCTTGCAGTTAAACCATAGTCCTCTCCTTCTTAATTCATTCTTGTTGCAAGTTTTACTACCTTTTTTCTTGCTTCCTTCATCAATTGTTTTAAGCTCCTTCTTAGTCAACACCCTTCTGAGCAATTTGATGTTTTGTATGACCAACTTCTCAACTAGATCATAGGTGACTGGTGATACAATTAGTTCCTTTCTCCAAATGGTCAACAATTTGGATATTAGTATCTTGCAGATGTTGGCATCTCCTTGTAAAAATAAGGACATAATCTTTCGCATGCCTGTTTTGACATTGTTTGGATGAGTTGATGTAATGTTGGTGTAAAAGTTCTAAAACACCTGAAAGATCAAGTCCTCACATTCCAAATTCAACATGAATGTGCCAAAGCTAAACTCTGCCATGAGTTCTAAGATTTTGCGTCGCTTCTGAAAGGTAGGAAGCAAGATGTTCAACCCCTAAAGGGCTTCTACTATCAACTGCAATATCTCTCATGATATCATTATTGTAAGGCAATGGTGGTGATGTTAAAGCTATGATCTGCGGAGACAAGCAACTGTGAGCCTGACCTCTTCACAAGGATGCTCCCAAAGTTTGGGTTGTATTAATGCAAGCATGGATGGCTTGAGAGCCCAACTGATTTTCTTCCATTCTGGCTACCCCACCTTTGACAAACATGTTTCTAATTCCTGCAACGTATGAAGGTGTTGTAACAGCTACAAGCACCCTCCAAAATTTTGCCTTAGCTTCGTTTTGGAGCCTCCTTACCAACCATCCTCAGCAACATGTCTTGCATCGTCAAGCACATACACTTCAGCTGTTTCATAGAGTCTTGTCAGCCTGTGCATGCAAGTTTGTTCCACCTCCTTCACAGGCAGCTTTCCAGACTTAGTGTCAATTGTTGGTCGAGCAGCTCCCTCTGGGAATTGCGCAATTCTGGAGGGGAACAAGCCTTCCCTCCAGAAATTGCACAAACCCAACTGGACACCCAGCTGGGCTCCAAAATTGCGCAATTCTTCCTCTCAAAAATTGCACAATTCATCCCAGGACAACTACTCGGCCCAAAAATTAACCAATTCTGGGCAACAATCACCTGTTGCTTCCAGAAATTGCGCAATCCCTTTGGGACAGCCAACCCAGCAACTAGCAAAAATTGCACAAATCAGTCAAGTACCCTATTGGGCTCAGAAATTGCACAATGCAGTCAGACAGGCTTCTTTGAGAAAATTGCACAATTTGACCCAAGACAACTGCTCAGCCCAGAAATTGTGCAATCTTGGGAGACAGTCACATATTCCTCCTAGAAATTACACAATCCCTCTTGGATAGCCAGCTCTGCTCAGCCCAGGAACAACGCAAATTTTCATCCCAGGCTCGCAGACCGAAGCATGTGCCTTCAAGTTGACCAGTTCCCTCCAGGACCGACCAAAACTGATTTGTATGCATGAACTGTTTTTACCAAGGCAATGTGCAAAGGTATCCCTAGATTTAGGGATCTATTTTTAGTAGTTGGAGGTTACATGCAAAGATCATTTCAGAAACCTCCCGCCAAGTGTCGATTTTCCTAGATTTGTGGCATGCGCGTCATAACCTCGATTTTATCAAAACTTATGAACCGGACGCTGCAGAGCTCATTCCTCACATCGATCTTGCAGCTCTGACATCCCACATTGCATCTAGGATTCGTCGGCACATTTAGCTCAGTTGTTTCGGGGTAAGCTCGCTTCACATATCTTGTGTTGCGTTTTTGTCACTTTTTGTGTTTCGGCTTGTGTGAATGTTGTCTGCTTGATTTTTGTGAACTCTTGTTGTCGTTTGCATGCATGTTAGCTTGTACAAGCGTCGTTTCAGTTTTCATTCGCATCTCACTGCTGTCACATGCATAACACTATTTTTGCACTGTTGGTTGTCGTCGCGGCAACCCTCTTCACACACATGCATGCGTCCCATTTTCTGAATCCTACACTTATTGTTTGCATGCATAATCATTCACTCTTGTTTGCACTCATCTCATCATGCATTCAGACTTCTCATGTTTTTAGTCACCCATCGGTTGGTCTGGGCTGCCTTGGCACGGACCATGCCTTGCCCGGCTAGCATTGCGCATTTTCGAAAGCGAAAGTTCTGCCTTCCCTCCAGAAATTGCACAAGTTTGGCCCAGCACTGACGTCCAGGCTTGCATTGCGCAATTCTTGGAGGCAGTGTCTTGCTGGCTCCAGAAACTACACAATACAGTTTGCTAGTTGCATGTCACTACTAACTGAAATTGTGCACTGCGCAGTTTCAGTCCTTAGTAGACCAAGCTGGACTGTCCATTGCGCAGTTCCAACAGTCAGTCAACCTCTCTGCAGCCCGAACTGTGTCGTCTCCAGTCTTGGCAGTCAGTCTCCCAGCCTCCCAGTGAAAATTGCACAATCTTCATAGACAGTCACACAGGTATGTTGCATGTCAGTCCTCTAGTTTGTTTTGGTTTTCAACTGACAGATTGCTTGCCATGAGTGTTGCTATGTCTCCAAGTATCACAAGTGTCGTTCGCCTCCCAACAGCACGAGTACAATGGCTTCTAGGAGAGCAGAGTCAAAGACACTATTAAGAGCACAACTGCAGATGCAGTCAATCAAGTGTCTATGAACTTGCTTATCCACAAAGACATCAAGTTGTTCATGGACAAAGATATCAAGATGAATGGCAACAACATCACAGCGAGCAGCACCATCAATAGCAACAGAAGGCAACACACCTACACGCGATAAATGCAAGAGGAATGTTGTTGACAACATAGAGGCGGAGCAAAGCTACAAGTTCAAAGTAGATCCACTCATGACGAAAGCAGCTTTGGAGATTGAGGCTATGAGGTGACGGCACGACATGAAGATCGTGCGAAGGCAGAGAGAGAAACAGAGAAGGAGTTGCATGTGCTGAAGCAACAACTCAAGGAAGAACAGGAGTTGCACAGACGAGAGAATGAGTTACAGCAGGAACAAGTACAACAAGGGGCGCAACATGCACAGACGGATGAAACTGCGCCCATACAAGTTATAGATCCATCCCAGCAGCTAGCACGGAGCAGACAAGGTGAGCAGTGTTGTTGATTGCATGCAAGGGAATTTAGCAACATGCATGTCATTGTGCGCACACATGCAATCCCACCCATTTGGCACACTCACCGAGGCAAAGACAAGAAGCAAGTCTGATTGGAGTTGAACATGTATTTTGACAAGTTGATGCGCATGGTCACCAGCACACACTTGGAGATCAGCACAAACACTATGCATCAATATGTTGTTGGTCCAGCCACACTCAAGATGATGATGTGCATGCTATCAAACGAGTTGGACAGAGGGGCCATATCAGTGTACCCAAATGCAACAGAGGCAAGAGTTTGCTTTCAGCAGGATGTCACCATTGAGCGCACGGACACCATCACGGACGACCAAGCTTGGCATCAATTCGCCACCGTCAATCATCGCAAGGATGTCGAAGAGTTGGTCTTACCACAACGGTCCAAGTGTTAGTGATGTCTTGCATGGCTGCTCAAGCCATTGTGTCTCACATGGTTACATGTGCAGATTGTATGTAACGTCTTGTCAAGTGGAAGTTCAAGGGTCGATAGTTGAATGTAACAGTCATAGAGTAGTCGAAGATTCATGAGGGTAGATGAACGGTCACAAAGGGGAATGTCAAGAGTCACCCCACCCTTTGCAAGAAATAGTCCCTCATAACTCATTATAGAGGCTTTTGGTCAGCCAAGCTTCCAATAGGAGTATCTTAGAGAAAGTTTGGACAATATTGTAACGAGCCTTGGCTTCTCCACTGTGCAGAGCTAGTATATCTCTTTGGAGGAGTAGGCGGCATTCACTGTAATGTTCCGCTGTCGGAGCTAGTGGTTGGTCATGGTTGTATTGTATGACTGGAACTTACACTTCTTAATATAACAGAGCCAGCAAGTTTCATGCATATGTCGTATTGTATTTCAGCTATCTTGTTTACTCTAAATGATATATGTATCTGTTTGCTTACGCATGCATGTGTAGCTATTTTTTGTATATGTATGTATGAATCTAACTGAAATGTGTTGTTGGTTTAACCATCACTTTGGATTGCTAGCTCACTTTCCATCCATTTGTGATGCATCTTTACTCGTGTGTTCCCTTCTTAACTCCGTGCTTTCACAAGTTTCCAAGGGGCGCACTCACCCCACCCTCCGTGTGTTAGAACCGCTCATGCACCTTCCTTGACTTACTGCATATGTCACACCCTTGCTACCAACCGGAACATCTTGCCTCTGTGCGAAACCACAGTCAAGGCGATACCATACGATCCACTACTGGGACTTCCACATCAAACAGTATGAGGTCTAGTTGGGACTTCTTACCGGGGAAATCCCCTTACATGTTGGCGGGTCCAACACCGTCAACAGAAGGTCTATGACTAACTTTGTTTGTTGCAATTTAGAGTCAAGTGCGAAGAGCTTAGCTCCTCTTCCTTGTCCTTCCTTCACTTCCCATGGTTGCTTCTACTGCAAAATGACATGGACCCTTTTTGAGAATGGTTTGCTGCTATGACCATCATTTTGGTCTATGGAGGTATTTTTGCGTAAAGGACCATATATCCTCGCTAGTTCATCAATAATTTTTCGGGTGTTTTCCAAAGTCTCTTCAAGACGGTCCATCTTTTCACATACCAAGCAGGAAAATATGCAAGAATATATTAATTATAAACAAAGGGATTATATCAACATTTTGTTAATCATGTCTGCCTAGATATTTCATTTTGACAAATTTGGCTAGAATGATTCTTCCACCCCTTTTTCCAAAAAGAGATTAAACTCTCTTTGCTTCTTCTTCTTCTTCTTCTTCTTCTTCTTTTATTATTATTTAACATTTAATTATGTATATAATATAAGAAACCCTTATATCTCCCATATCTCCACCATGTGCTCAAATAATGCTAATAACATTCTAATGGAGCATCCAGTGAACCATGTGCCCAAAAAAAGAAAAATTTAATAATTATGGCCCACTCACGAAATCGCAGCCTCGAGTGCATCACTCGGCCTCTTCTGAGACAAATAAAAGATTTGCGGCCCTACCCACGAAACAATGGTCTCGCCTGTTGGAATAATCTGCACCCGGCCTTGAATGCTCTGTGTGATGTCGTTGGGCTCTGCAGTTGATTGTGCAATCGTTGTCCGCCTTGTCGACCTTCCCTATTAATGGAACTCGGTGGTTGCACAACTTGTGCCTTTCGTGCTCCACGATCTAGAACTCCTTTGTGACTGATCATGAAGAAATCACCAAGAATTGAACTCTAGATCTGACTACCCTCAAACAGTCGATGATTGGGCTAAAGATAGTGTGGGAAATTAAACGGCCTATCCCAGATGGTGAAGGCCCGTGATCACCCTGTCAAATAGTCTCCTAGCATCAGCTTTTGTCAAGTGATTCTTCAGTGCTCTCTCTCAGCTCAGCGTGATGGCCTTGTGGCCTTTCAAAATGCGTTCTTGTACAAGTGATACAGTGGAGATCTGTGGTGGTTTTGCAGTCATAACATAGAGAGCAATTTATTTATTAATGATAAGGGGGTTTACAAAATTTGGAGCGTATGGGCCTAAGCATACAACAGCCAACCAAATTTATCCTCCATCCTACCTAAGTCGAATTCAAAGAAACCAATGGAAACTATGCGCGCTATTACAAAGAGACCAACTTTCCAGAGTTGAATAATAAAGGGGCAAACCTTTCTATGAGACTGAAGGAGCGGCTTCAACAATTATCCTCCACACTGACAAGTCATTCATGCCTTCATGTGATTAATACACCTATTTTTCCCCAGTGATCGCATGGTTGTTGACAGCTCACACCCCAGCTCGATCGGAGGCTTTGTTCCTACAATCGTCACCCCCAGTAAATCACGAGCCCATCACTCCGCCTTTCTCCATGCCCGGGTGTTTTTACATTGGCTTGGTTAACGATGGGCCCGTGGCCTTCCAAAAAGCACTCTTTCCTTAGTGTGATGCCTCTCAGTTTTTCCAAACAATGGATCAACCCCTATGTCCTGGAGTTGGTAGTCCATGCCCCCCACAGCATCGACAGATAAGCGTATGTCTAACAATTTGGTCTCCCTGCTGCGAGTTACACTTCCTCAACAAAAGAGACAAGGTCCATGCCCAATTTGTAGGGAGGCATGTCAATCTATCAACCAATCCAAAATGAGTAGTTTATTGTGGTCTTTCTGTCCTTTCATACAAACGACTGTGCTCAAAATGGACCCAAGAAACTATTGATTGGAAACCTTCTGAAATCCTCACTTGAAAACTCGCTTAAGGTCTCAAAATAACAATTAAGAAGTCTCAGTCCGCATGGGGTAGCTCAAGTGGCAATGGCCGTGGAAATGAAGTCTCACCGAACTGGAGATCTTGGGTTCGATTCTTGTGCTACCCTCCTCGTAAATGGGGTGAATAACGAACATGTAAAAACTCGTAAATGAGAAGGTCCTACCAAGCTTACAAAAAGAAAAACAATTAAGAAGTCTCAAATTCCATTGGTTAAATGACAACCAATCAAATATCAGGGATGGAAACTGACAATTGAGTCTGCTTTCTGAATGATTTTGTCTGATTCAAACTCCTCCCTCAAACATAAACCTTGCCTATACCTTGTGTACAGGAGGATGGAGTTATACAAGGGTTTTCGTTCTTCCAGATCAAAAAAAAGGTCCCCAACTTCTGTTGGGAATCTCTGATCTCAGCTCACTAATGAACGAGACCTGTGAAACACCTCAAATCTTATGCTTCTTCTCCACAAAACAGTATGGCCTCGCAGCCCTTCAACATAATCTGGTGCGACAGCTTTCACGAACCATGGCAATCAACTTGTCCCTGCAAATAAATTTGAAACCAATGCTCTCGATCTAGAAATTGATCGACGTGGAAAACCAAATAATTTTTTTTTAAAGAACAGAAAACCCTTTTGTCAGGCCAGGCAGTAACTCTCCAAGGGCAGAAAAACTGATTGGTGTTTATTCCATAGGTATGTTATTGTTTTATACATTAGGAGTGATTGTTCAGTTCATCTTCCGATGACTGTTCACATTCCTGATTTATTTATTTTACAAATTCCCCAATCATGAAGATTAGGTGTCAACATTCCCCCCCTTAATCTGAAGGGATGTTGGTGAGTCCAAGCATCATTCTGAATCGTTCAAGCTTTTCCTTTCCAAGTGCTTTGGTGAAGATGTCTGCAATTTGCTCATTTGTGGAACAATGACGGAGATGGATTGTTTTGGCCTCAGCATGATGTCGAATCAGATGATATTTAGTATTGATATGCTTTGTTCGATCATGGAACTTTGGATTCTTGGCCAACTTTATTGCAAAGGTGTTATCAATCATGAGTGGAGTTGATTGTACTTGTTTTACCTGCAAATCTTCAAGAATTTTCCTGAACCACACAATTTCTTTCGTTGCTTCAGCTGCTGCCACGTATTCTACTTCAGTTGTGGAATCCGCTGGAACTGATTGTTTGCGTGATCTCCAGGAGACAGCTCCTGATCCAAGACTCATAGCATATCCTGAAGTAGATACCCCAGTTTCTTTGTCTCCATCGAAGTCTGAATCAGAGTATCCAATCAAGCTGAAGTCGTCCACCTGTGTATACTTGATTCCAAGGTCTTGAGTTCCCTTCAAGTACCTTAGAACTCTTTTTGCAGCAGACCAATGTCCCTCACAAGGCTTTTGCATGAACCTGGAGAGGATTCCAACAGTAAATGAAATGTCTGGTCTGGTAGTAGTGAGGTAGATGAGACTTCCTACAAGTTGTCTATACTTTGTTGCATCCTCAAATTCCTTTCCTTCAATAGATGTGAGTTTTAAGTTTTGTTCCATTGGAGTAGAAAGAGGATTGCACTCTGTCATGCCAAATCTGTTTAACAAATCTCCAATGTATTTCTTTTGAGAAAGAAATATGGATTTTGGATGTTGGGTTACTTCAATGCCAAGATAGTAATTAACATAGCCCAAATCAGTCATTTCAAAACTTTTCCCTAATTCCTTCTTTATGGATGCAATGTAGCTTTCATTGTTCCCTGTCATTAAAAGATCATCTACATATACCACAAGATACACAATTGTTTTGCCAACTTTCTTGGCAAATAAAGGTGCATCATCAAGATCAAAATGATTGAAGTTGAGTTTCAGAAGATGCTCAGTTAGTTTTTCATACCAGGCTCGCAGTGCTTGTTTGAGGCCATACAAGGACTTCACAAGTTTGCATACTTTATGTTCATGTCCTTTCACAGCAAATCCTTCAGGCTGGGACATAAAAACATTCTCTTTTAGATCTCCATTCAAGAATGCAGTTTTTACATCCATTTGATGGACTTTCCAACCGTTCTGAGCAACTAGTGCAAAGAGTGTCCGGATGGTGGCCCATTTTGCTATGGGGGCAAAAGTTTCCTCATAATCGACCCCTTCCTTCTGTGCAAAGCCTTTTGCCACAAGCCTAGCTTTGTGCTTGTCAAGTGAGCCATCAACTTTGTATTTGTTCTTGTAGACCCACTTGCAGCCAATTGGTTTGGTTCCAAATGGAGGATCAACCAGCACAAGTGCCATTCTTTATGAGGGCATCATACTCCTTTTTCATCGCTTCTTTCCATTCATCATGAGAAGCAGCTTCTTTGAAGGAAGTTGGTTCAAAATCTGTAGACAAGTTCAATTCACAATCATAAGTAACATCCATATCAACAGGTGAATTAGAGTCATCTACATCACCTCCATTTTGTCGGTTTGAATTTCTGGTTCCTGTTTTTCCAATTTCATCAGGATGAACACTTTCAAGTGTCTTTGTCAGCCACTTTGGGGGACCTTTCTGAGATGGTCCAGGCTGCTCTGTTGAATGTTTGAAAAGCATCAGATTTGTTCTTCAATAAATAAACCCAACACATTCTGGTGTAATCATCAATAAATGTCATGATATATTTATTTCCATTTGCAGAAGGAACAGGCATTGGACCACATAAATCTGAATGAATGAGTTCAAGCTTCCTATGTGCTCTTGAATGTGAATCATGAAAAGATTGTTTGCTATGCTTTCCTAGAATGCAAGCATCAAATTGCTTATGTTTCCTAGGAATTGTAGGCAAACCAGCAACACCATTTTTCTTCAATAAGCGGAGATTGTCATAAGTTTAAATGTCCAAATCTAGCATGCCATAATAAACTTGATGGAAGTGTACCTTCTTCATGATGAGAAATATATGAGAAATGTTGTGCATGAGCAGAGGTTCCTTGCAGTTTGAGAAGCCTTTCTTCTTCTATTCCCCTCATGACAAGTGAGTGGTCAGATGCTTTTCTTACCTCAAGCTTGCCATCAAACATATGAATGGAGTGACCTTGCTGGCGGATGTGGACCAAGGACAACAAGTTTCTCTTGAGCTGTGGGAGATATAGAACATGATCCAGAAGAAAGTCTGGAAGACCAGGCAGTTTAAGCCTGATTGTGCCAAGCCCTGATGGCTTGATTTTTGACTGATCTGCAAAGTATACTGCTCCATCAACATTGTCAGTGAAATCTTCAAAAAAATCTTTCCTAAGAGTCATATGACAGGTTGCTCCTAAATCAAGCAACCAATCATTTTTCGAAGAAGCAAGTGAAGCATTAAACAAATCTTCATTTACTCCAATGTTGCATTGTGCCTCAATATAGTGAGCGGATTCAGGTGCTTTACCTTTGTCTGTATCATCAGTTTTACCTTTCTGCTAATTTCTTTTCTGCTCAATTTTGTCCCATGGTAGCTTGCATGTAGAAGCATCATGTGATCCATTTCGTTTGCAGCGAATGCAATGCAGATCTGCTTTTTCTCCTTGAGAATGTCTGCCCCCCCTGCCTCTGAAGTATCTTCCTCTTCCTCTTCGTCCACCTCTTCCTCTTATAGAATCTTGAGCAGGATGCTTTTCTTTATGAGCAAGGCTGTTAAATTTTAGGTATGTTCTATGCTTGAGCAATTTATTTAAATTTTCACTGTTAGCAATCACATCAGCATTACGATAAACTGCAGATAGAACATAAATACAAAACGCAGAAGACAAGCCAAGACAAGAGGACACAAGATATGGCGCGAGCCAGGGACAAACCCCACAATGTGTGGGGAAACCCTTTGATCAAATCTTCTTTTATCTTCAAAGTTCAGCAGAGAAAGAGAGAGAGAGAGTACATTTACAACAGCAGTCAATACTTTGACTTATCTAGATCTAGCATAGATCATTTCGTATAATTATGAGATCAGTTGAAGACATTCTGCTTCAACTGATTCTCAAGGTGACTCCTTCACCTATCATCATTCTGCATCTCGTTCATTTGTTGTACCTTACAGTATAGCGCCAACACACAGCATCCTACATGCTGCTCATGATCTTCACGCTGCCCATTCATCATGTTACGCTGTACCCAAATATCACAGTGTTGATCTCAACATCAAGGATCTGCACCCATCTAATGTGTACTCAATGACTGGTTTACTGCTCTCATTGCTATACAGAGATTTCTATTATGACAGTCATTTCATTATATCAACCAGGTCTCCAATGAGTTCTACAGCATGATGACCATCTCTGATATCCTTATCATTACTGCAACAATGATTATTAGATTGTAGTAGCTTGGGTACAGCTTTTCCTTATAAATAGGCATGTGATCTATAGAATAGATCCATGATATGGTCATCCTTATACCAGGTATTCTACAGGCATACCACAACAGCATATAGTCATACCTTATCCATGTAATACGAAGATTGTCATACCAAGGGTGGACTGCGTCTTCATTCCAGCGTGGACAGTGTACAAGTGCTTCAGGCTGTGCGTATATATATGCTGTGTGTAGACTGCGTTTAGGCTGCTACAGGCAGCGTATTAGGGCCTCCGTATTGGCTGTGTATAGAACCTCCTCTTAGCTGCGTATTAGGCTCCAGTTGCTGTGGAATAGGATCACTGTTTAGCTGTGAATAAGGGCTCAACAGACTGCGGATTTAGGGCATCTCTTGACCTGCGGTTAGGGCACTTTGGAACAGTGGATAGGGCTCTTTAGCACCGCAGATAGGAGCCTCTTTAGGACAGCAGTATAGGGGCTTATTCATGCTGCACATAAGTCTCCTCTTATCTGCATTTAGATCTTCTTATAAGCCTGCGGCTAGGGCATCATCTGCACTGTGGCTAGGGCACAACTGAACTGTGGCTAGGGCATCAGCTACTGCGGCTAGGGCATCAGCAAATGTATATTTTAGGTGTCCCTCCTTCTCCAAAAACCCAAGACGTGGAGAGGAGGAGAACACACCAAGAATGTGTGTTAAAATGACTTCAAATCCTCACCAATTTATACTAGAACGTAGATGATGAATAGACACGTCTATTGGGCTTCTGAGCCTACTCAAGTTGCTGGTCGGCTTGGTAATAATTATATAAACAAAATAAATTCATATCTCCATAAATACTTATCGGAATCGGATGATCTTTGGATCAATCCTACACCTCTCGACGAGAGGGATCCAATAAAAATATCAGCTGTCATAAATAAGCTGATCCACATGGAGTTTGGCCCTAGTTGCCAATTTAACACTCCCTCTCAACTAGGGAGAACTCCATCCAGTGATCCATAAGTCCGACTGTACAATCTCGGCCATCAGTGCCCTGCACTGCTCTGCCCAACTCTGCTCAGCTCTGCTGGCTCTGCTAACTCTGCTTTGCTCAGCTCTGCTCTGCTCAGCTCTGCTGGCTCTGCTAGCTCTGCTCTGCTCAGCTCTGCTAGCTCTGCTCTGCTCAGCTCTGCTAGCTCTGCTCTGCTCAGCTCTGCTGGCTCTGCTAGCTCTGCTCTGCTCGGCTCTGCTAGCTCTGCTCTGCTCAGCTCTGCTGGCTCTGCTCTGCTCAGCTCTGCTAGCTCTGCTCTGCTCAGCTCTGCTAGCTCTGCTCTGCTCGGCTCTGCTAGCTCTGCTCTGCTCAGCTCTGCTGGCTCTGCTAGCTCTGCTCTGCTTAGCTCTGCTGGCTCTGCTAGCTCTGCTCTGCTCAGCTCTGCTGAACTATGAAGAAGAAGAATTGATCGAGAATGTCTCATACCATTCTCCACTGACCCGAAGTCAGTTTCAGAGTGCGTACCACTAGTCCCAGACTAGTCTCAACCAACCCGAAGTCAGCGTCATAGTATGTACGACTCTCACTAGTCCCAGACTAGTACCGCAGGCTCAGAGAGTGTACTACTGGTCCCAGACCAGTCCCAACCGACCTGAAGTCAGCATCATAGTATGTACGACTCTCACTGGTCCCAGACCAGTCCTGCACTGACACGAAGTCAGTCTCGGAGTATGTACCACTGGTCCCAGACCAGTTTCAGCCGACCCGAAGTCAGCGTCATAGTATGTACAACTCCTACCACTGGTCCCAGACCAGTATCATTGATCCCAGATCAATGGAGGTCATCCTAGCATAGGGAGTACGGTAGATACAACGATGCGTCCATCGGTACTACTATGGTCCCTAACTTCATTTCCCTGCTCATTGATCAGATGAGAGGTACTTCCCATGAGTCCCAGACTGCATGGGTAGGATGCCTCGACAGGAGAACTAATCAATCCTGTCCTCGCAGGAGAACACATCAATCCTGCTACAATCGCCATGGAGAACACATCAATCCAGGCCGCCATGGAGAACACATCAATCCAGGCCTCACAGGAGAACACATCAATCCTGCTACAACCGCCATGGAGAACACATCAATCCAGGCCTCACAGGAGAACTAATCATCCTGCTACACAGGAGAGCGAATCATCCTGTTCCAGTGCGCACCACCAGGGGAGGGTGAGTCACCCTGTGGTCGTATGTTGCTTCAGTAGAACTGCAAGCCCCCCAGAGCTCCCAGAGCTCAATGTATGCAACATGTAGGACCCTTCTTCAAAGGTCTCTCGATGACTCCAAGTCGTCCAGGAAAATCACAAATTTGATCTTTCCTCGGGGCTCTGTCCTTTACATCATCATAGTTCGATGGAGCCTCCTAGATCATCAACTTACCATATCCCAGATGATGTCTATCGGCTGGAGCAATCGACGAATACAGGATTCCTCAATAATCGAATCCCATCTCTGGTTGTCACAGAGAATCACAGTGGTATTCATCATGTGTACAAACAGCTCACTGAAGAGCTTCAGCAACCAGACTGCCTCACAGAAGGCCATACTATCAGTAATGTATTCTGCCTTAGTGGTGCTCAGAGTCACCGACTTCTTCTTCCTGCTCATCCAGGGTATCGAGGCAGATTCCAAAGAGAAAGAGCACTTAAAAGTGCTTTAGTGATCCTCCACACTGCCTGCCCATTCAGCATTCGAATAATAATGCAATTTCATCTTTTCGGCAGTGTATCTCAATCCATGAGAGATTGTGCCCTGAAGATACCTCAGAAGATTCTTGGCACCAATCCAGTGAGGCTCAACCAAATATGAGCTCACCATGCTAACTGCAACACAGATGTCCGGACAGAGGTTCTCCAAGAACATCAATGCGAATGAGTTTATAAAACTCAGAGGCATTTCCCAAATCAGGTCCGACATCACTACCATATAACTTCTGAAAGTTAAGACCCTTGAGGTAGTCACAGGCTTGCAGCTTATCTTTTCACATTCAGAATCCAACTCCCTCTATCTCCTATAAATGAGAGGGTCTGCACCTGTCAGACATAGGTGCCGGTATGAGAGGTTTATCATCCACAACCTTCGAGTAATGGTTTGGATCAGTTTCACTCCTGGTGAGTCTCAGCTGCATTAGACAGCTATCAATCCTCTCATACTATGCCCGAGGTGTTTTGCTTCAAGCCATAGAGGGCTTTCTTCCACCTGTTTACATGAGATTCTCGATCATGAGTCTCAAACTCCTCAGGTTGTTCCAAGCCTGTGGACCTGCTGCATGAGGGGAATGGTCCCCTTATAATATTTTCCTTCAGTACATTTCAGACAAGTACCTGCATGCTCCCTTTTGAATTCAGGCATTTAAGTCACCATCTGACTCACAGACCTCCGGTGCTGAGTCAATGGACATGGTCCCCAATGGACTTCCTGCAACTTGATACAACCCTGAACTCAAAAGTATCTTTAAAATATCTATTTTCAAACACGTACCTTTGTAACCTTCGACTTCCATTCAGATGGACACCAGGTTCTTCTTGCGATCAGGTACATAGAAGAGATTTTAGGGTTTCTTGCTTTCGTGGAAGAGTCGACCATTTCCTTGATGACCTGCATTACCAGTCATTCCTTTAATCGCCCAGGAATGATTGTTATCTTCATCAAGAGATGTGTCCCTGCCATTCGGACACTCCTTCGCATAACGGCCGAACTTATTTCAACAAGGCATCTGCCTTTCCTTCCACCCTTAGATCCGAACTTCCCAATGAAGGGATCATTAGATGGGCCATCAGAAACTCCTGCTGTGCCATTCTGATAACATTCTCTGCTTTGACTTCACCCTAGGTGAATTATGGGGAACCCATTGATCCTTCTGTCTTGTCCCAACTGCCTTTGGTGATTGCTCTTTCACTCTTGCTTGGGCATTGTCTTCACCTCAGCTCCGATACCATGTTAAATTTTAGGTATGTTCTATGCTTGAGCAATTTATTTAAATTTTCACTGTTAGCAATCACATCAGCATTACGATAAACTGCAGATAGAACATAAATACAAAACGCAGAAGACAAGCCAAGACAAGAGGACACAAGATATGGCGCGAGCCAGGGACAAACCCCACAATGTGTGGGGAAACCCTTTGATCAAATCTTCTTTTATCTTCAAAGTTCAGCAGAGAAAGAGAGAGAGAGAGTACATTTACAACAGCAGTCAATACTTTGACTTATCTAGATCTAGCATAGATCATTTCGTATAATTATGAGATCAGTTGAAGACATTCTGCTTCAACTGATTCTCAAGGTGACTCCTTCACCTATCATCATTCTGCATCTCGTTCATTTGTTGTACCTTACAGTATAGCGCCAACACACAGCATCCTACATGCTGCTCATGATCTTCACGCTGCCCATTCATCATGTTACGCTGTACCCAAATATCACAGTGTTGATCTCAACATCAAGGATCTGCACCCATCTAATGTGTACTCAATGACTGGTTTACTGCTCTCATTGCTATACAGAGATTTCTATTATGACAGTCATTTCATTATATCAACCAGGTCTCCAATGAGTTCTACAGCATGATGACCATCTCTGATATCCTTATCATTACTGCAACAATGATTATTAGATTGTAGTAGCTTGGGTACAGCTTTTCCTTATAAATAGGCATGTGATCTATAGAATAGATCCATGATATGGTCATCCTTATACCAGGTATTCTACAGGCATACCACAACAGCATATAGTCATACCTTATCCATGTAATACGAAGATTGTCATACCAAGGGTGGACTGCGTCTTCATTCCAGCGTGGACAGTGTACAAGTGCTTCAGGCTGTGCGTATATATATGCTGTGTGTAGACTGCGTTTAGGCTGCTACAGGCAGCGTATTAGGGCCTCCGTATTGGCTGTGTATAGAACCTCCTCTTAGCTGCGTATTAGGCTCCAGTTGCTGTGGAATAGGATCACTGTTTAGCTGTGAATAAGGGCTCAACAGACTGCGGATTTAGGGCATCTCTTGACCTGCGGTTAGGGCACTTTGGAACAGTGGATAGGGCTCTTTAGCACCGCAGATAGGAGCCTCTTTAGGACAGCAGTATAGGGGCTTATTCATGCTGCACATAAGTCTCCTCTTATCTGCATTTAGATCTTCTTATAAGCCTGCGGCTAGGGCATCATCTGCACTGTGGCTAGGGCACAACTGAACTGTGGCTAGGGCATCAGCTACTGCGGCTAGGGCATCAGCAAATGTATATTTTAGGTGTCCCTCCTTCTCCAAAAACCCAAGACGTGGAGAGGAGGAGAACACACCAAGAATGTGTGTTAAAATGACTTCAAATCCTCACCAATTTATACTAGAACGTAGATGATGAATAGACACGTCTATTGGGCTTCTGAGCCTACTCAAGTTGCTGGTCGGCTTGGTAATAATTATATAAACAAAATAAATTCATATCTCCATAAATACTTATCGGAATCGGATGATCTTTGGATCAATCCTACACCTCTCGACGAGAGGGATCCAATAAAAATATCAGCTGTCATAAATAAGCTGATCCACATGGAGTTTGGCCCTAGTTGCCAATTTAACAAAGGCAAACAGTCTCTTCAGAAGATTCAAGGATTGTCTTCTTTCCAAAGGCTTTCTCTCTTTCAGCAAACTTTTTCACAAGAGAGTCAAAAATTATATCTTTAAGATTTCCATTTGCTTGTAAAGACTCAAGATAATTGGAGTAGGTAGGATAGAGTGCCTTGAGAAAAGCAATAAGAGGGATATCCAGTTCAACCTTAGTGGATTTGATATCATGCATTATGGATTTTACTTCAGATGCAAGAGCAAGAGGATCATTATTTTTCAGTTCAAGAGTGAAGAGTTTATTCATGAGCTGAACAACTTCAAGTGCAGAATGTGAGTCATAGAGTTCTTTGAGCTTTTGTAAAGCTTCAAAGGCAGTTGAATATGATGAAATATGGCGACTTACTTCTTCATTTACAGATGTTGCGATTAATGCATATGCTTTGCTGTTCTTGTTATCCCAAATGACGAGCTCTTTGTCTGATGTAGGCTGCACTGGATCATTGTCTCCTTCTCCGACACACACTCCCTTCCGCAACTCATTGAAGATGAGGGTGTGTTTTATCATCCGGGACCATTCAGGATAGTTCTCCTTGCCAGTGAGAACTATCCCTACCATAGAGATGATTGAATGCATTCTGTAAAAAAAAACCTTCTGCTGATAGAAAAATACTTCTGCTGGGAAAATGTGCTTCAAAAATAATACAGCCTTATTCTTCCTTCTTGAATTAATATACAAAGATCAAAACTATATTCTATGCATATAGAATATCACCAAATTTTTTTTTTCTACAATCTGGTTGCAATTCAAGAGAAATAGTATCAACTGCTTAAAGCGAATCAGAAATCTGATGCAAATCAGAATTTGCCAAACACTTGGACATAAATATAAATCCCTATGCTCGAATCCTATTCTTTATACTTTGACTGCATACTTTCTCATTGGAAAATACATCTCTTTCTTTTTCTGTCTTTCAGTCTTCAATGATGCCTAATGCTTGGTAAGGGTGGCCTGATAGCACGAGTCTTTTGGGGACGCAAATCAAAAAGGCAGGTACTTCCCTTTTTTTTTATACCAGCTAAACTTATGTGAAAACAATGTTATATATACCAGGAACAGCGTATATATGACATATATGAAACAACGTATATATGGAGGGAGCAGCGTATATATAACGTATATGAAACAGCGTATATATGATATCCAGAGCAGCGTATATATGAAGCAGCGTTTACCAAGAATTTCATACAAGGATTGAACCTGGAGCACTGTGAATGGAGAGAGGCCGACTAGCGTGGAGAGAGCAACAGCATATGGAGGGAGGCCGACTAGCGTGGAGAGAGCAGGTCTGGGTTTTGTAGGAGCAGCGATTGCTGCAACAGAACTTCTTCAAGGATACCAGACAACGTTATATGCAACAGCGTTATGTATAGAATATTCAACAGCGTTTATGGAGAGAGCAGCATGATATACCAGCGTATGGAGGGTGCGTTGTTATACCAGCGTGAAGAGAGTTCTTCAGAGCAGCGTGATATCAAGATAATCGGAGCAGTGTGATATACATTTCTGCACAGGTTAGGCTTAATGCATATACAGTAAACGGAAAAACAAAGAGATCAATGCTAAATCTTCAACACAGAGCATTGGGTATTCGATGGGTATGCAAAGCGTTATCCAGATTATCACGCAGAGGGCAGACCCTGTCAGGCAGAGGGTAGACCCAAATTTCTAAAAAATGGCAAAAAGGAGTTACAATGGCAGTTAGAAGCCAAAAATGGCGCTGGCTCTGATACCATGTCAGGCCAGGCAGTAACTCTCCAAGGGCAGAAAAACTGATTGGTGTTTATTCCATAGGTATGTTATTGTTTTATACATTAGGAGTGATTGTTCAGTTCATCTTCCGATGACTGTTCACATTTCTGATTTATTTATTTTACAAATTCCCCAATCATGAAGATTAGGTGTCAACACCTTTACAGATATAAATCTGATTCTCAAACTGGTTGTAGGAGGGATTCAAATTTGACTGAAAAATAAGATACCACCTAGGTTGATATCAAATACCACAGAAGATGGTAATGTTGACAAGGGTGAGAATAAATCTCACCGATGTTCCCTGCATGAAACCCTCAGGCTGGCAGGTTGGGCAGCTCTCTAATACCACTATAAGATCCCAAAAGATAAAAAATATAATAGATATAGCACACTTAGTGTTTTAATAAAAAATAAACTTTCAATATATATGAATTATCATTTGGCATGATGCAAGGTACATCTAAATTAAATTAATAAATTCATCATTTGACAATTGAAATTATGCAATGCCCAACAAATTTCGAAAAACGATAAAAAGTAAATTCATCATATGACAATGACATTGACATTATGTTGAAGTCTAAAATAGCCATAGAATACTAAACTAAAAGTAAACATAGAAAGCAACAGAGAAATACTTGTAAATTTCTTAAAAAGTACTAAATAATATTAATAAATACTAAGTCTTAAGTTTTAATATACTTTAAGTTTTATATTTTTGTTATTGTTTTTATTTTATTTTTTAAGTTTTAAATTTTAATATAATTTAATTTATTTTCCACTTGGTAGCTCAATTGGCAATGGCCTTGGAAATGACGTCTCACCGAAACAGAATTCTTGGGTTCAAATCTTGTGCTATCCCCCGATTTGGGTGAGAGAAGTTGGACACGATGAAGATGTAGACCTACCAAGCTTACAAAATATATATATATATATAATTTAATTTTCTTTTTTTAAATAAGTTTTAACAAGTTTTAAGTTTTAATATAGTTTCATTTTTTCATTTTTTGTTTTGTTTTTTTTTCATATATTTAAATTTGTATTTGTTTAATGTTTTATAAAAATTAGTAGACAAAAAAATGGGGGGACGCATATGCGTCCACCTTGCATCCCCCTGACATCCCCCCATCCTCTTTGCAAAGGAGTCACATTTCATCGCCAAAAAAACGTCCCCCTGGAGTTTCCCAAAAAAGGGGACGTGGGGGAAACGTTTCCCCAAGAGTTTCCCCGTCCCCAGAGTGTGGGGGAGCATCAGAGCGCGTCCCCTAGCCTAAGGGGCGCGTCCCCGTGGAACACTAGTTATTTTTGCACTTCTAAAATACAATGGATGTACATTTTTAATCCCTTTGACCTACTTTTGTGGCCATTTTTTAGATATTGATACTATTATCTAATCTTATGGAGCAAGTTTTGTGGACAAAATCCTCCAAGTGCTTCCTCAATTGAAGAAATGATCCAGACAAGCTAAGGCCTCGTTAGAAATCTGATTAAAAAAGGTTTGACAATTGTTCCCAAGCTTCATTTTTTTATTCCCATGGAAAGTTAATTTATAGAGTTTTCAAAATAAAATGCTAGCCTAAAGGGCACATTTTTATGATATTAGCTTTCAACTAGACACTTAGATGTCTTGGATAGATATTTACTAATTTAGCTATTAGCTAAACACTTGGTTCCTACTTTTTAATCTTGATCTAGGAATTACTTTGCACTTCCAGATTTTATTTACAATGTATGTACTCTTCTAGTCCCATGGGACCTACTTTTCTAATCATCTATTAGATATTAATAATATTATCTTATCTTGTGGAGCAAGTTTAGTGGACAAAATCCATCAAGGGCTTTCTTAATTGAAGAAATGAACAAGAAGGCTAAAGCTCCATGGAAATCTTCTTTGATTAAAAAAAGTTTGAGAACTATCCCCAAGCTTCATTTTTCATTGCACCAAAAGACATTTTCTATAATCCAATATGAGGGAGATACGTAATTCCTTTTGTGCTCAACATGGACTTGACACTCAGCATAAAGAATATATATATTAATAATAACAACAACAAAAAAATCAATGTCAACCATAAATAAAATGTTGCAATGTCTACCTCATAATATTGTAATAATAATTTCTCTTGGTTCCTAGTTACTGTTAGAGTCTCAGTGTTCCTTGCAAGGTAGTGGAAGAACACCAGCATTGTGCTCTTGATTTATGGGTGCCTGTATAGCATAATTGATGTTGGGTTTCGTCGGTCTCTTGTTGTTGTGCTTCAACTAGGTGAGGAATGGGTCTCTTCCCTTTGTAAATGGCTCATTCCTCCAAGTTGCGAATGGGTTGGGCCCGCTCAGGGTCACACTGAGTATGAAAACTCATTGTCCATAGCGCAGTTGGTTTCTCTTCCGTAAGGTGGCAGAATTCCATAATTTCAACTTCCTCAAGTTTTGGTTGTGGGTGAGTTCGAGACTGGTATGTATCTTGATACTAAAATTCTTAGACTGGATGACAAGGTTTTCTCTTTCTGTTGTGTCTTGTTAGTGGTTCAGAGTCTTGTGGGAGTTAGGGCCTCCTGGGGTCAATGTAAGAGTCGAGGTTGCTCCTATATTGTTGGGTCCTTGGGGAAAGCAACTGTTTGGGCAAGGCACCCTGTGGCTAATGGCGAGTCTCCTTCTGGTGTGCTTTTTGTATATTTTAGGGTGTTGTGGATAGTAAGGGCGTGTTGGTTTCCCTTCCCCACACCCTAGCCAACTCAAAGACTAGAGCCTTGTATTCCAGGGGAGTTGGTGCAGAAGAGTCTCGTCAGGGGAGGTGGAAGCCTCGAGGTGCAGGCCCAATGTGAAATGATTCTTGCAAGGATGCTCTACCAGTGAGGAAGACCTCAAAGAGGTGGTGGACTTCGTGGGCAGCGAGGAGCGAGGGGGGACAAAGCGGAAGACCAGAGTGATGAGTATGGGGGTATGGCGCTGGAAGGTGAGATTGCCATGGGCCCGACATTGTTCAACCTCCCTCTTTGGACACGATTGTTGATCAACTGCAAGGAATCCAAGCCAACCTAGATATCCTTCGGGAACATAGATATGAAGACAGGAATGAGCTAGTGGCCTATATTAATGACATACAATATAGCCAGAATGAGATCTTGGAGCAATTGGCCAATGTAGCAAAAGCCAATGTCAGAACAACGACTGTCTGAATGAGATAGAAGCGAGACTGGAGCATATAGATTTCCATGTCCATGAAGGACACGATCCAATGGCTGCTCTGCTTGTCCAACCTTTCCATCTGCCACCTTGACATGTGATCCACTGGTTGCTTATTGGTTTTGTATTTAGTTTGGTATGTATGGCTCTTTTTCCCTCATGAAGTAGGATTTGAATGGAAAAATCTTTTGCACTATGATCTGGATCTCCTAACCAACAAATTCGGTCAGAGTGAGGCCGAGAGAGTTGTTGACCGATACTATGTAATCTACATCTTTTTGATAATATAATAGCAATTTTGTTGATCGACAAAAAAAATATTATAATAATAATGGGGTGGTAGGAGTGAGGGGTGATCTTATGCCCCAAAGGACAAGTGGAACTTTCTTATGCTTGGAGTTTAGGCGTAGCAACAAATAATCAAGTAGAAGCTTATGCTCTCCTACAAGATACAATTCAAGCAAGAGCACTAAAGATTCAGAAAGTAATCATCATTAGGGATTCCAAAAATATTATTTCCTGCCTCCTTAAAAATTCTATCCAAGTGGAATAAATTAAAAACCTATTCTTCAAAGAATCAGAGTTTTCTTGAAACACACAATTGAATTCTCTATATTCCCTGTTTTGAGGCAAAACAATCAACAAGCAAATCTAATGGCAAATAGAGGAACCGAGAAGGAGGCCAAAACCTTGCTCATAAATGAACAAGTTGGATATTTTCAAATCCCATAATCCATTTGATGCACTATAAAAACCAATGTTGCAAAAGTTGAACTCGAGAATAAATCAACAAAGGTCTGAAAATTGAAAAAATCGTTAGAAAAAAACGGCAAAATTGTACAAAAATATGCATTTTTTTCAATTTCCAAAAACTCCTGATTTTAAGATTTAATCCCCCTCCAGACAATTTTTTCATTTAACTCACGTAAAATCGTGATTTTATCAATTAAATCATGACTTCTTAAAATTTGAAAAACTCTCGAAAAAATCGGCAGATAAAATCAGCAAGTTAAAAAACTGGCCATTTGCCAATCTTATCAAGATGTTATTGGGAGGTTGGCAATAGAGTTAAAAATTATTTAATGTATGGACTCCATGTGTCCTTTATTGGAATTATGGAACATGTAGGTGTACCAATGATGGCTCGTTATATACAGCGGGAGGATTATGTCCAAGCATAGGATTGGAGTAAGAAGCATGCTAAGGTAAGAATGACATAGGAAAAAATTATGGTGATGCAAGACCAATCTTGGCACGAGCCAGCATCCTCTGTATCATGTGTAGATCACATTCTAATTAATGATGAGATGATATTCCCTATCCAAATGTTGTTGGATCAAGGAGTCTCACATAATGATGAGATGATACTCCCTATCCAAATGTTGTTGGATCAAGGAATAATGAGTATAGCAATCTTTGGTCATGCAATGCGCTGGCCATGGAAATCATGGGAGCAGTTGATCCAAGCAAAGGGTAGGCAACTTTGGACTGTGTCTCACATTAACTTCATTAATTGCGACATGACGAAATCCGATGAGGCAAAGCAAGGACAATATCTCTATTTACTATGCTTTGGGGAAATAGGCAAAGACGTCGATTGCATAATTAGAACTCTCAAATTGACTGTATGGTGCTGCCCTTCTTCAGTCGGTCTGTTAAAGAGGGAGTCTAGTGTGGTCTAGTTATCTTGTGTAGAGTAGTGGGAGTTGGTCTGTTAAGGAGGGAGTCCGGTGATCGATATTGAGACAAGGGTCTGCATTAAGAAGTCTTCAGGGTTAGAAAAGAAGCAATACAAAGTCTGTGAATCCCAACTCCTTATGGCACAAAGGAAGTGAGCTGGGAGTAATGAACAGAGACACTAGGAGGAGGAGCTCACATTGCTACAAAAAAAAAATTTACAGCTCCAAATTCGTCGTAATCAAATAATATCCCATTTAATATATGAAAAGGAGAAGATAGTGGAACATAGGTCTCAACTTTGGAGTACTAATAATGAAATAGCTGGCATTCGTCGACATGGAGTATCTTCAACACAGCCTGCACTGGATTCAGCAAAATTCTCCTTTTTCGAGTAACTCTACCAATCACAACATTTTAGAAATTCCTGATCTAAATGTTTTTCCCCACTCAGGAAAATGAGGAACTTCTAAATGAAGACATTCTAAGTGATGGTGGAACTAAAATAAAGTAATAAACTCTGTTAATATAGGCAAGTTAGGTGTTGTAAACTTCTAGTATTCTTTTAGGATATATACCTCCTGCTATTTTTGAATACTAGTGCACTAGACTTCCTTTCTTTTCGAATTCAGGCCACAGATAAAGGTGATAGAGACAGCCTGAAACTCATCATTTTGTACTATTGTTGTATGGCTGTGACCCAAGCACAGATTTCTTAATGTCAAGTTTAAACCAAATTGGTTTACTAGACTTTGTTTGTGAGACAAGAGATTCACCTCTTTGACTGCTAAAATTTACAGAGATATACATACTTTACCCCTCTGAATTTCTCTAGATTTGAACTTGTCACTTCTTAAAGGAAAATGCATGCTCTTAACCATTAAACCCACATGCTATATATATACTATTGATGTGCCCTGACTTTTTTCAAAAGTGCCATACCAGTACCTGCACCTGTACCCAAATATCCTAGCGACTTAGCCATGCACTCTTTAATGTCACTCCTCTAGGATTTATCTCTTCAAGGATCGATTCATCCACTGTTCTTGTGAATTGAATGGGATCCTATGCCTGAAGCAGGGAGAAAAGGAGTTTTCATCTTCTCCAACAAGGATAGTCCAAGAAATAGGGGTTCTCATCAAAGATATAGCATACCTTATCCCAGCACATGTACGTCGTTCAGGGAATTCCGCAGCTGACCTCCTGGCAAACTGGGGTTGCGGTAATCCGAGAAAGAACCTGGACATCCACGGGACTGAGACAAACCAGGTAGAAGGTATGGATGCTCGAGGGAGATTCTGGAAGAAGACAAGGAAGGAAGTAAGGGCCCTCAATCGAGGTGTTATGGAAAAGGAGATTCCTCGACGGATCAAAGACATGTGTGAGGGGCAAGTGGCCAGGGCTGGTGGGCGGCCCACCCAAGGACCCCACACGCGCGCGACAATAAGAACCGGGAGAGAATGGCAATAGGTGTCAGTTACCTTAGGAAGGCAAATGGTAAGGCTAACTGTTAAACGAGGGAGAAAGGTGGTGAATGGAACTAGAGCATGCATGCAAGTTTTGAGGTGGAATTCGGTCGCAGGAAACGAGACTGGAAGCTGGGGGAAGGAACTTGCATGCGAGAGGAAGGATTGTCGCCGCCACCAGAAAGACGCCACCAACGCTTCGGAGGGAATTGTTATGTAATTCAGACCCACCTTAATCTTCATATGGAATCAATGCTACAAGAATGGAGGCTGACCTGGCAACCAATGGTGGTGGTTTCGCATGTTTCTGATCGAATTTGGTTTGGTTCTCTATTGTTGATGTCTAGTACTTTAATTTCTGCATTATATGGTAACCTGTTGGGGAAAAAGGGGATACATGGAGGGTTAGGGGCAGCTCTTGGCACTTGGGTTGTGAACTTCACTCTTGCCTTCGTTAATACCAGGTGTCTGGGACCAAGAAGGGGTCGAGGCTCCCCTGAGGGCCTACAGTCGCCTAGCAATTCTCTGAGCCAGAAAGGAAAGAAAGGGGGGTCTGGGATCCAAACCGATTACATGTCTGTCCAGTCTAGTTTTGTCTAGTTCTCGGGTGATTCTCAAGCCTAGTGGGCTAGGAACGGGGTGTCGGGGTATCATAAAGTTGGAAAACCTGACCTACCAACTGTTGTTCAGCTTCCTGGTAAACCTTTGGAGCAGTGGGGCATTAACAGGGAATTAGGGGACTCGAACCCCAGTGCAGTTGTCAATTATACACTGGCGTGGTTAATTCCGTGGAACCGGAGACATGGTAGGGTAGAGGGTAGAATGAAAGACCGAAGGGAGGGAATGTTGTTTATCTTGGGTATGTCCTTTACCAACCTCTCAGCCAATTTAGTCAAAGTTGGGTTATATGGTAGTTTCAATGTCCATAGGGGCAAGAATGACAAGCCGGAGTCTCCAAACCAAAGGGCCTATCAATTCAGTCAGAACTTGGTCAGCCATTTGCATCCTTTTTCCTATGTATTCCAAAACCTGCGAGTTCGTCAAACTAGTTGTCGTAGGGCCTAAACCAAGAAGCCAACGAGCTGGTTGCACTAAGGGGAGAAATGAGAGGCAGAGGGAAGAAAATAATTTAAAACTAGGCACAGTAAGGACAAAGGCAAGCTATGAAGAGGTTGGGGGGAATTCGGGTTACACCCACAAAACCTAGAATCGAGACTCTGCAATGGTGTTTCACATGGAATGGCCGGATGACAACACTGCCATATGGTTTGGTTTTAATGTTTCTGCTTACGCTACGCTTACAGGTCTATTTAATTTTCCTCCCCTTCTTACTCTGGCGCTCCTGCTCCGGGACAAAGAAAGAAGTCGGGAGTGGTCGTGGCTGGAAGGAACTCTGATTGAAAACAAAATGGTGATGGTTGAAGCGGAGCCGGGAAAAAAAGGGTCGTTGTGCCTGCAAACAGACAGACAACAAAAAGAAAACGTTGGCAACCTTGACCAGCAAGACCCAGCGAAAGAGGGGCAGGAAAACTAGAGAGGAAAATATGTAGAACCTCATGCATGCATGCCATGGGGGAACTCCAACACAGGTTAAGGCCATAATTTCAACATGGGAGGCGGAGTTGAATGCCAAGGCAACGGCAGAGCCGCCTCCAACGGAGGACTGGGATCCCTTGCTCATTGACTCGAGACACACCCAAGGCAAGCAAACTCTATTCAGACAGATATTCCAGCTTTACTGGGTTATGAAGAACCTACTGGCAAGGACCATGACAACAAATAGGCATCTGGAGGAACCCCTGCAAACACAGCAAGAGGGGCCAAGCTTAAAGGATATTCAAAGGGAGATCCAAGCTGTACAAGTGCAGCAGTATCATCAGAATGTCCGCTTAGGCCAAATCGAAAAACAAATTCAAAGCCTCCTGCAGAATGAAATGTTTGGGTCGAGTGCTAAGGACCCGACTCCCATTGAATCATTAGATGACTAAATGAAGATAAGATAGGAAGTAACGCAATTTTGTTATTACTACAATGATCTAGTCGGATAGCATTTACTTTGATAGTAGAATGATTAAACATATAGTGGATACAGTAGCTTATTTAGCATGGATGGATATTCTCAAACTGTTTAAATTTTGGACGGCATATGATGCTGATCGGTGGCCAACAGACCTGATTTCCATCGGGCAAGTTGAGGCCACCAAAAATATCTTTTGTTACCTGCCCATATATGATTAATTTAAAAAAAAAAAAAAAAAAAAAAAGAAAAAGAAAGAAAAGAAAAGAAGAAAAGAAGAAGAAGAAGAAGAAGAGCACTGCCAAACTTACACACAAAATTTTAAACCAAAAATAATATATCAACTAGTCCTACTTATTAAAGAGTAAGGTACTAAATTACATATGGAAAAAAACTTTTCATAGCAAAGCACTTTGCTATGAAAGCATGAGATTTAAAAAAAAAAAAGCAGAGCAGAGGGAGAAATTGAACGAGAAACTGTCGACTGCGAAAAAGGCACCCCTCACAAGAATGGAAAATGAGTAGCTGTGAAAGAAGGCCACAAATCAATGCCAAACACGGACGCTGAAATTTTTTCAACAATATTGCCCAGTCAGATCAAACCTCTGACTTGTACTACCCATGTTGAAAATCCAAAAACAAAGAAAAGAAATGTTAAGGTTTTTAGGCCTCCCATAAAACAGCACCCACAGATTTCCAGAAATTCAAAATTTGATACCCAACTGCGAATTCAGTCTTAGAAGAAAAAAGGGTTGAAAACTTACATTAACGAACGAAGGATGATAGACAACTTGTGCCTTGCAGTGAATGACATCGACGGTGGCATCCTCGATACCCTCGAGACGCTTGACGGCCTTCTCGATCGAGGCGGCGCATGCAGAGCACTGCATGCCAAGCACCTTGAAGAGGGCTTTTCGGATCTCCAGCTGCGGTGATGGATCTACAGGGGATTCGATTGGGTACCTCGGCATCGAGGGATAATGGGGAGGAGGAACGAGAACCACAAGGGATTCCTGTTCCCCTCCATTCTCCCTGTGTTTCAGCTTCCCCAGGCATGACAAAGCAAAAAACCTGCTACCCATTCTCGCTCGCTCTGCAACAAAATATTGAATTCAGGCCTTCAATTATAGGGAAACCCAAGACCGATTTTAACTGAAAGATTTTGAAAATACCATTGACTTGGACCGCGTAAACAATTGCGCACAATGGAGGGCCTTCAAATTACCTGAATTAACACGATTTTAACGGCACGCTACTAAGCAGATCGACCCAAATCTGGCGCCTTTACCTTCAAAATCTTAGTGAATGCAAAATTTCAAAAGGAGTGGCTGGAATTCAAATATTTGGTGGGAGGCATCTGCTTTTTATTTAGAAGAAAGGCTCGCCTTTGGAATACGTATTTGATTTTTGTACGTTTTACTGCTGGTCTGAAAGCTGGGAACCGCAATTAATTAATTTTTAGAGCAGGTTTTAGGTGCATATAATCTTACTAAGATTAGACCGTCAGACTTATAACTTAAACCTCCACACTATAAGTATCCAAAGGCAACCATAACATCATATGCTCTCCAATTTTAGAAAGTCAACCATAACATCATATGCTCTCCAATTTTCCAGGAATTAAAAACATTATTGCGATTCTACGTTGGCAGCTCCACTCATGATCGATCCTACGTTGGCAGCTCCACTCATGATCGATCGCCAGATACATTGTATGAAGACACATTCCGAAAGTATGAATTGCACGATGAAGCATGGGAATTGGGGGATCAATAAATTCCATGCTATCGGGCCATAAATGAATGGCGGGTGTATATGTCCACCGTTCGATTTTGTTAAGCTCGAAATCGAACGGTGGGCATAAACATCTGCCATTCATTTATGGCCTGATAGCTTGGGAAATATGGCTCGCCTGGGAATTAGGCGGAGTTAGGGAAACTTTTCACCTAAACATTTTCTAGGTGGTCGGAATTTCGGCGTAGATATTTGGATTTGATTTGATGTCTTCTCGGTAAAGAAAGGTAAGTATTTGTACTGCCTTGTTGTGTGGGGGTGGTTGGAACGGTGCAATATTGTCTTCTTTATTCGCCTTCGAAACACGCACGCATTATATATTGGTTGCATTTGGCAACTATTATTAAGCATTTGCTGGATTGTTCTCGATTAACGTTCTAATATAATTGTATCATGCTGTAATATAAAGCTTTTTCAAAGGGGATTTCCCCTCTGAATAAAAAAATAAGTATAAAAATTGTAATTTTATTTGAATTTGAATTTTTTTCCTGCGGTGAGAAGATGGTAAAATTTTTTTTTTGGTTAATTTTTGTATTTTGTAAATGGTATTTCAATGGTCGCAAGGAGTATACCAGAAGGCGGGATGCCATTTCAATGGTTGCAAGGACGTTAAAATCTTCAATGGTTGGATGGTAAAACTTTTTTGTTAATTTTTTATTTTGTAAATGACGTGGCAACCTTGACAAGTATAACTCAAAGAAACACTTCGCTTGGCCCTGATTATGATATTTTAATTTAGAGACTAGTTTAGATAAATACCAAGCTAAAAAGCCAAAAAGTAGGGACTAATAAATATTTATTCTAAACAGGTTAGTATACTTGTTACTTTATTTATGAATTTTTAAATATAGTTATAAATTTAATTATTAAATATTATAAAAAAAATAAATTATTAATTTATTAAAACTATGAGAAAAGAAGTTTTTTCAATTTTAGAATATATAAATATTTATTTATTTTTTTAAATATAAAAATTTGTAAACCAAAATGAGTACTAAAATAACTTTTATTTTTAGAGTTATGACAATATCTAAATTTTATTTTAATTAATTAACAGGAGATTAAACTTAAAAATAAATGTATAAGTATATTTAAAAAATCCATTTGCATACATAATTTTATAAAAAATTATTTAAAATTTTCCTTTTATTATGATTTAAAATATAATGAAAATAAATTATGATTTAAAAGATAATGAAAATAAAAAATATATAATTATTTAAAGATTTTAAAATTATAATAAAAATAATTTTGTGAAAAAAAATATAAGTTTATGAGAGATTTTTTATCACATGATATTTCATTTGTTGAGGGAATCAACCAGTGTGGTTCATCGTCAAGATAAGTTGAATGAACAGATCATGCTTTGCATGTTAAATAGATAGAGCAGAACCTCCAATGGCTAGGTAACAGCTAGATTTCACTAGTTAGTTAGGACAGGATTAAGGTATAACCACTATTTAATTAAATAAGTTACTTCGGTTAGTTATATTCTTATTAAAATAAAAGTAAATGGACCCTTTTTATACACTTACAACTATAAATATATATTAAAAAATAAATTATAACTTAAATTAATTTAAATTAATAGTTAGTTATCAAAGTTATTATATCTAAATATTAGAGTAATTAATAGTTAGTTATAAAAATTATTAAATATATAAATATTAGAGTAATACATAATTATAATTTAAATTACTCTATTATCATTCCCTTAAATTACTCTAATATTTATATATTTATTTAACTTTTATAAATAACTATTAATTTAAAATTAATTTAGTTTATAATTAATTTATTTTAATATTTATTTATAAATAAGTGTATGAAACAGTCCCTTTGACTTATATTTTAATAAAAATATAGCTAGCTATTTATTTATTACTCTAATATTTATATATTTAATAATTTTTATAACTAATTATTAATTACTCCAATATTTAGATATAATAACTTTGATAACTAACTATTAATTTAAGTTATAATTTATTTTTTAATATATATTTATAATTGTAAGTGTATAAAGAGGGTCCATTACTTTTATTTTAATAAGAATATAACTAACCCATGTAACTTATTTAATTAAATAGTGGTTATAGTCATTCTTGCATAATAAACAAAAGACACATGATGACAATTTGCAAAAATGGAAAAGCATTGACATTATCACCAAGTGGCTCTTGTTATTAAAAAAAAAATGATGTCATCTAAAATTATTTATTCTTATTTGTACTTTGTAAATAATTGACTTACCATTGTTATTTTTAAAAAATTGGAAAAAACTAATTCTTAACTAATGAATAGTACTAAAAAAAAAGAGCACATGTCCTTTGTCGTTATCTTTTGATGCTACCTTCACTAAAATCATCTACTTTTTAATAATATTTAATTTTTATTTATATATCAGATATTATCCTCGATAATAATTTAACTTATTAATTTATACATAAAAATAAATATTTTTTAAAACCAATTTTGTTTTATTAAAAAAATTATTTAAAATTATTATTTAATAAACAAGTGTTGCATGTTAACTTAGTCATTGTAAAAAAATTTAAAAGTATTATAATTGCATTTTAGATATACTCTACCACCCAATATGGGGAGATGATGTAGTGTCCACCAATGATTGTAAATATTTACATGTTAATTCAATATGGAAGAGATGTTGTAGTGGTTGAAATGAGTGTAAACTTTTAAATATACATTCATTATGGGAAAAATATTGTAATGCTCTTAAAATAAAACATTATATCAAAAAATAATAATAATAAAACATAATATTGAGTGAACAAAAAAAAGTAATATAAATAATAAATCAATTCAATTCAATTTTTCATATTATAATTTTATTTTATTTTATAAAATTACAAACAATTTTTACCAAAAAAATCATAATATACTTATTATATATTACATTTTTTACCCTAGGAAAAATCGTAATTTTAAGAACTTGAAAAACAATGAACAAAATTACATTATGCAAATGCTCCGAAGCATTTAATCATATCAGCCTTTAGGCTTGTGAACAAAAAGAAGAAGAAACCATATAAACAAATTACATAAATTTGTCGAGGCTAAGTGTGATAAAAGTCATTTAGCTTCCCCATTTTTCCTTTCTTTTTCTCCACCTTTTGCCATACTCCTTGATTGGGAGTGGCTATTATTATTACCAGTTGATTGTCATCTACCTGCAGGGGGAATTCTTTCTCTAAGTTTGAGCTCTCAGATATATGGGTTCTCTTTATGCCCATCTCTTACTTTTAAGTGGGTGTTTCTGCCTTTTGTTGCTCTAATACTATGATCTTTGTTGATTTTGTACCATTTTGGCTAAGGGTCATTGTTCCTTACTGATCCTCCACTCCACCATTTTATTGCTTGTCAGGTTGTGTCTATGCTTCTGTATTTGAAAAAAAAAATCGGGCTCTTCTTTTTCATCTTTTGAAGTGTCAGGAAATTACCAATCCTTTGGCTTAGGGGGCTGCCTCTTTTTCATTTTTGGGGCTTTTTTGCTTGTGGGTAGGTATTTTGCAAGTGACCTATCTGAAAACAAGATCAGCATCTAGATGTCGTGTTCTCATAATCTAACACTTGTGTCCATTGAAAGTTTTCATGTTTTAAAAGAAGACGATCAGGAAAACCTTTGTTAAGGTCAATCTCTACACATATCCTGGCAAATGTAAAGATTCATTTTGTTGTTCTGTCCAGATCCATTTTTTTTAATTTTCCCAAAGTATTTTCGATATCCTCCAAGACTTTATGGTGCCAGAAAGGAAGAGGGAGATTTGGCAACCTCACCTAAAATGGCATCGTTGTTACCACCATGCTTGTTAAAAATCTCAGCTCTACCCAAAAAACATGGCACTTCGTTTGGTACCTTTTCCATATCTTGTTGTGTATTAAATTTTGCTATGAAGAATCCTTTAGAGCACAAGTAGATATCACAATTCATTGTCCAAGAAGAGTACACCCACTAATATAAGTCTTCAAGTATCTACCAACATCAATTAAACCAACATATTAAGGCCTTAGATTGTAGATCAGTAAAGTATAATTTTACCTTTGGGGTTTTTACATCCATAGTTGGTGCCTTGTCCATTTGCTCGACAATGTAAGGTCCTGGCAGATTTTGGATTTAACCAGCTGGAGAAACGATCTTCCCTTTCAATGCATCCTTGAATGAGATAGATCCATTAGGGTTTCTATGATTTGTATTAGGGTTTCTGAAGGTTGTAGAACCCTCCTGCATTCTCAGATTTAAAATTATGGTAGAATCCTTTGCCATGCCATAATATTTCAGCTGGAGAGAGTCTCGAGGCACTTTTCCTTCATATATCAAAATTTGATGTGTTACTAGTAATGCCCAATCATTTTTTATGCTTTGTTTCAGTTGTTTCACTAGATTTGTGCCCTAGATCCAACAAATTGTGGCCTTCCCATCTAAATTCTTAACAAAGACATGATATTTTTCTCTTTCTTTCTAGCTTTTGTCCAATTATGGATCTAAACACCAAATAGGATATTCATATATGGGTTGATCTTGAGGTAAGATATCTTCACTCAGATCTAATCGGATATGGGGTTTAAGGAACGAAACCCCCATATCAAGCAAAATAAATGACCATCTTTCTTTCGATAATTTCAAATCTAGAAGGGAGAGTCAATTCTTCATGCGTGATTGAGCCTTTCTCGTTTGAAGTTCATGGCTTCTCCTCGATTTAGGGTCCCATCATACCAAAGCTTGCATTCCCTTTTAGATCTTGTGACAAAAAACATTTGGACGGCAGTCCAGTAATATAGTCTCGCTGCAACCACTCTTCAATCAAGCAAAAGTGTCGTTGGTCCACAAGGGTCCAAAGAATAGAGCATTAGGGAGAGTAATTTGTGAACTGCAAATATACATAAAAATGATTCTTTCCTCCTGGATGGATAAAACCAATATCCCCGCTCTTGAACCTTCTAATGATGCCTGCAACCTGCTAGAGTTCGGTTGTGACATCATGTGAGGATGCACACAAAGAAACCCTAACTCTCTCCGAGATCATCACCCTTTGAATTCTCTTATGTATGAGAGATAATATACATATCACATTAAAATAAATTTAAATAATACTAATTCATATTTCTGAACATATAATTAATAACAAAAATTTTAAATATCGAAATTTGATATATGTGTTTTAGTTATATAAATTAAGATTTATTTGATCATATAAATTAAAAAATAGTGATTTATATCCATAATTATTATATTTAAAGTTATTTAATAAGTATATAAAAATCAATATTTACAATAATTTGTTTTTCTAAATTATATATCTATCTATATCATCAATGTCATGTATATTAAAAAATTAATTACAAAATTTATAAACTATGTAACAATATGTATTATAGGGTTCTAATAAAAGAAGAATAAGAATATTTTTATATATGGAGATGTGAAATTTATATAAACATAATTTATATTATTAAGAATCAACATAGATTCATCTTAACTACAAATATACCAAGCTTCTATAAGAATCAAATTTCTCAAGGTGCAAATCTTTCCTTAAGTTTTGCACTAAAAAAAAAAATTAATGTTAAGAGATTTGATCCATGTCTGTTAAGAGATTTGATCCCTATCCTTGCTTGGTAGACTCATAGTTAAGATGGGTCTATATTGGTAGATAGTTAAACTTAATGTGACTAAGTACACAGGTAAAGAGTGTTCTTTGTGATGAGATAACTAAAATAAGGAAAATTTATTTATTCATAAAATCTATAAAGAATGATCTAGAAAAAGAAGATCAACTAAATTCAAATCACAAAAACCTCAATTCCCAAAAACAAATGCGTATGAGTAGTTATCAATTGTAAATTAAGTATTAATATTGTTATAACATAATATATTTATACCATTAGCTATTAATATTGTGCAACTGGTAAAAGATCAAATATATATCACTATTAATAACAAGGAGCCACTGCCGTGGCGGTAGTCCCTGACGGGTCTGCAAGGACAACACAAATGGATTGTATACTGTCCCATTTGAAATGGGATTTGAAATGGAACTGAAATAGTTCACCTAGAGTTGTCAAATCGATGGTGATGTGCAGAATTTGATATGTAATTGGGTTTTATTCGAAACCTATGGATTTTGTTTTAGTTAGACCTACTGATTAGCTGAAACAGATTTCAATATTTATTTAACTATTTTGAATATTATGAAAGGGTTATTTTAACCCAAGCTCAATGTATATAATTGGATTTTATGGTGAGAAAATTTTGATGTCTTATCCTTCAGTGCATATGTCTTAGTCACACATATGTGTATTTTTAATATTTTTCCCAAACGTATAAATATATATTTAAAATAAAATAAAATTATATAATAAAAGCATATAAAATTATATAGCTTAGTGCATTGGGAGATCTCTTCCATGGTTTTATTGGAATGCTAGGGAAAAGTTTCCTACTTTTTAGGCAATGAAAAATAATGGTTTTGTTTTTGTTTTTGTTTTTTTTTAATAAAAGTTTATATATATTTATGTGAACAAAATATTTTGTTTAATTTTCTTTTATCTTTATTAAGATTAAATAATATAATGGTTAAAATGGATATATAATTTCATTTTATCTTTATTAACATTAAATAATATAATAGTTAAAATAGATGCATGCTACTACACATAAAAATAAATATTTTTTAAGACTTAATTCAGATTTAAAAACTAGCAAAGATGTTCACCACCTAAACTATAAGACATTTTTCATTATTCATAATGCAGTGCATTGTTTTGAAGAAAAGAGTAGTGTTTTTATTGATTTTGCAATTATGTAATTGATCTGGATATTTTTAACTTGGGAATTCTTAAATCTTTTACAATATTTTTAAGTTAGAAATTCTTAAATCTTTTTACATTTTTATTTGTACAAGTTTTTGATATTAAATATTAATTCTTTACATCATCCATTTTTTAGGAAATGGGATATTACAATTTATTATGTTCAAACTTCAATAAAACCAATAACATCATAAAATATAAAAGATTTTACACTAAAAAATTATATATACTTAATCTTTCAATGACTTTCAATATATTTGATTATATTATATGTAACACAAAAAAAAAGTATAATTATGCATTTCATTTTTACTAAATAAATGGAGTTATAAAATTATTATATATATATATATATATAATATTTGATTTAAATTACTTTAATTTTTAATGTAAAGAAAATTTCAAAATATTTATATAATTATATATATAATTTAAAAGAAAAAAAACTATAATAATTAACCAACTGTAATTAGAATCCAATACTCTCCAATTTCCCTAATAAAACAAAAACAAAAATAACAATAATAAAAATATTTAAAAATTCACGAAATCATAAAAATAATATTTTATATTGAAAAATATATATTTTTATAAGTAATCCCAATGCACTGTGTGATTACATTAACCAATAGGGAATCCCAAGGACATTGGTCCTCTACTTATTAGTATATTTCTACTATTCATGAACAATGCGTTCACAGCATGAGGATGAATTGATATAATCACGTCACTTGTTTTCAGTATTTACTAAGATACTTTGAATATTATGAGAGGGTTATTTTAATATAAAATCAATGTATATAAATGAATTTTATAAAAATGTTCCAAGTCAGCATTGATTTTTGAATTCTGGAACTTATTGGAATGGTCTATTAAATGGAGCCACTATCTTGGATTATAACCCAACATATCACACCACGGATATCTTGTTATTTAACGGAAAAAGTATGGATTGACACATGGGCCTCCATGCAAAGCACCATTGAAACAGGTGGACAGCGATGCAAACCATTGTTGGCTCGAACATCATGAAAGAAAAACATAAATAACCAAATCATTTTGTTGGCTCGAACATCATGAAAGAAAAACATAAATAACCAAATCATTTTTGTGCCATAGCAACTGCATCATCAGCCATAGCAACTGCCTAATCAACCAACTGCTCTATTGATGCCCCTTTAGATATAGTAATCGGGCAGGTATAAATAGAAGTACGAAAAAAGGAAATGGAAAAAAAGGCATTTGTTACAGGTTGGACAAAAGGAAATGGCAGGTATAAATAGAAGTTTGAAAAAAAGGAAATGGAAAAAAAATGTACATAAAAGCAACAAAGGTTAGAAAAAAGGAAATGTATAAAAAGGAAGAAACAAAGGTGCAGAAGACACCTGAAGTACCTGGATCATATGAAGGAAGTTTTAGACCTGAAGGAGAGGCTAAACAGGTTTTTCAAGAGTGTTATTTTTTGAGTTGCGATTGTAAATTGAAACTGGTTTTTCAAGAGTGTTCATTTTTGAGTTACAATTGTTGTTTTATGGGGCCAAATTAAATTTATTTTCATTTAAATAAGAGTGAATTCAACCTTGTGAATATGATTGATTGAGTTGAGTTTCACCTAACACGTTTTATTAAGGATATTGAAGTTAAAATTCTTTTCATTTAAATCACAGTGCATGCAGCTTTGTGAATATGCTTGAGTCGAGTTTTGTATAATACTTTTTATTAAAGATTTTGAAGTTGTGGCTTTTGAGTTTACATGTATATCAATTGTTTTAAGCCTAATCCTCGAATTATAAGAAGAATCTTATAATTAAGCAAAGAATTAAATGAAAAATGTTTGTATTTCAACAAATTATTTAATAAAATTCTGAAGCCAAACATAAGTAAATTTGAATTGAATGAAAAATGTTTGTATTTTAACAAATTATTTAATAAAATTCTGAAGCCAAACATGAGTTAATTTTAGAGAAACATAGACATAATTTAATACTCCAATATTCTTGGAAATTTGAATCCTCTCATATTCTTGAAAATTCCAAAATTCAAAAGAAAACGTGAATAAATTTTAGACCAAACATAGACAGTAAAGCAAAGAATCCTCCCATATTCTTGAAAATTCCAAAATTCAAAAGAAAACGTGAATAAATTTTAGACCAAACATAGACAGTAAAGCAAAGAATCCTCCCATATTCTTGAAAATTCCAAAATTCCAAAATTCAAAAGAAAACGTGAATGAATTTTAGACCAAACATAGACAGTAAAGCAAATATCAATCAATTTTAGACAGTAAAGCAAGTATGAATAGACTAAACTTAGACAGAACTTTGAAAATTAAACACTAAAAATTCAAGAGAAAACATAAGTAAATTTTAAATCAAACATAAACAGACTTCAGTATTAATTTATAATGCATCAATATTCATGAAAATTCAAAAGAAAATATTGGAAGTTCAAGAACAGACAAACCAACTCTTATTCTGCCCTTTCTGGAGAGTGTTCTATTATGAGTTTGTTCTATTCAACCTTGGATACTGGTTCAACTTTGTAAATGGGTTATGGAATGCTTTGACCTCTGCTACTTTACTTCTCGGTGCTTCCCCTCGAGAAAATGAAACTATTGGTAGTGCTGCTAAAACTGTTACTCTATCTACATCCTCACTTCTCCTCGAGTAAATGCAATTGCTGGTAGTGCTGCTAAAACTGTTACTCTATTTGCATCTGCACTGGAAAGAGCGTACAAACCAAAAGAAAAACAAGGTTATTTGATGTTCAAAACCAGGGGAAATTACAGAAATTGTCTTCTGGAAGCTACTATGACTAATTAATTGGGGTTATCTGCATCACAAAGAAAAAAGTGCACTTGAAGATCTAGTACTAGACCCAACTCTGTTCATCCCCATCCAAAAGCGAAGAGAGGAGCGAAGAACTGTTGTGGGAAGACCCAACCCCAAAAGCGAAGAGAGGAGCCACAAATTGTTGTTTTAGCAGTTGTGGGAAGCTTCATAGATGACAAATGGCTAACATGCCAACAGCCAGTTGTGGTTAACATAGCCTCTTATTCAAATTTTATTATTATTAATATAACTTCGTTATTTCACCTTACATTCGTAACTCATACACTTGTAAATTTTATCTAACGCCCAATAATATTTATTTTCAATTAATATAATAATATAAAAATTATTTTATGCAATTGCATTTTTTACGGTGTCCTTAGACATACAGCCAGATCAAATATTATGTAAACTGAAAATATCAAATAGATAAAATAATTAAGATAGGGAAAGATTTTAAAGTTCATAGTTCATTTGCATCGGGGCACGTGAAGCGTGCAATAAGACCTCCAATTCACAACTTTGGTTATAAATTTCTTACACCAATATTTGCAGAGATAAACTTTGGTTAAACTTTGATAGTGGATAAATTTTTTTGGTCAAAAGACCGGTTAATGTATGGTCAACGATGGATCGATCGCTATTAGTCCCAGGCAGGGACTAATAAGTATATATAATATTATTATATTTATATTATATGCATTAACTAATTGATATTGTTAAAAAAAATTATAAATAAAATTTTCAATTGAAACAAACTTTATCTTTTTCGATTAGTCATAAGTTTTTGCTATTTAGATTTATTGCATTTTATTTTTTATTTTTCTATTATTTTAGTTTTTTGCTTTATTTTTCTTAATTTAATTTTAAAATAAAATAACAATTATCTTCGGTTAACTTTATATAGATAGATATATAATCTTCACTTAACTCTATATATATATAATCCTCACTTAACTTTTATATATATATATATAAAATTAACTTGTCCAGACGATGAACCACACTGGTTGGTTCGAAACGCGTCGACAAAAGATTGGTTATGTGAATTTGCCGAAGATTTTCTTACAATATTATGGATCACAGAAGTCTAAATTCCTCAAAGATGTAAAAGATTTTAGTCTTTACCTCAAGTGGAAACTAATAATACTTTAAATATGAAATTGTGAAATTAAATAATATATTTTATATTTAAAAAATATAAAATTTATATTTAAATAATTTAGAAGGATTAAAATTATAATCTTATTTTTTAATTAGTTTTTGGATAATAACGTGAAATGTTTTTAAAATTGAAAATTCAAACAATTGAAATAAATATTTATACTTTCCATATTATATTACGTTTTTATATAATGTTTTTAATAAAAATATATAAATTTAAAGAAATAATCCTATTTATAAATTTAAAGAAATAATAATATTTATTTTTATTTATAAATTTTAATAAAAAAATATTAACAAATATATTTTTAATAAAACTATATAAATTTAAAATAATAATAATTTTAATTTTTAATTTTCAAAACAAATTTAATATAATTATTTATAAATTTTATATAAAATAAGCCTTTTATATTTTATATTTACGCCTTAAGGCGTTTCCCTCTGAGATCCATCCCCATTTTTGCTTACGTGTCCTCCTTTGATGCCGTACGATGAGATGTTAGACGATTACAAACACCAGAACCGTCGATCAAAAAATGTCACTGAGGCGGTTCATCGGTCGAGGTAATGAAGAGCGCGGAGTGCCGATCGATCACAATCCTCCTCCTTGCGCTCTCTGCTCAACTCTCAGCTAATCATTTCTCAGCCCGCAGAGGTCATTCAAAGAAGCTCTCAGTTCAGAAATCCTCTGCCAGCCATATCATAGATTTAGCATGCCAGGCGTCACACTACCCGGACCTCTGCAAGTCATCTCTCCGGGCCAATTCTAATATTAGTGAAAATGCAGGGCCAGAGGAAATCATTGGTGCCGCCATGGATCTCTCGTCCGCCGAAACCACAGAAAGTTATCTTCACTCTAAACAGCTGCTCACCACTTCAACTAACGCGAACTTCACGGGCGCCGTTAACGACTGTTTGGAATACCTGCATGATGAATCCTCCAAGGATGAATCCTCCATGAGCATTCAACAAGCGGTGAACAGTGCACCTGATTTTTCTGATAGGAGATTCGTGATATATGTAAAGACTGGGGTCTATGAGGAGACTGTTAGGGTTCCTCCCAATAAGACTAATCTCATGTTTGTGGGCGATGGCATGGATAAGACTGTGATCAGGGGGTCTATGAGTGTGCCGTCCCTCCCTGGTGTTCCCTCTACATATGACTCTGCGACTGTTGGTAATACTCATCGTGCTTCCTTTTCTGTGTCTTCTTCATATCCAGTTGGAATTTTGTTTTCCAAAACTCTGGATTGTTATTGTATTTCATAATGGTGTGATTGCTCGTTGTTTTTAGATGCGTTGAATTCCATGCGTTAATACTTTTGAATTAAACGATTCCGAGTGGAGTAGTTATTTGGGACTGTGTGGTTTTCTTGCACGGTCTTTTTACTTTTTTTCATTGAAAGAGGTCAAATGGTTGCTGTCACTGACCGAGTTTGCTGTATAGGGTCCTTTATTTTTTGGTTATTTTCTTATAAAAATGGGGTTTTTTTTTCTGCATTCAAATTGCAGGAAGATTGTAATTTTGAAGACCACAATTAACATTCATACAGCAATCCATTAAGGTGCCTTCACGAAAATGGCATGTAGCTCCGTCATAGAGCAGCCCGCTGGACCCCCTAAAGAACCAAAGATAGCTCAAAACTCTTGTCCAATCTGTAGCCAAGGAATCCACTACCATTGCTTACAGGTCCTTCTGCAGTGACACATGGTTTGCCCTTTCGGTGATGTTGTTCAGGTTTATTACTAAAAAATGCCAAACAAAACGCTGATGGCCTGGATGTGGTAAGCCTCAATAACGGTCCAAAGAAAGGTGGAGATATGACGGACAAGGGCCTCTTCCAAACAATCAAATGGGAAAAGGATTATTGAATATCCAATTAACGAGTAAAAATTTTACCACTGAGGTTCAATTTATATTAATTGACTTGCTAGGAAATGCTGATCTAGAAGTATCGACAAGAATTCAGATGGGAGGAGAAGGGAACAGTCAAAATCCAAATTATGTTGTTTTAAGTAGATTTTTTTTAAATATTGTTGTACGTTTGTGTGACGGCCCTTGTAGCTAATCCCTCGTAAATGTTGTTATGGATTGTAATTCATGTAAATAATCTGGAAATGTAAACACATTGACTGAATGAGGAAGTGGACATGGATTCAGAGGGATTGAGGAGGAGGAATCGCTTGTAAACCCAAGCCCTGCATTTATTTCATCACCTAAATCCTCGCTGGTTTAATGTTGGAGAGGGGGTATTCTGTGGTGACTGTTCAGTGTAAAGACAGACCTAAGCTTCTCTTTGATATTGTTTGCAGCTTGACAGATATGGAGTATGTTAAACCTGGTCTAAAGCAGATGCTTTCAAATAGAATTTGATAATAAACAACGGGCTCCTATTATCTTATGGTTTTCACATGCCGACCTGCAGCCTGATTTACATGGTTAATATGCCCGTGTGCGCGGTGGATTTGTGGCATATTCATACGAACAACTTTTTGGATGTTTTGATATTAGCAAAATCAGGTAATAAACTTCCGTTACAGGTTTCCTCTGCTCAATGTTTTTTTTCAGATCGAATGTGAGGTCACCTAACTAAGTGCAGAAAAATCCACTGTTGGTAGTATTTCTTGTTGCGTTTAAATACATTTTGGGAAAAATCAACATGTACCGCTGCTTTCACCAACCATTTTCTGTTCTTTGAAACACTCAACAATATGTTGAAGACACGAATTTGTCCGCCAGTTTTTGTTTAGATTGCAATGACTTGTTTATTTAAAAGAAGTACAGCAATGTTTGCTGCAACCCAAAATCCCAACTTCTAATGCATGTTGCAACCCAAGTAACATATTTATTTAACAGAAGTCCATCAATGTATGCTGCAACCCAAAACCCCAACTTGTAATGTCTGCTACAACCCAAAACTCCAACTTCTAAAGCTGTAGCTAGCGCATGAATTCAAGCTATAGAATCCTTATAGAACAAATTTCCCGTTGATAGATAAACTGGTTTAAGGATAACCCTGTTCTATGACGCCATACACCTTTTTTTTTCAGATGAAAAAAGCGATATATTTATCAGTATAGAATTTACATATGATGCAAAATCTGCAGCACAAAGGTGCATATCAGAGTTTTAAATCCGAACAATTCAGCCAACATACTTCAAAATGAAGCTTTAAACCAGACCAGGATACATATAAATTTTGTGCTAATTCTGGTAATGTTTTGTTTGTTCTTAGATGTTCAGCCAGCATATTCTAGCCTGTGTCGACATACATCTGTATATTTAGACCATCAAGTAAAGCAAGAAGAAAAGTAGAATATTCAAACCGCTATCAAAATAGAGTATGTCCTGTTGAAGTTACACCGTGCAGGGTAGAGAACTTCTGTAGGTTCATTTTGTGGTTTTCAATGTCTGAGCTAAATAATAATTCTTTTCAGTACTGCTTGTTTTTATTTTTACGTCGTAAGGCGTTTCCCTCTGAAATCCATCCCCATTTTTGCCTACGTGTCCTCCTTTGACGCCGTACGATTAGATGTTAGACGATTACAAACACTGGAACCGTCGATCAAAAATGTCACTGAGGCGGTCCAGGTAATGAAGAGCGCGGGGTGCCAATCGCCATTCTAGAGGTAGGGTTTCTCCAGTGGTGTTCTCCAGGCGGGCGTCAGGACTTGCCTCCCCTGGATCCCTCGGGACTTGCCTCCCCTGGATCCCTCCACGCCGCTCTGGATCCCTCTGAATCATCCATGCAATATCCCTCTGAATCATCCATGCGTTGTATTGCAGAGGTTGGCGACAAACCCTTGCGTAGTGCCTTTGTTTGGAAAACCAGTAGGTCTAGAGGCAGCCGCTGAACATACGACAATTGAATTAACACAGAGAAGCTAAAACGGTGGTGTCAATGGGATTCACTCACACAGAAAGGCGGCTTTATCAATTGATGTTTGCTGACCATGACTATGATAAACTCGATGGAACTGGAGACACGGCATCTCTTTCTCTCAAGGACAACGACAACGCCAAGCCTCTTGTGACTGTTGACAACTGTTTGGAGAGGGGGTATTCTGTGGTGACTATTCAGTGTAAAGACAGACCTAAGCTTCTCTTTGATATTGTTTGCAGCTTGACAGATATGGAGTATGTTGTCTTTCATGCCACTATAGACTCTCAAGGCCCACAAACTTTTCAGGTGTAGCTCCAGCAACTACAAGGGACATGATTTTTCATAGGATCTTTGTTTTTTTTCAAATGTTTATTTGCTAATTTGATTTTGTTAAACGAGGTATAGGTGGTTTCAGATCAAATCCCTAATGGGATTAATATTGAATCTAAATTAGGTTAAAGAAGAGTTGGGGTATTTATTTCCATTCTTCTCTTTTGTGATATAGGAGTACTACATTAGGCACACTGATGGTTGCCCCGTGTATTCAGAAGCAGAGAAGCAGCGTGTGATTCAGTGTTTGGAGGATGCCATTAGACGAAGAACATCAGAGGTATGAGTCCAAGGATCGAATCCATTAAGACTTGGGATTCCCGGTGCATTCAAATTTGATCCTTTTTAAATTTTAGTCATCTTAGTGTGAGTTTTGTTGATGATATTTTATGAATTCAGGGTATGCGACTGGAACTCTGCACCAACGACCGTGTTGGGCTTCTGTCGGAGGTGACTCACATATTTAGAGAAAATGGGATGTCAGTTACAAAAGCAGAGGTGTCAACGCGGGGTGATAAGGTAGCTGATGTGTTCTATGTGACTAATACAGCTGGAAACCCCGTTGATGCCAAGACAGTAGAAGTTGTTCGCCAAGATACAAAATCTCCTATAAGGGAACCTGCCATCCGATTCTCCCTTGGTGATCTCTTCAAATCAAAGTCAGAGCGTTTTCTCTACAGTCTTGGATTGATAAAATCCTATTCTTAGATGTTGTATTTTGGGCCTCTTGCAATGGAATTAAGTAATTGCCTTTGAAGGTTGTATGTATGGACGATGGTTCTCTAAAAACCATCCTCGTTCATCTGTTTTACACTGTGACAATTACCTTGCTAAAGACAGAAATTGGGTACAGCAATGCCAGGATCTAGAAAGCACAATACCACTGGGATTTGCCAAATATGATTTGTTGATCATCGAACAGAAGACCAGCAATGGAGAACTATTCACCACACTGGCCAAACATGGCCCTGTCATTTGATCACCCAGGAATTGCGAAATTGACCTCATCATAGAGAAGTGTGCAAAATTGGTAGATCTGAAAGAAGACAACACTAATTACAGTGGTGGTAGGAGAAAGGAACTAAATCCACCTAATCTAGAATTGCTTATACAAGTTGTACAAATTACAAGCTGATAAATAGTCTTTGTTCTACAAAATGACAACTCTTCAAACTACACAGGTAAAGACCATTGATGAATCACAGTGTTAACATAGATTCTAGTGCTTGACATAGATTCTTAGCACTTCTTGGCCTTGTAGGAAGTAAAATACTCCTTTTAGCCACTGCAGGTTTCCTTTGAAAAGTAGAAGTCACGATCCCAAGTCTATCTGCAAGAATTGGGCAGACTGAAGGAGAAGGCGTTGGATTCTGGACTTCTTGCTGAACATCTGAATTTGAAAGGTGTGTGATTTGGTAGGAGATTGGTACAGCACGAGGTGACAATTTGGGGCAATTGTTGGTATTTTTTGCTTTCCTTCATCGAATAGGAACTGCACCCCACCTTTCTGTTTAGAGATTCCTGGTCAGTGGTATGTTTTCGCTGGATCAGCTAATACAATGCTTCCCCCTTCTTTCTTAAATCATTTGAATCCACTGGCACTTTTGATCACTTGCACTTCTTATACCGTTGTATTGATGATGTAAAATATGTAAATAATTATATAGCAAATTCAATGGAGTTGTCCTCTGGATGATCATAGTTCATTGTTTGTGATCGACTTGACTGGGGGTTGGCCTCTGTATAGCTTTGTATCCTCTGTTTCTTTATCAGCCCATAATAATAAAAGTTTATTACAAATGTGTGTGGTGCTTGTTTGTGCTATTGTTCTTTGTATTATGTTTGGCACTTTTTATGAAGTAACCATGATGATGATACTTCAGGTATTTCGTGGCAATGTTGATTTGCTCTTTCTGATTTATAAGATTTCTGTTGTTATTTCACGGGAGGTTGCTATGCGCTATATCATCTCCAAGTGCAGCCGAGGATAGTTAACAACAAATCGTGAACTCCTATGGAAAATGAGCTTTCAAAGGATCTAAAAAAAGTGAATTGTCAAGGAATTTATGTCTTATTTTTAAAATTAGGGTTTTAAGTATATCACAATGTCCTTTAAATGTCCTCAAGTCAATGGTAATGGTTGTTAGAGAGCCGTGGACTTACAGGAACGAAGAATAATGAATTTCAAGAAAATGTTGTGTTCAAAGATATCTTTACAGTGTTGAAGTACAAGTAAGCATTGCCTGACATAAAATGGATAACTAAATAATTTTAATGATAAGACAATCGATATGATTTATACATGGCTTAAAATTAAAAGTAACTCATCTAAAATAGGAAAACGATCAACGTTAATCATCTTAAATGCATTTGGATCTTCATCTCAGATACTTTGAATTGCAAAGCTTGGGGACCTATCTTAGATACTTTGACTTGCAAAACTTGGGGACCTATCTTAGATACTTCGACAACGACAATGCCAAGCCTCTTGTGACTGTTGACAACTATTTGGAGAGGGGGTATTCTGTGGTGACTGTTCAGTGTAAAGACAGACCTAAGCTTCTCTTTGATATTGTTTGCAGCTTGACAGATATGGAGTATGTTGTCTTTCATGCCACTATAGACTCTCAAGGCCCACAAACTTTTCAGGTATAGCTCCAGCAACTACAAGGGACATGATTTTTCATAGGATCTTTGTTTTTTTTCAAATGTTTATTTCCTAATTTGATTTTGTTAAACGAGGTATAGGTGGTTTCAGATCACATCCCTAATGGGATTAATATTGAATCTAAATTAGGTTAAAGAAGAGTTGGGGTATTTATTTCCATTCTTCTCTTTTGTGATACAGGAGTACTACATCAGGCATACTGATGGTTGCCCCGTGTATTCAGAAGCAGAGAAGCAGCGTGTGATTCAGTGTTTGGAGGTTGCCATTAGACGAAGAACATCAGAGGTATGAGTCCAAGGATCGAATCCATGGTGGAAATTTATTCAAAACCCTAAGACTTGGGATTCCCGGTGCATTCAAATTTGATCCTTTTTAAATTTTAGTCAGCTTAGTGTGAGTTTTGTTGATGATATTTTATGAATTCAGGGTATGTGACTAGAACTGTGCACCAACGACCGTGTTGGGCTTCTGTCAAAGGTGACTCACATATTTAGAGAAAATGGGATGTCAGTTACAAAAGCAGAGGTGTCAACGCGGGGTGATAAGGTAGCTGATGTGTTCTATGTGACTGATACAGCTGGAAACCCCGTTGATGCCAAGACAGTAGAAGCTGTTCGCCAAGAAATTGGACTAACAATCTTGCAAGTAAAAGACGATTGTATGCATACAAAATCTCCTCCAAGGGAACCTGCCATTTGATTCTCCCTTGGTGATCTCTTCAAATCAAAGTCAGAGCGTTTTCTCTACAGTCTTGGATTGATAAAATCCTATTCTTAGATGTTGTATTTTGGGCCTCTTGCAATGGAATTAAGTAATTGCCTTTGAAGGTTGTATGTATGGAGTCTGGACGATGGTTCTCTAAAAACCATCATCGTTCATCTGTTTTCCACTGTGAAAATTACCTTGCTAAAGACAAAAATTGGGTACAACAATGCCAGGATCTGGAAAGCACAATACCACTGGGATTTGCCAAATATGATTTGTTGATCATCGAATAGAAGACCAACAATGGAGAACTATTCACCACACTCGCCGAACATGGCCCTGTCATTTGATGACCCAGTAATTGCGAAATTGACCTCATCATAGAGAAGTGTGCAACATTGGTAGATCTGAAAGAAGACAACACTAATTACAGTGGTGGTAGGAGAAAGGAACTAAATCCACCTAATCTAGAATTGCTTATACAAGTTGTACAAATTACAAGCTGATAAATAGTCTTTGTTCTACAAAATGACAACTCTTCAAACTACACAGGTAAAGACCATTGATGAATCATAGTGTTAACATAGATTCTAGTGCTTGACATAGATTCTTAGCACTTCTTGGCCTTGTAGGAAGTAAAATACTCCTTTTAGCCATTGGAGGTTTCCTTTGAAAAGTAGAAGGCACGATCCCAAGTCTATCTGCAAGAATTGGGCAGACTGATGGAGAAGGCGTTGGATTCTGGACTTCTTGTTGAACATCTGAATTTGAAAGGAGTGTGATTTGGTAGGAGATTGGTACAACACAAGGTGACAATTTGGGGAAATTTCTGGTATTTTTTGCTTTCCTTCATCGAATAGGAACTGCACCCCACCTTTCTGTTTAGAGATTACTAGTCAGTGGTATGTTTTCGCTGGATCAGCTAATACAGTGCTTCCCCCTTCTTTCTTAAATCATTTGAATCCATTGGCACTTCTGATCACTTGCACTTCTTATACCGTTGTATTGATGATGTAAAATATGTAAATAATTGTACAACAAATTCAATGGAGTTGGCCTCTGGATGATTATAGTTCATTGTTTGTGATCGACTTGACTCGGGGTTGGCCTCTGTATAGCTCTGTATCCTCTGTTTCTTTATCAGCCCATAATAATAAAAGTTTATTACAAATGTGTGTGGTGCTTGTTTGTGCTATTGTTCTTTGTATTATGTTTGGCACTTTTTATGAAGTAACCGCGATGGTGATACTTCAGGTATTTCGTGGCAATGTTGATTTGCTCTATCTGATTTATAAGATTTATGTTGTTATTTTCATGGGAGGTTGCTATGCGCTGTATCATCTCCAAGTGCAGCCGAGGATACTTAACAATAAATTGTGAACTCCTATGGTAAATGAGCTTTCAAAGGATCTAAAGAAAGTGAATTCTCAAGGGCCAAGGGTGCATGAGACACAGTGAAGCCATCATGAGAAGACTGGAGTCGATTCCAGAAATAACCTACGTCATATAGCAATACAACACCCATGGTTAGGCCCTAATGAATGAATATCATGAGCAGGTCAGACTTGTTTTGGTGGCCTAGGTTGTTAAAGAAAAACTAAAAATATATCACATGCCTTGTCAAACCGTTGTTCTTTCTTCATGTTGGCAATTCCTCCACAAAAGATAGATGTGCCAAGCACAAAAAGTAAGTTGGAAAGCACAGAGCCTAGTAGAGAATACTTGACCACATTGGTCTTGCCATGGTAAAGTGCGAACACTGCAATGAGCATCTCTGTTGCATTTCCACATGTGGCGTTGAGCAGCCCGCCAACTATAGGAGAATTAATTAACAATATATTTGCATCAATTATTTTGAAATGTCAAACACTTTCTCATATATATCAATTAGCTCATATTTTGTATCCACAAATATGAGTACATAGTCCATATACATATAAGAATCTCACTTGTTGGTCCAGTGTAGAATGCAATTTGTCTGCAACAATTTACAACAAAACATCAGATTGTAAAACCAACAAACATAATATTTTATGAAGTCACTGCACTGCAGTGACCATTCCAAGTGTATAAACAATTGCAGTACAAGGTATAGATTACACATAACCTATGTACATATACCATGCAATTTTTCACTTACTCGGTGACAAAGTCTATATGTTCAGCAAGAGGTGCAAGGCCAAGCAAACTTATGATGAACACCCAAACCTGCAAACAAAAGAATGTGGAAAATGATGCCAGAAAAACTTACAGAAAATGTCAGAAATGATAAACTTTCAAGTAGCATGAACCCTCTGTCCTTTCTATTGATAAACTTACAGAAATGATGCTAATTTCAATAAAGAGCTTGAAAGACAACTTGTTATTGTTAGATTGCTTACAATAGATGGGCTGGAGCTTCCATTTCTAGTTGCTCTGTTTCTTCCACTCAAAGAGGATGAGTTGATTTCCATCACGTATTCCTCCAACATGGCTATCTGCAGCTTTCGCATCCATATTCAAATTAATGTTGTTCATAGGCGTGAGACATTGATACCTATTTCCAACATCTGCACTTAAGGTCCACAGAACAGACTGCTCTGCCTTGTCATGACTATAATCTGTCAAGTATATCTGTTCAACAACATTCAACAAAAACTATGGATTAGGGGACCACCGTTGTAAACAACTCTGTTGCAGCCCATAATGCCCAAGACCCTGGCATTTCGAAACCCTGAGTTAAGGTGGTTTATAACATTGCAGTGAATAAGACTTCTCTACATATCCAGAGGAGAGGCTATATTAAACAATGAAACTAAAAGGAAAAGGGAAATAGAAAGTTTTACCTGGTCCCATTCTTTATCCCCGTGTTTCAGAGCATGTCTGGCATAAAGAAACCCTGAGTTAAGGTGGTTTATAGCATTTCAGTGAATAAGACTTCTCTACATATCCAGAGGAGAGGCTATATTAAACAATGAAACTAAAAGGAAAAGGGAGATAGAAAGTTTTACCTGGTCCCATTCTTTATCCCCGTGTTTCAAAGCATGTCTGGTGGCCTTGTATATCGATATGGATACCTAGTTGTTGTTCACGTGAATTCATTTGTTTAACTTCACCTTCAACTAGGCAATCTTTAAGGTATCTAAACAAGTTCAATGGATATTTATGACTACTTTTATTCTATTTCATAGCCACTTTAACCCCCGAATAGGGTTTTCGGCATGGCTTCCTCAATTCAAACTCATTATCATCGACCCTTGCTTTCAAAAAAGCCCATTCACATTTCAATATTCTTCCACACACTATGCCTTACGGCGTTTCCTTTGCAACATTAGGTGCAAATGCTAGTTGTATGATTTTATATAAAATAAGCCTTTTATATTTTTATTGTCATATCATGTAACGTTTTTAAAAATACCGTAAATTTTCACCGTAAATTTTCAAAAATTGACATTGTCTTTATCTACACATCTTAGAATAAAATTGGCATCTTTATTATTTAATATAATTATTTATAATTTTTATATAAATTAAGCATTTTATATTTTAATTATCATATTATGGTTTTTAAAAAATTATTTAAATTTTCAAAAACTTGGTCATGTTTTTATCTACAAATTTTAAAATAAAATTGGCATCTTTTTCATATTTGATTTTTAGAAAATCATTTGAACTCATTTCATATACTCGTACAACTACATTAAAAATATTAATGTAATTTCTGTTTTCAAGCTTATGTGATCCATAATGAATTAAACAAAGTCTTTCTGTAGAAATCACATGTGAGAATTTTTTGGCTGACGCATTTCGAACCAACAAGTGTGGTTCATCATCAGGGCTAGATGAAGAGGTAGACCATGGCAAAGGTTTACATAGAAAGTAATGTAGAGACATAATATATTAATATATTAATATTATAATTTAAACATTATTGTTCAAATATAGTAGTTACTTGAAATTACGTCTCTACGTTGCTCTCTATTTAAACCTTTGCCATGGTCTACCTCTTCATCTGGTCCTAATGATGAACCACACTTGTTCATTCGAAACGTGTCAGCCAAAAAATTCTCTCACATGATTTCTACAGAAAGACTTTGTTTAATAAATATTAATATAGTTAATATAACCAAAAGTTTCATAAATATAATCAAAAATCTATTGCAATACAAAGAATGTTGTAGTAATGCACACATTTACCTAATTAAACATGTATAAAAAGGCTATGGATCAACTTTAGGTTAAAAAAAAGAATTACACATCTTATTGTAAAATTGACCATTTTGCTAAATAAAATTTGTTTATATATAAATTAATGTTATGAATAATAATGAAGAACTTATCATGGAGGAACTTATAAGAATTGGCACTGAATAAAATTTGTTTATATATAAATTGATGTTATAAATAATAATGAAGAACTTATCATGGAGGAACTTATTTGAATTGGAATAATAATTTCAAATCCCTAAAAAATTCGTGAATGCGGAGCCACATATAATTTTTTAAATTTATTAAAAGTAACGCTTTTGCTAAATAAAATTTGCTTTAAAAATTTGGCAACTGAATTATTAGCTATAATAATAATTTGACAACTGAATTATTAACTATATCAACAAGTAATAATTATTCTCACTAATAGTTTGACTACTCAAAAAAAAATCGCTTTCTAAAAAGGCAGCTGAATTATTAGCTATATCAACCTCACTAATAGTTTGACTACTCATAAAAAAAAATCGCTTTCTAAAAAATATATATATAAATTTATACATAAAAAATAATTTCATTATACAAAATTTACGATAAAATAACATCGTACAAAATTTACGATAAAATAACATCTTACACGAGATGATGTGTTATTCAACTAGTGTATATCTATTTCAGCATCGGATCTATTAATCATCACAGCGTTTATAATTATTGATATAAATTTACGAAGACTAATTATAAATGTGTTTGCAATTAAATGATAATAGAAATATTGCTAGACGAAAGTTTATTATAGAAGTTAACTTTAACATTTATACTTGTAATCATTTAATTTATTCTGAAGTTGATTTGTCAAATTTGCAATTTCTAGTAAGATGTTTGACAATTTTTTATTTATTCCCCGTTCCATGTTTGTGGCTAAGGGATACTTAAGTATTTAAATCATTTTTGGGAGACAACTTGTTTAAAATTAGAGATTAGATGAAGAAGGCTTTATTGCGCTCCAAAAATGGTTTTCATATGAAGTAGGTACAACTAGGTCCTTTTTCATATTTAAACCTCTAAATTTTATGAGGTGTGGTATCTAAGACAAGGTTTGTACTTAGGCATTTGTAATTATCAATTTTACATAATCGCTGGAAGTTCTTGTGCCAATTTAAGTGTAGTCTCTTCCCTAAGCTATTAGGGTTAGAAATACCAACAACACAAAGAGATTATCTAGTATAATGCATTTAACATATTCTAAAATCATCTTGTTAAGGTTTTGAAGGGAGAATCAACCTTCAACTCAATCCAAGAGATTCTGAAGAGAGAACCAGTGTTCAACTCAATCCAAGCTTTATAATATCTAGTTTAGAGATCAAAAAGGCATTATGGATTTGAAAAATACTCTCTTTCGTGTTGCTTTATTGAGAACTAAATAGTTTCTTTCATGAGATTCCCTTCATATTACATCATTGAAACCCACCAAAGGAAATCTCCATTAATTGACAAATTAGGCTTAAAGATGTCTCTTTTCTAAACCAATCTACGTTTTATGGCTTCCAAACCCTTACAAATTCTTTTCCTTAAGCATGACCTCTAAATCTGAAGCTAAAAAGAAATGAAGGCTCAAAAAGGTTCAACGAATAGGGTATACCAACATTGGTTGAACACAGTAAGGCAGCTACTTACACCAATAGATCAAAGATCAATGCATCAATGTATTAGGCAGTTAAACCCTTCAAAGAGGTAAATAATACATGGCCTCAACCAAGGTAACCACTTAAGGCAATATATTAATGCAAAAGGAAAATATTTCATATATGAGTTTCTCACACTCAATCATAATCAAATGACCCTCCATGCTCTTTAAAGAGAGATCATGCATCAATTAAGTGTTAAGTCGTGGATCAATATAGTGCTATTATTGAGGAGAAAATAAATTGTAACAAACCTTTTTGTTACCCTTCCTGTAAACATTATTATATGAATAGATCATGTAAATTGATGTAAAATTTAAATGATGACTGGACTAAGAGAGAGGACACGATTTTAGAGCTTAGGAGGAGAAGTTGCTTGGGAATCGCTTGGGGAAATAATTAAACTTTGAATGTTGCAATTTATCTCAACCTATATTCCCTATATTCCTATTGCATTAAACAAAAATTGTACAAGCATTAAAATTGGTGTATGGGCCCCTAAGAAAAAGACGAGCCAGTCCTATAGGATGGGGGCATTGGTTGACACACATGAGGAAATCAAGGAAGAATCATAGAATCATAGATCAAAAGAGGAGCTACAAAGTGGAAAAGAGTAAGCACGGGCATGCTAAAAAGTACATGAGAAGATCAAAGCACAGTGGTTGTTGTTGGGTATGTGTTATATTCTTTCCACGACTAGTCTCAGGTGTTGTTACGTTGTGTCGGGTGCAAAGGGGGGGTGGCAGCCCCCCTGCAAGGGGGTTACTGCCCCTGCGCAGGGTCCGAAGTAGCATCCTGGGATTTTATTTTTTATGCAGACCCAATAATAGTTCGGCGGACTCGAGGATGGTGGGCGAACCTACCCATGGTTTTGCACATGGTTTTCACGCATAGTTTTGGACATGATGGTTTTTTCCCATGGTATTTTGTAGATTCAGTCAAGGGAACTACGATTATGTTCTAATCAAGGATTAATGGATTGGGGTTTATGGATGCTTTGACGTGTATATAATGTATTGTAACATTGAAAGGAATATAATGAAAAATCAATCTTGTTTTCTCAGTTTGGGATCAGGAAGAAAATATTTGTATATATTTTATGTTCTCGCCATTTTTTATTTCTTTTTCTGTTCTAAGGATTCGTTTGCATTTAATTTATGTACAGGGTTAAAACCTATACTTGAGTTGTGATAAAAAAATACTACACATTAGTAGTGCATGGGAAGTTGTAGTATTTAGAAGGTGGAGTAGCAGTGGGCTCTAGACTCCTGCTTAGCAAGTGGAGACACTCGTTACTCTTTGCAGCAACAATTCCCTTTAAGGACACTCCTCCCTAAAAAATCTTTATGAATCTTGTATTGTTGTGGATAACATTCCTAATGTTTCTAGAGAAGAAGAAGTGTTTTATATAGAAACATAAATTTTCGAGTTAAGTGACTTGCAAAAAGGAAATATAAGGACATCAAAGGCTACAAAAATAAAATCTTGAAATTTGGATTTCCTATCCTCATTCCTCACAATCACAAACTCTTCAATTTAGCAGTCCCTAAACCTTAGACTCAAAGCCTCATTGTTCATATTTTTAAAAGTGAGGATCAAATGTAACCCTTTTAAATATAGGACCATTATAATTAGCCCCATTTTAGACAAGCTACATGAAATATGTTGGAAAAGAATATTGACATATGGCTTTAAAGCCATAGAAAAAAAGATAAAGGAAAACTTAGATTTAGGGGATATCATTTAAAGCCATGGAAAAAGAGCTAAATGACAACTTAGATTTAGGGGATATCATTCAATTGTGGACCATGTTGCTACACTTAGGATCATTGTGAATGAGACTTGTAATAATAAAACCAATCTCCTTTATTGTTTCATTGATTTTAGAAGCTTGTTGAACCTTGGTTTTGACATGTTTTACAATGCCAAATAGCTCATTTCTACCTAATTTACCCTTTCATCTTCACTTCTCCATATCCTATATTATTGCTTGTATCCATTTTACAGGATTTCACTTCAAAAGAGCTTCATGAGGTATTTAATTCATGATTCCCCGTGTTTTGATGAGTGTGTAAAATGGAATATATGATTGGCTAATTGTTACCAAGATTCCAATAGTCTCGTGACAATTTCCAGAAATCCAATAACAACTCATTGTGATTAGAATGATGAATTGTTATGCAAATTCTTGTAGGGGCTTGCATTCATAAATTTGCATATGGGAAGTATTTAAAGGTAAAAACATTCATATGGGTTTTATTCAAAGGGTCATCTAGATGGTTTCCTTGCTATTCAATCAACTCTAACCTCATCATATGGTGGTTTGTAGATCTGAGTGAAAAGATGGTTGATGTCATCCCATGTAATGCCATTATTTTTTATGAATTGTAAGTTATATATATATATATATATATATATATATAGATAGCATTAATTGTAAGTTGTGTTTGTGTGTGTGTGATGAGATACATGGAATTGGTCATGGCTTTCCATGCCTTCCCATGTTTTTTATATAAATCTCATGTAATATGATAAAAAGGTAGCGAGTAATCAAACAAAGAATGGTTTAGAGAAGTCTCAGTATAGGGAGAGAGAATTAAAGTTGAGTTGATAGTCCTCAATTTGCTCACATTTTTCTATGAGGCGTAAAACCTATGTATGTGGTCCAATTGATTTGCTTTGAAGGCTATATGCCAATGTAGTTACTAATTCATTATTTGTGATAAATGTTGTACTCTATTTTCTCTTGTAGTTTAACGCAAGGTTGTTATTGGCTCTATGAGGTGTTAATGGTTACTTAGTACTAAAATTTTCCTCATAAATATATGCCAAGTGAGGCAAGGCCCCCTCTATCTGGCATATGTTTCCTTGTTGCATGTTATATTAGTTTATTTTAATGCATAGGTATATCACAAGTGTATTTAGATTCCAAGATTTAATTCTCGTATTGATTTATTTTTCTTTCATCTGTGCTTGATTTTCATAGATAATATGACAATTGAAGCCTAACCAGCTAGTGTCACTGCTTCCACTACTTGATTACATTTCATGGCTAAGATAGACTACTGAAGCCTCACCAAACAATGTCATCTCTTCCACTATTTGTTTTCTTTCTTGATTAGCATGATCATTGAAGCCTCACTAACCAATGCCACCGTTTGATACAAGTTTTATTTTGAAATTGATTTTCCCTTATGCAAATTGTTGCGTGTTATTTCCCTATAGATATCATTTCTATTAAAGGTTGAGAGAATGATACAAGATCTGTTTTAGACTACAAGAACATTTGAACCCTCAAATGCAAGATTGTAATCTAAGCCTATCAAGGCATCCCTAAGACCTCCACCCAATGGTTGAAATATCTTTGAAGGATTATGATATTGATCGAGTGGTGCAAGAGCATCCACTTAAATTGTTATTTAACAAATTGAAGAGAAGGTTGCATGAATGCTTTGACCCCATCCAAAGTGAAAGATTATGACATCCAAAAAATATGCAATTCTAGTAGATTTCAATTCAAGTGAAGATGTACTCCTGTAGTTAATTTGATTTGCATTTATAGTTGCATCCATCTCTATTTTCATCCACTTAATTGAACCGAATTTCATTACATGAACACTATGAAAAAGTGAGAGATTGTAATAGATTATAAAGTTGCAGTTCTGGTAGACATTAATTACAATGGTGGATGCCTTTTTATTTTATTACTTCCTTAGGCATATGTTCTGATCTTGCACATACAATGACTACATCTCACAAGCTTACGCTCGCAGATTGATGGATTTAATTACCACAATTTAAGAAATTAAATTGCCTAGCAAAGCTTTTGACACAGTGCCTAGGACCAACCTTTGGAATATCTTAGAAGAGCTAAAAGTTCCTTATAAGTTAAAAGCTAATAAAATAAGGATTTATGAGTGTTGTTTCCAAGTTTAGGAACACTACGAGATGGTTAGAAGAAATTAACTATAGTATAGGAATAGAGCGAGGTTGTCCCTTATCCCCTACTCTCTTTTGAATATACATTGATAAGTTTGAATATTGGTTGTGCTGGCCTAAATATCTCCTTCTTCTTTATTATGATAATATTGTTCTTGTGGCATGGAATCCCTATGTGTAGTCAAAATTCAAACATATAAGAGATAATCCACAATCAACACTTTCAACATACACCTTGAAACACCAAATATATCCAAGAAATTCACCATAAACAACACAATAATACAGAGAGAAGGAGCCTTAAGGTGGGGAAACATTTTTTTTGGTCAAGGTGTCTTTGGTAGAGGGTTTGGATGGCGAGGGCAGGTTTCGATCCTGGACCTCTAGGCCCTAGGCCTAGGTAGCACAGGACCCTGTAGGCTGACACGCAGGTACGGGTGGTGTAGCGCTGGCGGATGCAGAGGGAGTCGGATGCTGTCGTGGGCCAAGTGGTTTTGCGACGTAAGTCAAAGTTTTTTCCCTCAGGCGGGCGGTTTAGAATCCGGAAGAGGGCTGAGTGCGCGGTTTTTCTTTTGCAACCCGTGACTTAACCCTGGAGCTGTTTGGTATTCTGTTTTTAGCTGCTTTGCATGCATCTCCTCGGTCTGCAGGCGGTTTTTCAGCTGTTTTTCTCGGGCGACGGTTGGAAGTTTTTTTACCATTTACAGACTTTCTTAGGGTTTAACTATGGTTCATGCAAATGAGTCGGTGGAGCTCGACCCATCGCCAAAAGACTTACTCACGGTTTGGGGGAAGGATATCATTGCGCAGAATATTGGAGAGCTGCTAGGAAAGCTTGAAGGGAGTGGAGCTGGTTCGATCTTGGCGACGGGTTCGAGGACTTCAAACTTTGCTAGGGGTCTGCTGGATGAGAGCTGGGATCTGTCTGGAAACCCAAGTATCGTTGGCAAGAGTCTTGAGAAGGAAACCCCACTTCCAGATTTGAGTTCGTGGAGAGGAAAAGGCTCTGTTGCGCCGACTGGTAAGATTTTATCCCCATCAAAGATCTTTTGTCCGTCCGGGGGCCTAGAAGATATTATAAACTCTGTTCAGAACAAAGGGGTATGGAGATCGGTAGGAGGACTCAAACCCTCTGGGAATGAGGTCGGGAGAGGTCCTCATACGTCGATTGTAAATAGGGGACTTTTTCAAAAGAACCCTCATCAGGGGTCCAGTGGGTTGGAAGGATTGCTTACTAAAGCAGGCGGACATGCAAACCAGAGAGTGAATTCGTCGCCCCTGGGGGTAGGGAAAGATAGGGGAAAGGAACTCTCGGAGGAAGAGGGGGTAGGCAGCCCAGTTGAGGGGCTGGTCGAAACATCTTTAAAGGATGGGGAGGCTCAGGCAGAAAGGCCTGAGTCTGGGACACAAAGGGAGGAGTTTTTCCAAGCCCCAGAACTCGGCGCTAAGAATGCAGATCCGGAGGTGAGAAGGGCAGGAGAAAAAAGGAAGAAGTCTAAATCGCTGAAGACGAAGTGTTTCTCGGAACTTGTTCTGGATATGGACATGCAGGTGGATGGCATTCTGGAGGTGGCAGAGGTCACTCTCGTGGGCAGAATTAGAGGGCGACCCGTTTCAGGCAAAGCCCTTAGGCAGTGGGCATCGAGCTTGTGGTCGGGCGTCCCAGCGGCCTCGTTCAAGTTAAATTCACTGGTAAAAGGATGGTTCATGGTCAGTTTTAACAGCAGGGAGGCTATGGAATGGGTTGAGGGACAAAATTGGAAATTCGAGAACAGGCCTGTTTTCTTCAAAAGATGGACGCCATTGTTCGATGCGGCAAAAGAGAAAGTTGACGAGTTCCCTATTTGGGTAAGGGCTCCAAGCTTACCTCCTTTCCTCTGGGCGGACTCCGTTTTCAAATCTATTGGGAACTTGTTGGGAACCTATCTGGATGCAGACAGGTCGTATTTAGACACCTACGAGAAGGCAGTGGCAAGGATTCTGGTGAGGCTAAATCCCAAGGACGGCTTGGCAAAATCCATCACGTTGCGATATAAAGAATATGTGGTAGAACAGCCGTTGGACTATGAACTCCTTCCGTTCCGCTGCCACATCTGCCATGAATGCGGGCACCTGGCGAGGGACTGCCCGTTGGGAAGGAGGAGGAGGAGGACCCATAGAGATGAAGAGGAGTGGAATGGGCCTAGACCGCAGGTCGCGAGATCACAGGGGGAGACTGCACCACATGGGAATCCTGTGGAGGAACAACTGCAGCAAACAATGGAAGGGAAGCTCATGGATGATGGAGAAGCGAGGAGCGTGCCTGAGAACCAACCGATACCGGACTCTCCTCCTTCTGCACCGAACATGACCACTGCAGAAGAACAATCGGGTATGCACTCTCATCATACCTCTGCCTTTTTATCTGAAACTATTGAAGGGGGGGGTTCTAAAAATAAAAAATGTAAGACTGTAATGCAAAATATTGAAAAACTCACGGATGATATGCCCACCTTAAATCTGAACTGTGAGGAGTTCCCCCCCTGGGATTGCGTTCTGAGCCCCCTTCTGTAGGTTGTCAGTATAACCTTAGATCCCATAGTAAAAAAGTGGGGTGTTCGAAGGAGATTATGGACCCTGTTGGCGGTTTGGGGACTGAAACCCCAAAGTCTTGCCCTAAGAAGGGTAGAGGTCGAAAATCCATGCTTTCAAAAACTCAAGCAAAAGCAATTTACGATGTAGCTGATGGGAAACAGATGACAATCCCCGAGGCGCTTAGAGCAGCAAAACCCCCTGAGACGGTTATAAAATGATTTGCCTTTCCTGGAATTGCAGGGGTTTAGCTAGTAAACCCAAAAAACTAGCGTTGAAAGACCTCATTTCTCGTCATAACCCGAATATTGTCTTTCTTCAAGAAACTCTGGGCAAAGGAATGGATGTTGAAAGTTCACTGGGCTCTCTGTTACCTGGCTGGGTTTTCATAGCTGCTGATGCTTTCGGTCACTCTGGTGGGCTTGCCATGGGTTTTAAGAAGGGAAATCTGAAGGTTTTAAATTCTTGGGGCTTATCAAATGTTTTAGGGTTGGAGGTGGTATCCCCTGATTTTGACATCCCTCTGTTGCTCGCCAATGTTTACGGCCCTTGCCAGGGTCGGGTTCCTTTTTGGAACGATCTCCTCTCAAAAAACCTGTTTAAAGATAAAAACCTTATCATCGGGGGAGACCTAAACTTTTCGATGGGAAGTGCTGAAGCCTGGGGGCCTCTGGCGAGGGAGGACCCCCTGACTGATTTCTTTTCAAATGCTCTTCTCTCAAACCACTTGATAGATGTCAATATCATAAAAGCAAAACCCACTTGGAGGAACAGAAGAACGGGGGATGACAGGATTGCAAAAAGGTTGGACAGGTTCCTTATCAACGAAAGGCTGGCGGCCTCTATTCCTCTGTTCCGGCAATGGGTGGGTGATGGGGGAAACTCAGACCATTTCCCTATTTTTCTGGATTTCTAAAAACCACCCACAAAACCGGCTGCGCCTTTCAAATTTAATGCCTCCTGGCTTCAGGAGGAATCTTTTATTAAGCTCTTCAATGAAACCTGGAGACATGCAGACCAGGAGGCTTCCGAGAATAAAGCAAGCCGGTTCATGGAAAACCTTAAGAGACTTAAAAAAGCCACTATTGAATGGGCAACAACTCGAAGGAAAAATCAATTCGAAGAATTAGTCGGCATTGATGAGGATCTGGGGGTTCTTGAAGACCCAGCGACTGATGCTTACTCAACTCAGGAGTCGAAAGAAAGAATTATGGCTCTGGAAAAGAGGAAGGCGAAGATCCTTTTGGATAGGGAAGAGGAGTGGAGATTAAAAAGCAGAGCTATTTGGCTGAAAGCAGGGGATGAAAACACAAATTTTTTTCATAATTATGCAAAAGGGAGGAGGAACGCAAACACTATATGGAAGTTGAGGGATGCTGAAGGCAGGGAGGCTTCATCCTTTGAAGATCTGTCCTCTATGGGGAAAAACCATTTTCGTTCTCTTTTCTCTGATCCTGGGGGGATATCTTTGCCTGAAATAATCAGAACAGCCCAGGCTTTCCCTCGCTTTGTGGAGGAGGAAGATGCGGAAGACCTTTCTAGAGAGGTGACAAAGGAAGAAGTAGAAAGTGTAATAAAGTCTATGCCAAAAGACAAAAGTCCAGGGCCTGATGGATGGACAATAGAGCTCTTTTCTCACTTCTTTGAATCTATCGGGACTGAACTTACAGAGGTGGTGGAGGAATCTCGTGTAAAAGGAGAAATCTATGGTCCTTTCAATGCAACTTTCATTGCTCTTATTCCAAAAAAAGAAGATCCTGCCTCCTTTGATGACTTTAGGCCTATCTCTCTGTGCAACACCATTTACAAGATTATTTCAAAGATCATTGCTGTTCTATTGAAACCTCTTTTATCTGGCTGTATATCAAAGGAGCAATTTGGTTTCTTGGATGGGAGGCAAATTCATGAAGCTATAGGGGTAGCTCAAGAAACTATTCACAGTATAAGGCAAGCAAACAAGAAGGGGGCAGTGCTCAAAATAGATCTATCAAAAGCATATGACAGGGTCAGCTGGTCGTACTTAAAGTTACTCCTAACACACCTAGGGTTCCCGGTGGGCTTCATAAATTGGATTATGGGATGTGTCACAAATGTAAATTTTGTTGTTCTGATAAATGGAGCTGCCTCCCATTTCTTTAGAAGTCAAAGAGGGCTGCGCCAAGGATGTCCTCTTTCCCCTCTCCTTTTCCTTCTTGCTGCAGAAGGTTTGAGCAGATTGTTAGCAAAGGCAAAAAGCACAGGTTTGATAAAAGGTTTGGAAGTTGCTGTTAACCTGTTCATTACTCATCTGCTTTTTGTTGATGATATTCTCCTTTTTACAAATGGGAACCTAAATGAAATTTTAGAGATTAAGCGTATTCTTGATCAGTTCTTGAAAGCTACAGGGCTGCAAATAAACGAGAGGAAGTCTCAGCTAATTTTTGAAGGCTTCAATAGACAAGAGGAGAATGTGATCGCTGCCCATCTGCCTTTCGGAACTTGTAACATGGAGCAGCCTTTCAAATACTTGGGCTTTTGGCTAAAACCATCTGCTTATAGAAAGCAAGACTGGAATTGGCTAATTGCAAAAATTGAACAAAGAATTTCTCATTGGAGCTTCAAGTGGCTTTCTAGGGCGGGAAGGCTTACATTGGTAAATTCAGTCCTTCAGGCAATCCCGGTCTTCTGGGCAGCGTTGACATGGATCCCAAAAGGGACTCTCCATAAAATTAAACAGATTTGCAGCAGGTTTTTGTGGTCAAGGTCGAAGGAGGATTCCGTTCTTCCATGGGTTGCATGGGATAAGATAGCTAGGCCTAAGGACTGGGGTGGATGGGGTCTGAAAAGTCCCATTGACTTCAGTCTCACTCTAGCAGCAAAATCGGGCTGGAGAATAATCGCTATGGAAAATCTCTGGACGAAGGTTGTTAAGAGAAAATACATTGACCCCATGCCGCTTGAAGATTGGATTAGAATGCCAAACAAAAAAGGAAGGAACTGCTCAGTCATTTGGAAAGCCACTTCTGAGGCTTTTAGGGTAATTGAACAAGGGCTGGCTTGGCGGGTTGGGAATGGAGAAAATGTGAGGATTGGTAGGGACCCATGGGTGGGGTGTAGTGAGGCTTATGCTCTTTCTCCTGATATGCTCAATCACCTGGATGATATTGGGATCAGAAACTTAAGGCAGATTGCTAATTTGGAGCAGTACTCTATTTGGGGGCAGGTTTGGAGGTCTGAGGCCAGCCTAGGAATAGATCCCGCCTGGAGAGAGGAATGGCAGTTATTCATCCAGGAGCTCAAAAGATCAAATGTGAGAATATCGGATAAGCCAGACTCTCTGGTTTGGGCGCATGCGGAGACTGGGCTTTATTCGCCAAAGGCTGGCTACAGTTTACTTATGAAGAATAAAGGTTGGAACCCTCCTGTCTGGTGGTCAAAACCTTTGTTTAAACTAAAATGTCCAAAAAAAGCTAGAATTTTTTTCTGGTGCGCCTTAAATCATAGGATCCCAACATGGGAAATCCTGCAAGCTCGGTTCAAACATGGTCCTGGTAGATGCCCCCTGTGTTTTTCTGATTCCGAATCTGTCACCCATCTGTTTCTATCATGCCCTTTTACAAAACAGGTTTGGGCTGAAGCGGAAAAACTTATAAATGTTAAAATTAGATGGGAAGGAGACTGTTTGGCCACAGCCTGGGAATATTGGTGGAATCATTTTCAAGAGAGGAATTTGAGAAATTTACCTCCCATCATCTGTTGGGGTATCTGGATCGCTAGGAACCGAAGTATATTTCGTGAACAGGCGACCCCGGGGACTGCTATTGCCATTCAAAGCAGCGCCATTCTTGAGAGCATTCCTGTAAAGGAGGAATCGGCAAATGCGGCCCCGCGGAAGGAACCTATTATCAGAGAAGGGACTCCATGGGCCTTTTTTGATGGGGCAGCTCAAAATGATGTCGCGGGAGCCGGTTTATCCATTCATCTTAACGGTTCACATTCTCTAAAAGCCTCAGTGGGAATAGGAAGGGGGACAAATAATTTTGCTGAACTCACTGCTCTTAAGTTGCTCCTCTGTTGGCTTGTTCAAAAACACATCCTCACAGTTCAGATTTTCGGTGATTCAATGAATGTTGTAAACTGGGTTGTGGGAAAACATCGATGCCAGCACTATATGTTGATGCCGTTACTTGAAGAGATTCAACTTTTAAAACAACAGTTTAATGTTTTTACTATTGATCACATCTACAGGGAATTCAATGAGGAAGCGGATCGACTATCTAAAGAAGGCCTGCAGCAAGCTGTGGGCTCTTGGAGAGTAACTGAGCAGGACCATGATCAGATCCGTGTGTCGGATCTCCCTCCAGACATATAATCTTTCCTTTTGGGCCGTTCTATATATATGCACTGTTCTAATCTGTTCCTTTTGTTTAGAAAAGGTGGCATAAGCCAAAAAAGATTTAAACTCTCATACTTTTAAGCTCTGGTTTAAAGAGCAGACTGTGTTTTGATAAACAATGTTTCATTGCCTGGGCTGTTTTCCTCATGAGAGGAGGCCCAGGCGGCACTGAAGTTTTTTGGAGCGTTATCGTTCTTGTTTGTGGGTGAAAGCCGAGTACAGAAGATGCTGTTAGCGCTCTGTAGGGGCGCTGATGATCATATCAGAGGAGCTCTAGCTCCTAAGCAGGCATTTTTGTTCACAGAATGTTAACTCATATGCACTGTAACTTTTTTATGACTTATAAAAAAGTTCGTTTTTTTCCTGGAAAAAAAGGTGGGGAAACATCATCAAATACTCCTTATGGAATGAATCACTCCACAAGCCATGCTTACTACATGATAATACAATTCAACATACATCGAATAAAATGATATTGATATGTATATATAATTTTCATGAGTATTCCTAGGGGCCTATGTCAAATGACCCTTATTACTATATTATTTCAATTTAATTACATGGTATGCTTATTCTATTACTATGGCTACATTACGTTCATCAACCCATTGGTTATCTTCCTAGGTACATTTATTTCTATCCCACTTGGCATGTTTCATCCTCAAAACATGGAAATAAGCCATATAATATGACCTTATTGAGCAATGTAGAACATGGGAAGAAGCCATATACCATGATGTATTGAGCAACGTATCAATCGGTACCATGCAAGTGAATCCATCCATCCTAGTGAAATGTGGACATGGTGATTGAAACTTAAACAGGAACGCAACAAATTACAAATATAATCATAAGTACAGAGATGCAGTAGAAAAACACTTCATTTAATTAATAGAAAAATATTAAACTATGCTTACAAACAGAATGGAAATAAGATAGCTCGGGCGATGGTAGCTTATCTCTGAGAAGAGATGTGGCAGCTACATACCTCTGAATTGTGTTACAATGAGGCTCAAAGGCCTATTTATTATTGAGAAACATTGGAAAACCCTAAACATCCAAAAACCTAACCCTAGGAGATGAAGCACCAAAATTGTAGGCCCCATTTGGGTAAATTAGTACATCAACTTCTCGGGGTCGTATCTTTGGCATACGATCTTCGTTTGGCTATCATAATACCTTGTTTCGAAAATCTCGATGAGAAGGCCAAAAAATAATGTAAAGTCTAAATGGAATGTTTTTAGTCTCTCCGTTTTCCCTAAAAATATCGTTTAGGGCCTCAAAACAGCGCTGGAAGTTCAAGACCCGAAAAACTGCCAAAAATAGTAAACTGTGACACAATTAAGGTAACCGAAAAACTAAAAGAGATAGCGTTGGGGGTCCAAGTGGAATAGGCACGTGGCCACCAATATCCACCTAGATCATTCCTTGGCCCTTAAGAAGCAATGGTCCCCATGGCGTTGGCTGCCTCCATGAGATGGGGAAATTTCTACTGAACTTTGTCCCTAGTGAGCCACTTGCCTTGGTAAAGGAGTTGGACAACTTTGACAACCCCATATAATTGGATCTTCTGCTGGTGAGTGTTCTTGATCTATGTGTCCATGATCCGATCAATGGTGGCTTGTTTGATGCAGTATGGGTTTAGATCTGTTGGTGTGAGATGTTCTGCAACGTCGGATGTGTACAACAATGGTGGAAAGTATGGCCAAAGGCAGTCTACATTGAACACTGGGTGCAGACCAAGGAACAGTGGAATGCTAAGCTCAAAGGCATTGTCCCCTACAGCCTTGGTGATGGTGTATGGCCCATATCGGAGCCAGCGAAGCTTGCGGTGGGGTCCAACAAGGCGCTCCTTTTGCAAATGTAACCAAACTTTTTCGCCCACCTAGAACTTGTGCGGCACCCAATGTTGATCATGGCGCTGCTTCTACTTATCATTGGTTGTGTCCAATATATCATGGACCAGTTGGCGGGTGTATTGAATGTGCTAATTGAAGTTGTTACCCTCGTCGTCTTCAGACTGGACATGAGTCGAACCTGCCTGAGTAGCTGAAAATGGTATGGCCACATCAATGGGACATAATGACTGAAATCCCAACCCTACCCAAAAGGGGTTGTGGCCCGTTGAGCCGTGGAGAGATCTGTTGTAACTGTGTTGGACATAGGGTAGGCTTTCATCCCATGTGTGTAGTTGTGTTGGACATAGGGGAGGCTTTCATCCCATGTGCGTGGATGCTTCGAGTTGTACATGCATAGAATGTGTACGATAATCCTGTTGACAACCTCTGTTTGACCATCAGTTTGGGGATGGAAAGTCGTGGACTTAGTAATTTTTGTATCCAGCATCGACTAGAGACTTGACCAAAATGCACTCAGGAATATTCTATCCCAATCTGAGACAACAGACTGTGGGATCCCAAAGTGTACTCACACTCGCTCAAAGAAGAGTTTAACAATGGCCTCTACTATGATACTCTTCTTGCAGGATGCCATGATGACCATCTTAGAGAATCTATCGATGACCACGAAAACATAATCGTTGTTGTGCTTAGTAGAACGAAGGCCCAACATGTAATCCATGGAGATAGATTCCCAAGGCCAACTAGGTGTAGTTAGAGGAGTATACAAGCCTTGCTTCTTGAAGGTTGGTTTGGAAATTGCGCAGGCTATGCAGGATCTAATATACTTCCCAACATCCTAACGAAGTTTCGGCCAATAAAAATACTTCTGCAATACCACCACTATTTTCTCTACTGCGAAATGTCCAGCGACCCGACTGTAGTGCGCCTCCCAAGTCATCTTGGAATGCACCCTTGAAGGAACACATATGTGTCCGATGTGGCATAGCAGTGCATCTTTGAAGATGAAAATTCAGAACTTGCTTCTCTTCCTGGAGTGTCTAGTATGTGCTGCCTAATTCTGGATCACTCTTGCAAAGATGCAGCCACCTTGATGTTTCGTGCCCATAGGAGTTGAGCACAGTGATAAGTGCCATGAACGGTGGTCGGCTGAGGCAATCAATGAAATATTGGTGCTGCCCTTCTTATACTTAATGTTCAAATGGAACTATTGCAAGTAGGTGGACCATTTTTTATGGCGATCATTCTGCAACTTCCCTTGTGTCTGTATAAACTGTAAAGGTCGGTGGTTTGTGTGGATGACCGTTTCCTTCCCCATAATGTAATGCTTCCATTGACGGCAGGCATGCACAATGGAATACATTTCTTTGTCGTAAGTGGGGTACTTTCAGATTGTGTCTAAAAGTGTCTCAATATGGTAAGACAATAGATGCCCATGTTGAGTAAGAACTGCACCAATACCATAGTTAGAGGCATTTGTCTCAATCTCAAATGGTTGTTGCAGGTTTGGTAATGTGAGCACTGGTGCAGAACAGAGGCGATTATTCAACTCGGAGAATGCTTGTTGTTGGGTTTTAGACCAAAAAAACTTTGCTTTTGTTCCACCCTTGGTGACTTGACTTCAAGGCCAAGTGATGTGAGAGAACCCCAACACGAACCTAGGGTAGAAGTTGGTAAGACCAAAAAAGCTGCGGAGCTCTGTTAGAGTTGTTGGGACTGGCCAATCCCGAATGACTTGTATCTTGGATGGGTCCATATTGTACACCCTGCTCATCAATTATATACCCCAGATATTGAACCTGGGTCAGGCCAAAGGCGCATTTCTCCAAGTTAGCACACAACTTGTGTTGTCGCAGGGTTTGAAGGACCTACCGAATATGGTGGAGGTGCTCATCCAAACTCTAGCTAAAGATCAAGATGTCATCTAAATACACCACCACGAATGCATTGGTGAAGGGTTGCAAGATATCGCCAATCAGTCTCATGAAGTTTGTAGGGGCGTTCATCAATCCGAATGGCATGGCCAACCATTCGAATCCCTCATTGGATTTGAAGGCAGTATTCCACACATCAGAGGGTTCGTTAGGCATCTGGTGATAACCTGAATTCAAGTAAATATTGCTAAAATATTTGGCCTCCTTGAGTTGGTCAAGAAGGTCATCAATCCGCGGGATTGGGTTCCTATTCCAGACAGTGATCTTGTTCAACGTCCGGTATTCAATACAGAGCCTCTAGGTCTCATCCTTCTTCTATACCAATACAATCAAGCTCCCACAGGGTGATGAACTTGGCCTGATGTGCCCTTTCTGCAATAGTTCTTGAATTTGCCTCATGATCTCATCGTTCTCCACAATAGAGCGCGATAGATTGATGCATTAGGCAGTGGCGCGCCCGAGGTCCGATCAATGGAGTGCTTGACTTGATAGTGCAGAGGTACCCCTGTAGCTGAGGTGAAAATATCCCTGTATTCCTCCAAAACCTTGTCGATTTGCTACTGCTATGCATAGGATCCCTCCCTTGAATCTTAATGCATTTCTTTGCAGTGATCAAAGAGATGGTGGTAGGCGAGGCCACCTCCTGTATCCTGTACAACTTTTTGGCCAAGGTAATAATCACAGAGCGAGGTCTAGACTCATATACAACATGACACTTCCACAAGTATGATTTTCCTAACAATACATCACAAACTTCAAGAGGAGCAACATCACACAGTACCTCATCCTTGAAGGGCTTGATGTTGTAGGGAAGGCAAAACTGTTCGCTGACGCGAAGATCTCGTCCTTGGTGAAGCCACCATACAGTGTACGGCTGTGGATGTGCTATAGTCATTAGGCCCAGCCGCTTCACGAGCTCTGCTGAAATGAGGTTCTTTTGGCTCCTGCTGTCGACAATGAATTGTAGCAGAGAACCCTTCACCCACTTCTTTGAGTGGAAGAGGCGCTCCCTCTCCTCTGGATCTTTAGGCTTAATATTCTGGATCTTAGTGGTGGCCATGGTGGCAATAGGCTCTGCATGAATAATCTAATTCCCTTTGTCAGTTCCATTATTGGGTTTTGATTCAAAGTTGGAACATGCATCTGATCACAAGCCTTCATCTCAACCACCAGTGACTACCTGGCCCCACACTCACTCGTATTGTGAGTGGAGCTCTTATGGAACTCACCATTTTCTCGTGTCCTTCTTTATCTTCGTGGTGTTGTTCTTTGCTTGCGGCTTCGGCGGGTTGTCCTGGGTAGCCCCACCTTGGCTTGGTACTTTATTCTATGGTTTGGAGGCATCTTTTCCTTGCCTTGGATTCACAGATCTAAAGTCTCGTTTCTTTTGTTTAAACTTCTTCTTAATCTTGACAACGTATCGATACGTCGTGCCAAGCGAGGAAATGTCCAGGAACTCCATATCATCCTAGATGTACTTGTGTAGACAACCGCAGTATTTGAGCACCAAATGTTGCTCAGTATCCTTAATACCCAGCTTTGTGCGAAGGGTATGGAAAATATTTGTGAACTCTGACACATCTTGGTCCCTTCCTTGCCGTAGCGTGGTCCACTTTATGTATTTATCTTCATAGCTCCTGACAGGGTAATATTGTTCCTTGATGGCATCTCGGAAAGAATCCCAATTGGGTGCGACTAAAAACAACAAGGGTTCACTCTCGTCCTTTTGTTCACAATAGGTTTCCCACCAGTCCTTGACGTGTGGGGTGGCTTTGAGAAGTGCAAAAGTAATCTTTTCTCGATTGGAAAAGTCATGAACTGAAAAATATCCTTCCAACAAATTTAACCATTTATCTATGACATGTGCATCTATCAGGCCTTCAAATATGGTAATATCAAAGTTAACTTGTACCTTAAAAGGAGTGGCACCTCCAGAGTGGCTGTTGGATGAAGATGCATCACCTATGGGTAGTCGTCGAAGGAACTGGGAAAATTTATCCATCATCGCGTCCCTTTGTCGCTCGAGGGCTTCCTCGAGCAACATTTTGAAAGGATCTCATACCTCCTCATCTTTCTTTTCTTCCGCCATGGGAGGTCGTCGGGTTTTGCGAGGCTGATCTTGCAACAATTTAACCAGATCGAGCCCTAACTCCTTATACCCTGACCTCGTTGAGGACATGCAAAGAAAAATAGAGAAAGAGCAGACTACTCTGATACCACTGATCTGAACTTAAACAGGAACGCAACAACTTACAAATATAATCATAAATACAGAGATGCAACAGTAACACTTCATTTCATTAATAGAAAAATATTGAACTATGCTTACAAACAAAACGAAAATAAGATAGCTCGGGCGATAGTAGCTTCTCTTTGAGAAGAGATGTGGCGGCTACATGCCTCTGAAATATGTTACAATGAGGCTCAAAGGCCTATTTATTATTGAGAAACAATGGAAAACACTAAACATCCAAAAACCTAACCCTAGGAGATGAAGCGCCAAAACTGTGGGCCCCGTTTGGGTAAATTAGTACATCAATTTCACGGGGTCGTAACTTTGGCACACGATCTCTGTTTGGCTATCATAATACCTCGTTTCAAAGATCTCGAAGAAAGGTTTAAAAAAAACTAGCATTGTTGTTTGGGACGTTTTCGGTCTCTTCAGTTTCCCTAAAAATGTCGTTTAGGGCCTCAAGACGATGCTAGAAGTTCAGGACCTGAAAAACTACCAATTAATAGTAAACTATGCTACAATTAAGGAAACCGAAAAACTCAAAGAGACAATGTTGGGGGTCGAAGTGGAATAGGTGGGTGGCCACCAATATCCACCTATATCATTCCTCCCCCCTTAGGAAGCAATGGTACCCATTGCGTTGAGTGCCTCCATGAGATGGGGAAACTTCTCCTGAACTTGGTCGTTGGTGAGCCACTTTCCTTGGTGAAGGAGTTGGACAGCTATGACAGCCTGATATAGTTGCATATTTTGCTGGAGAGTGTTCTTGATCTACGTGTCCATGATTTGATCAGTGGGGCCATGTTCGATGTAGTCTGGGTTTAGCTATGTTGGTGTGAGTTGTTCTGCAACATTGGATGTGTCCAACAATGGTGGAAAGTATGGCCAAAGGCGGTCTACATTGAACACTAGGTGTAGACCAAGGAATGGTGGAATGTTAAGCTCGAAGGCATTGTCCCCTACATCCTTATTGATGTTTTATGGCCGACTTCAAAGCGGGTGAAGCTTGTGGTGGGGTCTAGCGAGACGCTCCTTCTGCAAATGTAGCCAAACTTTGTCACCCACCTGGAACTTATGCGACACCGATGTTGATAATGGCGCTACTTGTACTTAGAATTGGCTTTGTCAAATATATCATGGACCTAATAGTAGATGTATCTAATGCACTCAATGAAGCTATTAGCCCTGTCGGATTCCGACTGGACATGAGACGAATCTACCTGAGTAGTTGCAAATGGTATAACCACATCAATGGGACATAATGCCTGAAATCCCAACCCTACCTGAAAGGGACTGTGGCCCGTTGAGCTGTGGAGAGATCTACTGTAGCTATGCTGGACATAGGGGAGGCTTTCATCCCATGTGCATGGATGCTTTGAGTTGTACATACGTAGAATGTGTACGATCATCTTGTTGACAACCTCTGTTTGGCCATCAGTTTGGGGATGGAAAGTCATGGACTTAGTAAGTTTTGTATCCAACATCGACCAAAGACTTGACCAAAATGCACTTAGGAATATGCTGTCCCAATCTAATACAATGGACTGTGGGATCCCAAAGTGTACCCACACTTGCTCAAAGAAGAGCTTAGCAGTGGCCTCTGTTGTGATACTCTTCTTGCAGGCCGCCATGATGGCCATCTTAGAGAATCTGTCGACGACCATGGAAACAAAATCATTGTTGTGCTTAGTAGAAGGAAGGTCCGACATGTAATCCATGCTGATAGATTCCCAAGGCCGACTAGGAGTAGGTAGAGCAGTATATAGGCCTTGATTCTTGATGGTTGGTTTGGCAATGACGCAGACAGTGAAGGATCTAATGTACTTCCCAACATCCTGACAAAGTTTCGGCCAATAAAAATACTTCTGCAATACCGCCACTGTTTTCTCTACTCCGAAATGTTCAACGACCCGACTGTAGTGCGACTCCAAAATCATCTTGGCATGCTCGCTTGAAGGAACACATATGTGTCCCATGTGGCATAACATTGCATCCTGAAGGTGAAAATTTGGAACTTTCTTCCCTTCCAGGAGTGTCTGGTATGTGTTGTCGAATTCTAGATCACTCTTGTAAAGATGCGGCTACCCTAATGTCTCGTGCCCATAGGAATCGAGCACAGTAATCAGTGCCATGAACGGTGGTCGACCGAGGCAATCAATGACATTACTGGTGTTGCCCTTCTTATACTTAATGTTCAAATGGAACTATTGCAAGTAGGTGGACCATTTGTGATGGCGATCGTTCTGCAACTTCCCTTGTGTCTGTATAAACTATAGAGGTCGGTGGTCTTTGTGGATGACAGTTTCCTTCCCCAGAATGTAATGGTTCCATTGACAGAAGACCTGCCCAATGGAATACATTTCTTTGTTGTAAGTGGGGTACTTTCAAACTGTGTTTGAAAGTGTCTCAATATGGTAAGCCATTGGATGCCCATGCTGAGTAAGAACCACACCAATAGCATAGTCAGAGGCATCTGTCTCAATCTCAAATGGTTGCTGCAAGTCTGGTAATGTGAGAAATAGTGCAGAATAGAGGCAATTATTCAACTCAGAGAACGCTTGCTGTTAGGTTTCATACCAAAAAAACTTTGCTTTTGTTTCGCCCTTGGTGACTTGACTTAAAGGCCAAGTGATATGAGAGAACCCCAACACGAACCTACAGTAGAAGTTGGCAAGACCCAAAAAGTTGCAGAGCTCTATTAGAGTGGTTGCGGCTGGCCAATCCTGAATGAATTGTATCTTGGATGGGTTTGTATTGTACACCCTGCTCATCAATTATATACCCCAGATATTGAACCTAGGTCAGGCCAAAGGTGCATTTCTCCAAGTCAGCACACAACTTTTGTTGTCGTAGGGTTTTAGGGACTTGTCGAATATGGTGGAGGTGCTCATCCCAACTCTGGCTGAAGATCAAGATGTCATCTAAATACACCACCACAAATGCATTGTTCAAGGGTCGTAAGATGCCTTCAATCAGTCTCATGAAGTTTGTAGGGGCGTTTGTCAATCCGAATGGCATGACCAACCATTCGAAAAGTCCCTCCTTGGATTTGAAGGCAGTCTTCCACACATCAGAGGGTTCGATAGGCACCTGGTGATAACCTGACTTCAAGTCAATCTTGCTAAAATATTTAGCCCCCTTGAGCTGGTTAAGAAGGTCATCAATCTGCGGGATTGGGTACCTATTCCAGACAGTGATCATGTTCAATGCTTGGTATTCAATACAGAGTCTCCATGTACCATATTTCTTCTGTACCAATACAATTGGGCTCCCATAGGGTGATGAGCTTCACCTAAAGTGCTATTTATACAATAGTTCCTGAATCGCCTCCTGATTTCATCGTTCTCCAGAATAGAGCGTTGATAGATCAACCCATTGGGTAGTGGCATTCCCGGGGTCAGATCGATGGAGTGTTTGACCTGATAGTGCAGTGGTACCCCTGTAGGTGAGGAAAACATATCGTTGTATTCCTCTACAACCTTGTTGGTTTCTTAATGGGTCATGACCCAGGTTCAGAGTTAGTTTTGCCAAATAGATCCCTACACTACTGGCCCTTTCGGCATCAATCTGCGGAGCGCGAACTGAAGTCTCACTCGAAGCAGTATGGGGGGATGCTAGAACCAAGTTTCCGCACCCAAAGATTAGTGTAAAGTCGTTTTATGCCCTAAACCTGCCTTCGCGCAGCTCGATAAGCCTTTAGGGCTTATCGATATAACTACCCTTAATCAGTTTCTATATCCCCGTGAACATTCACGACTATCTTTCGCGGGCCCTAAACAGGTGAATCAACCACTTACATGCCTCTGTGATTACTCCTAATCCCGTGTTTACCCAAATTGGTTTAAGTATTGAGAACTTTAACATGCAATAAGATATTCTTCGTGTAAATAGTTAATGTTAAGCACGTTGATATAACAACATCAATTATGTAAAGTCGCGCATCAATACAGTATTACTTCATATCCCATTATTCATTACAACATAAAAGCACATTCATTCATAACAGAAGTAAATGGACAAAACACAGGAATTTTTGGAATAATCTCTTTATTAATATCATGGACCAGTTGGCGGGTGTATTGAATGTGCTAATTGAAGTTGTTACCCTCGTCGTCTTCAGACTGGACATGAGTCGAACCTGCCTGAGTAGCTGAAAATGGTATGGCCACATCAATGGGACATAATGACTGAAATCCCAACCCTACCCAAAAGGGGTTGTGGCCCGTTGAGCCGTGGAGAGATCTGTTGTAACTGTGTTGGACATAGGGTAGGCTTTCATCCCATGTGTGTAGTTGTGTTGGACATAGGGGAGGCTTTCATCCCATGTGCGTGGATGCTTCGAGTTGTACATGCATAGAATGTGTACGATAATCCTGTTGACAACCTCTGTTTGACCATCAGTTTGGGGATGGAAAGTCGTGGACTTAGTAATTTTTGTATCCAGCATCGACTAGAGACTTGACCAAAATGCACTCAGGAATATTCTATCCCAATCTGAGACAACAGACTGTGGGATCCCAAAGTGTACTCACACTCGCTCAAAGAAGAGTTTAACAATGGCCTCTACTATGATACTCTTCTTGCAGGATGCCATGATGACCATCTTAGAGAATCTATCGATGACCACGAAAACATAATCGTTGTTGTGCTTAGTAGAACGAAGGCCCAACATGTAATCCATGGAGATAGATTCCCAAGGCCAACTAGGTGTAGTTAGAGGAGTATACAAGCCTTGCTTCTTGAAGGTTGGTTTGGAAATTGCGCAGGCTATGCAGGATCTAATATACTTCCCAACATCCTAACGAAGTTTCGGCCAATAAAAATACTTCTGCAATACCACCACTATTTTCTCTACTGCGAAATGTCCAGCGACCCGACTGTAGTGCGCCTCCCAAGTCATCTTGGAATGCACCCTTGAAGGAACACATATGTGTCTGATGTGGCATAGCAGTGCATCTTTGAAGATGAAAATTCAGAACTTGCTTCTCTTCCTGGAGTGTCTAGTATGTGCTGCCTAATTCTGGATCACTCTTGCAAAGATGCAGCCACCTTGATGTTTCGTGCCCATAGGAGTTGAGCACAGTGATAAGTGCCATGAACGGTGGTCGGCTGAGGCAATCAATGAAATATTGGTGCTGCCCTTCTTATACTTAATGTTCAAATGGAACTATTGCAAGTAGGTGGACCATTTTTTATGGCGATCATTCTGCAACTTCCCTTGTGTCTGTATAAACTGTAAAGGTCGGTGGTTTGTGTGGATGACCGTTTCCTTCCCCATAATGTAATGCTTCCATTGACGGCAGGCATGCACAATGGAATACATTTCTTTGTCGTAAGTGGGGTACTTTCAGATTGTGTCTAAAAGTGTCTCACTATGGTAAGCCAATAGATGCCCATGTTGAGTAAGAACTGCACCAATAGCATAGTTAGAGGCATTTGTCTCAATCTCAAATGGTTGTTGCAGGTTTGGTAATGTGAGCACTGGTGCAGAACAGAGGCGATTATTCAACTCGGAGAATGCTTGTTGTTGGGTTTTAGACCAAAAAAACTTTGCTTTTGCTCCACCCTTGGTGACTTGACTTAAAGGCCAAGTGATATGAGAGAACCCCAACACGAACCTAGGGTAGAAGTTGGTAAGACCAAAAAAGCTGCGGAGCTCTGTTAGAGTTGTTGGGACTGGCCAATCCCGAATGACTTGTATCTTGGATGGGTCCATATGTACACCCTGCTCATCAATTATGTACCCCAGATATTGAACCTGGGTCAGGCCAAAGGTGCATTTCTCCAAGTTAGCACACAACTTGTGTTGTCGCAGGGTTTGAAGGACCTACCGAATATGGTGGAGGTGCTCATCCAAACTCTAGCTAAAGATCAAGATGTCATCTAAATACACCACCACGAATGCATTGGTGAAGGGTTGCAAGATATCGCCAATCAGTCTCATGAAGTTTGTAGGGGCGTTCATCAATCCGAATGGCATGGCCAACCATTCGAATCCCTCATTGGATTTGAAGGCAGTATTCCACACATCAGAGGGTTCGTTAGGCATCTGGTGATAACCTGAATTCAAGTAAATATTGCTAAAATATTTGGCCTCCTTGAGTTGGTCAAGAAGGTCATCAATCCGCGGGATTGGGTTCCTATTCCAGACAGTGATCTTGTTCAACGTCCGGTATTCAATACAGAGCCTCTAGGTCTCATCCTTCTTCTATACCAATACAATCAAGCTCCCACAGGGTGATGAACTTGGCCTGATGTGCCCTTTCTGCAATAGTTCTTGAATTTGCCTCATGATCTCATCGTTCTCCACAATAGAGCGCGATAGATTGATGCATTAGGCAGTGGCGCGCCCGAGGTCCGATCAATGGAGTGCTTGACTTGATAGTGCAGAGGTACCCCTGTAGCTGAGGTGAAAATATCCCTGTATTCCTCCAAAACCTTGTCGATTTGCTACTGCTATGCATAGGATCCCTCCCTTGAATCTTAATGCATTTCTTTGCAGTGATCAAAGAGATGGTGGTAGGCGAGGCCACCTCCTGTATCCTGTACAACTTTTTGGCCAAGGTAATAATCACAGAGCGAGGTCTAGACTCATATACAACATGACACTTCCACAAGTATGATTTTCCTAACAATACATCACAAACTTCAAGAGGAGCAACATCACACAGTACCTCATCCTTGAAGGGCTTGATGTTGTAGGGAAGGCAAAACTGTTCGCTGACGCGAAGATCTCGTCCTTGGTGAAGCCACCATACAGTGTACGGCTGTGGATGTGCTATAGTCATTAGGCCCAGCCGCTTCACGAGCTCTGCTGAAATGAGGTTCTTTTGGCTCCTGCTGTCGACAATGAATTGTAGCAGAGAACCCTTCACCCACTTCTTTGAGTGGAAGAGGCGCTCCCTCTCCTCTGGATCTTTAGGCTTAATATTCTGGATCTTAGTGGTGGCCATGGTGGCAATAGGCTCTGCATGAATAATCTAATTCCCTTTGTCAGTTCCATTATTGGGTTTTGATTCAAAGTTGGAACATGCATCTGATCACAAGCCTTCATCTCAACCACCAGTGACTACCTGGCCCCACACTCACTCGTATTGTGAGTGGAGCTCTTATGGAACTCACCATTTTCTCGTGTCCTTCTTTATCTTCGTGGTGTTGTTCTTTGCTTGCGGCTTCGGCGGGTTGTCCTGGGTAGCCCCACCTTGGCTTGGTACTTTATTCTATGGTTTGGAGGCATCTTTTCCTTGCCTTGGATTCACAGATCTAAAGTCTCGTTTCTTTTGTTTAAACTTCTTCTTAATCTTGACAACGTACCGATACGTCGTGCCAAGCGAGGAAATGTCCAGGAACTCCATATCATCCTAGATGTACTTGTGTAGACAACCGCAGTATTTGAGCACCAAATGTTGCTCAGTATCCTTAATACCCAGCTTTGTGCGAAGGGTATGGAAAATATTTGTGAACTCTGACACATCTTGGTCCCTTCCTTGCCGTAGCGTGGTCCACTTTATGTATTTATCTTCATAGCTCCTGACAGGGTAATATTCTTCTTTGATGGCATCTCGGAAAGAATCCCAATTGGGTGCGACTAAAAACAACAAGGGTTCACTCTCGTCCTTTTGTTCACAATAGGTTTCCCACCAGTCCTTGACGTGTGGGGTGGCTTTGAGAAGTGCAAAAGTAATCTTTTCTCGATTGGAAAAGTCATGAACTGAAAAATATCCTTCCAACAAATTTAACCATTTATCTATGACATCTGCATCTATCAGGCCTTCAAATATGGGAATATCAAAGTTAACTTGTACCTTAAAAGGAGTGGCACCTCCAGAGTGGCTGTTGGATGAAGATGCATCACCTATGGGTAGTCGTCGAAGGATCTGGGAAAATTTATCCATCATCGCGTCCCTTTGTCGCTCGAGGGCTTCCTCGAGCAACATTTTGAAAGGATCTCATACCCCCTCATCTTTCTTTTCTTCCGCCATGGGAGGTCGTCGGGTTTTGCGAGGCTGATCTTGCAACAATTCAACCAGATCGAGCCCTAACTCCTTATACCCTGACCTCGTTGGGGACATGCAAAGAAAAATAGAGAAAGAGCAGACTACTCTGATACCACTGATCCGAACTTAAACAGGAACGCAACAACTTACAAATATAATCATAAATACAGAGATGCAACAGAAACACTTCATTTCATTAATAGAAAAATATTGAACTATGCTTACAAACAAAATGGAAATAAGATAGCTCGGGCGATGGTAGCTTATCTTTGAGAAGAGATGTGGCGGCTACATGCCTCTGAACTATGTTACAATGAGGCTCAAAGGCCTATTTATTATTGAGAAACAATGGAAAACACTAAACATCCAAAAACCTAACCCTAGGAGATGAAGCGCCAAAACTGTGGGCCCCGTTTGGGTAAATTGGTACATCAATTTCCCGGGGTCGTAACTTTGGCATACGATCTCTGTTTGGCTATCATAATACCTCGTTTCAAAGATCTCGAAGAAAGGTTTAAAAAAAACTAGCATTGTTGTTTGGGACGTTTTCGGTCTCTTCAGTTTCCCTAAAAATGTCGTTTAGGGCCTCAAGACGATGCTAGAAGTTCAGGACCTGAAAAACTACCAAAAAATAGTAAACTATGCTACAATTAAGGAAACCGAAAAACTGAAAGAGACAATGTTGGGGGTCCAAGTGGAATAGGTGGGTGGCCACCAATATCCACCTATATCATTCCTCCCCCCTTAGGAAGCAATGGTACCCATTGCGTTGAGTGCCTCCATGAGATGGGGAAACTTCTGCTGAACTTGGTCCTTGGTGAGCCACTTTCCTTGGTGAAGGAGTTGGACAGCTATGACAGCCTGATATAGTTGCATATTTTGCTGGAGAGTGTTCTTGATCTACGTGTCCATGATTTGATCAGTGGGGCCATGTTCGATGTAGTCTGGGTTTAGCTATGTTGGTGTGAGTTGTTCTGCAACATTGGATGTGTCCAACAATGGTGGAAAGTATGGCCAAAGGCGGTCTACATTGAACACTAGGTGTAGACCAAGGAATGGTGGAATGTTAAGCTCGAAGGCATTGTCCCCTACATCCTTATTGATGTTTTATGGCCGACTTCAAAGCGGGTGAAGCTTGTGGTGGGGTCTAGCGAGACGCTCCTTCTGCAAATGTAGCCAAACTTTGTCACCCACCTGGAACTTATGCGACACCGATGTTGATAATGGCGCTACTTGTACTTAGAATTGGCTTTGTCAAATATATCATGGACCTAATAGTAGATGTATCTAATGCACTCAATGAAGCTATTAGCCCTGTCGGATTCCGACTGGACATGAGACGAATCTACCTGAGTAGTTGCAAATGGTATAACCACATCAATGGGACATAATGCCTGAAATCCCAACCCTACCTGAAAGGGACTGTGGCCCGTTGAGCTGTGGAGAGATCTATTGTAGCTATGCTGGACATAGGGGAGGCTTTCATCCCATGTGCATGGATGCTTTGAGTTGTACATGCGTAGAATGTGTACGATCATCTTGTTGACAACCTCTGTTTGGCCATCAGTTTGGGGATGGAAAGTCATGGACTTAGTAAGTTTTGTATCCAACATCGACCAAAGACTTGACCAAAATGCACTTAGGAATATGCTGTCCCAATCTAAGACAATGGACTGTGGGATCCCAAAGTGTACCCACACTTGCTCAAAGAAGAGCTTAGCAGTGGCCTCTGTTGTGATACTCTTCTTGCAGGCCGCCATGATGGCCATCTTAGAGAATCTGTCGACGACCATGAAAACAAAATCATTGTTGTGCTTAGTAGAAGGAAGGTCCGACATGTAATCCATGGAGATAGATTCCCAAGGCCGACTAGGAGTAGGTAGAGGAGTATATAGGCCTTGATTCTTGATGGTTGGTTTGGCAATGACGCAGACAGTGCAGGATCTAATGTACTTCCCAACATCCTGACAAAGTTTCGGCCAATAAAAATACTTCTGCAATACCGCCACTGTTTTCTCTACTCCGAAATGTCCAACGACCCGACTGTAGTGCGCCTCCAAAATCATCTTGGCATGCTCGCTTGAAGGAACACATATGTGTCCCATGTGGCATAACAGTGCATCCTGAAGGTGAAAATTTGGAACTTTCTTCCCTTCCAGGAGTGTCTGGTATGTGTTGTCGAATTCTAGATCACTCTTGTAAAGATGCGGCCACCCTAATGTCTCGTGCCCATAGGAGTCGAGCACAGTGATCAGTGCCATGAACGGTGGTCGACCGAGGCAATCAATGACATTATTGGTGTTGCCCTTCTTATACTTAATGTTCAAATGGAACTATTGCAAGTAGGTGGACCATTTCTGATGGCGATCGTTCTGCAACTTCCCTTGTGTCTGTATAAACTATAGAGGTCGGTGGTCTGTGTGGATGACAGTTTCCTTCCCCAGAATGTAATGATTCCATTGACAGAAGACCTGCCCAATGGAATACATTTCTTTGTTGTAAGTGGGGTACTTTCAAACTGTGTTTGAAAGTGTCTCAATATGGTAAGCCATTGGATGCCCATGCTGAGTAAGAACCACACCAATAGCATAGTCAGAGGCATCTGTCTCAATCTCAAATGGTTGCTGCAAGTCTGGTAATGTGAGAAATAGTGCAGAATAGAGGCAATTATTCAACTCAGAGAACGCTTGCTGTTAGGTTTCATACCAAAAAAACTTTGCTTTTGTTTCGCCCTTGGTGACTTGACTTAAAGGCCAAGTGATATGAGAGAACCCCAACACGAACCTACAGTAGAAGTTGGCAAGACCCAAAAAGTTGCAGAGCTCTATTAGAGTGGTTGCGGCTGGCCAATCCTGAATGAATTGTATCTTGGATGGGTTTGTATTGTACACCCTGCTCATCAATTATATACCCCAGATATTGAACCTAGGTCAGGCCAAAGGTGCATTTCTCCAAGTCAGCACACAACTTTTGTTGTCGTAGGGTTTTAGGGACTTGTCGAATATGGTGGAGGTGCTCATCCCAACTCTGGCTGAAGATCAAGATGTCATCTAAATACACCACCACAAATGCATTGTTCAAGGGTCGTAAGATGCCTTCAATCAGTCTCATGAAGTTTGTAGGGGCGTTTGTCAATCCGAATGGCATGACCAACCATTCGAAAAGTCCCTCCTTGGATTTGAAGGCAGTCTTCCACACATCAGAGGGTTCGATAGGCACCTGGTGATAACCTGACTTCAAGTCAATCTTGCTAAAATATTTAGCCCCCTTGAGCTGGTTAAGAAGGTCATCAATCTGCGGGATTGGGTACCTATTCCAGACAGTGATCATGTTCAATGCTTGGTATTCAATACAGAGTCTCCATGTACCATATTTCTTCTGTACCAATACAATTGGGCTCCCATAGGGTGATGAGCTTCACCTAAAGTGCTATTTATACAATAGTTCCTGAATCGCCTCCTGATTTCATCGTTCTCCAGAATAGAGCGTTGATAGATCAACCCATTGGGTAGTGGCATTCCCGGGGTCAGATCGATGGAGTGTTTGACCTGATAGTGCAGTGGTACCCCTGTAGGTGAGGAAAACATATCGTTGTATTCCTCTACAACCTTGTTGGTTTCTTAATGGGTCCTGACCCAGGTTCAGAGTTAGTTTTGCCAAACAAATCCCTACACTACTGGCCCTTTCGGCATCAATCTGCGGAGCGCGAACTGAAGTCTCACTCGAAGCAGTATGGGGGGATGCTAGAACCAAGTTTCCGCACCCAAAGATTAGTGTAATGTCGTTTTATGCCCTAAACCTGCCTTCGCGCAGATCGATAAGCCTTTAGGGCTTATCGATATAACTACCCTTAATCAGCTTCTATACCTCCGTGAACATTCACGACTATCTTTCGCGGACCCTAAACAGGTGAATCAACCACTTACATGCCTCTGTGATTACTCCTAATCCCGTGTTTACCCAAATTGGCTTAAGTATTGAGAACTTTAACATGCAATAAGATATTCTTCGTGTAAATAGTTAATGTTAAGCACGTTGATATAACAACATCAATTATGTAAAGTCGCGCATCAATACAGTATTACTTCATAACCCATCATTCATTACAACATAAAAGCACATTCATTCATAACAGAAGTAAATGGACAAAACACAGGAATTTTTGGAATAATCTCTTTATTAATACTTTAGTTTTTCTTACAGACTCAAGACTTCCCTGCACACTCAGCTGCAAGGGTCTGCGCACTCAGCTGCGGACTCTACTCTAGGCCTTTGTGCACACAACTACAGAGCCTCTCTTCTACTCTAAGACTTCTTCGCTCTTTTCTCTATTGACCCATTACATTCATCTTCATCATTGATACTACTTTCCTTAGACATCCTAAGACACACATTTTCATACAATCCCATGTTCCACGGACCATGGGTAGATATTCAAAAGCCAACTCAACTTACATAAAAGAAGGGTAAAACCCTTTATGACAGTTTACTATCTACGTGCTCTGCGAACACAACTTGTAGATACTTTACATTCCATACAACAAAAATTTGTTTTTTTGCCCCAAAACTGACCCTAGGGGACCCTGTCCCAACAAGCCCCCAACACAAAGATCATGACTCACCCTCGAGTCACTCTACTGGCGTGGATATCTTACTGCGAAGACCTCCCAACTCTACTTGTGCCACTCCTACCTCAGTCGCGCTCTGCGTGACTGCCTGTTTGATCTGCTCCACTGGCTACTCTGTTGTTGGTCCCGCACAGTCTACCTTGATTTTATGTTGCGTGCTTTGTAGGCTTGCCAACTTCTCCTGAATTTTGGCAGAGATAATGTAGGCCTCATCCAACCAAGGCCCCAATCTGGTCTTGAGGACCACCTCTTTCCTCTGCTCTACTTCCACCTGTTCAAGCAGTTATTTCACCTCTTGTAGCTTGGCCAATCATTGTGTTATAGCGATGGTGCGCGTCGTCACTCTCGCTTCATCATACTGCTGCTGCAATTGACGAGCTTTTGTATTTAACCTCTACAGGTTAGGATCTTCCTACAGAGCCATGACTACCTCCATGGATTTCTTGAAGAGTGCGGTGCAATCCACCACCACGGCATCCACTGCTATGACTCCATCCTTTACAGCGGCTTCACGTTGTTCAATGACCTCTAGTGGAGTTGAAGGCTGTGAATTCAAATCTAACTCTGTGATTTTCAGATTCAGTTCAAATTGAACCTTGGCCACTTCTGTCTTAGCGTCGCGCACACCTGAAGCTAGCTTCCTGATCTTCGCTTCCAACGATGCTTCCTCCAGGATATGTAGTTCAGGGATTGTTCAACATGCCTCAGCCACCACGACTGCAAGTTGGTTGTTATGCACGTGAACTTTCTTCTATGCCTCCAGCGCTACTGATTTATCCACGAATATCTCTTTGTTGTTGACTTTGTACTCGCTTATGAGGCTCAGCGCACGATACTCCCGAGCCTTAACCTCTTCTATCACACATGCCTATAGTGTGTGAAGAAACTCGTTGGGGAGCGTGGCTAGGTTAAGGCAAATATTCTTCAAAGATATGACAATAGCCTTGTCAGTGGCCGCCTCCGTAGTCAAAGCTCCATTAGGTAGTGCGACTGCCCGTAGGTCCAATGACCGAACCATCTCTGTGGCTTGCGTGGTTCCTGACGCCAAACTTGTTGATGCAACATTGTTCTGTCCTGCACCTACCTGGATTCTAGTCGTCTGGATCTGCAGCTTGCATAGACCTGTCTAGATGGTGCTCAGCTCCTGGTTTACGGTAGTTCTGTGGTAGTATCCCACACCTTGTCTCCAATTTCATTCAGGTCACCATCCGTCAAAGTAATCGGATCCAGCGACAACTTGGTGGCTTTTGTCTTCTTTCGTAGTCCTTCCTTTTCCTGCTCCCTGTACCGCTTCACTCAGAAGGGAGTGCTCTCCCACTGCTCACCGACACCCTACTCTAACCGCTCTTCCTCCTCCGTTTGGGATGAAGGAGACTTCTGACTTCTTTTGGAGTTGCGCTCTTCCTTCTCTGCCTGTTTCTTCACGGCGCGCTCCGCTTCTACCCGGGCCTTCTCCTCGGCCTCTTTCTTGTGCTTTTCAGCCAACTACTGAACCTTCTGTTTGGCCACGTCCTTCTTCTTCTTATCTGCGAACTTGCTAGTCCCTGCAGCTAGCTCGGAAGGAGAATAACACTCTGTGGGCTAGTGCTTGAGGACCTCTTCAATCCATAGCAAGGTAGGGTAGGTCGAACCACTTTTGCTCAGGATCGTTTCACGCCTGTTGTGTGTGGAGCATGATTGTTCAAAGGTCTTTGTTTCAGCCGGATGTATACCCCAGGAAGTTTGTACACCCCTCCACGCGGGGGGGTGCTCCCCCTGTGGGGGTCTGGGGGCTAGCGGTCCCCCGGCGGGGGCTCGGGGGCAGCGCTCCCAAAGCTAAAAACAAATGTAAAATTGCCTTGTAAAAATATAGTAATTTCTAGTCAATCTGGGCCGTTCATTAGGCGGATGATCTGACGGTAGAACTTATGTTTAGTTTAGGGTTTTTTGCCCTAGAAGGCAACCCCTCTCTTTGTATGAGGGTATTGTATTTGAGGCTGTGTGATAGATGTGTATTCTGTGAGCGAGAAACAGAGAGGTGAGACTGTGAGAGAAAACAGAGGATATTACAATGGATTTGCTGTAGGTTGTGTCTCTTCATTTTGCTGGATAATAGAAAGGAAGGACGGGCTGTTCGGGGTGGACGTAGCCCAAACTGGGTGAACCACGTATATCTGTGTCTCTCTTGTTTTGTGCGTTCTCTGTGTTTATATTTCTGAAATAATTTATGTGTTCCATTGCTCCGTAATATATAATTTTCTAACAACTGGTATCAGAGCCGAAGGTCTATTTGGCTGATAAACTCGCAGGAAAGAAGGGTTCCTGGTTCGAGTGGGAGCAATGGCGGAAGATGGTAAGTTTAGGGTCGAGAAATTTAACGTCCAAAACTTCTCGCTGTGGAAGATGCAGATGGAAGATTATCTGTATCAGAAAGATCTATACCTACAATTGGGCGGAAAAACAAAGATGCCGACGGGTATGAAAGACGAAGAATGGAACCTTCTCAATAGAAAGGCACTCGGAACAATACAGTTGTGCCTTGCTGCGTCAGTCGCCTTCAACATTTCGAAGGAAACCACGATAGAGGGTTTGATGCAGACGTTGTCGAAACTATATGAAAAACCCTCAGCCTCAAACAAGGTATTTCTTATGAAACGATTATTTAATATGAATATGTCGGAAGGTGGATCTGTTGCAAACCATTTAAATGATTTTAATACAGTTACAAGTCAGTTAAGTTTTGTAGGGGTAAACTTTGATGATGAAGTTAGAGCTCTGTTATTCTTGTGCTCATTACCAGCAAGTTGGAATGGTTTGGTAATGGCCATTAGTAACTCCGTTTCTAGATCTAGTACTTTAAAGTTTGATGATGTTGTCGGTGCTATCCTTAGCGAGGAAATGCGACGGAAAAGCTCCGGTGAGACATCAGGAAATGCTTTGAGTGCAGAGTCTAGAGGAAGAAAAATGGAAAGAGGAAAGAGCTCAGGATATCGCAGTAAATCAAGGAAAGGCAGATCCAAGTCCAGATCGGGGATAGTGTGCTGGAAATGTGGAAAGAAAGGACACCTAAAGAAAGACTGTAGATCTCAGAAGGGAAAAGAAGGAGATGCACAACAAGAAAACAATCATGAAGGAAATGTGATAGGTGAGGTGTTACAAGATGCTTTGATTCATTCTTTCGAAAATATTACTGATTCCTGGGTGGTAGATTCAGGGGCTTCATTCCATGCCACACCTGATAAGAAATACTTTCATGACTATGTTCAAGGAGATTTTGGACAAGTTCGTTTGGGTGATGATAAACCCTGTAAAATCGTTGGAATGGGTAAGGTTCTTGTAAAACAACAGAATGGAAACCAATGGCTATTAAAGGAGGTAAGGCATGTTCCAGATCTAAAGAAAAATCTGATTTCAACGAGGCAGTTAGGCGGTGAAGGTTGTGTGACAACTTTCACAGATAAAGCTTGGAAGGTCACCAAAGGAGCCTTGGTAATAGCAAAAGGCGAAAAGGTTGGTACATTGTATTTATGCAATGGTATTTCTAACTCTGTTAATGCTTTAACTTCCAAAGGAGCAGATGTAGCATTATGGCATCATAGGCTCGGACACGTGAGTGAAAAGGGGATGAAGATTCTTCACTCAAGGAACTTGTTCCCGGTTTGAAGAATGTTGATTTGGACTTCTGTGAGAACTGCATTTATGGAAAACAGAAGAGAGTCAGATTTCTCAGAGTTGGGAAAGAAAAGAAGAATGAAAAATTAGAGCTTGTGCATACAGATGTATGGGGACCTGCTCAGGTATCATCTCTCGGTGGCTCTCGTTATTATGTTACTTTTATTGATGATGCAACTAGAAAAACTTGGATTTATTGTATTAAGAATAAATCTGATGTATTTGATACTTTCAAGAAATGGAAAGCTTTGGTTGAGATTGAGACAGGAAAGAAATTGAAGTGTCTTAGATCAGACAATGGAGGTGAATATTGCAGCAAAGAGTTTGATAGGTACTGTTCAGAGCATGGAATTCGTAGAGAGAAGACAGTTCCAAGAACACCACAAGAAAATGGTGTGTCAGAAAGGATGAATAGAACAATCATGGAGCGTGCAAGGTGCATGAGATTGCATGCAGGATTGCCTTTACAGTTTTGGGCAGAAGCTGTAGATACTGCTGTTTATCTAATAAACAGATGGCCTTCAAGTTCTTTGGATGGTGGTGTTCCAGAGGAAGCATGGACAGGTAAAAAGGTAAACTACTCCTTTTTAAAGCCTTTTGGTTGTGAGGCCTTTGTCCATATTGATAAAGAAAATAGAACAAAGCTTGAGGCAAAGTCAAAGAAATGTACCTTTATTGGATATGGTGTTAATGATTTTGGTTATCGCTTATATGATTACGAAAATCACAAAATCATTAGGAGCAGAGATGTAATATTCAATGAAAAGGTCTTGTATAAGAATCAGTTGCAGGAAAAGAAACAGGAAAAGGAAAACAAGGAATACGCAGTTCTTGATGAAATCACTGAAAAAGGAAAGGTGCCTGAAAATAATAATAATCAACAACCATAACAACAGCAACCACGACAACAACAGGCACCCCAAACACCTAAAAGTGGTGTTAGAAGATCTACCAGGATAAGTAGACCCCCTGAACGATACTCTCCTTCATTATATTATTTATTGTTGACTGATTCCGGTGAACCCGAATGTTATGAAGAAGCAATGCAGGTTGAAAGCAGGAAGAAGTGGGAGGTAGCCATGGAAGAAGAGATGGACTCCTTAATGCATAACCAGACTTGGGATTTAGTCAGGTTGCCTGTAGGAAAAACTGCATTGAAGAATAAATGGGTTTACAGGCTGAAGGAAGAAGATGGAGGAAAACAGAGGTATAAAGCTAGACTTGTGGTGAAGGGGTTTGTACAGAAGAAAGGTATTGATTTTGATGAAATATTTTCTCCTGTTGTTAAAATGACTTCAATCAGAACCATTTTAAGTCTTGTAGCAGCTGAAGGTTTGCATCTTGAGCAGTTAGATGTAAAGACAGCCTTTCTCCATGGGGATTTGGAGGAAGAGATATATATGCAACAGCCACAAGGATATGAGGTGAAAGGGAAGGAGAAACTAGTGTGCAGATTGAAGAAGAGCTTGTATGGCTTAAAACAGGCTCCAAGGCAGTGGTATCTAAAATTTGACAAGTTTATGTCTGAACATGGTTATACTAGATGTCACTCTGATCATTGTGTTTATTTGAAAAAGCAAAATGATGGCAGCTATATTATATTGTTATTGTATGTAGATGACATGCTTGTTGCAGGATCTAACATGCAGGAAATAAATGTGCTCAAAAGAAAATTGGCAAATTCATTTGCAATGAAGGATTTGGGAGCTGCAAAACAAATCCTTGGTATGAGAATAACTAGAGACAGGAAAAATCGTAAATTAACATTGTCTCAGAATGAGTACATACAAAAGGTGTTGAAAAGATTTAACATGCACAATGCAAAACCAGTTAGTACACCTTTTGCTATCCATTTCAAACTTAGCAAGGAAATGTGCCCAAAGACCCAAGAAGACATGGATTATATGTCTAAAGTTCCATATGCATCAGCAGTTGGAAGCTTAATGTATGCAATGGTCTGCACAATGCTTGATATTGCACATGCAGTGGGAGTTGTAAGCAGGTACATGAACAATCCAGGAAAGGAACATTGGATGGCAGTGAAATGGATTCTCAGATATTTGAAAGGTACCACAAATAAAGCATTATGCTTTGGTGGTTCAAACAACTCCCTACAAGGATATGTTGATGCAGATATGGCGAGTGACAGAGATAACAGGAGGAGCACTACAGGATATGTATTTATTGTTGGAGGAACAACTGTCAGTTGGGTTTCAAAAATCCAAAGTGTTGTTGCACTTTCAACAACAGAAGCAGAATATGTTGCTGCTACAGAGGCTAGTAAAAAAAAGATTTGGTTACAAAGGTTTATGGGTGAATTGGGTAAGGAGCATGATATGGGCACGTTATATAGTGATAGTCAAAGTGCCATTCATCTTGCAAAGAACTCAACATTTCATTCTAGGACTAAACACATACAACTCAAGTACCATTTCATACGATCAGTGTTGGAAGATGGAGAGTTGAAGTTGGAAAAGATACACACTAGCCAGAATCCTGCAGATATGCTAACAAAAGTTGTAACCAGGGAGAAACTGAGAATATGCTCAGTTTCAATTGGTCTTCAAGGATGACGATGAAGATGAGAAACAACCAGGTCCAAAGAGGAGTCATTGTCCAACAAATGAAGCAGCGGTGGAGTTTCTACAATCATTCTCCAAGTGGGAGATTGTTGTGTGTGGAGCATGATTGTTCAGAGGTCTTTGTTTCAGCCAGATGTATACCCCAGGAAGTTTGTACACCCCTCCACGCGGGGGGGGCCGATCCCCCTCGGCTGGGGGGTCCGGGGCCAGCGGTCCCCCGGCGGGGGCTCGGGGGCAGCGCCCCCGAAGCTAAAAGCAAATGTAAAATCCTTGTAAAAATATAGTAATTTCTAGTTAATCTGGGCCGTTCATTAGGCGGATGATCTGACGGTAGAACTTATGTTTAGTTTAGGGTTTTTTGCCCTAGAAGGCAACCCATCTCTTTGTATGAGGGTATTGTATATTTGAGGCTGTGTGATAGATGTGTATTCTGTGAGCGAGAAACAAAGAGGTGAGACTATGAGAGAAAACAGAGGATATTACAGCGGATTTTCTGTAGGTTGTGTCTCTTCATTTTGCTGGATAATAGAAAGGAAGGACTGGCTGCTTGGGGTGGACGTAGCCCAAACTGGGTGAACCACGTATATTTGTGTCTCTCTTGTTTTGTGCGTTCTCTGTGTTTATATTTCTGATATATTTTATGTGTTCCATTGCTCCGTAATATATAATTTTCTAACAGCGCCCGAATGTATACATGGTGAAAGTCCACTTTGAACTCCGCGTACCCTGAGAGTTGTTCAAACACAGTTGGTGACAATCGTGGCTTCTGGTTGATGGCCATGTGAATGCTGGCCTCCATCAGCACCCAAAAGACTTTTCTCTCTGTGACCCGCGCAACCTCTTTCATGGCCCAGAGAGATGCAAATTTCGTGGCTTTCGGTAAATCTTTCTCCATTGGAGGAAACTGGTTATCCTCCGGAAAATCCCACGTGACGAGCACTATCGAGAGCAACAACCACGAATAATGGAATGTCTTACTATCATCATGTGCCTCTCTGCAGTTCGCGAGGAACTCACTACACAAGTAGCGTGCCTAGGTGAACTGGATGCCCTCCATGTACTGTGTTGCCAACGAAACCACTAGTGTCGGCACCTTGTCCGCTCAAAAATTTCTCATAACCTTGCTAGCCAGAATATGCGTGGCAACCCTTACGGCGGGGTCAATAATTGAAGTAATCGACTACCAGCGCGAGTTCTTCACAAGTTTAAACTTGTCATTCACCTTCTCAGCGAGGTTGCGCTCGCTTGTCTTTCTGCCAAATGCCTTGGCTGGATTTAACCTGGAGTGTGGCAATAACATGATCTGATGGATCAACATATTAGTGATGGGGATCGACACGTTCATCCACAAGCACCCATCATGCACCAGGCACAACAATTTCTTAATGACGATCAGGTTTATATTTGAGCCATGGTAGTGGGTCACCCACAATAGGTTCAACAACCCTGACTTGTTTACTTTGAGAATCCATTGCACAGGCTCTAACACAGTGACACTAGATTCTTTGTAGAAGACTCTATGCATGAAGTTGTCAGTAGCAAGGTGGGGGAACCACTCGTGGTCTGCCAAATCCCAATCTTCGAGCTTTAAGTGCAGGATCTGCGCCAAGTGCGGACCCTCAAAGGTGATGCTCTCCGGTAACAGGGGTGTGTTGAGGAGGAATTGTCCTGCATCTGGGTGCTTCGGGACCTTTTCTTTGCCCTTGCGTGGAGGGATGTACTCTGACAACCTAGATATAGGGTCCACCCCCTCAATGTCGATATCTTCCGTGACCTCCTGAGCCTCCAGGTCCACCACTTTCCCCTTTGCGCTCGTCTTTTCTTTCCTCTAGGCTTGTGTAGTGGCATGCTTCCTCAGTGACTCACGCACCAGCACGAGCTTCTTTTGCTTATCTTTCTTTAGTTTGGGGACCTCCCTCATCGACATAGGCTTTGGCCAAGGCGACCTTGGTGCCGTAGGCACTGCAGTTGGAACCTCCATACTCACAACCTCTGGAGCATCTCTCTCAGAGGCGATAGCTTCCCCAGTACTAGCGGTCTTGGCTGGTCCGGACATTGTGCTAAGAATAAACTGTTGAGTGTCTTCAGATAACTTCTCAAACATAGAGGCAACGACCAAATCTGCGTAAAGCTGAGGATTCATAAACACTCAACAGCTCAACTCAGAAATTCTCAGAATGCAAAGTGTTTCTCGTTGGGTGGCCACACGTGATTTATAGGCAAATTCAAATTCAAATTCGACCATTCCCCCCAAAACTCGTTCATAAATGTTAGATTGGTGGCAAATTTTCAAGATTTCATTCTTAAATTCAACCTTAAATGTGCACTCGCTCCTCTTAAATGTCTCCTCACTGTCAAATCATGAACAATGACAGTAACAGTCACTTTCTGGCTACGTTGTGCGGTCTCCCCCCTATAGCGCAGCTTCCTTCGCGCTTCTTCTGGTACTATGACACCCTTCTGTTTCGCACGGACCCCCTGTCGCATAGCTCTACAAACTGGGCAGTGTAGTTTATAGTCTCGCACTTCCTTGCAGCTGCCTGGAGCGCTAAGATTGTGCTGTTGTCATGTAGTCATTGGGTTGGATCCCTGGTGTATGTCTTCAATTACCATTCCTGGAAATGGATCTCCATTCAATTTCACGAGCTGAACTTCTCCACCATCAATAATATCTTTGATGACATATGGCCCCAGCTAATGCATTTGAAATTTTCCTGGCAACTTATCAAACTTACCGTCATATAATAAAACTAAATCATTTACCTTGAAGGTGCGCAATTTGATGTGTCAATCGTGTCATGCCTTTTCACGTTCCTTTTGAACTTGCTGATGGAATCCAGCTAAAAATCTATCTTCCTCGAGCTGTCCTAGCTGCGTGAGACTTTCTTCTAAGGCTCCACGGTCCGCCATTCCTGTAAAATCCACTATGCGTAGACTAGGCACAATGTACTCCATATGCATCACAACCTCTATGCCATAGACTAGCGTAAAAGGTGTCTAACCAGTAAGCTTCTTACAAGTAGTTTTATAAGCCAATAATACTGCTAGTACCTGCACGTCCCAATCATTCCTCTGTGCATTGCAAAAATTTGTCAGCGCACCCTCCAATATTTTATCAAACGCCTTAACCATCCCATTGGCCTGAGGATGATATGGCGTACTCTTCTTCTGATAAACTTGGAATTCTTCTATCAGCGTGTTGATCATTTCATTGAGGAAATGTGTACCGCGATCACTCATCAAAATATTCGGACAACCGAACCTAGTCAACACATATTCAAATAAGAACTTCACTGCTGTTGCCCCTATACAGTCCTTCACAGGCTGCACCTCCACCCATCTGGTCAGATACTCGGTTGCGATGATGATATGCCGTGCACCTATCTTTTTTCCTGAAGCTTGAATTAGTCCTACAAAATCAATTTCCCATTTCTGAAATGGCTGCAATGATACCTGTGGATTCAAAGGCAACTCATCCCTTCCCGATGGTCTGCCGGTTCTCTGACATTCATCACATGCCCTACAATATGCTTTGGAATCCTTATGCAGCGTTGGCCACCAGATCCCAGCATGTAAAATCTTCTACATTGTTGCTTTTCTTGCATAATGGCCTCCTGCAATCCCTCCATGAGCTTCAGCTAGGACACTGTTTCATTCAAAATTAGGCACATAGCGTCGCAGTATCTCATTCGATCCCATCTTATACAAGTGGCCAACAATAACAAAAGAGTTTTTCGTGCGCATGTTGTAGCCTTATAATTCTGCTGCTGAAACATGGGGGATAACCACCCGGTCCGGACCTTAAGACAACTCCTTTTTTGTTTAAAGTGGTGGCTCCGGCTGGGGATAATGGGACCAATTTCCCAAAATGGGTTTTAAGATGAGAGTGGGTGGTTCATGTGTGTTTGCAATAGAATAATGATAATCTAAATGACCTATTCTATGATGCAATTCTCTAACTAACTTATTCTAATATAAACTCGGGTATTCCTGTGTGGTATGCGATCTACAAAGATATATGTTTAACATGTGATAATAAAGATTGAACACAACTAAACAGAGATGATAACCTATAAAGATAATTCCTTTGAATAAATAGTTAGTCAAAGAAATTTATAAAATATATCGCATATATGATGAGTTATATATGAAATCACAATTTCAACTAGACATCATATAAAAGTGAAATTAACACTTAACAGAAACAATAAATCTCACATACAATTCATGAAAGTAAAGTTTTGCCACTAATTAAATGTGAACAGAATCAATCATACAAGATAATAGTACCATATGTGTGAAGTACTGCTCATTTGACAAATGACATAGACCAACTTCTTTCTTCAAATCAAATTGTCTCCCAAGAATACAATAATGCATCAACAAAGGAAAGTAGTCTGATATCTAAAAGAAACGATTATGTTCTCTAAATGCATGAGAAGGGTATAAAGACTATTCTAACTAATGTGAAAAAATAGATTATACAGAATTTGAGGAGGTTTCAAACAACCTTCCTCCTAACTAGGTAACTAACTCCAAAAATAAACAGAGGCTAAATGAACAGAACTAAGAGGATGACTTGTTTTCTGCCAGCTTGTCCTTCAAATCACATATATTGGTCATCGGTTGAATTTGAGGAGGTGCCCCGAAATGTGTCCTGAGCTATCCTGTGAAGATCACATCAGTGAGAGGTGGCAACATCCGTTGAGTCGTATGAAGGGAACAGTTGAGAGTCATAATCTGGCTGTGTGGCTTAACAAGATACTGCCAATACGACTCCCAGTCGGTCTTGGTCAATTTTGTAATTGCCTCTCTTTGAGTCCCCACCTTTTCTTTCCAGCTTTTATACAGAGCATTTAAATTAGGCATTTCTTTCAGATTGCCTTCTTTAATGAGATTGGTGGAAAACAGGATGTGATTCACTACCTTAATGATATTCTTTGATATCCCGACTACCCTTGCGACTGCTAGCTCGACCTGTTTGATTCTCGCATCCCAATCTGTGAAGAGAATGTCTTTATGAGTTTCCTCAATATTGGGTAGATTGGGTTTCCTTCCGTCTTCTGTTTCCTGCCATTCGATGAACTCAAAGATTCTGGTGTTTAAATGTTAAACTTAATTCTCTAGTCGATTTCCTTATTTGTCAGCTGGTAGCTAGTAGTCAGATAGGGAATAATGTGTGATATCTTTTGGCAAAAATTTTCTTGCTGTTTCACCAGAAGGGAATTTAATTCCAGTGACTCTTTAATAAGCTCCTCAGTAGTGGGAACATCCTTGTATCTTTCCATGGCTTGCTACATTTCTTAGAGTTGCATGTTTTTGGCCGATATATCGGCTTCATGGCTTATTTTCAAGACATTCATGTCTTGCTGCAATTGTGCGAGCTGCTCAGCCGCTTTCCCATTTACATTTGCTTTCTCTGCTTCAAACTGTTGTTCGAGTTGTGCAATCCTCTCCTCTTTTTCCCTTAACAAAGTAGAGACTTCAGTAGCCTTGTCCATAGTGACCGATGCATATGCTCATGTGAACTGTGATAGTCTAGTCAAGTTCTCGGCCGGATTGAAAGGAATGTCCTTCCAAAAAACATCCATTGGCTCATTTCCAGGTGGGAATTCGGGTGCGTCCACCCTTCTCCTTTTTCTCTGCCTTCTTACTACAGCCTTGTGGAGAGGGTTATAGAACACATCAAGTGGAGGTATTTCAATTACTTTAAAAACAATTTCTAATGTGGGCAGAGCAGGGATAATTTCAGTATGTTGGGATGTTGTCACTTGTTCCTCCATAATCTTGGACTGTTCGCCGATAGACTTGGGCTCTGTATCCTTATGAACATGTAGAGGAGTTTTACATTCCACTGTTTCTTGGGTATTTGTCGCTTTGGGAGTGCCTTGCAATTTCTGATTAAACTGATCCCACTCCTACTCCAAACTACTGCCTTTGACCTCTGAATTGATCTCTGTAGTTGGGGTGCTCATCACTTGTTTCTCAGCTGACTTCCTGCTGGACTCAACTGTGTTATCTGCGTCTTGGGGTTTCCCTGTGTCTGGTGTCTTCTTAGTGTTTACCTGAGAGTCTACTCGAGAACTAGGACCTTCACTATCAACAGTGACACTTGGTGTAGGCTTATCCTCGAGATTTAACAAATGCATTGGGATCACTTGGAGCCTCTCATTTCTGAATTCCTAAAAGCTTTGAAAATCTTCAGGTTTCAGATTCGCCTTTGCCCATTCGAACGCTTGTTTGAAGGATAAGACTAACTGTAACAAGTCTTCAAAATAGTTGTCCTCATGGTTGTATGGCTTGAACTTTACTCCAGTAGTGACATTATATGCCACTTTGTTTGGATCAAATTGCCTCTTAGGCAATGTATGAAGCCCGAGGGCTTCCATATGTGCTGACTCTTTAGTAGCATGAACAAAATTTGCTAAAGCAAAAGAACCACATTTTACAGGGAAAGAGGGCCATAATGACTTCTTGTCGTCTTTGAGAACTTTAGTTAGGTCCTTTCCCACAGTCTGGTAGGCAATATCTCTTGATAACAATTTATCAGAAACATATAAAGGAAGAACATGTGGATCGACTGTGCTACCCAAAACCCTAATGTAGGTGAACCATTCTTCAATGAAATATTTGCTGACAGTAAACAGGTCTGCTGCGGATTCTTGGGAAAACCTAGAGGATTTCTTATTGAAAATTATTTGATGTAGGGGCAACACAAAAACATGAAATATCTTATAGAAGTGAGGTATGTAATGCGATTCCCATATTTGTTTATGACTGAGATGGATTGGGTAGGGGTCCTGTAAGGTCCATTTCCAACCAATGGTTGGAAATGTTGTGCAAAAACAGATAACATCCATAATGTTGGCACTAAAATAGAACGGAGGGAGGTTATATGAAGAGGAGGCTTTCCTTTTTCGATATTCGGTAATGATGGTGGCTAGGTTATCAGATAGGATGGAGGGCCAGTTCATGATGTGGGAATTAACACAGGAATCAATAAGAGGAATCCATTCTATGGAAAACTTAGTATTATTGGGTAGCCCATATAATCTACATAACATAGTTGTTGACACCTAATTAATGTAAATAAATAATAGAAAAGATGGAGAGTCACCGGGAGATGAACTAAACAATCACTCCCTCTTGCATATAATAATGAACAACCTGAATGAATAACATGATTTGATTTGAGGAGTTACCTCCTGGTCTGACATGGTATCAGAGCCAGCTCCATTTTTGTAACTCCCTTCTGCCATTTCTTCAGAAATTTGTCCTGCATTTTCCTGCCATTTTCCTGGTGGTCTGACTTTGTCCCTCTACCTTTTCCTCCATGCTGGATTGAACACTGCCAAGAGTAATAACTTGTGAAGGAAATGAAGCGTTTTTCATAAGCTGCTCCGGTGGTTTGCAGGCTGCGCTGGAGGATGCAATTGGTATGCACTAATTCACTCTTGTAATGCATTGAACTCCTGAGTCCTTTGTATTGAACAGTGGTCGCTGTGTATGAGGGAAGCGGTGTGAACCATCTCCAGCGCACAAGCCGTCGGCAGAGCAGCATATTGGGCAACAGTTTCGGGACTGGCCCTCTCCTTACACTCAGCACCAGGGGTAACCATGCTCGGTGGTATCACGTTGTTCTCTGCCAGGTAGAAGAACACCTCTGGTATTCTTCAAACAAATCTGTTTATATATATTTTTTATGAAATATGGTGAATGCCGTGAGCGTGGATGCATATGTTGCAACACTAACCTCCAACAAGATATTTTGTTATGGGTGATCTTCTTGAATTTCGTGATAGAACATATTTTAAGGAATTGGGTTTTGCATTTCTCAGTGGATTAAGTAACGAGGGTTACACAATAGCACTCCTGGATGCCTGTGGTTCTTCTGTTGAACTCTGATGTATGCTTTAAGTTGCCACAATCACTGCGGTCAACCTTCTCCCACAGTCACGCATACCTTGGGCTCCCATACATAGTCGTATTAAATTCTCTCCCGTTTTTTTATGGTGGCTCCCACAAGTTAACGCTCTTCTGACATAGTATATCACATTCCCCAAATACCACCTTCCCCACATAATATCTCTGTCTTCATATATCAAAATCATATTTTTTTTTAGGAGTAAAATTTTGCAGCAAAAGTATTTTTTTCCCACGGTACACAGATTTTACAATGCATTCAATCATATCTATTGTGGGAGTAGTTCTCACTGGCAAGGAGAACTATCCTAAGTGGTCCTAGAAGATAAAACACACCCTCATTTTCAATGAGTTGTGGAAAGGAGTGTGTGTTGGAGACGGAGACAAAGAGCCAGAACAGCCTACCTCAGGTAAGGAGTTCGCCATTTGGGAAAATAAGACCAGCAAGGCATATGCATTGATTGCAACATCAGTAAATGAAGAGGTGATTCGCCATATTTCGCCATTTTCAAATGCTTTTGAAGCCTTAAAAAAAATGAAGGAACTCTATGACTCACACTCTGCACTTGAAGCTGTTCAACTCATGATTAAACTCTTCACCCTTGAATTACAAAATAATGATCCTCTTGCTCTTGCATCAGAAGTAAAATCTATAATGCATGATATCAAAGTCACTATTTTTGAACTGGATATTCCTATGATAGCTTTTCTCAAGGCACTTTATCCCACTTACTCAAATTATCTTGAGTCATTGCAAGCAAATGGAAACCTCAAAGATATTACCTTTGACTCCCTTGTGAAAAAATTTGCTGAAAGAGAGAGATTTTGGGAAGAAGACAACTCCTGAATCTTCTGAAGAGGTTGTTTGCCTTGCTCATCGAGAAAAGAATCTTGCTCAAGATTCTTCCAAAGGAAGAGGTGGTCAAAGAGGAAGAGGAAGAAATTTCAGAGGCAGGGGGGCAGACACTCTCAAGGAGAAAAGTCATATTTGCACTGCATACGCTGCAAAAGAGATGGATCACATGATGCATCCACATGCAAGTTACCTTGGGACAGAATTGAGCAGGAAAGAAACCAACCCAAAGGTAAAACTAATGACAAAGACAAAGGTAAAGCACCTGAATCCGCTCTCCCCCCACCCCCACCCTCATCACTGGTTGCTTGCTTTAGGAGCAACTTGCCACATGACTTTTAGAAGATATTTTTTTGAAGAATTTACTGACAATGTTGATGGAGCAATATACTTTGTAGACAAATCAAAACTCAAGCCATCAGGGCTTGGCACAATCAGGCTTAAATTGCCTAGTCTTCCAGACTTTCTTCTGCATCATGTTCTATATCTCACACAACTGAGGAGAAACTTGTTGTCCTTGGTCCACATCCACTAGCAAGGACACTCCATTCATATGTTTGATGGCAAGCTTGAGGTGAGAAAAGCTTTAGACCACTCACTTGTCAGGATGGGGATAGAAGAAGAAAGGCTTCTCAAGCTGCAGGGTACCTCTACTCGTGCACAAAATTTCTCATACAATTCTCATTATGAAGAAGGTACATTTCCATCAAGTTTATTATGGTATGCTAGATTTGGACACTTGAACTATGACAACCTCCACTTGTTGAAGAAAAATGATGTTACTGGTTTGCCAGCAATTCCTAGGAAACTTAAGCAATGTGAGGCTTGCATGCTAGGAAAGCATAGCAAACAGTATTTTCATGATTCACTTTCAAGAGAACATAGAAAACTTGAACTCATTCATTTAGATTTATGTGGTCCAATACCTGTTACTTCTGCAAATGGAAATAAATATATGATGGCATTTATTGATGACTACACCAGAATGTGTTGGGTTTATTTATTGAAGAACAAATCTGATACTTTTCAAACACTCAAGAACTTTCATCATGGATTGAAAATGATGCACAATCTCATATTGGCTCTATTCGCACTGATAATGGAAAAGAATACACTTCAAATGAATTTGAAAAATATCTTCGCCAACATGGGATCAAACATCAAACAATTGTGCCTTATAATCCCCAACAGAATGGTGTAGCTGAAAGAATGAATAGGAAAATCTTAAATATGGTGCGCTCCAAGATGTTTTTCAAAAATGTAAAATTGATGTTTTGGGTTGATGCAGTTCTATGTGCTGTATATGTAAAGAATAGATTTCCATCTAATGCTATTAGAAACAAGACTCCTTATGAAATGTGGTATGGGCACATTCCTTCAGTAAAGCATCTCAGGGTCTTTGGTTCCACATGTTATGCCTTGATACCAAAGGTACATAGAAACAAACTTGGTGCAAGAAGTCATACATGTATCTTCCTGGGGTATTCAAACACCTCCAAAGCATACCGTCTCTATGATGAAGTCAATAAAAAGTTTGTTGTATCTAGAGATGTAATCTTTCTTGAATCATCCAAAACTGACAATGTTGTTGAGCGGCAACTTGAATGCTTGGATATATTCGCAAATGCAAAATCATTTCAAGAATTTGATAATCATATTCCACATCTTGAAGGGGGGATTCCTATACTAGATCAACCTGTGGAATCTTCTTTTGAAGCACTCTCTCCCCCGCATGAAATTCCAACAACGGATGATACTTTGGGTGATGTGATTGACAGAATTGGGAGACTCAATCTTGATTCGGTCCTAACTCAATCAACCGAGCAGCCTGGACCATCTCAGAAAGGTCCCCCAAAGTGGCTGACAAAGACACTTGAAAGTGTTCATCCTGATGAGGTTGGAAAGACATGAACTAGAAATTCAAACCGACAAAATGGAGGTGATGTAGATGACTCTGATTCACCTATTGATATGGATGTTTCTTATGATTGTGAATTGAATTTGTCTACAGAATTTGAACCAACTTCCTTCAAAGAATCTGCTTCTCATGATGAAATGAAAGAAGCGATGCAAAAGGAGTATGATGCCCTGATAAAGAATGGCACTTGGAAGCTGGTTGATCCTCCATTGGGAACCAAACCAATTGGCTACAAGTGGGTCTACAAGAACAAGTATAAAGCTGATGGCTCACTTGACAAGCACAAAGTCAGGCTCGTGGCAAAAGGTTTTGCACAAAAGGAAGGGGTCGATTCTGAGGAGACTTTTTCCCCCATAGCAAAATGGGCTACCATCCGGACACTCTTTTCCCTAACAACTCAGAACGGTTGGAAAGTCCATCAAATGGATGTAAAAACTGCTTTCTTTAATGGAGATCTAAAAGAGAATGTTTTTATGTCCCAGCCTGAAGGATTTACTGTGAAAGGACATGAACATAAAGTATGCAAACTTGTGAAATCCTTGTATGGCTTCAAACAAGCACCGCGAGCCTGGTATGAAAAACTAACTGAGCATCTTCTGAAACTCAATTTCAAACATTATGATGTTGATGATACAAATTTTTTTGTCAAGAAGGTTGGAAAAACAGTTGTATATCTTGTGGTATATGTAGATGATCTTTTGATGACAGGGACCAATGAGAGCTACATTGCATCCATAAAGAAGGAATTGAGGAAAGGTTTTGAAATGACTGATTTGGGCTATGTTCATTACTATCTTGGTATTGAAGTAACCCAACATCCGAAGTTCATATTCCTTTCTCAAAAGAAGTACATTGGATATCTGTTGAACAGGTTTGGCATGACTGAATGTAATCCTCTGACTACTCGAATGGAACAAAACTTAAAGCTCGCATCCACTGAAGGAAAATAATTTGAGGATGCAACAAAGTATAGACAGCTTGTAGGAAAGCTCAACTACCTAACTACTACCAAACCAGACATTTCGTTTGCTGTTGGAATCCTCTCCAGGTTTATGCAAAAGCCTTGTGAGGGGCATTGGTCTGTTGCAAAAAGAGTTCTAAAGTACTTGAAGGGAACTCAAGACTTTGGAATCAAGTATACATAGGTGGGCGACTTCAGCTTGATTGGATACTCTGGTTCAGACTTCGATGGAGACAAAGAAACTGGGGTATCTACTCCAGGTTATGCTATAAGTCTTGGATCATGAGCTGTCTCCTGGAGATCACACAAACAATCAGTTCCAACAGATTCCACAATAGAGGCAGAATATGTGGCAGCAGTTGAGGCAACAAAAGAAATTGTGTGGCTCAGGAAAATTCCTTAAGATTTGCAGGTAAAACAAGTACAATCAACTCCACTCATGATTGACAATACCTCGGCAATAAAGTTGGCCAAGAACCCAAAGTTCCATGATCGAACGAAGCACATCAACACTAAATATCATCTGATTCGATATCATGTTGAGGCCAAAAAATCCATCTCTGCCATTGTTCCAATAATGAGAAAATTACAGACATCTTCACCAAAGCACTTGGAAGAGAAAAGATTGAAAGATTCAGAACGATGCTTGGACTCACCAACATCCCTTCAGATTAAGGGGGGGAATGTTGACACTTAATCATAGGGATTGGGTGAACAACTGTAATTAATGTAAATAAATAATAAAAAAGATGGAGAGTCACCGAGAGATGAACTAAACAGTCACTCCCTCTTGTATATAATAATGAACAACCTGAATGAATAACATGATTTGATTTGAGGAGTTAACTCCTGGTCTGACAATAGTTGTTGCATAACTGTAGGGGTTTTCCAAAGAGGCTATAACATACATACCTAATTTGTCATATTTGAATTTGTTGTCCAAAACTCTCCAACCCTGAATCAACTTGAAGGGGTCTGGGTTCTTCTTTGCGAAGTTAGCCACAAATGTGTTGTCGTAGATATCCCGCAGGTCAGGTATGTGGTACATTTTCTTCAAGTACTCTGCTTTGAACGACCCTATGAGCTCCATTCTTGAATTATTGAATTGCCTATGTTCAATAATAAGGTTTTCGATCACCCACCTGATCATATCCGTGTATGGGAGGATTTTAGCTCTTGCTCCTATCCTATGAAGGAAATAACAGGAAGCATCTTTGTATTGAAGTCCTGAAGGCCTTATTGAGTCACCTGTTGCTCTCGTGACAATGATTTTAGGACGTTTGTCCTCCAGCCTATTGTATATGACCTCCCAAGCTGTTGCACCTTTGGCAGGGTCACAAACTGTATTAGCGAAAATAGGATCCATCTCTGTAAACTCAGATTCAACAATGGTCTGCTTCCTATGTTTCTGCATCATATTTATTAGTGACATGTCTTTTGTAGCTTGCCTGAAATAGACAAGATATATCAGCGTAGACGGTATCAGATAATTTAGACTGAAAGCTTCTCTGAAATGACTTTGGATCGTGAGAAAGGTTTAATGAGATACTCGATGTTAAGTACCCATAACTTGGAAAATGATTATCCTTCCTCGGGCCACTAAATATTTATTAACATGTCAATTCGCTCGTTTTGGTATTTAAAATGTAATTATTTCACACGTTTTACCGCTCTTAATCGCACATCACAATCTTTAAAGGGATACAGTATAGCGCTACTAGATGCATCAAGCGAAATGTGATTGCATATATTGCAATATCGCATTTCGCAAATCGCTAATGGACATTCTAATGGCATAGCTAAGTTTCTTGCGAAGTTTGTGAAGTGCGAAATGCGATTGCAAAATAACAAGGTGCTATTTATCGGTTTATCACAGAGGGAGATTTAATCGCATATCACAATTTTTGAATATGCTTTAAGATAGTCACGCGAAAAAGTGCGATTTGCGATGTGGATTTCATCCTTAGTTCGTTTTGCAAGGTTTTGCTAGGTATTTTCTTAGAGTTAGGTATTATTATCCTAAGCTTAAAAATCTAAAAGGGTCCCCATTTATTGTTCTTTATAAATTGGGGGGGGGGGGGTTGTTTCGTAGTACAACAACGCACCACCAATTCCTTCTTCTATTGACTCGTGTATCCTTCTAAGCCGTTCCCATAGTGAGGAAGTGGATAATGTCTGCAAAGTGATTATCTGTTATGCGCACCGCAAAGAGTTGCGCGTTAGGCAGCCCCTCCTCCAAATTGGTGGGCTCCTCTCCTGTTTCAATGCGCGATAGATGGTTTGACCCTGCATTCAATCGTCCTGGCTTCACAATTACCTCGAAATCATACTCCTGAAACAACAGTAACCATCTGCATATTCCCCCCCCAACAAGGGCTTGTTGACTAGGTACTTTAATGCAGAATGGTCTGTATACATCTTAAAGTGTCCGCCTAGAAGATAATGTCAGAACTTCTGGAGTGCGTACACCATAACCAACCCTTTGCGCTCTGTCGTTGAATAATTTTTTTCAACCTTAGACAACTTCCTACTTGCAAATGCTATAGGGTGATCCAATTCTGCTTCAACGACCTATGTTAGCACTGCTCCTAGCGCAATACATGAAGCGTCCACATGCACATGAAATTCCTTCTTCCAATCCAGGAAGACTAGGATCAACGCGGTGACCATTTTCTCCTTTAATACATCTAGACTCCGCTGACATTCTTCATCCCAACAGAATGTAGCGTCCTTATTTAGTAGCTTTTCCATTGGCACGGTAATCTGGGCATAACTCTTGATGAACTTCCGATAGTATCCAGTATGACCCAGTGTTGCATGCAACTGTTTAACACTTCTTGGTGCCTCCAAATTAATTATAACCATGATCTTAGCAGGGTCCACCATTAATCATTTTTTGCATAGCACATGACCCAACAAGATTTCGAAAGGGATGCAAAATAAGAATTTCTTGAAGTTTAGCGTGATCTGATACCTTCAGCATGTATCCAACATCAAGCGCAAACTAGATACATGGCACTTTACCAGTCCAAACACTGTCCAATCATCAAAATATACCTCCAAAAATTTATGAATGAACTCTTTGAACGCCGCGATGACTACGCGTGAGAAGATCGTCGACACATTTTTAAGCCCAAAAGGCATTACCATATACTAAAAGCATCCCCACTCAATCACGAAGGTCATCTTACTCTTGTCTTCTGGTGCGATCTTTATCTGATGGTATCCAGAGAACCCATCAGTGAATGAATATGCTTCCTGCCGCCAACATTATCCAATACTTCATTTGTGAATGAAGTTGGAAAAGGATCATGAACACAAGCATCGTTGAGCTTCCTGAGATCTACGCAAATCCTGATTTCATCCTTTTTCTTCTTTTCCTGAACTACCATTGGACTCACCCAATCAGATTCCTCCACTGGTTCAATAATACCTGCTGCAAGCATCTTGTCCAACTCCAGATGGACCTTTTCCTTGTATTTGGGATTAAGGCGATATGGTCTCTGCTTAACAGGCTTCACATCCGGTTTTAAAGTTATTTTCATTACTCCCAAATCACCGATGATGCCTTTCAAGTACGAAAAGTTGTGGGAAACAAATCCTGATATTCGTGGAGAAACTCAATGACCTTGTCCACCGTGGAATCATCCCAGTGGTCCCCTATATTTGCAAAATTTGGTTCCGCATCTATGCCAATGTTTACCTATTGGGTTTTAACGGTGCCATGATATTTGGATTCTCTATCTACGGCCCCTCAACTTCGCAGTGGCCTTCTGCCTCTGGGATGTTAATGTTCCTTGGATCCTCCTCTTCTTCTTCAACAGTCACATTATAGCATTCCAGCGCATGGCATAGCTGGGTGCTCCAATCTGGTTGAATCAAATCCAAGGGATCCTGCGGTATTCTGAAGATTACTGCCTTGACCTCCTGCAATGCCTCGTCAATACATTCGAACCCATCTTCAAAGTTGAATGTCATCAAGAATCCCTGTCTCAAAATGTCCCACTCTTCAGTGCCATAACAGAGCTCTATTTCCAGGGACCAGCTCATTGGTATTACATCCAAAGTGTGACAGAATAAATGCACCCACTTAGGTTGCGGCTCCATTCTGTAAACCTTAGTCCATTTTGCTAAATGATTGCATGGATCATTCCTTCCATCATATTTCTCTGTTAGCCGAACTTTTGGGTGACCAAACCGTAACCTCATCATTTTTCTTTATTCATGCCATCCATCAAAACTATCTTTGTGCGTAAGCCACCACCTTGCGGGCGTAGCGCACAGTGCCAAATCGAGTGCTTGGAAGCGATGATTCTCAGGCACTTCCCTTTCAGATGCATCCAAAAAAATTTCTACGTCAATTAGACCATCATAATAAAGAAAAATCCTTACGTCCGACGATACACAACGCAACGATTTAGTCATCATGTTACAATGCACCGTAGATACTTCATGCAACCTATTCTGCTAATGATCCAACTCTTCATCTGATTCTGATGTATAGGAACTTTCGTGGTCCCATGCAATGTGTCCATCAACTGTCGGATTAACCCAATCTTGATCTCACGTTGTTATTTTATAGATTTGGTCCAGATCATCGTCGCTTTCCTCATAATCATGGACCAGTTCAGTATAGCGCGGTCCTTCTGTAGGGTCCAAAGGTACTACCACGCGGAGTGATTTTCTTTCAAATGACATTGTTCGCTTCTTCATATTGATTACTCCATTCATGTCGATAGCCCAATCAATCCCAAGGAGTGTGGGGTATGGATTGCTGTCATCCACAATCTCTATCACTTCAAAATCGGCCAACGTGCTCGCGCCTTCAATGTCTATTGTTACTCCCTGCAATCTTCCCATGGGGATAATCTTCTGTTGATTTGCCATCCTCAATTGAATCAAAGACCACTGCAGCGTAGGTCTCCCCATTCCCTCTCATGTCTATTTAGGCAAAACATTCGCATTCAACCCAAGATCCAGAATAACTTGGTCCATTTCATATTCTCCTATTTACACGATGAGCCTCATTTCACGCCCAGTTCTTGCCATATTCTTACCAATTTTTCTAACTACGCAAGGTCCTTCAGGAGAATTTTCTCAAGAACGTAGTAAGCATGGAGGGGTCCATTTCTTCAGATAGTTTATCCTGACTTCTTGAGGTAGAGGCCTCAATGAAGCTTTTCTTTGCTTCCATGAACGTTTCTTTCGTGCGCTCCAAATAAAACCCAACCTCTTTTTCTGAAGCCTTGTAGACCCATTCAATTTCCTTAGGTTGTTTTCCTTTATCCTCGCCAATTGTCATTCCATTTCACAACATGATATTCACATTAGGATCTTCTTCGCGGGGTTCAGCCCTCATCATCTGTAGGTTTTGGGTAGGCTACTGAGGTTGTGCCCTCTTCTCCTGCATCTTAGCTATCAATACAGGGAAGTATTCTATTGTGTGATCAAACTGAGTATAGTATCGGCATGATAGGCGTGCTGGGCTCGTACACTCCTGTGCGTAGTTTCCTGTGTTGGCTTGTTGGGGCCTGACCCAGGTTCGGAGTTAATTAGCCAAATAAATCCCTATACTATTGGCCCTTTTGGCAACAGTTCGTGAAGTGCGAACTGAGGTCTCACCGGAAGTAGTATTGGGGGGGGGGGGGGGTTGGAACCGGGTTTCTGCACCATTGAGATGTCTGAGAGGTTGAATTGGTCCAACTGTTAGTCCCATTGTGCAAGTTACTTTGCGTACTTCCCTGTCCCTCGCGCCCTGAGATGCTTATCTTCGCGCAGCCATAACCAGGGGCTGTGGGGCCTTCGTGCTGCTGGAGCAACGCTCTGTACTATTTACTTATCTTCCTACACCAGTTAGTTATCTTCGCGTAATTGGATGCCTTATGTTATATTTATTTATACAACACATTCATATGAGTTCACGCAGCAAATAAACAGTAAACTTGCAATTTATACCCAATAATACATAAAACAGGAAAAGATACACATAAATATGATAAAAATTCTCTTTATTAATGCTTCCAATGGTTATAGACTCGACCTTCCCTGCGCACTCAGCTGCAGGGGTCTGCGCACTCAGCTGCGGACTACTAGGCCTTTGCGCACTCAACTACAGAGCCTTCTCCTACTCTACGACCCAAAGACACACTTTACACTTCAACTCAATCTTTGAAACTCATCATGCTTCTCTTCTATTCCTTTCTTCCTTCGCTATCTTCTACACTTAGAGCCTCGCTCTATTTATACAATCCCATGGTCTGCGGACCATGGGTGGATCTTTCAAGCCGACATTACATTAAAAAAACAAGGGTGAACAACCCTGTGACTCTATTATGATTTCGCGCTTCGTGCCCACAAATCGCAGAGTCTTTACAAAGGACTTGGTCAAAACTTGGGCTTTAAGCCCCAAAACATGCCTTGGGGGGATTCCATGCCCAACAGGCCCCCAACACAAACATTGTGACTCGCCCTCGAGTCACTCTATCGGTGTGGAGATCTTCACATGGAGTCCCTCCAACTCTGCTGGAACCACTGCAAGGTTGGCAACGCATTGAGCGGCTTCCTGCTGAATCTCTTGCACTAGTTGTTCTGAGACCGCGGTGTCAGAACTACTTCCTTGCATCTGTTCCTGTGTCCCCTGCATTTGTGTGAGCTTGCCTTCAATTGTTGCGGTAATGGTGAAGGCCTCTTCAATCCAAGGCTGAACACGCGCCTTCAGAACTGCTTCTCGGTGTCATGCGGCATCCACTTTCTCTTTCAGTGCTTTAGCCTGTTGCATTCGCGCGAGCCTCTGAGTGAGGGCCACCATCTGCGCGGTCCCTTTGACGCTGTCGTACTGCTGCTAGAGCTCATGTGCCTCTGTCTCTAAGCGCTGGATGTTGGGGTCCTCCTGCAGATTCATGAGGACCTCAAATGACTCCTCCAACATTCTGGTGCAGTCCCTTACTGCATTGCCGATCTCTTCCAGCCTTGATGTAATAGCGCTGGCGTGTTTTTCTCTTACTTCTGGAGGGGTGGATGGCTATACCTTCAACCGCAGCTCTGTTATCTGAAGGTTCAGCTCCAGCCGAACCTTAGTAATTTCTTCTCACGCCTCGCGCACCACTGCTACTAGTCGGTGGGTGTGCGCCTCTGCTGGTGCGTCTACTGGGATGGCCAGCTCAGGGACCATTTGACAGGCTTCTTCCAGTACCTGTACCAGGTGCCTGTTCTGTGACACCACTTCGTCGCGCTGCAAGCTCAACTGCTCCATGTTTATCTTTTGCTCGCTTAGTACTTGCAAGCGCGCAACTCTCCCTAGCCCGCAGTTCTGCAGTAATCCCATCCTGTAGAACGTATAGTGTCTCCCGCGGGAGTGCAACCATGTTGATCTCGATACCTTTCAGCACACTAATCGTAGGCTTGTCAACCTTATTTGTTTTCACCAGTGCCCCTTTCGGCAGCACTATGGCATTTGTTGTCCGAGTGCGCAGCATCTGCTCTGCTGTAGTTGTCCCTACTACGAGGCTGGTTGAAAATGTACCAGCCTGAGGAGTGCGCACTTGAAACTTCTGAAGTGGCGCTCAGAGGGCCCCCAACATAATCTGGTTCTCTTGCGCGAAGTTCTGGAGGGCCTCGTAGGTGACATTGCGCATCGTCTCGCCGATGTTGTGCAGATCACCCTCAGTAAGGGTGATCAGGTCAATATTAAACTTTGATTCCTTGACCTTCTTGCGTGACCCCGTCCGCTTGCTTGGGTGTTGGCACTTCATTTGTGTAGACACAGTTTGTGGGTCTGCGTCGCCATCCTCTTCCTTTGTTTCCTGCCCATGCGAAGGTGACTTCTGGCCCTCGCGTGCCTTCTTGGCTGCCTCCTGTGTTGCTGCTACTACTGCGGTCTTTTTCTGTTCTGCTGTTGTCTGTGTAGTGTCCTCCGCCTCCTACGCTTTTGCTATTGTTGTTTCTTGCCTTCTTTTCTCTGCCAACTGCACCATGCACAATTTGGCCTCGTCTTTCTTCTTCTGCACTGCAGACTTCTCTATTGCTGCGATGTCTGGGGTGCGCCACTCCAGCGACCATGTCTCCAGTACATCAAAAATTATGTCATCCATGGCTACAAAGGGTAGCTCGCTCCATTTCTTAATCGGGTCCTTGTGTGCTCTGATATAGATGTTGTGGAGGTTCGCTTTAAACTCTACAAAACTTTGCAGGCTATTGTAGGCAGTGGGTGATAACTGTGGCTTGCGGTTAATCCCCATTCTGATGTTCATTTTCATGAACACCCAGAATATCTTACTGTCGCGAATCCGGTTCACATCCTTCGTGGCCTAGAGTGAAGTGTACTTTTCGGCCTCCGACATATCCCTGTCAATTGTGGGGAACTGACTGTCCTCTGGCAATTCCCCTGCCACGAGCACTATGGACAACAGAAGCCATGCATAGTGGAATGTTTTGCCTTGTTCCTAGGCCTCGCGGAAATTTTCTAGGAACTCCTTGCAGAGGAACTCAGACCAGTTAAATTGGACCCCCTCCGTGCACTGCTCAGCAAGTGCCACCACCGGTGTGGGTACCTCGTCCGTGTGACACTTGCGCATAACTTTACTCGCCAGTATTTGGGTCGCCACTTTAACTGCTTTGTTGTTGATGCTGGATATGGTGTAGCCCCTTTTCTTCTTCTCCAATTTATATTTCTTCTTCATGGCCTCCGCAATGGCCAAGTCACTGCTCTTCCCCTCCGAGATGTCTGTGAGGTCCTCTCCTTTGCATGGAAGCCAGGTAATGTGGTGGATTAAGTGGTCCATGATGGGGATGGGCTCCTCCAGCCACAAACACCCACCATGCACCAGGCAGAGCAGCTGCCTGATGACGAATATTGTTATTGGGGCGTGGTGGAAATGTGACACCCAGAGTAGGTTTAGTAACCCTGCCTTTTCCACTTCGTGTAACCACTTTCGCGGCTCCAATTTGGTAACCCCCGTTGCGGTGTTCTGCTTGGGATTCATGAGCTGTGCGGTCTCTAGGTGAGGGAACTTCTCGTGGTCAGCGAGATCCAAACCCTCAAATTTCAAGTTAGGAACCTATCCTAGGTGTGTGCCCTCAAAGATGATGTCATCTGGGAGGAGCGAGGTCTGGAGAGAGCTCTTGCTCTCGTCGAGATCCTTGGGCACTTTTTCCTTCCCCTTCCGCGGGGGGATATAGGCGGGCAGCTTTGTTGGAGGGTGCGCAGGTTCAGTTTCTTCCTCCATGCCTTCGTCCTCGTCTTCTTCGATGATAAGGTCCTCTAGGTATTCCTCCTCCTCATCAGTTTCCAAGTTAATGACTTTCCCTTTCTCCTACATCGTTAACCTGGTGCGCAACGGGTTTCGCAGGGACACACGTACGGGAACCATCGATTGTTTGTCTTTCTTCGGCCTCGACGTGTGATGTGATTTAGGGATTTCCGCCACAATTCTGGCGCCTTCAGGGGCATCCCCCACAGTCAGGGTCTGCGCGACCTCTTCGGTAGTCATCTCTGCAATTTCCATAACTTCCTCAGATGGTGCCATTGTGTCCGTCCAGAAATCTATCACTCGTGAAATCAACGGCTCAATCAACGCTCGGCACAAGGCAAACAGGGCTCTGCTAAGAATACGTGGGGTATACAACAACTTAATTTGCAAAGGACCAAGTGTTGTTTGATGGGAAACCCTTTTTTATGTTGTGACGAACTGTCCAATGGAATATCCAGGGAAGTTTACAAATCATATTGGTATCAGAGCTAAGTTTCTTTGGGTATTTTGTGGAGATTTGTAAGGGATCTAGATCGACTCGGCGAAAAGTTGAAAATACCTAATCATGGCCGATGAATCTATAAATGACCATCGTGATCTTGCAGAGGTAAGGTTTTCGCGGCTGGAACAACAAGTCATAGATATAAGTCACAATGAAAATCTCCTCCTGACAACCTTGAACAATAAGCTTGAGATATTTAGAGAAGATGGGGGTTCAAATGTAAATGACACATTAGAAGGGGGATCAAGAGATAGGGAAGAAATAGTGAATCAATTGAAGAAAGAACCTAAAAAAGATCAACCCAGTTCGAGTGTTGCGAATCAATCACAACCCCTGTTTAAAATGGTAGTATAAGTCGATATCAAGTTATAGCACTGTGAGATCGACACTTTAAAGCTGAATCACTAGTTGCAACAACTAAAAGTTTATTTAAACATCCATCAAATTAAGGAAGGACAAAAGATTTCATTTGCGTGGTTGAAATTAGAGGTCCATGCATAGACCTAGTGGGAGAGCCACACAAATACCCTCAAGTTGGAGGGAGTGACTCTAGTGACTAAGTGGGAGGACTTCAAAACCCTCATTAAGTCACAATTTTACCCTATTGGGTATGTTGAGGACCAGTGGATCTGGTGGCATTACTTCAGGAAAAATTCGGGCCAAAGCATGCAGGAGTACACCACATAGTTAAAAAAGATGACCATAATGTTGGGTATCTCCCTAAAGAACCCATATGTACTCCTCAAGTATTTAGGGGGTCTACACCATCATCTGCATGATCAAGTGATGTTGTTCAAGCCAAAATCGATGGACAAGGCTTGTGTATAGGCACAATACTTGGAAAATATAGGCCTGAAGAGAGTGCAATCAAGTGGATCGAAGTTGAAGGAGCAACCAAACGATTCTAAGGAGGGGAAGAAGAAAAATAAGGGAGGGGGAGATAAAAAGACGATAACCACAAGACACCAGTGCAAAGATCCCAAAAACCACTACAACCAATGTAACATTGACAACCATACAAAGGAGAAATGTTGGAAGTTGCATCTAGAGCTAATCTTGAAGAACAAAAATAAAAATAACAAGAATAATAGATTCGAGCAATAAAGTTGAAATCAACTCAAATATGGATTAGAAGATTGTCTGTACATTAGTGCAAAAGAAGGTGAATCTAAGTAGCCTTTAACAATAAGAAGAGAAAGAAACGACTAAACTCTTCCATATAAAGATACAGGTCAATAAGACAAAGGTTAATGCTCCGTTTGACTCAGGATCGTAGGCGAATCTCATTGTAGCAAATCTTGTCAAGAAGTTGGGGCTGGAAGTTCGCGATCATCCAAACCCATATCCATTGGGATGTGTAAATAAGGATGCAAAGATGAAGGTAACAAAATAGTGCAAAATTAAATTTGCTATCAATATTGATTTTATTGATGAAGTAGAACTAGATGTGGTTCTCCTTGATGTATGTGGAGTCGTGTTTGGAAATCCCTAAATGTACATGCAAGATGCAATATTCATGCGGAGAGAAAACTAGTACCAACTCATCAAGGATGGAAAATCGTTCATCATCAACGTGCATAATGGCAAGTCAAAAATTTTGCTGGTAAGTGCTAACCAAACCAAGAAATCGATTATTGCTAGTAAGAAGTATGTTTTGTTGTTTTTAAGAGAGAATCAGTTTGTAGAAGAGTTAGTAAGAGGCAAGGAATCCCTAGAGGGGTGTACCAAGAAACAAAAACAACAATTGGAAGAGTTTCTATAGGCATATAAGGATGTGTTCCAAGAGCCTAAAGGGTTACCACTTAAGAGGGAAGTGGAGCACGAGATCCAGCGATTGTCAGACTCCCCATTGCCAAACATTAGGTTGTACAGGCAGTCTTTTATAGAAGCAAGTGAGGTGAAGAAAAAATTACAACATTTGTTGGAACAAGGTGTCATTCAGCTAAGTACATCACCATGTGGGTTACCCATCATCATTGTGCCAAAGAAATACAAGACTTGGCGGATGTGTATAGATTACAGGGTGTTGAACAAAATCACACTCAAGAATAGGTACTCCCTACCCAAAATAGATGATATGTTGGATCAACTACAACAAGAAAAATACTTCAACAAGATGAACTTGAAGTCTGGATATCACTGGGTTCGAGTCAAAGAAGAAGATACTTGGAATATCGCCTTCAAAACCAGGCAAGGTTTGTATGAGTGGTTGGTCATGCCATTTGGCCTATGTAATGCACCAACTAAGTTTATGAGATTAATGAATAATGTATCGCACCATTTTATAGATTCATTTGTTATTATCTATTTGGACGATATACTAGTATATAGTGCTACCTGGGAGGAGCACATCTCTCATTTGATGTAGGCCTTGGAAACATTAAAGAAGTACCAAATGCTAGAAAATCTCAAGAAGTGTGAGTTTGTACAACAACCTTTGGTGTATTTGGGGTATGTGATAGGTGGAGGAGAGTTGAAGATGGATCCTTCCAAGATGGAGGCCATTCATGACTAGTGCCTACTAATGTTTCTAAGGTTAGGAGTTTCATTGGGGTAACATAGTACCTGAGGAAATTCATAGCCTCGTTTTTAGTGATAGCATCACTACTCCACACCATAACAATAAGTGGAAATATTTTCTAGTGGGGAAAGGATCAACATAGGGCTTTTGAGAAGTTGAAGAAGATGATCAATCAAGCACCAATTGTGGAATTACAACACTTGCAACAACCTTTTGAAGTGGAGATAGACGCGAGTGGGTATGCTATGGGAATTGATAAGAAATAATAAAAAAAATGAAGGTTTCATGAGATATTTTGCAAGTTAGTTTATGTCTTTTAGGAAATGGATCGTGATTGCAAAAACACACAAACTAAAGTAAATTTTGCATATTTTTAACAGTTAAAATCGACAATAAGCAACATCAAAACACATCAAATTGATTACAGAATTCACCCCTCTTGAGCTATGTCTCCAAGTCTAGCTTCCAATGGTGGCCTATTTAATTATATACTCAAATGATCAAATACATCAACATAAAATGCTCAACTTTCAGAAATAACATTGCCATTACATCCATCATGCCCAAAAGCCCCTGTGTAGGCTCTTCTTGGGCTCAAAAACGTTGAAAAATTTCCAAGATAGGCCTCTTTCTTCAAACAGTCTGCAAAACTCTCTACAAACTACCCCTTTCTGCCAAAAAGTGGAAACAAACAGGCTCTACGATGTGTTGGTATGTCACTCCATTAGTATCCCAGAGATCCCAGGTTCGATCCATAGTTATCAATGGGTTTAACATTTTTTATTAATATAATTTTTATTTTTTAATGGGCCGAAGCCCCTTCGCTCATTTCTCCACTCCCCGCCGGTCACGTGGTGATACATATGACCGAGGAGCACGGGCAATAGGCCACACACCTCCCTGGCCTCTCTCTGGTCTCGTGGCAATGATAAAACCTAGGCTTGGGGCTTAACCATCACACCCTTTTCCTACGTCCCAGCCAGTGGTTCCATGACCTATGATGTGGCCTGGAGCCATTACCCTAGGCACTAACCATTCACCTTAACCTCCCGACACCTTCACCTTTGGTTTTGGAGTTACCACATGACTTGGGGTTGGGCTGGTCGGGCACACTCGCTGACCAGACCCTCTTGCCCAACCGTTGAACCATTCCTTATTAAATATAACTTGCTTGTCATATATAATAAGAATTGACATTTGGCCTAATGGTAGGTTGGTGGGATTATGAACAGGAGGTCACGTGGTCAAATCCTATAGGGTCGGTTGGTTAACATAAAAAACTTTTGGCCTGATCCAACATGCCACGTGGCACCCTGGGATTGGGCCACATGTCACTCCATGATTGGCCCATCCCAAAAATCCTTGAACCAATAATGATGCGCCAAGTGTCCCTGTATTACAGGTCCATGTTCCAAGTTCTGATTAGATCCCACACTACCCTGTTAGATGATGAATTCAACATGACATCATCATACAGACTGCCACGTGGAATTCGTACACTGCCCAGTCAACCATGTGAGTTGACTTTTAATTGTATGCCTAAAACTTTAAAACATGGTAACTTCCTCGTACAGTGTCAGATTGAGGTGATTCAAGCATCGTTGGAATTAGAATGAAGAGATATATGTTTTGGCACTAGTTGTGGAAGATTTTGAGCACTTTCATTTTTGAGAATATTTTTGATCTCCTGGATCATTCCTCCCCACTGGAAGCTTTTGGACCACCAAAAGTCTATTTTTGCTCAACAAGTAAGTGAGCATTCAACTTCCTCATTTTTCCAATATCTATCCACCTTCCTTTGCTTGGATTTGTACCTTTGATCCCCACACGAAGATACTCCACATTGCCTCTGCGTGAAGTTCTTATTCTCCTGTCAAGAATTGAGTCTTCCTGCAACTCATTTAAATATTTAGGAGCAAAATATTCTATAGATGGAATCTGAACATTCTCTTCTTGATCAAAAATCATAGGAGGCTCATACAATCTCAAGTTTTCCACATTCACAATAGAATAAATTTGCATGTAAGGTGGAAAATTTAATCGGAAAGCATTGTTAACAATCTTCTCCAAGATTTTGAAAGGAACATATCTGATTGGCTTCATATTTTTACCTTCAGCTTGAAGTATTTCCTTTTTGATGTACAACCAAACTTGATCTCCCACTTGGAAATCATGATCAACCTGATTCTTATCATGTCTTGATTTGTCTTAGCTTTGCTTTTTCCCAACTGTTCTTGTACCCTTTGATGCACTCGCTAATTTGTTCAATGAAATGCTTGGATTTTTCCACATCACTATGTCCATCTAATGCAATATCTTTACCAAAGATGAAATCCAATGGAGACTGGAAAATAAGCCAAACAAGCTTCTAATAGAGATACTTGTGTAGATGAATGCTTGGCATGATTGTAGGCATGCTGGATGTAATGCAAATTCTCATCCCAAAGTTTATAAGGATGCTTAAAATAATATCCTCGAAGGAGATGCACTACTATTTTGTTTACTACTTCCGCCTAGCTGTCAGTTCGTGGATGAAATGTTGTGCTCTTATTCAACTTTGTGTCCATGACTTCCCATAAAATTAACCAAAAATTCCCGATAAATCGAGAATCTGGATTAGAAATAATTGAAGTAGGTAACCCAAAATGAACCCATACATTTTGGAAAAATATCTTTACTATCTATTCAGCTGTAAGATGTTTCTCACATGGAATCTGTTGTACCTTAAGAAACCAATTTCCTGGCTGTAGAGAAATTGTGCTTAAGACATTAATAAATATTATTTACTGTCACTTATTGTTTGTTGTGTTCTCAAATGAAGGACCTGGAAAAATTGGTCTTTAACCCTTAATACATGTATGACCAGAACATTTCAGAATGCCATTTTTTGCTAGATATAAATGATGAGTGAAGAAAGCTTGAAGGAGAATTTAAAGATAATATGATTGTCTTTCATAGAAACTATTATCTATAACTTAGAAAGGAAGGTGGAAACTTCAAGTATAAGAGCGCTCTTTTAAGGAATTTTAACTTTATCTACATAAGCAAATAAAGACCTGCAGCTTCATTACTATACTTGAAAGAAGAAAACATAATATGACACATGACAGAGAAGGTTACAAAATTATACCCAACAACTCATGGAAACTTCTGATTCTTTCATTAATCAATGATGATATTAGGAATACAGTGGCCTAGTCTCCGGGTTCTCCAAAATTCGAACCACCAACCCCTTCTCTGTAAATTTTCCTCTTTTTATACATTGTGAAACAGTTGCTGATCTCTAAAACTGTCAAACTACTAAAACTACTTCTCTAACTATCTGAAGTAAGAATTATTACAAAATATTACACAGAGGGTAAAGACATCTCAAAGAACATAAAATAACAGAAAATAACTGAACATAGAAGATGACTATGACTGCTGACTTTTCAGCTCTGTTAATCCGCTGTCGAGTTCCTCTGTATATGCCTTAATCCGCTTTAATCATAATGAACTATGTTTGACTTGTATAAACCTGGGCTTACGCATGTATCAGATACATTTTAATTGGCCAAAACACCAAGAAACCCGACCAATTGCCTTTTCTTCGGATTCAACTTTAACACTGATTCTTTCCCTTAAACAGCGAAATCAACGCAACCTTTGATTATTATGGAACTAAAAAATAATTAGTTCTGCTTCATAAATCCATTGGATCCGCTTCATATCGCAAATCGCAATCGGCGCTTTTAAATCTTTGTATTGACCCAATCCTTAACAAACTGCGATATGACGGACGCGCCAGAGCTATAAAACATGGCATATATAATATCAGGTCTGGAATCCCAATCGCAAATCGCAATCGGCGGAATGAGCCAACACATATACATAAGGCGCTTTACGGACCTGCCGAACTTTATAAAACACGATAAATATGTTTTCGGGTCCGGCCATCGCATATCGAAATTGGCGGAACCCAACGCATATGCACAAAGCATTATGTGATATCATGGATGCGCCGAGATTATAAAATGCAACTTATAGTATTTTGGGTTTGCCCCGCAATCGCAAATCGCAATCAACATAGCCATATACACATATATAAAGTGTTATGCGATGATCGCGGACCCGTCGGGGCTTATAAAACATAATATATATACACTTCGGGTCCGGCCTGTTCAACGCTTATTTCTATTATAATCCTTTATAATAGAAATACATATAAAAATGCGTAACCATAATGTATATGAAGGGCTTTTCGATATAGCGGACCCACCAGGACTTTACAACAAAATATATATATTTCGGGTCCGGATCTTTAACACTTTATCACTTGTTTCTTTTGCGATTCCGATACACAATGTGCTTTGCGATATATATATATATATATATATATATATATATATATATATATATATATATATATATATATATATATAGATATATATCTATATATCTATATAACCATTGGCTTAATCCTTGGCTATACTAGGGCCGATTCTTTTATTTTTACTTGTTCCTTTACAAAGAAAACATACCCGATATACCATTATTACTCCTTACTCTTGCTTTTATCTATTTTTGAAATATTTTCAAGTTCTTGTATGAAAAATGAATACTACAAGAAACAAAAATGCATGTTACAACAGAATCAACACACATTTTGTTGAAACGATCCACTACAAAATATAAATAATCATGAACTTTCCTAGACATTGGTAGTCCCCCAACAAAATCCATAGAAATACTTTGCCAAGGATGAGAAGGGATAGGAAGTGGAGTGTACAAACCCAATTTTCTATTTCTTGGCTTGCTAGTAGCACACATAGAACATCCTTTTACATATCTTGAGATAGTTTCATTCATGTGAGGCTAATAACAATACCTCTGTATTTGAGCAACTGTTTTTCCTACACCAAAGTGACCAACAATAAGAGAAGTGTGGGCTTCCCTTATGACATTGAATCTTTCACCCCGTGGAACACATAACTTGCCAAGATGATACAACAACTTGTTATGAACATGATAATCCAACTCTTCAACATGATTGCCTTGACTCAAAGTTGTATAAAAATCTTTAAAATATTCATCTTGAGCATACTGTATATATTATTCATTCATGATTGAGTTATGCTTAAGAATAATATATGCATTAAGAATAGGTCTTGATGCATAATTTTTTTTTCCCATAGCATATCCGCTTCCATCAGTTTGAATTTAAAATGTCTGCTTAAGATCTGAATGTGCTAGAACTGGTACTGTATTGATTTTCTCTTTCAATGTGTCGAAGGCTTTTTGTTGCTTGCCTCCCCACTGAAAGACCCGTTTCACACTTGTCAAAGCATGTAACGGTGCTGCAATGAATGAGAAGTTAGCAATAAATTTTCTCCAATATTGGGTTGCTCCCAAAAGGCTCCTAAGTTATGTTACATTGTTGGGTTTAGGCTAATTCCCAATAACATCAACTTTGGAGCGATCAATCTTCAATTCACCACCTCCTACAATATGACCCAAATAAACCGAAGAGGTTTTCCCAAATTCACATTTATACATCTTCAAATAAAACCTTTCCTTTTTCAAGACATATAGAACTTACTTCACATGCTTGACATGCTCTTCACGAGTCTTACTGGAAATCAAAATATCTTCTAAGTAGAATATGACAAAATCATTAGGGAATGGTTGCAATACATCATTCATAACTCTCATGAATGTGGCAGGTGCATTTCAAAGCCCAAATGACATAACTAACCATTGAAACAAACCCTGCTTTGCCTTGAAAGTAGTTTTCCAAATATCATATTCAATAATCTTTATCTGACGATAACCACTTCTCAAATCTAACCTAGTAAAATAAACAACTTCCTTTAACTGATCTAGAAAATCATCAATGCAAGGAAGAGGATAAAGATACTTTATCGTGATCTTGTTCAAAGCTCGGAAATCCACACACATGCACCATGTACCATATTTCTTCGGAACCAAAACAATAGGATACCCACAAGGAGATGTAATAGGCTTGATCACCCCTTTTTCAAGCAGCTCTTGAATTTGCTTCGTAATTTTTACATTCTCTAAAACTGACATTATATACATGCTAATATTCAGAAGTGGCGCATCCTGCTACAATTGAATCTCATGTTGGATTCCTCTTTTTGGAGGTAAACCTTCAGGTTTCTAAAACATCTTGTCATAAGTGTTAACAACTTCAACCAATTAATGTTTGAGTTTAGAATCACATCTTGTGAAAACTTCAAATTCAACAATATCTTTAGCTTTAATCATCAACAACACAAAATTCTTACTAGTATTGACAAGCCTTTTCATCTAACCAACACTAACAAGAGCTAAGTTCATCTTCTTGCGATGTACTCTAACAATATACTTAACTACATCTTTAAAAATATGATATTTGTTCTCATGATGATAGAATATGGATTTTCGGTCATACAAATATGGATTCCCTAAAATAATACCGCAAATATCAAGTGGTACAAGATCAAGCTCTACCTCATCTATAAAATTTGCATTTACAAAAAATTTGAGTTTACATTTTCTGGTCACTTTTAATTTGGCATCATCACATACCCAACCCAAAGGATAAGGTTTTGCATGAGGTGTAGTTTCTAAATTAAGTTTCTTGAAAATTGCTTTAGAGATAAGATTGACTTGGGATCCACTATCAAATAATGTATGAACCTTTGTATATTTTGTAATGACCCTGATATGGAAAAGATCACTTCTTTCTTTATCATTTTAAGATTCAATAGGCTTACTAGAAGCAATAGTACTTGCATTAGAAGCTAACTTTCATTCCCATGGTTGTGATTTTGGTTTCATCACCAGAATTAGATCCTAGATCTTGTTGAGTTGTAACAACAGTCTTTTGTTTCCCCTTGTTATTGAACTTCTTTGGCCTCAATTCTGGATGTAATTTCCAACAATGGTCTTCATCATGGCCATCTTTTGAACAATGCTTATAGGTAAGTTTCTCTCCCTCGTTCGTAATGGTAGCATTCTTTTTTCCTTTGCCTTTAAACTTCCCTTTTCCTTTGTCTCTAGATTTAAAAGGTTTCTTTCTATTCCCTCGAGGAACATTCTTGCCTCTTGATTCTAAATGAGTTTCCTAAACACATACTTCATCTAGATTGGTAGGATTAAACATAAGTATAGTCTGCCTCAAATAACTATGTAATCCACCTATATATTTAAGGAGAGTATCTTGTGAAGTGAAATCAACACTCAAGATTAAAGCTCTTCTTTTAAATTCTTGTCTGTAACTTTGGACACTGACCTTTAGCTTGTCTAAAAATTTTCCAATCATAATTGATTTTTGCATGTAAGCTAATGGATAAAATTGCATTCTTAATGAACCTATAAGATCATTCCAAGAAGAGATAATCTTAACACTTTTCTTCAAATCTTCTTGAGTTCTAGCCTCTCACCAAATGAGAGTTTCACCTTCCAAGCGAAGAGAAGAAACCTAGACCTTTGCGACATCATCATCAATCTTTTGAATTCTGGAATAGACTTCAATTTGAAGAATCCAATTATCCAAATTTTCAACGTTTACTTCCCCATTGTACATAGGCAATTCAAACTTGACATCAAGCTTAATGAAAGGAGACTTAGCATGTCCTTTTGGAGATGGAGGAAGAGTAGATCTATGGGATGAAGGAGGTGAAGAAGGAGGTGAGGATGGAGGTGTAGATGGAGGTGAAGGAGGAGCTGGAGGATTTCTCCCATTACCACCATTAAATTTTGGTCGATTAGAACTTTTTCCTTGCAACCTTGTTGTTCTCTCATTGTATAACACTTTCACCATCTCATCCATATCATAGAAAGCCTTTCTAAAAGCGCTATCACCCTTAGACATCAATTCTTATCCTTATTCATGTGCCATGGCTTGTGGAGTTTGTGGCCTCCTTAAGCCAATTTGAGGGTTTGGTTCTTCAAGTTATCCTTCTCCTCTTCTCAATTTAGACCTTGTAAGCATTAAAATAAAAAACACTTGCAAATTTCGTCGAACCTTCACAAAAACCATGTTCTAATACCAAACTGATCTGAAGAAAAAAAAATAAAAAATAAAAAAATGAAGGTTTCATGAAATATTTTACAAGTTAGTTTATGTATTTTAGGAAATGAATCGTTATTGCAAAAGCACACAATCTAAAGTAAATTTTGTAGATTTTTAACAGTTAAAATGGACAATAAGCAGCATTAAAACACAACAAATTGATGACGAAGTTCACCCCTCCTGGGCTATGTCTTTGGGTCCAGCTTCTAATGGTTTCCTTTTTTATTATATGCTCAAATGATCAAATACATTAATGTACAATGCTCAACTTGAAAAAATAACACTATCATTGATCCAAAATTCCCAAAAACCCCTGTGTAGGCTCTTCTTGGGCTCAAAAAGGTTGAAAACTAGCCAAAATAGGCCTCCTTCTTCAAACTGTCTACAAAACTCTCTACAAACTATCATGATCTTCCCAAAAGTAGAAACAAAAAGACTCCACGACGTGTTGGTATGTCGCTCCGTTAGTTTCCCAGAGGTCTCAGGTTTGATCCACAGTTATCGATAGGTTTAGCATTTTTAATTAATATACAATTTTTTTTTTTTAATGGACCGAAGCCCCTTTGCCCATTTTTCCGCTCCTCACCGGTCATGTGGTGATACGTACGACCGAGGAGGACGTACCATAGGCCATGCACCTCCCTGTCCCCGCTCCAGTCTTATGGCAATGATAAAAACTAGGTCTAGGGCTTAACCGCCACACCCTTCCCCTATGCCCCTACTTGTGGTTCCATGACCTGTGATGTGACCCGGGGCCATTATCCTGGGCACTAACTGTTCACCTTAACCTACCAACGCCTTCACCTTTGGTTCTGGAGTTACCACATGACTTGGGGTTGGGTTGTTCAGGCACACCCATCAGCCTAACCCTCTCGCCTAGCTGTCAAACCATGCCTTATTAAAAATAACTTGTCTGACATATATAATAAGAAATGACCCATGGCCTAATGGTGGAGTAGTGGGATTATGACTAGGAGGTCATGTGGTAAAATCCTGCGGGGTCTATTGGTCGACATAACAAACTTTTGGCCTGATATAGAGTGCCATGTGGTGCTTTGGGATTGGGCCATGCGTCACTCCATGATTGGCCCATCCCAAAAAGCCTTGAACCAATAATGATGCACTAAGTGTGCCTGTATGACTAGTCCATGTGCCGAGTTATTATTATCTCCCGTATTACTTGGTCAGTTGATGATGTCATCATACGGACTGTCACGTGGCATCCGTACACTACCCAGTCAACCCTGCAATTTGACTTTTTAACTATTTGCCAAAAACTTTAGAACACAATAACTTCCTCATACTATGTCAGATTGAGGCGATTCAATCGTCGTTGGAATCAAAATGACAAGATCTACGATTTGGAGCTAGTTTCAAGAGATTTTGAGCACTTTCATTTTTAAACATATTTTTGATCCCCTGGATCAAGAGTAATATTGATATAGGGAGGAAGGCCTGTATGTTACCATTCTAAATTATTTCATGGGGTAGCTCCTAACTACTCTACCTATGACAATAAGTTATGCCCTGGTGCAATCTATAAAGAAGTGGAAGCATTATTTGATGGGAAAGGAGACAATAATCCACACATATCATCAACCACTATAGTACTTGTAGGCCCAGAGTAAGGTACAACAAACTAGACATTACAAGTGGATGGGGCTTCTACAATAGTTTAATTTGGTTTTCAAGTATAGGAAGGGAAACACAAATAAGTTGGCCGATATGCTCTCAAGGCCACCCACATCAAAGATCACAACTTTAGGGACTCTTATGCACATGGATCCATTCACCCATGATGCATAAAGTGAGGCATATTGAGAGGATGAGGAGGTGTTTCAACAATTACAGATTCCGAGTCATGTGCACGATGACAACAACAACATTAACTACCATCTCCATGATGGGTTACTCTACAGGCTAGATAAACTATGTGTTCCTAAAGGCGAGAGATTACAACTGATTAGAGAGGTGCACACCTCCAAGGTTGTAGGGCACTTTGGTGTAGGGAAGACTTTGGCCAGCTTGTATAGGTATGTGTATTGGCCCAATATGTGCCAAGAGAAGGTAGCTAGGTTCATAAGAGGATGTGTGCTTTGTTGTACCAGCAAGCCTAGCAACAGGAAATAGGGTCTATATCATCCCTTACCTGTACCCACTCTTCCTTGGGAAGGAATTTCCATGGACATTATGGGATGTTTACCAAAAACCAGGAAGGGATATGATTACCTGTTCATGGTAGTTGACAGATTCAAAAAGATGTGTGTTTTGATGCCCTATAAAAAGAGTACCATCAATGGGAAAGAAGCAACAAACTTGTTCTTTGGATAGGTATGGGTTCACTTTGGGATACCGAGGAGCATCATTTTAGACAGGGATATGAGATTTCTCAATGCATTTTGGACTACATTGTGGGAGAAGATGGACACAAAGTTGAAGATATCTACAATGTTCCATCCATAGATAGATGGATAGACAAAAGTAGTCAATAAGACTTTGGTGCAACTTCTGAGGGGATACAACCAGTAGCATCCGAAGACCTGGGATGAAAATATGGTATATATACAAAATTATTACAACAAATAAATCCACACTTCTATAGTAAAGTTCCCATTTGAAATCCCTTTTGGATATTTTCCACCTTCATCTTTAGATATTGCATATGGGAAGCAAGGAGGAGTGAGGGAATACCTTACAGGAGATGCCTTGAGGGACGAAAAGTTTGTAGAAAATATCAAGAAAATCCATATATAGGTACAGGAGACACTGCAAAAGTCACAAGAGAAGTATAAGGCCAGACATGATCAACATAGAACAGAGAAATCATTAAAGGTGGGAGACTGAGTATGGCTGTAATTGAACAAGGAGAGGCTATTGGGGCCTGGTAAGAAAATCAAGGCTTTAAGGTATGTTCCTTTTGAGATATTGGACAAGGTGGGTGATAATTCCTATCGACTCAACTTACCACCATATATGCATATTTACTCAATCGTGAATGTAGAGAATCTGAAACTCTATGAGCCTTCCATGCTAGGTCAAGAAGAGGAACAATTCCTACCTTCTGTGGAGGATTTGGAACCAAATGCTCAGGCAGAGTTGAAAAAATATATAGTTTTACATAAGAGGTCTAGAAATACAAAGTAGGGGAACATGACCTTTGGAAAATTGCGTTGAAAGGACAACTTCCAGGAAAAGCTAAATGGTACACTAGAGAGAAGGTGGAGGAAAAATTTCCTCACCTCATTCAGTAGAAGATTTTGGGGACCAAAAGCCTCAAAAAATGGGGAGGTATGACCCGGATTGTATCAGTATATTATTTTTCATCCATCTCGATGCTTTCAAAGTGGAAAAAGTAGAGGAATCAACTAACAAGACCATTTTTACGGCGGGACCTAGTTTGGAAAAACAAGGTCTAAAACCTTTTAGGAGAATTTTGAGGCATCAAATGAAGTTTTTTGTGGGTAAAAAATTGTCACTTTAGCACCACACCTTTTCATGCTATTCTACACATAAATACCTTTCCAACGACGCAAGAAGCACATCCATCGAAGTCTATATGCGAAAGTTATGCCACTCCGAAGTGGAGCTTCCTATTTTCACCACCATAATTCAAGAGAATTCCACATTAGCCCCAATTATTCATGGAAAAGGGGATATACACGTGATTATGATGTAGAATACTTTAGAATAGTCAATTTTGTAACTATGTTTAAAAGGTGAGGTAGTCAAACTTAACCACTAGTAAGCTGTTGGCTTGTGTTATAACTGGGCCACTAGGAGGAAAATGGATTCCATTCTTTCAAGTGCATTTGTTCCATAGCTAAGAAAAAACAACCAAGAGAGATAAGAGGTAGATCACACATAAAAGATTTGTTCACTATAGTAGCCCGAGGGCCACATGCCATACTTCTTTATACTCGTAGCCATATTTCCAAATAGAGAAAGAGAATGGAGCAACCTCACCTTCTAGCTGGGTTTTTCTCCCGAAATGGTTTCCTAGAGAAAACCTCGTGTCTTATGAGTGTGTGAGATTTTACTTTGTTGTTCTCTATTTTCTGCATAATTTTCATTTGCATGCATGAACTATTTATAGTAAAATATACTGATCTAGAAATCTAGGAAAATTGTAATAGTGTAGAATTTCAGATTTTTAATATAATATTATCAAATCCGTTGCGATGAACTGTCCATTGGATTATCCATGCCAATTTATGGATCAAGGGGATAAATGATCAAATTTGAAAGATCCTAATTTCAATGAGAAGGGTATATATTCACGCAATCATTCAATGATGAAAAGTTTCAATAAATATATATTTCAATTGGAAACAATAAATTAACTACACACTCCATTGATGATCATATACTTCATTTTCAACATTATATGGTTTACTAAAGCATTGAGGGATACCAAATGCATTGACTAAAGAAATCTATCTTTTTATCCTTTTTAGGATGACTGAGAGGTTTCCTTTCTCAATACTTTATATCTATTCAATCAATGAAATAAAAAAATACAAACTAATTGGGCATACAATCATTTGTAATTGAAGTATGTAAATATGAATGTTCCCTACACCATTTTGCAAACATGAAAGAAAAATCCAACTAATTTGTACTCCATGTTACAAAATTGAAGTAACAATGTATTATTAGGCTATTAATGGAGACTGTGAATCTATTTAGGGTAACTTTAGGCATTCATGCCAAACTAATTCTCTTATCTAGCCCCCATACAATTAGAAATATGGAAAATTTATATTATCGTTAGCAATAATAACATTCATTGAAATAAATAAAGAATATCCTACAAACCCTAATTAATTTTATTGTGTTAGAGTAGTCCTTACTTAATCTCATTGTTGTTCCAATCCTTCTCTTCTAAACCGGGAATTTCCTATTACTGATCCAATTTTCAATTCCATAACATTTCTGAATCCATAAGTTGAGCAATACATCATCTCTACAATCTTGTGTACCAAATAAATAAGTTTTGCTAGTTGTTCTCTACAACTGAACTAAAAATGTCCCATAGAAATATTTAGATTTTTGAATCATAGTGAACAATGAAGAGCAAGTAAAGAATAATATCACATGCCTTAGTGATACTTAGGTGATGCCATTGCCCATGTAGTCATGAAGATGCTTATAGAATCATTTCAAGAATTGAGAATTAGACCTATGGGTCCAAGCTACATTTCAAGGAAGGGGGAAGAAAACATGAAACATATAGATATGGAACACTCTTTCTCATCTAGAAGGCATGCAAAGAGTTAAGTAGTTTTGGATAATTATTCCACTGTGCTGCTCCACCTAAACTACATGCTTCCTTTAAATATTTTGGTGTGAATATGTGACTATCGAAGTAGTCACATTAATCAAACTAATTTTTTTTTTTTTTAGTTAAGACTAACCTAAGTACCCACGGGGGATTTGAACCGGTGACCTATCACAAGGAGTGCCTTAACAACGCACCCATTCACCGTCAATCCAAAGCCCCGTGGGCATTAATCAAACTAATATTAGTGTTAGTATTCATTCCAGTTATTTGAAGATCAACACATATGCTTATAATGGATATGACTACTTGGATATTGGTAAGAAAAACCTAGTTCTTCCATGTTTTCAAAGTCACTTAGGTGCACAGGGGATTCACTTAGTGAACCTCTGACATGTCACGTGCATTCGTGTCATATTAAATAATACCCTTAATTTTACTACATATTGGAAAATCCCTCTAAAAATCTTATTATTTAACCCCCTACCAATATTAACCCAATACAACTTCCCAATTTAAAAACCCCTACTTTCATTAGATATTGTAGGTATCCATTTTTTTATCAACATTTTTTATACCCCTTTATAATTTTTCATTAACTTTAAACTCCATTTTTTATATTTTCCAATATAAAAATCCATTACCCCTATATATCCCCCAATATATTATGTCATTTTTTCCTCAATATATATCCCCCAATTTGAACCCATGTGGTATGATATTGCTCCCCCAGTGAAGCCCCTGTGCTTAGATGCCCAACTATATAATATCTCTAAAATGCTCGAGAAACTGCTACAAACCTTGTAGTGAATTAACTGGAATAGATTGGTAATGATATTAGTTTGATCCTATTTCTAATTGAAATTAAATAGAAACACATGCTCTTTCTCATCATCTAAAATCTTTGTAGTGACTTCCAAGCTCTGTCCTCTTTTCCCATTCTTACCATTGCTCTTGTTTTTTAAAAATCAAATACTAGGGCATTCCATTTCATTTAGTAATGCATAAATACTATGCAATTGGTTGCCTAAGCAAGAAACATAGAAGTTAAGGGGATTTCAACAAATCTTGTGAACTTATGTTACTTTTACGTTTTAATGATTCATTACCTTTTAGTTCTTTTCTTTATTCAATATTATTACTTAAATGTTGAGTTGCCTTACCCCTATCTCTGTTGTTGTTGATCAACTCCCTTTACCTACTTAACTGAATACTAATTAAATCCCTATACAATCAATGGATAGGTGATGGAAGATGCATAGGTAGAAGGAAGATGCACCAGTGATGGAGAATTTAAGTTATTTATGATTTTTTAATATACACCTTAAGCTTCCTCAAAAACTAATAAAAATGAAAATAATTTTATTTTTGATAGTCATTTTTGTAATAATACTTCTAAGGCATGTTGGGAACCTTTTGATAGGTCGTGATGGGTTCGATTTTAATCTCTAGAAGAGAGGGAGGGATTGCTAGTGAAGTATTTGAATTAATATTGGTGATAGGTTATATTTATCATAAACTACAATGAACTTGTATTATACTATATAATATTGAAAAAGACCTACACTATTACAATTTTTTTTTAGCTCATTATGTATCCCAATATAAAAAAGAAAAAGAAAAAAGAAAAAGAAAAAGAAAAAGAAAAAAAAACAAACAACCTACACTATTACACATTTTTAACTCATTATATATCCCAATAAAAGAAATACATATATTTATACTGAAATATATATTCAACGATTAATCAATTTTTTTTTTCATTCATTAATTCTTCTAAAATACTTATACAACTAATTTTTTTTTTTAAACACCAATAATAATATATAAAAATTATGTACTAATAAAAGTAAAGCATTTATGTATAATATCACATAAAAAGAATTTAAAAGCTTTGATAGTTACCATTTAATAATGCTTTAAACTTAAAAAAAATAACTTTTTAACATAATTTTATTTAACACTTATAAACATAAAAATTAATATTAATAAATAGAAAACATTTTCCAGCCATTAAAATTACTAACTACATTCATAACATAGCATTAAACTAACTAATAATGAACCACTAAATTCATATCCCAATGCCTATAGTATTGGCATGTTTTTTACTATTGGTATGTTTTCCAGTCAAAGATGTTCCTATCCTCCATGCAACTATAACATTGAGAATATTGTGAAGCCATGATATTTTACTAGCAAATTTGATAGTTGTCAAGCTTTATCCACATGGATACCAAGTCCATCTAACATGTCAATTCTTCTTTATCTTGAACAAATAGAACACAATACTCATGATGTTGTATATCCGCATGGGTGGCTCAATATATTTCTCAATGTAATATTTTCTTTGCAACTCAAAGGACGTGTGATTTCGAGATGGAAGGGTACTATCATGAATTTTATTCTTAATTATTTTAATTTTTGCTTATTCTAATTTTAATTTTCCTTAATTTATTTTTAAACATAATGTTAATGAAGGAGGATATAGAGGTAGAAAAATTATCTGGATGGTCAAAAGTGGCTGGAATCTGTGTAAAAAAAATTCAAAAATTTTTGTAGTAGCAGAGTTTGAATCATGATTTTGATGGTGGAAATAGATACAACACCATCAAAAACCTTTGGGGCACCCAAAATCTTGAAATTTGACAATTGTAACCTGAATTTACAAAAATCCCTACCAGATTTGATCAAAATTTCGCTGGAATTTCTATGATTTTCAAGGCAAAAAAAAGTTTGTTTAGACTGCGACAATGCTAATTTGATAATGTTTTATAAATTTATTTTTTTATATATTATTATAAAATATGTATTTGTTTTTTCAAAATTATAATTTAAAAATATAATTAAAAGATAATAATTTTTTCCTTAAGAAATTAAAAAAAAAAGAAAGAATTTATAAATTATTATTATTATTATTTTAATAAATCCAATTTTTTAATAATAAATTTGGTATTCTTAAATTATGTTAATTTTTTTTTTTAAAGCTAAGTGGTGGAACTTTTAATTAATCAAAAGATATTACAATATCCAACCTATAGCTGCTCAGTTGTGGCAGATAGTCTTAACCTGCCTTCTGGGAAACCAAGTTTATTGATCATCTGTAAACAGAGTAGCCAATCCAAAATTTTAACAACATGAATATTTGAAATCTCACAAAGGAGCTTCTATCAACATCAAAACATAAAACTATAACCAAATTCATATGAAAACTAAGATTCAAATGAGTTCATCGGGGTTGGTTCTCTTGCACTCGATCTTGGAGGGGTTGAAGTAGCAATGCACGGGATGTGTCGCCCAATTCTAGCTAACTCGCTATCTATTTGCTCCATGTAGAATCTCATGTCCTGCTGCTCTCTCTTAACATCTATCAGGTTAGCAAAAATATTATACTGATATGCTTGCCTCTCCATTAGGATCCTACCCATTAAAGACTTCATTTTCCAGTATAGAAAAGGGGCTTGAAGATATTTCTTCCTTATACCCCTGGTTGGTCCAGGGTCTGATACTAGTTTCCCAAACTCCTCCACCAACTTTGAATCAAACATAGAATGTCTGTCTCTAACTGCCATCTCCTCCAAATTATGTAGTTCATTGCGGACATCAGCAGAGGTGGTTTCATGGAAGGCTTACACAACCTCACTAGCTTGTGCTTGGTCCTAGTTGTGCCCCTGTGGGCCTCGACCTCCTCCCTCACCCTTGCGGCACTGAATTAGCTGACATTGCATGTTGTCCAACTAGTCACCGTGAATGTTTGTATGTCCCCAACACAACAAACAAATATTTATGCCTAGGATGGTAGGATGTCACACCTCAACAAATAATAACCATGCACTAGTTTGAACATAGAAGTATCCCCTTCGCAGACACAGGGTAATCCCCATCGGAACCCCAAACCATGTGAATCGAGAAGTGCTGCCCAATTCTGCCATAAGCTTCTTCGGGCCACTGTTTCTCTGACTCCCAAGGGGTCCAGAGAATCATGACATACATACAAAATAAAAATAAGAAATAAATATTTCAGTAGATTACCTTTATAAAAGCCATAGAGTGAGATTTCTCTGATAAAAACCACCACACAGCTTGAAAATTCATAATAAATTACAAACACGGCAACAGGAAAGACTAGAACTATAGAAGCACAACTCCTCCCAGTAGCCTAGGGATAAAGCCGACCCACAAAAATAATCCATATAACAATATAGTCTAGGAGGTCACTAGACTCACAATTCTAAGGGGGTTTCACAAGATTGGGGAATTCCAAATCTAGAGGAAACGGGTCTGGCGTCTCAGGCTAGCCCCTTGAATGTTGGCTCCCAACACAGTAATAACTAAAAATAACTAAGCCTAGGATTTACTTCTTTGTATCTAGAAAAACCACTCCCCTTTATAGTTCAAGCTCGACAAGAGTTGGTTGACCCAAACAATGACCAAATAAATGTAGGACCGGGTAATTAGCCAACTAAAACTATCAACAGATAAGCTAAAAAGCAATGCATAAGCCCAGACATAAGAATTCCAGACAGTGAAATGAAAACTCAACTAAGGAAAAGATATTAATACCCATATGGAGGCATACCCAAAGAGTTTGCATGAAAAGAAGACTTTGACTCCTGGACGCTATTGTAAGGGATCATCTCAAAGCCAGAGCGCGATTATCACTATTCGGTTAAGGTTTGACCATCCAGTGTAACCTTCAAACCATAAAAACTAACTCCACAACCCTTGCTACGATACCTATTGAATGTAGCTCACAAAGCTTGATAATGACGAAGAAAAGCTTGACCTCGTGGCATAACCAATGCCAACCCCACCAAATACTAATCATGTCATATAACCCTGTGATCAAACAAGGCCTCATAGCACTTTGCATGTGGCTGTCTACGTGAGGGTGGCCATGCCCCCCAAAATATAATGTCGTTCATTCTCGATCAACCTAAGGTAGTGGGCACAGATCCCCACCGAGCTATTATTCCAATTACTAAGCCCCATTAAGGATTAAAATATGTTAAATTTGATTTAATGGGTGTGATGAATTTATTATTGATTAATAAAAATTCAAATTTTTGCACAACTAGATATCTTTACAAATACGATTTTACGATTAATAGAATTTGGGTCATCATACTTTTATTTATTGGGAACGAATCATAACTTTGGGCCAAACAATGTTAATCCTCTAGTCTTATCTCTAACTATATAGATACCTAATTTGATTACTTCATATATATATATATAATCGTAATTTTGGACCAAACAATGTTAATCCTCTAGTCTTACCTCTAACTATATAGATACCTAATTTGATTACTTCATGAACGTGTGTATATTTTTATATATATATATTCACCTAGAGCCTTGTGGGATTCTTTCAACATGTAAGAGATATTCGAGATATTCAACGATTGATATTACAATTTCAATTTTGATTCTTTCAACATGTAAGAGATATTCGAGATATTCAACCATTGATATTACAATTTCAATTTTGGGTGATGCACTCTGCTATGGGACAATTTAGTTTAGTAAGGGATCATTCAACATGACAATTTTCTCATTGCATATATTTAAACAGAAAATAGAACAAAACTGACAAACCAACACAAAAAAAGGAATATAGTAAACCTATCTAAAAAGAAATCCCATCATTCTCCAATATTCATTCATTTTCACATAGCCAAGAAACTTCCTATCATTATATTTCACTCCATTTATTAGTGCCTTTCACAGGATATTCTTTATTTTTTATTAGACATAAAGCATTGTAATGGTATAGGACAAATCCATTCACAATTTTCCATCACGTAATGTTCTTTATTTTTTGATTATATATATAATATATCAATGTTCTAAGAAGAGTGTTACTAATTAAGTAAAAAATGGGATACATTTCTTTATGAAATTCTCTTCTATTTAAAACTGTAATACGATAACTTTATTTGTAAAATTATCTATTTATTTACCATTAAAGGTAAAGATATTTGATTGTCACAAATATTTAGAAGTATAATAAATTGAAAATTATTAAAATTAATCTAATATATATTTAAGACGTGTCTTGTTTTTCATGAAAAGATTAATCATATACATTTAAGTTGCTTCTCAAATTTTGAAGAGGAAAAATGAAAATTATTATCCAACTTATTTTTTTATAGTCAGTGTGACACAACTTTTTAAGTGCACTGCAATTTGACATAAGTCCACTAACATTCAACATAACGTTTTTTGAATGTCTTAATGTGAAAAAATCCTTGATGAATGTTTCAAGGTGATGAAACTATTAATAAATTTGATATAAGTCAATCAACATGAACTTCACATTGTAACATGACCATAGTCAATCATGGTGCACCTTGGTCAAGCATACCAATATGGGTGCCCATGGTCAACCCTAGTTAGTCATGACCAATCACTGTCAAATAAATTCACCCACACCTATGTTGATATGTGTCTTGTGACATAACTAAACATCCCTTCATGAATGTAACAATGCGACAAAACCAATGACGAACATAACATTTCCATAAAAAGATGACCAAGATAAATATCACAATACATTATGAAAATTAACATCTCATTGAAATGCAACTCTTGATAAATTTCACAAGGTGTCATAACCCTTAAGGAACATCACAAAGTGACATAATAATAGATAAATGAAATAGTTTGACACAACATAACAAATATGCTCATTGTAATGTGGCATAATCATTGGGGAACATCACAATCCAACATAACCCTTGTCAAATATCACAATGTGACATAAGCCTTACCAAATGTCACAATGTAATGTAATCCTCGCCATAATCCCTTAACGACTATCACAATCCAACATACCTGTTGGCGAACATTGCAATGTGTTGAAATGCAACATAACCCTTCATGAACGCCATTATGTGGTGAACATAAACCACTGTTGCAATGTGACAAACATAACCCTTTGTGTACATCACAATGTGACGAACACAACCCAACATTTTAATGTGATGAATGTATCCCAATGTTACAATGTGACAAACATATTTTTTCATTTGCAATGTGATGAATAAAACCCAATGTCACAATCCAACATAAACCTTGATCATTAGGGATATTTTTGGGTCTCAAAACAAAAATGTACAAACAAAATCAACTTTATAAGAACCTATAGGATTCAAGATAATGATTTCAACCATGGGGGATGATTCACCATTTTTGGAGTAAAAAAGTAAATAGATAAAAAAGTAAAAAAATAAAAAATCTATTTTTTCAACTTGTATTTCATTCACATTTTCTCATGTAGCAGGGTCCATCCAAAGTACACAACATGGGTATTCCTTGAATGAGTAATTAAAATTTTCATCCAATGAGTGCTCCTGCTTGAAATTTGAGCAAAACCGTAGGGAGATAAGTTGAAAAAGTAGTTTTTTTTCTTTTCCCTCTAAAATTTGATGATGTAATCTAATCTTATTTTATTATTCCACTATTATTTTATAATATTTCTTAGGAGGCCTCAAAATATCTCTAATGGAACATCACAATCAACATAGTCAACTATCAATCATGGTTAACCATGTCTAGCCATGGTCAAACAAAGTGAAGCATAATCAACTTAAGTCAACCATTTTAAACAATAGTTAAATATGGTTAAGTGTGGTCAATAATAGTAAATGAAAGTTAGCCATAATAAACCCATAATATACCATAGTAAGCTAAAGATAAACAAAATCCAACCATATGTTGACCATAAAAAAGCATAGTAAACAAAAGTCAAATATGGTCAACCATAAATAACCATGGCCAACCAAAGATAACCATAACAAATCATGGTCAAAGATGTCATCCATAGTCAATCATAGCTAACATGGTTATCCATACTCAACATGGTCAACCAAATTCAACCATGACAAATAATAATTTAACACAGTCAACTATAGACAACCATGGTCAATTGCATTCACTCGTAGTCAGCCAAATTCAACCATGGTCCAACAAGTTCATCCGTAAAAATTATGGTTAATCATAAACAACCATGGTTAACCAAAGTTAACCATAGTAAAATACGATTAACCATGTCATCCATAGTCAACCAAAATCAACATGTTTTCTCTATTCAACATGATCAACATGTTATCCCGATCTAGGTGGATATTGGTGGCCACCAGCCTATTCCACCTAGACCTCTAGCTGGTTTCATCAATTTCCTTAATTATAGCTCAATTTACCATTTTTAGTGTTTTTTCAGGTTCTGAACTTCTGGAGTTGTTTTGACCCCCCAAACAACGTTTTTTTTCAAGGTTTGCAATAGTAATGACCTACCACAAATATTGTAGTACTCATAGAGATGTTTCTAACAAGGTATCTTACACGCCAAACGAAGATCATATGACCAAGTTACGAGCTCGGGAAGTTGGCTGTCCAACTAACCCCAACGGGGCCCACAAACCCTTGGCATTCCATCTCCTAGGGTTAGGGTTTTGGTTGTTTAGAGTTTTCCTTTTTTGTTCAATAATAAAAAGGCCCTCGAGCCTCATTGTAACACAATTCATAGGCATGTAGCTGCCACATCTCTTCTCAAAGATAAGCTACCATCACTTGGGCTAGTTTATTTCCATTCTGCAGTAATTGTTTTTCAGTACTTTCTTTTTAATGAATTGAAGTTCTGTTTTCGTTGTATCTTTGTGTTTCTGTTCATATATGTATTTCATTTCATTCCTTCATAAATATGGATCGGTGGTATTAGAGCGGTTTGCTCTTTATTTTTTCTGTGCATGTCCCCAACGAGGTCGGGGTATAAGGAGTTAGGGCTCGAATTTTTTGAACCTTTGCAAGACTAGCCTCGCCGACTCTAATGACCTCCATGGCCGAAGAAAAGAAAGACAAGGGAGCAAGAGATCCTTTCAAAATATTGCTCGAAGAATCCCTTGAGCCAAAAAGGAACGCGATGATGGATAACTTTGCCTAGATCCTTCGGCGGATGCCCATAGGCAACACATCTTCATCCAACAACCACTTTGGAGGCACCACTCCCTTTAAGGTACAAGTCAACTTTGACATTCCCATATTTGAAGGCCAAATAGATGCAGATGTTGTAGGTAAAAGGTTAAATCTGTTGGAAGGATATTTTCGATTCATGCTTTCTCCAATAGGGAAAATAAAATCCATCCCCCATGTCAAGGATTGGTGGGAAACCTACTATGAGCCTAGGGACGAGAGGGAACCCTCACTATTTTTCAACCGCACCCACTTGGAATTATTTCAGAGACGTCATCAAGGAACAATATTACCATGTTGGGAGCTATGAAGACAAGTACATATAATGGACTACGTTGTAGCAACAAAAGGACCAAGACGTGCATGAGATGACAAATGTTTTCCATACCTATGCACAAAGTTGGGTATCAAAGATTCTCAGAAACATCTGGTGCTCAAGTATCGTAGTTATTTTCACAAATACATTCAAGAAGAAATGGAGTTCCTGGACATCTTCTCGCTTGGTGCAACATACCAATATGCTGCCAAGATTGAGAAAAAATTCAAGTAGAATAAGCACAGGGGCTTCACTGTGGGAGCAATACCATACCATGTGCATTCATATTGGGGATATATATTGAGGAAAAAATGACATAATATATTGAACATATAATAGGGGGTAAAGGGTTTTTATATTAGCAGGTATAAAAATGGAGCTCAAAGTTAATGAAAAATAAAAAGGAGTATAAAAAATGTTAATGAAAAAAAGGATACCTACAATATCTAGTGAAAGTAGGGGATTTTAAATTGGGAAGGTCTATTGGGTTCGTATTGATAGGGGTTTAAATAATGTGATTTTTAGAGGTATTTTTCAATATGTAGTCAAACTAGGGGTATTGTTTAGTATGCCACAAACACACGTGATATGTCAGAGGTTCATTGAGTGAAGCCCCCATGATAATAAGAGAGAGTTTGTGTAGGTTTTAACCCCATACAGAAATTTCCTGCATACGAATTCTAAAACACAGAAAATAACAATGCGATATAATAACACATAAAACACATATACATAGAGATTTTCCCCTGGATCCCAAAGCTGGGACTACCAGCTTGATTTTTCATTATATTCCTTTCAGTGTTACAATACATATTTATACATGCCGAAGCATCCAATACCATGGACCGAATACCATCACGTCCAAAACTATGGACCGAAAACCATTGCTTCCAAAACCATGTGCGAAAATCATGCACAAAACCATAGGTAGGTCCGCCCAACCTAACATAGGGTTCAAAACCAAAATTTTCCGGGGCGCTGCCTCGGACCCCATAGAGTGGAGTTACTTGCACCCCTCAAACCCCTGTGACTCCCCCCACTACACAATCGGCGCAACAAAGGGGGGGCTTCGCCCCCCTTCTAACCCCCAGTTAACTACGTGGGCTAGTCATGGAAAGAATATAACACAACCCAACAGTTTGGATATGCAAACCCAAAGCAGAGAAAAGGCACCCCCAAGCCACAAAAAAAAGGGAACAATGAGGCTGCGACCCCTCCAGGACAACTACTTGAAGCTGCAAACCAAGAATAACGCAAAGGCGAAGAAGGACATTGACAACTGGTGTGAGTTCCATAAAATTCCCACTCACAACACAAATGAATGTTGCACAAAGCAAGTGCTGGTGGTTGAGCTAAAAGATTCAAAGACATATGCATACTCTGATTTTGAGCCAGAACCCGACATGGGGACTGATAAGGGGAAGCAGATCATTGACGCAGAACCCACTATGACGGTAGTCACCACCAAGCTAAAAAAGACATAACCTAAGGATCTGGAGGAGGGGGAGCACCTCTTCCACTCGCAGATGTGGGTGAAGGGTTCACCGATGCAGTTCATCATTGACAGTGGGAGCTAGAAGAACCTAATATCAACCGAGGTCGTTAAGAAATTAAAGATGCCAACAACGTCGCACCCACAACCATATGCCATCAGGTGGATCCACGAAGGGAGAGATCTCTATGTCAGCCAACAGTACCACTTGCCTTATAGCATCAATCCCTTTACATATGAGGTATTGTACGATGTTGCCCCTCTAGAAGTCTGTGATGTTTTATTAGTTCAACCATACCTATGGAAGCGTCGTGATGTATATGAATACAAACCTCGTTCTAGTATTGCTACTTTGGGTCAGAAATTGTACAGGATACCAGAGGTGGCGCTACCTACTGCATTTTCTTTGATCTCTACTAAACAATGCAGTAAGATCATTTCCCATACTGGGAAATTTGTCTTCCTCATGATTCGCCCTCAGAACAAGAGGAAGATTGTGGCCACATGCACAGCCTCCAAGCAGGGCTCCTTCGCATAACAACAAGAAATGGAAAAGGTCGTGGAGGAGTACAGGGACATATTCACCTCACCCACAGGGGTGCCCCTACACTGTCAGGTAAAGCGCTCCATTGATCTGACCATGGGCGCACTACTACCCAATGGACGGATCTACATGTAGGTTTTAACCATGTATAGAAATTACTTGCAAACAAATTCCTAAAAAATAGAAAATATATAATGAAGAGAAATACAAAACAAATACACAATGATTTTCCCCTAAATCCCAAAACTGGGACTACCAGATTGATTTTTCATTATATTCCTTTCAATGTTACAACACACACACACACACACACACACACACACACACACACACATATATATGACGAAGCATCCATAAACCCCAATCTATTAACCCTGGATTAGAACATAACCGTATTTCCATTGACCGGATCTTGATCCAGGTGGATATTGGTGGCCACCCACCTATTCCACTTGGACCCCCAACACTATCTATTTCAGTTTCCTTAATTGTATCACATTTTACTATTTTTGGCAGGTTTTCAGGTCCTGAAGCATTTTTAGGGAAAACTAATAAACTGAAAAATCCCTAAATTCGCACACCCATTTTTTTTTTTGGTCTCCTCTTTAAGATCTTCGAAACAAGGTATTATGATAGCCAAATGGAGATCGTATGCCAAAGTTATGACCTCGGGAAGTTGATGTACGAATTTACCCAAACGGGGTCCACAATTTTGTTGCTTCATCTATTGGGATTAGGGTTTTAGATGTTTAAGGTTTTCCATTGTTTCTCAATAATAAATAGGCCTTTGAGCCTCATTGTAACATAGTTCAAAGTCATGTAGCCGCCACATCTCTTCTCAGAGATAAGCTACCATCGCCTGAGCTAATTTATTTCCATTCCGTTTGTAAGCATAGTTCAGTATTATGATATTAATGAAATGAAATGTTATCTCTGCTGCATTTATGTATTTATGGTTACATATTTAATTTGTTGTGTTCATATTTAAGTTCAGATCAGATCTACAAGATACCATGGGCAGAAAACCGTCATGCCCAAAACCATGTGCAAAACCCATGCACAAAGCCATTGGTAGGTCTGCCCACCTAATATAGGGTCCAATTTATTTATTTTCCCGAGGCACTACCCCAGTCCCCATAGTGGGGGCTACCTCCCCCCTCAAACTCCCCGACAGGGGGGGTTATTGCCCCCTCATTGTGCCCGGTGCAACAAAGTGGGGGCTATCACCCCCTGTTGCGCTTGACGCAATAAAGTGGGGGCTCGCCGCCCCCCCTAACCCCCCAACTTTATGTGTGGGGCTAGTCGTGGAAAGAATATAACACAAACCCAACACTACCTATGCTCTGTTTTGGAGAACGATCAAATCAAGATGCATATTCAAGAGTTGTTGCAGAAAGGCCACATAAATCCAAGTTCATCACCCTGTGGGAGCTCGATCATGTTGGTACAGAAGAAGGACAAAACCTGGAGGCTCTATATTAACTATCGAATGTTGAATAAGATCAATGTCTAGAACAGGCATCCAATCCCACAGATTGATGACCTTCTGGACTAGCATAAGGGTGCCAAATATTTCAACAAGATTGAATTGAATTCCGATTATCACCAAGTACTATTCAAACCCTCTGATGCGTGGAAGACTTCCTTTAAATCCAAGGAGGTCCTTTCCAAATGGCTGGTAATGCCTTTCGTGTTGACGAATTCCCCCATAACCTTCACGAGGCCCATGGAAAACATATTACGGCCCTTGACCAACTCGTTCATGGTAGTGCATTTGCACAACATCCTGATCTTCAGCCAGAGTTGGGAAGAGCACCTACACCATATTCGACAGGTCCTCCAAACTCTACGACAACACAAATTGTGTCCCAATTTGGAGAAATGCACTTTTGTTATGACTGAGGTTCAATATCTGGTGTACATGATTGATGAGAAGGGTGTGCATGTGAACCCAACCAAGATACACATTATTCGGGATTGGCCAACCCCAAGCACTCTAACAGAGCTCCACAACTTTCTGGGTCTTGCTAATTTCTATCGCAGGTTCATGTTGGGATTCTCTCATATCACTTGGTTTTTGAGTCAAGTCACCAAGGGCGGAGCAAAATCAAATTTCTTTTGGTCTAAATCCCAACATAAGATATTTTTTCCAAGTTGAATCATCGACTTTTCTTTGCACCAGTGCTTACATTACCAAACCTGCAACAACCGTTTGAAATCGAGACATATGCGTCCAACTATGCTATTGGTGCAGTTCTTACCCAACATGGGCATCTGGTGTGATATCATAGTGAGGCACTTTTAGGTATCATCCGAAAGTATCCCACCTATGATAAAGAGATGTATTCCATTGTGCAGGTGTGTCGAAAATGGAAGCATTACATTATGGGTAAGGAAAGGATTATCTACACAGACCACCGAACCCTACAATTCATACAAACAAAGGGAAAGTTGCAGAATAATCACCGTCAGAAATGGTCCACATATCTACAATATTTCCATTTGAATATTAAGTACATGAAGAGCGACATCAATAATGTTGTAGATTTCCTCAACCGACCGCCGATTATGGCGCTAACCACTGTGCTCGACTCTTATGGATGCGAGACTTTGAGATGGTCGCATCTTTACAAAAGTGATCCAAAATTCGGCACCACATACCAAATGCTCCTGGAAGGAAAGAAAGTTCCAAAATTTCACCTCCAGAAAGCATTGTTATGCCACCTAGGACACCTCCGTGTTCCTTTAATCGAGCGTGCCAAGATGATTTGGGAGGCGCACTATAGTGGGGTCGCTGAACATTTTGTGGTAGAAAAAATAGTGGCAGTGCCGCAGAAGTATTTTTATTAGCTGAACCTTCGACAAGATGTTGGGAAGTACATTAGATCCTACACTGTTTGTGCCATTACCAAACTAACAATCAAGAATATGGGCCTGCATACTCCTCTTCCTACTCCTAGCCAACTCTTGGAATCCATCTCCATGGATTACATGTCGAGCCTTCCTTCTACCAAGCATGGAAACGACTGTGTTTTCGTTGTCATCAGTAGATTCTATACGATGGCCAGTCTAGCGGCTTGTAAGAAGAGTATCACAATAGAAGCCACTACCAAATTCTTCTTTGAACGAGTATGGGTACACTTTGGGATCCCACAGTCCATTATCTCAGATCGGGACAACAAGTTCCTAAGTGCATTCGGGTTAAGCCTCTGTCTTTGTTAGATACCAATCTCACTAAGTCCACGACCTTCCACCCCCAAACTGATGGGAAAACAAAGGTTGTCAACAGAATGATCGTGCACATCCTGCACATGTACAACTCAAAGAATCCATGCACCTAGGATGAAAGCCTCCCTTATGTCCAACACAACTGTTGGGCCTTAAATATGCCCATGTTCTCATTATTCAATACCACTAATCATAACCTATATTCATGTACTATTACACTCATTTCACGCCATAGTTCCATCTCTTGTCACCAATTCACGTCTTATGCCTCATGGTTGATTATCATTAGTTTTCTTATATTTTCTATAATTAAAGATGATTTTGCCATTATTTACTAATTGTAGGAATTTACAGGGTAAGTTCCTCAGATATAACACCAAAGGACACCGCTCACAAACAGATCACAGATCAATACAAAAGTATTCTTGACGTGGTTAAAACCCTCAAAGAGGGAAACAGTCCACGGCCTAAGCCAACGCGGTCACTTCAGGCAATTTATTAATGTAAAAGAAAGAAAATTTACATAAGCTTCTCTCATGAACGGTCACCTTACAAATGACCCTCCATGATCTTTAAATAGATATCATGGACCAATCCGGTGTTAAGCCACGGATCAAGCGTCGATAATACCAAGGAGAGAATGAACCATTGGATCACTTCATGTCTAGAACATATCGTGACCGTCAGATTGTAAGTTACAAAAAGTACATAGTAAAGAAACACACTTTACCTAACTATACACTAGACCAAGTTATACTTAACTATTTCCTATGTGTCAGAATATCCTAACATCCCCCCTTAAGAACAACTTGGGATAGGATTGAAGGAAGTATGTTATAGACATTTTTGTGCCTTACAACATGGAGCATGAAATGTCAATAATCTAAGGGATCCAAAGTCCCTAAACATGTTGTTCTTACCCTTAGAGGAACAAGGTCAGCAAACCACAGCTCTGCAAATCAGTTCTCCACTGAAAAACACTCAAAAACAGGTCAATTTTGGATCAAAGCAGCTGCTCCAAAGGCTACCTGCGTTGCATAGCAAGTGCAACAAAGGCTACCTGCGCTGCATTGCAAGTGCAACAAAGGCTACTTGCACTGGGCGTACTTTGACATGTGGAGGAATCTTTTTCTCAATGTGCCAGTGCCCAGGAAGCTTCCAGAAAGACACTTGATCATAAGATTCGCCTAATGATGAGTTAAGAGCTTCTAAAACTCCGAGTGGAAGGCAGGAACTCCAAGTGAAGAACTGAAGAACAACTGGAGTTGAAGAGGACAACAAGTCACACATCAAGCTGACTTATCTTCACTCCAAAACTCTATATAAGGATCTCATCCCATGGGATCTGGAGGCCGGAATTGGGTGCAAAGAATTGCTGTTGGTTTACAGTTGTGAGTATTGGGTGATTGCTTGAGGGAGGTGAAGAAGAGATTTCTCTCCGTCGGGAAGGTGATGCTGGATTGGACCTCTCATGGTTGTATCACCGCCTGAACCTTACTTCCATATATTAATAAAGCATTTGAGGTTCTTCTATTCGCATGTGTTTCAATGGTGTATTGTCTTACTTGCGTCCTTGATTTATGCTAATCCTTGAATCGATTATGAATGCATGCCTCTTGTAGTTTCCTTTTCTTGTCTTATTTGCAGGATTTCGTATAGCTGGGCCCGTGAAAAGACTTGGATCTGGAAGCAAGCGGAAAACAAAGGAGATTGGATCGACCATTTGCGCAAGACATCGGTAAGTGGATCTCTTCCTTCTATCTCTTGCATGTCATAAAGAAGAAACTTTAGATAGCTTTGCTTTCAGCTGTTGCTAAGGAACTGTCACCCTTAGAGTGGGTTAGGGTCATTCCGAGTTGGATACTTTCCCCCACAACAGACTGGAGACTCCGCTGGGGATCGTGTCTTGTTGGTAGCTTGTGTTTCTTGCTATTCATTTCTTAAACAAAGGGAGTACCGAATCGAACTGCATTCGAGTCCTTCGAATGCAAAGTAGAGGGCAGCTACTCTAGCGCAGTGCTGGGCATGTTTATGATCTGAAGAGCTGATCCACAAGGACTCTTTGTAACTCTTTGTGATAGTGTTCATCTTCCTTTAATCACCCTCTAGTGTATACTTGACTGATAGCCTCTGATTTGGCCAAAAACCATTGATTTTTGAGCAAACTGTGACCCGGAATCTGAGAGAGACGAGAGTTGTCTCATCAGTGCAGCTACAACAAAGGCTACCTGCACTGCAACGCAGGTCCCGAAGGGGCTACCTGCGCTGCATCTCAGATTGACAGTGCAGCACCTGTGCTGATCCAGTTTTGCCTTGTGCAACTGGGGTTCCCCACTGTCTGTTGCCCAGTTTTCAGTATTGTTTTGCAGCCTGTTGTCAACCTGTATACCCAGCTGAAACCACTTCTCTTTGCCTTCATTCCGCCTCAGTTGTATGAAGAAACCGTGATTGTTCTTATTGTATTTCTTGCTGTCATTCACAGTTTCCCATAGCGAAAGTGAACTAGTCTTGCTATGACCTCTTGGATCTAGACCTATGAGAAAGTGTCGTTGTGATTCTAAGAGTTAGTTTATTGCTGTTCATAGCTGCTTGAGCATTTGCTTTCGTTATATGGTTCGAATTTCAGTATCTCTTGTGTTGAAACGAGTGAATCTTAAGGTGTTCTTTTGATTATTGGACAAACACTTGTTGCTTTCGCTTGAAATTGAATTCGAAATTATACAACAGCTTTCTTTTTGTAATACATCAACATTAAGGAAGAAGAAAAGAAATACTTGCATTGTGCATGTGCATTTTGATAGTTTGCATGTCGATTTAGGAAAAGTGCATCAGTGTGTGCTCTATGATCTGTTTGAAAAGATGATGTCTTTCTTTTCCTTCAGTAGTTAAGGTTTTCATAAGTTGAAAGAATTGAAAAAGCTTGCTTATCATTCTTAGATTGCATTTAGGAGTTGTATCATACATCACGTGGTGATCCATAAAGGAAAACTGCTAAGCAAGATCAACCTAAAAAGAACTGAATTTATCTAACAACGCTTTGAAACATAACGAAACACAGTAGAGGTCTAGGTAGAGATGTGAACCGGCGTCGTTAAACATAGTGACTGTCGATCTCTACGAAGGTGGGTGATTCCTCCTGAGGGACGATAGCACTAATACGGACTTGTGCCCCCGTGTACCGTCGCGTATATTGGGGGACCCCTATAGGAAAAAAGCCTTTATCCATAGGAAGCCGTGTCGGCCGCCCTACTGATCGCGATGCAGTGAACACAACATTCACGAAGATCGACCACTCGTACCGTAAAACGTATTCTGTGGTTTCGCGAAAGGTTTGGCACACCCTCTGCCTAGAACTCCAGAGTAGTTTCTTTTGGCCTTTTTCAAACTCTATAATTGAAAAAGTCCATCCGAGCATTTGTCACTTTGGGCTCGTTAATACATCGAAGGAGACTAGAGTCATCTTTAGCTTTTTCTCGACTCTTAAAAAGTGAAAAAGCAAGTTGTGTCTTAAAAAGCGTCTAAAATTAATTCAATTCGAAAACACATTTTACCCTGTGCATTGTTGGTTGATCAAGTAATCCGCAACCGTGGAAGAAAATCAATCGATGAACCGTCGTTCGCGGAGGCGTACGAGTCAACCGTCTTTGTCTCTGGAATCGAAAACAACCCGGGCAAAGCGATCTCGTTCAACTGGTTCCAAATCTCCTGTCAAAGTTAGAACAAGTGTTCTGACGACATCTGAGGTTCCGGTTACTCCAAACATTTCTGGAAACCCTGCCCCTATTGAAGAAGTTCGACAGCCCCAGAAGGACAGTAACACTGATCCTAGTCTGAGAGCAAATACTTGTGTTACTGAATCAGTTCCATCAGTGATCGGTTCAGAGAGTCTTGCTCCTCAAACAACTGTCGCTGTCGAAACAACCCCTTCTTCGGCACCAGAAATATTCTACGGACCTGACGGTCTTCCTCTTCCACCCGGTCTGATCGCAATAGAAGAAATTGTAGAAGATCCGCAAGCAACTACTCCAACACATTTTGGAGCAGGGATCACTCTACTTCCTACTGCATCAGGAGCTAGCCTATCACCCAGAGAAGTTCCTGAAGAATCACTAGGCAATCTGCTGGATAGACTCAAAATGTCTGAGCAACCGTCAACATCTAGGACTGTGCCAAATGACACAGCGACGACAGAACTCCCTGCAGTCATTCCGACAATGTTCGCCGGCATACCATCTGTCCCTAACTCTCAACAACTGGAGGGGGTCCCTTCGGGGGCCATGACGACAGTATGGTCTGTTCCTGTTTGTTCTCCCGGGATAATACCCGGTAACTCCTATGTTGGAACTCAACAAATTGATCCTTTCGGAAATCAGTTTGGGCAATCCGGTCCTCGAGGTGTAATAAATCCTCTCGGTTCCGGACCACCACCGTATGGGGGGCAATATGCTTTTTCGTTACCCCCTCCGGGAGGTTACCCATACGGGAGTTCACAACCATATTCAGGTTATACTGGAATAACTACAAGTGGTTGGATACCTATGCTACCCCAGCAACCAAGAGTTGTGTATTCTATGCAACAACAAATGCCTGTGACGAACATCCCGACGACACCAGCGATTGTAACCGTGTCGCAAGTTCAAACGGTGCCTGTTGTATGTCAACCTCAGTTTTCTCAGGTTGTAATGCAACAACCCTTTGACCCTGCAACCCAACCGCAATCGGCGACTGGCGGGGCGACACAAGCACAAACGGGTACCCTTACCCCTCATCTTGGCCCAGTGGTAAGCATCACACAACAACCAATGGTATCACAACCATGGTTGGTGCAGTATCAACAACCGCAGTTCCAGCAAGTGTACCAAGGTACCGAGCAGCAGATTTTTGCGAACAATGGACAACCGTACCTACAATACGGTCAAAACCAACCACTTTACAGTGGGGTAGTCCACCAACCGTATCAATCATACCAGCATCAAATACATTATGCCGGTATGCAAAGACCAACTGCTCAGGCGATCCCTTCGTATCCTGGGTACGCTTCGCCTAATCTGAGTCAACAGCTGCCATTCGTGGCAACTCTAGAGTTACCCGATTTACATCGGTTGACGAACGATCCAATTGCTTATGCCCCTTGGTGGCCAGCGATTCCTCACAAACTTCCCTCCGACATTCCTAAATTCAATGGAAATCCGGGCGAAGACCCGTCGAATCACGTCATGACCTTTCATCTATGGTGTTCATCGAACACTCTGAATGATGATTCGATAAGACTTCGCCTCTTCCAGAGGACATTGACAGGTCCGGCGGCCAAATGGTATATAGAATTGCCAAGAGCCTCTTTCGACAATTTCAGCTCCTTAGCCACGACTTTCTTAACCCATTTTCAATTACCAATTAGGTATGAAACAGGAACCGAAATACTGACCAACTTCAAACAGATGACAGCTACTCACATATCAGATCATATACATGAGTGGCGTCGCTGTCGTAGGATGGTGAAAACATACGTTCCTGATCAGCTATTAGCCGAATGGTTTATAAAGTCATTACTTCCAGCTATAACGGAAGATGTGGCCAAAGGGGGAGTCGTAACAGAGGAGCAAGTCATTGCTCGTGCTCAATATTTAGACTTGGTATATACTCAGTCTGGCACGCTCTATGACAAAATACCTGATGCCCCCAGACCTGAATTTTCAATTCCTCCCCCTCCTAAATCGAATATTGACTCTCATGCCAGAGATGGCGTGATTGGCACTGCAAGCGCGAAGTCGAAAAAGGCTTCACCTCAGAAAGCCCGTAAGACTTCAGATCGAAATGCCCATGAAGAGATTCTTGCTTCGGAAGTAAATGCCATATCAGCAGATAAAGGCAAAGAAACCAATCAACCAGGAAGCAAGAAGAAGCAAAACAAAGGGAAGAAGAAGAAACAAGATGATTCGTCACCTGAGAAAACTCCTTCGAACTCTCCTGAGAAAGGGAAAAAGAAATGGTCCTGTTCGATATGTGACGAAGATCACAAGACAACAGAATGTCCATACAAAGCTGAGCTCAAGAGATTCTTTAAGAGTCCAAAGAACCCAGCTGTATTGACTGATCCTTTTCCCAAACCAGGTCAAAATATGGTTGATAGTGGAAATGCTTCCCCGTCGCAAGTACTAATGTTATCAATCTCTAAGCAACAGAATGATGCTTTGATTTCGACAAGGAACAAAGATTATGGGAATCCGCAACTGTCAAACGAAAAAGGTAAAGATCAACCTAGTAGTTCGACAACAACTTCGACAGAAGTCGTCCCACCCATAATGCCAGAATTAACAATAAAACCACCTAAGGGTGTAGTACACAAGTCGACGTTTAATCCTCGTGCCAGAGCGGCGCAACATTATAACATAGTAGAAGATTTGGCTCAATCGCCATCCGCTATGTCGACTCTAGAAGTACTACAAAATTGTCCATCCCAAAGGCAGGCATTGTTATCGGCAATAGGGGGGGTTGATCCTAAGGATTCCAATCTTGTGTCCTTTGATCACAAAGGGTATGACCCTCAGTTACCAGCTCAACTAGCCTTCCTTATTCAAGTGAAGGCCCTCAACAAAACTGTTCACAGAACAATTATTGACGAGGGGGCATCGACATGTATTATGTTAATGAGCTGCTGGAAAACGCTAGGGTCACCAACCTTGTCGAGATCTTCGACAACACTAAAGGCTTTCGACGGTAGGACATATACCCCTTACAGTATCCTAAGTAACTTAAAAGTTGAACTAGGTGGAAAAACAGTAGAGATTGATGTTGAGGTCATATATGGAAATCTGGATTACAACATCCTACTGGGAAGACCATGGATTTATGCCATGGCTGCTATCGTGTCGACTTATTTTAGGAAGATCGCATTCCCATTTGAAGGAGGGATTACGGTCGTCGACCAACAGAACTTCCTCCTTAATGGTTCACAAGTTACGGGAAGCATTCCCATGATCCATGAAAGCGACCATTCAATTAAAGATATAGGAGTAGGCCTGTTGAAAGACCCCACAATGATGGGGACTTTCTCGCTGCCAAATCATATGTACGTAGGAAAGGTACCATTGGTGGCTACCTGCAACATGATATCTTCCACGAAGGTCGCAAAAGACAAAGTCGTCATGGATCGGGCAATGGTGTTACACCCAAGCCCAATCGAAATATTGTAGCAATCAATGTTTCAGGCATGGGAGGCGAGCCCAAACCAATGCTCGTCAAGCATGTGGGTAGATAGGTCAGGAGAATGTGGTACCCCTTTGGATCCTTGGTCACGAGTGCATGCAAGTGATGAAGGAATCCTGCAATCAATGTGGATTGAGGGGGCACCATGGGATGATAACCACCATCGTTCCCTTCCAAAGGAAGATACTCAAGGCGACCTGTATCACCCTTCAGTATTTGAGTTCCTAACGAATACTGTAAATACGGTGGACTCCGAGAGAAACCTATCCAATATAGAAGAGACTATAGCCATAGATATCTCGACAAAAACAGACATTGTAGAGAATATTTATGTCGGCAAAGGTTGTTCCCCTTCAGAACAAGAAATATATAAAGCTCTTTTCCGCGAATTTAGAGATGTCTTTGCTTGGTCATATGATGAAATGCCAGGCATTGACTCGAGTATCGTTGAACATGAAATTAAGATGTATCCTGATGTCAAACCAGTGAGACAACGGCTTCGGCAGGTGCACCCCAAGAAAGCCGCCGCTATTAAGGCAGAAGTTGAAAAACTCCTCCATGCTGGTTTCATCTACCCGGTTCCTCTAACCGATTGGGTATCGAATATTGTCCCTGTTATGAAAAAACAAGGAACAATACGAGTGTGCGTCGATTATAGGGATGTAAATCAAGCCTGTCCAAAGGACAACTACCCTACACCCTTCATCGACCAGATAATTGATGAATGCGCCGGATGTGAAATCTTTTCGTTTATGGACGGATTTTCCGGGTATAATCAAATTAATATCCGCCCACAGGACCAGTCAAAGACTGCATTTATTTGTCCGTGGGGCACATTCGCTTATCGAAAATTACCCTTTGGTTTAAAGAACGCAGGGGCGACGTTTCAGAGAGCAATGAATTATGCTTTCCACGACATCAAGAACATCATTCAACCTTATCTCGACGATCTTCCGGCTCATTCGCAAAAGCGGACTGATCATCCGCATCATTTAAGAGCGATATTTCTACGTTGCCGACACTACAAGATAAGACTCAATCCACACAAATGTGTGTTTTGCGTCGGTTCTGGCCGTTTACTTGGCTTTATAGTCTCCAAAGATGGGATTCGTCTCGACCCTTGCAAGGTGCAGGCAATCATTAATTTGCCTCCACCTTCAAACTTGCTTCAGATTCAGAAACTCCAAGGGAAAGCAAACTTTCTGAGGAGGTTCATTCCAAATTACGCAGAACTTGCTAAAGGTTATACCCGTCTCCTGAAAAAGGATGTACCTTTCGTCTGGGACCAGGTTGCACAAACTTCCTTTGATGCTTTGAAAGAAGCGCTAGTCAAAGCATCATTAATGTACGCCCCAGACTATCTAAGGGATTTTAACCTGTATCTGGCTGCAGCAGATACGACCATTGCGATGGTTTTACTTCAAGAAGTCGACGGAATTGAACACCCTATATATTATTTAAGTAAAAACTTAAATGATACGGAAAGTAAATATTCTCATGTTGAAAAGCTAGCATTGACGGCTGTTCAAGCGATACAAAGATTTCGGCACTATGTCCTCTTTAGGAAGACCACCGTATTGTTAGATTGCAACCCCATGACTTATATACTGTCGCGACAGTTGCTTGGGGGCAAATATTCAAAGTGGATAGCTATCCTTCAAGAGCTTGATCTGGAATTTGTGAAATCCAAATCAAAGAAAGCTTTAGTTTTCGCAGAATTATTATGCGATCTCCCATCATCATCCAACGATGAAACGTCCAAAGAATCGATCGTGGACGAAAGTTTGTTTCTGATATCAGCAAGTGATGAGTGGTATGGAGATATAATAGTTTATCTCCAAACCCAAAAGTTTCGGCCAGACACCTCTCACTCAGAACAAAAACGCATTCGATACCAAGCAAAAGACTACATGATCGTCGGTGATACGCTTTACCGTCGTGGTGTCGATACGGTCCTGAGAAGGTGTCTAACCCATGAGGAGGCCGAAAAAGTCCTGAATGAATGTCATTCAGGCACCTGTGGGGGGCATCAATCTGGATATGCTACAGCACAAAGAATCTTACGAGCAGGATACTTCTGGCCAACCATGTTCAAAGATTGCATAACTGCAGTTAGAAGTTGCCATGCATGTCAGATTTTTGATAGCAAAACCAGAAGACCCCCCGCTCCTTTACAGCCAATAATAGCTGTGGGGCCTTTCACCAAGTGGGGCATCGATTTCATGCAATGTAACCCCACCTCGACTGGGGGGCATGGGTATATTATAGTCGCAGTTGACTATTTTACCAAATGGGCCGAGGCGATGCCTACATTGGATAACACTGGTGAAACAGCAGCCCTATTCTTTTTTAATCATGTAGTCGCTAGATTCGGCGTGCCACAGGCCATAGTAACAGATCATGGATCGCATTTTCGCAATCACATGATGGTTGAATTAACTGCCAAACTAGGATTGTCTCACGACAGCTCTACCCCGTACTATCCGCAAGCTAACGGACAAGTTGAAGCGATCAACAAGGTCCTGAAGCGCATGCTGCAAAGGATGGTTGGGGTTCACAAAAGAAGATGGCATTTGATCCTGTACTCGGCTTTGTGGGCCTACCGAACATCGGTAAGGAATGCCACTGGGTTCACACCGTTTCAACTGGTGTATGGCCTAGAGGCGATCCTACCAATCCAGTGTGAAATTTCGTCCCTTAAACTCGCAATTGATCTCCTCCCCGGAACCTCGGAAGAAGAAGCTCGTTTCTTGGAATTAATCCAGTTGGATGAAACCCGTCGTGATGCCGCCTTGGCCAACGAAGCCCACAAGAAACGAGTCAAAGCGCAGTTCGACAAAAATGTCAAACCCCGTGTCTTCTCGGAAGGTGATTTGGTCTTGCTTTATGACCAAGAATCCGATAAATTGGGAGCTGGGAAATTCAAGTCCTTATGGATGGGCCCTTATATTGTTAAAAAGGTGTTAGCAAAAGGTGCCTACGAGTTGGTAGATTATGACGGACTTCCACTGGCGCAACCCCGCAACGGGTTGTACCTTAAGCGTTACTATGCCTAATAGTAACCTGTATGCTTTTGTTACATTTTTGTTTTCGCTAAAGCGTTTGTTCCGGTTTAAGTAATCCGCTTTTTACACTTATTGCAGATGTCAAATCCATTGGAACCGTGGGTTGGATATGCTGACGGAGCGATTCGTAGTTCGAGGAACCTATCCTTAGCAGAATGGGCCATTTTTAACCCAAGCGGCGAGCTAATGAGTTTCAGGGGGGTATGTATTGGTCAATCAACAAATAATATTGCTGAGTATAGCGCGTTGATAGAGCTCCTCTCTGATGCCATCACACGTGGCATACGCCGGCTAGTCATCAGGCTAGACTCACAGCTCGTGGTACTACAGCTCAATGGTACCTACTCTGTCCGAAATCCAGCTATTTATCGCAAGTTCCTAAGAGTTAAAATCTTGGAAAGACAGTTTGATTTTATCCAATATCAACACATTTCCAGAAACTTAAACACATTAACCGACTCATTAGCAAACTATGTGTTAGATAGACATTTGCAAAATTGATAAAAAGAGAAGCATCATCGATGTTTCATACATGAATCACATAAAAACTGGAATAAACCCCGAAAATCAAAAATATATATAGCTGTTTACGGTTTACATATAATGTTCTGTAACCAAGACAAAATCGGTCATACGACCCCAAAACTCAAACATGGCTGGGGGGCACCCTAGCCTAGTGATGCTCATGATAACCTGCCACGGCCTGTGCGATCATGCGCAGAAGACGAGACCATCGTCTAGGAACACCAACAGTATGTCGCTGCAATCGCAGAGGCAACTCGTCAATCCGTACATCCGGAATCCCGAAGGTAAGACCCTCGACCTGTTCCTGCACAACAGCAAGAGTCTCGGCCAAGTCAAGGTCACGGAGAATAGCCCTCCCTGGAGCCTCCCCTGTTGGGGCAGCGTCCGAAACTCCCGGACGAACTTCTGGACGGACGGGGCCCACATCTGCATGCACACATGAGTTTGATTAGAGTCTTGACAGAGTAAAGCACAAGGAAATTATAAATAAAAACAGTAAACGGTGATAAGGTCAAAATATTTACCAAGATCACCCCACTGCTCGCCATCCGGTAGTACCAAATCCGGATCACCTCGGAAATCCATGCCAATATATGGATACTCGGAAAAAGCCATATCCTGCCGCTTGAACCACCTAAAGAAGGCATCAGTAAAAGTAATCCGAGATTGACCTGCATGTCTAGCCATGTGGTCAACCCACCTCTGCATGCGTGGCTCAGTAGGAGATGGCAAGTCGAGGACAATGTACTGAGGTTGCATCAGGGGTATCTTCTCCAAAGCGAAGGCAGTCAAAACTGAACCGAAGCCAAAATTCTTCAGTCTCCTGTCCTTTACTTTGGTCAACTGGTTATTCATCTGAACCAGTACTGCATCACACCAGTTAAAAACTTTCGGCTGAAGACACTCCAGGGCGTGCTGCACATATGACCTGTTGGCAACATGAGGGGATGCACTACCGGCCATCCTACAAATTGTGTACAGAATAGACCTGAGAGACCTGTCAGTGACATCACAGATAGAAATCTTGCCATCTCTGCTCGGCTGAGATCCTTCCCTGGAATACTGACGGATATAATTTTTCACGGAATCACTCCCTCGGGCCGAACCGGACAAGGAAATGGGGGCACCCCGCCTTGACAACCCAGTCAAGAAGTAAATGTCCACTATGGTCAAAGGGATGGACTTGCCCCTAATCTGGAACACTTGGTTAACAGGATCCCAAGCATCAAGCAGGTACTGCAGTAAACGTATCTGTGCCCTCATGCTAGATATGCAGAAGAATTTTAGCAAGCCACAGTTCCGCAACGCGCTCACGGTAACAGGATCATGGAGGGCAATCATGTCCTCCTCTTCATGCTCTCGTTCTCGCCACGTAAGAGTCATTCTTCTCCAATAAACTCTGCAAAACAAACAAGAGGAGGAGTAAGATCCCTGACTCAATAAAGAAAATGGCAAAATTCTCATGAAAAAATATGCAACCAAGAAGTTTTCTGCGCCCAACGCAGGTGGGGAAGGCTCTCACCTGCGTTGGGAGACAAACTGCCTTTGGAAATGAGAACCCCCAACGCAGGTTTCGATATGGGGCACCTGCGCTGATGGCAGAGCGCCCTAGAGAAACCCCAGGGGCTCATGGGGGCAGGAAAACAAGCATAAAACTGAGAAATAAGACCATGAAAAGATAGAGCTAGGGTTTAGCTCCTACCTGGTGGAAACGGCGCTGAAAATCGTCCACAGAATCTCCCGAAATCAGCTGGTGAAAAATCGAGAGGAAGAGGCACCTCCAAAGCTCCAACAAACCAAATGCACATGAAATGGTAAAATGAGAGGTAAAAACATCTTTTAATTGCTTTTTACGTAGTTCAAAGTGAAATATTAGTATTTTTACTTCATGTTATCCGTTTCTAACAAGTTTGTTGCAGCAATTGATGAAACAGTACTATCTCTGGAAAAGAAAAACTAGTCATGGTAAAATATGAATTTGACCTTATCAAACGAGTAGTTTTGGCAAAGTTCATGCTCGTTAAAAAATAAACGCAAGATCCGAGCAGTTTTAATGCGGAAATTCATGCTCATTAAAAAATAAACATAAGCTTGTGAGCAGGCTTCCCCCAGTGTTCAAACTCATTCAGAAAAAATGAACCGGTAAATAACCATTTGTGACCGTAAATTCATCAGCCATAAAAGCCTTGGTCGTGTTTGTGCACCGTCACCTCCACTTTTCATTTGGCCGATCATTCCCATCCACTTGATTGTTTACCTATTTTGAGGAACAGCTGCGAAGAGTGATCCCACCTAGCCATCCTTGTAATACTGCCGTGATTGGAAAATTCCAACCTGTACCTGGAATCTGCTGCTATCCCTGTTTATCACTCGTTCCTCAAAAGACGAGTCTTCTTTGAGATCTTTTCACTGACTCGTAAAAAAATGAAAAGTTTGCCGAGTTTTGGCCTTCCAACTCGTTAAAAGGACCGGAAGAGCTATCCCTCCTCTAGATTTTAATCTTTTTGGACCTGAGGGATTATTGCACAAAAAGATCGAGCGCTTGTCTAGTTCGGCTCGATAAAGATATCGAACATTCATCCCTTCTGTATTGTTTTATACTTTTTCGGACTTAAGGGATTAAATGACGAAAAAGGACCCCATGGAGTCCACTTTATGTACCCTTTTCAAACTCTCTAAAAATGAAAAGGACCGAGTTGTCTTTGTCGCTGGGCTCGTTAAAAATATTAGATAGCGACAAACTTGTCTTTAGACGAGAACGAGTTTCCCTATCGCTAGGCTCGTAAAAACATAGCGATGGGCTTGCCCGAAGGGCAGGTTATAGAACAAGCATATGTTATCCTCCTCAAGCTTGAAAAAAATAAAGAGGTACTGGTCAGAAATGACTGGGGAAAAATTGGGAAGAACCTCAAAGCTTAATGGTAGCAAGTCGCTCTTGAAAATGACACTTTTGCCTCCGTAAATATCGGGTTGGGTTATTATCATTCACCGGTCCCTTCACCATGGTCTCGCCATACCATCCATACATGGGGTAATGCTACCGATCCATCACATCAGTGTCGTTATATGTTCAAGAGATGTCATTCAGAAAGTGTCAACCGGGTCCCATCCACTACCATACGTCATCTTTCATCCTTCCATGACCGCCACCCTGAATCATCTTTCACAGATCGTTTTCACCATCATCACTAGCTCCGTTCTGTGTCACTGATGTGGGATTCATTAAGGCCCTCCTTTGACAGATCACTTCTTGTCGACCTCAGCTCATTATCCAAGAAGTTGATCTAGGAACACCCCCTCAGTACTTTGAAGCTTGCATGCCTCAATGGCAAGTTTCTCACTCCCGGCGATAGGTATACATTAATGACCTTCGACCAGGAGACTTTGCGTGGTGTTCAACGTCAGATCCTATATTCACACCACGTGAATTGTGCTGCAGTACCTTGAGGGTCATCATCATTATCGGTGATTCCTCTCGTGCTTGTTAACAGTTTACATTATTGACTGGTAATCAAGCGATGTCTTTCCATGTTCGACTTCAAGAAATTCTCACATGGATCGACTTGTACTAGAGTGAAGATTGGACAAGTTTGAAGACCCCGGATCTAGTTTCATCCATCCGGGCTGCGATATATATTCAGGAGATAAAAACATAGACATGTGCAGCAGATGATCATCCTACTGAAAGGATGATAATTGAAAGCAGAGAATTATCAGTCTATTATCAGACGATCGTCTATTTATGTACAACAAATGTATTTATAAAGCTGAGCATGGGAAATGCCCGCCTCAGCTAGATCATGAAAAGAAAGTATGAAAAGATAATGTATTGTATTGTATTTTGTTACAGGTCACCTCCCGACGATTGAATGAACTTCGGATCCTCCTAATAAAGCATTTCACTCGATAAACGACCTCATACTTTAGGGGGCAACTGTTATAGACATTTTTGTGCCTTACAGCATGGAGCATGAAATGTCAATAATCTAAGGGATCCAAAGTCCCTAAACATGTTGTTCTTACCCTTAGAGGAACAAGGTCAGCAAACCACAGCTCTGCAAATCAGTTATCCACTGAAAAACACTCAAAAACAGGTCAATTTTGGATCAAAGCAGCTGCTCCAAAGGCTACCTGCGTTGCATAGCAAGTGCAACAAAGGCTACCTGCGCTGCATTGCAAGTGCAACAAAGGCTACTTGCGCTAGGCGTACTTTGACATGTGGAGGAATCTTTTTCTCAATGTGCCAGTGCCCAGGAAGCTTCCAGAAAGACACTTGATCATAAGATTCGCCTAATGATGAGTTAAGAGCTTCTAAAACTCCGAGTGGAAGGCAGGAACTCCAAGTGAAGAACTGAAGAACAACTGGAGTTGAAGAGGACAACAAGTCACACATCAAGCTGACTTATCTTCACTCCAAAACTCTATATAAGGATCTCATCCCATGGGGTCTGGAGGCCGAAATTGGGTGCAAAGAATTGCTGTTGGTTTACAGTTGTGAGTATTGGGTGATTGCTTGAGGGAGGTGAAGAAGAGATTTCTCTCCGTCGGGAAGGTGATGCTGGATTGGACCTCTCATGGTTGTATCACCGCCTGAACCTTACTTCCATATATTAATAAAGCATTTGAGGTTCTTCTATTCGCATGTGTTTCAATGGTGTATTGTCTTATTTGCGTCTTTGATTTATGCTAATCCTTGAATCGATTATGAATGCATGCCTCTTGTAGTTTCCTTTTCTTGTCTTATTTGCAGGATCTCGTATAGCTGGGCCCGTGAAAAGACTTGGATCTGGAAGCAAGCGGCAAACAAAGGAGATTGGATCGACCATTTGCGCAAGACATCGGTAAGTGGATCTCTTCCTTCTATCTCTTGCATGTCATAAAGAAGAAACTTTAGATAGCTTTGCTTTCAGCTGTTGCTAAGGAACTGTCACCCTTAGAGTGGGTTAGGGTCATTCCGAGTTGGATACTTTCCCCCACAACAAAGTACAAAGATGACACAATAGGAGAAGAAAGGAGGCATTAGAGCCTATCCCCCCTTAGTGACAACTTCCTGAACTCCAACCATAAATCAAAGTTTAGTAAAATTCACCTCTATGAGAGCCTTTGTAAAGATGTTTGCAACTTGATGATCGGTTGAACAATATTGCACTTCAAGAACATGGTCATGAATGAGCTTTCTCATGAAGTGCATGTGTAATTCAATGTGTTTGTTGCGCTGATGTTGGACTGGATCTTTGCATAGTTGAATGGCACTTTGATTATCACATCAAAGTGTAGTCGGATGTTGCTGCTGAAAACCAAACTCTGAGAGGATCTAACGAAGCCACAGGGCTTCCTTACTAGCTTCTATGGTGCCATGATACTCTGCTTCTGCTGAAGAAAGAGAAATGGAACTTTGTTTCTTGCAAGCCCATGTAATAGGTCTAGAACCAAGAGTGAAGACATAACCTGCAGTAGACTTCCAATCATTAGGGTCACCAGGCCAATCAGAATCAGTGAAACCAACCAATAGAGGAAATTCTTCTATACTGTAATGAATCCCAAATTGAACTCTACCTCGAACATAAAAAAGTATTCTTTTAGCTGCTTTCCAATGAATTTCATGTGGGTTTTGCATAAACCAAGCAAAAAGGCCAACAACAAAGGAAAGGTCAGGATGGGTATGGGTTAGATAAAAAAGTTTTCCAACAAGTTGACGGTATAAGATAGCATCAACTTCAGGGGAATTACAATGACTGAAAGCTTGGCTCCAGACTGAAAGGGAGAAGAGGCTGGCTTACAACCTTCCATGTGAAAGTTGCATAGAATATCACAGGCATACTTGGACCGGGAAAGAGAAATACCTTCTTTGGATTGCAAGAATTGAAGACCAAGAAAATAATATAAGTGTCCTAAGTCTGTCATTTCAAACTACTTTTTAAGGCTAGAGTTCACATGGTTTATAAGGTTGGGATCACTAACAGTAAGGATAAGATCATCAACATAAAGAACAAGAATTATAAGAGACTTACCCACTTTCTTGGTGTAGACAGTATTGTCAGGATGACACCTAGAAAAGTCAGTATCTAAAAGAAAGTTGTCCATTTTGGAATACCAAGCCCAAGGGGCTTGCTTGAGACCATAACGGGATTTCTTAAGCCGACATATTAGGCTGGAGTATGTTTGTATAAAGCAAGTCCTCATGCAAGAAGGCAGATTTAACATCCATTTGATGGACTTACCATTTTTAAGAGGCAGCAAGGGAAAGAACAAGGAAGATAGAGTTCATTTTGGCAACAAGGGAGAAGGTTTCAGTATAGTCAATGCCTTCAACTTGTGAAAAACCCTTAGCAACAAGACGCGATTTATGTTTATCAACTTTTCCATCTGGTCCAAACTTGGTTATGTAAACCCATTTGCATCTAACAAATTTGGTCCCTTTGGAAGAGGAACAAGGTCCCATGTATCATTTGCCAATAGTGAACGATATTCTTCATTCATAGCTACGTCCCAATGTGGATGGACTGAAGCTTCTGCAAAGGTTCCAGGATCATAATTCGCTGAAGCTTGAGCCAGTAAAGAAGAGGCTTTATCAAACTGAGAACGTGTGGGACGCTGATATGTAGGATCACCTACAAGAGAACATGCTGCATCCTGAGTAGCACATACCCATTTTGGAAGCTGAGGAGCTGAAGGAGGATCTCGAGAAGGTGGGGGAGGATTTTCATGCTCATTGTCATCATCTGAAGAAGAAATATTTTCAGAAGTAGAAGGGATAGAGAGAGGTGGCACATCTGCCAAAATAGGCTTGTAGGAGCAAAATTTACATCTCTTCTAATGATAACATTTTTGGATTTAGGTGGAAGAAGTATATCCTTTGACATCTTCAGAATATGCAACTAAAATACATTTTTCACTCTTAGGTTCTAAGGCTTTATATCTCTCATCTAGAATATGGGCCCATTCTTCACTTCTAGAAACATGAAAGTGACTTACATCTGGTTTAATTGAGCTCCATGCTTCTTCTCGAGTGATATTCTTTAAAACCTTAGTAGGAGTGCGATTTACTATGTAATTTGCATAGTTAATTGTTTCTGCCCAAAAATTAAGACTAAGTCCTTTAGATTGAAGCATACAATTAACCATTTCCTTTAAGGTGTGATTCTTCCTTTCAGCGACACCATTTTGTTGTGGAGTATATGGAACAATATGTTGCAATTGAATTCCATGCTCAGTACAAAAGTTGATGAATTTGTTGTTAACAAATTCTCCGCCATTATCAGATCTTAGCTTAAGACTTTGATGTCCAGATTGTTTCTCAACAAAGGCCTTAAAGGCAAAGAACATGTTAAAGACTTCACTCTTGAGTTTTAAGAGGTATACCTAAGTGCGTCTGGAGAAATCATCAATGAAAGTTAAGAAATACTTGTAGCCAAAGAATGAAACAACTGGAAGTAGACCACATAAATCACTATGCACAAGCTATAAAGGGGCTGAGTCGTGCCAAGAGGCACATTTTTCAAAACTATTCTGATGATGTTTTTCGAGTACACATCCGGAACAAAAACCATCTTTGCAAGATACCATAGGAAGGACTGTCACCATATTTTCTTTACATAGATTTTGAAGGGAGCGATAGTTTAAGTGACCAAATTGCTCATGCCAAAGTTTTCTCACTTCATCATTATGAGCAACAAATACCGAGGGAAGAGTTGATGACCCAAAGTTGCTAATGAGAATGAGAAGAAGAAGACACAATTAGTGCATAACCAGACCGAGATACTGGACAACCACATGCATAAAGTGCTATTCCTGAAGATGAAGTTAAAGTTGAAGATTTCTCCAAATGGATGTTATGCTTCTTCATTGCTGCTTCCAAGGCTTCCATCTTCTTAAAGCATTTGGATTTTAAGTGGCCATCTTGATTACAAAAGTTGCAATGTCTATCAGTCTTATTCCCTTCGTTTTTGTTTGTCTTATCATTTTGTTGAATTGATTTTTCATTTTGAGACTGAAATTGCATAGGACCCTTGTTTGGTCATTCTTCTTAGGATTCTTTGAATTTGGTTGCTGCTGGGATGCTAAGGCTTTCTTAAAAGAGTTTACAGTATTAAGAAGACCAAGATGTAATATTTTTTCTTGTTCCATTATTAAAAAATCACAAAATACATCAAAAGAGGGTGACTTGTAGGCTTGTCCTTGAGAAATAAAGGCTTCCCTAGTAGAATGGAAGGTGGAAACAAACACATAGTAGGTTGGTCCTAGCTTAGTAAGAATGGAATAGATAAGACTACCTTCTTCTTTCTTAACCTTAACACCTTCCAGGAGAAGTCTAACGGTCTTGAACTAGGATAAAAAATCTTCAATGGAAGAAAAATGATTGGTGATCTGGAATTGATCTATGACAAACAATTAAGGTATTACAGACTCATGTGCATGGATGTGCCTATGTTATTTTATGCAATGGATCGATAAGATTGCGAAACACATAGGCACTGAAGCAGTTAGAGAAAACATAACAAGCAAACATGTAAACACAACAAGTTTAATAAGGAGTTCACCCAATACTCCTGGGCTATGTCTCCCGGTCCAGCCTTTAGTGGTGGCGTCTATATTATGTTTTCAAAGTAGAGTTGTTACAATAGTGAGCTCAATTTGAGCCTCACTCAACAGATAGATATCAACAAGACTGTACTTGGATTCCCCAAGTCTCTAGAGTACACAAACTCTCTTTACTGATTCTCGACCTCCTATGGGTCACGATGGTATGAGTCCAATCTGAGACTCAATACATGACAGGTATTTACAGAGGAGTTCACTTGAACCTCTCAAGCCTTCTTTGGAGTACACAGACTCTCTGCTCTCTCTGTCTCTGTCTCGATACTACCTTTTGCCTCTGCAGGTCAGCTCGATTTCTTCTTTCTGTTCTCTGCTCTCAGCTTTCCGCTTCTAGCTTACTTCCTAACTCGCTTCCCCTGCTTTCTCTGTCAGTCTGTGGCTTTAAATCCAATCTGCTTTCCAACTGTTTGTTTCCGCTTCCTAGCTTTCCGGTTCCCCTGCCTCTGTCTGTTTGAATTCTTGTGTTCTGCGTCATCATCGCTGTATAACGCCTCACAGGGAGGTGGCCACCTGTTTCATAACGAACTGAGTGTCAGTTCTCTTGGATGTCTTTGAAACGACCGTTTTTACTGTTAACTCCAGGAATTCCTTCAAACATGATCCTCTACCAACGCATCGTCCACGTCGGACTTCAAATCTTATACAACTCTGCCTTTTTACCCCGTTGAATCCGGTCATCCATCGGATTTGTTAGGCTAGGCAGTAACTCCATTAAGCAAAAACTGATTCATATTATCTATTCCATCAGATAGGTCGGTTATATACATGAGGGAGAGACTGTTCAGTTCATCTCTCGATGACTGTTCACATTTCTCATTTATTTATTTACATATATTTACCCAATCACAAGGATTAGGTGTCAACATTCCCCCCATTAATCTGAAGGGATGTTTGTGAGTCCAAGCATCGTTCTGAATCGTTCAAGCTTTTCTCTTCCAAGTGCTTTGGTGAAGATGTCTACAATTTGCTCATTTGTGGAACAATGACGGAGATGGATTGTTTTGGCCTCAACATGATGTCGAATTAGATGATATTTAGTATTGATGTGCTTTGTTCGATCATGGAACTTTGGGTTCTTGGCCAACTTTATTACAGAGGTATTGTCAATCATGAGTGGAGTTGATTGTACTTGTTTTACCTGCAAATCTTCAAGAATTTTCCTGAGCCACACAATTTCTTTTGTTGCTTCAGCTGCTGCCAAATATTCTGCTTTTCTTGTGGAATCTGCTAGAACTGATTGTTTGCATGATCTCCAGGAGACAGCTCCTGATCCAAGACTCATAGCATATCCTGAAATTGATACTCCAGTTTCCTTGTCTCCATCGAAGTCTGAATCAGAGTATCCAATCAAGCTAAAGTCGTCTACCTGTGTATACTTTATTCCAAAGTCTTGAGTTCCCTTCAAGTATCTTAGAACCTTTTTTGCAGTAGACCAATGTCCCTCACAAGGATTTTGCATAAACTTGGAGAGGATTCCAACAACAAACGAAATGTCTGGTCTGGTAGTAGTTAGGTAGTTGAGACTTCCTACAAGCTGTCTATACTTTGTTGCATCCTCAAATTCTTTTCCTTCAATAGATGTGAGCTTTAAGTTTTGTTCCATTGGAGTAGTAAGAGGATTGCACTCTGTCATGCCAAACCTGTTCAACAAATCTCCAATGTATTTCTTTTGAGAAAGAAATATGGACTTTGGATGTTGGGTTACTTCAATGCCAAGATAGTAATGAACATAGCCCAAATCAGTCATTTCAAAACTTTTCCCCAATTCCTTCTTTATGGATGCAATGTAGCTTTCATTGTTCCTTGTCATCAAAAGATCATCTACATATACCACAAGATATACAACTGTTTTTCCAACTTTCTTGACAAATAAAGTTGCATCATCAAGATCAAAATGTTTGAAATTGAGTTTCAGAAGATGCTCAGTTAGTTTTTCATACCAGGCTCGCGGTGCTTGTTTGAGGCCATACAAGGAATTCACAAGTTTGCATACTTTATGTTCATGTCCTTTCACAGCAAATCCTTCAGGCTGGGACATAAAAACATTCTCTTTTATATCTCCATTCAAGAAAGCAGTTTTTACATCCATTTGATGGACTTTCCAACCGTTCTGAGCTGCTAGTGTAAAGAGTGTCCGGATGGTAGCCCATTTTGCTGTGGGGGAAAAAGTCTCCTCATAATCGACCCCTTCCTTCTGTGCAAAACCTTTTGCCACAAGCCTAGATTTGTGCTTGTCAAGTGAGCCATCAGCTTTATACTTGTTCTTGTAGACCCACTTGCAGCCAATTGGTTTGGTTCCAAATGGAGGATCAACCAGCTTCCAAGTGCCGTTATTTATGAGGGAATCATACTCCTTTTGCATTGCTTCTTTCCATTCATCATGAGAAGCAGCTTATTTGAAGGAAGTTGGTACAAAATCTGTAGACAAGTTCAATTCACAATCATAAGAAACATCCATATCAACAGATGAATTAGAATCATCTACATCACCTCCATTTTTCCGGTTTGAATTTCTGGTTCCTGTCTTTCCAACTTCATCAGGATGAACACTTTCAAGTGTCTTTGTCACCCACTTTGGGGGACCTTTTTTAGATGGTCCAGGCTGCTCCGTTGATTGAGTTGGGGTTGAATCAAGATTGAGTCTCCCAATTCTATCAATTACATCACTTAAAGCATCATCCGTTGTTGGAGTTTCATGCGGGGGAGAGTGTTCTTCAGAAGAAGATTCCACATGTTGATCTAGTATAGGAATCCCCCCTTCAAGATGTGGAATCTGATTATTAAATTCTTGAAATGATTTTTCTTTTGCGAATCTATCCAAGCGATCAAGTTGCCGCTCAACAACATTGTCAGTTTTGGATGATTCAAGGAAAATTACATCTTAGATACAACAAAATTTCTTATTTACTTCATCATAGAGGCGGTATGCTTTGGAGGTGTTTGAATACCCCAGGAAGATACAGTTACGACTTCTAGCACCAAGTTTGTTTCTATGTACATTTGGTATCAAAGCATAACAGGTGGAACCAAAGACCTTGAGATGCTTTACTGAAGGAACATGTCCATACCACATTTCATATGGAGTCTTGTTTCTTATAGCATTAGATGGACATCTATTCTTTATATATGCAGCACATAGAACAGCATCAGTCCAAAACATTATCTTTACATTTTTGAAGAAGAGCATGGATCGTACCATATTTAAGATTGTCCTATTCATTCTTTCAACTACACTATTCTGTTGGGGATTATAAGGCACAGTTGTTTGATGTTTGATCCCATGTTGGCGAAGATAGTTTTCAAATTCATTTGATGTGTATTCTTTTCCATTATCAGTGCGAATAGACCCAATATGAGATTGTGCATAATTTTCAATCCATTTATGAAAATTCTTGAATGTTTGAAAAGCATTAGATTTGTTCTTCAATAAATAAACCCAACACATTTTGGTGTAGTCATCAATAAATGTCATGATATATTTATTTCCATTTGCAGAAGGAATAGGCATTGGACCACATAAATCTGAATGAATGAGTTCAAGTTTCCTATGTGCTCTTGAATGTGAATCATGAAAAGACTGTTTGTTATGCTTTCCTAGAATGCAAGCATCACATTGCTTAAGTTTCCTAGGAATTGTAGGCAAACCAGCAACACCATTTTTCTTCAATAAGCGGAGACTGTCATAGTTCAAATGTCCAAATCTAGCATGCCATAATAAACTTGATGGAAGTGTACCTTCTTCATGATGAGAATTGTATGAGAAATGTTGTGCATGAGCAGATGTTCCTTGCAGTTTGAGAAGCCTTTCTTCTTCTATTCCCCTCATGAAAAGTGAGTGGTCAGATGCTTTTCTTACCTCAAGCTTGCCATCAAACATATGAATGGAGTGACCTTGCTGGCGGATGTGGACCAAGGACAACAAGTTTCTCTTGAGCTGTGGGAGATATAGAACATGATCCAGAAGAAAGTCTGGAAGACCAGGCAGTTTAAGCCTGATTGTGCCAAGCCTTGATGGCTTGATTTTTGATTGATCTGCAAAGTATACTGCTCCATCAACATTGTCAGTGAAATCTTCAAAAAAATCTTTTCTATGAGTCATGTGGCAGGTTGCTCCTGAATCAAGCAACCAATCATTTTTCCAGGAAGCAAGTGAAGCATTAAATAAATCTTCGTTTACTCCAATATTACATTGTGCCACAACATAGTGAGCGGATTCAGGTGCTTTACCTTTGTCTGAATCATCAGTTTTACCTTTCTGTTGGTTTCTTTTCTGCTCAATTGTGTGCCATGGTAGCTTGCATGTAGAGGCATCATGTGATCCATTTCTTTTGCAATGAATGCAGTGCAAATCTGCCTTTTCTCCTTGAGAATGTCTACCCCCCTTGCCTCTGAAATATCTTCCTCTTGTAGAATCTTAAGCATGATTCTTTTCTTTATGAGCAAGGCACACAGCCTCTTCAGAAGATTCAGGGGTTGTCTTCTTTCCAAAAGCTTTCTCTCTTTCAGCAAACTTTTTCACAAGAGAGTCAAAGGTTATATCTTTAAGATTTCCATTTGCTTGCAATGACTCAAGATAATTGGAGTAAGTAGGATAAAGTGCCTTGAGAAAAGAAATAAGAGGAATATCCAATTCAACGTTAATGGATTTTATATCATGCATTATAGACTTTACTTCAGATGCAAGAGCAAGAGGATCATTATTTTGCAGTTCAAGAGTGAAGAGTTTAATCATGAGTTGGACAACTTCAAGTGCAGAATGTGAGTCATAGAGTTCTTTCAGCTTTTGTAAGGCTTCAAAGGCAATTGAATATGACGAAATATGGCGACTCACCTCTTCATTTACAGATGCTGCGATTAATGTATAAGCTTTGCTATTCTTGTTTTTCCAAATGACGAGCTCTTTGTCTGAGGTAGGCTGTACTGGGTCATTGTCTCCTTCTCCGACACACACTCCTTTCCACAACTCATTGAAAATGAGGGTGTGTTTTATCATCCGGGACCATTCAGGACAGTTCTCCTTGCCAGTGAGAACTATTCCCACCATGGATATGATTGAATGCATTCTGTAAAAAAATTATTTCTGCTGATAGAAAAATAATTCTGCTAGCAAGAAATAATCTGTGTACTATAAAAAAAATACTTCTGCTAGCAAAGAGCAAAACTATATTTTATCCATATAGAATATCACCATTTGTATTTTCAACCTTATTTCATACAATATATCAAGCATCCATGCCATTGAAAAAAAGGAACTGCTCACTGCACCATTATCAATATATTGTATTCCTTAAATCCAGAATGAAAAATAAGGAAAACATCTTCACAGTCTCAACATTTAGCACACAAAGATAAACTATTACTCCTTTAACCTTAATGCCTCTGCGCTGATACAATCATAAAAAAATGTGGTGAAAATTACAGAAATATGGCCAAAACAAAGCGCGTGTCCCGTCCATACCCACGCATAGCCATGCTGTCTCCCCACTCGTTGCCAACCAACAAATCATACAACGTATTCCACAAAATTAATATTATTCAACCAAAAGGGCTCAGAGGAGTTCAACCGACTTTCTGAACCGATTTTTTGTTTGTTTAGGAGTTCAACGCGCAGGAGCGACATAACATATCGAAGCTTTCGGGCAAATCTCTTATTGAGAACACTATATGCGTATTAATCAAGACTGTAACAGTAAAAGACAACTTGAGCCGAGCTTCATAATCATTTTCTTTAACCATTACAGAAATTCATAGACGTCAATCATTTACAATTCATGTCCTTTTAATAACTTCATCAGATCTGAGACGGTAGATTCCATCAATGGAGATTACCAAGAAAATGTGACCTATGTGGAATTCCCGTGGCTTTGCTCGCTTTTAGAGAAAGCCCTTTGAATTACCTTAAGGCTGCTACTGTTCGAATATGAATCTACAGATTCCAGATCGCGTGAATGAGAAGAATCAGATAGCCATGCGGACAGACTCAACAGAGCAGTGTTGTTTTCCACCGGAGCAACGTTCTTCAATGTGACAGCGTTCTTTTCCTCCAGCGTTCAACGGAGCAGTGTGTTTACACAGGATATCAGGCTTGACAGAAAAGGTCAGACAACTGATAGGTAGGTAATGGCAGCGTATTATACGGAGCAGGCTTTGTATGGAGTAGCGCTTTTAAATGGAGCGTTTATGGACAAAGAGCACAGGTAATGGCAGACAGAACGCAGGCAGTGTCAGACAGGCGTACAGGCACTCAGACACTGAATTATATGGAGAGCAGAGAAGCAGATAAGGGAGTTACAAGGCACAAGAGCTAAAAAAGGAGCTGGCTCTGATACCATGTCAGGCCAGGCAGTAACTCCATTAAGCAAAAACTGATTTGTATTATCTATTCCATCAGGTAGGTTTGTTATATACATGAGGGAGACACTGTTCAGTTCATCTCCCGATGACTGTTCACATTTCTCATTTATTTATTTACATATATTTACCCAATCACAAGGATTAGGTGTCAACAGGATTGCGTCTCCGCCGTCGATCTGGAGCCTCCAAATCCTACGGTCATCGTTCATATCGGGCGGGTAAGTAACACGACGTTTACCCATCCGATGTGAGCGGTTTTCTCTCTCTTCCGCTGGATGCGTGTCACTCGCTGTGTGGCATTGGGCAGGACTTGGTTGAAACCACTTACCGCCTCAAATCCCTTCCAATATTCTGCCGGTTTTGTGGGACCCCGCCTCTGTTGGAATCGGCGCGATATCCGTTGTGTTTTATAACTTTTCAGGTCCGGGTCGCTCGGGGATTTTCCTTCTCTGAGGGGTTTTCCCGGCGATATCACGACCAGAAACCACCCCCGTTTCTCAAGAAGACCTCCCATTTTGCCAATTCGTGACAACGCGCGTTACCATGGGCCAATGGTTTGCACGCTTGACTTAGGGTCCTCGTTGCTCTGTGCTGTTCACAAATTACAAATGTTTCGAGGATATTTCTGATAAGCTCGTTCTTTGTAAGACTTTGAAACTTTGGCATGAATTTTACAAAGTTCATGAAAACTTAGAGAGTGTTTTAGGATCCAATTCAGATCACGACCTTCCCACTGAAAAAGCTTTTGGACCACCAAAAGTTGGTTTTTAAGCATTGATCAAGTGAGGGTATAGATTCCTCGCTTGCCCAATTTCTATCCATTTTGCACTGCTTGGTTTTGAACCTTTGAGCCCAATCCTAAGGTACTCAACATCCCCTCTGCGCGTGGTTCTCACCTTCCTGTCCAGAATTGTATCTTCCTGCAATTCGTTAAGATATTCAGGCAATAGATCATCAATAGAAGGCAATTGAATCTGCTCTTCAGGATCTTCAATCAATGAAGGTTCAAATAGTCTCAAGCTATCTGCATTGACAACTGAGTAGATGTGCATGTAAGCTGGTAAATCAAGGCGAAAAGCATTCTCACCAATTTTCTCAAGTATCTTGAAAGGTCCATACCTTATTGGCTTCAGCTTCTTACCTTCACCTTGCATTCTGTCTTTGCTAATATATAGCCAGACTTGATCACCAACTTGGAAACTATGCTCAGTCTGATGCTTATCATGCCTTGCCTTGTACTTGGATTGGCTCTTTTCCATCTATTCCTGTACCACCTGGTGAATCTCCTGGATTTGTTCAATGAACTTGGTTGCCTTGTCCACATCACTGTGTCCATCAACCGCTATGTCTTTCCCAAAGACAAAATCCAAGGGAGACCTTGGTGTGAAACCAAAACAGGTCTCAAAAGGAGATCTCTGTGTAGAAGAATGTTTAGCACGGTTGTAAGCATGCTGCGCATAACATAAATGTTCATCCCAAAGCTTGGGATACTTGTTGCAATAGTGTCTGAGCAACTGGATCATTGTCCTATTGAACACTTCTGTTTGGCCATCTATTTGTGGATGAAAGGCTGTGCTCTTCTTCAGTCTGGTGTCCATCAATTTCCACAGACTTGACCAAAACTTCCCAATAAATCGGGAATCTCGATCAGATACAATGGAAGTGGGTAATCCAAAATGAACCCATACATGCTGAAAGAACAACTTTGCTATTTGTTCAGCTGTAATCTATTTGTTACAAGGTATTAAAATACACATTTTTCTGAACCTATCCACAATAACATATAAATAGTCATGACCTTTTCTAGATTTACGCAGTCCCCCAAAAAAGTCCATGGAAATACTTTCCCAAGGATGAGAAGGAACTGGTAATGGAGTGTACAAGCCTAGTTTTCTATTGCTGGGCTTGCTTTTAGCACACATAGTACACCCTCTTACATATCTAGAAATTGTCTCATTCATTTTTGGCCAATAACAAAAGCTTTGCAGTTGTGCAACTGTTTTACTTACACCAAAGTGACCTGATATTAGAGAAGTGTGTGCTTCTTGAATTATATTTACTCTTTCAGTTTGTGGAATGCATAACTTTCCAAAATGATACAAGAGTTGGTCCTTAATATGATAATCGAATTCTTCTACTTGTTTGCCGCAACTTAAAGTTGCATATACATCTTTAAAATGTATATTTTGAGCATACTGTTCAATGTAGCTTTCATGCAATACTGAATTATGCTTAAGTATAGTAGATGCATTTATGATTGGTCTGGACAACATATCTGCAACTTTATTGTGTATGCCCTTTTTATATCTGATGACAAGATGAAACTGTTGTAGAAAACCCATCCACCTATAGTGTCTTGATTGCTGCAACTTAGTTTGGGAGTGTAAATATTGAAGTGGTTGATGATAAATATGTATAATTGTCTCTTTGCCCATTAAATAATGTTTCCACTTTTTCACACTCTGTACTAATGCATACAATTCCTTATCATATGTGGGATAATTAACTACTGCAGAATTAAATGTCTCAGAATGATAACATATGGGTTTACCGTGTTGCATCAACACTGCTCCCATGGCATAGTCACTGGCATCTGTTTCAATCTCAAATGGTCTTTGAAGATTGGGCAGTGCTAGTACTGGTGTTGTACTAATATTTTCTTTTAAGGTGTCGAAGGCTTTCTGCTGTTTGCCTCCCCACTGAAACACCTTGTTCAATCTGGTTAAAGCATGTAAGGGAGCTGCAATCAAGGAAAAGTTAGCAATAAACTTTCTCCAATACTGTGCTGCTCCTAAGAAGCTTCTAACTTCTGTAGCAGATTTGGGTTTAGGCCAGTTTACAATGACTACAACCTTAGAGGGATCTATCTTCAATTCACCACCCCCTACAATATGACCCAAATAATTCAAAGATGTTTTGCAAAATTCACATTTTGAGAGCTTAACATAGAGATTTTCTCTTTTCAAAACATCTAGAGTCTGCTTGACATGCTTCAAATGTTCTTCCCATGTTTTACTAAATATAAGAATTTCATCTAAATATACAATGACAAAATCATCAATAAAAGGCCTGAGTACATCATTCATTACTCATGAAAGTAGCAGGAGCATTAGTTAAGCCAAAAGGCATAACCGACCACTCATACAATCCCTACTTTGTTTTGAAAGTAGTCTTCTATGCATCTTGCTCTGCAACTCTGACTTGATGGTAGCCACTATGCAAGTCCAACTTGGAAAAGTAAACAACTTCTTTTAACAGATCTAATAGATCATCTATGCGAGGAAGGGGATAACGATTTTTGATCGTTATCTTATTCAGTGCTCGGTAATCAATGCACATTCTCCATGAGCCATATTTCTTTCTCACTAAGATAATTGGAGACCCACAAGGTGATGTGCTAGGTCTTATGAACCCTTTCTTGAGTAGCTCCTGTACCTACTTCTTGATTTCTGCATTCTCTAAAGGGGACAACCTGTACATTCTGATGTTAGGCAATGGAGCATCTTGCTGAAAATTAATATCATGTACTATTTCCTTTTGGGATGGCAAACTTTTAGGTTCTTGAAATAGTATATCATATTCTGAAACAAATTTTTTTAAATCAGTTTGCTGTTTAGCATTACAGCCTTCAAATATACTGGTTTTATTAGGTTTCTTTTCCTTTACAACCATCAATAAAAATTGTTTGCATGAATTTACAATTCTTTTCATTTGCCCTGAGTTTATGAGAGTATAATCATTCTTGAGTTTATGAGCTCTTACAATATATTCGATTCCATCTTTAATGAGTTGATACTTGTTTTCAGCTCTATAGAAAATAGCTTTCCTATCATACAAGTAAGGACTTCCTAAAACAATCCCACATATATCCAAAGGAACTATATCTAAGTCAACCTCATCTACAAATGCTGACCCAAAAGAAAACCTAAGTTTACATTGTCTAGTCACTTGTAGCTTTGCTTTATCACATAACCAACCTAATGGATATGGCCTTTTATGAGGTGTGGTTAGTAATCTCGGCTTCTTTACAATTGCTTCAGGAATTAAATTTACTTGTGAGACACTATCAAACAAAGTATCAATCTTTTGATGCTTGGAAATAACTCGAATATGAAAAAGCTCATGTATTTTCCTCTCATTTTCTTTATTATCAGTAGATTGTGCAGAATTACTAGTAGATGCTTCAGAATTTTTACCTTTTATACATGTGGCTGCGATTGTTGTTTCATCCCCTAAGTCTGACCCCAAATCCTTTTGAATAGCTGCAACAGTCTTCTTCTTTTTGCCATCGAAGTTCTTGGGTCTCAGCTCCGGATGCAAAATCCAACAATGTTCATCATCATGTCCATCCTTCTTGCAGTGAGTGCATGAAGGCTTGGTCTTTTGTACAATATTTGTCTTCCTCCCTTTCCATTTCTGTTTTCTCTTTTCCCCCAACTTTTGGGTTCACATTCTTGCCTCTAGCCTCTAGATGTGTAGCCTGAACAGATACCTCATCTATGTTAGTGGGATTAAACATGAGAATGTAATGTCTTAAATAACTATGTAGACCACCTATATACTTCAGCAAAGTTTCAGGTGAGTCTAAAGAAATTCCTAGAATCAAGGCTCTTTTCCTAAATTCTTGGGTGTAACTTTGTACACTTTGCCCTTTCAATTGGCGAAGAGTTTTCCAACTCATCATAGCTTGCTGCATATAAGCTAGTGGATAGAATTGTTTTTTAATTGCAGAAACAAATTCATTCTAGGTAGAAAGAATTTTACCATGTTTCTTCAAATCAGCTTGTGTCCTGCCTTCCCACCATACCAGGGCGGTGCCTCCAAGGCGTAGGCTAGCCAGCTGAATCTTTCTCCTTTCTGAATCGATGTTCTGCACTCTGCAATATACATCAATTTGTCTAATCCAGTTATCTAGCTTTTCTGCATTCAATTCTCCGTCATAAACTGGCAAATCAAACTTCACATCTAATTTAATCAAAGAAGATTTCTTCTTTTTCTTTTCAGGGCTTTCTTTGTGTGAAGAAGATGATGATGAAGGTGATGATGGGGGAGATGGTGGAGAGGGCTTCTCTTCTTTTCCTTTGCCTTCTGGGTGGGCAACTAGAAGAGGTTCTTCTACTCCTTTATCTTGTTTGGAGGTTGATGACTCTTCACCTCTACCTTTCTTAAATTCTCTATACATTTCTTCTACCATGGCTCTCATGGTCATGAAACTGTCCATGAACTGGGAGTCTAATTCCAAGGGATTTTCTTCTGAAATTTTCCTCTTAGGATAGACTCTTCCGATTTCTGGGTTAGCTTCAACCAACTCTCCTTCTCCTAATTTAATCTTTGATGTAGTTATCATTCAACAAAAGAATCCAGCACAAGCTTGTCTAACCTTAGTAACCTAGAGCTCTGATACCACTTGATCTGGAATTGATCTATGACAAACAACTAAGGTATTACAGACTCATGTGCATGGATGTGCCTATGTTATTTTATGCAACGAATCGATAAGATTGCGAAACACACAGACACTGAAGCAGTTAGAGAAAACATAACAAGAAAACATGTAAACAGAACAAGTTTAATAAGGAGTTCACCCAATACTCCTAGGCTACGTCTCCCGGTCCAACCTTCAGTGGTGGCCTCTCTATTATGCTTTCAAAGCAGAGTTTTTACAACAGTGAGCTCAATTTGAGCCTCACTCAACAGATATATATCATCAAGACTATACTTGGATTCCCCAAGTCTCTGGAGTAGACAGACGCTCTTTACTGATTCTCGGCCTCCTATGGATCACGATGGTATGAGTCCAATCTGAGACTCAATACATGACAAGTATTTACAGAGGAGTTCACTTGAACCTCTCAAGCCTTCTCTGGAGTACACAGACTCTCTGCTCTCTTTGTCTCTGTCTCAATACTGCCTTTTGCCTCTGCAGGTCAGCTTGATTTCTTCTTTATGTTCTCTGCTCTCAGCTTCTAGCTTACTTGCTAACTTGCTTCCCCTGCTTTCTCTGTTAGTCTGTCGCTTTAAAGCCAATTTTCTTTCCGACTGTTCATTTCCGGTTCCTGGCTTTCCGGTTTCCCTGCCTCAGTCCGTTTGAATTCCTCTGTTCTACAACATCATCGCTGTATAACACTTCACAGGGAGGTGGCCACCTATTTCATAACAAACTGAGTGTCAGTTCTCTTGGACGTCTTTGAAACGACCGTTTTTACCATTAACTCCAAGAATGCCCGCGAACATGATCCTCTGCCAATGCATTGTCCACGTCGGACTTCAAATCTTATACAACTCTGCCTGTTTACCCCGTTGAATCTGGTCATCCATCAGATTGCGTCTCCGCCATCGATCTGGAGCCTCCAGATCCTACGGTCATCGTTCATATCGGGTGGGTAAGTAACACGATGTTTACCCGTCTGATGTGAGCGGTTTTCTCTCTCTTCCACCGGATGCGTGTCACTCGTTGTGTGGCATCGGGCGGGACTTGGTTGAAACCACTTACTGCCTCGAAGCCCTTCTGATATCCTGCTGGTTTTGTGGGACCCTGCCTCTGATGGAATCAGCGCGATATCCATTATGTTTTATAACTTTTCGGGTTCGGGTCGCTCGGGGCTTTTCCTTCTCTGAGGGGTTTGCCCGGCGATATGCGATTAGTGACTTGCCAATTCGTATATCAGAAACCACCCGTGTTTCTCAAGAAGACCTCCCGTTTTGCCAATTCGTGACAGCGCGCGTTACCATGGGCCAACGGTTTGCGTGCTTGACCGAGGGTCCTCGTTGCTCCGTGTTATTCACAAATTACAACTGTTTCAAGGATATTTCTGATAAGCTCGTTCTTTGTAAGACTTTGAAACTTTGGCATGAATTTTACCAAGTTCATGAAAACTTAGAGAGTGTTTTAGGATCCAATTCGGATCAATTGGGGTCCATTGTAAGCAACTTATTTTCGAGTTGATGGGCTCTAATTTAATTTTTAATTCCAAAAACTTTATTAATTTGTTTCATTGCTTCATCAGGGGTATCAAGTTCTGCAATATGGAATCTAAGGTCTGGAGAAATAGACATCCATATCAACCCATGTGCTTGATATTGCTTATTTTCCCATTTGGCTGCCTGATCTTCATCTTTAAGTTTAGATTCTTGGGTTGAGACTATTCTATAAAGACCTTTACTTCTAAGTAAATCCACAATGGAGGACAACCATTGGAAGTAGTTGGTGTTGTCAAGAATAACTTGGCATGGACTTTCCATTTTAACAGAAATTGAAGCTATAGATGCTGAAACTAAGTGTTCCAATGGAAATATCTCAAAAAATTAGGCCGATTAAAAAAAACGGCTCTGAAAACGGCTTCCGATGAATAAGTTATGACTTTTTGAAGAAAAGTTGTTGAAGATGCTGACAAAGTACGTGAATGTTCGGAAGTGAATGATAATGTTATATTAAAAAAAAAACTCCCCCCCCTTTCCAAACTTAATCTAATTAGCTCACTTTTAAAAAAATATTACTTTATTTGACCCATTTTTATAAACAAATGAAAGTCACTTTTATAATGGTACTTTATGAACTACCCACTAATTGTAACTTAAATAAAAGATAATGTGACTTTAGAATTATAAGTGACTCAATTATTATAATGGGTGAGAACATTTTTACATAAAATAACTCTAAAACATAAGATACATGTGTTTTTTGAAAAAATAACTTTAAAACATAAGTTATATAAGTTTTCTGAAAAAATAACTCAACAAAAAGAAAGACTTGAACCCAAGATCTCTATTCTCATAAAGTAACTTTGGACCAAGTGAGCTAATTTAAAAGGTTAGTAATTTTTGGAAAAGAGTAAGGTTTTTTTTTTACTCACTAAAGCTTTGGGGTGTGTGCTTACTTTAAAAACCCATTTTTGACTACAAAACGAACATGCAAAAAAATAAGCCTTACGAATTAAAGTTAGATTTCGTCAGAAACTAAATATTCTCCTCAATGTTTCTGATTTTATGAGATCACACGAAGGCGCGACAGAAAAGAGCATACGCATGAGAAAAATCTTTCCTTTCTGTTTCTGATTTACCCAGATCGCATAGATTCGTCGGACAAAGAGCATACACAGAAATGAAAGGTATAGATCCGGTAATAAAAATAAAAATAAAAATAAACCGAAATAAATAAGAGATAAATACCTAAAACTGCAAATAAACACTGTATACCTCCAGATCTTAAAAATGACGTAGCTAGGGCTACCGGAAATTGTTTCACGTGAAATGAAAGGGGTTCCTCACTGGAACAAATGCTCCTAACACAATAGAGAATTCCTCTCGACCCGAAAGTGGTCGGAAACAATAGATCTAGGAAACGACAGTCAGATGCAGTTGTACCAGCTTTGGATTCCGATCACCAATGGATGCGACCCTCAAATAGCTATGATTGTTGAAAATAGCAACAAGAAATGCTAAATATAGAAGTGCTAAATTTAGTATGGCTATAAATAGAATTTCGGGATACCTTCCTATTTTAGTTAGTCCCTGAACTAAGATAGAGAAGTAAAATTCGAATTTGATCTTAGCAACTATTTGTAAAATAATTAATTAATTCACCATGAGTTAATTAGTTGTAGAAAATCAAACATGAAGTATATGTGGGGACATGCAACAGTTTCTCCATTGATTGAGGAATTTATCCATCAGTTAAAGAGATAAGGATGAGTTGTAATTAGTTGGCTCAGTTAACTGAGTCAAGTTCAGTTAGATTAATTCAAACAGTTTGTTGAATTAATTATGAGTTCAGTTAGTTAATGCATGCATGCATGTAACTGCTGCACTTTAGATAACTGAATATTCTCTCATAAATAACTCATGCATGTCAGTTCAGACAGAGACCCAGTTGAGATCAGATGGAGGGACAATGTACTATCAGTTGCTAGAATATTCCATTGTGAATATCCCTTGCATGCAGAAGGAATTCTTTCCTTGAGGATTGCATAATTACTTCTTTAGGTTTTGTGAGTGCGATGAGGCCAATTCACACATGTGGCATCACTGGACCCCAAGGAAAACTGCGCAAGGAAATAGGAGGCTTGGAGGGCTTGAGGAGGACATATACAGTGTCTATTCAGTCTGTGAGTTGTATTGTTTGATTGCAGAGAGAGCAGGATAGCTTGAGAGTTGATTCTTTTTGTAACTTGAACAAGATTTCCACTTGTATGATAATACAGAGATTGGGGTTTTAGTCTGAGGCTTTCCTCGGGTTATTTCTTCTGTGTTATGTGTGATCGATTTCTCATTCTTAGTTATATGTGTTCTCATTGATCTTTCTCAATTCGATTAAGCTTCTACAAAGTTTGTTGTAGAAGTAGATCTTGTATTTTGTTTTAGTCTATTGCATAATTTGTTGATCTACAGTGGGAATTTCTACATGGTATCAAAGCGAAGGTGATCAAAGGAGCAGAACAATATACAGAAGGGAGAAGTTCAAATTTTGTGGTTCTTGAATATAGAAATCGAATTCTTATCACATCTCAATTTCACCAATGGCATTCAGCGATTTAAGACTCGAGTATGCCCTTGATGAAGCTCGAATTATATAGCTTGGAAGGATCGCATGGAAGCATTATTAGAGGATAACTGTCTAAAGGACTTCTTTGATCAAGAAGTTCCCAAGCCGATTGATGCTACTCAATTGGCGGAATGGAAGAAATGTGTGGCTAGAGCAAGGAGAATCCTTCTGGAGGGAGTTCGAGACCACATAGTCTCGAGTCTCCATGGGAAGGAGACACCATTTTCGATGTGGAAAACATTGAAAGATCTATATCAAAACAACAACGATCAGAGGAAGTTGGAGCTGAAATACAAGCTTTGGAAAATCAAGTGTGAAAAGGGCGACACGATCTCTACATATCTGAACAAGCTCACCACTTGCAGGGATGAGATTGGAAGTGTAGGAATCATGACCGCTGATGATGACATGGCGAGTCTTGCACTCGTCGGTCTTCCTAAGAGTTGGAATTGCTACCAAGACTCGGTTAATGGAAGAGAAAAATTGCTAGATTGGGAACGACTTTGGTCAGATATGATGCAGGAGGAAATAAGAAGAAGCACCAGAGATGGATCCTCATTGAAGCAATATGATGAGGAAAATATACCCTTAGCGAGTAAGGCGAGGAAAGGGAAAGGGAAGGCGTCCCATGCCAAATCCGGTTCTTCCCATGGTGGGAAGAAGATTGACAAATCGAAAGTGCGATGTTTTCATTGTCATGAAGTGGGCCATTATGCTACGAATTGTCCACAGAAGAAATCCAAGAAGGGCTCCTCGAAGGGATCTGATGGTGAGGCACTGGCCTCATAGTTTGAGCTGGATGTCTCACTTATTGCATGCATGGTTTCATCCATAGTGGGATGTGTGTGGTACCTAGATAGTGGAGCTTCATTCCACATGTCAGGTGACAAGAATCTTTTCAGTACCTTAGAGGAGAAGGATCTCAAGATGCGGATCGAGATGGGCGATAATGGAAAGTACCGTGTTTCAGGTGAAGGTATGGTTGTGTTTCAGAGAGAGCATGGAGCTCCCATCACCCTGACTGATGTAAAGTATGTACCAAGTCCGAAGAAGAATCTTATGTCTGTCGCTATGCTAGAAGATAAAGGATATGATGTAGTCTTTAGTAAAGGAAAACTATTCCTGAGGCATATCAGCACTAGACAGACAAAGCGAATTGGGATTCGAGCAAAGAATCTCTACAAGCTAGAGGTAGACGACTGTGCTGCATTGAGTTCTAAAGCTGAGATGGTGCAGAGCCAAGATGTTGGTGAGCTATGGCATAGAAGACTGGGCCACTTGCACCATGGAGCCTTGAAGATCATGCAACAGATTTCTACCGGATTACCCAAGGGAAAAATTGAGCAGATGAATACATGCAAAGGTTGTACCTTAGGTAAGTATGCGAAATCTTCCTTTCTGGATCGAGATAGTAGAGCTGGAGCAATCCTGGAGCAAGTTCACTCAGATGTTTGTGGACCTTTCTCTACAGCCTCCACCACTAAACAAAGGTACTATGTTATTTTTATTGATGATTTTTCTCGTAGATGCTGGATCTACTTTATGCAAAAGAAGGATCAGACCTTCTTGAGGTTTTGTGAGTTTAAAGCCTTGGCAGAGAAAGAATCAGGAAAGAAAATAAAATCCTTGCATAGTGACAATGGTGGAGAGTATGTCTCCCAACAGTTTAAAGACTTTTGCGTTGCAAAAGGAACTAAATGGGAATTGACGGCACCCCATAACCCATAGCAGAATGGGGTGGCCGAAAGGAAGAACAGATCGATTGTGGGAGCAACTCGAGCGATGTTTCATGACCAAAGCCTACCACTGCATTTGTGGGCTGAGGCATGCAATACAACAATATACTTGTAGAACAGAAGCCCACACCATATACTGGGAATGAAGACACCTATGGAGGCCTTTTCCTGGAAGCGACCTGATGTAAGTCACTTCCAAATCTTTGGATCATTAGTTTACTGTCATGTGACCAAAGATGTCAGGAAGAAGCTAGACCCAACAGTTGAGTTGGGAATACTTGTGGGGTACACAGATACACCCCACAAATATCAGGTGTACCTACCTTCCACTCAAAGGACAGTGGTATGCAGGGATCTGAAGTTTGACGAGCAGAAAGCCATGCGATTATCACTTAAGAGGTAGCTCAAGTTGCATGCAGAGGAGGAAATTTCAGTTCCTAAGGAGGAGAAGCCTCAAATTGATGCGGAGCAGCCGCATGCAGAGGATCCGGGAGTGGATACATCCACCCATGATGAGACTTCCAGAGATGGGCGCAAACACTCAAGGGAAGTTGACAGGTTGATGCTGGATGCGTGGGAGAATGTGGGAAAACCATCTTCTGAGTGCAGATAGAGGAGGTCGCCCAAGCGGTACACTGGGTACATTGCCCTGGTTGGGGAGTGTGTAGATACCAAACGTTCTTCATTCGAGGAGGTAGTGCAACAACCAGTCTGGGTTGATGCAATGGTAGAGGAATACGACTCTATCATTCAGAATAGTGTGTGGGATGTTGTCCCAAAACCTCAGGGCAAGCCAGTGGTGAGTTCCAGATGGCTTTACAAGGTAAAGCAAGCAGCTGATGGTAGTGTTGAGAAACATAAGGCAAGGTTTGTTGCCCGGGGTTTCTCACAGGTCGAGGGGATCGACTACGATGAGACTTTTGCTCCCGTAGCAAGGTACTCATCGATTAGATCGATGTTGGCACTATCAGCTCAGATGGGGTGGAAGATCCACCAGATGGACGTGAAGACAACATTCCTCAATGGGAAGATTGAGGAGGAGGTGTACATTGAGCAGCCATAGGGTTTTGAGACCTTCGATCGTGAGTCACATGTGTGCCGACTCAAGAGGGCTTTGTATGGGCTGAAGCAAGCACCCCATGCTTGGTACACCAGGATCGACAACTATTTCACCGGGTTGGGCTTCACCAAGAGTGAAGCAGATGCGAACCTTTACCACATCATGGTAGAAGGTAAACCATTGATCATTGTTCTTTATGTCGATGATCTGATTTTGACAGGTGATGATCAGTTGATACAGTCTTGCAAGGAGGACCTTGCAAGAGAGTTCGAAATGAAAGACATGGGTCTTATGCACTACTTTCTAGCTAAGTCACCGGATTCATCCTAAACCCCCTGTGAATCCCGAATCCGGCGAATCCGACACGATTTGGTCTGGATTCGTGCCCAAATCACAGGACACGTCATGTCCGTTTCGGACACGTCGTGTCCGAGGGCGTGTCGCGATTTTCAGAAGCGTGTCGCGATTTTGGGACACGTGCCCTGTTTCCAGGACTCGCTAAGCTCAGTGCGGGAAAGAAAAGGGCGTGTTTTCTCATTAATATTTTCATTTGGCAAGTGATTTGTGCTGTTGCAGCAAGGAGTAGAGCATTTTGGCAGGTTCATGATCAAGTCTAGGCCCTAGTATTGATACGCTATTCATGGTAATGTTAAATTCTTAAAGTAAAAGTGACATTCTCCTTAATATTCATTTTCATCCTTTTACTTAAATTTTTAACATTACCATGAAATGACTCAGGATGTCTGAGAGTGGTTTCGGCCTCATTGGATTTCATATGGAGAAAGTAAAATTTTAGATTTCATTCAAAATCCAGCAGACTTATTAGTTTTTCAGGATTTTAAGAGTGGGGGATTGCAATGTTTCCATTGAATTCTGTCATGTATTAAGGTATGGAACTCGTATTTAATCAAGAGCACCAAACCAAGAGCTTCTGAATATGTCTCTCCCGCTCCCTGCTTTCGCTCCCGCTCCCAAGTAACACTGTTCCTGATGATATGGGTCTGGACACCACTGTTGAGTTGGCATTGGCCAACATGGATCTCAATGATCCAGTGCTAAAGCCTATTAGATTTGATGACTTAGAGGGGTCAACCTCCATACCAGCAGATGCAGAGGTGACTATGGATACAGGGGAGGAGGAGGATGCAGAGGAGAGCAGTGGGGACCATGATGATGGGGACAATGATGTTGATTCTGATGCTGATTGATGCCTTGAGGCTTGTATACCTGTAGTTGTTTTATATTTTCTATTTCTATTTGCCATTGGCATTGCACCAACACTATCTATGTAACACATTTTGATTTGATGACTTAATGAGAAAACTACAATTGTCTTAAAATTTGTGTATGAAATATGATAATATCTAATTTTTAATATATATATATATATATATATATATATATATATATATAAATATATATATATATTTTAATAAAATAATATATAACGTGTCCTAACGTGTCCTGTTCCGGGGGGTCAGCGTGTCCGAATCCGACACCACGAATCTCGAATCCTACGTGTCCCGAATCCATGTGTCAGGTGACTTAGCTTTCTAGTCATGGAGGTGTGGCAGAAAGATGGTGAAGTATTTGTGTCTCAAGGCAAGTATACCAATGAGATACTCAGGCGCTTTCACATGGAGAAGTGTAAACCCATGCAGACTCCTCTAGCTGGGAAGTGGAGGAAGGAGGATGCTGGTGGGCTCCAGTATTGTAGCAATAATGCTACAACTCCTGGAGCTTCCGATCTCTAATTTTATCAACCCGGTAGTTCGTACAAACTTGGAAGCGATGGTGCTGTATGCACAAGTACTAGCTCTTGTCGCAGCTGTCACTTGGTCAGCTGGCACAAGTCCGCTAGGGCTCAAGCCAACTTCTATATGCTCACAGAAGAAGCTTTATGAATGATGGACGAAAGCTAACTCAAAGGAGACTAGTCTTGCAGAAAGAAACTGAAAGCCAACAAAGCATGAAAACCCTAGTAAACCCTAATTTGACTAGCTAGACCCTTACTATGCAAAACTGTGAATGAAACCACTACCAATAATGCCATTACTTGCAGTGAACTGAAATACATGCATCTAAGCTACTTGCATCTGAAAAGACATGTTTTTGTATTTTTTCATTAAGTGGTTGGATTTATTGTGATGATGCTTTTGATTAGGGTTTGGTTGTGCAGGAGCGGTTTGAATGGAAGGAAAGAATGGGCAAGGTCAAGATGGCTAGGGGAGGTCCCAGAGGGTCTCTAGCATCAGTCCACAGAAGTCTACCACGTTCGGATGCTCAGCAGCCGAGTTTGCAGGCTTCTACAGGAAGTCTGCAGGGGATCCTACAGGAAACTCACGGATTTCTACAGGAAGTCTGTGCAATTCTACAGGATGTTTGACCGTGGAAGTTTTGGGAGATGGTGAAGTGTTGGAGTGGTGTGGGAGGATAGGTGAGATGGAGATGGAACTGGTGATGGCTCAGGAGCAGAGAAGTCAGATGGAGGAAGAGTGCATGCAGTGGTTTGATGGCTGGAAGGATGGGATCAACGAAAGGTTAAGTAAATGAAGCTACGTGGCAATGGATGAGTTGGAGGGTAAATGAGCTGGACAGAGGCCGAGTAGGTGGCTTGAGGAGAGATCAAGAAGAAGAAGAAGGAAGTGGAATGATATGGAGCAGCGTAAATGAAACAAATGACTTATGTCTTGCATCAACAACGAGAATTCATTAACCTATGATACCTGTGCCATTAAACCTATGAACAACAATGGAAAACCAAGAAAAGAAACTCGTGCATGGAAGTGGAATGTAGAAGTATGGTTCAATATCAAAAGTGCATGGATGGATCTTCAACGAAAATGACTATGTTGCAGCTTGCATGAACGTGAGAAGAACTGCGTTTCTTTTTGGTGGTTGGTTATGGACTGCACCCCAATCCCTAAGCAGAGATGGCAGTGAGCTCTAACAACCTTTTTCTGGAGCTCCTGTGTATTACAAACCTCCTATCGAATCTAAGCAACTGAAAGCAAAGTAACCATAAACTAATCCTACTCAATCACACAAAAACTAAATCAGCAGACTGTAAATTCGAATTGCATGTCAAAGTAAAGAAACAAAGTGCTGGAACGAAAGGCAAATAACATTACAACACCGAGGAGATCTATTGCTCTCAGGTTGGGCCCTAACCTGAGAGCTATAGCTCCCTTATAAACTCAGAATGAGATCAAAATCTGCCTGCCTTTATTCATAACCAAAAATCTGATGTCATGCCAAAACTGGCTTACAAAAAGAACTAACACCGAGCTGTAGCTCGTACTTCCCAATTACAAGAGCAATACAAAAGTTCAAAAAGCTCCTATCCAAGGCTACGGCCTCAGTATTTATGCAAAATGATAGTCCAACAGGTTTCCTTGATTTGTGGAGCTCGGCTGTCCAACTGAAGGTTAAACTGCTGATCCTGTAGAACAGTTGTAACTGCTGTTCCTGTAGAACAGTTGGCTGCCTCTAAGCTCGGTGGGGAGATTGGTTGGAGCTCGGAGCTATGGTGGGAATCACAAGGAAGGTCCCCAAGACTGTGGACATCCTCTCCTAAAATCCAGCAGTGCCACCTCACTGTCTCCTTGTCTCCTTTCTCGTGGTCTTTGCTCCCTTTTAATGCCAAAAACCTGAAATCATCATGTATTAGTCACGTAGATAGAATGCCTACCCTTCTTCCTACAAACAACACGAATAAACCAAGAAATGAATGCATAAGCAATAAAAAATGAATGGTTTGAGCAGAGCAAGTAGGCCAAATGAGCCCAAATTGTACCAAAAATTGGGGCTCATCATCACCCCCCAGCTAAACTATTTGCTCATCCTTGAGCAACTTTGCTCTGGCTCCTTGTCTTTGGCCGAAAACTAGAGCCCGGAGCATGCTTTTCCTTTCCTATTTTTGGCGGCCCTGCCTTTTCTGTCGAGGGTGGCGCTTCTTCCTTTCCTGTTTTTGGCGGCCCTGCCTTTGCTGCCCCTGGTGGTGACGAAGGTGGTGCTTCTTCCCCCTTTCCCATTTCCTTGAGCCGGGCTTCGGAAGGCGATTGGCCTATTTTTCGTGTCCAGGAAGTTATTTTTGGGCTTCCCTTCTCGGGGGTGGCTGATGTTTTAGAGGGGGTTCTTGCACTGGGTGAAGTAGGGACATCCCCTAAAATGGTTTGGCTGCTGGGTGGAGGCTGTGGCTTGCCCGTGTTTATCCTCTTGCTTCTCCTGGCTTCAGATGGTAGAGGGGTCTCCCTCTCTCTCTTCTCCTTCGGCTTTGGAGGTGTACTGAGGGCGGCCAGCGCCGCTGCTGCCTCCTTTTCTAGAATACCAGCCTTCTCCTTCTTGCGTTTTTCCCTCTTGGAGCTCCTTGTAGAGGGCCCCTCCTTTTCAGATTTCGGGCTTCCTGTAGAAGACCCGGCTTTAGCCACTCCCGGGCTTCCTGTAGAAGCCCCTGCTTTGGTAGTTTTCGGGCTTCCTGTAGAAGCCCATTTCTCTGTCTTCAGGCTTCCTGTAAGAGCCTGTTTCTCAATGACCTTCGGGCTTCCTGTAGAAGCCCCTTTTTCCACTTTCGGGCTTCCTGTAGAAGCCCTTGTCTCTGTCTTTGGGCTTCCTGTAGAAGCCTGTTTCTACAATTTCGGGCTTCCTGTAGAATCCTTTGTCTCTGTTTTTGGGCTTCCTGTAGAAGCCTGTTTCTGCAATTTCGGGCTTCCTGTAGAAGCCTTTGTTTTTGTTTTCGGGCTTCCTGTAGAAGCCTGTTTCTGCTTTCCTGTAGACACAGGTGTCTCCACCTCTGCTTGCTTGCCTGCTTGAGTTTTGCTTTTTGCTATGGTTGCAGGTGCTGTTGAGGTACTTGGGCTGACGTGGACCACCTCAGCTTTGTCCATTCTGCTCTTCATCCTCTTTTCTCTTGCTGACAAGATAGGTGTGCCACCTTTTTCTTTGTCCTCCTTTTCCTCATGCTTCTTCCTTTGTTCTTTCTTCTGTACTGTGGTCGGGGTCTTCTGGCCTTCTTCTCTCTGTCCCTCGGCCACTGCTTCTTGTTCCTCGCTGCTGGAGGAACCCGTTTCTTCGATCAACATTTTGATGTCCCCATCTTTTGTCAAATTTCGGAAGGATTCCCATGAGAGGGGAACCTTATATGAATGCAGCACATCCTCCACAAGAAGCTTGATCAACCCATGGTGGGCTATCTGATCTGGTATGCCCTCTTTTAGCTTTGTGGCACACTCCATTAGAGACTGCAATAAGAAATAAGGGATGCTCAGTTTTTGTTCTATAGGAAGATCAATCCGGTGCCTCAATTCAGTGAGCAGCCGAAAATGATATGCATACACGATGCTAAAACGGCCTTCACAAGTGATATATTTCATGATTTACAAACTGACTTCATTCCAAGGTGGCAACAGGCTCGTTCTTCGCACCCCATTTTTGTCCTCCGAGAATTCTTCCTCAGGTGGGAAGAATTCTTTCTTTGCCTGCTGGCTCAGCTTTCTTTCCTCCTTATCCCACGACAAACCCATATGAAGTTCTGTGATCCGACTGATATGTTGCGGGGTGAGCTTGAGGCTTAGGCCTCTGAAGTTCACTGTGGCCAGTGTCTGGGATTTCGGCTTCAGAGCCTGCAAGAATTCTTCGGCCACTTCATCATCGTAACCTTGCAGCTTATCACAAAAATACATCCATTGTGCTCTGGTGAAGAGCTCTACCACTGCCGGGTTTTCCCTTAATTTGGTTGAATCAGTGGGTTCCCGTCTTATAAACCCACCCGGCATGATGAACACGGTTGTTTTAATTAAAGGTGGCAAATGCGAAAGAGATTTGGTCTATTAAAACAGAGCATGCACATAATCCACAAAATTCAACACAGTCTACTTATACTGACATCCTGTAGAACGACAACATAGGCACAACAAACAACAATTCCACCGATATCTTTATGACCAGACTGTGGACGATGGTCTTGCCACTCTTACTAACCAGTTGCATGAAGAGTTCAGGGTTACCTCTTTAATTGGCCACCTTCTTTTCGTGAGGCACCCGCTTCCCTGTAGAAGACTGCGTTCCTGTAGAGACTGCGTTCCTGTAGAAACTGTGTTCCTGTAGGAGCAGTGCGCAATTTTCGGGGAGGACTGTAGTTGGCCTGCGCGCGAGGTGTGCTTCACCGGTGTTCTGGTAGCCAACAGCTCGGCGTATCAAAGTGCAGAGGAGATCAGAATAGCCACCCGAGTTTGAAGTGGTGGTTGATAAATGCATGCGCATGATCTAGCCGATTAGATTTTGAATCGGCGCAATCCGTGGTGCGGGGGTGAGCTGTCCCCGCCGGACCATTGGGCGACGTCATCCATCATTCGCCTGCATATTCACTTGCTGCCACATCCATTCCCACAGATCTGCCGCCGCCTTTTCCTGTTAAACTCTTGCTTCTGACGGGAGTGTTCTCACGTGCGTGCTGCTCATTCTCTTTGTCGTGGCCGCCACCCAATCATCCAATTACACCATAACTAGCCGGCGTGGCCAGTCGACTGGCCATACGGCCGCTCAACCATTCACTTTTACGCCATGCAAACAATTCAAAGTAAAATTCATGCGATTTGATGGAAGGAAGGGTCGAGACACTTACCTGCGCGGCTACACATGATTTTTCCAGTGTTTGGACGATGGTGAGTGGATCTACCTGCTGCATGCGACTTACAAAGACCCGGAGGCTCGTGGTTACAGGCTGCCGACGATGGAGTGGGTGATTTGGTTGCATGCGCCCGCGTTTGATTTCAGATGGCGGTGCTGTGAATGGTATCCACTCTAGCAGGTTTAACTGTTACAGGATCCCCGCGGGGTGTCTCGTAACAGTTCTTCCTCCTTGGGTGCATGCTGCACGACGGAGGATCTGGCCTTTCGATCACGTTCCCGGAGCTTCTGATGCCTGTGGTATGAGATCTCAGCACTTGTTTATCTTTGAAAATGGCTTTTCCCGCGAGAACTCATCGATCTGCTTTGTTGGTGCAGGGAACTCGGTTGCATGTCGACAAGGATGGTGGAGCAAGGTGACAACAATGTGCAAGGGTGCCAACAGAGGCTTGCATGCATCCAAACCAATCCGTAGTCGCTAAATCTCCTTTTAAGATGAATTCTGGGCCGTCCCAAACTTCTACAGGAAGTTTCCTGTAGAACACAGAGCTTCCTGTAGAAAGTTCGGGCTTCCTGTAGAAAGTCTGCACTTTCCTATAGAAAATCCGCGTCTTCCTGTAGAAAGACTGCATCTTCCTGTAGAAAAACTGCATCTTCCTGTAGAAGACTCAAACCATGATAAAATTGCACATACCTTGAAAAAACATGGGTACCCTTGGAGGAGGTGCTGGTGAGGTCTCTTGATAGCATGATAAGGACCCTTGGCTTTGAGTTGAAGGGCTTCCTCTCCTCCATAGAACATCTGCAACCTGCATGCAATTTTACCATATTTTGCTTATTGTTTTTTTTTCTTCTTTTTTTCCTTTTTTTTTTCCTTTTTTTTTTTGAAAGATAACAGGGGCGCCTCACAGAGGTTTTCACTCGTGCCATCTGCCCTGAGTGCCTCAGAGAGGTTTTCACTCAAAGATCTTTTTCAAACCTTTTTTTTTTTTGAAAGACAATAGGGGCGCCTCAATGAGGTTTTCACCCCTACCACCTGCCTTGGGCGCCTCAGAGAGGTTTTCACCCAAGGATCTTTATTATTATTATTATTATTTTTTTTTTTTTTATTATTTTTTATTTTTTTAATATATCCTTCAGGGTATGCCAAAAGCAGAGGCAGAACCCTTCTCTATGACCAATACAGATTTCTCCATAGTTTTGATGAACTCTTGTCTTGAGAGAGGTCTCATGTAGATCTTCAATCGATGCCCATTGACAAGCATGGGAATGGCTTCCTCATCAATGGTTCGAATGAGGACAGATCCATTGTCATGGCATTTTTCCACTGCATATTGTCCTAGCCATCTGGTTCTCAGCTTCCCCTTGAAATCTTTGAATCTGGAGTCATACAACAAAGCCCAATCTCCCAGCTGAAATTGCTTGTCATGGAGATGTTGGTCATGCCACACCTTTCTCTGAAGTTGAACCACTTCTGAGTGAAGGAGGGCCTGCATTCGGTGCTCATCCAGGCCATTCAGCTGTAGTAACCTTTCTTGTTGTGCATGGCTGAGATCTAGGTCCAGCTGAGCTGCCATCCTCAAAGTGTTGTATTCAAACTCAATGGACAGCAAAGCTTTCTTCCCATAGACCAGCTCATACGGTGTGAAGCCGGTGGTGGTCTTCCAAGTGGTGTTGTAAGCCCATGTGGCTTCAACCAGGCGATCTGCCTAGTCCTTTCTGCTGCTGCTCACCACCTTAGTCAAGATCCCTTCTAATGCTCTATTGGTGACTTCCACCTGCCCATTTGCTTGAGGGTGATAAGGGGTGGAAGTCCTATGCTTGATCTTGTGATGAGCTAGTAGATCTTCAACCAGGTTGGAGGTGAACTGGCTCCCTTGATCGGTGACCAGCTCTCTTGGATAGCCAAACTTATAGAAGATGTTTTCTCTTAGGAACTCGGCCACCTTTTCTTCTGTTGCTGCTTTGATTGCTTTGGTCTCTGCCCACTTTGTCAAATAGTCAGTACACACAATGATGTAAGTCCTTTGCCTCAAAGAGGGGTTGATTGGGCCCACAAAGTCCATGCCCCACTTCTCAAATGGCCCAAGAGTCACTTGAGGTTGGAGAGACATCTCATCCCTTTGGGTCGGTTTCCCCATTCTTTGGCATTGGTCACACTGACTGACATATCTTCTGACATCTTGATGAAGTGTGGGCCAATAGTAGCCTGCCTGCAGGATTTTGAAGGCAGTTCTCTTTGCTGCAAAATGTCCTCCACAAGGCCCATCATGACAAGTGAGGAGGATATCAAAGACTTCCTCCTCCCTTACACAACGCCTTAAGATCTGATCGGGGCCAAGCTTGAACAGATTTCCCCCGATCCAAGTAAATGAGGAACTTTTTCTGATGATTCTGCTCTTCTCTCTGGAGGATAGGTGTGGAGGGAACTGTGCTGAAACAAGATAGTTTGCTATATCAGCAAACCATGGAGAGAGTACTGAAATAGCAAACAGATTTTCATCGGGCATCTGGTCATCCACTGTTCCATCCTCATCTGCAGACAAATCCAATCTAGATAAAAAGTCAGCAACAACATTTTCTCTACCTGGTTTGTCAACAATGGTCAAATCAAACTGCTGCAATAAAAGTAACCATCTAATAATACGAGCATTCACATCTGGTTTATTCATTAAATATCTAATAGCAGCATGGTCAGTATGTACAAAGGTCTGGTAACCAGTAATATAATGTCGGAACTTGTTCAGTGCATGGACCACAGCCAAGAATTCTTTCTCGGTTACAGTGTAATTCAACTCAGATTTGGACAAATTTTTGCTAACAAAGTAAATGGCATATGGAAGTTTTTGCTCAACTTGTCCTAAAGCTGCACCTATGGCTTTGTTCGAGGCATCAGTGTGAATGTGGAAAGGTAGGGCCCAGTTTGGACCTCTCAGGATTGGGGCTGACACCAACTTGTCCTTTAATTCATTTAAAGCCCTCTGACAATCGTCAGTCCAATTAAACTCCACATCTTTTGCCAACAGGCCAAACAATGGCGAGGCTAGCTTGCTGAAATCTTTAATGAATCTCCGGTAGTATCCTGCTAATCCCAAGAAACTCCGGACATCCCTTACCTTTTGAGGAGGTGGAACCCTCTTGATGAGAGCAATTTTGTTAGGATCCACCTGCAACCCTTGGCAAGAAATGGTATGGCCTAGCACGGTCCCTTCAGTCATTAGGAATTCACATTTTTCAGGGCTAAGGGACAAGTTCATCTCGGTGCATTTGGTTAGGACTTTTCCCAAGTTGGACAATGCTTCCTGGAAGTTGGCCCCATAAGGAGTGAAGTCATCCATATAGATTTCTACTGCATCATGGACCAGCTCCGAGAAGATGCTCAAGATCGCTCTCTGGAAGGTAGCAGGAGCATTGCATAGCCCAAAGGGAAGGACTCGGTAGGCAAAGGTACCCCAAGGACAAGTGAAGGTGGTCTTATCTTGGTCTTCCGGGCTGATTTGGATTTGGTTGTACCCGCTAAACCCATCCAGGAAAGAGAAGAAATTCTTTCCTGCCAGTCCATCCAACACTTGATCTATGAAAGGTAGAGGGAAATGGTCCTTCTTGGTAGCTTTGTTCAGTTCTCGGTAGTCCACACAGATTCTCCATTTCCCATTTTTCTTGGGAACCAACACTAGAGGGGACACCCATTCACTATCTGAAATGGGGTAGATGAACCCGACATCCAACAGTTTTTGCAATTCTTCCTTGACAATGTCCTTAAGGGCTGGATTCATTCTCCTCTGAGGTTGCCTAACCGGTTTACAATCCTCTTTGATGTATATATGATGGGTACAGACTGAAGGATGGACTCCTTTCATTTCCTTATAGCTCCAAGCAAAAGCATCTAGGTGGTTGGCCAACAGACTACACAGCTCCTTTTCCTGGGAAGGAGATAGGGAGGAGCTGATCTTCAATGTTTTCTCAGGGCCGAACTCCACATTTTTGACTCTGGGAGTAACAAGGTTGGTTGTACAAAGATCCACTAAGGTGCTGGCTTGGGCATCCTCCACCAATTTCTCTAAGGGTAGTGCACTGGAAGGTGGATTCTGGATCAAGGTCTCGATCAAGTCATCCTCGGTTGGGGGGTCTCTTCTAGTGGTATCTAAGGTGCACAGAGGTGCTGAGTACACCTCGTCTTCTTCTCCTTCCTCCAACCAGAGTGGTAAGTCATGCTCTAAGGAGGGTTGGGCAGGAGGGTATAGGACTAGCTGCTTGGACATGGGACCATTTTTGATGGTCATGTTTCCTGCACGACAACTTATGTAAGCATATGCAGTAGCTAACCAAGGCCTTCCCAAAATGAGAGGATATCCAGTAAGCTTTGCCTTTGGTTGCAGAACCAGGAAGTCTGCAGGGTATTCCCAAGAGTCAATAGAGACCAAGACATCCTCCACAATCCCTTCGGGAGTCACGGTGGAGCGATCTGCTAATTGCAATACTGTCGAGGTCTTTCTCAAGGAACCCTGAAGATTAAGTTTAAGCATGGTATCCCTGGTCATCACATTAATGGCAGCCCCCAGATCAATCAAGGTGTGAGGTATAATGGTGCCATTGATGTGAACATCTACTACAGGACTTCCAGGATCTAGGTACTTTGGGCAGATGACTTGTCCTAACATAAGGTCAGACAGTTGTCCTATGACATTGATAGTTGAAGCATCTTTCTTCCGTCTGCCTGGGTGTTTGAAACACTTCTCCTTAACTAGCTTGTTGTATATTGGCACATCCTTGATGGCTTGGAGAAGTGGTATTTTTACACACAACTGCTTGAGCTCACCCAGAAGCTCATCCTCCTCTGGGTTGGGTTGTGTGGTGGCTGTTAGTCTCTCAGGAAAGGGTGGAATAGCCTTTGGTTCACTTTCCTGTTTATCTTCCTCATCCTCTAGGGGAGGAGGTTGGCGATCTGGTAGAGTCTTTCCAGATCGAAGATTGATCTCCTAGATCTCCACAACATAGGTAGGGCATGAGGTTTCCCCAGTGTATACCTGCTGGGCCTGTCTATTGTTGGGGTTCGGGTTCGGTTGAGCAGGCATTTGAGGTTGCCTTGGAGGAGCAGGAGGTAATGGTTGAGGTTGAACTGGTGGTGGAGGCAAGATGGCAGGAGGAGTGTTGTATTGGGGCCTCCACCCCGACTGAGGTGCATTCCATTGAGGCTGTGGCTGGGCATGTGAGTGATATGAATGAGAAGTAGGTTGAGTGGGGTACTGAGGTGGATAAGACCATGGAGGAGGCATGGACCATGAAGGATGAGTAGGGGGACCCCAGGAAGGCATAGGAGTCGATTGATTGGGGCTGTAATAAGCCTGAGATGCCCCTTGCATCCCCTGCTGATAAGGTCTAGATCCTTGTAGCCTCCTTTGGTTGAGGTAATAGAGAGGTTCAGTGGGAGCTTCTGTCCCTTGGTACATGGCTTTAAACCCAGGTAAGGTTGGACACTGATTTGTGGGATGGTCCTCCTCACAAACGAAACACACTTCAACCGAATGCAATGGACATTCGTTCTTAGGGTGTCTCCTTGTGCACCTAGGGCAGAAGACAACCAAGGCTCTCTCAGCTTCTTCTTTCTTTTGCTGAATCCTGAATGTGTCAAGCTACATGGCAATGGTCTGTCTCACCTCACTCTTAAGATCTTCTAATTGATTTGCAAGCTCATGTTTGGAGAAAGGGACACTAGTTGAGAGGTGGTTTCCTCTACTTCGTTTCCGAGCTGCCCTGGAGTGGTTTCTAAACACAGTCTTGATGTCCTAATAAGGCAGTTGGTAAATGTCCCCCCCAGCTAACATGTGAAGGGTATCTAAGAGGTCTTCAGGGACTCCTCGGAGCAGGACCAACTTGAGGGATTCAGGGTCAAGTGTGCACCTGGCCCGCTTATAGCTTAGTTGGAACCTCTCCTCATAATCCTCTAAGGACTCATCATTTCCCATAGTCATCCGAAAGATTTCCCCCTTTGTTTCCTTGGACCTACAGTAATCCCGGTACTTGGTATTGAAAGCTTGCTGCATCTGAGCCCAAGTGGTGATGCTATTCCCAGGTAAGCCCATGAACCAGCGTAATGCTGCATCCTTAAGAGTGGAAGGGAAAAGTTTCAGCTTTTGCTCATCTTCAGTATAGTCATAGGTTCTACAAAGGACAACAAACTCAAACAGGAAGGTATCCGGATCTTCAGTAGTCAGCCCATGGAAGTGATGTAAGGTGGAGGGGCTAATGTTATTCATTTTCATCTCTCCATTGGTCTCTCGGATGGGGAAGGCACCTTCTATTCTCTCATATTCTCTTCTATTGTCAGCCATAGCTTCAGATGGAGTGGTCTCTAACTCTTCTTCTACTATAGGATCTTTGTATATCTCAGGATGTTCACCTATAGGTTCTTCTTGGTCACTGTCACCAAAGAAGAGAGAAGGGTGACTCAGTGATGTGGTGGGGGTGTTTGGTAGGAATTTGCTTGATCTATCTCGGTTCCTACGAGGCATGAAATGGAAAAGACTTTCTTTTTCTTTTGATTGTTTTTGCTTTGCTTTTCTTTTGGTACCTGCAAAACTGAGACAGATTGATCTACAACTAACTATGAAAGATGCAGAATTAAACTGAAAGCAGGAAAGAACTAATCTACTTTGCTCAAATGAAATTGCAAGAATGGAAATGCTAGTCTACGCTTGCAGAAAGGAAATGCTAATCTATGAAAGCAGGAAATGCTAATATATGAAAGCAGGAAATGCTAATCTATGAAAGCAGGAAATGTCTATGCTACTTTTGCAAAATGGAAATGAAGTAAACTACTTAGCAGAAGGCAATAGTAAGAAAGTAGAAGAAAAACAACAATTACTAATACTCTGACGCTTCCCCGGCAACGGCGCCAAAAAGATGGTGGGCTCCAGTATTGTAGCAATAATGCTACAACTCCTGGAGCTTCCGATCTCTAATTTTATCAACCCGGTAGTTCGTACAAACTTGGAAGCGACGGTGCTATATGCACAAGTACTAGCTCTTGTCGCAGCTGTCACTTGGTCAGCTGGCACAAGTCCGCTAGGGCTCAAGCCAACTTCTATATGCTCACAGAAGAAGCTTTATGAATGATGGACGAAAGCTAACTCAAAGGAGACTAGTCTATTTGTAGAAAGAAACTGAAAGCCAACAAAGCATGAAAACCCTAGTAAACCCTAATTTGACTAGCTAGACCCTTACTATGCAAAACTGTGAATGAAACCACTACCAATAATGCCATTACTTGCAGTGAACTGAAATACATGCATCTAAGCTACTTGCATCTGAAAAGACATGTTTTTGTATTTTTTCATTAAGTGGTTGGATTTATTGTGATGATGCTTTTGATTAGGGTTTGGTTGTGCAGGAGTGGTTTGAATGGAAGGAAAGCATGGGTAAGGTCAAGATGGCTAGGGGAGGTCCCAGAGGGTCTCTAGCATCAGTCCACAGAAGTTTACCACGTTCGGATGCTCAGCAGCCGAGTTTGCAGGCTTCTACAGGAAGTCTGCAGGGGATCCTACAGGAAACTCAGGGATTTCTACAGGAAGTCTGTGCAATTCTACAGGATGTTTGACCGTGGAAGTTTTGGGAGATGGTGAAGTGTTGGAGTGGTGTGGGAGGATAGGTGAGATGGAGATGGAACTGGTGATGGCTCAGGAACAGAGGAGTCAGATGGAGGACGAGTGCATGCAGTGGTTTGATGGCTGGAAGGATGGGATCAACGAAAGGTTAAGTAAATGAAGCTACGTGGCAATGGATGAGTTGGAGGGTAAATGAGCTGGACAGAGGCCGAGTAGGTGGCTTGAGGAGAGATCAAGAAGAAGAAGAAGGAAGTGGAATGATATGGAGCAGCGTAAATGAAACAAATGACTTATGTCTTGCATCAACAACGAGAATTCATTAACCTATGATACCTGTGCCATTAAACCTATGAACAGCAATGGAAAACCAAGAAAAGAAACTCGTGCATGGAAGTGGAATGTAGAAGTATGGTTCAATATCAAAAGTGCATGGATGGATCTTCAACGAAAATGACTATGTTGCAGCTTGCATGAACGTGAGAAGAACTGCGTTTCTTTTTGGTGGTTGGTTATGGACTGCACCCCAATCCCTAAGCAGAGATGGCAGTGAGCTCTAACAACCTTTTTCTGGAGCTCCTGTGTATTACAAACCTCCTATCGAATCTAAGCAACTGAAAGCAAAGTAACCATAAACTAATCCTACTCAATCACACAAAAACTAAATCAGCAGACTGTATATTCGAATTGCATGTCAAAGTAAAGAAACAAAGTGCTGGAACGAAAGGCAAATAACATTACAACACCGAGGAGATCTATTGCTCTCAGGTTGGGCCCTAACCTGAGAGCTATAGCTCCCTTATAAACTCAGAATGAGATCAAAATCTGCCTGCCTTTATTCATAACCAAAAATCTGATGTCATGCCAAAACTGGCTTACAAAAAGAACTAACACCGAGCTGTAGCTCGTACTTCCCAATTACAAGAGCAATACAAAAGTTCAAAAAGCTCCTATCCAAGGCTACGGCCTCAGTATTTATGCAAAATGATAGTCCAACAGGTTTCCTTGATTTGTGGAGCTCGGCTGTCCAACTGAAGGTTAAACTGCTGATCCTGTAGAACAGTTGGCTGCCTCTAAGCTCGGTGGGGAGATTGGTTGGAGCTCGGAGCTATGGTGGGAATCACGAGGAAGGTCCCCAAGGTTGTGGACATCCTCTCCTAAAAACCAGCAGTGCCACCTCACTGTCTCCTTGTCTCCTTTCTCGTGGTCTTTGCTCCCTTTTAATGCCAAAAATCTGAAATCATCATGTATTAGTCACGTAGATAGAATGCCTACCCTTCTTCCTACAAACAACACGAATAAACCAAGAAATGAATGCATAAGCAATAAAAAATGAATGGTTTGAGCAGAGCAAGTAGGCCAAATGAGCCCAAATTGTACCAAAAATTGGGGCTCATCAGATGCTACTTCAGGTGAGGTAGTAGCTGCTACTGTTTATCGGTAGTTGTTGGGTTCACTTATGTATCTAGTGAACACATGACCCGACTTATGCTTTGCGGTGAACCAGCTGAGTCAAGCTATGGTTCAGCCTACCAAGCTGTTTTGGAAGGCAGCGAAGCATGTGCTGAGATACCTCAGAGGCACATATCAGTTCAGATTGTGGTACAAGCGGACAGAGGGAGTGAAGCTTCAGAGCTTCACAGATGCGGATTGGGCAGGAAGTCCATCAAACCGGAAGAGAACTTCTGGAGGAATATTCAACCTTGGTTCAACTACAATTTCATGGTACAGCAGGAAATAGTGATCAGTTGCACTTAGCTCAGCAGAGGATGCATACATGGATGCTAGTCAGGCTGCATGTGAGGCCATTTAGATGCGGAAGATTCTAGTGGGATTGTTTGGTCAGAGGATGGATCCTACAGTGATCTACTGCGATAACCAGAGTTGTATCAAACTCTCTGAGAATCCAATTTTTCATGACAGGTCCAAGCACATTGATATCTGGTATCACCATGTTTGAGACTGTGTGGTCAAGAGGATCATGTTGTTGCTGTATGTTTCGACCGAGGAACATGATGTAGATATTTTGACTAAGGCATTGCCAAAATGCAAGTTCGAGTTCCATAGAGACAGGGTTGGGGTTACTAATAATCCCTTTCTTGTTGAGAGGGAGTGTTGAAAATAGCAACAAGAAATGCTAAATAAAGAAGTGCTAAATTTAGTACTGCTATAAATAGCATTTCAGGATACCTTCCTATTTTAGTTAGTCCCTAAACTAAAATAGAGAAGTAAAGTTTGAATTTGATCTTAGCAGCTGTTTGTAAAATAATTAATGAATTAATTAGTTGTAGAAAATCAAACATGAAGTCTATGTGGGGACATGCAACAGTTTCTCCATTGATTGAGGAATTTATCCATCAGTTAAAGAGATAAGGATGAGTTGTAATATTGAGTTGTAATTAGTTAGCTCAGTTAATTGAGTCAAGTCCAAGTAGATTAATTCAAACAGTTTGTTGAATTAATTGTGAGTTTAGTTAGTTAATGCATGCATGCATGTAATTGTTGCACTTCAGATAACTGAATATTTTCTCATAAATAATTCATGCATGTTAGTTTAGACAAAGACCCAATTGAGATCAGATGGAGGGACAGTGTACTATCAGTTGCTAGAATATTCCATTGTGAATATCCCTTGCATGTAGAAGGAATTATTTCCTTGAGGATTGCGCAGTTACTTCTTCAGGTTTTGTGAGTGTGATAAGGCCAATTCACACATGTGGCATCACTGGACCCCAAGGAAAACCGTGCAAGGAAATAGGAGGCTTGGAGGGCTTGAGGAGGACATATACAGTGTCTATTCAGCGTGTGAGCTATATTGTTTGATTGCAGAGAGAGCAGGATAGATTGAGAGTTGATTCTTTTTGTAACTTGAACAAGATCTCCACTTGTATGATAATGCAAAGATTGAGGTTTTAGGCTGAGGCTTTCCTCGGGTTATTTCTTTTGTGTTATGTGTGATTGATTTCTCATTCTCAGTTATATGTGTTGTCATTGATCTTTCTCAATTCGATTAATCTTTCACAAAGTTTGTTGTAGAAGTAGATCTTGTATTTTGCTTTAGTCTATTGCATAATCTGTTGATCTACAGTGGGAATTTCTACACTGATACCATGTAGGAATTTACAGGGTAAGCTTCTCTGATAGAACACCAAAGGACACCACTCAGAAATAGATCACAGCTCAATACACTAATATTCTTGACATGTTTAAAATCCTCAAAGAGGGAAAGAGTCCACAGCCTGAGCCAACGCGGCCACTTCAGGCAATTTATTAATGTAAAAGAAAGAAAATTTACTTAATCTTCTCTCATGAAAGGTCACTTTACAAATGACCCTCCATGCTATTTAAATAGAGATCATGGACCAATCGGGTGTTAAGCCATGGATCAAGTGTCGGTAATACCAAGGAGAGAATGAACTGTCGGATCACTTCATGTCTAGAACATATCGCGACCGTCGGATTGTAAGTTACAAAAAGTACATAGTAAAGAAACACACTTTACCTAACTATACTCTAGACCAAGTTATACTTAACTATTTCCTATGTGTCGGAATATCCTAACACTAATGATGGTTTTTATAAGTTCATTTGTCATAGGGTTGCATCACTGAAATTCTTCACAAGTCGGTTGAACTAGTTGGTACAAGTAGAGTACTGGAATATCCAATTTGGGGTTTCGACATTTCGACACGCTTCCGGGGAAAATCGATGGATGTTATTGTCCAAAATAACGTTTTAATACATTTCTATGTGTTGGATTGCAACTAGGTTGCACATGTGGGTCCCTAGGAGCTAATTAACAAATATGCTTAAAATGTGCATAGTTTCCAAACTGCCAAGTTTGATCTCGATTTATGTGCATCGGGGGATGAATCTGGAAACTATGAGAAAATGGGTTTCTTAACCATGTAATAAATTATCTATATCCAAAGTTTTTTATCCATATTGTAAGTTTTCTAAAAGTTAGAAGTGGGTCTTAGAGGCAGTTTTATAAAAAAACAATGTTTTTCCAAAGTTCTAGAATCTTGCAAAACAATCCATACAACCAAATTTGGCCACGATTTTCGAGGATATGGATTTGAATGAGACAAATCCAAGAGAGGTTTTTGTTTAAAATATAACAAGTTAGGTTCCCTCCAAACGTTTTTCCAAAATTCGCTATGGTTAGGACGATATTCCAATATCTTTGGGGTCAGTTTATTAAAATTGTTCAATTTTCCATAATTGAAGAAAATGACTAATTTGCCTTGTAAATATTATAAATGGCTCAACCATGGTTTCTATTGTAAGATTTTGGGGATGTTTTGAAAGGAAGAGAAGCAAGGAAGGAACAAAGGATAGATTAAAGCTCTTTTGTAATAATAATTGAATCTTAATTGAATTTTGCTTCATATCTAAATTCTCTGTAAGCATTATGACTGTGTTTTGATTTTATTTCCATTGAGTTAATATACTTGCTCCAGCAGTGACAAGGTCCCACCACCATTTGAAAGAAACTTCTGTAGTTCATTCCAATCATAGGGATTAGATCTGCAGAGTGATTTTCTTTAATGAATGTTTTCATGAGTACAATCCGAATCCTATAGTTCAGCATTTCGATTTTGATTAGAGTAATTTTCTTTTCCATTAGATGCAAATATGAATCTTGTAGTTAAATTATTTAGATTTCAATTAGGAATAGTCTAGGTTTGAATTGGCATTGAAATTGAAGTAATTTAGTCTTGAATCGGTCATTGCAGCAATTTAGATCAGGGTAGTTTATTTTTCCATTAAATTGGTAGTATAGTGTTTCAAATTCAATTAGAATAATCATATTTCCCACTAGGTACAATTTGAATTTCGATTTCAAATAGAAAGAGTGTTTTCATTCTAATAGTTCGATTTTCATTAAGAGTGAATATTTTTCATTTCGATTGAGCATTTCATGAGAGTGATTTGTGAGACTCGGGATTTAGATTTAGTGTGCATACTTTCAGAATAGGATTCTCTATTTTTGATTAGCATCAAAGTGTGTTAAATGAATTTTTCTTTCATTAAGTATAGTTTTAATTAATAATTAGCTTCTCAACATTTCATAGTTAACATGTCAGTGTGGTTCCATTGTAGTTAAATTTTACTTGCATTGAAAGTAAGTCTGATTGATTTAGATCGATATTAAATTTTTTTATTTGCATTCTGTACTTAATTCAGAAATAGGAATTTGATATTAATTTAGGTTAGATGCTCTGATCTTGCATTACCTGCGCTTGTGCCTCTAAGTCTTATGACCCCAGATTGATAATTTAATGTTGGAATTATTACACATATAATTTCCCCAACAACAACTACAACAAAACTCTCCAAAGATCAATTGGCCACAACCCCTTTCAGGTGGGGTTGGGATTCCAGCCACTATTTCTCATTGATGTTTCCATACCACTTGCAGCTACTCAGGAAGATTTGGCTCATGTATAGTATGAAGCTGACAGAGCTACCAACTTCATTGAACGCATTCAACACATTTGCCATTAGGTCCATGAAATATTGGACAAAGAAAATACTAAGTACACACATCGTCATGATCAACATCGGGTGCCACATAAGTTCCAGGTGGGCCAAAAGTTTGGTTACATTTGTAGAAGGAGTGCCTCGCTGGGGCCCATTGCAAGCTTGGCCCATTTCGATATGGGACTTACACCATCACTAAGGTTGTAGGAGACCATGCTTTTGAGCTTAGCATTCCATTGTTCTTTTGTCTGCACCCAGTATTCAATGTGGATTGGTTGCGGCCATACTTTCCCCCAGTGCTAGACACATCAAACATTACTGAGTAGTTGACACTAACATAGCTCAACCCAAGCTGTAACGCATAATCCACAATTGATAGGATCATGGACACATAAATCAAGAACACTCACTAGTAGAGGATCCAACAATATCGAGTTGGCAAAGTAGGCCAACTCCTTCACCAGGGCAAGTGGTTCACCAGGGACGAGGTTCAATAGAAATTTCCTCACCTCATGGAGGCTCTGCATGCAATGGGGACCATTGCTTCCTAAGGGTATATGACTAATCCAGGTGGATATTGGTGGTCACCCGCCTATTCCACCTGGACCTCCAACTAGTTTCATAAGTTTCCTTGCTTATAACACAATTTACTATTTTTAGTAGTTTTTGGGTCGTCAACTTTTAGAGCTGTTTTGACCCCCTAAATGATGTTTTTTTTTCAACAGATCCTTAGCTCTAAAGAAGGGCTTGCCACAAATATTATAGTACTTGGAACAATCCTTCTAAAAAGGTAACAGACCTTCAAAACGAAGATCATATGACCAAATCATGACCTCAGGAAGTTCACTGTCCAACTAACCCTAATGAGGCCCACAAACTATTAGTGTTCCATCTCCTAGGGTTAGGGTTTTGGTTGTTTAGGGTTTCCCCTTGTTGTTAATTAATGATCAGGGGCTCAAAATTTTCCCAAAAATCAAAGTTGTCAGAATGGTGTGGAAACTGAATGGCCGTGTAGTGCTTGTCGTCCTGAATTTGACGCAACTCGTTTCGCGTGAAACGAACACAGTATGCTCCCACAAATGCGATATGTTTGTTTTCCCAACCATGGAAATTTGGTGCAGGAGTTGACAAGGATGCTCACTGGGCATCCGTACAGGCCAATCAACAAAAAGAATATTCCTTGGAATATTCTATGGAATATCCTCAAAATATTCCTTGTAGGTGGCGAATTGGAAGGTGACAAGTGTCACTCTATGATTGGTGTACGAAGGTAGTGTTTCATTGGCAGGTTGATGGCCAACCACAGGCTGCCACATGGCCCAACTGGAGGCTACCACGTGGCAACCCAAGAGGCCACCAAAATTTGGTTCAACAACCGAACTGGAGGCCACAGGAATCGACCCCGTGACCTCCCACTCATAAGCGCAACGTCTTACCAACACACCCACGGTTTGTTACTTAATAACTATGGGTGACGATTCAATGTTAAAGGTTATGCCGCCATGGTTCATGGGGTAGGGGAGGGTGGTTGAGAGGACTTAACCACCCACCATGTCAATGCGCGACCAACAGTTAACATGACTGCCGACGCTGACCACAACCATCACCGTCACCTCCTAACCGCCGGACCAAGCAGTGTCATGTGAACGCACTTTGCCTTAACCGCCAACACATATTATGACCGTCAACGTCACCGCCAACGACTTCCATATGAATGCACCCAGCTAAATTGTTAGCATTAACCGTGACCACAGGAGGGAGGGGGCCACCGCTGAGGGCTAGCCCTTGGGTGCATGGTCCCCATATGACCCAATTTTTGGTTCTAAGGCCTTGGCGGAAAAATTAACGGTCCTACAAATCCGCCCAAAATCTAGGGAATTTGTTGTTCCGTTAGTGGAAAATGGGGAAAATTTGTAGGATCATGTTGGATTTGGTGAAAATTATGGAGCAAATAGTGGCCTAACTAGGAGAGGTCATAACTTCTCTAGTTTTCGACCAAATTGGCTGCAAAAAGAGGATAGATAGCCATTTTTGGACATTCTGGACTCATTGGAGTAGGTTTCAGAATCAAAGGAGCATTTCTGGATATGATTTTTTGCAAATTGAAGCCTATGGGTGCCATGGTCAACCAGAGTGTTGATTCAGTTTATGGAGGATGTTGGGCATGGAATCCCCCCACAGCATGTTTTGGGGCTCAAAGCCCAAGTTTTGGTCAAATATGTTGTAAAGACTCCGTGAATTGCGGGCGCGAAGCGCGAAATGTACATTGAGTCATAGGGTTGTCCGCCCTAAGTAATGTAATGTCATGTCGGCCTACCCATGGTCCACAGACCATGGGATTGTATAAATAGAGCGAGGCTCTAAGTTGTAAAGAGAATTAGAGATAAATGAGGATGGATGAAGTCTAGAAGGTAGCGGATAGAGAAGAAGTCTAAGTGTCTTGGGTCGTAATAGTAGGAAGAGGCTTTGCCGCTAAGTGCGCAGAGGCCTAGTAGAGTCCGCAACTGAGTGCGCGGACCCCTGTAGCTGAGTGCGCGGGGCGAAGTTGAGTCTGTAACCCAAGAAGAAGAATAACAAAGAGAAGTTTGATTCTAAATACTGTGTATCTGTGTTTGTATGATTTTCTATGCATTTATACTATTTTGTTTATCGCGCACACTTCCATGAATACTGAACGCTGTTAAGTATAATTGGGCTCATATAGATAAGTAATCAGATAATCTCAGGTTAATATTAAGGAACTTGGGTAATAACACGGATCACGCCTCGAACAAAGCTGTGCATAGGCAGCACTATAGCCTGCGAGGTATAGATAGGTGTGCGTAGTGACGTGCACGCAGGGTCAAACCGTGGACCAACGAAAAACCATCAGACATCTCCAGGGTGTGGAAACCTGGTTCTAGCACCCTCCCATACTACTTCGGGTGAGACCTCAGTCCACGCTCCGCGGACTGTTGCCGAAAGGGCCAGTAGTACCAGGATTTGTTTGGCTAAATCACCTCTGAACCTGGGTCGGGCCCATACAAGCCAACAAATGGTTCTGTTGTCGGGACCAGGATCTGCATAAGGGATGTCTGATGTCGTGTCACTGGAATCCAACAAAGAAAGAAATTGAAGGGTGGTTGGACAAGAAGATTCATGAGTTCGTGGTGTAAAAAAAACAAAAATCCGTGAGTATCTAAGGAACAGTGGTTGGAGCGCTACTTATACGGAAATCAATGAAATTTTCTTTGCATCCTTTCCTTCTGAGTTGTATGAGTGGATCACGAAGCTAGCAGTCAGTTAGGGAAGGTGTAGGCTCGACAAACCAATCGTGTGGACTTCGGAATTAGTGCGCAGACTAGAAGTGTCAAGGGATAAGATCGCGCGAGCTGTGGACCATTGGCTCAACTGAATTATAGGAGGGTTTATCATTGAATTTGCGGTAGATACGACCGTCAGCTACAGTGAGGTGGAGCGACGCTTCCTCAAAGGACCGCGAGGTAAGTATATTAAATATTTGAACACTTGGATTAAGATGCTATTGTGTGAAAAGCGGGTTATGCAAATAAATTAATGTTTGGGACTACGCGAAGTGGGAAGATCTACAAAAGTGGAGGTAGTGAAGAATTAGAAACCAATCCCTTAATTTCACCCTCGTGGGAAAGCGAGGAAGAGCTCACAAAGGTTTCTCTGAGAAGCGCGGTCAATCTGATAAGGCAGCAGATTCTGCGCTTACCACCTCCACCTACACCACCACCCGTCTCACCCTCCGCACTGCCATCTCCACCCACCCCACCTCCGCCACCACTGTAGTACAGTATGGCAAGTGTGATTAAACTACCAGTATTCAGAGGTGTAGGGAAGGAAGATTCAGACCAATTCTGGTTTTTGGTAAGAGCGGTATGGGAAGCACAAGGATTAGTGGATGACAATATCAAGAAGGCTACGCTGGTAAGCGCGTTGTAGGATCATGCGTTAAGATGGTACATCAAGTATTCTAATGACCACCCAAACGTAGGAATCACAGAAATCTAGACACGCTGAACAAGGAATTGAGCAGACCAAAGTCAGAGACACAATCAATTATTGGGTTTAAGGAGATCGCGATGCTCCCAGGCGAGACCCCCTGGGATCTGGACCAAAGACTAAAGGGTATGATTTGCGAAGCCAACATGACTTTGACAGATGGATAGCACCGCACATGGTTTGTAGCGTCACGAACATCGCATTTAAGGACGGTGCTGTCACAACAAAAACTTTCCATCTAGGCCTAAGATTTGGAGATGGCAATGAGATTGCATGAGACCCCTATACAAGACCCTGGTCTGGGAGTCCAACAAATCCACGCGCAACTACAAAATCTATGTTTGAAGATGTAGAGTCTGAAACATGACAGGACACCGCGGCCAGAGGCACGCGAGGAGGTATGGTGCATAAAATGCAAAGGCCAGGGGCATGACAAGGACCACTGTCCAGTGTTCGTGAATTACTTGGCAGGAGGAGGGCTGATGCCGTTAAGACCTGAGGTACAGGCTTGACCGAGCGTGGCGCCTGCATTATGGTGTGTGATCTGTCAGATAGGAGGAAAACACACTACGGATAATTTTCATCTATTGCAGAAGTATACACAAACGACCTAGAAATTGTTTTGTAATTTTTGTAGGTCGGTAGGCCATGATGAATGCACTTGTAGAAGCTACGAACTAATGATGGATAGGACTCCTGCCTATAGGGTGCAGAGAGAAACACGAGCCCTCGACCCAAATGCAGGAATGGCACGCACTGGATTCCAGGGGCACAGATGAGGTCGAGGTGGAATGCGTTGAAAAATGTGCAACAAGAAATACTTGTTGAGAATGCAACAAGATGATGGAGCTTAGTGAAAAGAGTCGCCTTCACTAAGTGGGCCCGCAGGAAAATTATGGCGCAAGTTCTATTTTTGGATCCCAGCAGGGATGATCACAACAGGAGTGACCACAGTATGGGTGATCACAGTATGAGTGATCACAGTATGGGTGACCACAGTATGAGTGATCACAATATGAGAGATCAAAGTCTATTTTTAGACTGGCTATCAAAAATAGAAAAGTCAAATATTATTGTCTCATAATAATATTTGGACTATAAACTTGATCTTATTCTCTTGGAGCACTTCAGTTTGAGCTACAGATGTGGCACATGCAGCTATCAGAAGGAAGTACGCTTTCTTTGTGGGTCAGTTGAGTTGTTGCATGCATGACTTCAGTTAGAACTCAATCAGTTGAGTTCGGTGGAGTTGATTGTAGAGTTAATGAAGTTGTGTTCAGTTTGACCTGGTTAAACTAGTTGTAATTAGTCTAACTGCAAATAGACTAATGTTGAGTTGTTAAACTAATTATTATCTCATAATGCAACTATAGAATACATCAGTTAACTCAGTTGCATGTCAGTGCATGTTCAGTTCAACATGGACAGGTGTTAGAGGATCAGATTGCTATCAGTTGTGACTATAGCTGTGCATGATGATTTGCACAATCAGAGGGATTGAGTATGCCAATGAATTGGCCAATACCAAGAATTGTAGCCTGTGCTCACGTCCAACACAGTGTGAGTGATTATTTGCAGGTTAAATACGAGTTTGGTAAACCATTCTCATCAGTTCTTGAGCAGGTATTGAGCAGTGGAGGCAGGCAAGCAGTGGAAAAGATTTGGAGATCAGATTTGAGCTGTATTGTGTGTGACAGGTGGAGCTGGTACTGGATTGCTTGTGATAAGCATTGTACTTTGTAATGTTACATGATTCAATCAATATAATATACAGATAGTTGGGGTTTTTAGCGAGATGCTTTCCCCGGGATACATACTGTGTTAATGAGTTTGATTGATGTTTCTATATACACCTGTGAATGTTTCTGCTTCTGTAAATTGATGATCAATGTAGAGGAGGTTATGTATTATGCATGTTCTGCTTATAAGTGTATAATCAGGATAATCTCTGTGAATATGTGTCATATTATTCAAAATTTCTACAGAATGGGACTAGGAAGGGGTCGCAGACAACTAATTTGTTACAATTGCAGAGGGCTAGGGCACTATGCCCGCGATTGTACAAACCTGACAAGGACATCATGTTTGTACTGTACTCAGTTTGATCATGAGGTAGAAGACTGCCCTACATTGATAGCGAGACTGCGTGAAAAAGGGTACTTCAGCCCCCTCCGACTCAAAATTTGCAGATGATGAGGTTTGAGCTGCACGAAGAAGACCCGAATGTAAACATGATGCTCAGGAGTGGTATGACCACTGGCGATGATAAAGGTAAGCAGCCAGAAGAAAGTGCATGGGTTCGCAAGGCTCCTACAAAGGAACCCGAATTTGATCTAGAATGCACGAAGGAGACATTCATGGAAGCTAAGAAGAGCTTCACGAAGGCCTCCACTTCAGGTAGTAAGGATTAACTAGAACTAGGGATGGATCCTTCAATGCTCACTACCTTTTTGGAGACATGCATGAAACTGCTACGCGACAGCAAGGCAGTAAAAGGACTACAAGAACTTATCACTAGGTGTGCGGGGTCAGGAGAACCACGCGTGGTCCAGAAACTTGGAAAGCATGCATTGCGCACAGGAAGGGAAATGAGGTTGACTGCACAAATTGGCGAGTATGAAATGGATCAGGTAATCCTAGATCTCAGGTTGGACACAAATGTACTATCGAAACAAACATGGGAATGCATGGGAAAACCCGCGCTACAATGGTCTCCTATTCAGTTGTGAATGGCGAACCAACAGAAGATCTTTCCCATGGGAAGATTGCAAGGGGTAATGGTGGATATTGAAGGTGCGAGTGTGCAGGCGGATTTTGAAGTGATAGAGATTGTCGATGACAGCAATCCCTATCCCGCACTACTAGGAATAGACTGGGCCACCGATATGAACGGAGTCATAAATCTGAAGAAGCGCAAAATGATTTTTGAGAAAAAGTCACTACGCATAGTAGTACCGCTAGATCCAGCCAAAGGAGCATGATACACTGAACCAGTGCGCGACGATGATAGTGATGACGATCTCGATTGTATCTACAAGATAATCATGCAAGAAGAGGATTGGGTGAACCTGACTACAGATGGAAGGATTTTGTGGGAGCGCGAAAGCTCCTACACTTCGGATTTAGACGAAGAGATAGAGTGATGGCAGAATCGGTTGCACAAAGTAACAACGCTTAATTGCAACATGATGGTTAGATCACTGCGCTGCGTGACAACAGAGGTAAGGGATCTGCCTATATATGATGGGTTGACAACGGTGGATGAATTCCTGAACAAATTTGAAAGCGCAGTACTAGAACAACAACGGTTCGATGCTCTAAAATGGGCACTGCGCGTAATGCCCACAAGGTGGTGGTGTATGAATCAGGGAAGTTTTGAGGACTAGCACGAATGCAGAAGAATGATGCGTCTGCGATTTGGGAAACCGCAGATATGGATAGTAGACAAATATGATAGACGAAATGATCCACATACACACCTCGCGAAATGGACCAAGGTCTACGTGCAAGAGCCACAACCTGAATGGGTACATTTATTCTATCATGCCCTAGATGTCATACCCATGAATTGGTATACTGAGACGGAGCTCCGCCATGGTACGAGGGAATGGGATGTCTTGCGTGAGGGATTTCTGCTAACTTTCACGTTTGAAGATCATTGGTGGGATACTGTCGACGATGCGCTACATGCAGTGAAAGCAACTATCTTCAAAATACCCTAGGAGCCAATGGAGGAACTTCAGCCAGAATGGGCGACACAGCTGAGCTGCGCACTGGGGTGTTACAACGTAAATGTTGAGGAGGATGATGAGGACCCTGACATCACCACGCCACTAAAAATAAAGCAAGTAAACATTGGAACGGAGGCGGAGCCAAAGTACGCAACGCGTGGCAACTATTGGGACGATGCCATGGTGGATAAGGTTGCTGAGTTACTCTGCGAATACCAAGACTTGTTCTCGACCAAAATTACGAACTTAAAAGGGATTGTTGGTGACTTAGGGATGATGAAGATCACTCTGAAACCCAACGCGAAACCAGTTAAGCAGTGACCTTACCGCTTGAATCCGAAGTATAAAGAAAAGGTCCGCGAAGAATTAGACAAAATGCTCGTAGCCGGAATTATTGAGCCAATGGAAGAATCCAACCGGGTGAGTCCTATGGTAGTACATGAGAAAAAGCAGAAGGGCGAAATAAGAATATGCGTGGACCTTAGGAAGCTAAACGATGCATATGTACACGATCCATTTCCGACATCATTCCCAGATGAAGTACTGGAGAATGTTGGCGGTCAGGAAGCATACTCATTCACGGATGGGTTCTCAGGGTACCATCAGATCAAGATCGCGCTGGAAGATAGGAGCAAAACAACCTTCACAACAGAATGGGGCTGCTTTCAATAGACCGTTATGCCATTTGGACTAAAGAATGCACCAACTATCTTTTCACGCATCGTTGTGGCCTCGTTCAAAGAATACATCCACAAGTTCTTGGAGGTCTATCTGGATGATTGGACTGTCTTTGGATTAGTTAAGCACCATGTAGCAAGCCTACGTTTGATGCTGGATACTTGCTGCCGACATCAGATTGCACTAAACCTTAAGAAGTTCACATTCCTTGTTCCCTTTGGAAACCTGCTAGGACATGTGGTCTGCAAACAAGGACTGATGGTGTACCCTGTGAAGATTGCCGTTATTCTAAATTTGGAAGCACTGTGAAGTGTTAAACAACTGCGTGCTACTTTGGGACACACTGGATACTATAGGAAGTTTATCAAAATTTACAACCAAATAACAGTGCCGATGGAAAAGCTATTGAAAAAGGATGTTACATATTGCTGGAATGATGATTGCATGAAAAGTTTGGATGTCCTGAAGGGGAAACTGGCCTTCGCTCCAATCTTGGTCTTCCCAAAATGGGATGTGGAATTTCATGTACATGTTGATGTGTCGTGTATTGCGCTGGGAGCCGTACTCACACAGGAGGGCGCGGAGGGCGTGGATCACCCAATCGCATTTGCAAGTCGGAGATTGTCCAAAGTAGAAAAGAACTATTCCACCACCGAGCGCGAGGGGTTAGCGATGGTGTATGCGCTCCAAAAATACCGACACTATTTACTTGGAGGACATTTCAAGATGTATACCGACCATTCCACATTGAAATACCTGGTGAATAAGCCTGTGTTGGGGGGGCACATATGCAGATGGCTCTTACTGTTCCAAGAATATGATTTTGAGGTCATAGTCAAGCCGGGATGCCTGAACGCAGGACCAAATCACTTGTCACGAATTGAGACGGGCGAGGAACCAACGAATTTGGAGGAGGGACTACCTGATGCACAACTCTTTGTAGTGCGCGTCGCAGATGGACACTTTGAAGATATAATCCATTTTCTAACAACAGGGACTGCACTGAAGGAATACTCAGTCCAACAAAAAAAGGAATTGGTGGTGCGCGCGGCGGACTTTTCTGTCATCGCGGGGCACCTATACAAAATGGGCAATGATGAGATATTGCGAAGATACGTACCTAAATTTGAACGAGGTCAGATCCTTGTGGAAGCACATGGGGGCGTTGCAGGAGGACACTATGCAGGACGTGCGACCACATAGAAAATTCTTCGCGCAGGGCTATGGTGGCCAACCTTGCACCAGGATTCGAAAGCGTACTGTAAGGCCTGCGACATATGTCAAAGGATTGGAAAACCATCGTGGAGGGATGAGATGCCGTTAAATCCACAAATGACACTGCAGCCATTTGAAAAATGGGCAATCGACTTTGTGGGACCGATCAAACCTCAGGGAAAGATGGGCGCACACTACATCATCACCGCGACGGAGTACCTGACACGATGGGTGGAAGCACAACCGGTCAAAGACTGCATGACCGCTATGGCTGCGAAGTTTTTGTTCGAAAACGTGTTGACACGATTTGGCTATCTGAAAATCTTAATGAGTGATCGCAAAACACATTTCTTGAATGAAACCATCAGCACGCTCACAGAAGAGTTCCAGGTGTATCATCAGAAAAGTACACCGTACCACCCACAATCCAATGGGATAGTAGAGGCATTCAACAAAATACTGGAGATTGTGCTCACCAAAGTGTGTAATGCGCAGCGAAATGACTGGGACCTGCGCATACCTACCGTATTATGGGCTTACAGGACAACGTGCAAGAAATTGACGGGACAGACACCTTTCCAGTTAGTCTATGGCACGGAAGTTGTCATGCCGATGGAATACATCGTACCTAGTCTGCGAATAGCAGTGCTCACAGGCATGACGGACCGTGAAGCTCTAGAAGAAAGGCTCACACAATTAGAAGAACTCGAGGAAGAACGGTTTATGGCTGGATTTCATTAGTAGGTACAAAAGCAGCGTGAAAATTCCTAACACGACCGCCGTATCAAGTTGTGCACCTTCAAGGTAAACGACTTAGTACTGCTGTATAACAGTAAGTTTGAAAAATTTCTGGGAAATTCAGAATGCACTGGCTAGGACCATATGTGGTTAAGGAGGTCATGGACAGAGGCGAAGTCCAGCTAGTCAAACTAAATGGAGAACCCTTCCCAGGCAAAGCCCATGGTAGTCGCTTGAAGTCCTACATGGGGGGGCCGACTATCTGACTAATTGGCCGCAGCACAGTATTCACATCCCGAGGAGCTAGACAAGGGCGCGAGACTATAAACATACGATGTTGGTACAGAGGCAAGAACACAATTCAGCCACAGAGGAGTGCATGCAGCAGGTCCAACAAACCGCAGAGCAGTGTGCTGCAGACCTCCGAGCAGTTCGGGACTAGTTGGAGGGACTTCGTGCCAAGATCGTCGCGCCAACAGAGTGACTCGAGGGCTAGTCACGATGTTTGTGTTGGGGCCCTATTGGGCATGGAATCCCCCCCACAACATGTTTTGGGGCTCAAAGCCCAAGTTTTGGTCAAATATGTTGTAAAGACTCCGCGAATTGTGGGTGCGAAATGTACATTGAGTCATAGGGTTGTCCGCCCTACTAATGTAATGTAATGTAATGTCATGTTGGCCTACCCATGGTCCACAAACCATGGGATTGTATAAATAGAGTGAGGCTCTAAGTTGTAAAGAGAATTAGAGATAGATGAGGATGGATGAAGTCTAGAAGATAACAGATAGAGAATAAGTCTAAGTGTCTTGGGTCATAGTAGTAGGAAGAGGCTCTGTAGCTGAGTGCGCAGAGGCCTAGTAGAGTCCGTGGACCCCTGTAGCTGAGTGCGCAGGGCGAAGTTGAGTCTGTAACCCAAGGAGAAGAATAATAAATAGATTTGATTCTAAATACTGTGTATCTGTGTTTGTATGATTTTCTATGCATTTATACTGTTTTGTTTATCGCGCGCACTTCCATGAATACTTAACACTGTTAAGTATAATTGGGCTCATACAGATATGTAATCAGATAATCTTAGGTTAAAATTAAGGAACTTGGGTAATAACAAGGGTCGCGCCTCGAACAAAGCTGTGCAGAGGCATCATTGCAGGCTGCGAGGTACATATAGGTGCGAGTAGCGACGTGCGCACAGGGTCAAACCACAGACCAATGAAAAACAATAAGACATCTCCAGGGTGCAGAAAGCTGGTTCTAGCACCCTCCCATACTACTTTGGGTGAGGCCTCAGTCCGTGCTCCATGGATTGTTGCCGAAAGGGCCAGTAGTACCGGGATTTTTTTGGCTAAATCACCTCTGAACCTGGGTTAGGCCCATACAAGCCAACAGAGGAGTGTGAAGATGGAGATGACATTGAAGGGGTTTTCCAGCCTCCATGAGCTTTCTGCAACAGTCATTACATCAATGTTGTAGCTTTATTTCATCTTTTCTCTATATGTGTTTTGGAGAAGAGACTTGTTTATGTACTTCAAGTGGATTGTGGTACTGTTTATGCTCTTTGAAGAGGAGTATGGGGTCTTGGTGTAAGATGCCTATGTTTTTTGAAGGTTTACATGTTTGGCTGTAGGTTAACATTTGTATGGAGTGAGAACTCTTGCAGAAGTTGTTTCTTTGAAGGAGAAACTAGACATTCCATTTCAACAGTTTATGTAGTCTTCTTTTCTAGACAACGAACATAATGAAAAGGGATCATGCCTTTAGAGCTAATCCAAGGAGATGTAGCCCAGGAGGGGTGAACTCCTTTAACAATGGCTAATGTATCACTGATTGATGCATTATTCCATTCAGTGTTTTGATTTCATGTTTAAAGTTTTTCATGAAACTAACTTAAGAAAACACACAAAAAAACTCATTTTTTTACTTGAAATTTTGGAGTACAAACCTCAAGCACATTTTTGTATTCTGATGAGGATCTTAGCATAGAAATATAATATTCCAAATTTAGATCAAGTTGGTATCAGATCTCTGGTTTGCTTTGTGCAAGGAGGAATTGACTGTTTTTTGCAAGTGAATGTGTTTTGAATCTCAAGTGAGGAGAAGGTTTTGGAAAGGAAAGCAAGATTGTTACAATATCTACCACCAGTTCTACCTCAAGTTGCAGAAGAATATTTAAACAAAGCATGTCCCAAGGAGGAGAGTCTGCAAGAATGTTAGAGGATGTGAAGGCTTTTAGAAAGGATTTCTTATACATGGTAGAAATGGTGAAAATCCTCTATGAAGAGAGGAATACCAAATTCCAAGGTGAAATCTCTAGACCTCCAAGAGGTGGATGTTCTCCAAAGGAAGAAGTAACAAGAATGGTGATAAAACACCATCTTCTCCACAATCTTCTTGTTTTTCTACAGCTCTTATGCAAGATGCTAGTGTAGAAAGTCCCTCAAAGAAGGAAGATGGAAAAGTTTCTACCTTTTGTCCACATGATGTGAAGGATAAGGTTCTATCAAAACCCAAATTCAAGGAGCTAAAAGAAGAGAGCCAAAGAGTCCAAGAGGACACATCCATAATCAAAAGGGAGTTTGAAAACATCTTTGTATGTCAACCAAAAGATGAGGAAAATGGTAAGCATTTACATGCTTCTTCTTTACATGAAAGTGTTGATGTAAATTCATTTGCAACCTTTGAAAAACATAGTAAAGGCACTGGATCCAAGCTCTTGACCAAGATGCATTACAAGGGAGGAGGCCTTGGAGTAAACCATCAAGGCATTAAAAATCCAATTGAGGCAAAGGAGAGGCCTAAATAAGAAGGCTTAGGCTATGTTGCAAAAGAAGAATGGCCTTTTAGTGACATCTCATGGGTATCGTGTTCCTTTTGCCATAAAAGAGGACATGAGGAGGTAAGATGTTGGGATTTGCATCTAGAATTGGTACCCACTATTGGCATTATGACTCAGATTTGACACAGGTGTTGTCCTTGATGGCAACTCACTCAGATGACAGATCACAGTTCAGTAGGTTAACAGCTCAGAGTTACAGATCAGACTTCACAGAATGAGGAAAGAGAAGTATACGCAGGTTCACCTTGACAAAGTAGCGTATACACGCAGGTTAATAGACCAAAAGGTGCGTATAACGTACACACGTAGTTTCACAGAAGGAAAGGCACGTACATGTTGGAAATCTAAGTTTTGGTCCGTGGTATTTGGTCCATGGTATTGTTCCTAAGTATTTGGTCCGAAGTATTGATCCCAGGTATTTGGTCCAAGGTATTGGTCTTAAGTGGTTTTGGACCATGGTATTGAGAAAGGCCTAACACTATATAAGGAGAAGAAGATCATTAGGCCAAGTGTACTCAAGTATTGAATATCTGATGATGAGCAAGATCTAGTGTACAGGTTATTGGGTTATGGTGCATAGCTGGATCTGAACCAAGGATGAACCTTAGCGCTTGATGAAGGATAAGATCTAATGATGGGTCAAGACCTTAAGGCTTGAAGTGAAGTATCTTTATGTGGTTTGATCATTTATCTGAATAACTGGCGCATGTTGTAGTCTGTAAATATGATGATCTGGGTATAACTGAAGTCTGGAATTATTGTAATGTTTTAAATCATCATTTACAGATCTATATGCAGGTTCACTTTAGAAAAGGCGCGTATACACGTTGGTTCTGCATATCAAAACATCGTATACATCTTAAATTTGATTTGCAGATCTGTACGCAGGTTAGCCTTGAGAAAAGTGTGTATGCACGCAGGTTTGACACAGGGAAGTAGCGTATACCTTGTAAAATATGTTTTAGCTGCTTCTGTTTGCTGTTGCAGTATTCTGGGTTTTGGCTTGGGTTCTGGTTACAACATTCTGAAAGATCAGATTGAAGGGTAGTCAAAGTGGTTGATTGGTTTAGTTGTGAAAAGGAGATTGGTTGATGCAGATATATTTGATGATTGAATGATGGATCCAGTTTGAAAATTTATGAAACGTGGTCCCTGGAAGAAAAGAGAAGGTTGTAGCCTTCTGTAGGTTGGCACCTACGTACTAGTAAACATATCAGCTAGTACAAGAGCTAAGGGGGTTGTAGCTACCTTCCAGGAGAAGCTAGAGAACGAGAGAAGGTTGTAGCTTTCTACAGGTAGAAGCCCGCGTACTGGTATAAGTCTGCACCAAATACAAAAATTGTAAAAAGAAGTTTCTTATTATTAAAAAGAAGATAGAGACAATTGCAGCAGGTGGTTTTCATCCACATTGGGTTTCCACCTTATATCTTGTGTTCATGTGTGTGATTGTCTATTCTATTTTACTGCACCTGGTTACTGTTTATATGGTTCTGATGCACTGATTAAAGATCAACATATGATGAATTAACTGAATCTTAAGTTTGCAGTATATACGCTAGTTGCTTTAATCACAATTGCGTATACACGCGTGTTCCACTAACTGAAGTAGCGTATATAAATATGATTATGGAAATGAAAAATTATTGACTTGCTAATATTGATTCACCCCCTCCTCTCAGTATTATTTCCAACAATTGGAATCAGAGCAGGTCCTTCAGAAGAAGCTTGATCGCTTGAAGGAAGATCCATCATCATGAGTAATCAAGAAAGAGAGGGATCCATCAGACCTCCAATCTTTAATGGAAGCAACTTCGTTTATTGGAAGGTAAGAACCACAACCTATCTTCAATCTCTTGGAACAAATGTCTGGGAAATCGTGGAAGGAGGATATACATTTCCATCAGCAATTCCTACAGATACGGCAGGTAAAAAGCAATATGAAACCAATGCCAAGGTTGTCAATAAATTATTGGGAAGTCTATCATAATCAGAATTTGTCAAAGTTATGTAGCTCAAATCTGCCAAAGAAATATGGGACAAAATCGTTCTAAGTTATGAAGGAGACACTCAGGTAAAACGTGCAAAAACTGCAAACTCTCAGAATTCAATATGAAACTCTCAAAATGCACAATGATGAAAGTATAGCTAGTTACTTCTTACGTATAGATGAGATTGTTAATTGCATGAAGAATTTGGGTGAAGAGATAAAAGAAGTTACTTTAGTTGAAAAGGTTTTAAGATCCTTGTTTGCTAAGTTTGAATCAAAAGTATCTGCCATAGAAGAAAAGTAGGATCTTCAGACTATTACTATGACACAACTGCACGGGATCTTAACTGCTTTCGAGATGAGAAAAGGAGGTCCATCAGATATGAGAGAAGCCACATTTAAAGCTTCAAGAAAAGAAGAACTTAATCAATCAGGACATATTTCAGAAGAAAAAGCAAACTTTTTCAAGAACCTCCAACGGGGTTCTGGAAGATTTAGAGGTAAACTACCCTTCAAATGTTTTGCTTGTGGAAGAGTCGGTCATTATGCTGCCAAATGTCCTCATAAAGATAAGGTTGATAAAGGTAAGGAATCTGAAAAATGGAACAAAAAACAAAATGTAAGTAAAAAGAGCTACTATACTCATGAAGATAGCGATGGTTTATCAAATAGTGATGAAGATGAAAATAACAGTGATTATAAACTTCTGATGGCTTATGAAGATGATGATTTTTTAGATGCTTTAGATGAAGATGACCTTTATGAAGAAATCTCTAAACTCAAAATATGTTTAGAAGAAAAGAGTATGATTATAGATACCTTGACATTCCAACTTGCTGAAAGAGAAAAACACAATGAAAAGCTAGAATGTGAAATTGTGGGTCTAAGAAAGGATCTTGAGAAAACAAAAGATCTCAATCTTAGATTTGCTAAAGGATCAGATACCTTAAATGAAATTATCAAAGTACAACGCTCTCCTCTGATAAAGACAGGTCTTGGATACTCTTAAGAAACATCTCAATCACAGAAGCCGTCAACCTCCACTAAAAGCTATCGTGATGCAGCAAAGAGCAACGAATAGTTCGACAATCATCAGCAAAGGCATAAAGCAGATCACCAGGTGAATCAGGCTCAATTTACTTCAAGAATGAACAAAGACCACAATCAACCTCAGGTAAACCACACTCAATTTGCTTCAAGGAATAACAATCAACAGGTCAGTAGAAGGAACTTCAACTACAATCATTAGGTCAATAGATTCAATAATAGCGGGAACTTCTTTAATGGTTAATGTTTCTCATGTCATAATTTTGGACACAAAGCTGCTCATTGTGTTGCTTACAAAACTATCATGACTAGAGAAGCACGAAATCAAAGAAATGTTACAGGGATAAAGAAAAGTTCATATAATAGATTTTCTCTTCTTGAAAATGAAATGGAATGCTCAATCTGTAACAACTTTGGCCATGAAGAATCTGAATGCAGGAGTAAATTTTGGCAAATAGCTCAAAAGGAGCAAATTCCATTAAATCCCAAAATATGTAGAAAGAAAGAATCACAAACAGAAAGATGTGGTATAGCCCTGTATGCAGAAGGACAAGAAAACCAGTGGTATATCGATAGTGGATGCTCAAAACACATGACAGGTGACAGAGAAAAACTACACTCATATAATGCCTTAGAAAAGGAAAAGAGTGTCTCATTTGGAAACGACACTCCTGTTGTCATAAAAGGTAAAGGCTCTGTTTTCTTGAAAGGAAAAGTTAAAGTTGGGAATGTTATGTATGTTGATGGCTTAAAGCAAAATCTGTTGAGTGTGATTCAAATGTGTGATCAAGGAAATGAAGTAGTATTTTGATCAAACAAAGGTGTTGTTCGTGAGCTTGATACAGGAGAAACCGTGATTAAAGGGACAAGAAATCCAAACAACCTATACATGCTCAAGGGAGGAAAAAGACAGTGCTATCTAAGCAAAAATGATGAACACTGGCTATGGAATAGAAGATTGGGGCATCTAAGCTTCTCTCAAATAAGAAAAGCATGCAGATTCCAGGCTGTTTGTGATCTTCCTAATATCAACGTTCCAGAAAATACAACATGAAAATCATGTCAATTTGGTAAGCAAACCAGAGCACATTTCCCTGAAAGGGAAGGATCAGCTAGTAAGCCTCTTGAACTTGTTCATACTGATTTATGTGGACCATCAAGGAAAATGTCACCTCGTGGAGAAGAATACTTTATATTGTTCATTGACGATTTTTCCAGAATGTGTTGGATAGGACTTCTAAAGCATAAAGATGAAGAATTTGAAAAATTCAAAGTCTTCAAAGTTTTGGTTGAAAATGAATCAGATCGCAAAATCAAATGCCTCAGATCTGATCGAGGAGGGGAATTTACCTCGGATGAATTCTTCGACTTTTGTGAAGAACATGGAATAAAAAGGCAATTCTCCACCGCAAGGACTCCTCAGCAAAATGGAGTGGTAGAAAGGATGAACATAACTATTCAACAAATGGCTCGTGCTATGCTAGATGAGTCTGGAACTCCTGCAACCTTCTGGGGTGAAGCTGCATTTGTTGCCGTCACTATTCTCAACAAAGCAAATGTTCGGGTAAACAACACTCAAACTCCACATGAACTTTGGTATGGTAAGACTCCTACTATAAAATACTTCAAAGTTTTTGGAAGCAAATGTTACAACGAAAGAACTGATGAAAAACTTGGTAAGTTTGAACCCAGAGTAGATGAAGGTATTCTCCTTGGTTACTCTTCTCGAAGAAAAGGATATAAATGTTATGATAAAAGACTTGGGAAAATCATTGAAAGTATTGATGTTGTGGTTGATGAAGCATGCAAAAATACAAAACAAATAAAAACCGAAGATTATGAAGAAGATGAGGATTATCCTCCCACATCAAATCAAACTAATTTTGCAGAAGAAACCAATGACGCACTAGAAGAAGAGATAATGGTAGAAGAAAAGACTCCATCTAGGTATGTTCAGAAAAATAATCCAGAAGCTCAAATCTTGGGAGAAAAAGGGGCACGTGTGCAGACTAGAAGAACCATTGCAGAAGCTTCAAGCTATCTAGCATTACTATCTACCACTGAACTCAAAATGTAAATGAAGCATGCAGAGATGAATGTTGGGTCAAGGTGATGAAAGAAGAACTTGAGAAAATTGAAAAGAACAATACTTGGGAATTAGTTCCTAGACCTCATGATAAGAATATCATAGGAACTAAATGGATATTCAAAAACAAGTTGAATGAAAATGGAGAAGTTATTAGAAACAAGGCTAGACTTGTTTGTAATGGATATGCTCAACAAGAAGGTATAGACTTTGAAGAAAATTTTGCACCTATTACTAGACTTGAAGCCATCAGAATGTTCCTTGCTCTTTCTAGTTTTCAAAAATTCAATGTGTACCAAATGGATGTAAAATCTGCCTTTCTTAATGGAGACTTAGAAGAAGAAGTCTATATTGAGCAACCAGACGGATTCATTCTTGGAAATGATGCAAAACTTGTATGCAGACTCAGAAAGGCTCTCTATGGTCTAAAACAAGCTCCAAGGGCCTGGTATTACCGTCTTGACAAATATCTCCATCAACAAGGTTTTTTAAAGGTATCAGCTGATAGCAATTTATACACAAAGATTGACAATAATAAATTGCTAATACTTGTTGTGTATGTTGATGATATCATTTTTGGTAGCAATGAAGAAGCCATGAGTTGAAATTTTGCTTCGGTAATGCAACAAGAATTTGAAATGTCCCTGCTTGGTGAGCTTACATATTTTCTTGGTCTACAAGTTCAACAAAACAAAGATGGTATTTTTCTGTCACAAACCAAATATCTCAAACAGATCCTGAAAAAGTACGGCATGGAAGATTCTAAACTGTTGGCATTATGGCATAGGTGTGGCGCTATGGTACAGGTGTTGTCCTTGATGGCAACTCACTTTGGTGACAGATCTCAGTTCAGGTTCTCAGGATGAAGGAAATCTTGTATACGCAGGTTCACCTTGCCAAAGACGCGTATACACGCGGGTTAGACGTTCAAAAGTCGCGTATGCGTATACACGCACTTTCACACACATAAAAGCGCGTACATGGTGGGAAACTAATTTTTTTGGTCCATGGTTGTTAGTCCTTGGAATTTGAAACTATGGTTTTGGACCATGGCATCTCGTCAGAAGTGTTGACCCCAGGTATTGGGCCCTTGGTATTGCTTATTATGGTTTTGGACCGTGGTATTGTGGAAGGCCTAAAACTATAAAAGAGGAAGGAGATCATGTGGCAAGAAATCATCTGATTTATTGAATATCTGATATTGTTCTAGATCTAGAATACTGGTGATTGGGTTATGGTGCAGATCTAGATCTGAATGAAGGAGGAACCTGAGCGCAAGAAGGATAAGGACTATTGATGGATCAAAATCTCAAGGCTTGAACATTGGTATCTCTGTATGATTTTGATCTGTTATATGTGGCGCTCTCTTGATCTATAAATCTGATAATCTGGGTTAACTAATGACTGAATGTTTTTAAAAGAATAAATTATCCTTTATAGATCTGTACGCAGGTTCAGTGAAGTGCAGAAGCGTATACACGCATTTTCTGTGAATGAAAGAAGCATATACGCAGGTTGGTTGTGGTACAGAAGCGTATACACGCAGGTTGCTGAATAGTGAAGTAGCGTACATATCTTGATTTATGTTCTAGCTGCTTCTATTTTATTGTTGTAGTGTTCTGGGTTCAAAATTGGTGTTTGATTACAGTTACTGTGTTCTGGGTACAGCGGTCAGAGAAGTGTTTATCTGATTCAGTTTTGATTGGTGAAAATAAGTTTGGTTGATGCAGAAATTTTTGATTGATGCTATCTGTGGATCCAGTCTGAAAATTAATGAAACGAGGTCCCTGAAAGCAAAGAGAAGGTTGCAGCCTTCTGTAGGTAGAAGCCTGCGTACTAGTATCTCAAGCTAGTACAAGAACTAAGGGGGTTGTAGCTCCCTTCCAGGAGAAGCTGGAAAACGAGAGAGGGTTGTAGCTCTCTGTAGGTTGCAGCCTGCGTACTGGTGAAGGACTGCACCAATACATTTGTAAAAAGAAGTTTCTAATTAAAGAAAAGATAGAGACGAATTGCAGCAGGTGGTTTTCACCCACATTGGGTTTCCACCTTATATCTTGTGTTCTTGTGTGAGATTGCCTTTTTGCTCTGTTTTACTGGTTCTGGTTACTGATTATTTGCTTATGAATCACAGATTAACAATCAACATCAGAAAGATAAAGTAAATTAAAAGGTTTGCATTATATACGCGGGTTCAATTAACTGAAGTAGCGTATATCATTTGATTTTGAAAAAGGAACATTTGACTTAATAATACTGATTCACCCCCCTCTCAGTATTATTTCCAACATAAACTAGTATGTACTCCAATGGTAACATGATGTAGTCTCAGCTCAAATGATGAATCAACAGTGGTGAATCAACCAACTTACAGATCCATGATTGGCAACTTGCTTTATCTAACAGGTACCCGACCAGACATCATGCATGCTGTGGGAATAGTTGGAAGATTTCAAGAAAATCCAAAGGAATCACACCTTCAGGCAGTCAAAAGGATATTCAAATATCTTCAAGGAACACAAAATTTTGGTTTATGGTATCCTAGAGATACAGATCTTACACTTCATGCATATACAAATGCATATTGGGCAGGAAGCGTTGATGACAGAAAAAGCACTAGTGGTGGTGCATTCTATATGGGTTCCAGATTAGTGTCTTGGTTCAGCAAGAAACAAAGCTCAATTGCATTATCTACAGCTGAAGCAAAATATGTGGCTGCTGCATCTTGTTGCACACAACTCCTTTGGATGATGCAAACATTGCAAGACATTCAGATCACATGTACTCCACCCATCTCCATTCTTTGTGATAATACAAGTGCCATCAGTATTTCAAAGAATCCAGTCATGCATTCCAAGACCAAGCACATACCCATCAAATATCATTTTCTACGTGCTTGAACAAAAGGTCAAATTGGAGTATGTTCCCTCCAAAGAACAGGTTGCTGATATATTCGCCAAACCACAACCCATAGAGACATTTGAATATCTCAGACAGAAGCTGGGAGTAGTTGATGCATCATCCTACTGTTAAATCCTATCTGTGTTAGAGAAAGGAGGTTATACGCGAGTTTCATGAAGCGTAATCGCGTATATACACTGGCTTCTGTGGGTACAGTCGTGTATATGTTAGTTTGAAGAAAAGCAGTGGGCCAGACTCAGGAAGAAAGGGGTCTGATATGGTTCATCTCAGGGGGAGCATATGCTTCTAATAATTCATTGTTGGCATTATCTTAAGATATATTGGTACTGATTCACACAGTTTTTTTTTCCAGGTGGAACAGGTTTAGGGGGAGAACATGGTTGCTGGTTGACAGATGCTACTGATGACTATCATGACCTTGCTTTTATATTTTGTCTCTATTACATATATGTCATGTATATCTTTTAATGGTCATGAAACGACCTAAGTTGTTACCCCACTATGCATGGGATGGATGATGTAATGTTTTCTTGTTTTGACTTGTATAAACAATTAGTATATCCCCACTTGGTTGGGTGGATGAGTCAAACTTGGTATATCCCCACTTGGTTGGGAGATGGATGTATGTATGAGTCTTTGGTGATAGGAAGGTCTTTGGTGATGTGTGTATAGAGTCATGTTATCTTTTTGCAGACCTTGCTTATGCTCATGGGGAGCATGGACTCGATCATAGGAGCTCAATCAACACACTTCAGCATATCAGAGAATTCAACATGTACTCAGGGGGAGCATGACCCTTTGCCCTTGATGACAAAGGGGGAGAGTGATTTGGGGTTGCCATCAAGTCCAAAGGGGGATATTGTTGGCATTATGACTCAGATTTGACACAGGTGTTGTCCTTGATGGCAACTCACTCAGATGACAGATCACAGTTCAGCAGGTTAACAGCTCAGAGTTACAGATCAGACTTCACAGAATGAGGAAAGAGAAGTATACGCAGGTTCACCTTGACAAAGTAGTGTATACACGCGGGTTAATAGACCAAAAGGTGCGTATAATGTACACACGCAGTTTCACAGAAGGAAAGGCGCGTACATGTTGGAAATCTAAGTTTTGGACCGTGGTATTTGGTCCATGGTATTATTCCTAAGTATCTGGTCTGAAGTATTGATCCCAGGTATTTGGTCCAAGGTATTAGTCTTAAGTGGTTTTGGACCATGGTATTGAGAAAGGCCTAACACTATATAAGGAGAAGAATATCATTAGGCCAAGTGTAATCAAGTATTGAATATTTAATGATGAGCAAGATCTAGTGTACAGGTTATTGGGTTATGGTGCATAGCTGGATCTGAACCAAGGATGAACCTTAGCACTTGATGAAGGATAAGATCTAATGATGGGTTAAGACCTTAAGGCTTGAAGTGAAGTATCTTTATGTGGTTTGATCATTTATCTGAATAACTGGCACATGTTGTAGTCTATAAATATGATGATCTAGGTATAACTGAAGTCTGGAATTATTGTAATGTTTTAAATCATCATTTACAGATCTGTACGCAGGTTCACTTTAGAAAAGGTGCATATACACGTTGATTCTGCATATCAAAACAGCGTATACATCTTAAATTTGATTTGTAGATCTGTACGCAGGTTAGCCTTGAGAAAAGTGCGTATGCACGTAGGTTCGACACAGGGAAGTAGCGTATACCTTGTAAAATATGTTTTAGATGCTTCTATTTTCTGTTGCAGTATTCTGGGTTCTAGCTTGGGTTTTGGTTACTGTATTCTGGTTACAGCATTCTGAAAGATCAGATTGAAGGGTAGTCAAAGTGGTTGATTGGTTTAGTTGTGAAAAGGAGATTGGTTGATGCAGATATATTTGATGATTGAATGATGGATCCAGTTTGAAAATTTATGAAACGTGGTCCCTGGAAGAAAAGAGAAGGTTGTAGCCTTCTGTAGGCTAGCACCTACGTACTAGTAAACATATCAGCTAGTACAAGAGCTAAGGGGGTTGTAGCTCCCTTCCAGGAGAAGCTGGAGAACGAGAGAAGGTTGTAGCCTTCTACAGGTAGAAGCCTGCGTACTGGTATAAGTCTGCACCAGTACAAAAATTGTAAAAAGAAGTTTCTTATTATTAAAAAGAAGATAGAGACGATTGCAGCAGGTGGTTTTCACCCACATTGGGTTTCCACCTTATATCTTGTGTTCATGTGTGTGATTGTCTGTTCTGTTTTACTACACCTGGTTACTGTTTATATGGTTCTGATGCACTGATTAAAGATCAACATATGATGAATTAACTGAATCTTAAGTTTGTAGTATATACGCTAGTTTCTTTAATCACAATTGCGTATACACGCATGTTCCACCAACTGAAGTAGCGTATATAAATCTAATTATGGAAATGAAAAATTATTGAATTGATAATACTGATTCACCCCCCCTCTCAGTATTATTTCCAACACCCACTTGGTTCCTCAAGAATACAGAGGAATTGAAGTGCCAAACATCTCCAAAGAGAGATGAACAAGTTGAAGAAGAAACAAAACTAAGTTCTTCTTGCCATGAAAGTTCCTCACGCAAGAAGCCTAAGCCAAAGGACAACAAAAAGAGGTATAATTGTCCTGTCAATTCAAATTCTTTTCATAATGGAAAACAACATGTTGCTTTGAATAACATGTTGAGGAATGTGTTTCCATGCACCTTTTTCATTTCATATAACCATTGTGTAGATAAGTGCAATAAAAGGAAAGCAATCATCAAGAAGATGTTTATGTCTAATGGAATTGAGACCGAAAAGAGAAAATCTCATCAAAGGTTTAAGACATGTGAGCCAAGAGAAGCTCAAAATAACTTTTGCACTCACTGCAATCTCAGTAGGCATTGGGTCGAGAAGCGTTGGAAATTGTTTCCACAACTTCATCCTGGTAAGGGCAAGCAAATTATGAAAACACTTGAAGAGGAAGTGATAAAAGAAAAAGTGACACAAGATGCGACCATCCCTAAAGCAACTTCAGAAGAAGAAAAAATTCAAATAGAGGGTCCATTTACCTAGTTGGGTAAGAAATGGGTGGACTATTTGTCCAGCTGAAGTTTGCAAATCTTTGTTTTGCACTAGTTGCATATCCCCATAGTTGGGAAATTTGTAAAAGTGATGCAACATTTTTTCTTTCAGCATTACTATGCTAGTTTGGCTTGTTGATAGTCAATTTGAATGGAAAATTTGGGAGTTAAGTTTATTCCATTTTGTAAAATGAATTTCTATTTGTAGTTTAAGAAAGCATTTTAAAACTATTGTATGAGTAGTTGCAACAAGTTTAGTATGTTCCAAATTTGTTAAGCTCTCAAGTTATACAAGTATTCACTATGTGAAGCTTGTTTTGGTTCATTTGGAAAAGTCTTTTTGGATCTTATCATCGATAAGGATTTTGCAGATGAACACCTTGGAATTATTCTTGGGAAGGATGTTGTTGTGGATGGCCATATATAAATGGACAAGCTGAGAAGAAGACCGAACTTGAATTCTTTGGTTAAGTTATATTTCAAGTTCAGCTTGAGAAAGAGCCAAGACAAGTACAAGTCAAGGCACTACAAACATCGATTAGGTCGAGTTTGGAAAAATAAAGGGACTGTACCTTCAGATGCTAAACAATTGAAAGTGAAATTTTGGAGACCAAAAGTTTTTCCAGGAAGAGTGATCAGGAGCTCAAAATTTGCCCAAAAATAAAAGTTGTCAAAATGGTGTGGAACTAAATGACCATGTAGTGCTTGTCATCCTGAATCTGGTGCAACTCGTTTCACGTGAAATGAACACCGTATGCTCCCAGAAACACGATCTGTTTGTTTTCCCAAACAGGAAAATTTGGCGTAGGAGATGACAGGGATGCTGACTGGGCATCTGTACAACCCAGTCAACAAAAATAATATTCCTTGTAATATTCTGTGGAATATCCTCAGAATATTCCTTACAGGTGGTGAATCAGAAGGTGACAAGTGTCACTCCATGATTGGTGTATGAAGGCAGTGTTTCATTGGTGGGTTGATGGCCAACCATAGGTTTCCATGTGGCCCAACCAGAGGCCGCCACATGGAAACCTGGGAGGCCACCAAAATTTGGTTCAACAACCGAACCATAGGCCATAGGAATCGACCCCGTGACCTCCCACTCACAAGCGCAATGTCTTAGCAACACACTCATGGTTTGTTAATTAACAACTATGGGTGACGGTTTAATGTTAAAGGTTATGCCGCCATGGTTTAGGGGGGTGTGGGGTCGAGCGGACTTAGCCGCCCATGATGTGAATGCGTGGCTAGTAGTTACTGTGACCATCGAAGTTGACCACAATCGTCACCATCATCTCCTAACCGCCAGATCAAGCAGAATCATGTGAACGTGCTTCGCCTTAACCTCCAACACATATTGTGACCACCAACATCACTGCCACTGACTCCCATATGAACGTGCCCAGCTAAACCGCTAGCATTAATGGTGAACGCCAGAGGGAGGGGGCCAACGTCGGGGGCTAGCCCTTGGGCACATGGTCCCCATATGACCCAGATTTTGGTTCTAAGGCCTCGGCGACAAAATTAACGGTCCTAAAAAATTCGCCCGAAATCCAAGGAATTTGTTGCTTCGTTAGCAGAAAATGGGGCGAATTTATAGGATCATGCTAGATTTGGTGCAAATTGTGGAGCGAATGGTGGCCTAACTAGGAGAGGTCATAACGTCTCCAGTTTTCGACCAAACTGGGTGCAAAAAGAGGCTAGATAGCCATTTTTGGACATTTTGGACTCATTGGAGTAGGTTTCAGAATCAAAGGAGCCCTTTTGGATAGTCTTTTTGGAAATTGAAGCCTATGGGTGCCATGGTCAACTAGAGTGTTGATTTAGTTTATGGAGGAGTATGAAGATGGAGATGACCTTGCAAGGCTTTTCTAGCTTCCATGTACTTTCTACAACAACCATTACATCAATGTTGTAGCTTTATTTCCTCTTTCTCTATATGTGTTTTGGAGAAGAGACTTGTTTATGTACTTCAAGTGGATTGTGGTACTGCTTATTCTCTTTGAAGATGGAGTATGGGGTCTTGGTGTAAGATGCTTATGTTTGCTGAAGGTTTACATGTTTGACTGTAGGTTAACATGTGTATGGAGTGAGAAATCTTGTAGAAGTTGTTTCTTTGAAGGAGAAACTAGCCATTCCATTTCACCAGTTTATGTACTCTTCCTTTCTAGACATCGAACATAATGAGAAGGGGTCATGCCTTTAGAGCTGATCCAAGGAGATGTAGCCCAGGAGGGGTGAACTCCTTTAACAATGGCTGGTGTATTACTGATTGATGCATGCTTCCATTCAGTGTTTTGATTTCATGTTTAAAGTTTTTTATGAAACTAACTTAAGAAAACAAACATAAAAATTCATGTTTTTACTTGCTATTTTGGAGTACAAACCTCAAGCACGTTTTTGTATTCTGATGAGGATCTTAGCATAGAAATCTAATGTTCCAAATTTAGATCAATTAATAAAAAGGCCCTTGAACCTCATTGTAATATAGTTTAGAGGCATGTAACTACCACATCTGTTCTCAAAGATAAGCTACCATCATCTGAGCTAGTTTATTTCCATTTTGTATGTAACCGTTTTGCAGTACTTTGTTTTTAATGAATTGAAGTTTTGTTTTTCCTGTATCTCTCTGTTTATGTTCATATATGTATTTCATTTTGTTGCTTCATAAATTTGGGTCACATCCATAGTCAACATGTTCAACATGTTTTCCATACAGTCAACCACAGTCAACATGTTTCCATAATAATTTGACATAATCAACCATAGTTAGTCAAATTCAACCATAATAAAAACGTTTCAACCATATTCAACCATGGCCAATAATAGCTTAACATAGTTGATGATGAACCAAATTTAGCTATGGTCTACCATGTTTGACCATAGAGAACTAAGGTCAACCAAATATAACAATAGTAAACATGATCGCCCATGTCATTCATAGTTAATCATAGTCAACATATTTTCCATATTTAACATGGTCACTCATGGTCAATCATAGTTGAATGTGGTCAACATATTCACCATGCCTAATAATAGTTTAGCATAATCAACCATGGTACACCATGCTCAACCATAAATAATCATAGTCAACCTAAAATTACCATAATATAACATAACCAACCAAAGTCAACTTAGTTTGATATAATCAACCATGACTAATCAAAACCAACTCCAATCAAAAGAAAAATAAATCAGTGTAAATTTTAAAAAATCGTAATCTAAAATAATCAATTATGATCAACTATACTAAATTATCATATATATTTCATTATTAATTATATTAATATTTTAATTTACAAATCTACTTATACTCCAATTAACATCTATAATTATACTAAATTATTATAAATACTTTATTATTATTATTAATTAAATTGATATTTTGATTTACGAATTCACTTTTACTTTACTGACATTTGTTATCAAGTGACACAACTACATAATTAAAAATACTTAGTATTTTTAAAATATTGATTTATTTTAACTTACTTTTACTTTACTGACATTGTATCAAGTGGCACAACTACATAATTAAAAATACTTAATATTTTTAAAATATTGATTTATTTTAACTTTGGAAATCAGAAATTGAGGTAGAATGATATATATCAATAACTTTCGATTATTATATGGTTATAGTAATACAAATCTCTAATTAACAGATCAAATCATTTATATAATAAATCACATTTTCAATAAATTTTTTTTGAAAAAAATCTTGGTAAAAATATTATATATTATATCAAATTATTATTGAATCTAAAGGCTTATTCTACAGTTTAGTATGATGCATAAAGTTGTTTGTCAGTGGTTGAAATTTTGTTTATATTGGTCAAAATAAAAAATGTAAAAATAATAAAAAAATTTAAATAACCATACAAAACATTTAAATAATGTCTACTCATAAAAAAAAATTCCACTGAAGAAATTGGATCTCTCTCTGATCATGTTAGATCCGTATTTAAGATAGTTGGATTTATGCTGGTATATCACATCTTAGACTTTGAAGAAGTCCAACTATAACACAAAAAAAATACAAATAATAACACAGTGAGTATTAACTTTCTCAAGAACTTTACTATGAAAACATTTGATGGAACGGGCAAAAGAGAAATTGAACGAGAAACTGTCAACTGTGAAGAAAGCAACTGGGAGGAAAGAAAAATGAACAGCTGTCCGGCTTCTGGAGTTTTGGTGTTTAGAATCGATTTGCAGTGGTCCCACCCGTATGTTGTGACAGAAGACAAATGAATCAAAATAACGCAGAAGACTTTGTAAATTCTTTTAACAATATGAGAATGAATGATGGAGGCAAAAGGTTAAGAAATAAAAAAACGCAAGAGAAAACAAAAATTCTTTAAAAAATATCTTTGAAATCTACAATGAAAATAAGGATGATTATATTTACAATCATTTCTATTCAAATAAAAATATTATATTTTGTATTGTGTAGAATCCTTAATATTTACTATCTATATTACAAATTCAGTCCAATAAAAAATGGTTAAGATTTATGGATCTTTCACAGTTGTACAGATTCATGAATAGATTGTAGATTCTAAAAATATTTTAGAATCCTACCGATGTAGATGGTAAGATTTTAAAGATATTCTAAAATTTCACTGTGGAAAAAGAATTTTTTTTTTTTTAATTATCAAATTCCAAAATATTCTCACAAACTTATCAATTCAGTTTCAGAACAGAGAAAGTTGAGAAAGCTTACGTTGACGAAGGAATTATGGTACACAACTTGGGCCTGGCTGCGAATAACATCGACGGTTGCATCCTGGATACCCTGGAGATGCTTAATGGCCTTCTCGATGGAGGCAGCGCACGCAGAGCACTGCATGTCAATCACCTTGAAAAGGACTTTTCGGATCTGCAGCTGGGGTGACGAACCTCCCGGGGATTTGTTTGGGTACCTCGGCATCGAAGGATAATAGGGAGGAGGAACCAGAACCACAGGGGATTTCTGCTCTCCTCCATTCTCCCTGTGTTTCAACTTTCCCAGGCATGACAAAACAAGGAACCTGCTCGCCATTCTCTCTCTCTGCAACAAAATATTGAATTCAAGCCTTGAAAAACTGATTTTAACTGATATGTTTTGAAAAAACTATCAATTTGGACCAGGTAAACGATTGGGCACCATGGGGGACTTTCAAATTACCTGAATTGGCGCTAGTTCAATGGCAGGCTACTAAGCAAATCGACCCAAATCTGGCGCATTTGCCTTCAAAATGCTAGAGAATGCAAAATTTCAAAAGCTTTGGGAAGTAGACATGAAATATTTAGTGTTGACAAGTGCTGGTTTATATCCATAAGAAGCGTTCCTCTCGGAATATGTATTTGACTTTAGTACGTTTTATTATAATGATGTTATTTGTTTTTACGATTGTAATGATATTTGATAATTGACTGATAGTTTAATAGTTTATGATAGTTTATTTTATTTTTAGAGTAATTTAATGAGGTCATAATTTTGTTTCGAAAATAGTAAAAGTTTTAGCAGGATTTTAATAAATTATGGTAGAAATTTTGAGAAATTTAGATCACAGCTATTAAGCTTCAGGATTTTGAGTGCCTAAAAAGATTTTGATGGTGCTGAGTACATTTCCACTATTCAAAAACGACCCAAACACCTATATAGTTAGATTTTCAAAAAAAAATTAAACATTCCTATTTTTAAAATAAAAGATGACCAAATAAAAATAACTTTCCAGACCAAATTATAGCCTCAATAGACAATTCAACTAGAAATAAGTCATTCAAGTCAGCACCACTACATACACAACAAACCAACACCACTAGATACACAACATATGCAAACCATAATTATAACTAGCAATTGTCCCAAAAGGTACAAAGAGAGGCCGATAGGATTATTAAATTAGAATTGTTGAATTTCTCTAAAAGAGATACTAAAATATAGTCATATACTTTACTATATGTATCGACTCTTCTTCTCAAAAGATTAATAAAAAGGAAGAAATTGATTTGAGATGGTTGAATCTTTGAAAGATTAATTTTAGAATTTAAAATCAAGCTAATATTATAGCAATGTGATTTATTTTCCTCATTACAAATTTGACAATTTTTTTAGGGATGAATAAAGTTATACCATCATTTTACATCTTTGTATGGTGAAGGAATATCTTCAAGATTTTTTCTCAATTTTGAATCAACTCAAAACTTCAAAAAAATTAGTTGGAGTTCCAAATTAATCAATGTTTTGACTTCTTATATTATTGGATTCTAATAGATGGAAAGAAATTTACTACAGGATCAAATAATTCTAATTGAAAGTCTAACATAATTTATCACAAGTATCAAAGACTTACATCATATAAATCATATAGCAATTTGCAAAATCAAACAATGAATTTAGATATATGAATCTCAACCTTTGCACACATAGACCCATACATAAACTAATTTGCAGAGATTAGTTATCAAACTATGATAAACCCATTAGAATATATATTTACCAAAAGATTGTGCCCATATGTTGATTTCACTTTTTCCTTCTTTTTGAGAGGCATCAAGGATTAAACAAATGGTGAGGTATCAAGGATTAAACAAATGGTATAATGTAATAAATTCAATTCAAAGATTAAATAGATGAATCACCTTCATGTAATCCTTTAAACTCTACTTCAAAATAGAGATATTTAATTGGACTCTAGTTTCTAGATATTACCATCTAAAGAGCATCTTTCACAAATTAGGCTAAGATCAGAGAGGAGATATGCACACATTGGGTAAATTAAAATCGTCCATCACTTATTTTGAGAATGTATATCTACTTACATTGATTGTGATTATTTAAAAAAAAACTAAACATTACATTTTTTTTTTTAATAAAATTGACTTTAGTATCATTTCACTACTATAATAATAATGATAATAATAATTTTATTGTATTTCATAATTATAATTATATATATATATATATATATATATATATATATATTTTTTTTTTTTTTCTAAATTAAATTAAAATTTATTTCTATAATAATATTTGCATTTAAAATTATAATTATATTTAAACTTTATAATAAAAAACATTTTGTTACACAAAAATATATATAAATATTTTATAAAATACAACATGATTTTATTAATTTTTAAAAAATCCACATAAATGAAATTATATATACTTAAAAATTTAATAAAGTTAATACAGTTAATACATAGTTAAAATATTTAAAATAATAAAAATTATTATTATTATTTTAAAATTAATTTGGTGTTTAACTATGATTCTAATTTTTATGTAACATTAGTGTGGTCCTGACGATGAACCACACTGGTTGGTTCGAAACGCGTCCACAAAGGTCTTTCCTCATGTGATTTTCGCGGAAGCTTTGCTTACTACAATTAGTTTCTTTATTATCAAATATTTTGCACAATACTTCAAAATTATATATTAATAGATTATTTTTTCTTTTCTTATTATTATAAATTTCTTTTATTTATTTTGTGATTAATTTATTAATTAGAGATTGTATTATGACAATGTTTCTTAAAATTTGTTAGGCTTTCCTCTATGTTTTATACTATTTTAATTTCAATCAATATTATTTAACCATTACTCTATTAATACAATGACATAAAAAATAAATTTTAATATATTAGAAAAATAAATTATATATCTATATATATATATATATATATATATATATATATATATTCTAATTTTTAAATTTTTTTTGCTTAGCTTTTCCAATTCCAATTCAATCACTACTTTTAACCCAAAAAAATTATATAAACCACTCTATTTAATATATAAATAATAAATTAAATAAAAAAATCTATATAGATGATTCCATTCCAATTCAACCACTACTCTGTTTAAAAAAAATTCATATAGGCCACTCAATCTAATATAAAAAAAAATTATATAAAAAAAAATTAAATGAAAAACCTAGCTGGAAATTTTTTTAAATAAAAAACCTCGTTTCTAAGAGGTCACACGCAATGGACATGGTGACCTAACACATCATCCCATAAAAAATTTTCTAAGAGGTCACAGGCAATGGACATGGTGACCTGACACATCACCCCATAAAAGAGTTTGCATAAACCTGTCACATCAACTAAAAATGGGATGAATCTATTCCCACTAAACACATCATCCCGTAAAAAAAAGTTTGCATAAACCTTTCACATAAACTAAAAATGGGATGAATCTACATTTAGAGAGGATCCAACTAAACATTGAATTGATTAAACCTATCACATCAACTAAAAATGGGATGAATCTACATTTAGAGAGGATCCCAACTAAACATTGAATTGATTTAAAGGGCGTTGTTTATAGAGAGGCAAATTTGTTTGGATATGGTTATTTTTTTCTCAATAAATCTGATAGTATTTGAATTTTGTTTGTGATCATGAAAATAGATTTAGAACTGTCAAAAACTCTTAAATACCTAAAATTTTAAAACTTCTCACTATAACTAAAATTTCCCAAAATTAAAAAATTCCTCTAAATTTTATCGAAACATTACCCGAATATTTTGCAAAAGCCTTATCAGACTAAGCGGATCTACAACTGCACACCACAACATACATGTTTCAACATTATTGGAATCTGGATTCTTAGAACTTTGGAAAGTGGACTCTGAGTGAGTTGGACCAACATGGACTTCCTTCTAATCTTTCTGGTGATGCCCTGCTACTTTATGCTCATGATAAAAACTAGTGGAGACGGGCTAAGGTTCAGTCTTCATTCCCTTTTAGATGCAAAGGCTTCATTCCATTTTACACGGGGAAAATATGTTGAGATTTTTGCTTGGCAGTAATAGCTTGAGGTCGAAGGTTTGATCCTCGGGGTCTCTCAGCAGCGATCGTTTCCTCTCACAGCAATCAGGGACCTCGGCTGTCAAAGATGTCAATGAACTGGAACTTCCAGCGTTCGACTACGTGCTGCGGCTTTACAAAGGTCCCTCCGCCGATAAGGTTTTGCAAAAGAGGAAGAAGTTCCTCGGTCCCTCTGTCTCCAAACCCAAAAAAAAGAGGAAAACACCCAAACCTTTCAAAAAATTTCGAGGGCCTAAATGATCAAAATAGATTTGAGAGCAGATTTCAGATCTAGAAATAATAAAAGCAGAAGTTTATCATAAGAACTGCCATTACCTGCAATTCTGTGGTGACAGGATACTCGTCCATGTCAACATAGTTCTTGTTGATGGCCTACATGATGAGCTTATCACATTCAGGTTCCATCCATGTAGTCATCAAAGAGGCAAGATTGAGCCTGGGGTTCCCATCCAGCATCAGCTCATCACTGATGATTTGATACATGGCATCTTTGGGAATGGACCTATCCGGCATTCGAAACATGAGAACACACACATTCAAACCAGACTAGACAGATGGCAAAGATCCTGAATGCACCCATTATTTGCTATTGGAATTAAAACGATCCTTGGAAAAAGCAAAGTAGTAGAATGGGGGTGAAGGAAGGAAGGAGGGAAGACGTACCGAGGCAAGGATTCCTAAACATATCTTGAAGCAAAAGTTGAATGAACCGATCCATCCATATTAGCCGTAGCGCTGCTCAAAGCCATTTTTGGCTGAAATCTGAATATCTAAGGGCGGATCTTCAAAAGGCTCTTATTACACGGCGACTAAAACCAATATTTAAGATAAATTTTTCGGTGTAAATCACAAGATATATCATTTGTCGACGCGTTTCGAACTAACGAGTGTGGTTCATTGTCAGGACAAGTTGAAAAATCAGATCCATCTTTGCCTGTTAAATAGTATGAGCAGAGCCTCCAACGGCTAACAAGGGTAACGGTTAAATTTGACTAGGGACCCGGGTCAAACAAAATAGTGAAAAATTAAAAGTAAGTAAGTTAAAATAAGGGACCTTACCTTTACCTAAATATAAATTTATAAGTATAAATTAATTTTAATTAAATTGGTTCATGAGTTAATAAATAATTAAAAGTATTAACTATTTTATAGATAAACGGAAAATATAAATATTAGAATAGATTGTATAACTAAAAATATATAAAGGAATAACTAACTAATTAAAACTATATATATATATATATATATATATATATATATATATATATATATATATATATATATATATATATATATAATTTTAAATTAATTAATTAAAATGGAAGATACTTTAAAAAAAATAAAAATAAAAATAAAAGTATTAGAATAAAATACTATATATATATATATAATTTAACTAATCAGAAAAAATAATTGAATGTATTCTAAAAATCTAAAAGATCAGGAAGAGAGAGCTGGGACCCAACACCTACTAATTTTCCAGCCATCCTCTCTATTCAATCTCAAGAGCTTCTCTGAATTTCCGATGATGGAACTGCGAAACTCTAGCAATGACGCTAGCCTCCTCAATACAAACATGATGATTGGTTTTTTCGGCATGCTCAACTAAAGCGAGAATCTCAAGAGCTTCTCTGAATTTCCGATGATGGAACTACGAAACTCGTTGGTTCGAAACACGTCGACAAATGATATATCTTGTGATTTACGCCGAAAAATTTCTCTTAAACTTGATATGGATCAAAGAAGCCTCAATTCTACAGCCAATATGTCGTTGATTGCAGGAAAACTGTGGAGCGGAATCGAATGTGGGAGTATGGTGTTTAAAGGAGGCTTTGACAGAGGGCAAGCTTGTTCACAGTGCTATAGTTGCCTCTGTTCGTAACATGTTCCTATAGTTCCATAATAGGAAATGATAGTGCTTCATGGTGGAAAGGCATGGGATTGATGATTTTTCCATAGGAAAAAGGGTGGGCTTTCTTGATTTTCTGCATAGAATCCTTTCTCGTGAGCTTTTGTGCTTTCTTGACTTTCCGTGCTTTCTTGATTTTCCGTTGTTTCCTTTTCTGGTTCAGATCAACGGTTGAAAGTGTCTCACTTGATCGAACGGAGCAGGGTAAAAGTGTTGACGAAGAAGTTGAGGCATAGGAAGCCCTAACGGCCTAACTAGTAATTGTCCCAAAAGGTACAAAGAGAGGCCGATAGGATTATTAAATTAGAATTGTTGAATTTCTCTAGAAGAGATACTAAAATATAGTCATATACTTTACTATATGTATCGACTCTTCTTCTCAAAAGATTAATAAAAAGGGAGAAATGGATTTTGAGATGGTTGGATCTTTGAAAGATTAATTTTAGAATTTAAAATCAAGTAAGCTAATATTATAGCAATGTGATTTATTTTCCTCATTACAAATTTGACAATTTTTTTAGGGATGAATAAAGTTATACCATCATTTTACATCTTTGTATGGTGAAGGAATATCTTCAAGATTTTTTCTCAATTTTGAATCAACTCAAAACTTCAAAAAAATTAGTTGGAGTTCCAAATTAATCAATGTTTTGACTTCTTATATTATCGGATTCTAATAGATGGAGAGAACTTTACTACAGGATCAAATAATTCTAATTGAAAGTCTAACATAATTTATCACAAGTATCAAAGACTTACATCATATAAATCATATAGCAGTTTGCAAAATCAAACAATGAATTTAGATATATGAATCTCAACCTTTGCACACATAGACCCATACATAAACTAATTTGCAGAGATTAGTTATCAAACTATGATAAACCCATTAGAATATATATTTACCAAAAGATTCTGCCCATATGTTGATTTCAGGTTTTCCTTCTTTTTGAGAGGCATCAAGGATTAAACAAATGGTGAGGTATCAAGGATTAAACAAATGATATAATGTAATAAATTCAATTCAAAGATTAAATAGATGAATCACCTTCATGTAATCCTTTAAAATCTACTTCAAAATAGAGATATTTAATTGGACTCTAGTTTCTAGTTTCTAGATACTACCATCTAAAGAGCATCTTTCACAAATTAGGCTAAGCTTAGAGAGGAGTTATGCACACATTGGGTAAATTAAAATCATCCATCACTTATTTTGAGAATGTATATCTACTTACATTGATTGTGATCATTTAAAAAAAACTAAACATTGCATTTTTTTTCATAAAATTGACTTTAGTATCATTTCACTACTATTATAATAATAATAATAATAATTTTATTCTATTTAATAATTATAGTTTTTTAGCAGAATCTTTTGTTCACCTTTCACTGGAATGCAAATTTACAGGTATAGTCTGGCATGAGCTCCTTGGAACAACGAAATCTATGCCCATCTTCCCCCACTCAGTCGCGGATTTGTTTGCTGGTTGGTTGGCCAGGTATCTAGGCCCAGGCCCAAAAAACAAGATTTTCAAATCAGCATGGACCGCTCTGCCCAAATTCATCAGCTAGCAAATCTGGTTGGAGAGGAATAGAAGGATATTCAGGGATAAGGAATAGAACTACAAGCTAGTAGCAAATACAGTTAAAGGTCAGCTAAATGAGTGGCTGAGAGATAAAAATGATGACACAAATCTAAGCCAACATGACATTGAGTTCGGAGCAGCACTCAATCTAAATTACCAAAAATCGAAAATATCGCCCATATGTCTCAAAGATTGGAAAATCAAAAAAAATGATGAAGAATTTCAATCTTGGCTGTTCAAACAAACACTCCCCTCTCTTTTCTTCGACGGGGCAGGCAAGGGAAATCCAGGAATGGCTGGAGCATGAGGTCTAATTATAAATCCAAAAGAAAATTCCATCCACAAGTTTGCATGGGGTTTGGGCCACACCACAAGCATCCAAGTTGAAGTCATGGCTCTGTTTCAAGGGATCAAAATGCTTAAAGAACTAGGGCACACAGAAGCAATTGTTCTCGGAGATTCCCAAGTCATCATCAATGCAATGGTGACCAATACAAATCTGGAAGATCTTCGACTTGCAAGGACAATTTCAAGAATTAAAGGCATGACAAAGCTCCTAAGACTGGAATTCTTTCATATCCTCAGAACCAATAACAAGGAAGTAGATGAAGAAGCAAATAAGGCAGCCTAGCTAGGCGCTGGATCTATTCTTAGAGATAATGAAATCTCTTGGGAACCAATTCCCTAAAAATCTCTATGTTTTTCCGTCTTTTGTTAAATCAGTTCGTTTGTATTCATAAGCTTGGGAAATCAGTAGGAAAGTCCATGTGAAAAACTGTAAAAAAATGCGATTCTCAAGCGTTTGTGGCATGCTCAATTGGTTGGAGAGATGCCAAGAAACCAGTCTCAGCTCTTGTAACCGAATTTATGGTATTTTGCCAGATAGTTAATGAAAATCCCATAACCGTTTCTGTAAAAAAAAAAAAAATTATAATTTTTTATATAAATTAAATTAAAATTTATTTTTATAATAATATTTATATTTAAAATTATAAAAAAATATCATATATTTTGAAACTTTGGAATAAAAAACATTTTGTTACACTAAAATATATATAAATATTTTATAAAATACAACATGATTTTATTAATTTTTAAAAAATCCACATAAATGAAATTATATACTTAAAAATTTAATAAAGTTAATACATAGTTAAAATATCTAAAATAATAAAAAATATTATTATTATTTTAAAATTAATTTGGTGTTTAACTATCATTCTAATTTTTATTTAACATTAGTTTCTTTATTATCAAATATTTTGCACAATACTTCAAAATTATATATCAATAGATTATTTTTTCTTTTCTTATTATTATAAATTTCTTTTATTTATTTGGTGATTAATTTATTAATTAGAGATTGTATTATGACAATGTTTTTTAAAATTTGTTAGGCTTTCCTCTATGTATTATACTATTTTAATTTCAATCAATATTATTTAACCATTACTCTATTAATACAATGACATAAAAAATACATATTATATATATATATATATATATATATATATTCTAATTTTTTTTTATTTATTTTTCTTAGCTTTTCCAATTCCAATTCAATCACTACTTTTAACCCAAAAAAATTATATAAACCACTCTATTTAATATATAAATAATAAATTAAATAAAAAAATCTATATAGATGATTCCATTCCAATTCAACCACTACTCTGTTTTTAAAAAATTCATATAAGCCACTCAATCTAATATAAAAATAAAAAATTATATAAATAAAAATTAAATGAAAAACCTAGCTCGGAAAATTTTTAAATAAAAAACCTGGTTTCTAAGAGGTCACACGCAATGGACATGGTGACCTGACACATCATCCCATAAAAAAGTTTCTAAGAGGTCATAGGCAATGGACATGGTGACTTAACACATCATCCCATAAAAAAGTTTGCATAAACCTGTGACATCAACTAAAAATGGGATGAACATATTCCAACTAAACACATCATCCCGTAAAAAGAGTTTGCATAAACCTTTCACATAAACTAAAAATGGGATGAATCTACATTTAGAGAGGATCCAACTAAACATTGAATTTATTAAACCTATCACATCAACTAAAAATGGGATGAATCTACATTTAGAGAGGATCTCAACTAAACATTGAATTGATTTAAAGGGTGTTGTTTATAGAGAGGCAAATTTGTTTGGATATAGTTCTTTTTTTCTCAATAAATCTGATAGTGTTTGAATTTTGTTTGTGATCGTGAAAATAGATTTAGAACCGTCAAAAACTCTTAAATACCTAAAATTTTAAAAATTCTCACTATAACTAAAATTTCCCAAAATTAAAAAATTCCGCTAAATTTTATCAAAACATTACCCGAATATTTTGCAAAATCCTTATCAGACTAAGAAGATCTACAGCTGCACACCACAACGTACATGTTTCAACATTATTGGGATTTGGATTCTCAGAATTTTGGAAAGTGGACTCTGAGTGAGTCGGACCAACGTGGACTTCCATCTAGTCTTTCTGGTGATGCCCTGCTACTTTATGCTCATGATAAAAACTAGTGGAGACGGGCTAAGGTTCAGTCTTCATTCCCTTTTAGATGCAAAGGCTTCATTCCATTTTACACGGGGAAAATATGTTGAGATTTTTTCTTGGCAGTAATAGCTTGAGGTCGAAGGTTTGATCCTCGGGGTCTCTCAGCAGCTACCATTTCCTGTCGCAGCAATCAGGGACCTCGGCTGTCAAAGATGTCAATGAACTGGAACTTCCAGCGTTCGACTACGTGCCGCGGCTTTACAAAGGCCCCTCCGCTGATAAGGTTTTGCAAAAGAGGAAGAAGTTCCTCGGCCCCACTGTCTCCAAACCCAAAAAAAGAGGAAAGCACCCAAACCTTTCAAAAAATTTCGAGGGCCTAAATGATCAAAATAGACCTGAGAGCGGATTTCAGATCTAGAAATAATAAAAGCAGAAGTTTATCACTATTCCTTACGTAGAAAGTCCTGAAAGAGAGATTAAAACACAACAACAAGAGAGATCATAGAACATGCATTCCAATGTAAGTTATACAATAGATCAAGGAGTATTGTACTAACAAAACCATCATAGACAAGCTTATGGGAAGTAAAACATGCTTTGCATTAATGATTAAATCAAAGAGGGGTTCATTGATGTTGAAGGCCTCCTTAAGGATGGTTCCAAGTCTAAGCCAAACTTAACAAGCTCTCCTTTCCTCCCTCACCAAAATGGTAGCATCTAAGCACAATCAAGCAGAACAATGGTAACTAGAAATGGCCAACCCATTGAGAAAAGTGAAGAACAGATTTATGGTGATGGAGAGGATGTTAGAGAGCAATTCTGTGGTGACAGGATACTTGTCCATGTCAACATAGTTCTTGTTGATGGCCTACATGATGAGCTTATCACATTCAGGTTCCATCCATGTAGTCACGAAAGAGGCAAGATTGAGCCTGGGGTTCCCATCTAGCATCAACTCGTCACTGATGATTTGATACATGGCATCTTTGGGAATGGACCTATCCGGCATTCGAAACATGAGAACACACACATTCAAACCAGACTAGACAGATGGCAAAGATCCTGAATGCACCCATTATTTGCTAGTGGAATTAAAACGATCCTTGGAAAAAGCAAAGCAGTAGAATGGGGGTGAAGGAAGGAAGGAAGGAAGACGTACCGAGGCAAGGATTCCTAAACATATCTTGAAGCAAAAGTTGAATGAACCGATCCATCCGTATCAGCCGCAGCGCTGCTCAGAGCCATTTTTGGTTGAAATCTGAATATATAAGGGTGGATCTTCAAAAGGCTCTTATTACACAGTGGCTACAACCAATATTTAAGAGAAATTTTTCGGTGTAAATCACAAGATATATCATTTGTCAACGCGTTTCGAACTAACGAGTGTGGTTCATTGTCAGGACAAGTTGAAAAATCAGATCCATCTTTGCCTGTTAAATAGTATGAGCAAAGCCTCCAACGGCTAACAAGGGTAACGGTTAAATTTGACTAGGGACCCGGGTCAAACAAAATATAGTGAAAAATTAAAAGTAAGTAAGTTAAAATAAGGGACCTTACCTTTACCTAAATATATAATTTATAAGTATAAATTAATTTTAATTAAATTGGTTCATGAGTTAATAAATAGTTAAAAGCATTAACTATTTTATAGATAAATGGAAAATATAAATATTAGAATAGATCGTATAACTAAAAATATATAAGGGAATAACTAACTAATTAAAACTATATATATATAAAATTGAAAAAAAAATAAAAATAAAAATAAAAATAATAATAAAAATAATAAAAATAAAAATATTAATATATTAAAAATAAAATAAAATAAATAAATATTAGAATAAAATAATTATATATATATATTAAATAAAATGGAAGATACTTTAAATTAAAAAAAATAAAATAAAAAAATAAATAAAAGTATTAGAATAAAATACTAAAAATAAATAAATAAATAAATAAATATATATATATATATATATATATATATATATATATATATATATATATATATATATATATATAATTTAACTAAGGAGAAAAAATAATTGAATGTATCCTAAAAATCTAAAAGATTAGGAAGAGAGCGTTGGGACCCAACACCTACTAATTTTCCAGCCATCCTCTCTATTCAATCTCAAGAGCTTCTTTGAATTTCCAATGATGGAACTGCGAATTTCTAGCAATGACACTAGTCTCCTCAATACAAACATGATGATTGGTTTTTCCGCATGCTCAGCTAAAGCGGGAATCTCAAGAGCTTCTCTGAATTTCTGATGATGGAATTGCGAAACTCGTTGGTTTGAAACGCGTCGACAAATGATATATCTTGTGATTTACGGCGAAAAATTTCTCTTAAAATTGATATGGATCACAGAAGCCTCAATTCTACAGCTAATATGTCGTCGATTGCAGGAAAACCATGGAGCGGAATCGAGTGTGGGAGTATGGTGTTTAAAGGAGGCTTTGACAGAGGGCGAGCTTGTTCACGGTGCTATAGTTGCCTTTGTTCGTAACATGTTCTTATAGTTCCATAATAGGAAATGATAGTGCTTCATGGTGGAAAGGCATGGGATTGATGATTTTTCCATAGGAAAAAGGGTGGGCTTTCTTGATTTTCTGCATAGAATCCTTTCTCGTGAGCTTTTGTGCTTTCTTGACTTTCCGTGCTTTCTTGATTTTCCATTGTTTCCTTTTCTTGTTCAGATCAACAGTTGAAAGTGTCTCACTTGATCGAACGGAGTAGGGTAAACGTGTTGACGAAGAAGTTGAGGCATAGGAAGGCGTAACAGCCTAACTAGCAATTGTCCCAAAAGGTACAAAGAGAGGCCGATAGGATTATTAAATTAGAATTGTTGAATTTCTCTAGAAGAGATACTAAAATATAGTCATATACTTTACTATATGTATCGACTCTTCTTCTCAAAAGAATAATTAAAAGGGAGAAATGGATTTTGAGATGGTTGGATCTTTGAAAGATTAATTTTAGAATTTAAAATCAAGTAAGCTAATATTATAGCAATGTGATTTATTTTCCTCATTACAAATTTGACAATTTTTTTAGGGATGAATAAAGTTATACCAATTTTACATCTTTGTATGGTGAAGGAATATCTTCAAGATTTTTTCTCAATTTTGAATCAACTCAAAACTTCAAAAAAAAATAGTTGGAGTTCCAAATTAATCAATGTTTTGACTTCTTATATTATTGGATTCTAATAGATGGAAAGAAATTTACTACAGGATCAAATAATTCTAATTGAAAGTCTAACATAATTTATCACAAGTATCAAAGACTTACATCATATAAATCATATAGCAATTTGCAAAATCAAACAATGAATTTAGATATATGAATCTCAACCTTTGCACACATAGAACCATACATAAACTAATTTGCAGAGATTAGTTATCAAACTATGATAAACCCATTAGAATATATATTTACCAAAATATTGTGCCCATATGTTGATTTCAGGTTTTCCTTCTTTTTGAGAGGCATCAAGGATTAAACAAATGGTGAGGTATCAAGGATTAAACAAATGGTATAATGTAATAAATTCAATTCAAAGATTAAATAGATGAATCACCTTCATGTAATCCTTTAAACTCTACTTCAAAATAGACACATTTAATTGGACTCTAGTTTCTAGTTTCTAGATACTACCATCTACAGAGTATCTTTCACAAATTAGGCTAAGCTCAGAGAGGAGATATGCGCACATTGGATAAATTAAAATCATCCATCACTTATTTTGAGAATGTATATCTACTTACACCGATTATGATTATTTTAAAAAAACTAAACATTACATTTTTTTTTAAAATAAAATTGACTTGAGTATGATTTCACTACTATAATAATAATAATAATAATAATAATAATTTTATTGTATTTAATAATTATAATTTTTTATATAAATTAAATTAAAATTTATTTTTATAATAATACTTATATTTAAAATTATAAAAAATATCATATATATATATAAATCGAATTTGAAACTTTATAATAAAAAACATTTTGTTACACAAAAATATATATAAATATTTTATAAAATACAACATGATTTTATTAATTTTTAAAAAATCCACATAAATGAAATTATATATACTTAAAAATTTAAGAAATCCACATAAATGAAATTATATATACTTAAAAATTTAATAAAGTTAATACATAGTTAAAATATTTAAAATAATAAAAATTATTATTATCATTTTAAAATTAATTTGGTGTTTAACTATGATTCTAATTTTTAGTTAACATTAGTTTCTTTATTATCAAATATTTTCCACAATACTTCAAAATTATATATTAATAGATTATTTTTTCTTTTCTTATTATTATAAATTTGTTTTATTTATTTGGTGATTAATTTATTAATTAGAGATTGTATTATGACAATGTTTTTTAAAAATTATTAGGCTTTCCTCTATGTTTTATACTATTTTAATTTCAATCAATATTATTTAACCATTACTCTATTAATACAATGACATAAAAAATAAATTTTAATATATTAGAAAAATAAATTATATATATATATATATATATATATACTAATTTTTTAATTTTTTTTGGCTTAGCTTTTCCGATTCCAATTCAATCACTACTTTTAACCCAAAATAATTATATAAACCACACTATTTAATATATAAATAATAAATTAAATAAAAAAATCTATATAGATGATTCCATTCCAATTCAACCACTACTCTGTTTTTAAAAAATTCATATAAGCCACTCAATCTAATATAAAAATAAAAAATTATATAAATAAAAATTAAATGAAAAACCTAGCTGGGAAAATTTTTAAATAAAAAACCTGGTTTCTAAGAGGTCACAAGCAATGGACATGGTGACCTGACACATCATCCCATAAAAAAGTTTGCATAAACCTATCACATCAACTAAAAATGGGATGAATCTATTCCAACTAAACACATCATCCCATAAAAAAAAGTTTGCATAAACCTTTCACATAAACTAAAAATGGGATGAATCTACATTTAGAGAGGATCCAACTAAACATTGAATTGATTAAACCTGTCACATCAACTAAAAATGGGATGAATCTACATTTAGAGAGGATCCCAACTAAACATTGAATTGATTTAAAGGGCGTTGTTTATAGAGAGACAAATTTGTTTGGATATGGTTATTTTTTTCTCAATAAATCTGATAGTGTTTGAATTTTGTTTGTGATCGTGAAAATAGATTTAGCACCGTCAAAAACTCTTAAATACCTAAAATTTTAAAACTTCTCACTATAACTAAAATTTCCCAAAATTAAAAAATTCCGCTAAATTTTATCAAAACATTACCCGAATATTTTGCAAAAGCCTTATCAGACTAAGCGGATCTACAGTAGCACACCACAACGTACATGTTTCAACATTATTGGAATCTGGATTCTCAGAATTTTGGAAAGTGGACTCTGAGTGAGTCGGACCGACGTGGACTTCCATCTAATCTTTCCAGTGATGCCCTACTACTTTATGCTCATGATAAAAACTAGTGGAGACGGGCTAAGGTTGAGTCTTCATTCCCTTTTAGACGCAAAGGCTTCATTCCATTTTACACGGCGAAAATATGTTGAGATTTTTGCTTGGCAGTAATAGCTTGAGGTCGAAGGTTTGATCCTCGGGGTCTCTCAGCAGCTACCGTTTCCTCTCGTAGAAATCAGGGACCTCGGCTGTCAAATATGTCAATGAACTGGAACTACAAGCATTCGACTACGTGTCGCGGCTTTACAAAGGCCCCTCCACCGATAAGGTTTTGCAAAAGAGGAAGAAGTTCCTCAGCCCCTTTGTCTCCAAACCCAAAAAAAAGAGGAAAGCACCCAAACCTTTCAAAAAATTTCGAGGGCCTAAATGATCAAAATAGATATGAGAGCGGATTTCAGATCTAGAAATAATAAAAGTAGAAGTTTATGATAAGAACTGCCATTACCTGCAATTCTGTGGTGACAAGATGCTCGTCCATGTCAACATAGTTCTTGTTGATGGCCTACATGATGAGCTTATCACATTCAGGTTCCATCCATGTAGTCATGAAAGAGGCAAGATTGAGCCTGGGGTTCCCATCCAGCATCAGCTCGTCACTGATGATTTGATACATGGCATCTTTGGGAACGGACCTATCAGGCATTCGAAACATGATAACACACACATTCAAACTAGACTAGACAGATGGCAAAGATCCTGAATGTACCCATTATTTGCTAGTGGAATTAAAACGATCCTTGGAAAAAGCAAAGCAGTAGAATGGGGGTGAAGGAAGGAAGGAAGGAAGACGTACCGAGGCAAGGATTCCTAAACATATCTTGAAGCAAAAGTTGAATGAACCGATCCATCCGTATCAGCCGCAACGCTGCTCAGAGCCATTTTTGGCTGAAATCTGAATATCTAAGGGCGGATCTTCAAATGTCTCTTATTACACAGCAGCTACAACCAATATTTAAGAGAAATTTTTCGGTGTAAATCACAAAATATATCATTTGTCGACGTGTTTCGAACTAACGAGTGTGGTTCATCGTCAGGCAAGTTGAAAATTCAGATCCATCTTTGCCTGTTAAATAGTATGAGCAGAGCCTCCAATGGCTAACAAGGGTAACGGTTAAATTTGACTAGGGACTCGGGTCAAACAAAACAGTGAAAAATTAAAAGTAAGTAAGTTAAAATAAGGGACCTTACCTTTACCTAAGTATATAATTTATAAGTATAAATTAATTTTAATTAAATTGGTTCATGAGTTAATAAATAGTTAAAAGTATTAACTATTTTATAATAAATGGAAAATATAAATATTAGAATAGATCGTATAACTAAAAATATATAAAGGAATGGAGTAGTCTACCCAAGCAGAGGAATGGCCCGGTTTTCCTTGCCGCTCGGAAAAATCTCCGGCTCCAGCCGCCGACAATTCCTCCGCCCTCTGCCACCCTCTGCGAGCTCTGCCCAGCTCCGCCACCCTTCGCATTAATGTCGACGACTGACAGGTTCCTGACATACATTCTGATTTCCATTGCGTCTTTGCCGCCGGGAAGTGGAATTTGAATTCAGAAATAACCCGGGCTGCTCCCTCACCAATTCGACTCGGCATCCCCTGCAGCTCACCAATTTGACCCTACATCCCCTGCCGCGCTTACAAAGTACTCCCTACATCTCCCAATCCATTACACCGAATAGAAAGGATTCAAAGGTCTAAGTTGTCCATTCAAAATTGGAATTAAAGGTGGGCCGCTCCTAAATCCAGAATTCCAATCACAGTGGCTTGCACAGGGATCCTAATTCACGAAAATGTTGGGCTTATCACTGCTTAGACATCTTGATTTGAGTTGCCAAAGTCCATTATCCGACATATAGAAAAATCTGAAAGTGATTTGGGTTTGGGGTTATCGAGCTCCCTTGAAATCTACGGATCGAGAAGGGTAATCGTGATGAAGAAGAGGGACCCTGTGAGAAGGTTCCTCAATCCAAATGGTTCCGCTACAATTTCGCCCTCACCCAGGTGATTCTAATGTCTCTGGTCTGCTTCTGCTGCCCGGGCATGTTCAACGCCCTCACCTGATTGGGGGGAAGTGGGCAGCAGAATGACCAGGCGTCCAACGATGCGAACACTGCTTTGTACAGGACGTTTGCAGTGTTTGGCGTTTTCGCTGGCGGAATCTACAACATCCTCGGCCCTTGCGGGACCATCTTCGCAGGCTGCTGCACTTATGCTCTCTACGCAGGTTCTTTTCTCTACTACAATCATTATCATGATGAAACTTTTCCTGTTATTGCAGGTGGAATTTTGGGTGTCGGAGCTGGATTGCTCTGGGCCGGACAGGGATCAATCATGACCTCGTATCCCACCGAGGACAAGAAAGGAAGATACATTTCTCTCTTCTGGGTTATATTCAATTTGGGAGGAGTCGTAGGCGGTTTCATTCCCTTTATATTGAATTATCATAGCAAAGCCGCGTCTGTTACCGACTGGACCTATATAGCCTTCATGTGTTTCATGGCCTTTGGGGCTTTTGTGAGTTTGGCCTTGGTTCCACCCAACAAGGTGGTCAGGAGCGATGGCAACAAGGTTACTCTGCGTAAATACTCCAGTGTGAGCACCGAGGCCATGGAGGTTATCAAGCTATTCTTCAACTGGAAGATGCTGCTGCTCTTCCCTGCTGCATGGGCCAGCAAGTTCTTTTACACTTATGAATTCAATAACGTTAATGGCAGGATCTTTACGGTGAGGACCAGAGGGTTCAACAATGTTTCTTTCTGGGGTGCTCAGATGTTAGGGTCTGTGATAATCGGGTACGTTCTAGATTTCAGCTTCGTGAGCAGGAAGAAAAGAGGGTTTCTGGGCGTGGCCATCGTTGCAGTACTGGGGACTGCAATTTGGGGAGGTGGTCTCGCCAATCAACTGAGATATAACAGAGATAAGCCCTTGCAGTAGCCCGATTTAACCGACTCCGGTGCTGCTTTTGTAGGGCCATTTGCTTTATATTTCAACTATGGATTACTGGACTCCATGTTCCAGACTCTGCATTATTGGACAATCGGAGCTTTGGCAGATGATTCACATACTCTGACCAGATACAATGGACTCTTCAAAGCCGTGCCGAGTGAAGGAACAACGGTGGGCTGGGATACAGACAGACAGAGTGTTTCTCTGCTGGAGGAGCTCATAATCAACTAGAGTCTTGTTACAATCAGCTACCCGTTCTTGATTATCCTCATTGCCTTGGCTATAGATGATGGTGAGACTGCCAGTTCCACTGAACCCAAAGCAGGCTTCGAAACTGAAGCGAAGCAAGTATCAAACTGAAGCGAAACAGTTCTATACCTTGACTACATCTACAGAAGGCTATGCATTAATCAGTTTCTCAGATACAAACATTCCCTTGAGTGGGAATCCATGGGAATTAATGGTTATACATCTGGTGAAGCTTTTTCATGGTGTACTGTAGTGTTCGGTGGGATTTTTGTCCAAAGTGTGCTTTGTCGTATTTATTATGAAGTATATATGTCTATTATCCAGGTCATGAAAACAATAGGACATGGCACGCTGAAAAGTGGTCCCAACATTATTTAAACTGAAAGGCATGACCCTATAAGAAAAAATTCCCCACTGACTAGTAAAGGCAGTTTTAAGTTGATCAACATAGTAGATGCGTATTTGGTTGTACCCCAAGAATCCATCCATAAAGGAAAGGACCTCATGCCCAGACACTCGTCAATGATTTGGTCAATGAAAGGTGTGGGCAAGTTTTCTTTCAGAAAAGCTTTATTCAGATCACGAAAGTCCATGCAGAAATGAATGGTGCCCTGTTTCTTCAAAATGGGAACGGGATTGGACACCCATGTGGTATATTCAATGGGGTAAATAAAACAAACTTGTTTGAGCTTGTCGATTTCAGATTTAATAGCATTGTGTTTGAAAGGATGGATAGGCCTTTACTTCTAGCAGATAAGAATGGCATTGATCCATGTGTCGATATGATATTCAACAATGGCTAGTTCTAGTCCAAGCATCTCGGAATAAGACTACGCGAAAACATCACAAAATTATTTGAATAACTTAGTGTAAAATTCAATTTCTTCTAGGGTACACTATGTCCCCAAGGTGATATTTTCTTTGATGCCTTGTTTATTTAAAATGTTAATTTTTATGGTAGGGGAAATGTTAGCCACATTTTCTTCTTTGAAAGCATATGGTGTGGGAAAGGGGTTTTTGAACCAATCGATTTCACCATGGATGAAGTGTTTGGACTCCACAACATATTGATCACGGGTTTGCTACAAAAGGAAGTAGACATGATGGTGCATATGATCCCAAGGATAATCAGGGGTGGTCATGGCTTCCATGATGTCTTCATCAGAATGAAATATGGGACGATGGGAGGATGAGTGACCACATGATGAAGAAGAACTACTTAAGCCATCTTCATGAGAGACAAGGTTCACATGTGCATCTCCAAGAGGGTTGGAGGGATGACTAGTAGATGTGACATCTACTGATGTTGAGACCAAAGTGTTTTCTTATGTAGGTTCAAAATAAGCACAATAAGAAATGCCTAAAGAGTTTGAATATATCGATCCCATGGATGACGACATGTAGAGAATAGGTGCAAAACTATCCGTCATCTCGACATTAGGAAGGGGAATCACAATGGTGGGTTGGTAAACCTCTTGTTCTAGAAAAGCAGTGGGGCCAGAATCCACAAGTAGAGGGGAAGTGGAATAACTATGAGCGACATCTAACTTGCGAAGAACTTGAAGTGTATCACAAAAATGTTTGAGACTGGGACAATGGCGGGAATAATTTCCATACTTATCACACAAAGAAAAAGGGTGGTACGTGCATAAGGTTTTTTTCTTCTTGGTGGACTTGGGTAAGGTGACATGGACCTCAATAATGTTAATGTCAAGAAAAGTATCAGATACCACATTATTAATATGATAGAGTTTGGAACATTTATTGGTGGAATGCCCATCAACATCACACAAAGAACATGGGGGAGTAAGATTTGGCAGTTTAGGAGGAGTGGGACACGGGGGGGGGGGGGGGGGAATGATTCCTGGTTGGAAAGGATTGCGTGAGATACTAGAAAAAGGAAATTGGCCTAGAGGAATTATACCTGAAGGATTGGCTAAGTCTAGAGTAGGGGATTGTGGAGGGGATGGTTACTGTGAAGGCATACTAAACCACGTGGTAGCAACTTGTGATGCTTGAACTATGAAAAAAATCAAGGAGTTGGGCTCAAAAGGGGTAGGTGGTGGGCCATACTAAGCCCTAAGAAGTGTGGAATCTTTATAAACTCCACGAGAAACATCGGTAAAGGTAGGAATGGTCTTATTACTAGTCACAGATGAAATAGTGGTTTGAGGAGAGGTTTGAGATTGAGGGTCATAGTAAGTCAGCTGATCGACAATGGAAATCTTTCCATTGTGAGGAAAGCACATCTTGTGAAAGATAACAAATGTGACAATATACATCGCATAGGTGTAACCACGACCCAAAAATATGTTATAATATAAAGGGGAATCAATAAATTCAATATCGATCAAGGATGTCTTGCTAGCAATAGTTATGGGGTAGTGGTGATATAAACTGAGGGGCTGCAAGGGGTGATCGTCCCAAGCACAAAGAGTGATAGTGGATGGTGATAAGTCAAGGGGACCAATTTTCTTCCAAACACTAGCGACCATCACATAGGTGGAGGTGCCTTCTTATATGATACATCACTAGAAAATGTCATTCTTTACGAAGACTACCATTTGAAAGGAAATAGATGAAGGAAGCGTGGGGATTTCCACTTTATCAACATCAAAGAGAATCAAATGATCATCAAGAGATTCCACAATGCCTAAAGCAACAATAGAGATTTTTTTTGGGATGGGAACGTCTAGAGGACTTCGAGCATTGACATGGAAGTAGGAGACTACGCCAAGTCATCTGCTATGCTATATGCATGGGGGAATTTAGATGGAGCAAAATTTCGACGTAATGGACCTTTAGGGATCTTAGGAGGGATCTCTACCTTAGGAATAGGGATTTCTAAGGTTCCATTTGGTGAATACAGGGGCTCAGTGGAAACTTTGGGTTGTGACTCAGTGGTTGTCTTCAAAGGAGGTTGGTCATATTGGCGCGACTGAGTCTGGAGGTGAACTTGCTTGGTGTTGACTTCTTTGAAATTCATCATGAGAATATGGTAATTGTTATTGCCAGATTGTGAAGGTGGGGTGGTTGTAGTATTCTGTGTGGTTTGGGCAACCACATATCCTTGATGAGGAAAAGGATTCCTAAGAACTGCTTTTTGTGATTAAGTAAGAGGTGGAGGCGGAGGAGTGGTGGGCTGAGGTCCTCGAGGAGAATTTTCTTGAGCTTCCCACACTTGACGCATTTGAGGTAAATGTTGGGTGTGGTGCATGATTATTTAGAGGTCTTTGTTTCAGTCGGATGTATACCTCGGGAAGTTTGTACACCCCTCCACACGGGGCGGTGCGGGGGGGAGTTTTTAGCTTCGGGGGGGGGGGCGATCCCCCCCAGGCTGGGGGCTCCAGGGGCCAGCGGTCCCTCGACGGGTGTTTCGGGGGCAGCGCCCCCGAAGCTAAAAACGGATGTAAAATTGCCTTGTAAAAGTATAGTAATTTCTAGTCAATCTGGGCCGTTCATTAGGTGGATGATTTGACGGTAGAAATTATGTTTAGTTTAGGGTTTTTTCCCTAGAAGGCAACCCCTCTCTTTGTATGAGGGCATTGTATTGAGGCTGTGTAATATATGTGTATTATCTGAGTGAGAAATAGAGAGGTAAGACTGTGATAGAAAACAGAGGATATTACAGTGGATCTGCTATAGGTTGTGTCTCTTCATTTTGTTGGATAATAGAAAGGAAGGAATGGATGTTCGGGGTGGACGTAGCCCAAACTGGGTGAACCACGTATATCTGTGTCTCTATAGTTTGATGCATTTTCTGTGTTTATATTTCTGCAATATTCTATGTGTTCCATTGCTCTTTAATATATAATTTTCTAACAACTGGTATTAGAGCCGAAGGTCTATTTGGTTGATAAACTCGTAGGAAAGAAGGGTTCCTCGTTTGAGTGGGAGCAATGGTGGAAGATGGTAAGTTTAGGGTCGAGAAATTTAACTGCCAAAACTTCTCACTGTGGAAGATGCAGATGGAAGATTATTTGTATTAGAAAGATCTGTACCTACCATGGGTGGAAAAACAAAGATGCCGATGGGTATGACAGATGTTGAATGGAACCTTCTCGATAGAAAGGCACTCGGAATAGTACACTTGTGCCTCACAACGTTGGTCACCTTCAACATTTCGAAGGAAACAATGATAGAGGGTTTGATTAAGGTGTTGGCGAAACTGAAAAACCCTCAGCCTCAAACAAGGTATTTCTTATGAAACAGTTATTTAATATGAAGATGTCAGAAAGTGGATCTGTTGCAGACCATCTAAATGATTTTAATACTGTTACAAGTCAATTAAGTTCTATAGGGGTAAACTTTGATGATGAAGTTAGAGCTCTGTTATTCTTGTGCTCATTTCCAGAAAGTTGGAATGGTTTAGTAATGGCCATTAGTAACTCTATTTCTGGATCTAGTACTTTAAAGTTTGATGATGTTGTCGGTGCTATCCTTAGCGAGGAAATGTGATGGAAAAGCTTCAATGAGACATCAGGTAATGCTTTGAGTGCAGAGTCTAGGGGAAGAAAAATGGAAAGAGGAAAGAGCTCAGGATATCACAGTAAATCAAGGAAAGGAAGATCCAAGTCCAGATCGGGGATATTCTGCTGGAAATACGGAAAGAAAGGATACCTAAAGAAAGACTGTAGATCTCGGAAGGGAAAAGAAGGAGATGCACAACAAGAAAAAAATCATGAAGCAAATGTGACAGGTGAGGTGTTACAAGATGTTTTGATTCTTTCTTTCGAAAATATTACTAATTCCTGGGTTGTAGATTTAGGGGCCTCATTCCATGCCACACCTGATAAGAAATATTTTCATGACTATGTTCAAGGAGATTTTGGACAAGTCTGTTTGGGTGATGATAAACCCTGTAAAATTTTTGGAATGGGTAAGGTTCTTGTAAAACAGTAGAATGGAAACCAATGGATACTAAAGGAGGTAAGGCATGTTCCAGATCTAAAGAAAAATCTGATTTCAATAGGGCAGTTAGGAGGTGAAGGTTGTGTGACAAATTTCACTGATAAAGCTTGGAAGGTCACCAAAGGAGCCCTGGTAATAGAAAAAGGAGAAAAGGTTGGTACATTGTATTTATGCAATGGTATTTCAAACTCTATTAATGCTTTAACTTCCAAAGGAGCAGATGCAACATTATGGCATCAAAGGCTCGGACACATGAGTGAGAAGGGGATGAAGATTCTTCATTCAAGGAATTTTTTGCCGGGTTTGACGAATGTTGATTTGGACTTCTGTGAGAATTGCATTTATGGAAAACAAAAGAGAGTCAGATTTCTTAGAGTTGGGAAAGAAAAGAAGAGCGAAAAATTAGAGCTTGTGCATACAGATGTATGGGGACCTGCTCAGGTATCATCTCTCGGTGGCTCTCGTTATTATGTTACTTTTATTGATGATGCAACTAGAAAAACTTGGATTTATTGCATTAGGAATAAATTTGATGTATTTGATACTTTCAAGAAATGGAAAGCTTTGGTTGAGATTGAGACAGGAAAGAAATTGAAGTGTCTCAGATCAGACAATGGAGGTGAATATTGCAGCAAAGAGTTTGATAGGTACTGTTCAAAGTATGGAATTCATAGAGAGAAGACAGTTCCAAGAACACCACAAGAAAATGGTGTGTCAGAAAGGATGAATAGAACAATCATGAGATTGCATGCATGATTGTCTTTACAATTTTGGGCAGATACTGTAGATACTGCTGTTTATCTAATAAATAGAGGGCCTTCAAGTTCCTTGGATGGTGGTGTTCCAGAGGAAGCATGGATAGGTAAAAAGGTAAACTACTCTTTTTTAAAGCCTTTTGGTTGTGAGGCTTTTGTCCATATTAATAAAGAAAATAGAACAAAGATTGAGGCGAAATCAAAGAAATGTACCTTTATTGGATATGGTGTTAATGATTTTGGTTATCGCTTATATGATTATGAAAATCACAAAATCATTAGGAGCAGAGATGTAATATTCAATGAAAATGTCTTGTATAAGAATCAGTTGCAGGAAAAGAAATAGGAAAAAGAAAACAAGGAATACGCAGTTCTTGATGAGATCACTGAAAAAGTAAAGGTGCCTGAAAATAATAATAATCAACAACCACAACAACAAAAACCACCAAAACAGCAACAGGCACCCCAAACACCTGAAAGTGGCGTTAGAAGATCTACCAAGATAAGTATACCCCCTGAACGATACTCTTCGTCATTATATTATTTATTGTTAACTGATTTTGGTGAACCCGAATGTTATGAAGAAGAAATGCAGGTTGAAAGCAGGAAGAAGTGGGAGCTAGCCATGGAAGAAGAGATGGACTCCTTAATGCATAACTAGACTTGGGACTTAGTCAGGTTTCCTGCAGGAAAGACTACATTGAAGAATAAATGGGTTTACAGGCTGAAGGAAGAAGATGGAGGAAAACAAAGGTACAAAGCTAGACTTGTGGTGAAGGGGTTTGCACAGAAGAAAGGTATTGATTTTGATGAAATATTTTCTCCTGTTGTTAGAATGACTTCAATCAGAACTATTTTAAGTCTAGTAGTAGTTGAAGATTTTCATCTTGAGCAGTTAGATGTAAAGACAACCTTTCTCCATGGGGATTTCGAGGAAGAGATATATATGCAGCAACCACAAGGATATGAGGTGAAAGGGAAGGAGAAACTAGTGTGCAGGTTCAAGAAGAGCTTGTATGGCTTAAAACAGGCCCCAAGGCAGTGGTATGTAAAATTTGACAAGTTTATGACTGAACAAGGTTATACTAGATGTCACTCTGATCATTGTGTTTATCTGAAAAAGCAAAATGATGGTAGCTATATTATATTTTTATTGTATGTGGATGACATGCTTGTTGCAGGGTCTAACATGCAGGAAATAAATGTGCTCAAAAGAAAATTGGCAAATTCATTTGCGATAAAGGATTTGGGAGCTGCAAAACAAATCCTTGGTATGAGAATAACTAGAGACAGGGAAAATCACAAATTAACATTGTCTCAGAATGAGTACATACAAAAGGTGTTGAAAAGATTTAATATGAACAATGCAAAACCAGTTAGTACACCTTTTGCTAGCCATTTCAAACTTAGTAAGGATAATGCCCAAAGACTCAAGAAGACATGGATTATATGTCTAAAGTTCCATATGCATCAGCAGTTGGAAGCTTAATGTATGCAATGGTCTGCACAAGGCCTGATATTGCACATGCAATGGGAGTTGTAAGCAGGTACATGAACAATCCAGGAAAGGAACATTGGATGGTAGTGAAATGGATTCTTAGATATTTGAAAGGTACCACAAATCAAGCATTATTTTTTGGTGGTTCAAACATTTCTCTACAGGGATATGTTGATGGAGATATGGTAGGTGACAGAGATAATAGGAGGAGCACTACAGGATATGTATTTGCTGTAGGTGGAACAACTGTCAGTTGGGTTTCAAAAATCCAAAGTGGTGTTGCACTTTCAACAACAGAAGCAGAGTATGTTGCTGCTACAGAGGTTAGTGAAGAACTGATTTGGTTACAAAGGTTTATGGGTGAATTGGGTAAGGAGCATGATATGGGCATGTTATACAGTGATAGCCAAAGTGCCATTCATCTTGCAAAGAACTTAGCATTTCATTCCAGGACTAAACACATACAACTCAAGTACCATTTCATACGATCAGTGTTGGAAGATGGAGAGTTAAAGCTGGAAAATATACACACTAGCCAAAATCCTACAGATATGCTAACAAAATTTGTAACCAGGGAGAAACTTAGAATATGCTCAGTTTTAATTGGCCTTCAAGGATGACGATGAAGATGAGAAACGACTAGGTCCAGAGAGGAGTCATTGTCCAGCAAATGAAGCAGCAGTGGAGTTGCTACGATCATTCTCCAAGTGGGAGATTGTTGGGTGTGGAGCATGATTATTTAGAGGTCTTTGTTTCAGCTGGATGTATACCCCAGGAAGTTTGTACACCCCTCCACACGGGGGGGGGGTGCGAGGGGGACTTGTCCCCTCCGCGGGGGTTCAGGGGGGCCGATCCCCCCTCGGCTGGGGGGTTCGGGGGCTAGTGGTCCCCTGGCGGGGGTTTCGGGGGCAGCGCCCCTGAAGCTAAAAACGGATGTAAAATTGCCTTGTAAAAGTGTAGTAATTTCTAGTCAATTTGGGCCATTCATTAGGCGGATGATCTGACGGTAGAACTTATGTTTAGTTTAGGGTTTTTTCCCTAGAAGGCAACTCTTCTCTTTGTATGAGGGAATTGTATTGAGGTTGTGTAATAGATGTGTATTCTCTGAGCGAGAAATAGAGAGGTGAGACTGTGAGAGAAAACAGAGGATATTACAATGGATCTACTATAGGTTGTGTCTGTTCATTTTGCTGGATAATAGAAAGGAAGGACTGACTGTTCGGGGTGGACGTAGCCCAAACTGGGTGAACCACATATATTTGTGTCTCTTTGGTTTTATGTGTTTATATTTATGCAATATTCTATGTGTTCCATTGCTCTGTAATATATAATTTTCTAACAGTAAAAGGGGACATTCATGAGTATAATCACCAAAAACTTTGCAACATGAATAAGGTTTATTGGTTCTAAGAGCCTTGTTCTACTTGGGTTTTCCTCCTTGTTGTTGGGTTTGCGAGATTAGGCTAGTCACCCTTGGGAGCATTAGGTTTCAGACCTTGATTGCCTTGGTTAACTTGAGATTTATAATTCTGGTTGCCTTTCCAATTATTCCTCCTCTTAGGGTTGGGGGGATTGGTATTACTTTCTTGAGCATACACTTGACCTTGAGGAGGAAGTTGTTGTTGTGATAGAGGTGGGGGAGGCATGTGAGTTTGAGGCATTGGTGTCGGCGGGGGTAGAGTGCTAGGAAGTGAATAAGGATAGTAAGGATTTGTGAGGACATGTGAATAACCAGCTTGAGCAACAACTGGCCCTAGAAGCAGCTGATGCAGATGGTGATATGCATATGACGTGTTGATACCTTGGTAAGAGTTGACATGTGAAGGATCAGGAGGGGGATAGTGGGATATGTGGTTCATATTGTATCTCGTGAGGGTGTTAAGGTATACCATAACAAAATTAAATCCATTAAGGAATGGAAAATCCCCATAATCCTAAAGCATCTTCGAGGATTTCTCAGGTTGACAGGGTATTATCACAAGTTTTTAAAGAATTATGGGAGAATAACAACTCCTCTAACGCCATTACAAAAGAAAGATGCATTTTCTTGGACTCCAGAAGCAACTAAGGCCTTTGAACATCTTAAAGAGGCAATGTGCCAAGCACCAGTCTTAGTTACACCAAACTTCACAAAAACCATTATTTTGGAATGTGATGCCTCAAGAAATGGTATTAATGTTGTTTTAATGCAAGAAGGAAGAACCATTTCTTTTAAAAGTTGTCCAATCAAGGGAAAGTATTTATGCAAACCTATTTATGAGAAGGAAATGTTGACAATACTACATGCACTAAATAAATGGTGACCTTACCTAATGGGAAGACACTAATAGATCACGATAACCTTAAATAATTTTGAGAACAAAGATTATCTTCAAAAGATCATAAAAAATGGATCAAAAATATGTTGGGTTATGACTTTGAAATCATCTACAAAAAAGGGAAGCAAAAGGTTGTTTCATATACACTCTCAAGAAAGGATGAGCATGTGGAAGCATTGCTCTGTGCCATTTCTATTATCCAACCTCAAAAGATAATTAAAGTAAGGGATGAATGGAAGAATGACAAAGAGGTGTGGACACTCATTCAAAAGTTGCAGCAAGATCCCAGTATATATGATACATTTTTTTGGAAAAATGATTCATTATGGTACAAAGATCGCTTATATTTGTGTAATAATTCCCAACTCAAACAAAAGATTCTTTAGGAATTGCACACCTCCACATTAGGAGGGAACTCATGATTTTTAGAAACTTAACACAGGGTTAAGAAGGATTTTTTTTTGGATGGCCTTAAATATGATATTCAAAATTTTGTGGCAGAATGTTTAGCTTTCCAACAAAATAAAGTTGAGACAATTAAGACCCCAAGTTTGTTGCAAACTTTAACTATTCCAAGTCAGTGGTTGGAGGAGGACTCAATGGATTTTAACACAGGTTTACCCAAGTCTGAAGGAAAGACTGTCATCATGGTGGTATTTGATAGAATTACCAAGGATAAACACTTTTGTGCATTATCTTGTCCTTTTAAAGCTAGTACAGTTACTATTGTATTTATGGAAACAATTCAAAAGATACATGGAAACCCAAAGATTATTGTGAGTGATAGAGATCCCATTTTCACTGGAAATTTTTGCACAATTTTTTTTTCTTTTTTTGGTTCTCAATCAACTGAATAATCATCTTATCATCATCAATATGACGGGGCACAAAATGAGATAGTGAACAAATGTTTGGAAGGATATCTTTGTTTCTTTGTATTTGATAAACAAACATAATGGGTCAAGTGATTACCTTTGGCTGAATGGTGGTATACCACTTCCTTCCATACTGCAGCAAAAATGACCCCATTTATGGAACTATATGGATATCATCCAACATCCATCACATCATCTTTAAGAGAAAATTCTATGGTTCAAGCAATGGAAGATCACATTGAGCATCAACAACAAGTTCTCCAACTCTTAAAGGATAACCTCACTCTGGCATATAATCAAATGAAAAAACAGGCATATCAACATCACAATGAAACAATTTTTGATGTAGGCGACGGGGTATTTTTACGGATACAACCATGCAAAAAAATGTCTCTCAAGAAAGTTAAAAAGGATACTAAATTATCACCGAAGTACTAAGGTCCTTATAAGGTGTTTCAAAAGAATAGTACTATGGCATACACATTGGAGTTGCATGTATCTTCCTGAGTACACCCAATTTTTCATGTATCATGCTTAAAGAAGGTTAACGGTGACAAGATCCCACTTCAAACATTATTACTAGAACTTGATGAAGACGGAAAAATCATATTGGAGCTTGAAGCAGTCACCAAAAAAGAACCTGATAACTACGGAATCGATCAATTTCAAAGTATCTCATTAAGTGGAAGAACTTGCCTGTTGAATATTCAACATGGGAGGATGAGAATTTTATATAGAAGCATCCAAAACTACTCAACCATTGAGGACAACATTTTTTTTGAAGGAGAGGGGCATGTCAAGTCCCTATAATACTAGTTTACCCCCCTTATTATTATTGTTATTGTTATTGTAACCCCTATTGTTATTGTTGTGCCCCATAGAAGCCCACTATTGTCATTGTGGTGCCCTTACATTATTATTGTTATGTAGGTTGTGATTATATTGTGACCCCTTAGACTCCTATATATACCAAGGAGGTATTATTATTTGTATCATCCAAGAATTGTTCATTTTTGTAATGTAAAGGAGATTTCCCCCTCGAAGAGGCTAATTTTCAAGTCCTTGATCTATATTTTCTTCTGTTTTGTGATCTAATTGTGTAACACTATTCCTGTTCCTATGCCAACATGGAATGCTCATAGAGTTTCAAAATTTCTACATTCAAAATTGAGTAAATGCGCATGTATGGGGTTATATTGCGTCTATAAGGATTATCTCAAACATTTTGCAATATCTCAAGGGGGCCATAATGTAAAGCCTTGATTTTATTACTAGGAACCTATAGCCTCTCCTTGTTCAATTGTAACTATACTTTGTCTCCCACTTTGAATGACTTCTATATTTTATGTTGATCATGCATGGTATTGTATTTTTCCTGTAACTTTTGTAGCACCTTTTATACTTTTATATAGATTTTCCTAATTTTATCAACAAAATTCCTCCCTTAAAGCATCCCCTATACGATCGTCCCTCACTTCTCCCTTTCGTCCAATATCCAAAGATGAAGGTGGAAGATATCGAAAACACGTTTCAAATGGGGACTTATGAAAATAAGTGTGGAATGATCTGTTATAAGAGTGTTGTATATATACCATATATTCATCACAAATGTTTTGATGCTACTGATTTTAACCCTTATAAAAAGGCACCAAAGTCTTATTTATTACTTATGTTTTTCCATCTATCTATAGATGCAATTCTATAAAAATCTTCAACTTTGTGGCCAACTTCTCCAACACTATATTCTAAAATGCATTCATAAATATTGTGTTCCTATTTGAAACAATTCTCCTTGGTATCCAAAAGTGCACCCAAACTTGTCCAAGGAACAATTTTTCTACTTCTTTCCTATTGATAGCCTTTTTACAGGGCATGAGAGCACAAATCTTATTGAATGTTTCAACTACCATGAACAAGTAGTCATTTCCGTTTTTGGTTATTGGTAAAACTACCACAAAGAATGGGTACATGAAAGCAATGATATAGACCCTATTTCCTATTACTAGGCTTGCTGGTAGAACAAAGCATGCATCCTCTTATGATTCTAGCTACCTCTTCCTAGATCCTGGGCTAGTACACATACCTATGAGTTATCACTCACCTTTAAAAACACTTGACTTATCCAACTTGTAGAGTAACCCATTATGGAGATGGCAGTCAACTATACCGTCCACATCATGCACTTGACTCTGGCTCTGCAACTACTAAAGCACCTCCTTGGAGTCCTCATCATCTACATATGCTCCTCTATATGCATCATGAGTGAAAGGCTCCATGTGCATCAAAGTTCCCAAAGTTGTGATATTTGATGTGGGTGGCCTTCAAAGCATGTCGTCTAACCTATTTTTTCTTCCCTTCTTGTACTTAATCACCAAATGAAACTGCTATAAAAAACCCATCCAATTTCCAAAAAAGAGCCTATCTCACCTATCCAAAACATGGCTGAAAATAGGTAGAATGAGTACTTTCCTATTTGAGAGACCAATGGGGAGGCCAAAGTGAAGAATATTAGCCCCACTTCCCTTCCACACTTCCATGGCCTAGCCTCTGAGGACCCTGATACATTCATGTTTGATTTTGTTGTAGTTTTTAGGACTTATAACTATACCTCTGATGAATAGAATATGAAGTTCTTTCCCTCCACCCTCGAGGATGCAACCTTGCACTTGTTTATGAGCCTACTTGGAGGTAGGCTCACTACATGGGCACAAATGCAATAATCCTTTAATGAAAAGTATAGGGATTACTATAGTTCCAAGGAGACAAAGAAGAAATATTTAGGATGACCTTAGGGCTAGTTGAGTCATTAGAAGACTATGAGGAATAGTTCCAACTCAACTATAGGAGGGCTAACTATATCCTTGACTCTGAATCACTCAAACTTCTACCTGCCCGAGGGATTAGGGAAGATGTAATGGAGACCTTAAGTATGCTATCTAGAGGATATATACCGACATCAATACAATATTCAATAATCATTCTAGGGATTCTAGGAAAAGAGGATTGTCAAGTCAAGGCCTGGTCAACTCTTCTCCCTCCACCTCAACCATCAAACATGAGATAGGGAGTATGTTGGAAGACTTAAAGAGTGAAATATTACATACCTTTTTCTTGTAAATGGATACTATTTGGATTAAAAGGAAGCAAGAGGAAGCAAAAAGGGCACTAGCCATCTTTTTCCCTAGATGCACTAAGAGGCATCCCAGAAATGAGTGCCCACTGGACAACATAGAGTTCTGCTCTATCTATGAAGAGAACCATGCAACAAACAAATGTCCCTCTCTTCTAAGCCTAAAGGTTATATACCAAGGGGTAGAGAATGGCTTGGAGCATATCTGCTTCATCAACCAAAGGAGACCACAAGGCCCTCGAGGATATCAACAAGGCATGTAGGGTGCACAATATCATCCATACAATCCAAATTAGAATGAACCTTTCCAACCTTAGTATCATCTAGCGCATCCATCATGGTCCATGTCGTCTCCTTGGCCCTATATGCCTTAGTACCCTCCTCAGCCTATTAACCCACCTTTCCATCCATATCAAACTCACTCTCCTCAACGGGGCAACCCTTCACAAGGATGGAAGCATCAGGAAACCGAATATCCTTCTTGAATGCCTCACAATAACCCACGTAAGCAGCCTCAAATTCCTATCCAACCCAATATGAACCCGAACAATAAGCAGGAACATCAGGTCTACATTAAGGAAACATCTTATCTTGTTCATGTTGTGTAAATTTAGGAGATCAACCTTCGTATGAGAAGGTAGTTCCAGATGCTCACCATCTTCTCCACTTTAAGATCTTGAAGAAGAGAAGGAAGATAGTGCCCTTGAATCCATATACCTCCATATCCTAAAATATTGGCCCAACCTAAACAACACAACCTAGAAGAGGTTGAACTTCTGGGGTAATTGAATAATTTATGTGTTAAAATACCCCTTCTCTAGGCCATCAAATATGTCCCCATTCACAACAAGCTTTTCAAGGAAGAGCGTTTCAAGAGGCTTGGGAGGAGAAAAGGAAATTCCCCCCACTACCAATGTTGTTGGGCAATTGTATGATCTAATGCTTGGGAGGGTGATCTCCCCAAAGTATTTGGATCCTAGTAGCCCAACAATGGATGTGCACATTAACAGAATTGTGGTTCCGTTGTAGCGGCTACAACCACCCTCCAAAATTTTGCCTATGATTCGATTTTAGAGCCTTCCTTCTTAACCACAACAACTCATCTCGCACTGATCCAGGTATTCATGCTTCAAATGAGACTCATCTTTTAATTTTGGCTTATGTTTTCTTTGTTTATTTTTGAACTCACAAGATGATCTCCTAACTTGGTTCCATAGTAGTTATGGGCTTGCCCCTAGAGACTGTACAATCCTTGAGGGAAACCACCCTTGATGATGGGAATTGCGCAGTCCTAACTGCCAGTGAGCCTTGAGATCAGAAAATGTGCAGTCATGAGGAGGTAGCCCAACACTGAGCCCATAAATTGTGCAACCCTCACTGAACTCAAAAACAACGCAGTGCATTGAGCCAAAAAGTTGCTGAGTTCCTGAAACTGTGAGCCAAAAAGTTGCTGAGTTCCCAAAACTGTGTTGTCTTTCCCGATGGTGTGCATAGCAAGTTTCCCTGGGAAAAGTAAAAAAAGAAAAAATAAAAAAGAGTCTTTCCCAGTGGTGCCCATGGCAAGTTTCCCTGCGAAAAGTAAAAAAGGAAAAAATCAAAAAGAAATTCTAAAAAGTAGGGATCTATTTTTGCGCCGAGAGGCGCATTCTAGCGCCCCGATGTGTAAGTATGTCACAGCCTCAAAAAATAATAAAAATATTTTTTGTTAATGTCGGCTAAAACATTCACTTGAATCTTAAATAACTAATGTGTTTAATAACTCTTTTATCATATACTTGAATTTGAATGGATCATAAATTTACCTTTAACAATTTTATTTTTTTACTACATTAAAGTTCCAAATTAGGTAAAATTTTAAATATCTTTACTCTTTTCTCAAGTCAATACCATTTCTTAAATCAAAAGAAAAAAGGTTAATTCAACACAAAGAATCGAAAATATAAAATCTTTTAATACTTCTTTTAATTAAATATTTGTAAAATGAATCTTTAAAAGGAAAAACCATATATATTAATTTGATGTAGTTTTATTATAAATTTTGTTATCATGCTATGTAAAAAACATCATTAAATCTAATATTGATATTAAAATATTAGTATTAATATTATATTTATATTTATATTAATATATTAATATATTAATATTATTAAATTTAATAATTTTGGGTCAATACAATATCAAATTTAATAACTTTGGATTAATACAATATTAAATTTAATATAATATTGATTTTTATATATTATGGGGTAGATAGGGTAGATCTCATGTAAACATGTAAATGTAAATGTAAACATTTAACAGATAATGTTTAACATTTAACATTTAACATTTTTAATCTAATCTCCTTTGTATTTAAAAATTGGTCTAATTATTATTATGTATATAAACATAATATAAATTTAAAATATAAAGAAGTTTACAAACACTAAAAAAAGAGGTATGGAAAATAAATAAAAATATAAATAAATTGGAGGTATGGTAAATAAATAAAATTGATGTTAGACGTTAAGCTTTGTGATAGTTTTTTGGAGTAGATGATCCGGATTATGTGGAGGGGGGAGAGAGGGAAGAAGATTTCTTGCACTAGATGCATTGATTTCAGAGTACATGGCGATTTCTAATCCTATTTGATTGCTTACACTAGATGCATTGATTTTAGTGTAGACATTGATTTCTAATGCTATTTGATTGCTTGCACTAGATGCATTGATTTCAATGTAGATGATTTATAATCATATTTGATTGCTTGCACTAAATGCATAGATTTTAGTGTAGATGGTGATTTCTAATCCTATTTGATTGCTTGCACTAATTGCATTGATTTCAATATAGATGTTGATTTTCTAATTATATTTGATTTATTGCACTAGATGCATTGATTTCAATGTAAATGATTTCTAATCCTATTTGGTTGCTTGCACTAAATGCATTAATTTCAGTGTAGATGGTGATTTCTAATCCTATTTGAATGCTTGCACTAAATGCATTGATTTCAATGTAGATGTTGGTTTCTAATCCTATTTGCTTACCTGCACTAGATGCATTGATTTAAGTATAGATGTTAATTTATAATCCTATTTGATTGCTTGCATTAGATGCATTGATTTCAGTGTTGAAGTTATTTTCTAATCTTATTTTATTGCTTGCATCAACTGCATTGATTTCAGTGTAGATGCTGATTTATGATTTGATGTAATTAGATGTGTGGCGGTACATTAATTTTAAAGTGGTTGGATTAACAGTATGCATTGATTTCAATGTAAGCACAAAAAATTATTGGCAGTGCACATTGATTTTTGTGTTATATTAATTCAACTTATTAATATTGGAGAGCAAGAGAGACAAGGTATGATGTTTACTACAACAACGCTAAATATTTAAATGGTTTAGAATTTCAATTGTCCTTTTCATACAATCAATATGAAAAGATGGCAAACTAACAATGACGATGATAAGAATAATAGAAGAAACTAATTTGAGATTGATCACAATGAAGACTATTTGTAATTGACTGCATTCTTATTATTCACATTTTCTATCATTCAACACTATTACATTGTCATTTGCATTCAAAAATGTTATTTCATCATTTTTCATCATTAAAGTTATTAACAATATTTATCATCTCAAAAAACTAAGTTAACTAAAAAAATTTAAAATCAAAATGATCATATTAATCTCAGACATATTTAGCATCTTTAAAATGATTATATTAATATTACATGTATTTACATATTATTGATAAAATTAATCATATCTTCGACAGATTTTCCTTGGCTGCACGCGACTAAAAGTAGCCTAGATCCATCTTAACTCCGGATCTATCAAGCACCGAGAGGGATCAAATCTCTCGAGGTGCAAACCTTTCAAGTTTTGCACTCAAAAATGATGTTTTCACCTTAAGAGATTTGATCCCTCTCGGTGCTTGATAGATTCAGAGTGAAGATGGATCTAGGCTGGTTAGTATCCTAAAGGAGGCACTTGCACTATTTTAGAAACTTATGCCAAGTGTTGGTTATGATTTGGGTTGACCCAGGTTCGATCTACACTGCACACCAACAAAACCTTGAAACAATGACCCTTTCGGAAATGACCTGCAAGCAGATCAAAGTCTCACTTGAAGTGACTATGGGAGGATGCACAACCAGGTTTTCGTAGCCTTGAGGGATGTGGAGATGTGGTATTATTATGTTTTCTTACACTTAATATTCATAAATCATTTCACTGCATTCATTTAATAACATAAACATATCATATAAACCCATAATCATCACTGCACTGTAATAAATTGCTACTCTACAACAGATAATAAGCAAATATACACATGAAGACACCAATTTTACCATGGTTCATCCCAATGTGGGACTACGTCCACATGAGCTGTTGCTTATAATAATGAATATTGTACAACAAATAGTTCTTAACCTGTGCACTAAGCTACAAGCTATCTGTGCACTCAGATGCAGACTTAGGCCTCTACGCACTCAGCTGCAGAGCCTTCCCTTCGCCACAAAACTAAAGATCGCAATGATACTGTTATCACCCCAAGAAACTCACCTAGGTTGTATATCAGTGATGCTCAGGAACATTACAAACTCAACAAATATGTTGGATAAATGGTGGATGAATGAAAGAAATGCTGCACATTCAAGCCAGATAACCACTCCTACTATGATTGGCCCCAGACATGGGTGAACACCCCCAAACCACAAGGCTTTTAACCACCAATTAGTCACAGTATAAACAAAATGTGATGATGGATAAGACTAACTACACCAACAGATACACAAGACCCTGTGATGGCCAACTGCAACCAGAAAGGAGGTCTGTAAAACTATTGTCTAATACACAGACAGGATGACAACTCTCTATGTATTAAAACAACAGAAACCTGCAAGCAATTTCAATGAATAGCTAAACTCTAACACAAAGGTGGGATGACATCCCCTCTGGTGCTAAACATTCACAGCTCATGAATTAATACAAAACAGGCACAACCTAGAACATAGAAGAAGTGAAACGTGAGAAAGTGACAGAAAAAGAAGCTTGTATTAATTGGAAATGAAGACCAGAAGCTGCAGGTCTCATAATAGTTACAGTCTCCAGAAGTTGAAGCTTACAACACACTAACACTCACCTCACACTCATCAAACTGATTACATTGTTTTTCTAAGTATATATAGAATCTGTTTACAAAAACCTCTGCTAGGGTATACGTGGAGGTGTCTTAATTAATCACCAACCACATTTACAAAATTTTATGGGCTTTGATTCATTTTGACGGCTTTAATTAACAAATTTGACATTCTTTGGTACTTTGATGTACTCCTCGGATAGGTGGAATGTTGGCTAGATAAACTTCCATAACTGTTGCATGGTTGAACTGCTCGAGGGTGTCCTTTTTGTCCTTGACTACGCTATTCCTTAACTGTGGTAGATGATAATTAAATACAGGTATCTGGATCATAACTTGCTTCTCTATGCGCCCAAAATTGGCCAAAAACACAGTGATATACATCAAAAATGGACGAAGGGTTGAGGAGGAACACTAGCCATCAGTCGGATTGCATGGATGATCAAGATATGCTGAAGGAGGGCAATGGGAAGGCACTCGGGCACCATTTGAATATGAGCCGTTAGATCAAAGAAATGGACGACCAAGACCACTCGTGAGAAGCTGTTGGGAGCAGGGAGGGACGACAGCCATTGGATCTACCCATAACAAATCCAACGGTTATCGCACGAAAGAGAAAAACACATGTTAATGGGCGGGAAAAGGCAGAAAAGCGGACGACGGTTTTCCCGCACCACTTTTGACTGTAGGCGGTAATCGTACAGGGCAATGCGATACAATAAACTGAAGACGCGTGGCAGGTGGAATACAACCTTCCCGGGGATTAAGTAAGCAAGTTGATGGAGCGAGATTTGCGTACATCGTTAGATCAACGGGCGGAGGATCGAACGGTGGAGAAATAAAGCACAGGTTCATAGTTGACATGACGAGCGATGTGACAGGTCAGGGGATGGCCCAGGATTATTAAAACTTAGGGTTATGGGTTTTAATAATGTTTAAAATGCAAGAATTCCCGGGGTAAATAAAATAAGTGATTTAGGCAGGGTTATGGATAGATTATGAGGGTTTTGATGCAAAATAGGGGTAAAAGGGGTTTTAAGGGAAACAATAGAGATTTATGGGGTATGAGGAAACGATAGTAATGGAGTAAGGGGGACAAGGCACATGAAGATGAATGATAAAATAACAACTGCCAACCCTTTGCAACACAAACCAACACTGTTTATTTCTGATCTTGACCCTCAAACACCGAATCTGTAGCAGAGCTAACACTGGCTCCTTCTGGGGATGAGATCCTCCCTGTGAGGTCTCAAGAACCTGCAGACCACTGCCTTTCCAGTTGAAAATACATTAACCAAATTTCCTAGTGTTCCATTGGGCATGGAGTCTACTTTGCCTACACAAAACTGATAAACAAAAAACATTTACAATCTTTAAGGCCAAAGACCTTAAACAACATAGATTTTCAAAAATCGCCCATTAACTGGGCCATCAAAGACTGCTTCACCTCCCATACTTTTCAGTATGAAGATGTTGTTCCCTTGATCCTGTGAAATGATGAAAGGCCCTGTCCACAAAGCATCAAATTTCCCATGATTGCCTTTCTTTTCCTCTAGTGCATTCCATTTCATCACCAAGTCACCAATCTGAAAATTATTTCTTTTTTCCTTCTTGTCAAAGGCTTCCTTGATACTTCTCTGATGTGCTGCAGCTTTTTCAACCAGCTGTTCTCTAATCTGATGCAACTCTGTTAAATCAGTGATTCTGTTTGCCATATCATCTTCCTCATCCTGCTCTGTTTGAAGGAATTTTGCCACAGGGAGAGTTAACTGTATTGGGAATATGGCCTCAGTGCCATATACCAGTTTGAATGGAGAACTCCCTGTGGATCTCTTGATGGTCACTCTGTCAGCCCACAGTGCATACTTGAGCTTTGAATCCCAATTCTTTTTATTGTCCTCTAACAGCTTTTTAATTATCTTGATCAGACTTTTATTAGAGGATTCTGCTAGACCATTTCCCTGTGGATAATATGAGGTGGAATGAACAAGTTTAATGCCCATTGAATCACACATTTCCACCAATTCCTTAGCTCTGAAGGTTGCTGCATTATCTGTTATTAACTTCTGTGGACAACCAAATCTGCTGAAAATATTTTCTGTTAAAAACTTCATGACCACATTATGATTAGCCTTCCTTGTAGGGACTGCTTCAATCCACTTTGTAAAGTAATCAGTGGCAACTAATATCCACTTGTGCTAGCCACTAGAATGTGGATTGATTTCTCCAATGAAATCCAAACCCCATTGCTGAAAAGGTCCTTTTGCTTGAGTTGGTTTTAGGGGCGGGGATCTCAGCTGCTACTTTCCTTCAAATCTTTGGCACCTATCACAAGTTTTAACAAAAACAAATACATCAGAAAATAAAGTGGGCCAATAATACCCAGCTTTGAGAATTTTGTGGGCTGTAGTTTTCCAATAATGATGCCCTCCACACATGCTGTTGTGAAACTGCTGCATCACTTCTTTTGATTGCTCTTTGTCCAGACACCTTAGAAATATTCCAGATGGATCCCTCCAGTATAGCAGATTTTTATTTATGCAATATTTTGCTGCCCTGAGTTTTAAAGTTCTAGCTTGACTTTGAGTAAATTCTGAAGGGATCTCTAGCTTCAACAAAAAATTAATTATTTCAGCATACCAGTTACATGAAGCTAGATTCTCGGCCACTGACTGTTTTTTCTCTGTCTCAGTTGCGTTTTCCTCTTCATCTACCTGACCATTTTCTGCCATCATGCATAGGAAACCAATGTCTAAAGTTCTGCAATTTTCTTCAGCCAATAACTTGGCAAGACCCTGACCTCTGATCAGCTTGGTGGGCTTTAGCTCAATGTTAAATTCAATCATTTTTGCAATCCACTTCGCCCTTCTTCCATCAGCATCAGGTTGAGTTGTAGCAGAAGGCACATATGCAATTATTTTTGAATGCAAGATATAAACTCTGAAAGCCTTTACGGATTTAATAAGAGCATATGCCTACTTCTCTATAATATCATATCTAAGTTTAGCATCCCTCAAATTCTTGCTGAAAAATGTGACAGGATGCTCTGAACCTTCTTCATCTTGCTGCAATAAAACAACTGCAATAGTTTCTTCAGAGGCAAAAGAGAAAATATGAAACTCCTTACTATAATTTGGACTTATTAATGTGGGAGCTTCCATTATAGCTTTCTTAATTGACTCAAATTATTTCCTTGCTGTATCAGTCCATCTTACCTCTGCTCCTTTCTTCAACATGGAGGTTACATGCTTTACTAATTCTGCAAAATTCAGAATAAACCTCCTGACAAAATTAATTTTGCCCAGGAAAGATTGAATATCTTTCTTTGATCGAGGAACAGTCAAAGCCTGAATTGCCTTGACTCTTTCTGGGTCAATCTGAACACCTGCAGCAGACACCATATGTCCCAACATCTTGCCTTCATGTAAAGAAAATTGTGATTTTTTGGGATTGACTGATATTCCAAACCTCTTGCACTTCAAGAATACACTTTTCAAATGTTGCAAATGATTGTGATGGATGCTGGAGTAGACCGTTATATCATCAAGGTAGATAAGCACAAATTTATCCTGCTCTCCCACAAAGGCTATATCCATAGCTCTTTGAAAGGTGGTTCCAACATTCATCAATCCAAATGGCATTTTTGCATACATGAAAGTGCCCCGAGGAGTGGTAAATGCAGTCTTCTCTTGACCATCTGGGTGCACCGCAATCTGATTGAAGCCTGAAAATCCATCTAAAAATGACATCACTTTGGCTCCTGAGACCTTTTGTAACAATTGCTCCATTTTGGCCAAAGGATAGTTGTCTTTCTTTGAACACTTGTTCAGATTCCAGAAATAAACACATAGTCTGATTTCTCCACTCTTCTTCCTCACCACCACTAGATTGGCTACCCACTTTGAATATCTAAGAAGAACAATAATCTTGGCAGCCAACAACTTTTTAATTTCTTTTTCAATAAGTGGAAGAAGCATTGGATTAATTGGTCTCAGCTTCTGTTTGAAAGGAACCGTGTCTTTCTCTAGAGGGATTTTATGCCGAATTATACTCTTATCGTACGTTTTCAGATCACTATACTCCCAGGAAAACACATCGGCAAATTGCCTCATTAAATTGCAGTATTCAGCACTTTGATCAACAGTTAAATGAGTGGACAGATTTATGAATTTAGGCTGACCTGAACTTCCTATATCATGCTTACGAACTGCAGATTGGTCTTCTTTTTGGGCAACCTTATAAGGCACATCATTATGGTCAAACAGTCTCTCAAGAGGAATTAGGCCTTTAGGAATATGGTTACTAGGAAGCTGGACAATGCTATTTTTACCAATCTTATTTTTAAGCTGGGACTTGGGATTTTCTAACAAGGCATCATTCTCTTGGTGAATTTTCACTTCAGAAAATTCATCAATGACTTGCAATAACCTAGACAAATCATTATCATCTTCAAAAACTTTCCAATGGTGAACATTATCAGGCAAGGACGGTCTGTATTTCATCTGGACTTCATAAACTAGTCTGGGAGGCATAAGAGGAATAAATAGACTAGCAGAGACAACAAGGGAATCAACAAGCTGATTTTGGGCTCTAGGAATATATGAGATACAGAAAAAATGAAAAGAGTCTCTGGTTCTCCATACCTCATCTCTGTACGCTTTTAGCCTTGGGTGCTTCGCCTGAAATGTTTTATTTACTTGTTGAATAATCAAATTAGCATCTCCAAACACTTTCAGATTCTTGATTCCTCCGTCTTTTGCTACATTAAGGCCCAACAAAAACGGCTCATACTCTGCTATGTTATTAGTGACTTGAAAAACCAGCTTAAAAGTAGCTGAATGCTCTCTTGTTGAGGAGATACTAGCACCACCCCTGCTCATGCAGTCTCCCTGGTACATGCTCCATCAAAAAACATTTCCCAAATTTGACTTCCTTGCTCTTTCTTGGCCTGAACTGTTGGTTTCCTGAGCTGCATTTCTGCCTTCTGAGATTCTTCTATTTGGAGGATACATGCTCCAAAATCAGTGTCCACTGCACATATAGGATGATTTGAAGTGTTCTTCTCATCACTAATGATGTATGCCAACTGTGCCTCCCTATATAACCTCCTACTTTCTCCTCCAAATACTGGGACAGTGGCATAAGATAGATCATTCTGTAATGTCCCTCCTAGTCTTTTGATCCACCCTCTAGATAGCAACATACCAAACTTGGGAGGCACATCTGCCACCACAATATCCATCACCATGCTCTTCATGGGCAGTTGAGTTAAGGTAATGGCCAGGTCTTTGATTAATCCTAGGCATTTCACTTTCCTTGAATCAAAAGAGAATAAATCATGATAGGGTCTAGTGATATCAAGGCCTAACTCTTCCATGACAGCTTTAGGAATTAGATTGTGGTTGGCCCCTGTATCTAGCAAGAAATTGTGGAGGATTCTATCATGAATGGTTAAAGAGACATAAAAAGAAGGAGAATTATTATCAGCAGGCTCAATCATAGGGCTGAGCAGAATGGCAGGCTTATCATCTTGCAAATTAACAGTGCCAGTGGAGGTTTGTTTGATTTCAAGTTCAAGGGCCTCAAGTATAGGATTTCTATATAATTCGCTTTTCACCAACTCCACCAAAGGCACAGATATTTTCAATTTCTGAACTTCTGACTCAAAGCTGAAAGGAGAAGATGATTTATTAGAACTTCTTACCTCTTGAACTGGAGCTTTGAGGATGACAGGATTAGTTGCTAGTTTTCTCTGCCTGGTTTTCTGAGGTTCTGTTTGGACAACAGTTCTTTGTGCAGGGTTCTCTTTGACATTATTTGCATTGGACCTCAAATTATATCTCTGCTGCTACTCACCAAATTGCAGAATAGCTCCTCTGTCCCACTCCTAACTATTTTGTTCTTGCAACAATGATTCTTCATATTCAGCCATTGTCAAAAATGCAGCGCTGCCTTTATCCTCCATGCAGTGAATTTCATCCTCGTCCTCTTCAAATTGTTCCTCCTCCATGACTACATTCTGAAAGGGAGCTTTAACTTTATGTTCTTCTTTTGAGTCTTCACTCCTCTGCATAATTCGTAACTTCTCATTTGCTCTTCTGAAAGGATTCTGATTTTTTGGAGCAAATGTGTTTTGCTGCCTTGTTTTCCCTAAATTCTGTTCAACCTTCAGCTTAGAAATTTCAACAACCAATGATTCTATCATCTTAGTCATTTTGTATAATTTAGGCTCCGAAGATGATGCAGAAGAAGTAGAAGCCTGACTTCTCTGTCTTCTCCTGTCAGCTTGATTCTTCAGTTTCTTTGCAGCCATGATATTAGATTCTACTTCTAGGGCTGCATCTTGCATGTCTGCCAGTGTAGCACATCTCCTTTCTCTCAATAACAGACAGAAATTGGAGTCAAAAGCATTGGCATAAGTGAGTTTGGCAGAGGTAGGAGTCGGCTTTACCTCAGCTGGAATCTTACTATACATTCGATTGAATCTTTTATTAAAATCAGGAATTGATTCCCCACTTTCCCTCTTCAGATTACCAAACTCAGTATGATAATAGAACAAGTCCTTTTTATCTCCCCATTGCTTTAAAAATGCATCATTTAATGCTTCTATATCTATAATAGATCTCTGGGGTAATTCTCTAAACCACTTCCTAGCCTCTTCGTCAAGGCTCTGAACAAAAACTCTAATCCACACATCATGGCCACCCACCTACCTTGTAAGTAAAAAATGGCGTGAGCCGCATGCGGGGATACTCGCACGTACGGTTCTTAGGGGGAAAAGACCGGCGCCCACCCGGCTAGAGGCATAGAGAAACTATTGGAATACAAAACGTATCTTCAAGCTCTACCTTATTTTGATCGTTTAGAGGGCGATCGCGGAGTCACTGAATGAAGTCCTTCGTTTCTTCTAGAGGTAGGTGCTGCAGAGACCTGCAGCAAGGAAGAGATTACCAAGTGACACATAGAATATGGTGACGACAACAGCATGTCGTAGAAGGAGATATGGAGCCACCCTTGGCTCGACGTATCTACAACTACATCCTCAAGCAGCAGTGAAACGAGTATCGTGAATGCGAGATGCCAGTGGAATGATCGGCCAGACGTGCGTGCAGGGGTTAGGGCCTACCGCGTCCTCCCTTGTGTGTCAGAGATCTAGAGCGAGTGCACCAGAGAGGAACAGGAACTAGGTTTATATATTCTATGGCGAAGCATCTGAGGCATAACTGCACACTCACACGATCTTTTTCGAGAGATAGGAGCATTCGGTGGAACCGGTGAACTACACTTGCTTCCCATAACTATAAAAAGCTTCAAGGTGCTCTTCTACTATTACTCCCTCTGTGCCAGTGAATTTAGGCATATATTTTTGATATTCTCCCACAGGCATAGGGTTTAATGGGACAGGCAAGACTAAAGGCCCATATCTAGCAGCAACAATTCTCTCTATTCTAGTAGGTGCTTGCTGTCCAGCCATATTTGGAATATTTGGAAGAATACTAGCAGATGAAGGAGTAGGAACCAATGTGATGGATGGAAATGAAAAAGGGATGTTCTGGACTGAATGGGAAACTTTCTTTGAGCTGAGATTCAAAGGGGAACTAACTGTACAAGGGGCTGGACTAATCTTTGAAGGTTTTTCTTTATTAATGGTGCTGACTTCCGCATCTTCAAACTGTAAGTCTTCAACTACAACTTTATGTTTAAGAGATGAGTTAGATTTCTTGGGCTTACCTGATCCTGATGCCCCTTTCTGTGATGATTTCTTCGATTTAGCCGTCCTCTCAGGTTCAGGCACTGGTTCAGCTGGAGATTTCTGAGGATTTCTTCGAGTGTGTCTCATAAACTGAGCCAGAACTACAATGTGGAGTCGCCAAAGGATGGTATTCCACCAATGGAGTCGCCAGACAGATGATTACAACCAAAATATGTGTTCCAACCTTGTCTGTCATCAAAGCTTGAATCTGTGTCGTTTTCCCAGGGAAGTTGAGCTTCAATTCTCCTCTCCCCGGCAATGGCGCCAATTAATGTTATCACACCAAGAAACTCACCTAGGTTGTATATCAGTGATGCTCGGGAACATTACAAACTCAACAAATATGTTGGATAAATGGTGGATGAATGAAAGAAATGCTGCACATTCAAGCCAGATAACCACTCCTACTATGATTGGCCTCAGACATGGGTGAACACCCCAAAACTACAAGGCTTTTAACCACCAATTACTCACAGTCTAAACAAAATGTGATGATGGATAAGACTGACTGCACCACAGATACACAGGACCTTGTGATGGCCAGTTGCAACCAGAAAGGAGGTCTGTAAAACTATTGTCTAATACACAGACAAGATGACAACTCTCTATGTATTAAAACAACAGAAACCTGTAAGTGATTTCAATGAACAGCTAAATTCTAACACAAAGGTGGGATGACAGCCCCTCTGGTGTTAAACATTCACAACTCATGAATAATGCAAAACCGGCACAGCCTAGGACATAGAAGAAGTGAAACGTGAGAAAGTGACAACAAAAGAAGCTTGTATTAATTGGAAATGAAGACCAGATGCTGCAGGTCTCATAATATTTATAGTCTCCAAAAGTTGAAGCTTACAACACACTAACACTCACCTCACACTCATCAAACTGATTACATCGTTTTTCTAAGTATATATAGAATATGTTTACAAAAACCTCTGCTAGGGTATGCGTGGAGGTGTCTTAATTAATCACCAACCACATTTACAAAATGTTATGGGATCTGATTCATTTTGACGGCTTTAATTAACAAATTTGACATTCTTTAGTACTTTGATGTACTCCTCGGATAGGTGGAATGTTGGCTAGATAAACTTCCATAACTGCTACATGGTTGAATTGCTCGAGGGTGTCCTTTTTGTCCTCGACTGCGCTATTCCTTAACTGTGGTAGCTGATAATTAAATACAGGTAGCTGGCTCATAACTTGCTTCTCTACGCGCCCAAAATTGGCCAAAAACACAGTGATATACATAAAAAATGGACGAAGGGCCAAGGAGGAACACTAGCCGTTGGTCGGATTGCATGGATGATCAAGATATGCTGATGGAGGGCAATGGGAAGGAACTCAGGCACCATTTGAATACGAGCCATTAGATCAAAGAAATGGACGGCCAAGATCACTCATGAGAAGCTATCGGGAGCAGGGAGGGACGACAGCCGTTGGATCTACCCATAGCAAATCCAACGGTTATCACACGACAGAGAAACACACATGTTAATGGGCGGGAAAAGGCGGAAAAGCGGACGGGTGGTTTTCCCGCACCACTTTTGACTGCAGGCGGTAATCATACAGGGAAGTGCGATACAATAAACTGAAGACGCGTGGCAGGTGGAATACCACCTCCCCGGGGATTAAATAACGCGCAGGTTGACGGAGCGGGATTTGCGTACATCGTTGGATCAATGGGCGGAGGATCGAACGGTGGAGAAATAAAGCACGGGTTCATAGTTGACATGACGGGTGATGTGACAGGTCAGGGGATGGCCCGGGCTTATTAAAACTTAGGGTTATGGGTTTTAATAATGTTTAAAACGCAAGAATGCCCGGGGTAAATAAAATAAGGGATTTAGGCAGGGTTATGGACAGATTATGAGGGTTTTGATGCAAAACAGGGGTAAAAGGGGTTTAAGGGAAACAATGGAGATTTACGAGGTATGAGGAAACGAAAGTAATGGAGTAAGGGGGACAAGGCACATGAAGAGGAATGATAAAATAACAACTGCCAACCCTTTGCAACACAAACCAACACTGTTTATTCCTGATCTTGACCCTCAAACACCGAATCTGTAGCAGAGCTAACATATACAACCATTCAATTCAATCAAAGATTACCATACCATTTTATTCTTTATTATTGAACCTATATATACTATTACATCGAGGGTACATCATTACAATACCATGGTCCATATACCATGGACTCCCTAATACAAGAAACCATGGTCCGAAAACCATTGATATTTTATAAAATTACAAAAGGAAGGGGCTTTTCCCTATCCCGAAGCCCTTATACCATGCGGTATATCAAAAACTGCCCTGCTGTGAGGTCCACTTTGCACTCTGCTCCACAAAATGCAGAGTTCTTGTGAAAAACTAGGCCAATTTGGGTTGCACCCAATAGGTCCCCAACACTCACATCTAACTCATCTTGATTCACTCAGTTGCTTTGCCTTTGATTTTTGCTGCAATGCTATTGTATGCGTCATTGAACTATTGCAAAATTTTGGTGATCTTCTTTTCTTCACTGTGCACCTCCTCTAATAGTGCTTTTGTGACATGTCCAACATCAAGGTCCATAATTTATCTGCACATTGCTTCCTCTACCTCCTTGATCTTCTGGTGTTGGTGTGCTACTTGATCCCTTTCTTGGATCACCTTCTTGAGTTTCTTCCAAAGCACAACTCACTCTTTTTCTACTTAAATATTTAGTTACGAGGTGCGATTTTCACACAGCCTCAACTCTTCTATAATTTACAAGTGCAACTTGTGTAATCTTTGTAATGACACTACTGCGATGTTCATATTGACATGCTTCCATTCCTTATCCTACTATTGTAGTTCGGTGGAGTCAAACTGTAGGGCTCCTGCAGGTATTTGTGCTAACCTCGCTGCAAGCATAGGCTCTATCTGCCTTTCTACTCCAACCCTTTCCTCTATATGTGTTGGTTGTTTGATCGTCTGTGCCAGTATCTTCAATTCTGTAATCCACTCTTCGACGGCAGTCAGAAGTGCGTCATAGCGATATTCTAACCTGCTCCAAGATTTTGTTGTTTATTCATGTATCATGTCCCTGATTTGATCTAAGCCCCTTTCAGTAAGGACCATTGGCATGCCACCATTTGTCTTATCGGCCTTCTGCTTCTTCTTTCTCTTTGAGGCAGCTTTTCCCTCTGCCTTCCTTTTTTCTGCGACAACAAGATCTGTCTCTGTCTTTTCTGATTCTATGTTCTACGCTTTTGGTGGATCCTAGTGACCCTCATCATGTAGCTCCTCTTCTTATAATTCCTTCTCATCCTTGTCTTTATCTTTTCCCCTTGCTTTGGCATGTTGCGTTGTATCCTCCTCTGTCACACTTTCTTCTGGTTGTGTTTCCAATGTAGTCATCCATTCTTCAGGCCACTATTGTGCCTGCTCTAAAAGATCATCCTCTATAACCAAATATGGGAGGGGATGCCATTTCTTGCTTGTATCCCTGCGAGTCTGTATATACACTCTGTGAAATTCGGCCTTGAACTTGGAAACATTGCTATACTGTTCGTATAGGCTCGGCGACAAGCGAGGGTGATGGTTCACTAACATATGCAAATCAATATGATACAATACAAAGAACATATTTTTCTCCAATTCTCGCAATGGTTGGGTGGTAAACCATAGTGAGGTATACTGCATGTCTTCACAGACATCTGATGCTACCAGGGGGAACTCTGAATCCTCCAGCTCTCTCCATGCTAACATTGTAATAATCAAAATTAACCGAAATGTGGTACCTATCTCCTCGACTTTGCGGAAATCATCCAGAAATTATTTGCACAGGTAATCGCCCTAGTTGTACTGAACCTTGTTGAAACCACACAACTAATGAAATCACTGAGGTAGGGACTTCATTAGCCTGACACTTTCTCATAATCTTCCCAACCAATATGTGTGCTACGAAGCAAACCCCTTGGTCATTGATCGAATTGATGTCATAACCGCACTTCCCTTTTGTCAATCCTAACTTTTTCTTCATACTTTCAGTTATGGTGCGGTCCTGATCCTTTCCAATGAAATCTTCTGCCAGGTTCCGCCCTTGGTATGGTAGTGTCGTGATCCTTCAGATCAACATTGGTGTTGTGGGGAAAAATGCCTATGCAGGACGATCCTATCCACCTAAGGTGTGACAGTGCCTTAGCAACAAACAGAAACATCTATTCTAGTATTCTTCCTTTATGAATTAAGAATGAAGAGAGATAGATGGACTAACCGGTGTCTTCCGTTTGTCCCTCGATCTGGTTTCTCTTCTCTTTGAGAGTTCCCAGCTACTTGCCTTCTCGCTCGCCCAGCTTCAACAGGTTCCTGCAAGATCACAAGAAGAGAACACTACACAAAGACATAGATTCATATTCATAACTAGTTCAGGATTAGAAATAAACTAAACATACTAATGCAATCATACATCAAAGATACATCAGTATATAGGAGAAACCAAGATAGCTTTATTGATGAATAACAAGGTTCAGGAGGAGATACAACCAAGAGAGTTCCAATCCAGCATCTACCTCCCAGCGAATGAAATCCTTTCTTCACCTCCCTTCAAAGCATTAAGCACCCAATGATTCCAATCTCAAACCAACAACAATTATTTGCGATAACAAAATTCCAGCCTCCTGGATCTCATGGAGGAGAGATCCATATATAGATGTTTGGAGAGAGGATGAGTCAGCTTGAGATCTGACTAGTGTCCTCTCCCTCTGTCAGTTCTTGCTTCCACTTGGAGACTAAGAGCCTCTTACTCATCACTAGCCGAATTCATTGAGGCAAGTGTCATTGGAGAAGATTCTGGAAGCTTCCAGGGTCTTTCCACCTCGTTGAATGAACTTGACATTTGTCGTTTCCTGCTCAGCGCACCCTGGTAGTGCTTCTACTTGCGTTGCAGTGCACCTAGCCAGTGTAATCTCCGCATTTCAGCGCAGACAGCTAGTGGAGCCTCTGAATTGACTGTTTCTGAGTGGTTTTTGGTGGAGAACTTCTGTGAATTGCTGTGGTTTGTTAGCCTTGTTCCTCTAGGGGTAGGAACAACATGTTTAGGGACTTTGGATCCCTTGGATTATGGACATTTCATGCTTATAGCTGTAAGGCACAAAAATGTCTATAACAATTGCCCCCTAAAGTATGAGGTCGTTTATCGGGTGAAATGCTTTATTAGGAGGATCCGAAGTTCTTTCAATGCTGGGAGGAGACCTGTAATACAATACATTATTTTCATACTTTTTTCACGATCTAGTTGAGGTGGGCATTCCCATGCTCAACTTTATAAATTCATTTTCATGTACATATAACAGAGAATCGTCTGATGATAGACTGATGATTCTGATAGAGCCATCATCCTTTTGGAAGGATGATTATCTGTGCTGTAAAGCTGTACATTTCTATGTCTTTATTTTCTGAATATATATCGCAGCCCGGATGGATGAAACTAGATCCGGGGTCTTCAATCTCGTCCGATCTTCACTCTAAGTACAAGTCGATCCATGTGAGAATTGCTCTGAAGTCGAACATGGAAAGACATCGCTTGATTACCAGTCAATGATGTAAACTGTTAACAAGCGCGAGAGGAATCACCGATAATGAAGATGACCCTCAAGGTACTGTAGTACAATTCACGTGGTGTGAATAGAGGACTTGGCGTCGAACACCACGCAAAATCTTTCGGTCGAAGTTCATTGATGTGTACCTGTCGCCGGAAGTGAGAAACTTGCCATTGAGGCATGCAAGCTTCAAAGTACTGAAGGGGGTGTTCCTAGATCAACTTCTTGGATAATGAGCTGATGTCGACAAGAAGTGATCCGTCAAAGGAGGGCCTTAATGAATCCCACATCAATGACACGGAACGGAGCTAATGATTTTGATGGAGGTGAAAACGATCTGATGACATATGATTCAGGGTGGCGGTCATGAAAGAGTATAATGTATGGTAGTGGATGGGACACAGGTGACTTCTCTGAACGACTTCTCTTGAACATATGGCGACACTTATGCGATGGATCGGTAGCATTACCCCAAATATGGATGGTATGGCGAGACCATGGTGATGTGATCGGTGAATGAAACAACCCAACCCGATTGTGGTACGACAGAAAAGTGTCATGTTCAAGAGCGACTTGCTACCATCAAAGTTTTCTTGAGTTTCTCCCAATTTTTCCCTAGTCATTGCTGACCAGTACCTCTTTATTTTTGTCAAGCTTGAGGAGGATAACATATGCTTGTTCTATAATTTTCCCTTCGGGCAAACCCATCGCTATGTTTTAACGAGCCTAGCGATAGTGAAACTCGTTCTCGTCTAAAGACAAGTTTGTCGCTATTTAATGCTTTTAACGAGTCTAACGACAAAGATAACTCGGTCCTTTTCATTTTTAGAGAGTCTAAAAAGGTACATAAAGTTAACTCCAAAAGTCCTTTTTCGTCATCTAATCCCTTAAGTCCGAAAAAGTATAAAACAATATAGAAGGGATGAATTTTCGATATCTTTAACGAGCCGAATAAAACAAGCGCTCGATCTTTTTGTGCAATAATCCCTCAGGTCCAAAAAGATTAAAATCTAGAGGAGGGATAGCTCTTCCGGTCACTTTATCGAGCTGGAAGGCCAAAACTCGGCAATCTTTTCATATTTCACGAGTCAGATGAAAAGAGCTTAAAGAAGACTCGTCTTTTGAGGAACGAGTGATAAAAAGGTTAGCAGTTGATTCCAGGGAAGGATTGGAATTTCCAAATCACGGCAGTGTCACAAGGATGGCTAGTGAAATCACTCTTCGCAGCTGTTCCTCAAAAAGGGTAAACAATCATATGGAGGTGAATGATCGGCCAATGGAAAAGTGGAGGTGACGGTGCAAACACGACCAAGGCTTTAATAGCTGATGATATTACATTCACGGTGGTTATTTACTGGAATAGTTCATTTTTTAACGAGCTTAAACGCGGGCGGAAACATTTGCTCGATCTTATGTTTATTTTTTAACGAGCATGAACTATGCGCTAAAACTGCTCGGATCTTGCGTTTATTTTTTAACGAGCATGAGCTGTGTGCTAAAACTGCTCGATTAATATGGTCTAATTTTGATTTTTTACCATAACTAGCTTTGCCCTTTTCAAAGATAGTACTGTACCTTCAATTGCTGCATCAAACTAGTTAGAAATGAATAACATTTGCTTGAAAATGAGATTAAAACCCTAATATTTTGCTTTGAACTACGCAATTAAAAAGTGTTTTTACCTCTCATTTTACCATTTCATTTGAACTTGGTTCGTTGGAGCTTTGGAGGTGCCTCTTCCCCCTTGATTTTCACCAGCTGATTTCGGGAGATTCTGTGGACGATTCTCGGCGCCGTCTGGACCAGGTAGGAGCTAAACTTGAGCTCTTTCATTTCATGGTTTCCTTTCTGCATTCTGTGCTTGTTTCCCTGTTTTTCTGAGCCCCTGGGGTTTGATGGGGTCGCTCTGCCATCAGCGCACCCAGTTCACTCAAAACCTGCGCTGAATGTCAAGCTGTATGAAGGCAGTTTGACCTTCAACGTAGGTGGAACACTGGGCAGGTGCGCTGAGCACAGAAAAAGAGTTTTGTTGCACAGTTTTTGATGAAATTTTTGCCAGTTTCTCATCAAATTCAGGATCTAACTCCTCTCATGTTTATTTTTCAGAGATATTGGAGCAAAATGACCCTTACATGGCGAGAACGGGAACATGAAGAAGAGGACATGATTGCCCTACATGATCCTGTCACGGTGAATGCACTGCGGAACTGTGGCCTGTTGAAGTTCTTCCGTATCTCTAGCATGAGACAACAGATCTCCCTACTGCAGTATTTGCTCGACACTTGGGATCCTATCAACCAAGTATTTCAGATTAGGGGAAAATCTATCCCCTTGACCGTAGTAGACATTTACTTCTTGACCGGCTTGTCGAGGCGGGGTGCCCCCATTTCTTTGTCAGGTTCGGCCCGAGGGAGTGACTCTGTGAGAGATTATGTCCGCCAGTATTGCAGGGAAGGATCTCAGCCGAGTAAAGACGACAAGATGGTTATCCGTGAGATTTCTGACAGGTCCCTCAGGTCTATCTTGTATACTATTGGTAGGATGGCCGGTAGCACGTCTCTTCACGTAGCCAACAGATCCTATGTGTAGCATGCCCTGGAGTGTCTCCAACCGAAAATATTCAACTGGTGTGATGCAGTACTTCTTCAGATGAAAAGTCAGTTAACCAAGGTAAAGGACGGGAAGCTGAAGAACTTTGGGTTTGGTTCTATTTTGATCGCCTTTTCTTTGGAGAAGATACCACTGATGCAGCCACAGTACATTGCACTCGACTTGCCTTCTCCTACTGAGCCACGCATGCAGAGATGGGTTGATCACATGTCTAGGCATGCCGGTCAATCTCAGATTTCTTTCACTGATACCTTCTTCAGGTGGTTCGAGCGTCAGGAGATGGTCTATTCCGAGTATCCATATGTTGGCATGGATTTCCGGGGCGATCCGGATTTGGTACTGCCAGACGGCGAGCAGTGGGGCGCTATTGGTAAAATCTTCGTCCACATCACTGTTTACTATTTTTATTTATAATGTCCTTGTGCTTTATTCTATCAAGACTTTAATCAAACTCATGTGTGCATTCAGATGTTGGTCCTGTTCGTCCAGCAGTTTGCCCGAGAGCGCCAGCCACTGCCCCAGCAGGGGAGACTGCTGGGAGGGTTATTCTTCGTGACCTTGTGGGGAAAAATGCCTATGCAGGACGATCCTATCCACCTAAGGTGTGACAGTGCCTTAGCAACAAACAGAAACAACTATTCTAGTATTCTTCCTTTATGAATTAAGAATGAAGAGAGATAGATGGACTAACCGGTGTCTTCCGTTTGTCCCTCGATCCGGTTTCTCTTCTCTTTGAGAGTTCCCAGCTACTTGCCTTCTCGCTCGCCCAGCTTCAACAGGTTCCTGCAAGATCACAAGAAGAGAACACTACACAAAGACATAGATTCATATTCATAACTAGTTCAGGATTAGAAATAAACTAAACATACTAATGCAATCATACATCAAAGATACATCAGTATATAGGAGAAACCAAGATAGCTTTATTGATGAATAACAAGGTTCAGGAGGAGATACAACCAAGAGAGTTCCAATCCAGCATCTACCTCCCAGCGAATGAAATCCTTTCTTCACCTCCCTTCAAAGCATTAAGCACCCAATGATTCCAATCTCAAACCAACAACAATTCTTTGCGATAACAAAATTCCAGCCTCCTGGATCTCATGGAGGAGAGATCCATATATAGATGTTTGGAGAGAGGATGAGTCAGCTTGAGATCTGACTAGTGTCCTCTCCCTCTGTCAGTTCTTGCTTCCACTTGGAGACTAAGAGCCTCTTACTCATCACTAGTCAAATTCATTGAGGCAAGTGTCATTGGAGAAGATTCTGGAAGCTTCCAGGGTCTTTCCACCTCGTTGAATGAACTTGCCATTTGTCATTTCCCGCTCAGCGCACCCTGGTAGTGCTTCTACCTGCGTTGCAGTGCACCTAGCCAGTGTAATCTCTGCATTTCAGCGCAGACAGCTAGTGGAGCCTCTGAATTGATCCTGAATTGACTGTTTCTGAGTGGTTTTTGGTGGAGAACTTCTGTGAATTGCTGTGGTTTGTTAGCCTTGTTCCTCTAGGGGTAGGAACAACATGTTTAGGGACTTTGGATCCCTTGGATTATGGACATTTCATGCTTATAGCTGTAAGGCACAAAAATGTCTATAACAATTGGGTCTATGGGGATCCTCTTCCCCATCCATAAGCATTCATCATGCACTAGCACGAGCAACTGTCACACACAAGCTGTGCTCCCCAGACTTCTACCGAAGTGCGACACATTTACCATATTCATTAGTACTAACTGCGCCAATCCATTTTCCCACTAATGTGTCTCTAGCCTCGTCATGCCGCTCTTCGGGTAGTTTAATTGCTTTAGGTATCAGTCTGGTGTGACTGTGGGTACTTCATTATATCGTTGAAGTCATAGTCTGCGAACTTCAACTGCAGTATTTTTCCAAGTAATTCCCCAATAAATGGTACTTTTTCTAGCAGTAAGGGTGTGAAGGTGCCAAAATTCGTATCCTTCGAGTATTTTATTGGTTTAGTATTTAGTTTTCTCGATGGAATGTATGGTGGTAGAGGTGATGGAAATGTCGTGCCATTTGTTTCCATTTTCTTTGCGTGCTTGCTTCTTCCTCACCGTCTCTGACTTGCTCAACTTCTTATTGCGGTTCGACAAGTTTCTTCCTCTATGATCTCCATTTATTTTGTGTTGATGCTGCTGCGGTTGATGCTACTATAGGTGATGCAACTGCGGGTATCTTAGCTAATGATGTTGGCATACCAGAAGCTTCCACGATTCCAGATAAGCCTTTCTCATGAAAATTACACACAATTTCTTCCCAAGAATGCCCAGACGACATATGATAGCTAAAGATTCTACAATTTCTTTGCATTCTCAAGACTCAAAATCTGAATTCAAAAAAGTGTTTGATCTAGGCGGGAGGTGACTTTGTATAACTATTTCCAGTTTCTAACCCCATCACTAGATTAGGTTTTGTTCGGATTGTGCTATGATTCTGTTCATTAACTACATATATATCTTTACATATTGCCAACCTATCCTCATAAATGGAATTTTCCCCATACTTTTAACGTTAACTTTTCCCTTTTAATGGTCATATTTTTTCGGCGAACTTCAACACATCCATATTGTAGCAAACATCCCATCTTACATCGTAGCTCCTATTTACTTTGACATAATCCATACTGTAGCAAAGTAACTCCTTACGTTGAAAATCTCTGTAGCATAGTTTATAGTCCAGTTTCCACTTTTAACTGTAGGTGGCACTAAGACTCTTCTCCTTTATTTCTTATAGTGAGGTTGTAGGGATAGGGTTGTCCTTGTACAACTTCAACCTACTACCATTTACTCTTCCTTGAATCAATTCTCCATTTAACTTAGCTAATTGAATTGTGCCTCCATCAGTAATATGCTTAATAATATATGGGCCTAACCAATGCATCTTGAATTTCCCTGGAAATTTCACAAACTTACTATCATATAGGAGAACAAGGTCTCCTACTTGAAACTTCTTTTTCTTAATATGCCTATCATGCCAAGCCTTTTCTCTTTCTTTCTGTACCTGCTGATGAAATCCTGCTATGAATCTATCTTCCTCCAAAGAAATCAACTGCACCATTCTTTCCTTCATTATATCAGGGTCTACCATATCTGTAAAAGATGCAATCCTTAAGCTAGGGACGATATATTACATGGGCATCACATCTTATTGCCCATAAACTAATCTGAACGGTGTCTAACCTGTCAAATTCATACATGTGGTCTTGTAAGCCCATAAAACTGCTGGAATTTTGAGATCCCAACCATCTTTATTGACTTTCCATACCTTAGTAAGTGCATGCTCCAAAATATTGTTAAATGCTTCCACTGTTACATTGGCCTGAGGAGGACAAGGGGTACTCCTCTGATGATAGACTTGGAATTCCTTAGTCAACGCTTCAATAGTCTTATTTAAGAAGTGGGAATTTTGGGCACTCATAAAAATCTTTGGACATCCAAATATAGACAGTATATAATCAAAAATAAACTTCGAAATAGTATTTGCGCTGTAGTCTCTTACTAGTTGTGCTTCGGCCCATCTTGTTAAGTAATCAGTTGTTGTAATTATGTACCTTGCATTAGTCCTTTTTCCAGGTGGATTGATGGGTCCAACACAATCAATAACCTACTTATCAAAGGCATGCAATGTAATGTGTGACACCAATGGAATCTCATCTCTTCTTAGAGGTTTTTTCTATTCTCTGACACACATCACATGCTCTACAATAATCTTTTGCATATTTGTTTAGTGTAGGCCATCATAATCCTCCTCTCAAAATATTCTGGGCAGTAACTTTGATCAGGAGCTCAGGACCAAGTGTCGTAAAATGGTCAAAAATGAAAGTGCTCAGAACTGATTTGAACCTGAACGACCGGATAGAGCTCGTCTTCTTGATTCTGGTTCCGCAAACGGTTCGAAAAACGGTCTCCGTATGCAGAAGTTATGCCAAAAACAAAATCGCCCAATGACTCTTAATTTTTGAATTTTTTTAAAAAAATAAAAAAAAATATTCCACAAAATATTCTTTGGAATATTCCTTTTGGGCAGCAAATGGCGAGATGCCACGTGGCAAGCCCGAAAGCCTCCACGTGGCTCAAGTGACATCAGCATGATGTGGGCGCTTATTTTAAAAGTTTTGGGCCTTCACAGGTTTTGAAACCGCAACCTCACATACTCGAATACTCCGCCTTACCAACGCGCTACATGGGTAGGTCTTGTTAGGAAAGCGGAATAAAATTTATTTGAGTTTTAAGGTTGCATTGGGCGGGGCCTAAAGGGGGCCATCCCCCATCACATATGTCCACAGCCCCGGAACCATGGGCCTTACCATAACCGTCGGCCGCCATTAACAATGGTCACCACCCTTTGAAACGTGGTCACATTCCTCAAAGTCCAGGTTAAACAACGGTTAGACTGCCCGTCAACCACAATTTTGGCGCACAATCCGAGAAAGACTGCCAGTGTTATAAATGCATTCACATGCGCTTTAAAACCAAACAGTTAAATCCGATGGTTAGGTCAGGATTTGGTGGAGGATATGGCGGAGCTCTCCAAAAATGGTGGAATTGCCAAATTTAGCGGGGTTATCTGGCAGTTAGCCAGTTTTAATTGGAGTTTTTCTAGGGCAGACTGGACTTTAATGAGCCATAACTTTGGCTAGGAAAGTCCTTTTTGGATGAATTTGTTTTTGATTTTGGGGATCTTCGACCTTCTGAAGTCATTGGCATAGGTTTCACAGCCATCTGAGGTCGTTTGCATGTGTTTTAGCTTCGTGGAAGTTCCAGGAGCCACCAGGGCCAAATTAGTTTGTGAGCTGCATTGGGAATTGTGCAGCCATTGAATGTGGAATGAAGGTCATTCCTGAAGGTTTTCAACATTCTAAATCTATTTCTACAGCTCGTTTTTCCTGTTGAGGCATTCTTCTCAGTATTTAGCTTCAGAGAAGCTTTCAGGGCCACCAGGGCCATTTCAGTGCTTGAGCTGTTTGGGGTTGTGTTCATCCATTTTTGGTGTTTCAAAAGCCTATGTATGCTATTTCCGACCTTCTGAGTCTAATGGCATAGGTTTCAGAACCAATTGAGGTCATCTTCACCTCGAAATTCTCCATGCAAGTCTAAAGGGCCACCAGGGCCAATTGGGGAAAGTACTGTATGAGATACAATTTCACTGTTTAGTGCTTGGGAAAGAGCATGTTTAGCTAATTCCTATTTTCTGATTCTGTATTTCCAGTTAGATCTGTCTTTCAAGACACTCATAGTCTTGTATTAGCCTTTGTAGCATTTTTAATACAAGAGGACAAGCCTAGTTTGAGAGGCTTGGTCCAGCAGATGTAGCCCAGAAGGGGTGAAGTGCTTTATCATTTTGATGTCTTTATTTGCTGGAGGTGATATGCTAAACAAAACTAATATAAAGTGTTAAATAGAAAATATACATAACTTGCATACACACATAATCACCTATTCAACTGCAGAAAGTTATTTGTCTTATTCCGCAAGACATCAAACTTCAAGCATGTGTATGTCAAAGACTTCTAAGTGTTTACTTTGTTATTTCTTTAGGCAGAGCCTGTAGAGGGCCAGGTAGCCTCCGGAACTCATCCTCTCTTTAGAGGTGACATGTCTAGTGAATTCCCCTACAGTCTATCTCTGTATAAGAAATAAGAAGTTTTCACATTTTCAGAGGTCACTTGGAGTGTATAGCTCACGTTTGAAATTATGGGAAATGGATATATTGCACCCTTAAACAAGTACATTCCATTTTCAGATCAAACTTTTCCTGCATAGTGTCCACCATCTGTGCCACCATGAGGTTCTTCTAGAATCACATGTCTTTCATGTTCAGGAACATATCTACACAGTATCTCATTAGGTCCATCTTATATAATTGTCTTTCTATTAATGGAAAGTTAGTTGCTTTAACCACTAATTCCTTCTTTTGCTGTGTAGTATATTTTGAAGGATCCATTCATGTGTTCAAAAATTGGATGATGTCTTCAAAATGGTAATTTGCAATTCTAATTGCAAATAACTAGACAACAGGGAGATTATCCACAGTATTGGTTGGTTCTTCCCCTATTTCCAACCTTGACAAATGGTCAAGTCCTGCATTCAGTCTTCCTAGTTTAACAATGATCTCAAAGTCATATTCTTGAAATAAAAGTAACCATATGCAAACATTTCCTCCTAAAATAGGTTTGTTAACCAAATACTTAAGTGCAAAATGATTTGTGAACATTTTAAAGTGTGGTCCCAACAATAATGTCTAAATTTCTACAAAGCATACACCATAGCCAATTATTCCCTTTCTATAGTGGTGCAATTCTTTTTTTCTTTATATAACTTCCTACTTGCAAAAGCTATAGGGTGATCAATCTCTCCTACACTAGGCTATGCCAATACTAATCCCAAATCTATACAAGAGGCATCCACATGGTCACAAAATTCCTTATTCCAATCAGGGAACACTAGTATAGGTGAAACTACCATTATTTCTTTCAATATGTCAAAGCTTTTCTAACAGTCTTCATTCCAATGGAAAGTTATATCCTTTTCAACAATTTATCCATAGGTGCAATAATTTGAGCATCTGTAATATCTAGTATGTCCCAATGTAGTGCGAAGTTGTGTTACTATCTTAGGTGGAGGAAAGTTCACAATGATAACAATCTTAGTAGGGTCCACCATTAATCCTTGCTTACAAACAATATGTCCCAACAATATGCCAAAGGTACAAAATGTATGCACTTCCTTAGGTTCAAAGAGATCTGATATTGTCTACATGTGTTGAGCATAAGTCTTAAACTTCCAACATGCTTTCCTAGCAACCCAAATACTGTCCAATCATCCAAATATACCTCTAAAAAATTATGGATATATTCCTTAAAAGCTGCACCCACCACTCTAGAAAATATAGCAGGGGTATTTTTTAATCTAGATTACATTACTATGTATTGATATAGCCCCATTTAATGTAGCAAATGTGGTATTATGCCAATCTTCAGGTGCAATCCTAATATGATGATAACCTGAAAATCCATCTATAAATGAGTAAGCTTCTTAACCTCCTACATTGTCTAGCACTTCATCTGTGAAAAAGGTAGGGAAGGGATGTAAAAATGGATCATTTAACTTAGATCAACACAAATCCTAATCTCTCCTTGATTCTTCTTTTCTTGCACCACCATAGGACTCACCCATTATGATTCTTCTACTGGTTCAATAATTCCTACTACTATCATCTTATCAAGCTCTATCTTTTATTTCTCCTTATATTTTGGGCTAAACCTGTAATGTCTTTGTTTAACGGGCTTCACATCAAGCTTCAGAGGAATCATCATGACTCCTAGATCTCCTATTATACCCTTCATCTCTGAAAACTTAGTGGGAAATAGTTCTTGATATTTATGAAGTAACTCTGTAACTTTACTGATTGTCCCTTCATCCCAATAGTATCCTATTGTCGCAAACTTAGTGTTACACTGAACAATCCATCTTGCAGACAAGAACGATCTCCCTAGATGCTTGATGGAAACTAGAAACAAGCAAGACAATTGAACTGACTCTTTCCCTAAGTCAAACTCATTTGAATTATAATAATTAAAGCTAATGGATGAGCCTCTTACCTCTTTCACAAAATGCTCGATGAAGATCCCTTGTTGTGATTCGATGCAACTCTTCAATGCTTAATAAGACTTGAAAACATCGACCATAAAAGGATCAAAAGAACATGCGATATAATAATCCAAACGACTTAACCTAATGATCAAAGAAATTATGAATAGAATTTTCCTTAATAAACATTATAAAAAATTGTAAACCATTCATTATTCCAATAAGACAAAAAATAATGGGAGAAAGTGTACAGTTGTATTACTCAAAGATTAAGAGGAGCCTTACAACCTTCGCCTTGATGCCATGAGGTCCCTGCCAAATGCCTTCAATCTCCTCCTTAGATGACAAGATTTCCAATCTCAAACCATCAACATAAGTTTGTCTTCTTTGAGTTCTGACCTCCCCAATCCCTCCACCCTCTAGTCATTTTATAGGCTAAGAGGAGGAAGTTTCAGATCCACAAGAGGAGGATAAGACTACTTTATTGAGGGATTAGATTACCATGAGAATAGGGATGGAGATGCATCATATGAGGGTTATAGTTCGAATAGTCATCACCTGAAAGCTTTCAGTTGGGAAATATTCGACCAACTATGTTTCTAGAATGTATTTTTTTATTTTTACTTTCTAGAATTCACTTGCTCAGGTTTATAGTGGCAGACAGAGCATAGCTCTGAGCTGTTCTCAGATTCAATTTTAGCGCATGCATAGGAAACTCTAGAGAAAACAACGCAGGTGGAACTTAACAAGGTGTGACAACTATTTTTCTCAAATTTATCATCTACTTCAAAATATTTTTAGTTTTTTTACTTCTGAGGGAGTTGATTCAAACATGTTCATGGACGGTAAAAAGAACCATAAACTGATCAAGTGTTATGGTGACAAATTGACATGTAATAGATTGCCCCCTAAAGTGAAAATTCTATAAAACGAGTTTAAAATATTGAAGCGGTTTATCATTCCAAGGATCGGATCAAAGTCAATGGTTGGAAACCTGCAGGGAACATTCAAGGAACACAATGAAAATATATATCAAAAATAATCTTTGAGGTAGGAATTCCCATACTCAAAGTAAAGCGAACTCAATGAAAAATCATGGAAAAATTAAAGTTATATAAATGGTAGACACAACATGGATGTAGCCATTTGTCTATGTAATCATGAATATAAAATTTCCTCGCAACCTGGATTGATGAAACTAGATCCAGGGTCTTGATCTCTATCTCCTGATCCATAGTACGAATCTAACCATGCGAGTAAATGTCTCGAAGTCGAACATGGCAGAAACCACTTGATCACTGGTCAATGATGTCAACCGTTAACAAGCGCGAGAGAAACCACTAATAATGACAATGGTCCTCAAGGTACTTCCAGTACAATCTATGAAGTGTGAATAAGTGATATGAAGTCGAACACTCATAGAATCGTTCGATCGAAGGCCAATGATGAGAACCTGTCGTCGAAAGCGAGAAACCTGCCATTAAGGCATGCAAGCTTCAAGGTACTAAAGGTTTCTAAATCAACTTCCTAGATAATGAGCTGAAGTCGATAGGAAGTGATCCGTCATAGGAAAGCCTACCACACGAAACATAGTATCAAGTTTTGAAAATAGTTTGCAAGGATTGACTCAAGGATGGCCAATGCGATTGAAGGCATAGAATTTGCAAAGGGGTTTTGAACTAAGGTTGAACTTCTCTTGAACACATAATGACACGACAATGACTTGGAAGCATTTTACTTAACGATAATACCCAAAACCATGAATACTTTCAATGAGGTTCGATTAATTGTAAGGCAAATAGATTTCCCAACTCGGACATGAGTGTGACAGAGTGTTGTGTTCAAGAGAAACATGTTATTTTTAAAAATAATGATAACGTAAAATGGACACCTTTTCCCAAATTCCCCCCCACCACTGCTGGCAAGTACTTATCTATTTTTTACAAGCTTGAAGAGGATAAAATATGCTTGGACTGTAAGGTCACCCTTCAGATGAGTCCATTGAAATATTTTTAACAAACCCTAAGAAGGAATGGTTCGGTCTTGTCATGCTTGAAGAGTCCTATATTGTTTAGTTTTTACGAGTCTAGTAAAGGAGTAACTCGATGTTGTTTTATTTTAAGAGTTTGAAAAAGACACAAAAAGAAAACGCATTCAGTTCTTTTACCATAAAATTTTAACGAGCCCAGAGAAAGTAAATTTTGGTGTTTTTCATTTTTTGAGATCGAAAGAAAAACATAAGTAGACTCCATCAGGTTCTTTTTTTCCAGTTTAGTCTCTTAGGTCCGAAAAAGGATAAAATAATACAAGATAGAACTCTATTAACCATGTTCGGTCAACATATACCTTTTTGGTAAACAACCCTAAATCAGTCTGTAAAAGGGGTAAACTTATACTGAGTGGACGGTGTTGAGATTGCAACAAAATGATGGAGCATAGTGGAAAGGAGTCGCCTTCACTAAGTGGGCCCGCAGGCAAATTATGGCGCAAAGTCTATTTTTAGACATATGGATCATGCTCTATGAGTTGCAGGATGGTGTTTATGGATGATTGGTCGTGTTGGGAAAAATAGATGGACTTCTATTTCTGGTTCACAACGGTGTGATCAAAGTCTATTTTTAGACTGCCAGGCTAAAAATAGAAAAGTCAAATATTATTGTCTCATAATAATATTTAGACCATAAACATTATCTTATCCTCTTGGAGCACTTCAGTTTGAGCTACAGATGTGGCACATGCAGCTGTCAGAAGGAAATACGCTTTCTTGTGGGTCAGTTGAACTATTGCATGCAGGACTTTAGTTAGAACTCATGTGGTTGAGTTTGGTGGAGTTGATGGAGTTGTGTTCAGTTTGACTTGGTTAAACTAGTTGTAATTAGTCTAACTGCAAATAGACTAGTGATGAGTGATGTGAATTAATTGATTAAATTAATTCACTAATTATTAACTCATAATGCAACTAAAGAATACATCAGTAAACTCAGTGCATGTACAGTTCAGTGGAGACAGGTGTTAGAGGTTGAGATTGCTATCAGTTGTGACTATAGTTGTGCATGAGATCTTGCACAATCAATGGATTGAGTATGCCCATGAGGATTGCATAGTATATGCCCAGTGAAATAGCCTGTGCTCACATGATTTTCAATTGGTACTGTGCAATAGAGGCAGGCAAAGCAGCGAAGGAGATTTGAACCTGTGACTTGTTCGGATCTGAGCTAGTTTTGTGTGTAACAGGTGGAGATAGTGCTGGATACTTATAAGGAGTATTGTACTATGTATTGTTACATGTTCTCAATCATTAATATACAGATAGTGTGGGGTTCTCAGCTGTAAGCTTTCCCCGGGTTACATACTGTGTTAATGTGTGCATGCGATTGATGTTTCATTGTTTTTGATGCTGCTAAATTGATGATCAAAGTAGAGGAGGTTATGTATTATGCATGTATTCCGCAATAGTGTATAATCGGGATAATCTCTGTGAATAAGTGTTTATTATTCAAAATTTCTACATAGTATCAGAGCTGTTGATCATCAGATCTATTATTCAGAAAGTGTTTACATCTTATTTCTTGAGGCAAAGTCTATAATCGGGCTAGGTAGTCTCTAGATTCATCCTTCCTTTGGAAGGTGAGATATCGGGTAAAAGCCCATACAGTCAATCTTTGTACGAGAAACACTTTGTTCTCACGAATTCTAGATTAGAGGCGGTTGAGTTTGGAGCTGGTGGAATTCGAATTTGCAGCAGTTTTCCTGGTGTCAACATTGCAATGTCTTTCAACAGATTGCGCTTGGAGTATGCTCTTGAGGGCAGCTCGAACTATATTGCATGGAAGGATAGGATGGAGGCGGTGTTAGATGATAATGGGTTGAAGGAGTTCATAGAGGCCGAGGTCCCAAAGCCTACTGATGCTGCCGAAGTTGAGGTTTGGCAAAAGAAGACAACAAAGTGTCGAAGGATTTTGTTAGAGGGCGTGAAGGATCACATTGTGTCCAGCCTGCATGGAAAGGCTTCTCCATACTTGATGTGGAAAGCTTTGACCGATCTATTCCAAAGCAAGAGTGATCAGGGGAAGCTGGCGCTCAAAGATAAACTCAGAAACATCAAATGTGAGAAGGGAGACAGTATGCCCAAGTATCTCACGAAGTTCACTCAGTGCAGAGATGAGCTGGGAAGTGTGGGGGTGACTGTCGATGATGAGGACTTGGTGAGCTTGGATCTCCTTGGTCTTATGAAGAGTTGGCATTCCTATCAGGACTCTATCAATGGTCGAGAGAAATTTCTAGGATGGGAGAGACTTTGGTCAGATCTTGTGCAGGAGGAGATCAGGTGGAATACCAGGGACGGATCTTCATCAAAGGGACCTGATGAAGAAAATTGTGGTTTGGATGCCAAAGCAAAGAAGGGGAAGAACAAGAAAGCTTCTCAGTCTGGTGCGAAAGGCAAGAAGCAGGACATGTCCAAAGTGAAGTGCTTTCACTGTCACCAGCACAGACACTATGCCACTAATTATCTACAGAAGAAGAAGAACAAGCAAGCTGCTGGATCTGCAGCAGGAGAGGCTCTAGCCTCGCAGTTTGAGCTTGATTTTTCATTGATCACATGCTTGGTTTCAAGTGTGATGGGATCAGTGTGGTTCTTGGACAGTGGTGTGTCTTTTCACATGACAGGAGATCGAGATTTGTTTTCAGATCTAGAGGACAAAGATCTTGGAGTGCACATCGAGATGGGCGATGATGGTAGATACAATGCGACCGGTATCGGTACCATTTCCTTTGAGAGGGAGTCTGGTAAACTCTTCGTATTGGAGGAAGTGATGCATGTTCCAGGATTGAAGAAGAATCTTATCTCTATGGTGATGTTAGAAGAAAAGGGATATGATGTTGTTTTCAGCGAGGGAAAGGCTTTCCTGCGCAGCAAGACAACTGGAGAAACCAGGAAGATAGGGGTTCGAGTGAGGAACTTTTATCAGTTGCATGTAGATGGATGCGCAGCAATGGCATGCAAGGCAGAAGGATTGGTGAGCCGGGATGATGGCGAGCTGTGGCATAGGAGATTGGGTCACCTTCACCATGGAGCCTTGAAGATACTGCAGCAGATCACTACAGGGCTTCCTAAAGGCACTCTTGCGCAATCAGATTAGTGCAAGGGGTGTACTTTAGGAAAGTTTGTGAAAGCCACCTTTCACAAGAAGGATAGTCGCTCCACGACGATCCTTGAGAGAATTCACACAGGTGTGTGTGGACCTTTCTCAATTGCTTCGACAGAAAAACACAGGTATTATGTGATTTTTGTTGATGATTTCTCTCATAAGTGCCGGATCTTCTTCATGCAGAAGAAGAGCGAGACATACTCAAAGTTCTGTGAGTTCAAAGCACTGGTCGAGAAGGAGTCGGGGAAGAAGGTGAAGGCTCTTAGGAGCGACAATGGTGGTGAATACATCTCTGGCGAGTTCAAGGATTTCTGCAGTGCAGAAGGGATTCGAAGAGAGCTCATAGCTCCCCATAATCCACAGCAGAACGGGGTTGCTAAGCGGAAGAACAAAACGATCGTGGGTGCTGCACGGGTGATGTTGCATGATCAGGGCCTACCCCTTCACTTGTGGGCAGAAGCATGCAATACAGCAGTATATGTGCAGAACCGTTGTCCTCACAGGATACTTGGCATGAGTACACCCGAGGAGGCTTATTCTGGTAAGAAGCCTGATCTTTCTCATTTGAGGATTTTTGGTGCTAACGTTTACATGCATGTGACGAAGGATGCCAGGAAGAAGTTGGAGCCGACCACAGAGGTTGGGATATTTGTGGGGTACACTGATATGCCCCACAACTATCATGTGTATTTGCCAGACAGTGGTAAGATTGTTGTGCGACGGGATATAAAATTTCAATAGGAGAAAGCCATGAAGTGTTCGCTTGAGAGGGAGCCACACTTGCATGCAGATGAGGAGCTATTAGTTACTAAGGATGAGCTTCAGGACATGGATCAGCCACAGGATGAGGTTCATGGAGTGGAAGAGGCCACTCATGCAGCGCCAACCATTAGAGGGCGAAAGCGCTTGACAGAAGCTGAGCGACTGGCTCAAGATGCAGAGAAAGTTGTAGGACCACCTACAACCCAATGCAGGCAGAGACAGTCACCTGATCGGTACACTGGATACATGGCTCTTGTGATTAAATGTGTTGTGACTGAGCCATCCTCTTTCGAGGAAGTTGTGGAGGATCCCGCATGGGTAGACGCCATGGTGGAAGAGTATGATTCGATTGCCAGAAACAGTGCATGGGAGATTGTTCCTAGACCGGAAGGGAAATTAGTGGTGGGTTCGAGATGGATCTACAAAGTGATGTAGATGGGGTGGCACATCCATCAGATGGATGTGAAGACTGCATTCCTTCCTGGAGGTTGGAGGAAGGACGATACTACTTCAGCGGAGGTCGTGGATGCCACTGTTTATCGACAGTTGGTGGAGTCGCATGTGTGCAGGCTCAAGAGAGGCACATCGGGATATGGATCTTGGTACAGACAGGAGGATGCAGATTGGGCAGGGAACCCAACGGACAGAAAGAGCACATCAGGAGGGGTCTTCAGTATCGGGTCAATAGCAGTTTCTTGGTACATCAGGAAGCAGAGATCCGTGGCACTCAGTTCAGTAGAGGCCAAGTATATGGCAGCAAGTTTGGCTGCATGTGAGGCTATATGGATGAGGAAGATCCTGGTCAGTTTGTTCGGTTCTCACTTGGAGCCTACTGTGATTTACTGTGATAACCAGAGTTGCATTAAACTCTCGGCTAATCCTGTATTTCATGATAGATCTAAGCACATTGACATCATGTACCATCATATCAGAGATTGTGTGCAGCGGAGAATCATGTTACTTTCATACATTCCAATGGAGGATCAGGATGCTGATATCTTGACGAAGGCGCTCACCAGGAGCAAATTTGAATACCACCGAGGCAGGATAGGGGTTGCTGATAATCCATATCTTGTTGAGAGGGAGTGTTGAGAATGCAACAAGATGATGGAGCTTAGTGGAAAGGAGTCGTCTTCACTAAGTGGGCCCGCAGGCAAATTATGGCGCAAAGTCTATTTTTAGACATATGGATCATGGTCTATGAGTTGCAGGATGCTGTTTATGGATGATAGGTCATGTTGGGAAAAATATATGGACTTCTATTTCTAGTTCACAGTGGTGTGATCAAAGTCTATTTTTAAACTGCCAGGCTAAAAATAGAAAAGTCAAATATTATTGTCTCATAACATTATTTAGACTATAAACATTATCTTATCCTCTTGGAGCACTTCAGTTTGAGCTACAGATGTGGCACATGCAGCTGTCAGAAGGAAATACGCTTTCTTGTGGGTCAGTTGAGCTATTGCATGTAGGGCTTCAGTTAGAACTCATGTGGTTGAGTTTGGTGGAGTTGATTGTGGAGTTGATGGAGTTGTGTTCAGTTTGACTTGGTTAAACTAGTTGTAATTAGTCTAACTGCAAATAGACTAGTGATGAGTGATGTGAATTAATTGATTAAATTAATTCACTAATTATTAACTCATAATGCAACTGAAGAATACATCATTTAACTCAGTGTATGTACAGTTCAGTAGAGATAGGTGTTATAGGTTGAGATTGCTATCAGTTGTGACTATAGTTGTGCATGAGATCTTGCACAATCAATGGATTGAGTATGCCCATGAGGATTGCGTAGTATATGCCTAGTGAAATAGCCTGTGCTCACGTGATTTTCAATTGTGACGCAGGCAGAGCCTGCAATACCCAGGATCTCCATCACTCATGCATGTAAAAACATGCGCCTCAAACAATTCCCCAATTCAATTTCCATACACGACAATTTTCAACAAATATGCAGAAGCTTGTAACCTCACATACATACAAAATGTAATTCCAAATCAATTCAACATTCCCAATGTTTCAAAATTCAAGTCCCTCTCTTCAATGCGCCTAACTCAACAAATTGAGATTTAAGAAACCCCAAATTTATTGTGTCCATTATTTAACACATCTTAACCATCGATTCTGCTTTTCAACATATGAACCAGTTTAAAAAAATACACAACCAATAAACATGCAACTACTCACCATTCATCGCCTCACGCTCTCAACATTGAATCTGGTTCACCAACATTAATGTGGTGCTACCTTCACTTTCCTGTATCGCACTATCAGACCATTTTATTTACTTTCTCTATGCCTTCATGAGATCATATAGTCCTCTTTCTGGACTGATTAAACTTTCAACTCAGCATTAACGCAGTTAACACATCGATCGACTTTCAGCAATCTTCTGAATCAAATTCAACAGATTCAAGTTACCTCCGGCAATACCTTATATCCTGTGTTCTTCATTCAATCGACTCCATTCCCAGCGCTATCCAATCGATTCCCACCTGCAACTTATGAAACATATATAAACGCAGTCTTGGATTTCATAACGCTGGCTATTTCTGCAATTTCAAATGTCAATTCACAAATTTAAACCACGCATTCCCTTTACCATTCAACGCTGCTCAGTCTTCCCAACCTGTTCTTAAAAATGAAACGCAGCCTTTTAATTCCTAACGCTGGGTTTGACATTTCCACGATTCAGTTTTTATGTAAAATCGATATTGACTTACTAAAAGCCAACATCCAATTAATTCCGTCCATAGTTCTGTCCAGAACGCGCTTCAACCAATAGTAAATTCAGCAATCGATTACACCTGTACTTCAACGCACTAAACGAATAGCAATTGCTGCCATTGATTACATTCAACAGAACTGGTTCAACAAATTAACGCATCTCATAATCGAAATTCATTAATTTGTGTCTTGAAATCTTCATACCAGTGTTATGCGTATTTAAATAACAATGTTTCAATTGCAACATAAACCCAGTATTCACAACAGTCCAATTAATTTTCACAAAAATGTGTGCGCCTCCATGAATTCGACTTTCCAACTCGATATGCCGAAGCCACTCATTTGCCACGTTGTTCAAACTATGTCACTGCTATTTAAACATAACAATTTTTTTAATTGAATTCCAACAGAGTTTTAAAACATAGCTCTGCGCCCTCCTACATTCAATTCCCAATTTCTCCTGTGCTACATATCAACCAATCCGATTTTAAAATCGAGTTCCTTATTTGACACAAATAAACTCATGCATGGATTTATTCAACACAGTTAACAATTGTTATATTAATATCCATCCTTTCAGCTTGGGCGCATAAATTGATCTTAAAATTTCTTTTATTGCACACTTCCTTTGGTCGATCTTTCCAACGATCCATACCTCAACCATATATATATATATATATGTTTAACCAGAAATACTTTTAACTTTCACAACCAATCAACCAATGTTTATATAATCTGAAACCAAAACAAATTACTTACAAACTCTTGTTGGCCAGATATTCCAGATTTGTGGCCCTTCACAATCGCCTGAAGGCTTACAACCTTGGCTGTTCAACCTACTCTCAATCACACTCTCACACTCTCACTATTCAAGTCTACCTGATCTATTTTTTCCTTTGAAGCTCATTAATCTATACAAATTGAATTGAACCAATTTAGGTTCAAATCCCTTTAATCACTCAACAAAGTCCTCAAATATCTCAACAAAATCCTAAAATCACTCTTGAATCCCTAAGGATCCTCTCTCACCCAAAATTAATGAAACTAATCTCTAAATTAATATTTAGAAAAATCTCTCATCCCTTTACATCCTCAATTGACCAAATTCTCTCATATTAAAATATAATTTAATCACTCAAAAGCCTATTAATATTTATATAGATTTAATATTTTCTCAAAAACATGAGATCCCTTAGTTTTAATAAAGACAAAGTATTTTTCCGAGTCTATGCTCCTGCATCAGACTCCCAAGGTAGAAAATGATCATGATCTCCAGATCATTCTTTTTAAATCTTTGTCCGCCTGGATCCCACATTTTGTTTTGTAACTCATCATCAATTTCTGCTGTCGTATGCTGCTTTTCTCCAGGTCTCCATATCTTATGCTGTCTTGCTCCACTAGCTGCACTTTCACAATCTGTCTCTGTTTTCATTTTGCTGCTGCTTCTCTTCCTTGCTGATGTCTTCCTCTGAGACACTTTCAACATGATTCTTCTGATTAATTCAATTTCCTTGTCCAATAAATCTTCAAGCTGCTGATTTCTTGCTGCCTGCTGAGCTAAGACGGCTTGCTCAGTTCTTACTCGTTCAATTTTTACCGTCACTTGCTGACTTCTTGCTTCTATACTTGTTCTTGTTCTTACTTCTATACTTGTTTCCGTTCTTACCTTCTCATTTCTTACTGCCACCCAATCATCCATGCCCTCTTGTCTTCTACAACGGAAAACTTCTTCCTTGCCTTCTCCTATCAGCAACTTACTGGACTGGTACATTGTGTACTCCTTTTTGCTATCTTCATCTCTATGCATCTGCAATTCCCAATTCTGAAATTGAGATTCTTTCTGCACTGAATTCTGATCATTCAGCATCCTTTCCAGCAACATAACGTCCTCATCCCATGGATTAGAAATTTCCACAGAATTCTCGTCTTTCTCCTTCATTTGACTGCTCAACTGAGTCAAATGTCCTTCAACACCTGCGATAATACTTGCATTCACAAAACAGTTGTTAAAACAAAAATCATAAGTCATCAGTGCCTTACTTCCCTCTGCCAGCACCTCAGTATGCTATTCTGAATTCTCCATCTTAATCAGCACATCAGTATGCTGATTCTCTCTACCCAAAGAATTCTCTAAAGAATTCTCAAGACTATCAACTAGTCTTCCTCTCATACCATCTGTTTCCATGATGTCTTTCTACTCTTGTTCACTGTACTGAACTCTTTCTTCTGAAATCTCCCTGTCATACTCTGCATTCTCCAACAAGTATTCCAACAATGCAATTTCTCTATGGCATTGTTGAAGCATACCATCATCACTTATAGTCCCTGCATTCACACACAAACTTTCAGTTTGAAAATCACAAAGTTCAACAGTCTCAACTGTTGCTTCACTTATCCGTGCTACAGACTGATCCACTTCTTCTGCATCCATAAGAACTTCCTCTTGTGCTGTAACAGTTTCACAAGATTGCACATCCTCCTCAGTAAAACCTGTAATCACATCACAATTGTCAGCTACAAAAATACACGGTTTTACATTATCCAGCTGATCTGGATTTACCCAATAACTCAAGAAATCATCAATGATCTTCTCCTCTGTTTCACCAATGGAAACCTCCTCTTCCAACTCAGCTGCTCTGAGTTCTTCCCGTCTCAACTGTACATCCATCATCTGCTCGAGCTTCCTCAGCTCCTCTGTTAACTGCATGTTTATCTGTCGATCTCTTTTCTGCTGTAGCCTCTGCCATTTCACTCTCTTCCTCATGAGCAAACCATGTCTCTGGTCTTTCACATTTTCCCGTAACAACTCCATCAATAGCTCAAGATGAACTGCTATCTCAGCTTTCTCTTTCTCATACTCTTCCTGAGTCAACTGCTGTCTTATGCCATTCGCCTTGGCATATTTCTTCTCTTTTCTACTGTGGCCTCTTTCTGAACCTCTGCTTTCTCCTTTATGACTTTCAGTAGTCATCTCCTTCGCCATGAGTTTCTCACCCATGAGTTGCATCAAGCCTCTACAACAACAAACTCTCTTGCTGCCACTTACCTCACCAATCCTTCCCTCCGGATCTGGTCTTTTGGTAATCACCGGTCCTCTGCTGGAACCTTTCGAGCATTCTCCACTGCTCCTTTAGGCTTCTCTCATCTGCAACTTTATTCAACCTCTGTTGAATCTTTAGGTTCTGCCACATTCACTTAGAATCCCTTGCTGGACTCCTTCATCACTGCACTCTAGCTGTGATCTACTTCTTCCCGCTGAGATTTCTTCACTATGCCTGTAAATCAAATTATCCAAGCATAACCTTTAAACCAGAGATAAATAATACCTGTCAGCTCACCTTTCAAGATCCTGTTGATCTTGTTTCACTTCCTCAACTGCACTGCATCTCTGTGCTGCAATATTCATCAGTTCCAAAATCTAACATTCATTCATCACATGCAATTAACTTAACTTAAAAACTTGAATCTTCAAACAGAGCTATTCCAGCTCTGATACCAAAAATGACGCAGGCAGAGCCTGCAATACCCAGGATCTCCATCACTCATGCATGTAAAAACATGCGCCTCAAACAATTCCCCAATTCTGTTTCAACTGCGGTTATTTTCAACAAATATGCAGAAGCTTGTAATCTCACATACATACAAAATGTAATTCCAAATCAATTCAACATTCCCAATGCTTCAAAATTCAAGTCCCTCTCTTCAATGCGCCTAACTCAACAAATTGAGATTTAAGAAACCCCAAATTTTATGTGTCCATTATTTAACACATCTTAACCATCGATTCTGCTTTTCTACATATGAACCAGTTTAATAAAATACACAACCAATAAACATGCAACTACTCACCATTCACCGCCTCGCGCTCTCAACATCGAATCTGGTTCACCAACATTAATGTAGCGCTGCCTTCACTTTCCTGTATCGCACTATCAGACCATTTGATTTACTTTCTCTATGAGATCATACAGTCCTCTTTCTGGACTGATTAAACTTTCAACTCAGCATTAACGCAGTTAACACATCGATCGACTTTCAGCAATCTTCTGAATCAAATTCAACAAATTCAAGTTACCTCCAGCAATACCTTATATCCTGTGTTCTTCATTCAATCGACTCCATTCCCAGCGCTATCCAATCGATTCCCACCTGCAACTTATGAAACATATATAAACGCAGTCTTGGATTTCATAACAATGGCTATTTCTGCAATTTCAAATGTCAATTCACAAATTTAAACCACGCATTCCCTTTACCATTCAATGCTGCTCAGTCTTCCCAACCTGTTCTTAAAAATGAAACACAGCCTTTTAATTCCTAACGGCAGGTTTGACATTTCCATGATTCATTTTTTATGTAAAATCGATATTGACTTACTAAAAGCCAACATCCAATTAATTCCGTCCATAGTTCTGTCCAGAACGCGCTTGAACCAATAGTAAATTCAACAATCGATTACACCTATACTTCAACGCACTAAACAAATAGAAATTGCTGCCATTGATTACATTCAATAGAACTGGTTCAGAAAATTAACGCATCTCATAATCGAAATTCACTAATTTGTGTCTTGAAATCTTCATACCAGTGTTATGCGTATTTAAATAACAACGTTTCAATTGCAACATAAACCCAGTATTCAGAACAGTCCAATTAATTTTCACGAAAATGTGTGCACCTCCATGAATTTTACTTTCCAACTCGATATGCCGAAGCCACTCATTTGCCACGCTGTTCAAACTATGTCACTGCTATTTAAACATAACAATTTTTTTAATTGAATTCCAATAGAGTTTTAAAACATAGCTCTGCGCCCTCCTACATTCAATTCCCAATTTCTCCTGTGCTACATATCAACCAATCCGATTTTAAAATTGAGTTCCTTATTTGACACAAATAAACTCATGCATGGATTTATTCAACACAGTTAACAATTGTTATATTAATATCCATCCTTTCAGCTTGGGCGCATAAATTGATCTTAAAATTTCTTTTATTGCACACTTCCTTTGGTCGATCTTTCCAACGATCGATACCTCAACCATATATATATACATTTAACCAGAAATACTTTTAACTTTCACAACCAATCAACCAATGTTTATATAATCTGAAACCAAAACAAATTACTTACAAACTCTTGTTGGCCAGATATTCCAGATTTGTGGCCCTTCACAATCGCCTGAAGGCTTACAGCCTTGGCTGTTCAACCTACTCTCAATCACACTCTCACACTCTCACTATTCAAGTCTACCTGATCTATTTTTGCCTTTGAAGCTCATTAATCTATACAAATTGAATTGAACCAATTTAGGTTCAAATCCCTTTAATCACTCAACAAAGTCCTCAAATATCTCAACAAAATCCTAAAATCACTCTTGAATCCCTAAGGATCCTCTCTCACCCAAAATTAATGAAACTAATCTCTAAATTAATATTTAGAAAAATCTCTCATCCCTTTACATCCTCAACTGACCAAATTCTCTCATATTAAAATATAATTTAATCACTCAAAAGCCTATTAATATTTACATAGATTTAATATTTTCTCAAAAACATGAGACCCCTTAGTTTTAATAAAGACAAAGTATTTTTCTGAGTCTATGCTCCTGCATCAAATTGGTATTGTGCAATAGAGGCAGGCAAAGCAGCGGAGGAGATTTGAACCTGTGACTTGTTCGGATCTGAGCTAGTTTTGTGTGTAACAGGTGGAGATAGTGCTAGATACTTGTGAGGAGTATTGTACTATGTATTGTTACATGTTCTCAATTATTAATATACAGATAGTGTGGGGTTTTCAGCTGTAATCTTTCCCCAGGTTACATACTGTGTTAATGTGTGCATGTGATTGATGTTTCATTGTTTTTGATGCTGCTAAATTGATGATCAAAGTAGAGGAGGTTATGTATTATGCATGTATTCCGCAATAGTGTATAATCGGGATAAACTCTGTGAATAAGTGTTTATTATTCAAAATTTCTATAGACGGTTGTTCATTTACTTTTATGAGTTCGAACACACAAGTACTCAAGAATATTTTCGTTTTGAAAGAGTATGAAAAGGGCTTAGAAGAAGACTCCTTGATATTTTCTTTTCGTAATTTTTTAAGAGCATGAAGAGTGATAAAAGTTTGCTAAAATGTTAAAATGGTTCATTTTTTCTCCGTAACCGATCCTACACATTTAAACTCAATAAATCGTCATAAATTCTCAAAAAATGTTTTTTCCCTCCAAAAAGGTTTTAAACATAAAAAATAATATTTTTAGGTTCCAGAAAAGTTATAAAAGTGGGAAAAAGTAAATTATTTCACCATTTTCATTTTTACCATTTGAGAGCAGAGAGAGGAGTTTTTACCACTAGACTTCCAGGAATGATTTCGGGCCAATTAGTGGACGAAAGCACACACTGTTTCTTCCAGGTAGAATATCTCTCCTTAACTTAGCTTTTTATCCGTTTAGAATTTCATTTTGAGTTTTCATTTGATTTTTTAGAGAAAAAATGTGTTTAAAAATGCACCCTTAGCCCTACATGGGTTTTTTTCAATTGGGCCCATGCAAGGCGATAAAATTTTCCACCCAGAAAATGACGACCTACGCGGATCTATGGGAAAAACCGCGCAGCTGCGCCCTGTCCGTAAAAGGGCAGCCTCACAGGCGCTGAGGGTTTATTTTTTAATAAGTTTTGAGCTAGAAAAAACATGAGATGAGTTTTTAAGATGATTCTAATTTCTTTAAAATGGTCATTTCAAGTCATTTGATTGCTCAAAATGGAGTAGAGGGAAAGAGAGCATGAAGCCAATGATGCGACAGCTTTGGCAAATCCGACCAACATGCAGGCTCTCAGGACTTGTAGTCTCCTGAAATACTGGCCCATTCATGGGATGAAAGCTCAGGTAGATCTGATGACGTGGCTGGTAAGGACCTAGAATGTCCAAGAATAGTTCTTTTGATTATCGATCCTTACCATTGATGTCGATGACATCTACTTCTTGACTAGGCTCTCTCATCAGGGAGCCGATCTTTCATTATTCGGGTAAGGGATGGGGGAGATACTACTGATGGGTATCTGTTATAGACATTTTTGGGCACTGCAACCCCAATCACAAATGTCCATAAACCAAGGGTTCTTAAGTCCCTAAAAGTGTTGTTCCAACCCCTAAATGAACAAGGTCAACTGATTACAGCATCTCCCAGAAGTTCTCCATGAAAAACTACTCAGAACTGGTCAAAACTGGACCATTTCACCTGCTCTATGGTCAAAGTGCTTTGCATCCCACCTGAATACACACAGTAGGTGCGATGCATGTTGAAAATCCCTTCTATGGGGTGCGATGGGCGAGAGTGGACAAATGGCAGGGTCAATCCGCAAGGTGGAGGATCATGGAATCTTCCAGAAACTTCTCCTGTGACACTTGCCTCTCTGCATTCGCCCAGGGATGAGTAAGAGATCATCAATCTCCAAGTGGAATCAAGAACTATCAGAGAGAGGACACTAATCAAATCTCAAAAGCTGACTCATTCCCCTTGCAAACATCTATATATGGATCCCTCATCCCAGAGATCCAGAGGCTGGAATTTTGTATCTTGTAAGGAAGTGTTGTTGGTTTCTTGGTGCAATATCATAGTGTTGGGTGATCTAAGCTTTTCATGAGGTGAAGAAGGGCTTTCTTGCTGAGAGGATGATGTTGGGTCAGAACAATTGGTTGTAATCCTCTTTGCTCTTTCTTGATTATCAATAAAGCTATTTAAGTTTTCCTCCACATTCTTGTATGATTGATGATTTATGCATTTGTGTGGTCAATATATATCTGGTCCTATATTGTTTATGATAATAGATCTATGTTCTTGGATAGTGTTATGTTGCTTTGATTCTACAGGTGCTCTGTGAAGCTGGGTAGACAAGGAAGCGAGTATCAAAGATCTATCAGAAGGGAGAGGAATCGAGCAAGGAACCAAGCGCATGACAGAGGTTGGTCTGCTTAGTCCCCTCTTATCTATTTCTCATAAAGGCAAATGAAAGTAGTTTTAGTTTGTTTGTTTCTAAGGTAGCTACCAGCCTTAGTGGGACTAGCAGCTCTGCATAGACACTAGTTTTCCCGATAACAAAATGGCGACTCCGCTGGGGACCGAATAGATTGTTTGTTTATCTACATTTGTTTACTTTATAAACTTACAGATGGAGCCTGAAGCCAAGCCAGCTAGCCTTCGAACTGCATTTGCTATGCAAGTGAAAAGTAGATCAATGCTACTTCAGTCTATCTCCGGGTTTTGTTTATGAATTAAATGATTGATTTACAAGCTCTCTAATTGCCCTTGTAGTGGCTCTAGTAACCTCATAAGATCTACCCTTGTGATTGATTTACTGATTACCACTTGCTCGGCCTAAATCCCTAAACTGAGCTGCAAACTGTGACCCGGAACCCAGCTAAAGTCTTGTCCTTGGTCCATCACACTGTGTCTTCTTTGAAACCTGAATGCATCGCACTTCCCAAGTGTAGTACGTGCGTTGCATTTCAGTTTCCCTGTGCTACAGGTGCGCTGATCAGACCTCTTCTGCTCTTAGATTTTGGCTTCTGTGTTCATACTTTTCAGCTCTATTCAGGAGTTTTGCTGCCTGTAGTCAGTACACCTCTGTTGAAACCCCCTTCCTTGCCATTATTCCACCTCCATTGTGCAAAGAACTGTAAATGTTTTTATGTATTTTGAGTCATTTTCAGTTTTCCTTTACAAAGAAGTAGCGTAATTATACTGTCGTTTCTTGATTTGAAAGTGTCGCAAGTGTCGTTTTCAGTCATAGAAGAGAATCTGATTGTTCTTGATAGTCAATTACACTGTTACTCTTGTATTTGATTTGAATTAGTAGTTTTTCAAGTGTCAAAAGCAAGTTTTCAATTCTGAATAGCAAAGTGTTGTCATTGTCCTCATTTTGTTTTGAAAAGAAGCTTGTTAGTAATTGTCGCTTTGAAAAATAATTCAGATTTGTGCTTAGCTTTCTTTTTATCATTCACACATTAAGAAGGCTAAAAAAAAATACATGCATGTGCATTTTCATTTAGACTGTTTGTTGGTTTGATTTAGGACAAGTGCATATAGTGTGTGCTCTCTGCTCTTTGTTGAAAGAACGCCATCTCTCTTTCCTTAGTAGCTAGGATTTTCATTGCAAAAAGAAGATTAAACGACTGTTTATCATCTTACATTGAATTTTAGGAATTGTACATCTACATCACGCGATGGACATGAAAGGAAAATTTCTTAAGCAAGATCAACTATAAAATAAATTTAATGAATCTAAAAACGCTTTGGAACCTAATGCACAACATTTAGAAGTCTAGGCTAGAGACGTATTCCGGCGTCGTAAAGCCTGGTAATTGTTGTTTTCATTGTTGGTTGGGTGATTCCTCCACTTTGAGACGATAAGTGCCAGTATGGACTTGTGCTCCCACGTACCGTCGAGTATATATTGGGAGACCACAATAGGCTTTATCCTTTATCCATAGGAAGCAGTGTCTGCCACCCTATCGATCACAATGCACTGAACACAACATTCGGGAAGATTGACTGCCGTACCGTAAAAAGTATTCTGTAGTTTTACGATTGGTTTGGTAATCCCTCTGTCTAGATTTCCAGAGTAGTCTCTTTCATTCCTTTTCAGACTCCTTAAAGGAAAAGGTCCATCTGAGCACTTGTCACTTCAGGCTCATTAAAAATCGAAGGCGACTAGAGTCATCTTTTGTTTTTCTTGACTCTTAAAAATTGAAAAAACAAGTTGTGTCAAAGCGTCTAAAATTCATCTAATTCGGAAACATACTTCCCCTTGATTTTTAGTTGATCGAGTAATCTACAATCGTGGAAGAAAGTCAATTGAAACCCCGTCGTTCGCAGAGGCGTACGAGTCAACCGTCTTTGTCTCCAGAGTCGAAATTGTTACGAACAAAGCGAACTCGTTTAACCGGTTCCAAATCCCCTGGTAAAGTTAGAACAAGTTTTCCAAAACCATCAGAGACTCCGGTTACTCCAAACATTTCTGGTATCCCTACCTTTACAGAAGAAGTTCAGCAGCCACCAAAGGACAATAGAACTGATCCTAGTGTGAAGGTAAACACTTATATTACTGAACCAACTCCATCTACAGCTGATTCAGAAGGTGTTAATCCCCAAACATCTGTCGCTGTGGATTCTATACCTTCTTCGGCACCAGAAATATTCTACGGACTTGATGGTCTACCTCTTCCACCTGGTCTGATTGCTATAGAAGAGATTGTGGAGGATCCTCCATCTAGTACTCCATCGAAGTTTGAAGTCGGGATCACCCTATATCCTTCTTCATCGAAAATTAGTCTACCGGTATCGGAAGCTCCTGTAGAATCGCTAGGCAATCTTTTGGATAGGCTAGAAATGTCTGAACAACTGTCGACATCTAGGACTGTGTCATCCGACACAACAACGGCAGAACTTCCTGCTGTCACTCCGACAATGTTCGTCGGCATACCATCTGTCCCAACTAGCTCTCAATTGCTAGAAGGGGCCCTCTTAGGGGCCATTTTGACAGTATGGTCCATTCCTATTTGTTCATTCGGAATAGTATCCGGGAACTCTTATGTTGAGTCTTAGCAAATTGATCCTTCAGGGTGTCAATTTGGGGAGTCTGGTCCTCAAGGGCAAACAATCCCTTTAAGTACCAGATTACCGCCATATGGGGGGCAGTATACCCTTTCATTGTCTCCTTCGGGAGGACAACCATACGAGAGTTCACAACAAAATTCAGGTTATCCTGGAATTACATCTAGCGGTTGGGTGCCGATATTGCTTCAACAACCAAGAGTTGTATATTCGATGCAACAATGTTTACCTGTGTCAAATATACCAACTACGTCGGCTATTGTGACGGTGTCACAAGTACAAGCGCTGCCTGTTGTATGCCAACCTCAGCTTTCTCAGGTTGTAATGCAACAGCCTCTTGTCCCTACGACTCAACCACAATCGCCAACTAGTGGAATGACACAGGCCCAAACGGGTACAATTACCCCTCATCTTGGTTAAACGGTCAGTATTGGACAACAACACATGGCTTCGCAACCATGGCTAGTGCAATACCAAAAACCGCAATTCCAACAAGTATACCAAGGATCTGAGGAACAAATCTTTGCAAATAATGGGCAGCCGTATATTCAAAGCAGTCAAAATCAACCATTCTATAATGGTTATGCCCATCAACCTTACCAATGTTACCAGCGTCAAATGCATTATGCTGGTATGCAGAGACCAACTGCTCAGGCCATTCCATCCTATCTTGGGTATGCTTCGCCAAACCTGAATCAACAGTTACCCTTTGTGGCGACTTTAGAGTTACCAGATCTAAATCGGCTAACGAACGATCCAATTGCTTATGCCCCTTGGTAGCCAGCGATTCCACATAAACTTCCGTCAGATATTCCTAAATTTAATGGAAACCCGGGTGAAGACCTGTCGAATCATGTGATGACATTTCATCTGTGGTGTTCATCAAACACCCTAAATGATGATTCGATTAGGCTTCGCCTCTTTCAGAGGACGTTAACTGGTTCGACAGCAAAATGGTATATCGAGTTACCCAGAGCTTCGTTCGACAACTTCAGTACCCTAGCCAAAACCTTTTTAACCCATTTTCAGTTACCAATAAGGTACGAAATGGGACCAAAACTTCTTACCAATTTCAAACAAACAACAGCCACTCACATATCCAATCATATTCATGAGTGGCGACGTCGTCGTAGAATGGTAAAAACGTATGTTCCTGATCAACTTTTAGCTGAATGGTTTATTAAGTCATTATTACCTTCCATTACAGAAGATGTGGCAAAAGGAGGAGTCGTCACTGAAGAGCAAGCAATTTCTCATGCACAATATCTAGACTTGATTTATACTCAGTCTAGCACGCTCTACGATAAAATCCCTGACGCTCCCAGATCAGAATTTTCCGTCCCTCCTCCTCCTAAATCAAACAATGACTCTCATGTCGACGATGGCGTGATTGGTACGACAGACACGAAATTGACAAAGGCTACATCTAAAAAAGCCCATAATATTTCCAGTCAAAATGCAAAAGAAGAACTTCTCTCCTCGGAGGTAAATGCTGTCTCGACTGATAAAGGAAAAGAAACCAAGCAACCAGGAGGCAAGAAGAAAAACAAAGGGAAGAAGAAGAAACAGGAGGAATCATCACCTGAAAATTCTTCTGCAAACCCTACTGGAGATAGGAAACCAAAAAATCCATGCTTAATATGTGATGAGGATCATTGGACAAAAAATTGTCCACATAAAGCTGAGCTTAAAAGATTCTTCAAGAATTCAAACACCTCGGTGGTATTGACTGATCCGTTTCCAAATCCAGGGACAAATCTGGTTGCTAGTGAAAATGCTTCCCCGTCCCAAGTACTGATGTTGTCGGTTTCAAAATAGCAAAATGATGCTTTGATATCGACAAGGAATAAAGATTACGGGAATCCACAGCTGTCGAACAACAAGGATAAAGATCAACCTAGTAGTTCGACAACAACTTCAACAGAAGTTGCGCCGCCCATCATTCCAGAGCTAACAATAAAACCGCCAAAGGGAGTAGTACACAAGTCGACATTTAATCCTCGTGCCAGAGCAGCACAACATTATAATATAGTGGAAGATCTGGCCCAATCGCCATCCTCTATGTCAACACTTGAGGTACTGCAAAATTGCCCATCCCAAAAGCAGGCTTTATTATCAGCTATAGGTGGGATAGACCCAAAGGATTATAATCTTGTGTCCTTTAATCATAAAGGATACGATCCTTAGTTACCAGCTCAACTAGCTTTCCTCATTCAAGTGAAAGCCGTCAACAAAACTGTTCATCGAACAATTATTGATGAGGGGGCATCTACATGTATTATGTCGATGAGTTGCTGGAAAACTTTAGGATCTCCAACCTTGTCGGGATCTTCGACAACATTAAAAGCATTTGACGGACGAACATATACCCCATATGGTATTCTAAGTAACTTGCAAGTTGAACTAGGGGGGAAAACAGTAGCAATAGATGTCAAAGTAATCGACGGAAACCTCGATTACAACATCCTACTAGGAAGACCATGGATATATGCTATCGCTGCAGTTGTGTCAACCTACTTTAGGAAGATTGCATTTCCTTTTCAAGGAGGAATTACAATCGTTGACCAACAAACATTTCTCCCCAATAGTTCCCAATTTATGGGAAGCATTCCGATGATCCATGGAAGCCCCCATATGCTTCAAAATATCGGAGTAGGCCTACTAAAAGACCCTATATTAATGGGGACTTTTGCCCTCCCGCCTCAAATCAATTTGGCGGAAGTGGCAACGTAGGAACCTGCAATATGATATCTTCGATTTAAAAGATCTCAGAAAATGATATAAACATGGATCATCCGCAGGTATTGCCTCCAAGCCCAATAGAAATATTGTAGCAATCAATGTTTTCGGCATGGGAGGCAGAATTGAATCAACGCTCATCAAGCATTTGGATAGATAGGTCTAAGGAATATGGCACCCCTTCAAATCCTTGGTCACAAGTGCATTACATCGACGAAGAAATTGTTCAATCAATGGTAATTAAAGGGGTGCCATGGGAAGATTACGACCATCGTTCCCATCTTCAGATTGTCAAGAAGATACTCCTGATGACCTTCATCATCCATCAATTTTTGATTTTCTATCAAATACTATAAACACGGTGGATTATGAGCGAAACTTGTCCAATATTGAAGAGACTATCGCCATAAATATCTCGACCAAAACGGATGTTGTAGAGAATATTTATGTTGGCAAATGTTGTTCTCCTTTAGAACTGGAAATATATAACGCTCTTTTTCGTGAATTCAGAGATGTCTTTGCTTGGTCATATGATGAAATGCAAGGCATTGACTCGAGTATAGTTGAACACGAAATCAAGATGTATCCATATGTCAAACCAGTTCGAAAATAGCTACGGCAGGTGCACCCCAAAAACACCGCTGCCATCAAGGCAGAAGTTGAAAAGCTTCTCCATGCTGGTTTCATTTACCCGGTTCCTCTAACCGATTGGGTATCGAACATTGTTCCTGTAATCAAAAAACAAGGAACGACTAGAGTGTGCGTCGATTACAGGGATGTAAAGCAAGCTTGTCCAAAAGACAACTACCCTACACCCTTTATTGACTAGATAATTGATGAATGCACTGTTGGAAATAATACTGAGAGGGGGGGTGAATCAGTATTATCTAGCAATTTACCAAATCTTCCTTATTTGATCTTTTGAAATATTCTTGCATATCAGTACCATAAAACAATGAGCATGAATAAAGAAAATAGACAGTCACACCAAAGAACACAAGATGTAAGGTGGAAACCCAATGCGGGAGAAAAACCACCTGCTGCAATATGTCTCTATCTTCTTTCAAGAAATTCTTTTTACAATGATTTTGTACTGGTGCAGTCCTTTACCAGCACGCAGGCTGCAACCTGCAAAGAGCTACAACTCTTTCTCGTTTTCCAGTTTCTCCTGGAAGGGAGCTACAACCCCCTACTTCTTTTCATGAAGAATCAAATGATCAACAAGTATACAACAGATACAGTCTACTACAGATATCAGATCAGTAATTACATAAACAACCCAGAACACCTTATGAACAGAAATATACAGTCAACAGATCATCTTAAGACAGGGACGCATATTTTCTTTCTGTGGCCTGCGACTGGACGCAGTATACCTTATGCTGTTTTGCGTGCAGACGCACTGTTCCTTTTTGCTTTTCTGCGACCGACGCTCCCAAAAACACTATCGCGCCGCGTCTTTCGCTTCAGAGACGCACCCAATGCCATAGTCGCGCCGCGTCCTTTGCCTCAGAGACGCACCTGAGTCTTTACTGTACTGCGTCCCGGCGCACTTTCCCTTCACTGAATCTGCGTCCCTTCAGATATAGAAGATAAGAGGACTTTAGAACCAACCCAAACACTCAGATCCACAGATCTGATCATGCGCCATATAGATCGTAGTCCATTAGAAGATTTGCCCTTATAGATTTGGACTAGATCACACCAAGAGATGTTCCACCAAGATGATGCTCAATCCAAATGAACTCCTTTGCTTTATATAGGCAAGCTTCTCCCCAAAGCGTGGAACAATACCACGAGCCGACACCATAGAAACACAAAACCGTCGGCTAGATACCACACAAGAAACCCCCACGTGCTTTTCTCTGCCTTGAAATGTGTGCACTGGGCGGACGCACCTCCTGAACGGCTGGCCTGCGGCCCTGGACGCGGGTTCTGCATGGTCTACCCGCGGGGACGCACTTGCTGAACATATTTTCTGCGTCCTTCTTGATTTATCACCTGAATGAGTTTGCCATCAAGGACAACACCTGAATCATAATGCCAACAAACTCCCCCTTTGGACTTGATGGCAACCACATAATCTTCAGCTTCATCATTCTCCCCCTTTGACATCAAGGGCAAAGGGTATGCTCCCCCTATGCTCATGCTTCTCCAGATCTGTAACCAGAAATCCATCATGAAGGAGACAGAGACATATTGCAGCTATTTCCAAGATCTCCTTCTCCATAATGCCAACAATGCATTATGTGCTCCCCCTGAGCTTATACCATCAATAGGAAGAGGATCAATAGTGAGATGATGCATCAACAACCCCCAGCTTTTGCCTGAGGTATTCAAAAGTGTCCCTGGGCAACGGTTTGGTGAAAATATCAGCAACTTGTTCCTTAGAAGGAACATACTCCAACTTGACCTTCTGTTCAAGTACTTGTTCCCGGAGAAAATGGTACCTGATTGGTATGTGCTTGGTTTTTGAATGCATAACCGGATTCTTTGAGATGCTGATTGCACTTGTGTTGTCACATAAGATAGGAATAGGAGGTGTACAAGTGATTTGATAATCCTGCAAAGTCTGCATCATCCAAAGAAGTTGGGTGCAACAAGATGCAGCAGCAACATATTCCGCTTCAGCTGTAGACAAGGCAATTGAACTCTGTTTCTTGCTGAACCAAGATACCAGTCTGGGACCCATAAAGAATGCACCACCACTTGTGCTTTTCCTGTCATCCACGCTTCCGGCCCAATCTGCATCTGTATAAGCATGAAGAGTGAGATCTGTATCTCTAGGATACCATAGGCCATAATTTTGAGTCCCTTGAAGATATTTGAAGATTCTCTTCACTGCTTGAAGATGAGTCTCCTTTGGATTTGCCTGAAACCTTCCAACTATTCCAACTGCATGCATGATGTCTGGTCGGGTACCTGTCAAATATAGTAAACTTCCAATCATAGATCTGTAGGTTGGTTGATGTACTGCTGCAGATTCATCATTTGCACTGAGACTACATCCTGTGACCATGGGTGTACATACTGGTTTTGCATCTTCCATGCCATATTTCTTCAAAATCTGCTTGAGATACTTGGTTTGAGATAAAAAGATTCCTCCTTTCTTTTGTTGGATTTGCAAACCAAGGAAGTATGTCAGTTCTCCTAGCAAGGACATCTCAAATTCTTTCTGCATGACCGAGGCAAAGCTTTGACTCATAGCTTCTTCATTACTGCCAAAAATAATGTCATCTACATACACAACAAGTATTAGTAATTTGTCATTTTCAACTTTTATATAAAGATTGCTATCTGCTGAACCTTTTGAAAAACCTTGTTGATGAAGATATTTGTCCAACCGGTAGTACCAAGCCCTTGGAGCTTGTTTGAGACCATAGAGAGCCTTTTTTAATCGGCATACAAGATTTGGATCGTTTCCAAGAATGAAACCATCTGGCTGTTCAATGTACACTTCTTCATCCAAGTCTCCATTTAGAAAGGCTGATTTCACATCCATTTGAAATACTTTGAAGTTCTGACAACTTGAGAGAGCAAGAAACATTCGGATGGCCTCAAGTCTTGCAACAGGAGCAAAAGTTTCTTCAAAGTCTATTCCTTCTTGCTGTGCATACCCTTTACAAACAAGTCTGGCTTTGTTTCTAATTACTTCTCCATTTTCATTCAATTTATTTTTGAAAACCCATTTTGTTCCGATAACATTCTTATCCTTTGGTCTAGGAACCAGCTCCCAAGTGTTGTTCTTTTCGATTTGCTCAAGTTCTTCATCCATTGCTTTCACCCAACATTCATCTTTGCATGCCTCTTTCACATTTTGTGGTTCAGTAGAGGAGAGTAATGCCAAATAACTTGAAGCTTCTGCAACTGTTCTTCTAGTTTGTATACCTGCTTCTTTTTGTCCCATGATCTGAGATTCTGGATGGTTCTTTTGAACATATCTGGATGGAGTCTTTTCTTCTATTCTTGTTCTTTCTTCTGCTTCTTCGTGAGGTCCTTCTTGAGATTGTTCTTGCGGTTCTTCTTCTTCATCATTCTGTCTTTGAGGGTAGCTTTCATCTTCTTCAATGTCTTCACGATGTATTTGCCTAGGAATGTATCCCTTCTCATCAACCACTACATCAATGCTGTCAACAATTCTGCCAAGTCTTTTATTGTAGCATTTGTATGCTTTGCTATGTGGAGAGTAGCCAAGAAGAATTCCTTCATCTGCTCTAGGATCAAGTTTGCCAAGCTGCTCCTCAGTATTCTTGATATAGCATTTGCTCCCAAAGATTTTGAAGTGCTTTACCGAAGGAGTTTTACCACTCCAGAGCTCATGAGGAGTTTGAGTGCTGTTCACTCAGACATTTGTCTTGTTGAGAATAATAACTGCCGCATGTGCAGCTTCACCCCAGAAGGTTGCAGGAGTTCCTGATTCATCAAGCATAGCACGAGCCATTTGCTGGATTGTTCTGTTCATTCTTTCCACTACTCCATTTTGCTGAGGAGTTCTAGCTGTAGAAAATTCTCTCCTTATCCCATGTTCATCACAGAAATCGAAAAATTCATTTGAAGTAAATTCTCCACCTCTGTCGGATCTGAGGCACTTAATCTTGTGACCTGATTCATTTTCAACCAAAGCTTTGAAGGATTTGAATTTTTCGAAAGCTTCATCTTTGTGCTTCATAAGTCCTAACCAAACAAACCTGGAGAAATCGTCAATAAATAATATCAAGTATTCCTCTCCTCTAGGTGTTCTTTTTCTGAATGGTCCACATACATCTGTGTGTACTAGCTCAAGAGGCATGCTGGCTGATCCTTCTTTCTCTGGAAAGTTAGTTCTGGTCTGTTTTCCAAACTGACATGATCTGCATATGGTGTTGTCAGGAATTTTGATATCTGGAAGATCGCGAACTGCCTGATATTTGCAAGCTTTCCTTATTTGTGAGAAGCTTAGATGTCCCAACCTTCGATGCCATAACCAGTGCTCTTCATCCTTGCTTAGATAGCATTGTTGTTGTCCTTCATCAAATATGTATAGATTATTTGGAGTTCTTTTACCTTTGAGAACTGTTTTACCTGTATCAAGATCACGAACAAGACACCCATTTGATCTGAATATAACCTCGGTTCTTTGATCACACATCTGGCTTACACTTAGAAGATTATGCTTTAGTCCATCAACAAACAAAACATTTCCAGCCTTAACATCTTCTTTTAAAGGAGCAATACCTTTTCCTTTTATAGTTGCAGGAGTATCATTTCCAAAAGAGACTTTCTTTCCCTTTTCTAAATTAGAATAAGATTCAAGTTTTTCTTTATCACCTGTCATATGCTTTGAACATCCACTGTCAATGTACCATAGATTTTCTTGTCCTTCTGCATAGAATGCTATCCCACATCTTTCTGTTTGAGGTTCCTTTATTTTCCATGTTTTGGTGCCTGAGGTTTGTTCCCTTTTTTGTTCTTGTACCTTTCTTTCCGGAAACCTGCTTCTGCATTCAAAATCTTCATGTCCAAAATTATTGCAAATAGAGCATTCAACTTCATTTTCAAGAGCTGAAAAATTGTTATAGGTCCTTTTTGTAATCCCTGTCATACTTCTTTGCTTTTGAGCTTCCCTAGTCATGATTGTTTTATACGCAACACATTGAGCTGCTTTGTGACCAAAGTTATGGCAAGAAAAGCATTGTCCATTGAAGAAGTTTCTGCGATTATTGAATCTACCAGCCAACTGATTGTAATTTCTATTTTCATCTATTCTTGAACCAAATTGGGAAGATTTTACCTGTGGCTGGTTGTGGCTTTTGTTCACCCTTAAGCTGGATTGCCCCTGATAGTTTCTGTTTGACGTTTGTCCCTGCTTTACCTGATGATCTTCCTTGTGCTCTTGTTCATTTCTTCTTGCTGCATCAAGATAACTTTTTGAAGTGGATGCTTGAGAAGTTTCTCCATTATAGCCCAGACCTGTCTTATTTAGTGGAGACCGCTGCACACTGATAATCTCATTCAACGTTTCAGATCCTTTGACAAACTTGAGATTAATAGTTTTTGTTTTCTCAATTTCTTTTCTAAGACCAACAATTTCACCTTCTAATTTTTCAAGATGTTTTTCGTTTTCATCAATCTGAAATTGTAGAGTATCAATAATCATGTTCTTTTCTTCTATACATCTCTTGAGTCTAGTAATTTCATCATAAAGGTTATCCACATCTACAGCATCCTCATAATCATCATCTTCAAATGCCATTAACAATCTATATTTGTTACCTTGTTCATCTTCATCACTGTTTGATAAGCCATCACTATCTTCATGGGTGTAGTAGCTTTTCTTATTTGCACTTTGTTTCTTGTTCCATCTAACTGGTTCCTTTCCTTTATCCTTATAAGAGCATTTTGCAGCATAATGACCTACTCTTCCACAAGCAAAACATTTGAAAGGTAGCTTACCTCTGAACCTTCCAGAACCTCTTTGAAGATTTCTGACAAAATTTGATTCTTCTTCCTCTTCTTCTGGAACATGACTTGCTTCATAGTGATCTTCTTTGCCTGATGCTTTAAAAGCAGCTTCCCTTCTGTCTGATGGACCTCCCTTTCTCATTTCATAAGCAGTTAGAATTCCATGCAGCTGAGACATAGTGAGAACACGGAGATTTTCCTTTTCTTCTACTGCAGATACTTTAGATTCAAACTTGGGGGATAAAGATCTTAGAATCTTTTGAACTACTATAGTCTCTTTTATTTCTTCACCCAAATTTTTCATACAATTAACAATCTCATCTACCCGAAGAAAATAATTAGCCACACTTTCATCATTATACATCTTGAGAGTCTCATATTGAATCCTGAGAGTTTGAAGTTTAGCTTCTTTTACCTGTTCATCTCCTTCATAGCTAGTGATCATTTTGTCCCATATCTCTTTTGCTGATTTGAAGTGCATGACCTTCATGAACTCTGTTTGAGATATACTTCCTAATAGAGTACTGACTGCTTTTGCATTTGTTTCATACTGCTTTTTCTCAGCTGGATCTGTAGGAGTAGCTGAAGGAAAGGCATAGCCTGATTCTACAATGTTCCAAACTTCTGTACCAAGAGATTGAAGATATGCAGTAACTCTTACCTTCCAATAATTGAAGTTTGTCCCATCGAAGACGGGTGGCCTGATTGATGCTTCTCTCTCGTAGTTGCTCATGATGAACGATCTACCTTCAAGCGATCAAGCTTTTCTGAAGGACCTGCTCCGATACCAATTGTTGGAAATAATACTGAGAGGGGGGGTGAATCAGTATTATCTAGCAATTTACCAAATCTTCCTTATTTGATCTTTTGAAATATTCTTGCATATCAGTACCATAAAACAATGAGCATGAATAAAGAAAATAGGCAGTCACACCAAAGAACACAAGATGTAAGGTGGAAACCCAATGCGGGAGAAAAACCACCTGCTGCAATATGTCTCTATCTTCTTTCAAGAAATTCTTTTTACAATGATTTTGTACTGGTGCAGTCCTTTACCAGCACGCAGGCTGCAACCTGCAAAGAGCTACAACTCTTTCTCGTTTTCCAGTTTCTCCTGGAAGGGAGCTACAACCCCCTACTTCTTTTCATGAAGAATCAAATGATCAAAAAGTATACAACAGATACAGTCTACTACAGATATCAGATCAGTAATTACATAAACAACCCAGAACACCTTATGAACAGAAATATACAGTCAACAGATCATCTTAAGACAGGGACGCATATTTTCTTTCTGTGGCCTGCGACTGGACGCAGTATACCTTATGCTGTTCTGCGTGCAGACGCACTGTTCCTTTTTGCTTTTCTGCGACCGACGCTCCCAAAAACACTATCGCGCCGCGTCTTTCGCTTCAGAGACGCACCCAATGCCACAGTCGCGCCGCGTCCTTTGCCTCAGAGACGCACCTGAGTCTTTACTGTACTGCGTCCCGGCGCACTTTCCCTTCACTGAATCTGCGTCCCTTCAGATATAGAAGATAAGAGGACTTTAGAACCAACCCAAACACTCAGATCCACAGATCTGATCATGCGCCATATAGATCGTAGTCCATTAGAAGATTTGCCCTTATAGATTTGGACTAGATCACACCAAGAGATGTTCCACCAAGATGATGCTCAATCCAAATGAACTCCTTTGCTTTATATAGGCAAGCTTCTCCCCAAAGCGTGGAACAATACCACGAGCCGACACCATAGAAACACAAAACCGTCGGCTAGATACCACACAAGAAACCCCCACGTGCTTTTCTCTGCCTTGAAATGTGTGCACTGGGCGGACGCACCTCCTGAACGGCTGGCCTGCGGCCCTGGACGCGGGTTCTGCATGGTCTACCTGCGGGGACGCACTTGCTGAACATATTTTCTGCGTCCTTCTTGATTTATCACCTGAATGAGTTTGCCATCAAGGACAACACCTGAATCATAATGCCAACATGCACCGGATGTGAAATCTTTTCATTTATGGATGGATTCTCTGGGTATAATCAAATAAATATCCGCCCACAGGACTAGTCAAAGACTGCATTTATTTGTCCGTGGGGCACATTTGCTTATCAAAAATTACCCTTTGGTTTAAATAACTCAGGGGCAACATTTCAGAGGGCAACGAATTATGCCTTCCATGACATCAAAAACATTGTTCAACCATATCTTGACGACTTTCCGGCTCATTCGCGAAAGCGGAACAATCATCCGCAACATTTGAGAGCGATATTTCTACGTTGCCGACACTACAAGATACGACTAAATCCACACAAATGTGTGTTCTGTGTCAGTTCTGGTCGTTTACTTGGCTTTGTAGTCTCAAAGGACGGGATTCGTCTCGACCCATGTAAGGTTCAGGCAATCATAAATTTTCCTCCACCTTCAAATTTGCTTCAGATTCAGAAACTCCAAGGGAAAGCAAACTTTTTGAGGAGGTTCATTCCAAATTACGCCGAACTTGCTAAAGGTTATACACGTCTATTGAAAAAGGAAGTGCCCTTCGACTGGGATCAGGTCCTGCAAGCTTCCTTTGATGCTTTAAAAGAATCCCTAATGAAAGCATCATTAATGTACTCTCCTAATTATCAAAAGACTTTAACCTGTATCTGGCTGCAGCGGATATAACCATCGCAATGGTTTTAGTTCAAGAAGACAACGGAATTGAACATCCTATATATTATTTAAGTAGGAACTTAAATGATACAGAAAGCAAGTATTCCTATGTTGAAAAGCTAGCTCTTGCAGCTGTTCAAGCGATACAGAGATTTCGCCATTATGTCCTCTTTCGAAAAACTACTATTCTGTCAGATTGCAACCCCATGACTTATATATTGTCGCGACAGTTGCTGGGGGGCAAATAGTCAAAATGGATAACAATTCTTCAAGAGTTCGATCTGGAATTTTTAAAATCCAAGTCAAATAAATCCTTGGTTTTCGCGGAATTACTATGCGATCTCCCATCGTCGTCCAACGATGAAACATCCAAAGAAACCATCGTGGATGAATCTTTGTTTCTGATATCTTCAAGCAATCCGTGGTATGGAGATATAATCATCTATCTCCAAACCCAAAAATATAGGCAAAATACCTCCTGCACGGAACAAAAACGTATTCGATACCAATCCAAAGACTACATGATCGTCGATGATACGCTTTACCGTCGTGGTGTCGATACAGTTTTGAGGAGGTGCCTCACCCATGAGGAGGCCGAAAAAGTCCTGAATGATTGCCATTTAGGTGCGTGTGGGGGACATCAATCTGGTTACGCTACGATGCAAAATTTTTTACGAGCAGGATACTTCTGGCCAACAATGTTCAAATATTGCATAACCGCAGTCAGAAGTTGCCATGCATGTCAAATTTTCGATAGCAAAACCAAGAGACCACCCGCACCTCTGCAGCCAATAGTTTCTGTTGGGCCATTTGCCAAATGGGGCATTGATTTCATGACATGTAACCCCACCTCGACTGGGGGGCATGGGTATATCACAGTCGCGGTAGACTATTTTTCCAAATGGGCCGAGGCGATGCCTACATTAGATAACACTGGTGAAACAGCTGCCCTTTTCTTTTTCAATCATATAGTCGCCAGATTCGGCATTCCACAGGCTATAGTCACAGATCATGGATCGCATTTTCGCAATCACATGATGGTTGAATTGGCTGCCAAATTAGGGTTATCTCATGACAGCTCTACTCCATATTACCCGCAGGCCAACGGACAAGTTGAAGCAATCAACAAGGTCTTGAAGTGGATGCTGCAAAGTATGATTGGAGTCCACAAAAGGAGTTGGCACCTGATCCTATACTCGGCCTTGTGGGCATACCGAACATCGGTAAAGAATGCAACCGGGTTTACACCCTTCCAACTAGTGTATGGCCTAGAAGCAATCTTACCAGTTCAGTGTGAAATCTCATCCCTCAAACTCACAATCGACCTTCTCCCCAGAACTTCAGAAGAGGAGGCTCGTTTCTTGGAACTAATCCAATTGGATGGAACCCGTCGTGATGCTGCTTTGGCTAACGAAGCCCATAAGAAACGAGTCAAGGCGTAGTTCGACAAGAATGTCAAACCCCGTGTCTTCTCAGAAGGTGACTTGGTCTTACTTTACGACCAAGAATCCGATAAATTGGGAGCAGGTAAATTCAAGTCTTTATGGATGGGCCCCTATATTGTTAAACGTGTATTAGCAAAAGGAGCCTATGAGTTAATGGATTATGACGGGATTCTGCTGGCGCAGCCCCGTAACGGGTTGTACCTTAAGCGTTACTACGCATGATGCAGTGTAGTAACCCATATGCTTTTGTTACATTTTTGTTTTCGCTAAGGGGAATCGTTTTGGTCAAGTAATCCACTTTTTACTTTTCTCGCAGATGTCGAACCTATGGAATCTTTTGTTGGATATGTCGACGGAGTGAGTCGTAGTTCGCGGAACCTATCTTCTGCGGCTTGGGCCATTTTTGATCCAAGCGATGAGTTAGTAAGTTTCAGAGGGGTATGTATTGGTCGGTCAACAAATAACATCGCTGAATATAGCGCGTTGATAGAACTTCTCTCTGATGCCATCACCCATGGCATACGCCAAGTTGTCGTCAGGCTAGACTCACAGCTCGTCATACTACAACTCACTGGTATCTACTCCGTGCGAAATCCAGCTATCTATCGCATGTTCCTAAGGGTCAATATTTTGGAAAGGAAATTTGATTTTATTCAATATCAGCATATTTCTAGAAACTTAAACACATTAACGGACTCATTGGAAAATTATGTGTTAGATAGACATTTGCAACATTTATAAAAAGAAGAATTTCATCAATATTTGCATCAGGATCATGTAACTTAACCAAAATAAAATTCTGAAAATAATATATATATATATATATATATATGTATATATATATGTATATGTATATGTATATGTATATGTATATGTATACATATATACATATACATATACATATACATATACATATACATATATATATACATATATATATACATATATATATATACATATATATATATACATATCTATATATACATATCTATATATATATATATATATATATATATATATATATATATATATATATATATATATATATATATATATATATATATATATATATATATATATATATATATATAGATAACTATTTATGGTTTACACATAATGTTCTGTAACCAAGACAAAAATTGGTCAAGTGACCCAAAACTCAAAACGCTAGGGGGCACCCTAGTCTAATGATGTTGGTGATAACAAGTCACCGGATCATGCGTAAAAGCCTAGTCCATCGACTCGGCACGCCGGTAGTATGTGGCTGCAACCTCAGAGGCAGCTCATCAGTCCTCACATCTGGAATACCAAGAGTGAGGCCCTCGACCTGATCCTATAATGCTCAAAGAGTCTCGGCCACATTGAGGTCGCGAAGGGTAGCCCTTCCCACAGCGTCTCCTGCTGGAGTGGCAGCTGGCACTCTCAGGCGTACTACTGGCCGAACTGGTCCAACATCTGCATAAGCACGTGAGTTCTGATTAGTCTTGACAGAATAAAGCACGAGGACATTATAAAGAGAAACGATAAACAGAGATATGGTCAAAGAATTTACCAATGGCACCCCACTGCTCGCCAGCCGGTAGTACCAAATTTGGGTCACCCCGGAAATCCATACCAGCATATGGATACTCGGAAAAAACCATCTCCTGACGATCGAACCACCCGGAAAAGGTATCAGAAAAGGAATCCTGAGATTGACCAGCATGTCTGGACATATGGTCGACCCATCTTTGCATCCGTGGCTCAGTCGGTGGAGGTAAACCAAGTGAAATATACTGCGGCTGCATCAGCGGGATCTTTTCCAAGGCAAAAGCGATCAAAATAGAACCATATCCAAAGTTCTTCAATCTTCCATTTTTCACCTTGGTCAATTGTTCTTTCATCACAAAGAGTACTGCATCACACCAGTTGAACACCTTTGGTTCAAGGCATTCTAAGGCATACTGTATATAAGACCGGTTGGCCACATGAAGAGCCACACTACCAACCATCCTAGCAAAAGTGAACAGAATGGTCCTCAAGGGCCTGTTAGTGACATCTCAGATGTTGATCTTTCCATCCTTACTTGGCTGAGATCCCTCTCTACAATACCTGTGAATGTAATCTCTCACAGATTCACCCCCACGGGCCGAACCTGATAATGAGATAGGAGCACCCCGCCTCAATAAGCCGGTCAAAAAATAGATGTCCACGACAATCAAGGGGATAGATTTGCCCCTAATCTAGAACACCTGGCTAGTAGGATCCCTGGCATCAAGAAAATACTACAACAAGTTGATTTGTTGCCTCATGCTAGAGATGTGGAAAAACTTGAACAAGCCACAGTTCCGCAGTGCATTTACCGTAACCGGATCATGTAAAGCAAGAATGTCCTCTTCTTCATGCTCACGTTCTCACCATGTAACAGGCATTTTTCTCCAATGAATCTCTGAAAGCAAACAAGAGAAGAGTTAGATCCTGATTTGGTGAAAAACAGGCAAAAATTTCCATGAAAAACTGTGCACAATTTTCCCTCCTTGTGCCCATCGCACCCCCAACAGTATTTTGGGTGCGTTGCATGCTAACTGGCCAATAGCCAGGCCAACATGCAACACACCTTTCGATATAGGAAGGGTGCGATGGAGCCAGGGTGATTTTTTTCAAAAAGGAAAGAATGAAACTGAAGAGCTCAGGTTTAGCTCCTACTTGGTCCAGATGGCGCCAAGAATCGTCCACAGAATCTGCTGGAATCAGCTAGTGAAAATCAAGGGGGAAATAACCTCCAAAGCTCCAAAAAACCAAAGTTCAAATGAAATGGTAAAATGAGAGGTAAAAACCACTTTTAAATTACTTTTCATGTAATTCAAGTAAAATATTAGTGTTTTGACTCATTTTTCAAACATATATTGTTCATTTCTAACTAGTTTGATGAAGCAATTGAGCATGCAATACAACCTTTGAAGGAACAAAGTTATTAATGGTAAAATCAAGAAATGAACATTATATCAAGCAGTTTTAACGCGAAATTCAAGCTCGTTAAAAAATAAACATAAGCAATGAGCAAATGTTCCTCCAGAGTTTAATCTCATTAAAAAATGAACCAATCCCCGGTAAATAACCATTGTGAATGTATTATCATCAGCCTTTGAAGCCTTGGTCGTGTTCTCATCATCACCTCCACTCTGTATTGGCCGATCATTCACCTCCACTTGATTTTTTACCCCTTTTGAGGAACAGCTGCGAAGAGTGATCCTGTTAGCCATCCTTGTGACACTGCCGTGATTGGAAAATTCCAAACCTTACCTGGAATCAGCTGCTACCTGAATCTATCACTTGTTCCTCAAAAAACGAGTCTCCTTTAAGCTCTTTTCAACTGAATCGTAAAATATGAAAAGATTGCCGAGCCATTGGCCTCTCCAGCTCGTTAAAGTGACCGGAAGTGCTATCCCTCCTTTAGATTTTAATCTTTTTGGACCTGAGGGATTATTACACAAAAATATCGAGCGCTTGTTTTGTTCGCCTCGTTAAAATTACTGAAAATTCATCCCTTTTGTATTATTTTATACTTTTTCAGACTTAAGGGATTAGATGATGAAAAAGGATTTTTGGAGTTTCCTTTACATCCCTTTTCAGACTCTCTAAAATTGAAAAGGACCGAGTTATCTTTGTTGTTAAACTCGTTAAAACCGAATAGTGACAAACTTGTCCATAACAGACAAGAACGAGTTTCACTATCGCTAGGCTCGTTAAAGCATAGCGATGGGTTTGCCCGAAGGGAAAATTATAGAACAAGTATATGTTATCCTCCTCAAGCTTGACAAAAATAAAGAGGTACTGGTCAACGATGACTGGGGAAAAATTGGGAAGAAAACTTGAAGAAACTTTGTTGGTAGCAAGTCGCTCTTGAACATGACACTTTCACTCCGCATCCGAGTCGGGTTGGGTTGTTCCATTCATTGGTCACATGACCATGGTTCCGTCACACCATCCATATTTGGGGTTAATGCTACCAATCCATCATGTCAGTGTCGCTGATATGTTCAAGAGAAGTCACTCAGAGAATTCACCTGTGTCTCATCCGCTACAATACATTCACGCTCCATTCTTTCATGACCGCCACCCTGAACCTTATATCACGAGATCGTTTTCACCTCCATTAGAATCATTTGCTCCGTTCCGTGTCATTGATGTGGGATTCACTAAGGCCCTCCTATGACGGATCGCTTCTTGTCGACATCAGCTCATTATCCAAGAAGTCGATCTAGGAACAACCCTTTCAGTACTTTGAAGCTTGCATGCCTCAATGGCAAGTTTCTCACTTCGGACGACAGGTTTACATCAATGGCCTTCGACCGAAAGATTTTTCATGGTGTTCGATGCCAAGTCCCTTATTCACACCACGTGAGTTGTACTGTAGTACCTTGAGGGTCATCATCATTATCGGTGATTCCTCTCGCACCTGTTAACAGCTTACATCATTGGCTGGTAATCAGGTGATGTCTTTCCATGTTCGACTCCAGAACATCTCTCACATGGATCGACTTGTACTTTGAGTGAAGATTGAATGAGATTGAAGACCCCAGATCTAGTTTCATCCATCCGGGCTGCGATATATATTCAGGAAAATAAATACATCAAATGTACATCATTGCTGCACAGATAATCATCCAATCTAAGGGATGATGGCTCTACCAGAATCATCAGTCTACACTCAGACGATTGTCTCTCTCATGTACATGAAAATGAATTTATAAAGCTGAGCATGGGAATGCCCGCCTTATCTAGATCATGAAAATATTATGAAGATAATGTATTGTATTGTATCTTATTACAGGTTTCCTTCTAGCTTGAAAAAACTTCAGATCCTCATGATAAAGCATTTCACCCGACATCAAAAGATTAACGACCTCATGCTTTAGGGGGCAACTGTTATAGACATTTTTGGGCACTGCAACCCCAATCACAAATGTCCATAAACCAAGGGTTCCTAAGTCCCTAAAAGTGTTGTTCCAACCCCTAAATGAACAAGGTCAATTGATTACAGCATCTCCCAGAAGTTCTCCATGAAAAACTACTCAGAACTGGTCAAAACTGGACCATTTCACCTGCTCCATGGTCAAAGTGCGTTGCATCCCACCTGAATACACACAGTAGGTGCGATGCATGTTGAAAAGCCCTTCTATGGGGTGCGATGGGCGAGAGTGGACAAATGGCAGGGTCAATCTGCAAGGTGGAGGATCATGGAATCTTCCAGAAACTTCTCCTGTGACACTTGCCTCTCTGCATTCGCCCAGGGATGAGTAAGAGATCATCAATCTCCAAGTGGAATCAAGAACTATCAGAGAGAGGACACTAATCAAATCTCAAAAGCTGACTCATTCCCCTTGCAAACATCTATATATGGATCCCTCATCCTAGAGATCCAGAGGCTAGAATTTTGTATCTTGTAAGGAAGTGCTATTGGTTTCTTGGTGCAATATCATAGTGTTGGGTGATCTAAGCTTTTCATGAGGTGAAGAAGGGCTTTCTTGCTGAGAGGATGATGTTGGGTCAGAACAATTGGTTGTAATCCTCTTTGCTCTTTCTTGATTATCAATAAAGCTATTTAAGTTTTCCTCCACATTCTTGTATGATTGATGATTTATGCATTTGTGTGGTCAATATATATCTGGTCCTATATTGTTTATGATAATAGATCTATGTTCTTGGATAGTGTTATGCTACTTTGATTCTACAGGTGCTCTGTGAAGCTGGGTAGACAAGGAAGCGAGTAGCAAAGATCTATCAGAAGGGAGAGGAATCGAGCAAGGAACCAAGCGTAAGACAGAGGTTGGTCTGCTTATTCCCCTCTTATCTATTTCTCATAAAGGAAAATGAAAGTAGTTTTAGTTTGTTTGTTTCTAAGGTAGCTACCAGCCTTAGTGGGACTAGCAGCTCTGCATATACACTAGTTTTCCCGATAACAGTATCTATGATACTTTTTCAGGGGTGCACCACCCAAGGATGGAAGAATTGATATTCAGACCATCGAGCTTTTACCCTTGAGGACCATTGCTTTCACTATTTGAAAACTGTGTGACAGTGCTGCCCTTCATCTAGCCACATGGACATAGATGCAGACAGACGTGGAACGCTAGGAATCCATGGTATACAACTGGTGTAAGGTAGTGGTGGTGAATATGAAGGGCCAATTGATTAGGTGCAAGAATGGAAAACTGAAGAATTTTGGTTATGGTGCCATTATTGTTTCTTTTACCCTAGAGAGGGTTCCTATCCTCCAACCACAGTAGATTTTGGCAGGTGAGGGGGGTTCTAGGGATCCATGCATGATGAGGTGAGTTGAACTGATTGCACGCCATGGAGGTGATAGACTAGTAGTGAGGTATACAATAGATTTTTTTGGCCAATAGATTGTTCCGATTGAGGACTTTCCATATGCCAGGATGGATTAAAGAGGCGATCCTGATATCCCAATTCCAGTCGGAAGTCAGTGGGTTGATCTAGATGAGAATTTATCATTTTGACATATTTTCGGATTTTTAATTTTTACGTGTTTTTGGTCTTCAAAGGATAATTCTGAATTGCATGTGCAGATGTGGGTCCAACCCGACTAGACGAGGGGAGACAATATGATAGATGAGGTGAGTAGCCTATAGGAGCTGTGGTATCGAACCCAGAGGCAAATGATATCTTGACAGAGTTGGAGCATAACCTTGAGAGGTTGACTTCCAAAATCATAGAGATTGGGACCGATGACATTCCTCGCGCCTATCAAAGACATGTAGTTGGGGTTCCAAGGCCTCTCAGATGTTTTTTGCGTTGAGCTGCTCGTACTATCATTCGTTATCACGATCATCATCATGCTTAGATATTATAGTTTCTAGGACCACTTTTTTACTTTTTGGTGTTAGCATATTCAGAAAATAAAAGGCCACAGGCCTTATGTCCTCGGATGACATATTTTGTAGACACACAATTTTATACAAAGTTTATTTTAATGAAATATCTACTAATTTTTACCTATGTTTATCTCGATCAATGTATGAATTAATATTGTTTTTAATTTATAAACGTTGCAATGTCTATTGAACACATGATTCGCCAATTCATCTGTCAATGTGTTTAAATATTTCAGAATGTTTTGCTATTCGATGTAATCAAATTGCGTTTCCAAGACAGACTCGTAAAAATACTCTTAACATGGTTGGACTCCTTACTATATAGTCACCGTTTAACTGTAATACCACAAGTTACGAATCTAACTTAACGAGCAAATTCCAGATACCAAATGTGATGGCATCAACTAATACCTCAATGACTTCTCTATATTTCGCTATATTGTTCAATGTTTGACTGAGACATATTCCATGAATAAAGACTAGCTCATCACTGGGTGAATAGATAACCCAAGTTACGGAAGATAAATTCCGAATACTATGACTAGCGCCATCAGAAAAGCCAATGTAAGTTCGAGAGAATGTCGACATTTATAAATCAAGTTTAAAATGAGATAAGTAGGAGAAGTAGTAGAGAATATAAAAAACATTAACTGTCACATATACCTAGAAAAATGGTAAATAATGTACAGATCTTCACCAAAATTTTATGCAAAATATTTCTTTAGGTAAAGACCATTTTTGGGCTTTCCCAAAGGAATACGATTGTAATCAACCAGCTCATAGGCTCCTTTAGTTAATGCCCATTTTATGATATAAGGGCCATGCCACATGGGCTCAAATTTCCCTACACATAACTTGTCATGAGCTTGATCACAAACCAAGACTAGGTCACCTTCTGAATATGAACGAGGATTAACGTTTTGATCGTATTGGGCTTTGACATGTTTCTAGTGAGCCTCACTAGCCAGTACGACATTACAACGATTTTCATCCAAATGAGCTAAATGTATAAAGCGTTCTTCGTCAGCAGAGGTAGCAGGTAATAGTTTGATTGCTAGTTTAAGGGATGAGATTTCACATTCAATAGGTAACACTGCTTCCAAACCATAAACAAGTTGGAAAGGAGTAAAACTGGTCGATGTTTTTACAGTAGTACGGTAAGACCATAGTGCTGAAAAGAGCATAGAATGCCAGTTTACTTTATGCACCCCAACTATCACTAGTAGAAAATAGCTAATTAGTTACTAAAAAAATCACCGAAATTTGTATATAAACGACCATGTTTCAGTCAGTGACCAATAATAGCTAATTTACAGTATCTTTATAACATGACCAACTTTTAGTCATTAATTAATTGTCTCAATTTTATTGTCTAGTAGTATATTTAGTCATAAATTTGGTCATTAATTTAGTCGTTGATTTAGTCATTAATTGCCACAATTGATGACCAAATATACAACAAAATATATTACTATATGATCACCTGAGAAAACCAATTAATGACTAAAACAATATTACCAAAATGTTGGTCGTGTTATAAGATACTGTAAATTCGCTAGTAATAGTCATATATATGCAAATTTTACTCATCGTTTGAAAACAATTAATGAACAAAGAAATATGATTAAATTTCGGTTGTCTTATAAAATACTGTAAATTAGTTACTAATAGTCGTACATATGCAAAATTTAGTCGTTATTTGTAATAATATTTTTATCATTTGCAGTAGTCATTTATCATTTTTGGGTAGTTTCATATTCATTATATAAATGACTGATTTAGTAGTTTATATTCATTTCATTTACTTTCATAATAATCATTATAAAAAACTAATTTAGTAGTATACATTTTATTTTTTTTCATCATTAATCAATACAAACTACTAATTTAGTGGTTTTTTTATTAATTTTATGTGTTCATTATTAATCAACATAAATTAAATAGTATGATTTTGTGACTAAATTAAAAAAATAATACAATGTGCATGTTTAACTAATATGAAAATGTAGAGTTACATATATTAATTACAATACTAAATAATATCATGTGAAACTTTGAATAATTTCAACCACAAATTATATTATTTAAAATGTCAACTATTACAATATGAGTTTCCAACTTAATATTGGTTGGACTACAATTTACACATAAAATATTGTTTCATTACTTCAAAATATTATCATTGTGTTGTCAAGACAATGTAGGTGAATTCACCAACTCTAAAGACTTGAACATCAATCTATATATGTGTGTCTCATGTATGATATTAGCTTTAAGGGTAACATTAGACCAGTTCTCTTCTCTCTCTCTTTTTTCTTTTGTGACTCCAGCATTATTGTTCTCCTCTTTCTTCAATTCCTTCTTCTTACCATCAACACTGAGTTCCTCTTCTAAAAATGAGAGGATACAATACAAAGTATAAAACATGAAACACAATGAACGTTGAAATATAAAATTAAGTAGACTATAAAAAATTTAGACGTCATATACCTCAACACCAACAATGTCAATGTCATTTTTCCCCATAAAAGAAAGAAACTCGAACAAGTTTTCTTCAGTTGGGTGATAGTGGCCACTATGTGGCGAGATGACCTGTATAAACAAATCAAATAAAATTTCACCATAGAAAATAACACCTTAGGACTTAGTATTCAACCTTTAGGAAAAACTTAGGCACAATCATGCTAACTAAGTTACATGCCAAAAATTTCAAGTTGTAAATAAATTGTGAAAACAAAAGGAAAGAAAAAGACAACATATAATAAATAATGTACGACAACTAGCTGGAAAATTGCATCATAGAAGAAAAAAATTATCCTGTGGTTACACATACATGTGGGTGGGTAACCTACCCCAATATTCCATGATCCTTAGCATCCAAAGGAAACATGCAGAAGGCTAAAACCTTCTGTCGTTTTCCAGCAACCACTAGAAGCAAGCTCCAACCCCCTACACTACCGTGGACATCGTTTCATAAGTTTTCACACTAATCTACTTGATACAAAACATCAAATTTGTAGGCCGTGTTTCATCAAATTTTCAGACTGGACCCACTACTGTCAAATAATAAAAATGAAACCAATCATCATATCAAGTCACTTAATCATTGTACCAACTAAAACCCAAATCAATCTCAAACAACAAAAGCAGTTAGATCATTGTAAACCCATTCACCAGAGTACCAATCCACATACTATTCATCACAGAAACCAGATTCTGTCACTGCAAACTTTGATCAATAAAATATCAGAATATATACGCTACTTTGCTTTAGCATATCCACGTATATACATCCTTTCCATGAGGCATATCTGCATATAGACCTAAAAACATTGAACCCTGAAACTAAATCACTGTTATCTTGAAATACACACTAAGTTAAACCTTGAAACGCTGAATCATTCTGAAACTATCATAGAACAATCACAGGTCTTCAATCACATATAGCTAGCAGCATCATCACTTCTTCCATCAATAATTTCAAATTCAAAAATTATTGTTAAACCTAGATTATCAGGTAAGACTTCATTAACAGACATCATAAACAGAATTACTGATTAGACTGATACGACATTTTATTCAACAAAACCCTAGCTTATATACGCACTTTTCAGAAAGCATTTCTGCATATATACATGCTTTTGAGGAATGAAACCTGCGTACAGACCTAAATACATACGCTACTTACTGACATGAAACCAACGTATGTACGTGCCTTTTAGTTTATAAGCCAACGTACAAATATGAAAATATTGACTTAAAGCTCTGTTACACATTAGATCTTTAGAACAGATTCTTCTCTCGACATACATAATAAAACATGCATCAGGCATAAAGATTACAGATCAAACCAATCCATTATCAAGATATTCATTTCAGATCTATTGGATCTGATCCATCATTAAATTCCCGGGGCATACTTAGTTTCAGATCAAACAAATCATTAATAGCCCATAGGGTGCACACTTGCTTCAAATCTAACTATTCATGAAATATTCATTACTTGCACACCTAAGTACTTTGATCTTCATCTCCTTATATAACTTAGCCCTTATCCAATACCACAGGTCAAAACCACAGTTCTACCGATGGTATTCTTTGGTGGGATCAAATATCCATTATTGGGCTCAATACCATGGTTTAATACTATGGTAAAGACCCTTGGTATTTAGAATACCATGGTATGGAAACTATACACTCCTTTTCTTCTTCATACCCGTGTGTGTATGTGACTTTGCGTCAAAGAACTCACATATACTTCTTGAAACTTCATCTTAATCATTCCCCTGTCTCTGAACTACTATGCCTTTGACAAAAATATTTATCGCATGTAGACACATATTGTTGACATCTTCATCAAGTAGGTTTCTATCAAAATACAACTCATCAAGTAGGTTTCCATCAAAAGCAACACATTAGTCATAATGCCAACAATCTCCCCCTTTGGACTTGATGGCAACCGCTTCGGTGTTTGGTCACCACCACTTGTAGATATCTGAAAACACATCTATAGATACACCAATATTTTCAAACACCAAGTTAATCTCCCCCTTTTACATCAAGGACAAAGGGTTGACCAATGAACACTGAATATTGATCATGCTCCCCCTGAGCACATGCTGAAACTTCTGAAGGATGTGCAATGAAGTACCTAACTCTATGAATCAATTGGATATGACTTCTACTATCACGAAGGATGCAAACTTACATCAACCACCCAATCACAGTGGGGTTACAAATTACATCATATGCCCAAGAAGATGGGATTACATGACTTGACCACAATAGTCCATATATGAATGAATTTTACAATTATTGCATCATAGGTATTTACATGAACTTTACATTAAATGACAGATATGATGCTTATAATTAATACAAAATACCTCAATAAGACCATGATGGTCATCAACAACTATCATATACCATATAGGATCTGCACAATAAGCATTTGTTAGTAGCAACATGTTGAAAATAGCAACAAGAAATGCTAAATTTAGTACTGTTATAAATAGCATTTTGGGATACCTTCCTATTTTAGTTAGTCCTTGAACTAAAATAGAGAAGTAAAAATTCGAATTTGATCTTAGCAGATGTTTGTAAAATAATTAATTAATTCACCATGAGTTAATTAGTTGTATAAAATCAAACATGAATTCTATGTGGGGACATGCAACCGTTTCTCCATTAATTGAGGAATTTATCCATCAGTTAAAGAGATAAGGATGAGTTGTAATATTGAGTTGTAATTAGTTGGCTCAGTTAACTGAGTCAAGTCCAGTTAGATTAATTCAAACAGTTTGTTGAATTAATTGTGAGTTCAGTTAGTCAATGCATGTGTTATCACCAAAATAGGACCTTGATAGGCTGCTGATCAGACTATCTCAGTGTAACTATTTCAAACCAATCTTTTACCTAAGGCTTAGCCTCCTCAGCCTGAGAGGGCTCTCTCAAAGGGTTAATGATATTGATTAAAGATATAGATAGATGGCTAACTCTATGGTTTGTGATTTTATATGTTTATAGGTTGAAAGATGGAGACTTGCTACCATTGGGCTATGGAGCCAGTGATAGAGATAAAGATAACAAATAGATCTTCTTATAAAACTGAGGCTTGTATATACTTCAATGAAAGAGTAACACATTCAGGAAAGTCTCAATAACTTGAAGTTCATAGAAGTCAGAGCATGTGGGCATGAATTCTGAGTAATGACACATCAAGGTATTCAAAAGGAAAGTATTAAAAGTGATTCATCAGAGTTTAATACTTAAAGGAAGTTAGAGCATGAGTAACCATGAATTCTGAGTAATAAGTATTGAAACATTGAAGAAAAACATCCAAAGATAGGACCCAAGAACTCAATTCACCATAGTTTAACACTTAAAGGAAGTCAGAGCATGTTCCTCCATGAATTCTGAGTAATAAGCATTAAGAATATGGAAGAAAAACATATCAAAGATAAAAGATAAAGATCACTGAAGTACACTAAGAATCTCAGATTCAAAAAAGTTAAACTGCTTCTGTATATATCAGTCCCTCCACTGCATTTACAAAAGTAGTCTTTTCTATAACATTTTCCCCCACCCTTAAGGAATTCTAGCTCTTGTCTTTTATAGAGTTATCATTACAATCTTGGATTCCCTCATCCAACTTGAGGGGAATTTGAATTTCGTAGCTTGACACCTAATCTAATCATAAAACAGACTATTAATTACAAGTAACAGTTAACTGACTGTCTTAGAGTCCTAATACAATTAGGAGAAAAACTGCTTATTATGACTAAAACAACCTTATCTAGGAATTAAACATTCTCTTTGACACCTATAACTCCATGAATTTGAATTTGATGAAGCCTTTAACCTTGTTGTTAGATTTTGTTGACTCATCCCTTATCTGTCTTTAAAACCAGGAACCTGTTTCCTGCATTTAAGATTTAACCTTCATTGATGCTTTTTGAATCCATTCGTTGACCAAATTGACCTTTTGAGACAAGTGACATGTGTTATCACTTCCATAGAACTTTTCTCTTCCACCTGTACGAAAATAAAGCCCTTGAAGGAGTATAATGAGAGCTGATCTGGCTGCTCAAAAACTGCACCTACAACAGTTTCATAGTGTGCTACGAAACCGATGTGTATGTCTTTTACACAACACTTTTCAAAAATTTCAGTCTTCAAAAACTTCTTTCACTTTTTCCATGATATCTACAAGCTTTAATAATCAACATATATCATCTTTGAAATACTTTCAAGAAATAAAATCCTTCTCCTCAACAAAACTGCATCAAGAAATTGTAACTCATTATTCTGTTATGGCTGAAAAATAGGTGTTGGGACAGAGCTTTTGTCTCCTCATAAAAAATGTATTTTGCAAAAATGAAGGAGTCTTTTGGATACCACTCTGTACTCAACGAGAACCTCTCTTGGGTTTTTGCAATACCTCTCCTACTGCCCAGAAATTGTCTTTGAATATCAAGTGTAAACTGGAAAATTCTGATTTATGAAAATATGGCTTTAAAGAAATCCTTGTATCTCCCAACTGGTAACACCTATGAAACAAGTGAGATAGGTTATTGTAGCTGGAGATTTTATGAAGAGAAACCTCCTTCAGAATTATAAAATACTTTTTCATGTCCCCAGAAACGGATCTTGAAAAAGACTACTAAAACCAGAAAGTAGAATGTTTCTCTCAATGACTTTCAACCATTTTGTAGCGCAAGTTGAGTCATCAACTTCTACCAGCTCATAATGAAATTCGAAGAAACTGAAAAAGGTTTTTATAGATAGGTATGTGAGGAATAGGAACCTCTTTCATTTTTCCAAAATATACTTTAAGTTTCTCAAAAAAACCCTTGGAAGTTGACTACTTAAAATAAAAAACAGAGTTTTTTTCTGCTGAAAAAGGCTGCTTTAGTGATTTTGTAGTGCAAAATAGGTTTTTTTACACTGTCTGTGCTACGAAAACGTGGATTCGTAGATAATTTCAATTTTTTTTTCAAAATTACTTGAGATATGACTTATAAACACAAGGTGAAACTTCTAAGACATGGAATAAGGTTGTAAAACTTTGTTTGGAAATGAAATATGGCCTTAAGGACTTCTAACCCTATGACCTAACCCTTTAAGCATGAAATGACCTAGAGACCCTTTAACACCATGACTAGAAAAAGGGTTTGGAAATGAGAATGACACTATTGAGACTCTAATCCTATCACTTATCCTTTTAAGCATGTGATGACTCAAAACTTATTATAAGACCATAACTAGAAACAAGGCAAACTTTCCAAAGCTTAAAATTTGTTTTTAGGGTGATAACAACATGCATGCATGTAACTGTTGCACTTTATATAACTGAATATTCTCTCATAAATAACTCATGCATGTCAGTTCTGACAGAGACCCAGTTGAGATCAGATGGAGGGACAGTGTACTATTAGTTGCAGGAATATTCCATTGTGAATATCTCTTGCATGCAGAAGGAATTCTTTCCTTGAGGATTGCACAGTTACTTCTTCAGTTTTTGTGAGTACAATGAGGCCAATTCAAACATGTGGCATCACTGGACCCCAAGAAAAACTGTGCAAAGAAATAGGAGACTTGGAGGGCTTGAGGAGGACATATACTGTGTCTATTCAGTCTGTGAGTTGTATTGTTTGATTGCAGAGAGAGCAGGATAGCTTGAGAGCTGATTATTTTTGTAAGTTGAACATATTTCCACTTGTATGATAATAAAGAGATTGGGGTTTTACATTGAGGCTTTCCCTAGGTTATTTCTTTTTTGTTATGTGTGATTGATTTCTCATTCTCAGTTATATGTGTTCTCTTGATCTTGCTCAATTCGATTAAGCTTCTGCAAAGTTTGTTGTGGAAGTAGATCTTGTATTTTGCTTTAGTATATTGCATAATCTGTTGGTCTATAGTGAGAATTTCTATATGGTATCAGAGCAAATATGATCAAGGTGAATAACAGTGTACAAGAAGGGAGAAATTCGAAGTTTGAGGTTCCTAAATATAGAAATTGAGTTCTTATCACATCTCAATTTCACCAATGGCGTTCAACAGTTTAACACTCAAATATGCTCTTTATGGCAGTTCGAATTATATAGCCTGGAAGGATCACATGGAAGCAGTATTAGAGGATAACGGTCTAAAGGAATTCATTGATCAAGAAGTCTCCAAGCTGACCGATGCTACTGAAGTGGCGGAATGGAAGAAATGTGTGGCTAGAGCAAGGAGAATCCTCCTGGAGGGAGTTCAAGACCACATTGTCTTGAGTCTCCATGGGAATGAGACACCGTTTTTGATGTGGAAAACATTGAAAGATATATATCAAAACAACAGCGATCAGAGGAAGCTCGCACTGAAAGACAAGCTTCGGAAAATCAAGTGCAAAAAGGGTGACACGATCTCTACATATCTGAACAAGTTCACCACCTGCAGGGATGATCTTGGAAGTGTAGGGATCACGATCACTGATGATGACATGGTGAGTCTTGCACTCCTCAGTCTTCCTAAGAGCTGGCATAGCTACCAGGACTCGGTAAATGGAAGAGAAAAACTGCCAGATTGGGAATGACTTTGGTTGGATCTGATGCAGGAGGAAATAAGAAGAAGCACCAGAGATGGATCCTCATCGAAGCAAGATGATGAGGAAAATCTAGCCTTAGCAAGTAAGGCGAGGAAAGGGAAAGGGAAGGAGTCCCATCCCAAATCTGGTTCTTCCCATGGTGGGAAGAAGTTTGAAAAATCTAAAGTGCGATGCTTTCATTGTCATGAAGTGGGCCATTATGCTACAAATTGTCCACAGAAGAAATCCAATAAGGGTTCCTCGAAGGGATTTGATGGTGAGGCACTGGCCTCATAGTTTGAGTTGGATTCCTCGCTTATCGCATGCATGGTTTCATCCATGGTGGGATGTGTGTGGTACCTAGACAATAGAGCTTCATTCCACATGTCAGGTGACAAGAATCCTTTCAGTACCTTGGAGGAGAAGGATCTCCAAATGCAGATCGAGATGGCTGATGATGGAAAGTACCGTGTTTCAGGTGAAGGTATGGTTGTGTTTCAGAGGGAGCATGGAGCTCCCCTCACCCTGACTGATGTAAAGTATGTACCAGGTTTGAAGAATAATCTTGTGTCTGTCGCTATGCTAGAAGATAAAAGCTATGATGTAGTCTTTAGTAAAGGAAAGGTATTCCTGAGGCATATCGGTACTGGACAAACAAAGCGAATAGGGATTCGAGTTAAGAATCTCTACAAGTTGGAGGTAGACAATTGTGTTGCTTTGAGTTCCAAAGCTAAGATGGTGCAGAGCCAAGATGTTGGCGAGCTATGGCATAGAAGATTGGGCGACTTTCACAATGGAGCCCTGAAGATCATGCAACAGATTTCTACCAGGCTTCCCAAGGGAAAACTAGAGAAAACGAATACATGCAAAGGTTGTACCTTGGGTAAGTATGTGAAATCATCCTTTTCGGATCGAGATAGTAGAGCTGGAGCAATCCTAGAGCAAGTTCACTCAGATGTTTGTGGACCTTTCTTTACAGCCTCCACCGCTAAACAAAGGTACTATGTTATTTTTATTGATGATTTTTCTCATAGATGTTGGATCTACTTTATGAAAAAGAAGGATCAGACCTTCTTGAGGTTTTGTGAGTTTAAAGCCTTAGCAGAGAAAGAATCTGGAAAGAAAACAAAAGCCTTGTGTTGCGACAATGGTGGAGAGGATGTCTCCCAATAGTTTAAAGACTTTTGTGCTGCAGAAGGAATTAAATGAGAATTGATAGCACCCCATAACCCATAGCAGAATGGGGTGGCTGAAAGGAATAACAGATCGATTGTGGGAGCATCTCGAGTGATGTTGCATGACCAAAGCCTACCACTATATTTGTGGGTTGAGGCATGCAAGATAACAATATACTTGTAGAACAGAAGCCCGCACCATATACTGGGAATGAAGACACCTATGGAGGCCTTTTCTCATAAGCGACATGATGTAAGTCACTTCCAAATCTTTGGATCATCAGTTTATAGTTGTGTGACCAAAGATTCCAGGAAGAAGCTAGACCCAACAACTGAGTTGGTAATACTTGTGGGGTACACGGATACACCCCACAACTATTGGGTGTACCTGCCTACCAGTCAGAGGACAATGGTACGCAGGGATCTGAAGTTCGATGAGCAGAAAGCCATGCAATTATCACTTGAGAGGGAGCTCAAGTTGCATGCAGAGGAGGAACTTTCAGTTCTTAAGGAGGAGAAGCCTCAGATTGATGCGGAGCAGCCACATGTAGAGGATCCGGGAGTGGAGACATCCACTCATGCTGAGACTTCAAGAGATGGGCAGAAACACTCAAGGGAAGCTGACAGGTTGATGCTGGATGTGCGGGATAATGTGGGAGAACCATCTTCTCACCGTAGATAGAGGAGGTCACCCGAGCGGTACATTAGGTACATGGCCTTGGTTGGGGAGTGTGTAGATACCGAACCTTCTTCATTTGAGGAGGCAATGCAGCAACCAGTCTGGGTTGATGTAATGGTAGAGGAGTACGACTCTATCATTCGTAATAGTGTGTGGGCTGTTGTCCCAAGACCTTAGGGAAAGTCAGTGGTGAGTTCCAAATGGCTTTACAAGGTAAAGCAAGCAGTTGATGGGAGCGTTGAGAAACATAAGGCAAGGTTTGTTTCCCGAGGTTTCTCACAGGTCGAGGGGATTGACTACGATGAGAACTTTGCTCCCGTAGCAAGGTGCTCATCTATCAGATCGATGTTAGAACTATCAACTTAGATAAGTTGGAAGATCCATCAGATGGACGTGAAGACAACATTCCTCAATGGGAAGATTGAGGAGGAGGTGTACATTGAGCAGCCAAAGGGTTTCGATACCTTTGATCGTGAGCCGCATGTGTGTCAACTCAAGAGGGCTTTGTATGGGTTGAAGCAAGCACCCCGTGCTTGGTACACCAGGATTGACAACTATTTCACCGGGTTGGGCTTCACCAAGAGTGAAGCAGATGCGAACCTTTACCACATCATGGTAGAAGGTAAACCATTGATCATTTTTCTTTATGTCGATGATCTAATTTGACAGGTGATGATCAACTGATACAGTCTTGCAAGGAGGACCTTGCAAGAGAGTTCGAAATGAAAGACATGGGTCTTATGCACTACTTTCTAGGCATGGAGGTGTGGTAGAAAGATGGTGAAGTATTTGTGTCTCAAGGCAAGTATGCCAATGAGATACTCAGGCGCTTTCACATGGAGAAGTGCAAGCCCATTCAGACTCCTCTAGCTAGGAACTAGAGGAATGAGGATGCTACTTCAGGTGAGATAGTAGCTACTACTGTTTATCGACAATTGGTGGGTTCACTTATGTATCTGGTGAACACATGACTCGACTTATGCTTTGCGGTGAACCAGCTGAGTCAAGCTATGGTTCAGCCTACCAAGCTATTTTGGAAGGCAGCGAAGCATGTGCTAAGATACCTTAGAGGCACATCTTAGTTAGGATTGTGGTAAAGACAGAAAGAGGGAGTGAAACTCCAGGGCTTCACAAATGCGGATTGGGCAGGGAGTCCATTAAACCGGAAGAGTACTTTTGGAGGAATATTCAACCTTGGTTCAACTGCATTTTCTTGTTACAATAGGAAACAGAGATCAGTTGCACTTAGCTCAGCAGAGGCTGAATACATGGCTGCTAGTCAGGCTACATGTGAGGCCATTTGAATGCGGAAGATTCTAGTCGGATTTTTTTGTCAAAGGATGGATCCAACCGTGATCTACTACGATAACCAGAGTTGTATCAAACTCTCTGAGAATCTAGTTTTTCATGACAGGTCCAAGCACATTGATATCTGGTATCACCATCTTCGAGATTGTGTGGTCAAGAGGATCATGTTGTTGCTGTATGTTTTGACCGAGGAACAAGATGTAGATATTTTGACAAAGGCATTGTCAAAATACAAGTTTGAGTTCCACAGAGACAGGATTGGGGTTACTGATAATCCTTTTCTTGTTGAGAGGGAGTGTTAAAAATAGCAACAATAAATGATAAATATAGAAGTGATGAATTTAGTATTGCTATAAATATCATTTCGGGATACCTTCCTATTTTAGTTAGTCCATAAACTAAAATAGAGAAGTAAAAATTCGAATTTGATCTCAGCAGCTGTTTGTAAAATAATTAATTAATTCACCATGAGTTAATTGTAGAAAATCAAACATGAAGTCTATGTGGGGACATGCAGCATTTTTTCCATTAATTGAGGAATTTATCCATCAGTTAAAGAGATAAGGATGAGTTGTAATATTGAGTTGTAATTAGTTGGCTCAGTTAATTGAGTCAAGTCTAGTTAGATTAATTAAAACAACTTGTTGAATTAATTGTGAGTTCAGTTAGTTAATGCATGTATGCATGTAACTGCTACACTTCAGATAACTGAACATTCTCTCATAAATACTCATGCATGTCAGTTCAAACAAAGACCCAGTTGAGATCAGATGGAGGGACAATGTACTATCAGTCGTAGGAATATTCCATTGTGAATATCTCTTGCATACATAAGGAATTATTTCCTTGAGGATTATGCAGTTATTTCTTCAGTTTTTGTGAGTGTGATGAGGCCAATTCACACATGTGGCATCACTGGACCCCAAGAAAAACTACGCAAGGAAATAGGAGGCTTGGAGGGCTTGAGGAGGACATATACTGTGTCTATTCAGTTTGTGAGCTGTATTGTTTGATTGCAGAGAGAGCAGGATAGCTTGAGAGCTGATTCTTTTTGTAACTTGAACATAATTCCACTTGTATGATAATACAGAGATTGGGGTTTTAGGCTGAGGCTTTCCCCAGGTTATTTCTTCTATGTTATGTGTGATTGATTTCTCATTCTCAGCTATATGTGTTCTCTTGATCTTGCTCAATTCGATTAAGCTTCCGCAAAGTTTGTTGTAGAAGTAGATCTCGTATTTTGCTTTAGTATATTGCATAATCTATTGATCTACAGTGGGAATTTCTACACAGCATGCACTTTTGCATCACTAATCAAGAACTTCAACAACATAGAAACATCACCATTGATAAGCATTGTTATGTACCATGGAATTATAAATCAAATATAATGCCAACAATGCATTATTAGAAGCATAGAAAATGCTCCCCCTAAACTTGTGCCATATCTGCAGACTGTACTTAACCAATTCGATAACTAGCAAACAAAATTGGAGCTTGTTTCTTCATCATAGAAAAATATACGCAATTGTTCAGTTCATAACTCGCATATATACACAACTGTTATTCATAGAGTACACGTACATATGGTAAATCACTGAAATTTCAAAACTATGGCTCCCCTTGAGCCTGTAATATATGATCTTGTTCATTGTGACTAGACTAGATGCACTATTAGTAATAAAAATATGGATATCAAAACCAACCATGAGAATCATCACCAAGACAACATATACATTGCTCCCTCTGATCTCGAAATATTAACATAGTGATGAAGCAGGGACCATTCCTAATTTTTGTCTGAGATATTCAAATGCATCACGTGGAAGAGGTTTTATAAATATATCAACAACTTGTTCTTTTGAGGGATCATATTCCAGTTTGACCTTTTGTTTAAGCAAATGTTCTCTTAGAAAATGATACTTTATTGGGATATGCTTGGTCTTGGAGTCCATAATAGGATTTTTCAAATACTAATGGCACTTGTATTATCACATAGAATGGATATGGGTGGAGAACAATTGATTTGAATAGTCTGGAATGTTTGCGTCATCCAGAGAAGTTGTGTGCAACAAGATGCAAGAACGACATACTTTGCTTCTATGGTAGATAAAGCAATTGAGCTTTTTTTTTGCTGAACCATGATACAAAGCAGGGACCCATATAGAATTCTCCTCCACTAGTGATTTTTATATCATCAATATTTCTTGCCCAATCTGCATCTGTATAAGCATGAAGAGTAAGATTTGCATCTTTGGGATACCATAATCCAAAGTCTTGAGTGCCTTGTAGATATTTGAATATTATTTTGATTGCCTAAAGATGAGTTTCTTTTGGATTAGCTTGGAATCGTCCAACAATCCCAACTACATGCATGATATCTAGCCTCATTCCTATAAGATAAAGTAGACTTCCGATCATGGATCTGTATTCTGGTTAGTTGATTGCGGGAGAATCATCATGCAAACTAAAATTACATCCTGTCACCATTGGTGTGCATACCGGTTTGCAATCTTCCATTCCATATTTCTTCAGAATCTACTGTTGGTAGGCTAAATTGATTCATTTTTAACCCTTTTTCCCTTCAAAACCATAACCTTAGACCTCTGTTTTAACCTTTCAAACCCCCCTATTCCTGCACTAGTCCAAGAATCATGTCCTTTCTTGCACTAGCTTTATGTTTCATGTTTAAGGGTTATGAATGTGCTTAATTAATCATTTTCATATATTTTATACCTTTAAATCTTTGCAACTAATAATTCTTTTGCTAGAAGTATTTGATAGACAATTAATTAATCATATTATTAGCATGGTTGAGTGCAGGTAGGATTCCTGCACCACTAGTGAATCTTCAACTACTGTGACAACTCACCACTCCATGCGGACACCGTGTTCTAGAACAATCAACTCGAGTTGGGCTTAGAGCATAGAGGAAAGTTAGGGATATGGTGGAGATTAGGTTGTCGGCTGAATACCTAGAATAACATTTTGTTATAGCCAAAAGTCTTAGCACGAGTTGTTATTGTTATTTTGTTATAGTTGAAAGGCTCAGATTGGAATGCTTGATGTAATTTGGTTATGGCTGCAGGCCTAAATGAATGTATAAAATGTAGGACTTAGATAGAAAATGGTAGCGAGCGATAGCTATAGCAAGGATACTAGGATTCTGTCCTTTTGTAAATTTGCTGGTATCGCCCTCACTCTTGGCTGGATTTGAATTCATGATGTTTATTTGTTTATCATTAATAGAAAGGAACTACGCCATGATTTCTCAATCTTGCATCATAATTCTCTATTGATGCGTTGATTAAAGAGATGAATCTTTACATTTTCTAAACAGGGAAACGAGCTAGTTGGTTAGGGCCCAACCAACCCAGCTCATTCTCCCTCATGTTTTATTATTATTATTAAGGTGTGTTAATTACTTTTAATGCAAAGTGTGAAGTAAATAGATGTTTATTTTATTCTTATGCAAAGTTTGAATCTGATTTCTATTGGCATTATGATGCATGTGTCGTACTTGATGGCAACCCACTTGTAGTAGAACAACTCACTTGTATATGGTAGCTAGATGAATCTATGTAACTAGATGAATCTACAGGAGAGATATCAGATGTGATAGAATGCATGGTAGTTCAAAGGAATCATTTCAGAAGTAATATGGAAAATTACAGTGTAACATGTCTATTCAGAGGTAACACGACATTGGTGCAGAAGAACAGGAAGATGGAACTAAAGTCTACTGATCAAAATAAAGAAGGTAAAGGAAAAGGTTGATGTAAAGCAGTTTAAGAAGTATACGTAGGTCCACTTAGTTAAAATAGTGTATACACGCTGGTCTACAGAACAAAAAGAGTGTATACGTATACATGCACTCCCACAGGTGTTATAGACATTTTTATGCCTTACAACTCCAAGCATGAAATGTCCATAAACCAAGGGCTCCTAAGTCCCTAAAAGTGTTGTTCTAACCCCTAAAGGAACAAGGTCAACAAATTACAGCTTCTCCCAGAAGTTCTCCACCAAAAACTGCTCAGAATAAGTCGAAACAGGATCATTTCGGCTGCTCCACTGGCTAGGTGCGTTGCATTGCACCCAAATACACTGGCTAGGTGCGTTGCAATGCACCTAAATACACTGTGAGGGTGCGTTGGGCGAGAAATGACAAATGGCAGTGTCATTCCGCGAGGTGGAGAGACAATGGAAGCTTCCAGAATCTTCTCCAATGACACTTGCCTCACTGAATTCGACCAAGGATGAGTAAGAGGCCTTCAGTCTCCAAGTGGAAGCAAGAACTGACAGAGAGAAGACATTAATCAAATCACAGGCTGACTCATCCTCCTTGCACATATCTATATATGGATCCCTCATCCCAGAGATCCAAGAGGCTGGAATTTTGCATATTGCAAGGAATTGTTGTTGGTTTTTGAGACAAACATCATAGTATTGGGTGATCTATGCTTTGTTTGAGGTGAAGAGGGGGTTTTCTTTGCTGGGAGGTTGATGCTGGGTTAGAAACCACCGATTGTAACTCTTCCTGGATCTTTTCTTGTTTATCAATAAAAACTATTTGAGTTTTTCCTCCATGCTTTTGTATCATTGATGCTTGTTACATTTGTATGGTTAACTTAAATCTGATCCAAAGTTGTTTATGAATATAGATCCATGTCTTTGTATAGTGTTCTTCTTCTTCTGTGATCTTACAGGTACTTTGTGAAGCCGGGAAAGTAAGGGAGCAGGTAGCTGGAGACTATCAAAGAAGAGAGGGATTGGATCAAAGGACTAGCGCAAGACACAAGTTGGTTCTCTCTATTCCTCTCTATCTATAGTTCATAAAGGAAATACAAAAGTAGTTTTTCTCTGTTTGTTTCTAAGGTAACTGTCACACCTTAGTGGGATAGAGCAGTTCTAAATAGACACTTTTCCCTGTAACAAAATGGCGACTCTGCTGGGGGGCGTGTCTAATTAGTTTGATTGTGTATCTCTTTGTTGTTTGTTTCATAAACTTATAAGTAGCATTCGAACTGCATTTGCCATAACAAATGCAAAGTAGACATCTGCTGCTTTAATCCATTCACTGGATCTGTTTATGATCCGAACAGCTGATTCAAAAACTATTTGATTGCCCTTGTGATAGCTCTTAGATTCTCCTTAGATCTACCCCTGATTGTTGAGTTACTGATTGCTTTTACTCGGCCAAAAAAAACCAAAGATTGAATTGCAAACTGTGACCCAGAACCCGGACAGATTCTCGTTTCTGCCCCAGCGCAGGTACTGTTAAGAGATCCTGAATTTCAGCGCACTTCCCGAAAGGGAAACCTGCGCTGCATTTCAGTTTCTCTGTGTTACAGGTGCGCTGATCAGACTAGCCCTGTGCAGCTATAGTTCTAGTGCTTCATTCTTTCCAGTTCTGTCTCTGAATTTTGCTGCCTGTGATCAGTATATGTCTGTTTAAAACCCCTTTTCCTTACTGTTATTCTGCCTCCTTTGTACAAAAGAACTGTAGATGTTTTTGTGTGTTTGTTGAGTCGTTTACAGTTTTCCATTGCAAAAGTAGAATAGTCTTACTGTCATCCTTTGATTTGGATCTGTCGCAAGTGTCGATTTCGATCATAGGAGAAAGTTTGATTGTTGTTGATGGTCGATTATACTGTTACTATTGCCTTTGGTCTGAATTTGTGATTTTCTAGTGTCAAGAACAAGTGTTCATTTCAAAATCGCTAGGTGTCGTAATCATCTCTGTTTTTGATTTCGAAAAAGAGCTTGTTTATATTTGTCGCTTAAAAAGAAATTTAGATTTGTACATCAACTTTCTTTTTAGCATCAATACTAAGAAAGTCGAAAACAAATACATGCATGTGCATTTGCATATAGACATTCTGTTTGGTTTGATTTAGGAAAGTGCATTTACAGGGTGCTCTTTGCTCTTTGTGAAAAGATTGTGTCTTTCTTTTCCTTTAGTAGCTAGGATTTTCATTGCACAAAAGAGATAAAAGTTTGTTTATCATCTTTAGATTGCATTTTAGGAATTACATCTACATCTCGTGGTGAACCCAAAAGGAAAACTTCATAAGCAAGATCAACTTAAAATAAATTCAATGAATCTAACAACGCTTTGGAACTTAACGCACAACATTTAGAGGTCTAGGCTAGAGACGTATTCCGGCGTAGTAAAACCTGGTAACTGTTGTCCTCACTGATGGTTGGGTGATTCCTCCACTTTGAGACAATAAGTGCCAGTACGGACTTGTGCTCCCACGTACCGTCGAGTATATTTTGGGAGACCCCTATAGGTTTAAATCCTTTATCCATAGGAAGCCATGTCTGCCGCCCTATCGATCGCAATGCACTGAACACAACATTCGGGAAGATTGACTGCCGTACCGTAAAAAGTATTATGCAGTTTTGCGATTGGTTTGGTACTCCCTCTACCTAGACCTCTAGAGCAGTCCCTTTCGTTCCTTTTCAGACTCCTTAACGGAAAAGGTCCATCTGAGCACTTGTCACTTTAGGCTCATTAAAAATCGAAGGAGACTAGAGTCATCTTTTGTTTTTTCTCGACTCTTAAAAAATGAAAAAACAAGTTGTGTCAAAGCGTCTAAAATTTATTTTAAGCGAAATATTCATTACCCTTTCCTACGTTGATCTTGGGTTGAGAAAATGGAGTCTACCAACCAAGGAATTCCCCTTGGAGGAAATCCTAGTCCCTTCTCCTCTTGGGGAGATGTTGGTGCGCCCCATATGGCCACATTGTCGCTTCCAGGACTGAAAATTGGTTTGCCTGTATGGCTCTTCTCAACCTCTGTCATTCAGAACACCACTATTCCTGAACAATCGAATCAACAATTAGACGAATCCAGAATTACCCACCAACCTTCTACTTCCTCTAATTCTACCTCTCCTCCTTCCTCTTCGCTTGATGGGGCTGGTAAAGCCAAAAGTCAAGTACTTAAGGAGAAGAAGGAAAAGAAGAAGAAAGAGAAGAAGAAGAAGGAGCCAAAGGCGAACGGGGGCAAACGAGTGTCGTCTAACGAAAATCCACACACTGCACCGACCAGGCCTAAATCGCCATGTGTCATTTGCAAAGGAGACCACTTTCACAGAGATTGTCCTTGTATCCCTCGGATCTTAAGGGACTGGTCTCCTCGTTTGCACAACCCGGTGTCGTAAACCTATGATGATCATGTTGAAAGCACACCATCGACTAGTGAAAGTGAAGCCCCAAGACAAAAAGGAAAATATAGATTTCTTTGTAAACTATGTGAAGGTGATCATGTCGTTCACCGTTGTCCCTTCTTAGACGAAGCTAAAAGAGTTTTGGATGATCATCCGGTTTCACCGTTACGACTTCCTCCTGGATATAAAAAACTCTTGCCGAGTCCATCACTAGTCGAAAATCCGGCTGACCCGCTCAGGTGGTCGGCCAAAGCATCTATCATTGAAGATGAACCATCTGAATCCATACCAGACAAAAGTCAAAAGGTCGAGGCGGCAGTTGACCCGGTCTTGCCTTCAGAGGTTCCATCTTCAGATGATACAATCACTGAAGAGAACAAGGATGACACCGTCCAAATTCTTTTCATAAGCACATACTCCAACGAACATGGGGGAAATTTACCCGTTCCTTTACCGTAGGAAGGAAGTTCGTCAAATTCGTACTCGGCCGTCTATTCGGTCCCACCTCCAAGCAACCTAGTTGTCTCCTTCGATTGGAATCAACTAGGCAGACCCCGTTTACCAACTAGTGTACCATTCCGAATTATTGTTCAAATATATAGAATGGTTATGGCTGGTACCATCATAGATGAGGGGGCTTATGTGAGTATCCTTTCCTCAACTGCTTGGAAAGCGCTTGGTTCGCCATCGCTTTCGCCTGAGATGAGAAATCTGACAGGCTTTGATAAAGGAACCAGTCGACCATTAGGGGTCCTTCCCGATGTACCCATAACATTGAGAGGGAAAACCGTTCATATGAATGTAATGGTAGTTCAAGGACCCTTGGATTACAATCTACTCCTTGGACGAGACTATATTTATTGCATGGGAGCAATTGTCTCCTCACTCTTTAGAGTAATGTGTTTTCCGCACGAAGGAAGAGTGGTCAAGCTCGTGGACCAGCTTTCATTCCCCGGATCACGCAGAGAAAATAGTCATATACCATCCCTGAATGGTCTTTTCATGCAAGAAATGTCTCAATCTCCAGTCCGTCCTCCCGATGAGCGTGAGTGATTCAGAGGGATATGACTGAAACCCAGGGGGCATGCACCCTAGTCTGCTTCGGCAGGAAAACTTCGGGTATAGGGTAGGTTTCCGCGGGAGAATATGACTAGTCTGTACCCCCGTCCGTGATTGGAAGAGGGGGTTATTCTAGAACAAGATTCTCTTGTCAAAGTTATGTGAGTTGGCGGGCATCGCCGCTCACCTTTGTTTATCTCGGTAGACATCGCCGAAGAAGTGTTTTGTTTGCGCTGTGAATAGAACAATCTTTGGGTAACCTATAAGAGGTAGGCCTCTCTCGGTAAAACAAATGTTTTGGCGGAAAGAAGTAGGGGTAACCTTGAAACTCTATTTTATACCTGGGGGCATGCAAACCTTTTGGAGTGCAAGCAAAGAGCGATCATTTATCTATTTTTTGGATTGGTCGTTTCCTAACTTGCATAAAGAAAGGATGTGGGGCAAAACTCTAAAAATTTCCGTTTTATATGAGACATTCTTATCACACGACTGGATTAATCGAGCAGTTTTAGCACATAGTTCAAGCTCGTTAAAAAATAAACATAAGACATGAACAAATGTTTCCACCCGCGTTTAAGCTCATTAAAAAATGAACTATTCCCCGGTAAATAACCACCGTGAATGAAGTACTTCAGCCATTAAAGCGTTGGTCGTGTTTGCACCATCACCTCCACTTTTTCATTGGCCGATCATTCACCTCCATTTGATTGTTTACCCATTTTGAGGAACAGCTGCGAAGAGTGATTTCACTAGCCATCCTTGTGACACTGCCATGATTGGAAAATTCCAAACCTTACCTGGAATCAGCTGCTACTTGTTTTATCACTTGTTCCTCAAAAGACGAGTCTTCTTTAAGCTCTTTTCAACTGACTCGTAAAATATGAAAAGATTGCCGAGCCATTGGCCTCTCCAGCTCGTTAAAGGGACAGGAAGTGCTATCCCTCATCTAGATTTTAATCTTTTTGGACCTGAGGGATCATTGCACAAAAAGATCGAGCGCTTGTTTTGTTCGGCTCGTTAAAGCTATCGAAAATTCATCCCTTCTGTATTGTTTTATACTTTTTTGGACTTAAGGGATTAGATGACGAAAAATGAATTTTGGAGTTACCTTTACGTACCTTTTTAGACTCTCTAAAATTGAAAAGGACCAAGTTATCTTTGTCGTTAAACTTGTTAAAAAGATTAATAGCGACAAACTTGTCTTTAGACGAGAACGAGTTTCACTATCGCTAGGCTCGTTAAAACATAGTGATGGGTTTGCCCGAAGGGCAAATTATAGAACAAGCATATGTTATCCTCCTCAAGCTTGACAAAAATAAAGAGGTACTGGTCAGCAATGACTCGGGAAAAATTGGGAAGAAAACTCAAAGAATCTTTATTGGTAGCAAGTCGCTCTTGAACATGACACTTCCGCTCCGTGCCCGAGTTGGGTTGGGTTGTTTCATTCACCGGTCACATCGCCATGGTCACACCATACCATCCGCATTTGGGGTTAATGCTACCAATCCATCACATCAGTGTCGCCGACATGTTCAAGAGAAGTCATCCAGAGAAGCCACCTGTGTCTCACCCACTACCATACATTATACTCCATTCTTTCATGACCGCCACCCTGAACCGTATATCATCAGATCGTTTTCACCTCCATCAAAATCATTTGCTCCGTTCCGTGTCATTGATGTGGGATTCATTAAGGCCCTCCTGTGACGGATCACTTCTTGTCGACATCAGCTCATTATCCAAGAAGTTGATCTAGGAACACCCCATTCAGTACTTTGAAGCTTGCATGCCTTAATGGCAAGTTTCTCACTTCCGGCGACAGGTTTACATCAATGGCCTTCGACCGAAAGAATTTGCGTGGTGTTCGACGCCAAGTCCTTTATTCACACCACGTGAATTGTACTGCAGTACCTTGAGGGTCATTATCATTATCGGTGATTCCTCTCGCGCTTGTTAACAGTTTACATCATTGACTGGTCATTTAATCAAAAATCTGTTCTATTAAGCACTCAAATGGCCTTGTAAGTTCCATCTTTCATCTCAAAGTTTCAAACACATACAGCCACAGACTCCATTACCCAATGGTACTTGACTCTCTGAAAATCACATCACAAGAGATCTGAAGGATATTCTTCAACCAAAACATAAACAAAACCTGTGCATAATAGCTAGCCTAAAACCCTATCATAAACAGTTACAAATCATAAAGAGAGAGCCCTCTCTGATCACAGTTTGGCTAGAAACAGTGATCCAAAGATTGGTTAGTGGTTACCCCGGCCGTATTCCCTTGGGAGTCATAGGGAACAACCTGGGTGTTAACATAAATGGCGACTCCACTGGGGACTTAAGATTTTTTCAATTACTATCTATTTTCAAAAGCTACCATCAAGCCTGAAACTAGCCAAGAGGCCTTAGGACTGTTTCTCTAATACAGGGACAGCTTTAGGGAAGAGCTAGCTAGGGAAACTTCATCTTAGCTTTGAGACCTATATAGTCATTCCAGAATGCTTGTTCAGTCCTTGTACATATAAAACTTCTGTATAAAGTTCTAAAAGAATACTTAGAAGCTGGCTCCCAAAAGAAACCCAAGGCACACTAGGGCAAACCCTGACCCTAATCAACCCATCATTGTCGATAACCCAAATATCATACCAAAGAACATAAGGAGATAGCAAAAGCAGGACAAGCCTGCTGATTCAAATATAAGTTCGGACCAACCTATCCTCATTCCCACTCCTTGCAAAGTTCTTTTCCGTTCCACACCCAATTCCCCCAGTTCACCATCAACCCCTCAAAGTCCTCTCCTTCCATCTTCACAGTCTGCACATACTCCCTCAACCAATTCCCCACTTATTACCCATCCTCTTAACCCGGTTACACCTGTAATCCCTGTTGTCCCATTTGTTCCTATTAACCCTATAAACCCCATAAATATGGCTAACAGATATGCACCTCTGCAGATACCAGCCAATGCTCCAGCTCTACCCCAAGACTACCAAACTAGACTCTCATTTTTTGACTCCCATGGCCCTTTGACAGCCATCCAGCATGCTAAAAAGATGCAAGACCACTTTGAGACCTATGAAATAGATGATGACAGTGTCAGGATGAGAATCTTTGTTCAAAGCTTAACTGGGGATGTTAGAACTTGGTTTAGATCCTTAAATGCAAATTCCATTGCAACCCCTGAAGTTCTATACCAGGAATTTACCAACAGATGGGAGAAAAAGAGAGATCCGCACCATATACTTGGTGAATATAACACTATTAAAAGAGGTCCCCAAGAAACGGTTTTGGAGTATTGTGCTAGGTTTAACAACATATACAATGCTATCTCCCAGAACTTAAGGCCCCCTCCTGATTTGGCCCTTTATAACTTCCCTGATGGTTTTGATTCTGATATGGCCTATCAGTTGAGAGAAAGAGACCCTCCAACCCTTGCAGAAGTCCAAAGGGTTGCAGTCACTGTAGAGGCCAACCTAATTGCCAAAAGAAACAGGGCAAAGCTGGAAAAGAAGACTGGTTTCAAAGAAGAACCCTCGGGTTTTGATCAAAAGTTAGATGCAATTCTAAATAGCATGAAGAGATTGGGAGAGAGAGTGGAATCAGTAGAAAGGAAATCATCATGGGAGGCACCACAAAACAACCCTCCTAGAAACCCAAATTTTAGAAGAGTCCAGAACCCCAATATAGGAAAGACAGGTGCTGACCAAGATATCAGACCCCCTTTTCAAGAAAACTATGCAGAAACTTCCTCAGCAAATCAGCTCAATGAGGATCTTGAAATCAACCTAATAGGTCTGGATGGCAAAAGTCATGTATTCTTAACTCAGGAGGACCATGAGGAGGATGAAAGCAAAACATTCCAAACTCAATCAGGAGAATCCTTTGACTTTAAACAAGGATATGATACTGCTGTCTATGAAGTCCATAAGCAATACAAACTAAGGAGTAGGACTGTGAACGTGAATCAGCCCGAAAAGATAAAGGAGAAACAACAATCTAAAGAAACCTTAGTCACTGAACCTAATGACAAAACAAACTTGCCTACAAAGGAAGTAGTGGTTGAGGAGGTCACTGAACTACTGTCCCCACCACAACAGCCCATGGCAGCCTCGTCCTCTCACCCTAACCCAAACATTAACCCTCAAGACATCAATATAAGGGGCAGGTTCCAAAATCAGGATGAAATCCACCAAGAAGATCTAATGAACAGAGAAAGAACTGCTACCCGTGACTCCAAAATCCAAATTGATAAACCCTTTGACCTAGGAACAGAGATTGGCAAGTTAAAGGTAGCAATCCCCCTTTCAGAGCTAGCCAAGCATGACATATACAAACAACAGATCAAAAAATCCCTTCAGCTCACCAATAGCAAAGATGATGTAAATGTGCTAGATGACACTCCAGAATTGCTGTTTGGCCCAGAGGTAGATGGAAAAACAGTAGTCACAGGGGTTTTACCTTTTTATGTCAGCTTGCATGTTCATGATAAAATACTGCATAATGCAATGTTTGACTCAGGTGCATCTCACAACCTTATGCCAAAAGCTGTCATGGAAAGATTAAACTTGGATATAACAAGACCATACAAAGACCTGTTTTCTTTTGATTCTAGTCAAGTCAAATGCTTGGGCCTAATTAAGGATTTATGTGTGTCCTTGGTTCAATTTCCCAACAAAACCATTTTAATGGATGTTGTTGTTGCTGATATCCCACCCAAATATGGGATGCTCTTATCAAGATCATGGGGAGCGAAACTCCAAGGCTCCCTGCAATTAGACATGTCATATGCAACCATCTCTGTCTTTGGACAACCAAAGAGACTTTATAGGGAAACACTCATGAAATATATGGTCAGCAGTGAAGAGAAACCCCAAAATTTCCCAATATACGCTGTTCATTCGGACGTAGACTCCTTTATCCTCTTTAATGACAGTGCAGGCCTCTCAAGCAGTGATATTAAGACGGAGACACTTATACAAGAACAAAACCTTGATCAAACAAGTAGCACCTGTCAAACATCAATCAGTTCAACAAGACACTTTAGCTCTCCTCTAGTGGTCAAAGATGGTCAAGCAAATGATGAAGTTATCCTAGAAAACAAATGGGAGAACAAACCCCAACTCATGCTCACACTACCATCCCATGAACAGAATTTGAAATCTCCTGACCAGCAAGGCATCTGGTGGGTCCTAGAATTTGATGGCTCAGTTAACAAGTTAGGGGCAGGAGCTGGAGTATGGATACATAGCAAAGAGAAAGGCTATGCAGAAGGCAGGGCTTACAGATTAAAGTTTAGATGCACTAACAACATAGCAGAATATGAAGCGCTGCTATTGGGTCTAAAGCTAGCAAAATCACTACAAGCTCCTAAACTCTCCATCATGGGAGACTCTGATCTAATAATTCAACAAGTGAAAGGAAATTTTGTTACCAATGACAAAAGATTGAGGTCCTATAGGTCTGTTGTAATTGAAATATTAGAGACCTTTCCTGAGTTTGTTATCACAAAAATTTCTAGGGGCCACAATCTCCATGCTCACAGCTTGGCAACATTTGCCAGCACCTTCAAATTCCCACTACAACCCAACAATTGTTTCACAGCAGAGGTCAAATATAGGCCTTCTATTCCAAACAATGTCAAAGAGTGGCAAGTATTTGAGAATGACATGCAAATAAACAACTTTTTAACCTTGCAACAAGAGTTTACAGGATTAAATATTGACCTTGAGACAGCAAGTCAATCTCAAATAGTTGATGGAGCAAGTCAATCACAATTACAGTTTCAACAGTCTGACCACCCAATGTCACCTAGAACAGCCAAACAATTACTCAGTCCAACCATTTTCAACAAAGAAAACATTCAGCAAATTCACCAAATTGACTGTGAAGAGCTGAGCAACGCTGAAGATGAAATCATACAACTCAAAGACAATCTTCTTCCAGCAGGCCTCACCCCACTAGAGGATATTTTTGACTCAAATGATGTCCCCAGGAAACCAAAGATGCAGCCATTAGATGCAACAATTGAAGAATGTAACATTGGTACCACTGACAAGCCTAAAATAATAAAGCTATCTGCTGCTTTGCCCCCTGATCAAAAACCCAAATATATTGATCTCTTTAAAGAGTTCCAAGATGTCTTTGCCTGGGGTTATGAGGACTTGAAGTCTTATGATACCTCTGTTATCCAGCACACCATTCCCCTCAAGCCTAATCAAAAACCATTCAAACAGAAATTGAGAAGAATCAATCCTGTGCTCCTTCCTTCCATTGAAAAGGAATTACAAAAAATGTTCAAAGCTGGTATCATAGCACCAATCAGGTTTTCTGAGTGGATTTCAAATTTGGTCCCTACAAGAAAGAAAACTGGTGAGATTAGACTTTGTGTAGACTTAAGGAATTTGAACCTAGTGTCACTCAAAGACAACTACCCCTTACCCAAAATGGACCACATTCTTCAAAGAGTAGTAGGAGCCTCAAGAATATCATTGTTGGATGGTTTCTCAGGTTTCAATCAAATCCTGGTACACCCTGATGATCAAGACAAGACTGCATTTACTACCCCATGGGGCACTTTCAAGTATGTGAAAATGCCCTTTGGATTGAAAAATGCAGGGGCAACGTTTCAAAGAGCAATGGACATTGCTTTTGCAAAGGAAATTCATGATTTCTTGGTCATTTACTTAGATGATCTTACACCCTTTTCAAAATCTGACCAAGAACACTTGAAACATTTAAGACAAATCTTCATAACATGCAGGAAATATGGTATTTCCTTAAACCCCAAGAAGTCATTATTTGGTTTGGAAGAAGGGAAACTTCTAGGGCATATCATTTCAAAAAATGGCATAAGAATTGATCCAGATAGGATACAAGCTATCCTACAAATGCCTCACCCAAGGAATGTCAAGGAGCTGCAAGGATTCTTAGGAAAAATCAACTTTTTGAGAAGGTTTATCCCAAATTTAGCAGAGTTAATCAGATTACTAAACAATATGCTAAAGAAAGATTCAAAGGTCAAATGGACTGTTGAAGCAAAACAAGCTTTTGAAAGTATAAAATTGGCCTTGACTCAAACCCCAGTGTTAACTAACCCTCAGTTTGACAGAGACTTTATTATTTTTTCTTTTGCCTCCCAGCATACTATTGCTGCTGTATTATTACAGAAAGATGACCAAGGGAATGAAAAGCCCATTGCTTTTTTCAGCAGAGCTCTTAGAGATGCCCCCCTAAAGTACCAAATAATGGAGAAACAAGCCTATGCCTTAATCAAAGCTATCAAAGACTTTAGGATTTACATCCTTTACTCCCATGTTGTGGCTTATGTACCAAGTCCTATTGTCAAAGACATTCTCACACAAGAAAACTTAGAGGGTAGAAGAGGAAAATGGATTGCAAACATACTAGAATTTGACATTGAAATAAAGCCTACAAAGCTGATAAAAGGGCAAGGTTTGGCCAAGTTAATGACAGAAGCAAATTTCCAAGCCTTAGATATCAACCAACTGGACAGTGAAACAGAGCTGGCGACTCCAAAGATCAATGTAGCCTTTGAACAATCTCCATGGTACTCTGATATCTGTTATGTATTACAAAACCTGTGTGCTCCCCCAGGACTGTCCAGAACTAAGTCTAGGTTCCTAAAAATGAAAACATCTAAATTTTGTGTGATAGATGAGAATCTACTCTGGAAAAACCATGAAGGTATTTTGCTGCACTGTCTTCTTGAGAGTGAAACTGACAATATCATGCAAGAATTCCATGCTGGAGACTGTGGTGGACATTTGTACTGGAAGTCCACTGTAGACAAGATATTAAGGGCTGGTTATTACTGGCCCACTATGTTCTCTGATGTGAAGAAATTCACAACATCATGCCACAAGTGCCAGCTGTTTGAAGGCAAAAGACAGTTGCTGCCACTTCCTTTGAGGCCCATTGCAACAGAGAGACCTTTTCAACAATGGGGCTTGGATTTCATTGGAGAAATTCATCCCTCATCTTCAGGACAACACAGATGGATCTTGACAGCAACAGACTACTTCACCAAGTGGATTGAATCTGTCCCATGCAGACAAGCAAATGATTCAGTAATCATTCAATTTTTGGAAAACAATATACTGGCTAGATTTGGCTGCCCAGACAAGATAATAACAGACAATGCTGCTGCCTTCAGATCCAAGAAAATGGTGAACTTCTGCCATAAATTTCACATTACCCTGGGCCATTCTACAGCTTACTATCCTCAAGGAAATGGTCTTGCTGAATCATCAAACAAAAGCCTGATAAATATCATAAAGAAAGTGCTGGAAGAGAACAAAAAGAACTGGCATAAGAAACTAGTAAATGCCTTATGGGCAGACAGATTAACCACTAAAAGATCAATTGGGACCAGCCCATATGAGTTAGTCTATGGATTAGAGGCCAGATTTCCTTCATCACTAGGAGTGCCGGTTATGAAACTTCTGCAAGAAAGTCAAGCAGAGCCAAATAATATGCAAAGAAGGATTAACCAGATAATCTGTTTACAGCAGACCAGAGAACAAGTATTCAGCAGAGTGCAGATACTACAAGAGAAACTAAAAAAGGCCTTTGACAGAAGAACTAAAGCAGAAGATTTCAATGTAGGGGACAAAGTTCTAAAGTGGGATGCAAGAAGAGAAGAGAAAGGGAAACATGGGAAGTTTGATTCTTTATGGAAAGGACCATTTTCTGTCCAAGCAGTACAAGGTAATAACACCTACTTCCTAAAAAGTTTGACTGTAACTGAACTGGATGAAGGTCCTGTCAATGGCAGGATGCTGAAGCACTATTTTGACTGTTCACTATGATAGAAATACAGAGGTTCATTGTATATATGCAGCCTTACATATTATCTTCTATTTTAGAATGTAAAAAGAGGTTTTCCCAAATGCTGCACCTAGCAGCAACAGGCAGATAGAATCAGAGGTTCTCCAAGAAAAGGCACACAATTTTGACAGATTATATGCAGCAAATTTCAAAGATTAAGATGGGCAGTCAAGGAATAAGGCAATTTGACCTGCTGTTCTTGGTCTTTCAAAAGAAAAACCATCCCCATGTGGAGCCACTGTTGGATACCTATACTAATAGGTTTCATATTTCATGATTGGCAAGAGAAAAGCCAAATATGCTCTGCTCTGGTATCCCAAAGATCCCATATTTCCTAGAAAGCAAGAGCTGGGTAAAGTGTTTCAAGTACTGAGGACCTTATTTCAAATTTTGTGGATGATTCAACAGTCTAAACTGGATCATGCCATGTTTCAATTTTGAGTTGTAGAATAGAGAAAGAGGTCTGTCCAAACAGCTTAATCTTGGCAGACAAGTAGTTCAGGTAGAGAAGCAAAGGTTCCCAAAAGTTTAATCTGGGACCTTGGAAGACATAAGGGTAGAAGTAGATAGAGAGAAAAGGAAAAAGCCAAAGAAAAGAAAAGGCAATTGAGGGTTGCAAGTCCAAGTGCCCCTCCAAGAAGAAACAAAAAATGCTAGGCAAAATAGTTGGGTAGGCAGTTGTGGTTGCAGAAAGAATATGATCACCATTACACAGGTATCAATAGGTCTCTTGCCAACGCAATAAATCTATCAGCAAACAAAGTGGTAAATTCCATGAGCTCACAGCAAAGAAGATCACTAACTTCCTTTTTTCCCTCTCTAGTCCATCACTAACACCCCCTTTCTAATTCCCCTCCTTCATTCATATTAACTCCTAATTCTACTATATAACCTCCCCTATCTTACCCCCACCCCTAATAATACTAACACTAAGGTGTATAAAACCCCAAATCTTATGTATATTCCCTCCCCTAGGCATAATAGCCGTGTATTTTTCAAAAGGGACCAAAATGGCATCTGGCCACTTTGGTGAACCTATTCCACCCTATTCCCCCTTTGCTGCAAGTTAATTTACCCTCAAATCACCTCTGCATTGATAAAACCCCCTCTCCAAACCCCTTTTGCCTATAAAAACCTTTGCAAAGGTTAATACCCGCCTCTGGCACGTTCCCCAATCCTACCACATTATTGGTTAAGCAAAAACATTTGAAAAACCCATAAAAACCCACAAACTTTAATCTTTTCCGCCCGCAGTATGAAGCGCGCATCTTTCTCCTCCGCCAGCCGTCGGATCAAGCCCATCAGATCCGACGGTCCACATTAATATCGGAGCGCATCCGTTGGCGGCACTTTAACCTCCGAGAAAGTGACGTTGCGCCTTGTCACGCCTCCTCCACGCGTCAATCGATCAACCATCTCGGAGCCGAGTCTGACAGCTTCTGCGCCGTACCTAAACCGCCCCGAGAAACCGCGGCGGTTAAGGCCTTAACCATGACCGCTGCGGTTTGACTGCCACCTACCCGTCGCTGACTCGCCGCCACGTCCTTATCTGCTCGTACCTGCCTTTGTTATTGGTCCACCTCACTGCTGACTGGACCGCCACCTCACCGCCCCTTTGACCAGTCACCCACTGCCACGTCGCCCGATGACGTCAGCAGAAAAAAGCGCCTAATTGGTAAAATAACCCATATTTACCAATTTTCCCGTGTTTTTCACCACTTTCACTGTTATTACTGTTGGACGCTCTGCATGACCGTTTGCACTCTAATTTTCGCCAACCAGTCTATTAGCCCGGGCGACCTCCTCAAGCAGCAACTGTGCACCTTTGCTTCAACCTCTGCTCATCGAATTACAGGTATTTAGACCGTTTCGCCCTCGATACGACCTTCATTAAGCTTGAAATTGCTCAGAGGGATAGTAGAACCATAAAAACGGTATTTACACCGTTCATTTCCATTTGTTCATCCACCATTGTCATTGTGAGGGCCAAGAAGTACCTGCAGAGCTTTAGAAACCTGCAATTCACATAAAACCACTGTAATTCTGCGTTTTCCCGGCAGAGTTCCTAATAGATATAATTCACCCCATTGGAGAGTTCAGTTAGACCACAGAGAAGTTCTGTCACTAGACTCCAGTAGTATTTCAATTGCTATTGAGAGAATTCCCCTTGGATACTCAAAACATCAACTGTTTCCACAGAGAACTGCCTCCAGACTGTGTTTTTACCATTCCACCTGTCCACCTGCAATTCTTGCAACTTGAAGAGCTATGGAGACCCCTATTGCACTGAATATTAAGCCCATCAATGCTCCTCACCAGGAATTAGCATGGAAAGCCCTGGGAGACATGGACTACCAAATGCTGGATTGGTTCCCCATGGGAACCAAGTACAATATTCAAATGTTGAATGAATTAAGAGCCCAGCACCTCAGTGGGGCAGATATCTTGGGGATTTGGGAGTCAAATTTGCCCATATACAACCTTCCCCAAGTCAATCCTATGCCAGAGCTCATTTATAGCTGCCAGGAATGCTATGACCCCAGCCAAAGAGCAGTCATGAGCTCCACAGGCCTAGTCCTGTTCCAGATCACCCCAGAGAGCATAAACCAGATGCTGCACTTCAAAACAGCCAAGAAATTGACCCCTCTATCCATGCAGAATCTGATTAACAGAGGGATCAAGCTGTCCAGTGACCAGATTGTCAAAATCAACCAACTGTTTGTCACACCAGGCTCTGAAACAGTCAGAACCCCTCCTATTGGGTACCAATATCTAAATGAGTTGGGCAGAATGTTGGTGGATCTAATTGGCTATGTCCTAGGATTCAGGGGGTTGGAAGATGTAGATGACAGCATAATGGCAATGCTGTCTATATTTGCCCCTGGTAAGCCTCCAGCTGTGCAGTATGATTATGCAACTTACATAGCAGAGAAAATCCATGAGCAGTTCATGAATTTGAAAAGGGAGAGACTGTTCAGGTACACCTCCTATATATATCATTTATTCCTTTTCAATCAGCCAGCTACCTTCTCTGTTCCTTTGAGGCCACTCAATGCCCAAGGAAGCCCAAGATCAGTTGTTTTCTGGACCTCTGTTTTTCATTCTACCTCAGTATCACCCTATACATACTGTGAGTTTATTGATTTATTTGTTCATCCAGCCCTAACAGCGCTGCAAGGTACTCCTCCTCCTAGATTAACCGATGATATGAAGAGGATTCTACATTTGAACAAATCTTACAATATTGGCAACTGGTACTTCTACCAGAACCACACAGTCATTAGGATATATGGCTGTGAATTGAACCCATTTAGGTTGCCGAGGTATGTACCCATGAGGCTTTTTGCCTTAGAATATTTCAGGCAGTTTGGGAACTCAGATTACCTTCACTTTCAGAGTAGAAACAAGAAGTCACAATTGAAGGTAAGAAACCAGCTAGGTTCCTTCCTATATAACAGGAAAGAGGAAGGGTGGAAAGAGGCAGACAGCATCCTGGAAGGCCTCAGATTGCAGACCAGTTTTGAATGGATTCCCTATGACCCCAATCATTCTATCTCCCTCAGGAGAATTAGATACAAATTGGGCAACTATGCACATAAAAGACAACCTGAAATTGAAAAGTATGCCAATACACTAGATTGGGAAGAGGGTACACTAGTAGAACAAGTCACTAAGGAAGAATTACTTGAGAAAGAAGCTAGGAATGTGCAAAAAGAAGCTGACTTGGAAACTTGTGGACAGGTGCCCCTCTCCTACAGAAAGCAAATTGGAACAGCTGCTAAATCTTCAGCAGCACAGCAGCAAACTACTGAGAAGACACCCCAGGCAGCAAGCAAAGACAAAGGAAAACAGGTGGAACAGCCACCTATATTGACAGAAGAACAAGTTGACACCTTGCTACAGTAGCAAGAAGAAATGGAACAGCAAGAACTGGGGCAGCAACAAGAAGAAGCACAGTCCAGTGAACAGCAGCCCTTGCAGCAGGAAAAGGGGACAGATCTACCTAGTTACACTGAGCAGCAGCCCCAAACAGAGGTGCCTCCCAGGACAGACACCAATGTAGACACCTCAGTCCTCCAAACACCACAGAAGGAGGACTTGACCAGGAAAAGGGAGAGAGAGACCCCCCACACCTCATCCTTCATCAGAGGAGAGAAGAGACAAAGACTGAATGACTCCCAAGAGGAGGACATAGCAGTAAGGCAAGCCATGGGCATGGGCCCACCCAGTGGAGAACTTTCGGCCAGCTCATCTCAGCGTGGACATGACATGACTATGGGAGGAGAGGTCAGCTCCTCCGGTCAACATAGAGAAGGGCAGTCAAGTATAAAGCAACAATTCATTGACATCAAAAGGAGGAGTGATCCCATAAAAGTGCAGCTGTATAATCACTTGTTAAACCTAGCTCCTAGCAACCAGCAGAGACTCATGTCTGCTTTCGATGTGAGCGAAGGCAAAATGATAATGAGCCACTTCATGCCCACAACTTTGCATCCTCAGTCCACCTCGGACTATCTAAGAACCAACATGGAGGTTCTTGCCAAAGACATACACCCTATGGACAAGATTGAATTACATAAACAAACTGGTGAAATGGTGTATGCCTCCCTGGCAGATGAGACATTGGAGAACTACAAACTAAAGAGCAGCCTGGATAACACAGCTTCTCAGCTGGAATTAGAAAGAGCATCATCACAAGCCAAGGACAATAGGATCAAGTCCTTGGAAGAGGTAATTATAGATATAGGGCATGATCCTAAAGATGTCAAAGGCATCCAAGAACTCCTGAAGATAAGGGATGCAGACATGGCGGCCCTAAGAAAGAAAATCAAACTCCCGGCCACCATCCATCCACAAACAGATGAAGTTTCCCAGCAAAGGCAAGAAAAGGATACTACAGACCTGCTGGTATCCCTATACAAAGAGCTGGTTAGGACTCAAGACCAGCTAGGACAAACTGAAGCTGCAAAGGCAGCACTACAAGAAGCACTGAAGCAAAGAGAAGAGGGCCAACCCTCCCAGCCTCCTCCTGTGATAATAAATCTTGAGGAAGTCCCTCCAAAGACTACTCCTCCTCCTCAGCAAACAGAAGCTACAACACCAACTACAGCGCCATCCACAGCAACAACAACTACAACATCGGAACAGGCTACTAGTTTAGACATGCAAAAGCTGCAAGCTGAGATCCAAGCCATGGAATCTCAAATGAAAGAGCTGGATGAACTTAAGAAAACCTTGGCTAAGGTAAATGAAAAGTTTGACAAGAGCAAACAGAATGAGGCAGCCAAGGAGAGAGAGGTAAGAGCTCTTAAGAGGAGAATTGCTGAACTGGAGAAAGAGCTTGCACTAGAAAAAGTGACAGCTGAAATGAAAGCAGTGCTATGGAGCAACATTGGGTGGTCCATTGCCAACCAGTGGCAATATATTGAGACCATGGATGAGCAAATGGTGCTCATCACTAAAGCAAACAGAGAAATACAGAGAGCCAGGGCAAGCCTTGGACACATGCCAGAAGCTGCTACTAGGATGATCAATATTCTGAACTATAAGACTAGCTCTCAATTAGCTGTCATGGGAATCACCAACAGGACAGAAACAATTGCTGTAGCCAAAAGAGTCATAACATTGAGGAACTTGGTTGGAACACTGGAGAGGAGGACACAGGATATGCAGACTGAAATCAACAGATTCCTGGAAAAATTCGTGGCACTACAGAACAGAGGCCTCCCCAGCATTTTAAGCAGTGTAGGAAGACTGCTCACCCTAGACAATTACAATAAGAGAATTGATGCCCATGCAGTAGCAGAGATTGCAAAACCGCCCAGCACTTCAGCAGACGCAGGGCCAGCCACCGGGCAGACTATGTATGACAGGGTGGAGAACCTATTTTTCCTCATGAATGAAGTTGAGCATCTGTTTGATACACCACCTAACTTCTTCAAATTCACAGAAGCAGATGAAACTCTAGGGGAAATCTTAGCACACCAACTGCCCACACAGGATGTCTGGAGAAATTTGACACAGACAATTTTGTCAGGCCAGAATCAGTAGCGCTAATTCTCCAGGCAAATGAGCATACATGCGCAGGCACAATCTTGAAGAAAGATATCTACAAGGAAGAGGCAGAGGCTGAGCCAACTCAGCAGGACCATTGACTCACCACAAGCAGCAGTCACAATCACAGGTGACAAGTCCAAGATACAGCGTACAAGCCTTAAAGACAGGTCTTCCAGCATTTATTCAGAATATCTCGACCGACTTAGCTGTTTCCAAAGGCTAAAATATCTTCTGACAGAGCATTAAAATGCCTGTACTCTGTAATCAATGCTGTATTAAATTTTGGTCATAATATCTTAAGTGGTTGGTAAGAATGTAAAATCTGAGATAACTCAGAACTCAGATATTTTGTAAATCACTGCAAGTATATATTCACCCTTCACAGCAGTTGAAAAGGGTTGTTGTAATTTTCTTTTGAGAACTCTCTCTTACTGTAATATTTTCAGAGAAGTAATACAAAGGAAGAATGGAATTTCCAAGGCTTGGTGTACTTTGATGTATTGTGGTGAAAGATGAATGTTACAGGATTCCAGGGTGTTGCATAAAACAATAAGTATTCTCAAATCTCTTTGTTATATGTTTTCGAGTCTTTTGTTCTCTTTTGTTGTCTAAATGTTTTACACTTGATAGCAAGGTGAAAGGATAGTTCCAGGACTTAACCCATGATTACCCTGGACTCAAACTGAGCTATTATACATGTTTTCCTCAGATACAGTGACAGAATTGTAATTCTTAATTGCTGCATTTCAAAACTGTGTCTTTTACTGTGATAGGCATTCTCAGGGATTCAATTTTTGCCCCTGAGACCTCTGTCTTTTCCTCTTAAACCTGTCTGTTGGGAATATATAAACAATAAGTGAAAATTCTTAAATGCTTTCACTGTTTGTGTTACCTGTTTCCAGTCATTTAATCAAAAATCTGTTCTATTAAGCACTCAAATGGCCTTGTAAGTTCCATCTTTCATCTCAAAGTTTCAAACACATACAGCCACAGACTCCATTACCCAATGGTACTTGACTCTCTGAAAATCACATCACAAGAGATCTGAAGGATATTCTTCAACCAAAACATAAACAAAACCTGTGCATAATAGCTAGCCTAAAACCCTATCATAAACAGTTACAAATCATAAAGAGAGAGCCCTCTCTGATCACAGTTTGGCTAGAAACAGTGATCCAAAGATTGGTTAGTGGTTACCCCGGCCGTATTCCCTTGGGAGTCATAGGGAACAACCTGGGTGTTAACAGGTTGAAGCATCTTTTGGTTTGAAGAATTTATTTTTCTATTCAACTTTGCAAGAGCTTTTTCCTAGTTAACACATTCTCTATTTTCTCGAAAGAAGGATTGGAAAAACTGGTGCAGGAACCTCTGTCCCGGTACATGAATTGATCTCCTGATACAGGAACAGAGTACTCTAGCCTTGGGGCTTAGAGCTCCTGCATGAAGACATAAATCTCCAGTATAGGTGTAAAATATAATTCCAGCACCTAAGCTTTGTTCTGGCACTAGTGCAAGCACATTGCAGAAGTACAGGAATAATAGCTTAGTGCAGAGAGAAAAATCTATAAGGAGTAAGATATCTTCAAGGGTCCAATTATTAACCTGAAATACAACTATACTGAAGACGAACATAGACTTACACTTTCATTAATCAAACATTGTTTGCAAGGGGTTTGAGAATTCCTTTCATTTATTTTCCTGCAAAAGTACCTTCTTTCATATTCCAACACTAAAATATCTTTGGTGTAAATTGTCGGGTGATATTTTCTTTTTGACTATGCAAGATTGCAATTAAGGAAGTAGGAATAGGGTTTGGAAAATTTCATATCATTTTTGGCATTTCTTGTGCTTCGTCTCTAAGTTTACGAAACCCTTAGGTTGAAAATTAAGTGTTGAAGGAGTCTGCCTGACCACAATTGCTGCACCCAACATTTTGGTGTCGTTGCTGGGGAGGTGATTTGAATTGGTAAGAACTTTCCATTTTCTGCAATAGGGGTAAGTCTGCTGTTATTTTTTCTGCAGTATGCTTCTGTTGTTTTCATGATTTTACGAGTGTTGATTTTTTTTCTTTGCAACAATTAACATATTCTTTTTCTTTATAAGCATTTGAATTTTGTTTTTTGGATTTGATTTTTTAAAAATGAATGCCTAAGAAAGATAGGCGTCTGAAGCCCAATAAGGGCTGACAAAAATACTGAAATATCTGAAAAATCTTCTCATATTGGACCTTGTTTTGTAGGTAGAAAGTCCAAGCAAACTCAGACTCATCACATTCGAACAGTCCACTTGGATTTTGGACATAGTGATTCAGTTGTGACACAACCCAACAAGGGGAAGAAGGAGGCTAAAGGCGATCAGAAAGTTCAATTCAACATTAGTAAACCTTCACCTTCTAGAAGTGGTTTGATTAGAGGCACAACAATGGTTGATCATGAAGACCATGCAGAAGGGACTGGCGAAAACCAGGTACATGAAGAGCAGTCCACTTTTGGATTTCCAATAGTGAACTCAGAAGAGAATGTACAAATGAATAATATTTCACCTTCCTCTCTTCCACACTTTCATGGTAAGGTGCACGAAGACCCAAATTTATTTCTTTTCAAATGTGAAGTATTGTGTCGGAGTTATGATTATTCTTTTGACGCCCATAAATTAAAGTTGTTTCCTGTAACTCTCAAGGATTCAACCTTGCGCTTGTTCATGGGACTAGGAGGAAAAACTGTAAGTTCTTGGGACCAAATGAAGAGAGTATTTTTGAATAAATATCAGGAATATTGTAAAACTAGAGAAATGCAGGATGAAATATTCATTATTGTACAAGGTGATGATGAGACTTTGGAGGATTACTTAGAGAGATTTTTGTATTTACTCCAAAGGTCCAAACACAAATTCGATTTAAGTACTATTCGAACCTTGTTCCTACGAGGACTTACTGAGGATTCTAGACATAATCTAAATTTTTTAGGACAAGGAGATATTTCTTAGAAGACTTTTGAACAAATTTGTGACTTGAGCAGGAAGTTCTCCAGAAATCAATCTAGATCCACTAGAGGAGGTTGAAGCAAAACTAACAAACTGGGATCTACATTTGCTATGATCTTTGGCTTGGAAAATAAAATGGACAACATGAAAATTGAAATAATAAATACTGTTAGCAAACAAGTAGACTCTTTTAAATTTCATCTAAAATTAGAAAAATAACAAGAGTCATTGTCTATTTTTTGTCCAAAGTGTAGAAAAAAGCATCATTTATGAGAATGTCCTACTAATATGAAAGGTGCTAATAAATGTGTGATTTGTGCAGAGAAGCATGCCACTAAGGATTTCCCCTCCATAATAGGATTAAAATTTGTACTTGAAGGAGAAAATTTCAAACCGGAGCCATTACATGCCATGGGAGCACGAAGAAACTAGCCACATGTAAGTGCAGGTATGTCTCCTGAACCACATTTTTATGGCTATAATGTACCTCCATATTCCTATTATAATATTAATAACCAGTCTCAATGTTGGCAGCATGGGAATCACTTTCATCATGGACAATCCTCTCAACCTTGGAAACAAGGATGGAGAGAGCCAAACCATTCATACCATTCCTATCCTCCTTAGATGCCATTATATCCTCCTTCCAATGCACCACCCCATATGTCACAACCATATTTTCCCTCTCTACCTCAGCAAAGTCAATCATTGCCACCATTTCCTTTGCCACCATCATTCAGACCACCTCAACTACCTACTCAACCGGTATCAAATCCTAATAATAAGGCAGTATAACTGAATCATTCGGTTGGATAGTCCCCTCTTCCTACCTATCGAACCCTGCCATTGGGATAAATGAGCTTCAACTGAGATCAGGAAGGGTGGTTAAACCAGAAAAACAAAAACATTCCACGACGATTATTGAGGAGAAAAATAAGGGGGTAACTCCTGATCATTCGAAATATAATATCACCCTTCAGCCCATTCCCGTACCTTCAGATTCACCATCTTCTTTAAACCATCCCCCTATCAACAGTAGTTGGTGATGGATAAGAGCGACACCAAGTCCACCTTGGCTTCTGAATTAAGGAATATTTGTATAAAAGTTCTTTTAATTTAGGCTATCCAATAAATTCCTACCTGTACAAAGATAATTTGGGAATTATGTCTTAAAAAGCCGGGGAGGAAGAGAGTAGAACCTCAGACCATTCAGTTTGTTGGTAGAGTAGCTGAGTTGATGATAGGATGCGTATCGATGGAGAAATATACAGATCATGGAAACCCAGTTGTTTCTGTCCAGATAGGTGATATCCTTGTCTCTAATGTATTAATAGCCCTGGGGGTGGCCATCAATGTGATGACTAGGGAAACCATGGAACAACTTGGGTTGGGCCATATTCATCATACAACCATTGTGCTTGAACTTGTAGACATCTAAAATCAAGCCTGATGGAGTATTGGATGGCGTGGTTGTCTCTGTAGATTCATGGGAATACCCTGTGGATTTCATTGTGCTTTAGCCAAAGAATCTAGTGGGATGAAATCCTTTGATTTGGGACAACCATGGCTTGCCACAACTAATGCTTATATTGGATGTTGCTCCGGTGATATGTACATTTCACATGGAGACTCTAGGAAAGAGGTCACCTTATACCCATCTTCTAGATCTATTTAGGAACTCAGGCATACCTTATGGTTAGATTATGACAAAAGTGATGAGGAGTCTCAACCTATTTCTTCGATTCAACATCATACCGAGTCTGCTCAGGATAGTGAATTGCGAGATTTCTCGGACAATGTAGAAACTTTGCCTAGTTTTGATACACTTCGCCAGATCTATAGTCTATATTTTCAAGAAAATTCTGATTCCCAGCCTTCCTTATCCCATACTGTGCAATCATCTTCCTGTACTGGTGAGCTCGAGACCACTCTTGTTGAAATTAGTCTAGGCAAATCCTTACACATTAGTTCGGACCTGGATTCATCTCAGCAAGAGCAGCTTGTTACCGTGTTGTGAGATCATTTTGATGCATTCGCTTGGAGTTATGAAGACATGAAAGGTATTCCTCCTTAGAATTGTACTCATCATATCTATATCTAGAGGGAGCCTGACTTGTCCAATAACCCCAGAGATGAATGAATCCCACACTAAGAGATATTGTTAAGGAAGAATTACAAAAACTCTTAGATGCTAATTTCATCTACCCCATTTCTGACGGCCAATGGGTCTCTCTATTAGTGATAGTCCCTAAGAAAGATGGGAGATGGCATATTTGCATTGACTATCGATAATTAAACAAAGGCATTCTCAAGGATTACTTTCCCCTTCCTTTCATTGAGCAGGTGCTAGATACCCTTGCCGGTAAAAAGTAATTTTCATTTTTAGATGGCTTCAGTGGGTATAACCAAATCTAGATCGCACCCTCAAATCAAGAAAAAACTGCCTTTACATGCCCTTGGGGTAAATTTTCCTACTGAGTGCTTCCTTTCAGGTTGTGTAATGCATCGGCTACCTTTCAAAGGGATGTGATGGTCATTTTTGCTGATCTTGAATGTGTTGAGATTTATATGGATGATTTTTCTGTGTTTGGTAACTCATTTGATGAAGCTCTTAAAAATTTAGAAAAAGTGCTTTTACGTTGCCAAGAGGCCCATCTTGCTTTGAGTGATAAAAAATGTAGATTAATGTGCAAAGAAAGAGTGGTTCTTGGTCATTTGATCTCTGACAAAGGTATTCAGGTAGACCCCACTAAAATTGAAGTCATTATTCGTTTGCCTACACCCAAAACCCAAAGGGAAGTGAGAGGTTTTATAGGACATGCTGGTTATTACCGGAGATTCATTAAAAAAATTTCAAAGATTGCTACCCCCCTTTTTTGATTACTATCTAAGGACAGTGAATGTAGCTGGTCCACAGCTTGCCAACAATCATTTGAAACATTGAAGGAAAAATTAGTATAGGCACCAGTTTTGAGAGGACCAAACTGGTTCCTACCATTTCATATTTCCTTCGATGCTTCAGACACTTCTATTGGCGCAACCTTAGGATAAGAGGAAAATAAACAATCCTATAGTATTTACTACAATTTGTCACCTACAAAATTTAACTATACAGTGAATGAGAAAGAATTTTTAGCCGTTATTTTTGCAATTAATAAATTCAGACATTACATTATAGGATATGAAGTTTATGTGCATACTGAACGTTCTGCTATAAGATACTTAATGAATAAACTGTTAACTAGCGGTAGAGTGACTAGGTGGTTGCTTCTATTACATGAATTAAATGTTACAATTATTGATAGACCAGGAAAGTCTATTGTTATAGCTGATTAAATTTCCATATTAAACAATCTTGGCGAAGCAATTCCTCTTGACGATGATTTCCCTAACGAGCATCTCTTTGCTATGTGAGAAAAATCTCCATGGTTTGCTGACATAGCCAATTATTTAGTCACCGAAAAGACACCACCTCACTTATTCGCTCGTGAAAAGTGGAATATTATTTAGAAAAGTGCTTCATATTCTTGGATACAAGGAGACCTCTTTTACACTGGACCAAATTTTGTTATTCGTAGATGTGTAAGGGAGGAAGAAATGTTTGATATTTTAAAATCTGCCTATGATGAACCTTGCGGTGGCCACTTTGCTGACAAATGAACTGCACATAATATTTTAAGCACTGGTTATTTTTGGCCTTGTTTGTTTAAGGATGCCAAACAATATGTTAGGTGTTGTGATAGTTGTCAATGAATGGGTCAGCTTGTTCAAGCCAATGAAATGCCTTTATGTCCTCAAGTAATGATTGAGCCCTTTGAAAAATGGAATATTGATTTTGTAGGAACCATAAAACCCACATCTTTAAATAAAAAGAATATCTTGTTTTGTATTGATTTTGTTACTAAATGGGTAGAGGCTAAAGCTGTTTCTTTTGCCATTAAAAAAGTTGTTGTTAATTTTTTGTTTAATGAAATTTTTACTAGATTTTGTGTTCCTAGAGAAATTGTTTCTTGTTAGGGTCCCACCCTAACCCCCTTATTTATGTCATGGGATCACGTCATAGTCAAGAGTCAATAAAGCCCATATTAATATTTGTAAGTGGTTAACCCACAATTAATGACGGGACCACAGTTAGTTGCAAATGGGCGGTAGTATTAGATAGATGGTAAATGGGCGGTAGTATTAGATAGATGGTATTAATAAAACCCACGATATTGGCTCGTGGTATTGCATGTATGAGTCATATATAAAGGATAGAGACTCCCTGCGAGGAGCATCGTGTCTTGTTTTGTAATCGAGCTCTGCTCTATTGGAGGTTGCCCCCTCGAAGAGGCCTGTGAACATTTCTCTCTGAATAATAAAATCATTGCTATTCTGTGTTCTGGGTATATTTTCTTCGCATATTCTGTGTTCTCGGTATCTTTTCTTCGCTTGGGTATTGTTTTGCAGGTTAAGAGCATAACAAGTGGTATCAGAGCACTTTCCAGGGCTCGGTGGGATCTCCAAATTTTAGCAAATTTTTTTTTGGCTAGAGACGTGTTCCGGCGTCTTTAAACCATGGGATCTATCGTTAAGCGCATAAATCCGCGGATTTGGGGAGGCATGCACGCAGGAAATACAAGAGGTGGTCACGTCTGTTGGACTCCCTTGTAACCCCTGTGGGTACCCCTTCGAGTAGTAGCGCATTAGACAGAACCGCGCACAGACTGTCTTCCACGTACCCTCTGCGTATATAGGAAGCCCCCTAGCTCCCTTGAAACCTCACCATAGATAAACCTTCGGCCATCTTGTGGCTACAGTACACCGAGAACAGCACTCGGAGAGATTACTCGCCCGTACGATAGGGTAGTCGGGTTGTACGGCTAAGGGTACGGTCGATCCTCCTTAGTTAGAGCCCTGAAACATTGGGCCGAGTACTACTGTCAGACCCTTATGTATATTGCGATCTGTAGCACCTGACACTCCCCAAGACCATAGTTCCCTTTCTATCGAGGGATCACACATCATCTATTCCAGATCAGCAGCAGCAGTTGTTCCACCATTCAAATCTCTCAGATCCACCAGATCGGATATTCCAGATCAGCAGCAGCAGTTGTTCCACCATTCAGATCTCTCAGATCCACCAGATCGGAGTAGTTGTGAAGGGTTCCTGTACCTGGATATAATTTTCGCAGGACTTTTGGCGGCAGTGACATTTTGAGGATTTGGCGACTGCAGTATTGATCAGGAAGGAGTAAAACTCCGTTAGGAGTTTTCCAAAAAAAAAAAAAGTCTGAGATCTTCCGGGGCGCTTATTGGTGACCTAGCCCATCAGTATCAGGACGACAAGCTGAGCAAGGTGGTACCATTCAATTTCTTAGTAAAAATTTTTAGGCGGTCCCAATTTTTCATCAGGTTGGTGTATGGTAGAAACTCGCGCTCAAGCGATGGCCAATGAAAGGATCGACAAAATTGAAAGCTATGTCAACTCCCTCCAAACTACGGTGAACAAGATCGAACTTGACCTTCAAGGAATGAGTAACCACATAGAACTTGAGCTTAAAGGAATGAGTAACCAGTTACAGGAGGCATTCTCAAAGGGCAAGAAGCCAGCCCACGAGGAGGCGTATAATGGCCATGAATACCATGAGGGTGAGTCTAGCCACTCTCCTCATGTTTGGCACTCCCATCCACCACCCAGTCAGCGACCTCCCAAGTTGGATATGCAGAAATTTGACGGTTCTCACACGTCCGCATGGCTAGCACAAATGGAGCAGTATTTCCAATTGAATCATATCACAGATAAGGGGACTAAGCTTATAGTTGGCACCATGTACTTGGACAATGAACGATGGCATTGGAAGGAATGGCATCAGCATTGCAATGGACATTTTCAGAATTGGGCCCAATTTGCCAAAACTCTTCGCAGTCGCTTTGAACAGGAAGACTCTTTTTTGGGGCGTCTCACTAAGCTCCGACAGACGGGTACAGTGGAGGAATATATTACTACTTTTTAAGCCTTAGCCTTCCGCACTAAGGGTCTCACAGATGAGTTCTACATGGAATGCTTTATCAGCGGTCTTAAAGAAGTCATCAAAGCTCAGGTTCTACTCCACCACCCTCCCACATGGACAGAGGCTTGCCAGGTAGCCCGTAAGGTGGAACGTGCATTAATAGCCCAATCCAGCCGCCCCAACTTCCCCGCTAAAGGTCGTCCCTCACAGGCTCCCAATATGACTCAGACACTTAAGATTCAAAAGGTGTCACTTGCGGAAATGGCCGAAAGAAGGAAGCAATGACTATGTTACTACTGTGATGAAAAATATTCCCCAGGTCATAAATGCAAAGAGCACAAGTTTTTTCAAATAGATGCCATTGACTACAGCTCCACAGAGGAAGATCCACCACTTGAGGAACCGGAGGCGATCGAAGAAGATAACCAACAGGAGATTATATCTGATGAACCAATTATTTCGCTGAATGCATTGGCAGGAATTTCTTCCCCTCAAACTCTCAAAATCAGGGGTTTTCTTAAACATCGCCCAGTAGTAGTCTTGATTGATAGTGGAAGTACCCATAATTTCATCCACCAAAAGATCGCTGAAGTAGCACATTGTTTCGTCCGGGCAGTTTCTAACTTCCAAGTCCAGATTGCAGATGGGGGCACAATGAAATGTGAAGGTCGCTGTGAAAATGTCAAAGTTCAAATGGGGGATTATCAATTGAAAACCCACATGTTTGCAATACACATGGGGGGTTGCGACATTGTCCTCGGCGTGGAATGGCTCCGCACTCTTGGGCCAATCACAATGGATTTCCAGGAGTTATATATGAGTTTTAAGCAGAACAACTCCACACATACCCTTCGTGGACTACAGGCGGGAGCCCCCTCTATCATCAGCTCGCATAGGATGGAAAAATTGTTAAAAAAGGGCCATCATGGAGTGGTGGCTCAATTTAATGCCATCCAGGTAGTCGATACCATGCCCCCGCCAATTCATCCTCAGATGCAACAGATTTTAAATAAACATCGGACTGTCTTTGACAAGCCTCATGAGCTTCCACCCTCGCGAGGGGAACATGATCATAGCATCACATTGGTTCCAGGGGCCCAACCCCCAAATGTGAGGCCATACAGATATCCGTTCACCCAAAAGAATGAAATAGAAAAAATCATCAAGGAATTGTTGGAAGCAGGTGTCATTCGTCCCAACATTAGTCCTTATTCATCTCCAGTGGTCATGGTCCTCAAGAAAGATAGGGAGTGGCGGATGTGTCCAGACTTCAGGGCCCTCAATAAGTTAACAGTCAAAGATAAATTTCCCATCCCAGTGGTTGACGATTTGCTGGACGAACTCAATGGGGCTCAATTCTTCACTAAGTTGGATCTTCGCTCAGGCTACCACCAAATTCGCATGAAGGAAGTCGACATTCCCAAGACAGCTTTCAGAACTCATGAAGGCCATTATTAGTTCCTGGTCATGCCATTTGGTCTCTGTAATGCCCCCTCTACTTTTCAGAGCCTTATGAATCACCTCCTCAAACCATATCTCAGAAAATTTGTCCTTGTCTTCTTCGATGACATCCTCATCTATAGTGCCACTTGGGCGGCGCATCTTCAGCATGTAGATCTACTCTTGCAACTGCTCCACATGCATAAATTATTTGTCAAGATGTCTAAGTGTTCGTTTGGCATGGAAGAAGTTGAGTATTTGGGCCACATTGTGGGGTGTGAAGGTGTCAATGTGGACCCAAAAAAGATCCAGGCAATGCAAGAATGGCCTCAACCTAAGACCTTGAAAAGCTTGAGAGGATTTTTGGGTCTCACAGGCTATTATCGTAAATTTGTCCGCAACTATGGCCGCATAGCGAAGCCCCTAACGCAACTCCTAAAGAAAAATTCCTTCTTCTGGAACGAAGAAGCACAACAGGCATTTACCGCTCTCAAAACCGCCATGTGTTCCACTCCTATCTTAGCACTACCGGACTTCACCAAATCATTTGTCATTGAATCTGATGCTTCGGGAACAGGTATTGGAGCAGTCTTAATGCAGGAAGGGCGACCATTGGCCTTCACCAGCCAACAACTAAGTGGGAGGAATCTGGGCCAATCTACCTACGAGAAGGAAATGATGGCCATCTTACATGCAGTCGAGACCTGGCAACCTTACTTGTTGGGGCGACGTTTCCAAATCCGCACAGATCATCACAGTCTTAAATATTTTTGGAGCAACGCCTATCTTCCCCACAACAAAATAAATGGTTAGCCAAAATGCTGGGATATGATTATGAGATCATTTACAAGAAAGGGAAAGACAACAGGGTAGCAGATGCATTGTCGCGCCAATTTGAGGAGGAAAGTACTCTGCTCGCAATTTCACTCCCCATTCCAGATTGGATTGAAGAGGCTCGCAGGGAATGGTTTTCACATCCCGGGCTCTCTCAACTCATTTCTCAATTGCAGGTAGATCCTAATTCCAGCAAGGGCTACTCGTGGTAGAATGATATTCTTCGCTACAAGGACAGAGTCATAATATCACCAACATCCACCCTCAAAAGTTGCATTTTAGCAGAATTGCACTCATCTCCCATTGCAGGACATTCGGGCTTTCAGAAGACATATGCTCGCACCAGAAGATCATTTTTTTGGGTCGGCATGAAATAGGACATCCTTACTTTCGTAGCAGAATGTGACGTCTGTCAACGCCACAAAGGGGAAACCGTCCACACACCAGGCACATTACAACCATTGCCCATTCCGGCGTCAATTTGGACGGAGGTCTCCATGGATTTCATTACAGGTCTGACAAAGTCTGGGAACAAGTTAGTCATCATGGTGGTTGTGGACCGACTGTCGAAGTATGCTCATTTCTGCGCCCTACCCCAACCATTCACACCCACTTTGGTTGCTCAAACTTTCATGGATCAGATCTTCAAATTGCATGGCATGCCCACTTCTATTGTGTCCGACCGCGACCCAATCTTCACCAGTAATTTTTGGCAAGAGCTCTTCAGAATACAAGGCACTCAACTCAAACTCAGTACTTCATATCATCCGCAAACAGATGGTCAAACTGAAGCAGTCAACAAATGTCTAGAAACCTACCTTAGGTGTTTCACTTCAGAAAAACAACACCTTTGGGTACAGTGGTTACCTCTGGCGGAATGGTGGTATAACACCAACTATCATGCCACTACCAAAATGACTCCCTATGAAGCAGTCTATGGACAACTTCTGCCTTCCCCTACTTCTTATCTCACGGGGTGCTCCAAAGTACAAGCCGTGGATAAACTCCTACAACACCGCGCAACCATGCTTGCCCATCTGCGCGAGAATCGTCATCAAGCTCAGAACCGTATGAAGCAACAGGCTGACCAACATCGCTCAGAGCGCCAATTTCAAGAAGGGGATCAGGTCTTTTTGAGGCTGCAACCATATAAGCAAACATCACTCAAAGACAAGGGTTGTCAAAAGCTCTCTCCAAAATTCTACGGACCATACCAAGTACTTCAGCGCATTGGAGAAGTGGCTTACAAGTTGGCTTTGCCACCTACAGCAAAAATCCACCCAGTTTTCCATGTATCGTGCCTCAAGAAAGTGATTGGGAACAATTGCCGAGTTCAAACCAGTCTACCTGAATTGGACGAAGAAGGGTCAATCTGGCTTCAACCTGAACAGGTTCTAGACACACGAGAGAAGCACCTGCGCGGCCGCATGCTTAAGGAGGTCCTCGTCAAATGGAAAGACACCTCTCCGGAAGATGCAACTTGGGAACCAGCCACTATTCTTCAGCAGTTTCCGCAGCTTCAGCCTTGAGGACAAGGCTAGTCTTAAGGGGGAGGGCATGTTAGGGTCCCACCCTAACCCCCTTATTTATGTCATGGGATCACGTCATAGTCAAGAGTCAATAAAGCCCATATTAATATTTGTAAGTGGTTAACCCGCAATTAATGACGGGACCACAGTTAGTTGCAAATGGGCGGTAGTATTAGATAGATGGTAAATGGGTGGTAGTATTAGATAGATGGTATTAATAAAACCCACAATATTGGCTCGTGGTATTGCATGTATGAGTCATATATAAAGGATAGAGACTCCCTGCGAGGAGCATCGTGTCTTGTTTTGTAATCGAGCTCTGCTCTATTGGAGGTTGCCCCCTCGAAGAGGCCTGTGAACATTTCTCTCTGAATAATAAAATCATTGCTATTCTGTGTTCTGGGTATATTTTCTTCGCATATTCTGTGTTCTCGGTATCTTTTCTTCGCTTGGGTATTGTTTTGCAGGTTAAGAGCATAACATTTCTGACAATGGACTCAATTTGTTTCTAACTTGGTACAGGATATAGGAAATCTACACCATACCGCCCACAAGCAAATGGCCAGGTGGAATCCACAAATAAGGTGGTCGAATGCATCCTCACAAAAACAGTAAACATGCACAGGAAGGATTGGGCTAGTTGGTTGCCTGAAGCCTTATGGGCTTATCGAACCACTTGGAGGAACAACACACGACATACACCATATGAGCTGGTGTATGGAAAAAAAGTCCTTTTGTCGATTGAATTTCATATAAAGACTTTCAGGACTGCAGTTTAGTTGGGTCTAGATCTCTCGGAGGCATAATAGTAGCGTTTACTACAGCTAAACGAGTTGGAAGAATTTCGAAGGGATGTTGTTCAACAGAATATTTTGGTGCAGCAACAATGCAAGAAGTGGCATGACAAGTTTATCAGGAAGAAACAGTTCCAACCAGGTGATTGGGTACTTCTTCATGATTCTAGATTTAAAAAGTTTAAAGGGAAGTTCCATACTTGTTGGATGGGACTGTATGAGGTGATTCAAGTCTTCAACAATGGGGCTATAGAAGTCAAAACCATCGCTGGGCGAGATTCAATTTTCCTTGTGAATGGGCATAGGCTTAAAGTGTATTTTTAGCCCATCACTAAGGAAGACTTCATGTAGCAAGTGCAGCAACAAGATCCTTTTGTAATCTAATTTCTTCTCTCTTGAAATGAAATTTAACAAAAATCCAATTTTTTAGTATAAATAATTAAAAAAAAAAGAAAAAAAAAATATTTTTCTCTGATTGTGAAAATCAGTTCTACTGATATGATTACAGAAGGATCAACCTGAAAACTAGCTTGCTAGCAGGAAGACCAGTTCTATAAAATGGGAATGTTTCTTGACCTTTAGATGTGTTAACTGTCACCAAGAAGAAGCAGGTTCAAGTATAGGAACCAGGACCTTATCCAAGTTTGGGATAGCTGGCACGAAAATTCTTATTTGGGTAACACTCAATTCCCACTGCATTTATTTTATGGATCAACACTAGGCAGGAAGATATCAGGTGAAATTCTTGTTGGCTTAGTGGGGCCTGACCTAGGTTCTGAAGTGATTTAGCCAAGAAAATCCTAGTACTATTGGCCCTTTCGGCAACAATCCACAGAGTGTGGATTGAGGTCTCACCCGAAGTAGTATGGGAGGGTGCTGGAACTAGGTTTCCGCGTCTTGATGAAGTTTTTGGAGGGTCGCGGTCTGACCCTGCATGCTTGTGCTACTCCGCACAACTGTTTATCCTTCGCGACCTGTGACACTACTTCCGTGCACCTCTGTAGGGGCACGAAGAAAGTACTACCCTAATCCCTATTCTTACTGCATTATTATATTGGTGCTTAACTTAACTTGTGAGGGCCCAATATTCTTATTACTTCATTCAACACTCAGGTAAGTGTACGTAATCGTAAACAGTATAAATGCATAAAGATAAACAAAAACATGGATGCACAATATTCCGAATCGAACTTATCTTTATTAGTATTCTTTTTCAAGTACAATCACACTTATAGACCCGAATCTACCCTGCGCACTCAACTGTAGGGGTCCACGCACTCAGCTGTGAACTCTACTAGGCCTCTGTGCACTCAGCTGTAGAGCCTCTTCCTACTACTATGACACAATACACTTCAACTTTTCCTCTTATGCTCTAACCATGCCTCGGCATCTATCTATTACCCACTAAAATTACTGTCTTTACACTTAGAGGCTCGCTCTATTTATACAATCCCATGGTCCGCGGACCATGGGTAGGCCGACACAACTTTACATTATTCTACCATTCTTAGGGCGGACAATCCTATGACTCATTCTAGACTTTTGTGCTGCGCGCCCGCGCTTCATGGAGTCTTACAATACAATTGACCAAAACTTGGGCTTTAAGCCCCAAAACCTGTTGTAGGGGATCCCATGCCCAACAAGCCCCCAACATAATCATTGTGACTCATCTCGAGTCACTCTAATGGTGCGGCAATTTTGGCACAGAGCCCCTCCAACTGTGCATGGGCTACGCGAAGGTCCGCAACGCACTGCTCTACTGTCTGCTGGATCTACTCTACTCTTTTTGCTGAATGTTCGCTGTCAGGGGCAGATCCCTATCTTAAGGCATGCATCACCTTCATTTGTGCGAGCTTTCCCTCAATATTGACAGTGATGCGGAAGGCCTCATCAATCCATGGCTGGACGTGTGCTTTAAGTACTACCTCTTTCTGTCACAGGGAATCCACCTGTTCCTTCAATGCCTTCGCTTGTTGTAGCTTCGCAAACTACTAGGTCAAGACAAGTGTCTGCGCTGTTCTGTGCAAACTGTCATACTACACTTGGAGCTCCCGCGCTTCTGTTTCTAGGCACTGTATGGTGGGGTCCTCCTGTAAGGAAGTGAGGACCATGAGGGGTTCTTCCAAAATTATAGTACAGTCTTGCACTGCCTTTCCTATTTCCTCCAGCCCCTTTTGGATAGCACCAACGCACTGTTCCCTAACTTTCGGGGGCGTGGATGACTCGCCTTTAATCACAGTTTGGCAATCTGAAGGTTGAGGTATAGATGTATCTTCATTGCTTCCTCCTTTGCCTCGTAGAATCCACTAGCCAATTTGTGAATTCACACTCCTACTGGTAGATATGTTGCAATATCTAGCTCCAGGGTGCGGTGACATGCTTCCTCTACTATCTGTTCCAGCAGCTGATTATGCACCAGCGCTTCATCGCATTGTAAACTAAGTTGCTTGATGTTGATTCGTTGTTCGTAGAGCATTTGTACAATGCATCCTTCCCTAGCGCTGAGTTCTATCGTCGCTTCGTCCTATAGTTGGTATAATATATCCCACGGAAGGGCAACCAAGTTTAGGCCAAGTCCCTTGATCTGACCCACCGCGGCTCTGTCCTCCGTGCTGTTCGCTATCAGTGCTCCTTCCGGTAGTGCGATGGTGTTAGCCATTTTGGACCACAGTAACTACTCCGTTGCTGATGTACCTGTAGCACTGTAGACGGCTACCGTCCCTGCTATGGGGGTCGCACCTGAAGTTGCTATAGCTGTGCCCTGAGGGCTTCCAACACATTCTGCTGCTCCATAATTTCTTCCTGGAGCGCTTCCTTGGTGACCTCGCGAACTATGTTGCCAATGTCGTATAGGTCACCCTCTATCAGTGTAATGGGTTCACCATCTAGTTTGGAAGCCTTGATATTCTTTTGTGGCCTTGTTCATTCTGTACCGCGCGGTCGTTTCAGTTGTGTAGATGTCATGCTTGGCTTCGTGCCTTCCACAGTGTCTTCTGTCCCTTGTCCTGTGGTTGGGTCCAGGCCTCTTTTCTCCTGTATTGTGGTGGCCCCGGTTGCCAGTGCTGCTATTGCTTTTTTGGCGGCCTTGGTCTGCTCTGCAGCGGCCTTCGCTGCCTCGCGGGAAGCCCTTACATCCTCGGCCAACTGCTCGTTGCGCTTCAACTGTGCTAGTATCTTGGTGGCATCCTTATGTTTTTGTATCATTGTCAGATCCGGGGTGCACCACTCTGGTGGCCATGAGTCGAGCACAGCGAAAAAAACATCATCAATCGTGATGAAAGGAAGTTTAGTCCAAGTCTGCGCCGGATCCTTATGCGCCTTGATATACACATTGTGCATATCCTCCTTGAAGTCTGCAAATTTTTGCAGACTGTCATACACTGTTTGGGATAGGCATGGCCTTTTGTTGATCCACATCCAGACAATCGCCTCCATGTGCACCCAGAAGATCTTGGTCTCGCAGATTCGCGTGGCGTTCTTTGTCACCCAGAGCGACGCGTATTTTTCCGCCTTTAGCAAGTCTTGTTCAAGGGGAGGGAACTGACTGTCCTCAGGCAGTTCCCCGGTCACTAATAAGATACACAAGAGCAACCATGCGTAGTGGAAGGTCTTGCTCTACTCCTAAGCTTCTTTGTAGTTGGTTAGGAATTCCTCACAGAGGAATTTGGCCCAGTTGAACTGGACCCCCTCTGTGCATTGTTCGGCCAACGTGACGATAGTCGTTGGTACTTCGTTGCCATGACATTTTCTCATCAACTTCCTGGCCAACAGCTGGGTGGCTACGTGCACCCCTTTGTCTTGAATGCTACTAATTACGTAGCCTCTCTGCTTCTTTTCCAACTTGTATTTCTTCTTCATGGCCTCTATGAGCGACAAATCTCCGCTTTTGCCAACTATTTCCGCAGGGTCCCTTCTTGTATAGGGAAGCCAAGAAATCCTATGAATAAGCTATGCCGTGATGGGAATAGGCTCCTCTAGCCACAAGTACCCATCGTGGACCAGGAAATGCAGTTGCTTGATGACAAAGATTGTGATCGGTGCCCGGTGAAAGTGTGGAATCCATAATAGGTGGAGTAGCCCGGCCCCATCCACACTGCACAACCATTTCCGCAGCTCTAGCACTGTAACTGACCCCTCCTTGCTCTGTTTCATGAGTTTTCTAGTCTACAAATGTGGGAAATTTTTGCTGTCTGCGAGGTCCTAATCTTCAAATTTCATTGTGGGCATGCGGTCCAGAACCGAACCTTCAAAAAAAATTCCATCTGGGAGGAGTGGGGTTTGGAGTGCGTTCTTAACGGCATCCAAATCCTTGGGTACTTTTTCTTTACCTCTCCACGGAGGGACATACTTGGGCAGTTTTGCTGTAGCGCGCACTCGCTGAATGTCTTCCTCCATTTCTTCATTTGCCTTGATCTCTTCTACGAAATCCTGGAGATCCTCCTCCTCATCAGCTATCTCAAGATTAACATTCTTTCCCTTGTCTTCCATAGAAAGTTTACCAAACACAGATTTCGCGGAGACATGCGGACTAGTCTTGCTGCCTGTGGATCCTTTTTGGGCCTTGGCATCTGGGGCGATTTTGGAATTTCTGGTGCATCCCCCACTGGTAGCGTAGGGCTCTGCGCAGTTTCGATGGTTGTCGACATTATTCTATTCAGGAAGTCCTGCATCTCCTTCGGCAATGTCTCAAACACTAAACTTGCTCTCAAAGCCTCCAAATTCGTAAGGTCCATACCCACTTGATAGCACAACAACTGAATTCTCAAAATGCCAAGGGTTGTTCACTGGATAGCCACTTGTGATTTATAGGCCTTTTTGAATTCAAATTCGATTGTTTCCCCCACATTCAGCCCATTAATGCTATATTGGTGGCAGATCGTCCCAAATCTAATTCTGTCTGCGTGTCTTAATTTCCTACCACTTGCTCCTCGTTTTCTTAAATTGGACATCTTGTCATGAATAGTGACACCAATGGTCACTTCCCAGCCTACCCGCGTGGTAGTGTAGCCCCCTATGCGTGGGCGCGACCCCTGTGACATGCTGATCCTGCGCGCAACCTCGTTATCCCACAACTCCCATACAAACTCTTTTATAGTCCCGCACTCTCTTTCAATTGCTTGGAGCGTTGAGACTGTGCTTCCTACAAATAGTCAGGTGGTTGCACCACCTATGCGAGGCTTTAATTCACCTTCCAGCCTAGTCCGCGGGCACTCCTCAATTACCCTTGCGACAGTCATCACCGCGTGTTCCTCCTTTCATGGTGTGCTCCCCTGGTTACTCTATTTGGTAAGGTGTGGTTGCAGCCATGGTAGCAGAGTCACAATTGCTTGGCGACAATATTCTAATGCAGTAGTATGGCTGCCCATATCTTGTCCTATCATTCTTAGTTTATCGACGTGACATGCTTGCGTGATTTCGTTTTCCAGTTTGTTGATTTCATCTATTAACATGCTTTCATTCCTCAACCGTACCAGACCTTCTTTGAGTTCACGAAGTTTAAGGTTCCCTCGTTGAATGGCTTCCTGTAACTACATAATTCCTCCATCTAGGTCCTCGCATGCTGTCCCACCTATGAGAGTTATTGCATGAGGATTCCTTTCTTCCAAAATTATGGTCTCAACTCTACTCTTCAGCTTCAGAATCATCTTCGCGCTCAAGTTTTTGCACATGGCCCTATAGGCCCATCGAATCGCTGGTATGCGTAGGTCCCAATCAATTTCTCTCACCTGGTGAACTCTGTTCAGGATTCTGCAAACCTTCTTGAATGCTTCTACATGGAACGTTTGTGGTACGCATCACCTTTCCTGCTGTTGCGTCTTGTTCCGATTTTCGATCTTTAGTTTGGGGTGTGCTTGTGTGGACTGCACAGTAGACGTCTGTACCCATCGACACAGGTAGGCACACAAGATGCTCTGTCCTGGCTGCCCAACTTTCATTTGAAGCTGGGGGCTTCCAAACCTTAGGCGCATCATCCTTCTACATCCGTGTCAGTCCTCAAAGTTTTCTTGATGTGTACCCCACCATCGTGTGGGTGTTGTGCGCAATGCTCATTTCAACGCATCAAACCACTACTGTTCCGGTACTGCGCTTTCAAATTTGCTTAAGAATTCATCCACTACTGTCAATCCATCATATGTTACCATCTCTCGTGCCTCTGTTGTCACGCAACCCAGTGATCTAATCATCATGTTGCAATTCAGCGTTGTCACTTCGTGCAACTGATTCTGCCAGTGCTCTACTTCTTTGTCTGAATCCAAAGTGTAGGAGCTTTCATGATCCCACGAGATCCTCCCATCTGTAGTAGGATTCACCCGATCCTAGTCTTGTGTAGTTATTTTGTAAATACAATCAAGATCATCGTCGCGCACTGGTTCAGTGTAGCGCGCTCCTTCGGCTGGGTCCAGTGGGACTACCACTCGTAGCGACTTTTTCTCGAAGATCATTTTGTGCTTCTTCAAATTAATGACTCCATTCATATCGATGGCCCAGTCTATTCCTAACAACACGAGATAGGGATTTCTATCATCTACAATATCTATCACTTCAAAATCTGTCTATGTGCTCACGCCTTCAATATCAACTATTACCCCTTGCAACCTTCCCATGGGAAAAATCTTCTGTTGGTTCACCATTCGTAATTGAATAGGGAACCACTATAATGTGGGCCCGCCCATACGTTCCCATGTTTGCTTCGGTAATACATTCATGTCTGACCCTAGGTCTAGGATTACCTGATCCATTTCATATTCCCTAATCTGTGTAGTCAACCTCATTTCTCTTCCAGTGCGCAATGCATGCTTCCCCAATTTTCGGACGACGTGCGGTTCCCCTGACCCTGCGCACCTGTTGATCAGTTCCTGTAGTCCTTTAACTACCTTATTGTCACGTAGCAATTTCATGCATATCTCCAGAAAGGTAGTAAGCATTGAAGGATCCATTCCTGGATCTGGTTGATCCTTACTACCTGAAGTGGAGGCCTCCGTGAAGCTCTTCTTAGCTTCCATGAATGTCTCCTTTGTGCGTTCTAAGTCAAACTTGGGTTCCTTTACAGGAGCCTTGTGAACCCACATACTTTCCTCTGGCTACTTTCCCTTATCCTCTCCTGTGGTCACACCACTTCTAAGCATCATGTTTACATTTGGGTCCTCTTCGCGCGGTTCAGACCTCATCATTTGTATATTTTGAGTTGGGGGAGGCTGGAATACCCCTTTTTCATGCATCTCTGTGATCAACATAGGACAATCTATTGTTTCATGATCAAACTGAGCATAATACGTACAGGATATCGTCATTGGGTTGGTACAGTTGCGGGCATAGTGCCCTGGTCCTCCGCAATTGTAATAAATTAACTGTCCACGGCCCCTTCCTGGTCCCATTCCTCTTCATCCTTGACCTCGCCCTTGAAATCCAGCGTCCGCTATCCCCGCATATGGGTCGAGGGCCCACGTTTCAGTTTGCATTCCATAGGCTGGGGTCTGATTCATCATTAGCTTGTAATTGTGGCAAGTGCACTCATCATGTCCTACCGACCTGCAGAAATTACAAAACAATTGCTGGGGTGTCTGTGTATATTTCTACAACAGATGACAATTGTTTGTCATGTGTTTCCCTCCTATATGACAAATCACGAACCATAAAGTAGGTGCCACGCTCGGCCCTGCTTGCGCCTCTGGTCTCAACGACATTGGCCCTCCTCCTACCAAGTAGTTTGCGAACATTGGACAGTGATCCTTATCATGAGCCTGGCCTTTGCATTTTATGCAACATGCTTCCTCGCGTGACTTTGGCCACGATGCCCTATCCTGCTTTAAGATTTTCATTTCCAAACACAGATTCTGTAGTTAAGCGTGGATTTGCTGAACTCCCAACCCAGGGTCCTGTATCGGGGTCTCATGTAATCTCATCGCCATCTCCAACGCTTCGGCCTGGGTAGAAAATTTCTTCTGTGACAGAGCCATCCTCAAGTGTGGTGTCAGAGATGTTACAAACCATGCACAATGTTGCACATCCTTTAGCGTCATATTGGCCTCACGGATCGTACTCTTCAGCCTTTGGTCCAGATCCCAGGGGGTCTCGCCTGGAAGCATCGCGATCTCTTTAAACCTGATGATTGACTATGTCTCTGATTTTGGCCTACTAAATTCTCTGTTCAATGCATTCTGGATCTTTGCTATCCCTACGTTTGGGTGGTCATTAGAGTGCTTGATGTACCACGTTAATGCACGATCCTGCAGCGCGCTCACCAATGTAGCCCTCTTAATGTTGTCGTCTGTGACACCTTGTGCTTCCCATACTGCTCTTACCATGAACCAGAATTGGTCCAGATCCTCATTCCCTACTCCTCTGAATAATAGTAATTTGATCGCGCTCGCCATACTGAATTGTGGAGGTGGTGGAGGTGGAGTGGATGGGGAGGGAGGTGAAGGAGGTGAAGTGGGTGGCGGTGTGGGTGGTAACTACGGAATCCGCTGCCTTATCAAACTGACCACGCTTCTTGGAGAAAATTTCGCGAGCTCATCCTCGCTCTCCCACGAGGGTGAAATTAAAGGACTATTTTCTAATTCCTCACTACTTCTGCTTTTGTAGATTCTTCCGCTCCGCGTAGTCCCAAACATTAATTTATTTGCATAACCCGCTTTTCACATAATAGCATCTTAATCCAGGTATTCAAAGATTTAATATACTTACCTCGCGGTCCCTTGAGAAAATGTCGCTATGCCTCACTGTAACTGATGGTCGTGTCCACTGTGAACTCAGTGATAAATCCTCTTATTATTCAGTCGAGCCAGTGGTCCACAGCTCGCGCAAACTTATCTTCTAAGGCTTCCAGTTTGTGCACTAATTTCGGATTCCACACTATCGGTTGGTTGAACCTACACCTTCCCTGGCTATCGGCTAACCTCTCAATCCACTTATACAGTTTAGAAGGAAAGGATGCAAAGAAAATCTCATGGATTTCTGTATACACATAGCGATCCAACTACTTTTTCTTAGATACTTGCGGAGTTATGTTTTCTTGTGTCGCGAACTCGTGAATATTCTTGTCCAATCACTCTTCAATTTCCTTCTTTGTTGGGTTCCATTGGCACGACATCAGACACCCTTTATGCAGATCCCGGTCCTAGCAACGGAACCATTTTTTGGCTTAGTGCGGCCTGACCCAGGTTCGGAAGTGATTTAGCAAAGCAAATCCAATACTACTAGCCCTTTCGGCAACAGTCCATGGAGCGCGGACTGAGGTCTCACCCGAAGTAGTATGGGAGGGTGCTGGAACTAGGTTTCTGCACCCTAGGGATGTCTTGATGAAGTTTCTGGAGGGTTGTGGTCCGAACCTGTGCGCTTGCGCTACTCCGCGCAGCTGTCTATCCTTCACGACCTGTGCCACTACCTCCGCGCACCTCTGTAAGGGCATGAAGAAAGTACTACCCTGATCTCTATTCTTACTGCACTATTATATTAGTGCTTAACTTAACTTGTGAGGGCCCAATATTCTTATTACTTCATTCAACATTCAGGTAAGTGTGCGTAATCATAAACAGTATAAATGCATAAAGATAAATAGAAACGTGGATGCACAATATTTTGAATCAAACTTATATTTATTAGTATTCTTTTTCAAGTACAATCCCACTTACAGACCCGACTCTGCCCTATGCACTCAGCTGCAGGGGTCCGTGCACTCAGCTGTAGACTGTACTAGGCCTTTGTGCACTCAGCTGCAGAGCCTCTTCCTACTACTACGACCCAATACACTTCAACTTTTCCTCTTATGCTCTAACCATGCCTTCACATCTATCTATTACCCGCTAAAATTACTGTCTTTACACTTAGAGCCTCGATCTATTTATACAATCCCATGGTCCGCAGACCATGGGAAGGCCGACACAACTTTACATTATTTTACCATTCTTAGGGCGAACAACCCTATGACTCATTCTATACTTTCGAGCTCCGCGCCCGCACTTCGCAGAGTCTTACAATACAATTGACCAAAACTCAGGCTTTAAGCCCCAAAACCTCTTGTGAGGGATCCCATGCCCAACAATTCTTCCTTTCTTCTATTCCCATTTTCGAAAGAAAAAAATCCCCTTATTTTCTTCTTTTTATCCCAAAAAGTTTACCATCCCTTTCTTCAAAGAAGTTTCCCTATCCGATTTCGTATTTCCCTCTTTTCCCTTGAAAAGTTTTCCCCAAAATCCCTTTTTCGATTTATCCCTCTTGGTGGTTTTGCTCTTGAATTCCCTATCGTAATTTCCTTCCCATTCTAAAAATTTACCCTTTTCCCACTTCTTTTTTCCCACATGGATTGCTTGCAGGATCTGATGTGAACTCACAAATCAGATCGAAAGGTAGATGTTAACACAAAAGAATGGAGAATAAAATCTCCTTTGTGTATTCAACAAATATTTTAATCCAGTCTATGAATTGTGTTCTATCATAATTTTCTTTTGTTTCCTATTATGCTACAAATATCCCTGGCGCAGGAATGTGTGTTCGAGTGCAAGTAGATTTGGTGCAGGCATGGGTAGTGCAAGCATGTCTAAGTGAAAGCATGCTTGGTGTAGGCATGGTTGGTGCAAGCAAATTTAGTGCAAGCATTTTTAGTATAGGAATCCTCACTATTGAATGCACCCAATTCAAAAAACACATGTTTCGGTGAAGGAACACCTGGTGCAAAAATGTGTGTCGAAGCTTATCTTTTTTTCATGAACCTTTGTACAGGAAAAATAACTGTACCACCTGTAGATCATGACATTTAGTTTATATTATGATTAACACTTTGTTTCATCATTTACTAAATTAGGAAGAAATTGTTTAAGTACAAGGATATTTTAGGTTATGAAATCTTATCTTTTCAATGAGTACTAAGTACACCTTATGTGAAATCATGGAGTAAATGTAGAGCGGTACGATTCTCTCAAAATTCAATACTTACCTTCCCTTGGAAAACTCATCACCTGATAATAATGGCCTCACCCCATATCCGACCTTGCATGACCATTATGTGAAATTATTGTCTAAATCGTTGCCTCTCCCAATCATCATCACCTACCTGTACTTGCACCAATTCACATTCACATCAGTGTAATTTTAATAATGAAGCATGATCTTTCAGGAAATGGTTGATATAATGACAGATGTGTAGCTCGATCACCATTTGAGCTCTTTTTGCGGTAATATATTTTTAAAACTTGAGATAGAGAGTGGGAGAATTAGAACAGACATGACACCTGTAAGGATTGAGCCACGATCCATAGATATGGAATAGACATCTGAGTATAGGAATAGTCTTACAATGTTGCAGGAATCTAGGTTCCTCCTGTTCCTATAGAAGTTCGATGGGTTTGACTCAACTGTGGCAATAGTATTTGCCCGGATCTTCGATGGGAGCCAAGCCAAGGTTGGTTCATTAGACTTTGTAGTAACATAAGAATCCATATCTCAGGATACAGGGTTGCCAGCAGTGGGGGAGAAATGGTTCAAAAAGGAGAAGTTAGAAAAGAAACTTCGGCAGCTGTTTGTGGTCAACCCGAAGCAGAAGGTGGACTAGAAGAATGACCTCCAGCGGAATGCTATGATTAGGAAGTGGAAGGATCTCCTGTATGTGTTGTAGAAGTTCCTTACTTGCGAGAGCCATTACTCACTAACTTTCCTCTACCACATATGCCTGATCTTATACATTGAGTCCGATAAGCTCATCAATTTCCCATATTATTTGCTCAAAAGTTTAGAAAAGATGGCAAAAGGGGTTCAGAAAGGAAAATCCAATCAGGCTACTTACAAATTATATCACCACAGGCTGATCACAATCTTAGTTAGGAAAGAACTTGAAGCTAAAAATGTGACTTGGGAGGAATTCTTGAAAGAGTTTTAGGGGAACAACGTAGAGAAGTCGAATCAAAAGAAAAGTGCAGAAAAGCCGACTCAAAATAAGAGTGCATAAAAGCCAGCTCAAAAGAAGAGTGCAAAAAAGATGAAGTCAGCTTAGAAGAGGAGTGCAGGCAAGAATGAGAAATCAGAAATGATGACCTTGCGTCCTACCGAGACCAGGAGGTCGGCTAGGTGAAGAACTTCCTCCTCAAGGGCGGGTCATGTTCAGTCGACCTCTCCGATACTATTGGATGACTCGCCACCTGCTTCGCCAGGTAAAGATAATCTTTTGGTTCTCGCTGAGGCAGCGACTCATACAATGGTTGATGGTGACTATGTGGAGAAGGAAGATGACACACCCTTGTCGGTCCTCTTTGGAAGAATGAAGAAAAGAAAAGTGATGTTGAGTACAAGTAAGGACCTGACAAAGGGTTGGAAGTGCACAGGGTACTGAAACCCTCGATGTGATGAATGAGCAGAGTGTTGAAACCCTTAACGATTTTGAAGAGTAGGGTACTGAAACCCCTGGTGAGATAGATGATAAGGGTTTTGAAGCCCTTAATAAATCTGAGGAGTGGGGTACTGAAACCCCTAATAAGGTAAATATGCAGGGCATTGAGACCCTTAGCAACATTGAGATTCTGGGTGTTGAAACCCTTGATGATATTACAATGCAAGAATTGAAAGGTGGCCAGGATAACTTTGACCTTGATGATGTTGGCACATGTATGGAATCGATTGCCGAAAAGTCTATGCCCGAGGAATTGAGAGTGTAGACGATCTAGGTGGATGTTGGTGGCCACCCACCTATCCCACTTGGACACCCACAATTGTTGGAAATAATTCTGAGAGGGGGGGGGGGTGAATCAGTATTATCAATTCAAATATTCCCTTTCTAAAATCTAGATAATATACACTACTTCAATTAATTAAACCCGCGTATATACGCAACTACGTAGAAGGAAACCCGCGTATACAATGAAAACTTATAATTTACCTTATCCTTCAGATGTTGATTGTTATTCTGTGTATTAGAATTGAATAACCAGTAACTAGAAACATTAAAATAGAGAAGAAGACAATCACACACAAGAACACAAGATATAAGGTGGAAACCCAATGTGGGTGAAAACCACCTGTTGCAATTCGTCTCTATCTTCTTTTAATTAGAAACTTCTTTTTACAATGTACTGGTGTAGTCCTTTACCAGTACGCAGGCTGCAACCTACAGAGAGCTACAACCCTTTCTCGTTCTCCAGCTTCTCCTGGAAGGGAGCTACAACTCCCTTTGCTCTTGCACTAGCCAAGATACTAGTACGTAGGTGCTGGCCTACAGAAGGCTACAACCTTCTCTTTCTTCCAGGGACCACGTTTCATAAATTTTCAGACTGGATCCACATCAATCAAATATCAAGAATTTCTGCATCAACCAATCACCTTTTCACCAATCAAAATTGAAAAATAAACACTTCTCTGACAGCTGTACCTAGAACACATTAATTGTAACCACACACTAATTCTGAACCCAGAACACTGCAGCAATAAACAGAAGCAGCTAGAACATAAATCAAGAGATGTACGCTATTTCACTGTTCAGAAACCTGCGTGTATACGCTTCTGTGTCAAAGCCAAACTGCGTATACGCTTCTTTCCCTTACCAAAATAGCGTGTATACGCGTCTTCTCTTCACTGAACCTGCATATAGATCTATAAAGGATAATTCATTCTTTTCAAACATTCAGACATTAGTTAACCCAGATTACCAGATTTATAGATCAAGCATGCACCACATATAACGGATCAAAATCGTATAAAGATACTATCATTCAAGCTTAAAGATTATGACCCATCAATAGAACTTATCCTTCTTTGTGCGCTAAGGTTCCTCCTTCATTTAGATCCAGATCTACACCTAACCCCAATGACCAATATTTCAGATCTAGCACTTATTAGATATTCAATTAATTAGAATGACACTTTGCCAAATGATCTCCTTCCTCTTTTATAGTCTTAGGCCTTTCACAATACCACGGTCCAAAACCATAATAAAACAATACCAAGGACCCATTACTTGGGATCAACACTTCTGATGAGGTACCATGGTCCAAAACCATAGGTTCAAATACCAAGGCCTAACTACCACGGACCAAAAGTAAGTTCTCCAACATATACGCGCTTTTCCTTGCGTGAAAGTGCGTGTATACACATACGCGCCTTTGTAACGTCTAACCCGCATGTATACACGCCTTCACCTAGGTGAACCTGCGTATATATCTTTTTTCTTCATTCTGAGCCTATACTGAGATCTGTCACCAAAGAGAGTTGCCATCAAGGACAACACCTGTGCCATAATGCTAACAATCTCCCCTTTGGACTTGATGGCAACCCCAAGATCCTCAAATTCATTCTCCCCCTTTGTCATCAAGGGCAAAGGGTTGTGCTCCCCCTGAGTACATGCTGAAACCTTTGCCCAGCTGTGCTGACCAAGCTCCCCCTCACTGTAGACAAGATCTCCAAAAATATGTTCTTCAAGAAGAACCATGACTTATACATCATAAAAGACCTTCCTATCACCAAAAGACTCAATACATACATCCATCACCCAACCAAGTGGGGATCATCCACCCAACCAAGTGCGGATACATCAGAAATTTACATATGACAATCAAGTACATTACATCTTCATCACAGGCATAGTGGGGAAACCAAAATAGGCCATTACATGACCTTGACACCTTAAAGGAGATACATGACATAGAGACGAAATAACTAGAGCAAGACTTATGAAAGTCACCAATAACTGATAGCAGCAGCATCTGTCAATCACCATTCAGATCAGCAACCAAGATTTCCTTCTGTTCTCCCTCTACCTTTGTCCACCTGAAACCAACAACAGTTGTGTACTAGAACCAAAAGCTTCCAAAATAATGCCAACAATGCATCATTATAAGTTTATCTTCTCCCCCTGAACCTGTGTCGGATGGTCTCTGCCAGACCCATATCAGAATATCTTCAACCAGAGCCTGCCCCTACTGATATCCATAAAACCTCCATATACGCGACTATCTCTACACAAGCCGGCGTATGTACGCGGATCCTCCTCATGAAACTCGCGTACACCCATTTTTCTCTGAAACAGACAAGTTTTAACAGAAAGATGATGCATCAACTACTCCCAGCTTCTGTCTGAGGTATTCAAAGGTTTCCCTGGGCAGTGGTTTGGTGAGAATATCAGCAACTTGTTCCTTAGAAGGAACATACTCCAATTTGACCTTTTGTTCCAACACTTGTTCCCGGAGAAAGTGATACTTGATCGATATGTGCTTGGTCTTTGAATGCATGACTAGGTTCTTTGAAACGTTGATTGCACTTGTATTATCACATAAGATGGAGATAGGTGGTGTATAAGTGATTTGAAAATCCTGCAAGGTCTACATCATCCAAAGGAGTTGAGTGCAGCAAGATGCAGCAGCCACATATTCCACTTCAGCTGTAGATAAAGCAATCGAACTCTGTTTCTTGCTGAACCAAGATACTAATCTGGAACCCATAAATAATGCACCACCACTTGTGCTCTTCCTGTCATCCACACTTCCGGCCCAATCTGCATCTGTATAAGCATGAAGTGTGAGATCTGTATCTCTAGGATACCATAAGCCATAGTTTTGAGTTCCTTGAAGGTACTTGAAGATTCTCTTAACTGCCTGAAGATGAGTCTCCTTAGGATTTGCTTGAAATATTCCAACTATTCCCACTGCATGCATGATGTCTGGTCGGGTACCTGTCAAATAAAGTAGACTTCCAATCATGGATCTATAGGTTGGTTGATGCACTACTGTTGATTCATCATTTGCACTAAGGTTGCATCCTGTAACCATAGGAGTACATACTAGTTTTGAATCTTCCATGCCATACTTCTTCAAAATCTGCTTGAGGTACTTGGTTTGAGACAAAAAGATACCGCCTTCATTTTGTTGGATTTGCAATCCAAGAAAATATGTCAGTTCTCTAAGAAAAGACATTTCGAATTCTTTCTGCATCACCAAGTAAAGCTTTGACTCATAGCTTCTTCATTGCTGCCAAAGATAATATCATCTACATACACAACAAGTATTAGCAATTTGTCATTTTCAATTTTTATATAAATATTGCTATCTGCTGATCCTTTTGAAAAACCTTGTTGATGAAGATATTTGTCCAAACAATAGTACCAAGCCCTTGGAGCCTGTTTAAGACCATAGAGAGCCTTTTTTAGTCTGCATATGAGATTTGGATCATTCCCAAGAATGAAACCATCTAGTTGCTCAATGTACACTTCTTCTTCTAAGTCTCCATTCAGAAAGGATGATTTCACGTCCATTTGAAATACTTTGAACTTCTGAAAGCTTGAGAGAGCAATGAACATTCGGATGGCCTCAAGTCTAGCAACGGGAGCAAAAGTTTCTTCAAAGTCTATTCCTTCTTGTTGAGCATACCCTTTAAAAACAAGTCTGGCCTTGTTTCTAATCACTTCCCCATTTTCATTCATCTTATTTTTAAAGATCCATTTTGTCCCTATGACATTCTTATCTTTTGGTCTAGGAACCAACTCCCAAGTGTTATTCTTTTCGATCTGCTCAAGTTCTTCATCCATTGCCTTGAACTAGCATTCATCTTTGCATGCCTCTTTTACATTTTGTGGTTCAGTGGAGGAGAGCAATGCCAAATAGCTTGAGGCTTCTGCAATTGTTCTTCTTGTTTGTATACCTGCCTCTTTCTGCCCCAAAATTTGAGATTCTGGATGATTCTTCTGAATGTACCCGGATGGAGTCTTCTCTTCTATCCTTATCTCTTCCTCTGGTTCCTCTTGAGGTTCTTCTTCATCATCAGTCTGATTTGAAAGATAGTCTTCATCCTCTTCGATATTTTCATAATTTACTTGCCTAGGAATGTTTCCTTCTTCATCAACCACTACATCAATGCTGTCAACTATTCTTCCAAGTCTTTTGTTGTAACACTTATATGCCTTGCTGTGAGGAGAATAACCAAGGAGAATGCCTTCATCTGCTCTAGGTTCAAACTTGTCAAGATGTTCATCATTATTCTTAATATAGCATTTGCTTTCAAATATTTTGAAATGTTTTACCGAAGGAGTCTCACCATACCAGAGCTCATGAGGAGTTTGAGTGTTGTTCACCCGGACATTTGTTTTGTTGAGAATAACAACCACAGCAAATGCAGCTTCACCCCAGAAGGTTGCGGGAGTTCCAAACTCATCAAGCATAGCACGAGCCATTTTTTGAACCGTTCTGTTCATCCTTTCCACTACTCCATTCTGCTGAGGAGTCCTAGCTGTAGAGAATTCCCTTCTTATTTCATGTTCTTCACAAAAAACGAAAAATTCATTTGAGGTAAACTCCCCACCTCTGTCAGACCTGAGGCACTTAATTTTTTGATCTGATTCGTTTTCAACCAAGGCTTTGAAAGATTTGAATTTTTCGAAGGCTTCGTCTTTGTGCTTCATAAGTCCTATCCAAACCATCCTGGAGAAGTCGTCAATGAATAATATAAAATATTCTTCTCCAAGAGGTGACCTTTTCCTAGATGGGCCACATACATCTGTATGGACTAGTTCAAGAGGCCTACTAGCTAATCCTTCCTTCTCAGGGAAGTTAGTTCTGGTTTGCTTACCAAACTGACATGATTTGCATATTGTATTGTCTGGAATTCTGATGTCTGGAAGACCACGAACTGCCTGGTATTTGCATGCTTTCCTTATCTGTGAAAAGCTTAGATGCCCCAACCTCCGCTGCCATAACCAGTGTTCATCATTCTTGCTCAAATAGCATTGTTGTTTTCATTCTTCAAATATATATAAATTATTTGGAGTTCTTATGCCTTTGATCACTATTTTTCCTGTATCAAGGTCATGAACACTACATCCATTTGATCGAAATATTACCTCAATTCCTTGATCGCACATCTGACTGACACTTAGTAGATTACGCTTCAAACCATCAACATACAAAACATTTCCAGCCTTGACTTTTTCTTTCAGGTAAATTGTCCCTGATTTACCTGATGATTTCTATTAGGCCTTTGCTCGCTCCTCCTTGCTGCATCAAGATAACTTTTGGAGGTGGATGCTTGAGATGCTTCTCCATTATATCCCAGACATGTCTTGATTAGTGGAGATCGCTGCACATTGATAATCTCATCCAGAGTTTCAGATCCTTTAACAAATTTAAGATTAAGGGCTTTTGTTTTCTCAATCTCTTTTCCGAGACCAACAATTTCACATTCCAATTTTGCATGACGTTTTTCCCTTTCAGCGAGTTGACATTGCAGAGAATCAATAATCACATTTTTCTCTTCTAAACAAATTTTGAGTTTAGAGATCTCTTCATAAAGACCTTCTTCATCTATAGCATCCATGTAATCATCATCTTCAAAAGCCATTAAAGTTTATAATTATTACCTCGTTCATCTTCGTCACTATTTGAAAGTCCATCACTATCTTCATGAGTGTAATAGCTTTTCTTATTTGAATTATGTTTCTTGTTCCATCTAACAGGTTCCTTCCCCTTGTCAATCTTATCCTTATGAGGACATTTGGCAGCATAGTGACCGACTCTTCCACAAGCAAAGCATTTGAAAGGTAACTTACCTTGGAATCGTCCAGCACCTCGTTGAAGGTTTTTGACAAAATTTGATTCTTCTTCTTCTTCTGACACGTGTCCTGACTCATAGTAATCTCCTTTTCTTGAAGCCTTGAAGGTAGCTTCTCTCTTGTCTGATGGTCCTCCTTTCCTCATTTCATAAGTAGTCAGAATTCCGTGCAGCTATGACATGGTAAGGTTTCGTAGATTCTCTTTTTCTTCTATTGCAGAAACTTTAGATTCAAACCTAGGGGACAAAGATCTTAGAACCTTTTCAACCACAACAGCCTCTTTTATTTCTTCACCCAAATTTTTCATACAATTAACAATCTCATCTACACGAAGGAAATAGTTAGCCACACTTTCATCATTGTGCATTCTAAGATTTTCATACTGAATTCTGAGGGTTTGAAGTTTTGCTCGTTTTACCTATTCATCTCCTTCATAGCTCAGAACAATCTTGTCCCATATTTCTTTTGCGGATTTATACTGCATAACCTTCACGAATTCTGATTGAGATAGACGTCCTAATAGAGTATTGACAGCCTTTGCATTTGTTTCATATATCTTCTTCTCAATCGGATCCGTAGGAGTTGCTGATGGAAAAGTGTACCATGTATCTATGATATCCCAGACTTCTGTACCAAGAGATTGAAGATAGGCAGTAACTCTTACCTTCCAATATACGAAGTTTGTCCCGTCAAAAATTGGTGGCCTGATAGATGCTTCTCTCTCGTAGTTTCTCATGGTGATGGATCTTCCTTCAAGCGATCAAGCTTCTTCAGAAGGACCTACTCCGATACCAATTGTTGGAAATAATACTGAGAGGGGGGGGTGAATTAGTATTATCAAGTCAAATATTCCCTTTCTCAAATCCAGATAATATATGCTACTTCGGTTAATTAAACCTGCGTATATACGCAACTACGTAGAAGGAAACCAGCGTATACAATGAAAACTTATAATTTACCTTATCCTTCAGATGTTGATTGTTAATCTGTGTATCAGAATTGAATAACCAGTAACCAGAAACAGTAAAACAGAGTAGAAGACAATCACACACAAGAACACAAGATATAAGGTGGAAACCCAATGTGGGTGAAAACCACCTGCTGCAATTCGTATCTATCTTCTTTTAATTAGAAACTTCTTTTTACAATGTACTAGTGCAATCCTTTACCAGTACGCAGGCTGCAACCTGCAGAGAGCTACAACCCTCTCTCGTTCTCTAGCTTCTCCTGGAAGGGAGCTACAACCCCCTTTGCTCTTGCACTAGCCAAGATACTAGTACGTAGGTGCTGGCCTACAGAAGGCTACAACCTTCTCTTTCTTCCAGGGACCACGTTTCATAAATTTTCAGACTGGATCCACATCAATCAAATATCAAGAATTTCTGCATCAACCAATCACCTTTTCACCAATCAAAACTGAAAAATAAACACTTCTCTGACAGCTGTACCCAGAACACAGTAACTGTAACCACACACCAATTTTGAACCCAAAACACTGCAGCAATAAACATAAGCAGCTAGAACATAAATCAAGAGATGTACGCTACTTCACTGTTCAGAAACCTGCGTGTATACGCTTCTGTGTCAAAGCCAACCTGCGTATACGCTTCTTTCCCTTACCAAAATAGCGTGTATACACGTCTTCTCTTCACTGAACCTGCGTATAGATCTATAAAGGATAATTCATTCTTTTCAAACATTCAGACATTAGTTAACCCAGATTACCAGATTTATAGATCAAGCATGCGCCACATATAACGGATCAAAATCATATAAAGATACTATCATTCAAGCTTAAAGATTATGACCCATCAATAGAACTTATCCTTCTTTGTGCGCTAAGGTTCCTCCTTCATTCAGATCCAGATCTGCACCATAACCCCAATCACCAATATTTCAGATCTAGCACTTATTAGATATTCAATTAATTCATATGATACTTTGCCAAATGATCTCCTTCCTCTTTTATAGTCTTAGGCCTTTCACAATACCACGGTCCAAAACCATAATAAAACAATACCAAGGACCCATTACTTGGGATCAACACTTCTGACGAGGTACCATGGTCCAAAACCATAGGTTCAAATACCAAGGCCTAACTACCACGGACCAAAAGTAAGTTCTCCAACATATACGCGCTTTTCCTTGCCTGAAAGTGGGTGTATACGCATACGCGCCTTTGTAATGTCTAACCCGCGTGTATACGCGCCTTCGCCTAGGTGAACCTGCGTATATATATTTTTTCTTCATTCTGAGCCTATACTGAGATCTGTCACCAAAGAGAGTTGCCATCAAGGACAACACCTATGCCATAGCTCCAAACCTGTGCCATAATGGCAACAACAATTGTCTCTTTCAGTTTTTGAGTTTCCTTAATTGTAGCACAATTTACTATTTTTAACTGTTTTTTTGGGTTCTAAACTTTTGGAGCCGTTTTGAGGCCTTGAACGACGTTTTTTGGGAAAATTAGGAGCAACATGGCTTTGTGTATTGATGTTCCTCATCCCAAAGTTGTAGTCCTCGAATATATCTTTCTAACAAGGTATTGTGAACGTCAAACGAAGATCGTATGCCAAAGTTACGACCTTGGGAAGTTGATGTACCAATTTACCCAAAATGGGGCCCACAGTTTGGCGTTTCATCTCCTAGGGTTAGGTTTTTGGATGTCTAGGGTTTCCATTGTTTCTCAATGATAAATAGGCCTTCAAGCCTCATTGTAACACAATTCGGAGGCATGTAGCCGCCACATCTCTTCTCAGAGATAAGATACCATCGCCCTAGCTGGTTTATTTCCATTTCTGTTTGTAAGCATATTTCGGTGTTTTACATTAATGAAATGAAGTATTATTTCTGCTACATCTCTGTATTTATGGTTATTTCTATACTTTATTTCATTCCTGTTTAAATTCAGATCAATGGTATCAGAGCGGTTTGCTCTTTCTTTGTTTTTCTTTGCATGTCTCCAATGAGGTCGGGATATAAGGAGCTAGGGCTTGAACTGGTCGAACTTTTGCAAGTCGCAAACCCTGATGACCTCCCATGGTGGATGAAAAGAAATATGAGGGGGTAGGAGATCCTATCAAAATCTTGCTCGAAGAAGCCCTCAAGCGACAAAGGAGCGCGATGATGGACAACTTTGCCCAAATCCTTCAGCGACTACCGTGGGCAACGCATCTACTTCCGACAACTACTCTGGAAAAGCCACACCCTTTAAGGTACAAGTTAGCTTTGAAATCCATATATTCAAGGGTCAAATAGATGCAGATGTCGTAGATAAATGGTTGAATATGCTAGAAGGGTATTTTTCTATTCATGATTTTTCTAGTCGGGAAAGGATTACTTTCGCTCTTTTCAAAGCAACCCCCCACGTCGATGATTGGTGGGAAGCCTACTGCGAGTAGAAGGATGAAAGTATAGGCTCACTATTTTTAGCCGCACCCACTTGGAATTCATTTCGAGATGCTATCAAGGAGCAGTACTTCCCTGTTCAAAGCTATGAGGATAAATACATAAAGTGGACCATGCTGCGGTAGGGAAGGGACCAAGATTTGCCGAATTTCATAATTATTTTTCATACCCTTCACACAAAGTTGGCTATCAAGGATTCTGAGCTACATTTGGTACTCAAATACCGTGGATGCCTACATAGGTACATCCAGGATGAGATGGAGTTCCTGAACATCTCCTCACTCGGCACGACATACTGATATGCCGTCAAGATCGAGCATAAGTTTAAACAAAAGAAGCGAGACTCTATATATGTGAATCCGAAGAGCAAAGGACAAAGCCAAGGCGGGGTGACCCAATACAACCCGTCGAAGCTGCAAGAAAAGAACAACACTATGAAGTCAAAGAAGGACACAGGAAAGTGGTGTGATTTCCATAAGAGTCCCACTCACAACACAAGTGAGTGTTGAACCAAGCAGTCGTTGGTGGCCAATTTAAAGGCTTCAGAATCAGATGCATGTCCTGACCCTGAGTCAGAACTTGATAAGGGGAATGACAAAGGGAAGAAAATCATTGATGCGGAGCCCAAAACCACTGTTGCCACTGCCAAGGTCCAGAAGAATGAACTATAATATCCAGAGGAGGGGGAGCATCTTTTCCACTCACAGATGTGGGTGAAGGGTTTGCTGCTGCAATTCATTGTTGACAGTGGGAGCGAAAAGAACCTCATTTCAGCAGAGGTTGTGAAGCGGCTAGGACTACCATCTATACCACACCTGCAACCGTATAGCATCGGGTGGCTTCACCAAGGACGAGATCTCTGAGTTCGCTAGTAGTGCCGCCTCCCCTACAACATCAAGCCCTTCACAAATGAGATATTGTGTGATGTTGCACCTCTGGATGTTTGTGATGTATTATTAGGCCAACCATACTTGTGGAAGAGACATGTTGTGTATGAGTCAAGGCCTCACTCTATTTTTATTTCTTTGGGTAATTCATTTTACAAGATAACGGAGGTAGCCCCACCTACCGCCACCTCTTTGATCTCTGCTAAAAAATGCAGCAAGATTATGTCCTAGACTAGGAAATTCATTTTCTGTCTATTTGCTCCCAAAGTAAGGGGAAGATCATCGCCACATCCATGACCCCTACGAAGGGTTCCTCCATGCAGCAGCAATAGCAGATGGATACGGTCATGAAAGAATATAGGAACATCTTCTCCTCACCTACAAGGGCGTTGTTGCACTGTCGGTCAAGCATTCATTCGATCTGACTCCTAGAGCACATCTACCCAATGGGTCGACATATCACTACTCCATTCTAGAAAATGACAAGTACAAGTAGCGACATGATCAGCATTAGGTACCACACAAGTTTCAAGTGGGCAATAAAGTGTGGTTGCATCTGCAGAAAGAACGCCTTACTAGAATCCATCAAAAGCTCAGACCACTCCGACATGGTCCTTACAACATTACCAAGGTTTTGGGACAATTCTTTGGAGCACAACATTCCCCTATTCCTTTTCTTGCACCGAGTGTTCAATGTGGATCACCCTCGACCATGCTTCCCACCATTACTGGACACATCAGAGGTTGCAAAACAACTCACCAGGGACCAAGTTTAGCAGATGTTTCCTCATCTCATGGAGAAACTCAATGCAATGGGGACCATTACTTCCTAAGGGATGAGGAATGATCCAGGTGGATGTTGGCGGCCAGCCACCTATACCACTTGGACCCCCACAACTGTCTCTTTCAGTTTTTCAGTTTCCTTAATTGTAGCCTAGTTTACTATTTTTAGCAGTTTTTTTTCGGGTTCTGAACTTCCAGAGCCGTTTTGAGGCCCTAAACAATGTTTTTTGGGAAAACTAGGACTAGTATCGGTCCATGTAGTCCTCAGACATATCTTTCTAATGAGGTATTGCGCGTGTCAAATGAAGATCGTATGCCAAAGTTACGAACCCGGGAAGTTGATGTACCAATTTACTCAAAACAAGGCCCACAGTTTGGCGTTTCATCTCCCAGTGTTAGGTTTTTGGATGTTTAGGGTTTTCCATTGTTTCTCAACAATAAATAGGTCTTTGAGCCTCATTGTAACACAGTTCGGAGGCATGTATCCGCCACATCTCTTCTCAGAGATAAGCTACCATCGCCCTAGCTAGTTTATTTCCATTTCTGTTTGTAAGCATATTTCAGTATTTTACATTAATGAAATGAAGTATTATTTCTGCTGCATCTCTATATTTATGGTTATTTCTGTACTTTATTTCATTTCTGTTTAAATTCGGATCAGGAGAACTCCACTCTCTGTCTGAACAGTCAGATATAAGAACTCAAGCAAAATGTTTATGGCTTAGAGGTGTTTAACCAAGCCATGAAAGAGCAGAGTATAGTGTAGAAATGGGCAAACGTAGAATTGGCAGGAGAGGTGAAGGAACAGAAAAGAAAAATGAAGATATGGAATATCGAGCTTTGAAGTGTTATGAACGTATTAAGAAGGTGACCAAGAAACTTAAAAAGGTTCGAAGCAGGAAGGCAAAGATAATGAAAGCAGGGATCAATATACAAGTTCAGAATTAAAGGGAGGCCCTTTTGTTTTTTTTTTTTTTTTGCAGCAGGTAAAGGTTGTGTGAGGACCCACAACAACTTACGGAGGGGAGGATGTTGGTAGGCTAAATTGCTTCATTTTTAACCCTTTTTCCCTTCAAAACCATAACCTTAGACCTCTGTTTAACCTTGCAAACCCCCCTATTCCTGCACTAATCCAAGAATCATGTCCTTTCCTGCACTATCTTTATGTTTCATGTTTAAGGGTTTTGAATGTGCTTAATTAATCATTTTCATAAATTTTATACCTTTGAATCTTTGCAACTAATAATTCTCTTCCTAGAAGTATTTGATAGACAATGAATTACTCATCTTATTAGCATGGTCGAGTGCAAGTAGGATTCCTGCACCACTGGAGAATCTTCAACTACCATGACAGCTCACCACTCCATGCAGACACCATGTTCTAGAACGATCAACTTGAGTTGGGCTTGGAGCATAGAGGAAATTTAGGGATATGGTGGAGATTAGGTCACCGACTGAATACCTAGAATAGCATTTTGTTATAGCTGAAAGGCTTAGCACAAGTTGTTATTGTTATTTTGTTATAGTTGAAAGGCTCAGATTGAAATGCTTGATGTTATTTGGTTATGGCCACAGGCCTGAATGAATGTATAAAATGTAGGACTCATATAGAAAATGGTAGCGAGCGATAGCTATAGCAAGGATACTGTGATTCTGTCCTTTTGTAATTTTTCTGGTATCGCCCTCATTCTGGGTTGGATTCGAATTCATGATGTATATTTGCTGATCATTAATAGAAAGGAACTACACCATGATTTCTCAATCTTGCATTATAATTCTGTGTTGATGCAATGATTAAAGAGCTGAATCTTTATGTTTCCTAAATAGGGAAACGAGCTGGTTAGCTAGGGCCCAACCAACCCAGCTCGTTCTCCCTCGTGTTTTTTTTATTATTAAGGTGTGTTAATTTCTTTTAATGCAAAGTTTGAAGTAAATAGATGTTTCTTTTATTCTTCTGCAAAGTTTGAATCTAATTTCATTACAGTGTGACAAATTTGTGGTGTGCATGCTCGATTGAGTTTAATCTTATGATTTCCTTCTTTGAAGTTTAATCTCGTTTTCTTCCTGGATCATTGCAAGCACGCATTCCTACATTAGTGCATTTACAGTCTCACACATTGATTCCTTTGGTTCATTACCATAATAGCCTTTGATTCTTATATGTATTTGATGAGTCTTAATGTGATTCTAAAAAGTGTGATTTTCATTTCGAAGTGTTCTTGATATTTTGAATTAAACATACTTTTGATAATCAGAAATCGAATGTTGTTGCAACACACTAGTCTGTGCCTGTAATTTATGTTGTTTAGGAAAGATCGAACTTATGCATAATTATTCTTAAAGGATCAGTTTGTGTAAATAACTATTACAAGATTGAAGCCTACTGTCACAATTAAATGATCTTTTAGATTACATGCAGAAGTTCCTTAATTAAAGAAGAGTGCACTTTGACTTTGGAAATTAATTCTTGTTCTAGACATTAAGATTGGTTGAAGCATCTTTTGGTTTGAAGAATTTATTTTGAAGTTCTGTTCACCTTTGCAAGTTCTTTTTCCTAGTTAACACATTCTTTATTTTCTCGAAAGAAGGATTGGAAAACTTGGTGTAGGAACCTCTATCCCGGTACAGGAATCGATCTCCTGATACAGGAACAGAGTGCTCTAGCCTTGGGGCTTAGAGCTCCTGCATGAAGACATAAATATTCAGTACAGGTGTAAAATATACTTCCAACACCTAAGCTTTGTTCTAGTACTAGTGCAAGCACACTGCAGAAGTACATGAATAATAGCTTAGTGCAGGGAGAAAAATCTATAAGGAGTCAGATATTTTCAAGGGTCCAATTATTAACCTGGCATACAACTATGTTGAATAAGAACATAGACTTACACTTTCATTAATCAAAGATTGTTTGCAAGAGGTTTGAGAATTCCTTTCATTTATTTTCCTTCAAAAGTACTTTCTTTCATATTCCAACACTAGAATATATTTGGTATAAATTGCCAGGTGATATTTTCTTTTTGATTCTATAAGAGTGCAATTAAGGAAGTAGGAATAGAGTTTGGAAAAGTTCATATCATTTCTGGCATTTCTTGTGCTTCGTCTATAAGTTTACAAAACCCCCAGGTTGACAATTAAGTGTTGAAGGAGTCTTCCTGAACGCAATTCCTACACCCAACATCTGCTTTACATACTTAGTTTGTGAGAGAACAATTGCATTCTTTTCTTGTTGTACTTGTAAACCAAGAAAGTATGTTAGTTCACCAAGTAAATACATTTCAAATTCTTGCTACATGACAAAGGAAAAATTTTGACTCATGGATTCTTCATTACTACCAACGATGATGTCATCCACATAAACAAAAACAAATAAAAGTTTACCATCCTTCACCTTTATATATAGTTTGCTATTTGTAAACCCCTTAGCGAATCCTTGTTCTTGAAGATACTTGTCAAGGAAATAATACCATGCAAAAGGGGATTGTTTTAACCCATATAATGCCTTCTTGAGTTTGCAAACAAGTTTTTGATCATTTCCTAGAACGAAACCTTCACGTTGTTCAATATAGACTTCTTATTCTAGGTCCCCATTTAAAAATGCAGATTTAACATACATTTGATAGACTTTGAAATGATTAAAGATTGAAAAGGCAAGAAACATTCTTATGGCTTGTATTTTGGCTACATGTGCAAATGCTTCTTTAAAGTCTCTTCCTTCTTGTTGAGCATAGCCTTTGCAAACGGGTCTTTCTTTATTTCTAATTATTTCTCCATTCTCATTCAATTTATTTTTGAATACCCATTTTGTCCAAATAACATCCTTATCATGAGTTCTAGGTACAAATTCCCATGTATGATTCTTTTCTATTTGGTCAAGTTCGTCATTCATAGCCTTAACCCAACATTCATCTTTTCTATATTGATTTACATTTTGTGGTTCAATTATGGATAGTAAGGTTAGATAACTAGGAGTTCCAACAAGATTTCTTCTAGTTTGTACTCTAGTTTCCTTATCACCTGGGATTTGAGATTCTGGATGATTTTTCTGAACATACCTTGATGCTTCATTGATTCTTTCTTTAAAATTCTTTTTCCTTGTTGTAGGAACATCTTCATCATCTGTTGGTGCTTCCCTTTTGGTATCTGTGGATGCTTCAACAATCACAACGTTAATGAATTCAACTATCTTTTGAAGTTTTTTATTGTAGAATTTGTATCCTTTACTTCTAGAGGAGTAACCAAGTATAATCCCTTCACCTACTCTAGCTTCAAACTTGCCAAGCTTATCATTATTATTCTTTATGTAACATTTACTCCAAAAGACTATAAAATTCTTGACAGTTTGAGGTTTACCAAACCAAACATCATAAGGCGTTTCATCACTGTTTACAAGGATATGAGCTTTGTTGAGAATAGTTACCGTTTTATGTGCTTCTTCACCCTAGAAGGTATGAGGTGTCCCAGACTCATCAAGCATGGCACATGCCATTTGTTGAATTGTTCTGTTCATTCTTTCTGCTACCCCATTTTTTTGAGGAGTCTTAGCTATAGAGAATTGTCTCTTGATGCCATGTTGTTCACAAAAATCGAAAAATTCATCTGATATGAATTCTCCTCCCCTATCAGATCTGAGACATTTCATTTTTAAGTCGAACTCATTCTCTACTAAAATTTTTATCAAATTCTTCATCTTTATGTTTTAATAAATCAATCCAACACATTCTAGTAAAGTCATCAATAAATAAGATGAAATATTGTTCACCTCTAGGTGACCTTTTCCTCATTGGCCCACACAAATCAATATGAATAAGTTCAAGTGGCTTACTTGCAGAACCTTCTTTGGAATTGAATTGTACCTTGGTTTGCTTACTAAATTGACGTGATTTGCATATAGTATTTTCTAGTAGAGAGATGTTGGGAAAATCACGAACTGCTCCTAGCTTGCTTGCCTTTGTTGAAAATAGCAACAAGAAATGATGAAATAGAATCCAAAAATTCCAATTTTAATTTTTCCTTCAATTAAAATCTAATTTAGTCTCACCAGCTACTTGGAAATAATTAATTAATTCATGTTGAGTTAATTAGTTGGAGAAATTCAAGCTAGAAGTCTTTGTGAAGTCATGCAATAGTTATCCCTTAAAATAAGGAGATTATCCCTTAATTAAGGTGATAAGGATGAGTTGTATTTTAATTGTAATTAGTTAGCTTAGTTAACTGAGTTAAGTCCAGTTAAATTAGTTCCAAATAGTTTGAGGAACTAATTGTGAGTTCAGTCAGTTAATGCATGCATGCATGCAACTAGTGTACTCCAGATAACTGAAGATTCTCTCATAAATAACTCATGCATGTCTATTCAGACAAAGAACCAGTTGAGATTAAAGATAGGGACATTGTACTATCAGTTGGAGGATTTTTACTATCAAGGAAGCTCATCCATGTAGAAGGAACAAGGTTCCTTGAGGATTGCGCAGTTTTATAGGGTGTGAGATCAGTGTTACACTTGGTAACAGTAGGATCACCCAGGAGAAACAACGCAAGGAAATAGGAGGCTTGGAGGGCTGAGGAGAAGGTTTGTGAGAAACCTTGTTTGCCTGTGAGCATCCAGGAGGATTGTACTAAAAGCTAGCTAGCTATGAGAGCTAAAACTTTGTGTAAACTTGATGTATTTCCACCTTGATGATAATACAAATGGCGGGGTTTTTAGCTGAGGCTTTCCCCTGAGTATTTTCTGTGTTTCATGTGCATTGATTCTTCTTCTTATGGTTATATGTGTTCAGCTCTAATTCAGCCAGATCTTTAAGCTTCCGCAAAGCAAATTGATAGTAGAAGTAGATTAAAGTATTTTTCTTTGGTATATTGCATTATCAAGTTAATCTACAGTTAGATTTTCTACATAGATCTAAGAGGTAGATTTGTAGAGAATTTGCAGGAAATTATGCATGGTATTAGAGCTAGCTGATCTATAGAGAAATTTCTACATGGTCGCAGAGCAAAGTTTATTGGAGCAGTGAACAGTATATGAAGAAAAGAATTCGAAGTACAAAAAAAAAAGAAAAAAAGGTCACGAGTTTGCAGAGCAGATCTGAAATGTTTTGTGCAAAATTTTCAGAAACAAATAGTAGATTTGGATTCCTTGCGAAAAAAACCCAAATTCAAAAAAACAATTAGTTGAATCAGAGTTAGAATGAGGGAGATATCGTTGATTTAAAATAAGCTCTTTTTCCAAAAAAATTCGTGATGGTGAGAAAGATGAAACAAATTGGTGTGCTAGCTAAGGACTTGTATGCTCTTGAGGTTCAAGATGCATGAAAAGCCTTGAGGAGCAAGGCAAATGTTAGAGACTTGGTGGTTGAGAGGGAGAGTAAATTACCTCTCAACATGCAGTCCCAGAAGAAGTCACAGACAATTGTGGAGGAGACACAATTGGAGAAGTGGGCAGAGAGATCACATGCAGTCATACCTCCAGGTGTGAGGTGGGGCGATGTGAAGTGATAGTCTCAAGAAGGCTGAAATTGGGTAGGGTCCATTGAGAGGTTTTATCTCATGGATCATACCTTCCTACAGGAGCCCAAAGTACATAGTAGTGGGAGGATTCAGTGGGATTGATTCATTTAGAGATCAAAGTGATAGAGGCTAGAGCAGTGAGATACTGAAGAGCGTAGAGAAGGATTGATAACAGTGCAGAAAGGCAGAGTCAACAAAAGCGCAAAGTTTTCAGTTGACAGAGGCAATAACAGTCAGAGACTTTGATGACTGATGCATCATACTAATTTAGGTTGGATATTTTTTTTTGTTTCTGGAGTTGCTGGAGCAACAACACTAGAGAGAAGTGTTGCATGCAGAACATTCCAAAGGTTTAGGATTGAGATTGAGTTGAATTCCTTTATTGTTGAGAGGGAATGTTGAAAATAGCAACAAGAAATGATAAAAATAGAATCCAAAAATTCCAATTTTAATTTGTCCTTGAATTAAAATTGTGAATTAAAATCGAATTTAGTCTCACCAGCTACTTGGAAATAATTAATTAATTCATCTTGATTTAATTAGTTGGAGAAATTCAAACTAGAAGTCTTTGTGAAGTCATGCAACAGTTATCCCTTAAATTAAGGAGATTATCCCTTAATTAAGGAGATAAGGATGAGTTGTATTTGAGTTGTAATTAGTTAGCTTAGTTAACTGAGTTAAGTCCAATTAAATTAGTTCCAAACAGTTTGAGGAACTAATTGTGAGTTCAGTCAGTTAATGCATGCATGCATGCAACTAGTGTACTCCAGATAACTGAAGATTCTCTCATAAATAACTCATGCATGTCTATTCAGACAAAGACCCAGTTGAGATTAAAGACAGGGACATTGTACTATCAATTGGAGGAATTTTCCTATAAAGGAAACTCATCCATGCAGAAGGAACAAGGTTCCTTGAGGATTGCGCAGTTTTACAGGGTGTGAGATCAGTGTTACACTTGGTAACAGTAGGATCACCCAGGAGAAACAATGCAAGGAAATAGGAGGCTTGGAGGGCTGAGGAGAAGGTTTGTGAGAAGCCTTGTTTGCCTGTGAGCAGTCAAGAGGATTGTACTGAGAGCTAGCTAGCTATGAGAGTTAAGATTTGTGTAATCTTGATATGTTTCCACCTTGTATGATAATATAGATAGCGGGGTTTTTAGCTGAGGCTTTCCCCTGAGTATTTTCTGTGTTTCACGTGCATTGATTCTTCTTCTTATGGTTATATGTGTTCAGCTATGATTCAACTAGATCTTTAAGCTTCCACAAAGCAAATTGATAGTAGAAGTAGATTAAAGTATTTTTCTTTGGTATATTGCATTATCGAGTTTTTCTACAGTCAGATTTTCTACATAGATCTCAGAGGTAGATTTGTAGAGAATTTGTAGGAAATTCTACAGCCTTATGTATTTGAGTAAAGCTTATATGTCCTAATCTTTTGTGCCACAACCAAATTTATTTTTCTTTTCTTAAATAACATTGTTCTACACCGCCTTCTAATAAATAGACATTACCTGGGGTTCTTGTTCCTTTTATTACAATTTTTCCTGTATCGAGATTTCGAACCACACAATTCTTTGATCTAAAAACATCTTCATTCCCTTGGTCACACATCTAGGTAACACTTAGCAAGTTATTCTTAAACCCATCAACAAATATAACATTTCCAACTTTAACCTTTTCTTTTAGAAAAACGATTTCTTTTCCTTTGATAACAACAGGTGAATTATTTCCAAAGGTTACATTATTTTCTTTCTTTATCTCATTAAAAGACATAAAATCATATTTATCACCTGTCATGTGTTTTGAGCATCCACTATCAATGTGCCATATTTTTTCTTGATCTCCTGAACATAAAGCTAGACCAAAGTTCTCAGATTCAATGGTCTTCTTCTTCCATACCTTAGATGTTGTTGCCATTTTCTCATTCTGAGGTGTTGGTCATCATTTTCTCCTGTATTCAGATGATTTATGCCAAAAGTTATTGCAAAAAGAGAATTCGTTTTCATATTAAAGAGGAGAGAAGGCATTGTGAGAGTATTTCTTTATCGCAAATTCATTCTTTTGTTTTCCTGCTTCTCTAGTCATGATAGTTTTGTAAGAAACACATTGAGCAACCTTATGACCAAAATTGTGACAAGAGAAACATTGTCCATTAAAGTAGAAGTTTATGGAAGTATAGTACATTCTAGTGTTGTTTTCCTTTTGATTGAACTTGGCATAATTTACCTATGAAGTATTTGGTCCTTTACTCTTTTGCTGTAGGATGGATTTTTTTTTCCTGCTACTTTTTATTGCATTGAGATAACTTCCTGTTTTTGTAGAAGACTTTACAGTCTTTTATGTTTCTTCATTGTATCCAAGACCTGTATTTATAAGAGGAGAGCATTGAACTTTGATGATTTCATCTAAGGTTTCAGATCCTTTAGCAAATCTAAGATTAAGATTTTTTTCTTTATCAAGTTCTATCCCTAGACTTACAATTTCACATTCTAGCTTTTCATTATGCTCTTCCTTTTCTATGATTTTTTTCTTCAAAATTTCTTCTGCTAATTTAGCTTATTCTAAACAAATATTAAGCTAAGTTATTTCTTCAATAAAAATATCATTTTCTTCTAGGGAATCCATGAAATTATCATTAGACTCATTACTACTTCTATCTTCAAATGCCATAAGTAATTGATATTCTTGATTAGACTCACCTTCTTCACCATTTGAAAGACCATCACTATCTTCATGTGTATAAAAAATTCTCTTGTTTTCAAATCTTCTCCTATTTATTTTTGCAACTTCTTTCCCTTTCTCATGATTTTCTCTATAGGGACACTTAACAGTGTAATGGCCAACTCTACCACAAGTAAAACACTTGAAGGGAATATTACCTCTAAATCTTCTAATACCCACTTGGAGTTTCTTTACGAAGTTTTCCTCTTCTTCTTCTGAAACATAACCTGGTTCTTCCTTTTCTTTTCCTTTTGTAGTAGCTTTGAATGCATCTTCTCTGATATCTGCGGGACCCACTTTTCTCATTTCATAGGTTGTTAGTATCCCATGAAGTTGTTCAATAGTAAGATTCTTCAAGTCCTGCATTTCTTCTAGGGCAGAAACTTTTGAATCGAATTTAGGAGTTAGAGACTATCGAGCAGTAAAAAGGATCTTTTTCACCTCTATTTACCCTACATTAATTATAAATCCAGGTACAATTTTTATCTCAAAGAGTGTACTCAGTCTAGGGCGGTCATTTGTCGGAGTAATGCTAGTAGTATAGTGCTTTTGCAAAAGTAACTGAATACTTGGAAACAAACTTCTAAATGCAATAACAAAAACTGGAAATGCTTGTAACTAAATCATTCATTTAAATAACTACAACACTTCATCAGTCAAGGGTGCAGTAACAATAACTCTTCACTTTGTAAACTGATGTAATTGAGAAGCAATTAAGGAAAAGATCATCAACCTGGGAACTGGACAACAACTGTCAATGTTCACTACAGTTTCAGATCGTTCTGTGCACACCAAAGCAATGATAATTCAAATAACAGGAAAAGGAACAACAACTAATCTATTTAATAAGATTGAACAACAAAGCCTTAACCTGCATAAATGAATGTAGTAATTGTAATCTACAGGAATCAAGCAACAATCTTTACTTCAGAAATGATTCGAACAGCAAACGGAAACGGGACAACAAACTAAAGGAAGTTATGAAATATTGAACAACAACCTGAATCAAATGTAAATGCACAACAAACCAAATCGAATATTGCACACGGCACTTCTATATTGAAGGAAACAATAATCTGAGTTTCGGTACAACAATTAGTAATCTCAGTTATGAAGGAACAACAATTGCGATCACGGTGGAACAAAAATTACAAATGAACAACAATCACGTTTGGAAGCAAACCGTAGATAAATACACAATAGTACCTATTTATGAATACATGGCACTGTTACTCTGTAAAAAAATAATAATGGTAGTCTGGAAGGAACAACAACATTATATGATAGTATCAATCTGTTAAAGGAACGACAATGCGATATAAATTTAGACTGATCAACATAACATTCCAGTTGCTTAGGATAACCTTACTATTCAAATATGAATGAATTATAACAGAGCCAATATACGAAATAATAAGGAACAACATATTACTGAACAAAGCGAATAACATAAATCAAACCACACACGACTTGGAATTGGAAAATAGTGGTACAGAAAGCAAGTGATCCACCAGGGCCAGGCCCTTAGCCTCTAGGGACGCACTGCTGTGATTACTCCAGAATCAAAGACAGAACAGCAATAGAGTTTATGTATTAATCATCAAAATGGTATTACAGTAATTTCTCTTTTAAAGAGAGTCGATGATCAAAGTTTAAGTTACAATAGTGAATTTCATAAAAACAACAATATTCCACCCCTTGGGCTAGCAATGCTGTCCGTTCTTATAGTAGCCAAGCAGAAATATCAATGATACAGATAATCTTGAGGTAGTGATCCCTTAGGATCAAATGTCCTGAGGGATTCGCCAGATCGTTATTTCTCAGTTATCTCTTCATTCTCTTGCACCGATTTGGTATCTCTTCTTCCTTTTCTTGGCTTGTACGCTCCAATCTGGATTGCCTTGTTTGGGTGCGGTTCCCTGTCAAAGGGACAATAGTTGATTTTGTCTTTTATTTTCCTTTAGAGTTGTGATTTTCCATTTTCCACTTTTTTTGCATAGGAAAAGGTAATTATTAGTCATTTTATGTTGCTCACAAATATTATAAACTTTATCATAATATTTCACTATATATCCATTTCATAATGTAAAGAGGTTATGAATTTAAGGAAAATATGACAAAATAAGTGGTAATTGCATACCTTCTCTAATGCTCAACACGCCCCCCTGCTTACCCTTTTTCATGCCCTCATGAAAACATTGTAATTGACATGCAAGGTAGTTAGGGAATAGGCTGGAGAAGGGATCTCATTAGGTGGTCTACAACCATGATGTCTAGCTAAGAATTCAAAAAGATGTCCTGTCTGACCTTCAAGCATTTCATATAACGTTTGATATCCTGGTGCAGGGTGCCAAATGACTAGACTTCAGAAGCTACAGCTTAACCAAGACGGACCTTCTCTCAAAATGAGGTCACCATAGATACCCAAGCAGTCAGCAGCTAGCTTAAAGTTCTCATAATTGAATGGTTTTCTGTTTTGGATGTTCCAAGTAGAAGTCTGGTATTAGAATTTGGTTGCTGCTATGGCAAGGTCTTTGATGGTAAAGAAGTATTCTATCCCTTGCTAGATGACTGCTGTGTGGATAGGTCCCAGTGCTTCGATCACTCCCTGAGTTCTAATTAGGCTCCTATGTTTATTCCATAGCTGCAATGGATCTCTAGGTTCACCCCTCACCCATAAATCTAATCCGTTCTCTTGTCTTTGAAGGCATTGTAGGCTTTAAGCCACTTTATTGATTAACACCAAAAGAAATAAATGCCTGCAATTGGACATCACCTGCAAAAGGGCTAGGGTTCTGCTCTGTTTCTCCATCTAATACAATATTGTGTAAATAAAATTCACATAACAATCACTGAACTTTCACCCTGTAATGCTTACAACAGTTTATGAAGTCATCGATGGTTTTTATCTCTATAGGTACTCCTGCTTTGACAGCTTTAATTTTCAATTGTAAATATCTTTCCATTAAAAACAAAGCATAGTTCCTAGCAGGTGCCCTACACACTAGAACGTCAGTATACAGAGAACATAAGGTATCCATTTGTTTGATGACTATTTCTAGTCTATGGGTTACCTTTTTGACTCTTTCTTCTGCTTGTTTCCATCCTTCAAAGGCCTGGCTTTCTGTTGCGTTAATTCTCTTCAGCTGCTGTTGTAATTTCTTGTATTTTTCTCGAGGGATAGTCTGCTCTGTAAGTTTTTCTATTGTTTGCTGGGCTTGTGCCAAATTTTTTCGCAGAGTTATTGTCCTCGGGTCATTATCCAACATGCTAGTTGTAGGTGGGATATCTACTTGGATCTCCTTGTCATGACATCTCCTCTTTATGGTCTGAGTTTCCTTCTCACTAGAGGACGGTGCTTCTGTCTAAATTTCCTTATCACAGGTCGATACATTCTCTGTTTGTACTTTGACATGGGAAAAAGCTAGATGATGTTCCTTTTGGACAGGTTGGACTTGAGTCCTCTTGATATTTTTCTTAAGGGGTTTTTCCTGGGCAGTTTCATTCTTTGCCACACCAGTTCCTTTCGATTTCTTCCCCATTTTCAAAACCCTTATCTGTTGTCGAAGTTGCTTAATTACGTTAAACAATCTCTGCTATTCCTTTCGCAATATTTTAATTTCCTCTGTTTTCTTGGAAGGAATAGGCGTTCATTAATTCAGGCCTGGGCTTTATACCTCAAGTATTGTACCTTCGCCTTGGCCAATTTCCTTATTTTCTTCTTGGGGTGACTCTTCAGTGTTCTGCTGATCGGTTTTTTCAAGGGTAGAAACCCTAGTTTGTTCTGTTGTCTCCTGGGTAACATCTTATTCTACCCTTATTCATCGTGAAACTCTTCTGGTGTATTCTGACTAGGAACAGATTGTTCCTCTTCTTCATTCTCGTCACTTTTCTTCCCAGATACGCTCTCGTTATGAGCAGAGTGGTCCTCTTCTCCTTCCTCCTCATCAAATAGTTCCTCGGATGCGCTTTTATCATGAGCATAGTACTCCTGCGACCCTTCTTTAGTGTGGGGGCTAAATGGGCTGTGAGGTTGGACATATTCACCCATATTGGCTAGAATATGGGCCAATTCATCTTCTTGCAGCGGGTTTTGCAGTGGAAATTCACTGCGTTGCTCTGCTTCCTCTTCCTCCTGACCGGATTTCTCAGTCTCTTCCTCCGGTTCTCCTTCATCGTTTTCCTCCAATTCTTTTTCGTTCTCCCCTCCTTCGAATTGTGGGGGTTGTTCATTTCTGAATCATGTATCTCCATAGGTTGACTACTATTTTCCTGGCAATTTCTCAACATTCCCTTGATCCTTGCCAATCTAATAGATTTCCTTCGTTTCAGTGGTCTGCTCGATGTACTCGCAACAAGTTTTCGTTTTGGGGCTGGCAAAGCCAGTCCCCCATCTATTGAAAAAATCAGTTCTTCCCAATTGCTCTGCTGTTGGGAAAGACTGTGGCTGACTATCAATCGTATTAACCCATGGTGGCTTACTACTGACTCTAGATGGCGAGATTTCTTCATACTTCGGGCAACATCGTGTAATAAAGAATTTTAAAACACAGGCAAATTCACAGCGCACTTTTGCTTTAACACAGCTAAAAGTTTAAGATGGTGTGGTCTTACCACGTCTTTCCTGCCATCACAAGTGATGTAGCTCTGGATAATTCTCGCCAATTCTGCCCACGGCTCTCCCAAGGTTGCTGGCAGAACTCCCTTCCCTTTTACAGTCAGGTTCTGCCCTTCATCCTAGAATATTTTCATGGCATCTCACAGTCTCACCTTTTTCAGAGTCCACACAGGTCCAGTGGCTGGCAGTCCCGAAACTTCTGCAATTATGTCGTCAGTGACTGCTATCTGTCTTCCTCTCACCATGGAATGATGTTCTTGCAAGTTTTGCAGAAACTCAATTGCCACTGTCTCATTGGATTGCTGCAGATGGTTAAGGTAAGTTATCCATCCTACCCTTGTTAGGATTTCTCGTGCAGCATCGGAGGCCATCAACACCTATGGCTCACTGCGAATTGATCTTTCTCCCATCTTATTTCATGCTTAGCACATTGTAAAAAAACACATAGACGATAATGGAACAACAGGTTGTTCAAATTTCACTGTTAGGAAAGCACAGAGAAGATGACAGAACATCAAACTGTTCAAATTTCTAACTTACTGCTAATTTTTGCAAAGCAAAACACAGAAATAGCTTCGGAACAACAAGCCATGCATATTGGGAAACAAAATACCGTTAAGCTTTGCTATTCCCAAGTCATAATTCTCTCGAATGATAAGCTGCTACGTATGCCAGCGAATTATGGGGATCACCCGCGCCCCGCTGCAATGTGATAGGCCGTCCTCGACCATCAAATGAAGGAGCAACGTACTAAACTGCCATAGTACAGAGTCATAAAGGAACAACGTATAAAGATATTCCATGTTTATAAAAATGAGTGGATTGCCAAAATCGAGGTATATAATAGAATCGCTAATAAATAAGGAAATGTCATGATATGATGTGAGAATTGGAGGATAGGACAACTAACATGAATAAAAGGTCTTATGCAATCATTATTGACTTTTACCGTCATAATTGATTTGTAAATTATTTTCATGTATCAAAGGTTCGAAAGGGTTATATACATAATCTCATTTGAACCATTTATAAAGATATAAGAAAAAGGGTTTTATAATTACTATTGGTGTATAAGAAATATGACTTCAATACCATCAGCAGAGCTCTGTTGCCCACAGGTGTCCATAACCTTGACAGAGTTGTTTATTTCACCCTTGGAATCATAATCCTTTGTATATGCCTAGGAAAGTGTTGTGTAATGTTAGAATGGAGGTCATTATGTTGGCTTGGTGACCAGATGAATCACAATGCCATTCACTAGGAAGGAGTGAAAGGTGGGTAGGTTGGCTCGTGATGAGACCTCCTGTTCCAAGGACTTTTACTTTTTCTGATGTGCCTCTTGGATCATATCCCTGGTGTGGTGGCCATAGTAGGAATAACACTTCACTTTCTTCCTTATGATCATGGTAGGTTGGCTCTTGATGAGACCCCCTATCCTTCATCTGACAAATCATGTTAGCAATTATACAAACATTTTTCTTTTTCTTCTTTCTTTTTTTCTTTTATATAGCACTTTTCCTATTTATATACAGAGGGTGGTTCAACACTCCTTAAGAGTAGGGATGGTGGAAGAAGTCTTAATATCTCAATAGAGAAAAATATGCCCTTATTTTTATTCAATAATAATGATCAAAGAGAATTATGGGGATTTAGGAATAACCATCATGATAAAAATAATCAATCATATCGGTATTAGTAAAATAATGACAACAACATGATTAATAGTTGTGTCCTTTCCTCTTTTCTCTTATAAATTCAAAGCGATTTCTTCTAAAGATAACGATTTTTATGTAATTTGTTGATTTCAGTATCCTCTAGTTTTTGTATTTGTTGCATAAATGTATAGCTGTGCTTTAAATGACCATGACTCACAAAAATGATCTAAATGGTAAAACACACAAAAAAGAAGAAAATGCACTCTAAAAATGTTGTTCTCAAGATAGAACAACTATTGTACACAAAAACTGCAAGAAAAAGGAAAACATGCTCGAAACTGTTGTTCCTTGAGAGGAATAGCAGCTGTCCTTAATCGGAACAACAAAGAAAGAAAACACAAACAAAAAATGCGAAAATGTTATTCTTTCGAAAAGGAACAACAGAAAAATGAAAGTGTTGTTCCTTCGAAAAGGAATAGCAAAAAAATGAAAGTGTTGTTGGAAAGGAACAACAGAAAGACGAAAGTGTTGTTCCTTCGAAAAGGAACGACAAAAAATGAAAGTGTTGTTCCTTCGGAAAGGAACAACAAAAATGCAGAAGTGTCGTTCCTTCAGAAAGGAACAGAAAAATGACAGAAATGTTGTTCCTTTAGAAAGGAACAACAAAATTCAAGAGTGTTATTCCTTCGAAAAGGAACAACAAAATGGTGGAACTGTTGTTCCTTCGAAAAGGAACAACAAAATGCAAAAGCGTTGTTCCTTCAAAAAGGAACAGCAAAGCGGTGAAAATGTTGTTCCTTCTGAAAGGAACAGCAAAATGCAGAAGTGTTGTTCCTTCGAAAAGGAACAGCAGAACGATGAAAATGCTATTCCATCCGAAAGGAACAACAAAATGCAAAAGTGCAGAAATGCAGAAAACTATACAGAAAGTAATTTACGCAAACAAGACAAAAGAATTATGTACAAAATTTAAAAGCAATCAAATTACTCAATGAACCAAATGTGAGGAAGAGTTCTCTTCCTCGACTAGAATCTGCATGTTGGAGTCTTCCTGGAGTTGCTGGTAGAAGGATTCCCGAGTAAGTGGTTTGTGGTACAATCGAACTCGGTGGTCGTTTGCCTTAAAGGTATGTCCGGATCCATCAATGGTGGTTAAAGTAATGGTGCCATTACCATGTACCTTCTCGATTTTGTATGGTCCCAGCCAACGAGTCTGAAGTTTCCCCAAAAAATCCTGAAACCTGGAATCGTATAGGAGCGCCCAATCTCCTTTGCAGAAGAATTTCTTTTTGATGAGGGTGTCGTGCTATTTGGCTCTCTGTTGTTGGATTAATGCGTTATGTTGAAGAGCAGAGAGCTTGATTTCATCCAACTCATTGATCTGTTGTAGTCTATTAATCTGGGCCTCGTTTAATTCTAGACCAACTTCTTGTGTTTTTCTCAAGGTTTGTATTTTGAATTATATTGGAAAGATGGGTTCCTTTGCAAATACTAGCTGATATGGTGAATACCCAGTAGTGCTTCTCCATGTTGTTCTATATGCCCACAAGGCTTCTGGTAATCTTGTAACCCAATCGTGTCTGTGTGATGCAATGGTTTTTTTCAGTATTGCTTCTATTACTTTGTCCATGTTCTCTACTTGGCCATTTGCCTGTGGGTGGTATGGAGTAGTAATTTTATGCTGAATATGATAGGTTTTTAGTGTTGCAGCAATTTTATTACCAGCGAACTGTGGTCCTCCATTCGTGATTATGTGTCTTGGGAGGCCATATCGCACAAATATCTAGAACAGGAAATGAATGACAGAATCCTCTGTAGCTCTTGGCAGTGCCTCTGCTTCAACCCATTTGGTCACATATTCTATTGCTACCAAAATATATGTTTTTTGGTTTGATGATGGGTTAATCAGACAACAAAATCGAGTGCCCAATGCTCAAATGGTTCAATGACTAACTGTGGGTTCAAAGGCATTTCGTCGGACTGTCTAGGGCGTCCTGCTCTTTGGCAACTGTCACAAGCTTGAACAAATTTCTTTGCATATTTGAAGATTGTGGGCCAATAATACCCTGTTTGCAGAACTTTGTGACCAGTTCTTCGATTTGCGAAATGTCCGCCACATGGTCCGTCATGACAAGCTTTCAGAATGTCAAAAATTTCATCTTCACGGATGCATCTTCTAATGTGCATATCTTCTCCTCTATGAAATAGGTAGCCCCCAATCCAAGAAAAACGGGTACTACGCTGGACAATCTTCTTTCGTTCATTGGGAGTCAGATATTTTGGTAATTTGCCTACTGCTAAATAATTCGCGACATCAGCATACCAGGGTGTTTTGACAGTAACAGCGAACAAATGTTCATCTGGAAATTAATCTTCGACTACTGCTACGTCCACTGGTTTTGGCATTCATGAGAGAAAGTCAGCTACAGGATTTTCTTTTCTAGATCAGTCTTTTATTGTGATGTCGAATTCCTGTAATAAAATCAGCCATCTTGTTACTCTATTGTTTGTAATCGATTTATTTGCTAAATATTTTATGGCAGAGTGATTTGTATATAAAACAACAGGATATCGAGTGATGTAATGCCTAAATTTATTTACAGCATGTATTACAGCTAAAAATTCTTTTCAATAACAGTATAGTTCAACTCAGTAGGAGACAAGTTCTTGCTAATATAATAGATTGCATATGGTTTTTTGTCTTCTTCCTGCCCAAGGAGTGTTCCAATAGTTGTGTCTGAAGCATCTGATGAAATTTGAAATGGCAGGTCCCAATTTGGACCTCTGAGTACTGGGGCTGTTGACACAAGCTTTTTCAGATCCTCAAAAGCACGGTCACATTTATCTGTCCAAACAAAGTCAACATTCCCTGTTAGTGCGTATAGAGGTGCAACAATTTGAGAAAAATGTTTTATAAATCTCCTAGAATAACCAGAAAATCCAAGAAAACTGCGTACCTCTATCTGTGTGGTAGGAGTAGGTATTAAAAAAATTATTTGAATTTTGGTCGGATCTACCTGTATTCCAGCTGCTGAGATATAATGACCTGGGATAAGGCCTTCAGTCATCATCATATAGCATTTTTCATGGCTCAGGTAGAGCCTGATAGCGATACATTGTTGCAGCACCTTTTCTAATGTGTCTAGTGCTGGGTCAAAATCATCTCCATAAGGTATGAAATCATCCATGTATACTTCGAGCCATTCATTTATTAAATCTGAAAAGATGTTGAGAATAGCCCTTTGAAATGTAGCAGGGGCATTGCATAGGCCAAAGGGTAAAACTCTGTAGGCAAACGTTCCCCAAGGACAGGTAAAAGTAGTTTTTTCTTGGTCTTCAGGGGCAATCTGAATTTGATTGCATCCACTAAAGCCATCCAAAAAAGAAAATAATTTCTTTCCTGCTAATGTATCTAATACCTGGTCAATGAATGGAAGGGGAAAGTGGTCTTTTTGGGTTGCTTTATTTAATTCTCTGTAATCTACACAAATCCTCCACTTTCCATTCTTCTTTGGCACCACTACAAGTGGAGAGACCCATTTGCTATTAGAGATAGGATAAATAAAGTTTACATCTAAATTTTTTTGTAATTCAGCTTTAACAATGTCTTTTAGATGAGGGTTAAGTCTTCTTTAGGGTTGGCGAACGGGTCTTGCATCATTTTCTGTATAAATGTGGTGTGTACATAACTGGGGATCGATTCCCTTCATGTCCGGATAATCCCATGCAAATGCTTCCTTGTATTTTCTCAGTAGTTGGATCAACTTCTCTTCTTGTTCAGGAGTCAGGTTATTATTGATGTTTAAAGTTTTTCCTGGCTCAATCCCTACGGTTTTGCTATTTGAAACAAAGGTAGTAGGTATTGTTTGATCATGAGGGTCTTTGAGAGGATCTTCTTCTAATTCATTATCAAACGCTGCCTCTATCATGTGACATTGTACATGGGATCTGGATTCATCTTGGTTAATAAAGTTGTTAATAACATCATCCTCTATTTGATCTTTGAAATCGAGGGCATCTTCTATAGTTAATGGGGATCTAATGTTTTCGATAAGGTATGATGCAGGATGTTTGTTAGTTTTTATTATTGTTACACTTGGCTTGGCTGGGGGGTATAGGGTTAGATTCTTGATATTACTCCCTCTAGATATGGTCATACTGCCTTGTCGGCAGCCAATGTAAGCATCAACGGTTGCAAGCCAAGGTCTGCCTAAAATTAACAAATGTCCATCAAGTCAGTTTTTGGGATTTATTATCAGAAAGTCGGTAGGATATTCCCAGGAATCAATGGATACCGTGACATCATGTAGTGTGCCTTTCAGCCTAACCACTGATCGGTCAGCTAATTATAATAAAGTGGAAGTTGGTTCTACTGATGTAATGCCAAATTTTTGACAAGTGGTGGTTGTTAAGATATTAATTGCAGCCCCTAGATCAACTAAGGCATTTGAAAGGGTTTGTCCATTGATTTGTACTGTCACTATTGGATTTATTGATTCTTCATATTTGACGGGTGCTTCTCTTCCTGATAACAGGTCAGATAAGGTGCCAACTACTTGAACTGTTGGGTTACTTGTTATTCTCCTCCTTGGTTTTTTTATACATAGCTCTTTGATGGTCTTTGCATATATTGGGATATCTTGGATGGCTTGGAGGAGTGGGATTTTTATGTACAGGTTCTTAAGTTCTCCCAGAATATCAAAGTCAGGATGTTCTATAGGGTGTGGTATAATTAATCGTTCTGGGAATGGGGGAGAAGATGTGGTTGCTTGGTCATGAGTTTGTTTTCTGACCACATCTTCTTCTTGTAATGGTTGTTCTGCAGGTAACTAATTTTCAACTTGAACATTTTTATTTCCCTCTGTCTCTATAATGCACCCAGACCTCAATTGAAGTTCGTTGCACTCCCTTAGATCGGTTTCTAGCTCGGGTGTTTCAAGTATTTGAACAGATTGGACCAGTCTGTTATTCGGGTTCGGGTTGGGTTGGGTTGGGTTGGGCTGTGAGTTGCGGTCTTAAATTGGATTGGGGATTTTGTTGTAGTGCTGGCAGTGTAGGTTGAGGGAGTGGAATGGTTCCTACCAGCTGATTCATCGGTCTTTGCCAGTTTGTCTGCCAGGCTTGACTCTGCGAAGTGGGAGGGGACCATTGTGCTGGATACGCATTGTTTGCCAATATGGTGGGGCATAGGGAAAATTTGGCCAATTAGATTGGCTTGCTTGATTTGGCCATGGCGATGATGAAGGAAATGGTTGTTGTGACCAATTTGAGAAGGGAGGTTGATTTTGCCACATTGTATTATATTGCTGAGCATGATATTGTGGAGGATGAAAAGAAGAAGTTGGATTGGGGAACATACCTGATTGTCGCGGCTACCATTGATGGCACTGATTAAGTAGGTACACCGGTTTTGGTTCTTCTTCTGCTTCTTTGTATATTGCTTTCAAACCAGGAAGTGAGGGACAACTTTCTGTAGAGTGGTCTTTTGTACAAATGGCACAAACTTGAACCGCATCTAATGGGCACTCTTTGTGGTTGTGTTTCTTTCTACATCTGGGACATAATACTGCTAGATTTTGCTCTGCCTCTTCTTGTTTCTGTTTGGCTTGCATGATATTGAGCTGCGTTGTCAGAGTCCCCAATATATTAGTTTTGAAATTTTCTAATAAATTTCCACGCGAGTCACTCCTTCTGTAGAGGTCTTGTTGTCCCTTGTAAACTTGTCATGTTCTGCTGGTTTTAGCCTTGTGCTTCCTTGTGATCTCCTGATACATAAATCAATGATGTTAGCAAAATCTTCTTGATAGATGTCTCCTTTTCCCATAAGATTCAACATTTCAATCCATTGTTCCTTCATACCTTTAATTAACGTTGTTTTTAATACATTATCAGGTAAGGGTAATGATGCATAAGGAGATCTTTGAAGATTATACTGAAAACATTCAACATATTCTTCTAGTGTTTCATTAGGTCTAGCTACCATCTGAAATATTTCATCTTTTAACTCTCTAGATCTACAATAATCCTGATATTTTTTCAGCAAAGCACCTATCATCTGATCCTAGTTATTTATAACACCTCCACGCAACCCCATAAACCATCGTAAAGTAGCTCCTTTTAATGTAGAGGGAAATAGTTTTAGCTTTTGGGGGTCGGTGGTATAGTCATATCCTCTGCATAGCACATCGAATTCAAACAAAAATGCATCTGGGTCTTCCGATGTTAGGCCATGGAATGTAGGGATATTCTGGAGAGGAATTTCCTTCATAGGTGAATTAGCTGCAGTATCTACAATGGGATATTCCAGTGTAGAGGTTTGGGTGTTTGGCTGGTTCTGGGCCATTTGGTCAAACATGTGCCAATAGCCTTCTGGGATTTCTAGGAGGGTATTCCTAGGTTAGTTAGATGGAGCGAGGATGGCCTTAACAGGAATGGCCTTAACAACACTTCCTTTCTTTGGGATGATGAGAGTTCCTAATTTCTGGGGGGATTTTGGCTCTTGAGGTTCTTCAACTTCGTTCTGGATGATTTTTGCAGCACTTCCCTTATCTGGGCTGCTTAATGGCTGAATTATTCCAAGAGGAGATCTTGGTTCTTCAATTTCCCCTGTTTCTCCTCTCCCTTCGCATAGATTACTAAGGTATGATTTTGGGCTAGAATTCTCAATTTCTTGAAAATCTTGCTCCTCAGTTTGGCTATGCACCTCAGCAAAGGCTACAGATGGTGATCCTGTGGCCTGAAGGGAACTAGTAGGTTGTCTAGAAGCAAATTTTCTAGGTCTTACTGAAGGCTGAGATTCTGTTTTTTTAAGGATTTCGTCTATAAAGGTCGATCGGCCAAGGGTCACCGACCCCTTAACTTTATCAGGCTTGGGTAGTGGTTTACGATTCTTTTCAGCCTTTTTTTGCTTAGTCATGCACAAAAATCAAATGCTGATTTCTACCCAAAACAACAACAAATCTAGAGGAAAGCGGGCAGGGGAGCAGGGCTGTTACATGCTCTGTACGCAGGTTCTTACCTTTCGTTTTTAAAACCCAATTCTCTCCTAGCAGATACTTACACTACCCTGAAAAGAAACAAATGGCTACACTCTTCCCCGGCAACGGTGCCAAAATGTCGAGCAGTAAAAAGGGTCTTTTTCACCTCTATTTACCCTACATTAATTATCAATCTAGGTATGATTTGTTATCTCAAAGAGTGTACTCAGTCTGAGGCAATCATTTGTCAAAGTAGTGCTAGTAGTATAATGCTTCTGCAAAAGTAACTGAATACTTGGAAACAAACTTCTAAATGCAATAACAAGAACTGGAAATGCTTGTAACTAAATCATTCATTTAAAGAACTACAACACTTCATCAGTCAAGGGTGCAGTAATAATAACTCTTCCCTTTGTAAACTGATGTAATTGAGAAGCAATTAAGGAAAAGATCATCAACCTGGGAACTGGACAACAACTGTCAATGTTCACTACAGTTTCAGATCGTTTTGTGCACACCAAAGCAATGATAATTCAAATAACAGGAAAAGGAACAACAATTAATCTACTTAATAAGATTGAACAGCAAAGCCTTAACCTGCATAAATTAATGAAGCAGTAATTGTAATCTACAGGAATCAAGCAACAATCTTTACTTCAGAAATGATTCAAACAGCAAACGGAAACGGGACAACAAACTAAAGTAAGTTATGAAATGTTTAACAACAACCTGAATCAAATGTAAATGCACAACAAACCAAATCGAATATTGCACACGGCACTTCTATATTGAAGGAAACAGTACTCTGAGTTTCGGTACAACAATTATTAATCTCATTTATGAAGAAACAACAATTATGTTCACGGTGGAATAACAATTCCAAATGAATAGTAATCACGTTTGGAAGAAAACTGTAGATAAATACACAATAGTACCGATTTATGAGTACACGACATTGTTACTCTGTAAACAAACAGTAATGGTAATCTAGAAGGAACAACAACGTTATACGATAGTATCAATCTGTTAAAGGAACGACAATGCGATATAAATTTAGACTGATCAGCATAACATTCCAGTTGCTGAGGATAACCTTACTATTCAAATATGAATGAAGTATAACAGAGCCAATATATGAAATAATAAGGAACAACAGATTACTGAACAAAGCGAATAAGAGAAATCAAACTACACACGACTTGGAATCGGAAAATAGTGGTACAGAAAGCAAGTGATCCACTAGGGCCAGGCCCTTAGCCTCCAGGGACACACTGCTGTGATTACTCCAGAGTCAAAGACGGAACAACAACAGAGTTTATGTATTAATCATCAAAACAGTATTACAATAATCGCTCTTTTAAAGAGAGTCAATGATCAAAGTTTAAGTTACAATAGTGAATTTCATAAAAACAACAATAGTCCGCCCCTTGGGCTAGCAATGTTGTCCCTTCTTATAGCGTCCAAGTAGAAATATCAACGATATAGATAATCTTGAGGTAGTGATCCCTCAGGATCAAAGGATCCTAAGGGATTCGCCAGATCATTATTTCTCAGTTATCTCTTCGTTCTCTTGCGCTGATTTGGTATCTCTTATTCCTTTTCCTGGCTTGTATGCTCCAATTTGGATTGCCTCATTTGGATGTGGTTCCCTGTCAAAGGGACAACAGTTGATTTTGTCTTGTATTTTCCTTTGGAGTGGCAATTTTTCGTTTTCCTCTTTTTCTGCATAGGAAAAGGTAACTATTATTCATTTTATGTTTCTCACAAATCTTCTAAACTTTATCATAATATTTCACCATATATCCATTTCATAATGTAAATAGGTTATGAATTTAAGGAAAAGATGACAAAATAAGTGGTAATTTCATACCTTCTCTAATGCTCAACGGATACCTTAATATTTTTTCAACTAGTGATATTATTTTATTTCTTCACTAAGATCTCTCATAGAATTCATGATCTCATCTACCCTAAGAAAGAAAATTGTGATACTTTCATCATTGTGCATTTTGAGAGTTTCATATTGAATTCTAGGAGTTTGAAGTTTGGAACTTTTTACCTTGGTTTCACCATCATAGCTTTGGATAATCTTGTACCATATAGCCTTTGTTGTATTCAATTGCATGACTTTGAAAAGTTTTGATTCAGCCAAGCTACCTAATAGAGAATTGACAAATTTTGCATTGGTCACATATTTATTCTTTTCTTCTTCATCTGTGGGAATAGAGGATGGATATTGATAGCCTCCTTCAACAACTCCTCGTACATCTACTCCAAGTGGCTATAAATAAGCTCTTGTTCTTAACTTCCAGAAATCTAGATTGTTTCCGTCGAACAATGGTGGCCTGATAGATGTTGTCCCCTCTTGATTGCTCATCTTGATGAATCTTCCTTCAAGCGATCAAGCTTCTTTCGAAGGACCTGGCTCTGATTCGAACTGTTCAGAAAAATAATAAGTGGGGGGTGAATCAATATTTTAACAATACTTGATTTAATTTTCTTATTCTGATTTATGTACGTGACTCGTCTGATGTAAACTTGTGTATGTACGCAGCTTTAATGCAAACGACTAGTGTAGATCTAGTCAACTTAGTTTTTTCAGTAAATTTTATCTTGAACCAATGTGTTAGTACTTCATTAGCATTAGATATACATTAACCATATGCAGTAAGAACAAAATAAAACATCACATAAGCAACACATATGAACACCATGATTTTTAGGTGGAAACCCAATGGGGAAAAAACCATCGTTGTTGTTGTCTTTGTCTTCTTTTTATTATGATGAAGAAATTCTTACAGTCTTATACTAACGCAGTCTTATACCATCACGTAGGAACCCAAGTGTAGAAGGCTACAGCCTTCTCTCGCTTTCCAACACCCATTGGAAGGGAGCTCCAACCCTCTGCACTACTGTGGATCACGTTTCATAAATTTTCACACTAGATCCACCTGATACAAAACATCAACTCTGTAGGCCATGTTTCATCAAATTTTCAGGTTGGACCCACTACCATCAAATAATAGAACTGAAACCAATCATAATATCAAATCACTTAATCATTGTACCAACTGAGATCCAAATCAATCTAAGACAACCAAAGAAGTTAGGTCACTGTAAACCCATTCACTAGAGTAACAATCCACATACAGTTCATCACAGAAACTAGATTCTATCACTGCAAACTTTGATCAATAAAATATCAGAATATATACTCTACTTTTATTTAGCATATCCACGTATATATGTGCTTTCCATGAGGCATATTCGTGTATAGATCTCAAAACACTGAACCCTGAAACTGAATCACTGTTATTCTGAAACACACACTGAGTTAAACCTTGAAACACTGAATCATAATGAAATTATCATAAAACCATCAAAGGTCTTCAACCACATATAGCTAGGAGCATCATCATTTCTTCCATCAATCAATTCAACTTCAAAAAGTACTGTTAAACCTAGATTATTGGCTAAGACTCCATTAACAGACAACATAAACACAACAAGAATGATTAGACTGATAGAACATTTTATTAAGAAAAACCCTAGCTTATATACACGCTTTTTTGAACGCATTTCCGCGTGTATACGTGCTTTTCAGGAATGAAACCTGCGTATAGATCTAAATAGATAAACTACTTACCAACATCAAACCAGCATATGTACGCACCTTTTGGGTTATAAAACCCATGTATAGATCCGCAAATACTGACTTAAAGCTATGTTGCACATCAGATCTTCAAAAAACATTCTTCTCTCGACATACATAATAAAACATGCATCATGCATAAATATCACATATCAAACCAATCCATTATCAAGATAGTCGTTTCAGATCTATTAAATCTGATCCATCATCAAATTCTTGGGGCATACTTAGTTTCAGATCAAACAAATCATTAATAGCCCATCATCAAATTCTTGGGGCATACTTAGTTTCAGATCAAACAAATCATTAATAGCCCATAACATGCACACTTGCTTCAAATCTAACTGTTCATGAAATATTCATTTCTTGCACACCTAAGTACTTTGACCTTCATCTCCTTATATAGCTTAGCCCTTATCCAATACCACAGGTCAAAAACACACTTATGTCAATGGTATTCTTTGGTGGGATAAAATATTTGTTGCTGGGTTCAATACCATGGGTCAATACTATGGTAAATACCCTTGGTATTTGGAATACCATGGTGTGGAAATTGTATGCTCCTTTCCTTCTTCATACCTCCATGTGTACGTGGCTTTGCATCACAGAACCTGTGTATACTTCTTGAAACTTCATCTTTATCATTCCCTTATCTCTAAACTGCTATGCCTTTGACCAAACTCTTTGCCACATGTAGATACATCCTGTTGACACCTTCATCAAGTAGGTTGCTATCAAAAGACAACTCATGAAGTAGGTTTCCATTGAGGACAACACATTAGTAACAAAATCTCGATTTCAATCTGGCCTCACAGAGTCTTGATTTTTGATTGTTTTAACTTCCCATGGCTCCTTTCCCAACCTATGGTTTGGAGCATGCTTTTAGTTCATCCCGACCTACTAGGAACATTCCTAAAGAGGCATTTAACTACTTGTAAAAGCTAAGATTTGGTGAGGATAAAAAAATTTCTACTCTTGTAGATTTTTGTCATTTCCTATTTAAATATAAGTATTTTGGAGATTTTATTGATGATAGGTTATGCAGGTTGTTTACTCTTACTTTCCAGGGGAGAATTAGAAATTAGTTCAAAGCATCCACTGAAATCTATTCATTTTTGGAACCAATTCATTGAAGTATTTCTTAATGCTCACCATAATTATGATTATGACATGTTATGCTTAGAAATCAATAATATTTTAATGCATGAAATGAATCTATTGAAAACTTTTCTTCTATATTTTGTTCGTTTTGTTGCAAATTTCACTCAAAATATTTACCCTTTGTGGAAGAGCTAATCTTATGGATTTTTGTTCTTGTTCTTTCTGAAAATAAACATATTGAAACAAACAATAATGAAAATAATGTAGATCTCTCTTAGGGTGAGCAAGATAGATCCAATCACTAATGATGATCCTATTTTCAAATCTTTGGAGTCAATTAACGAATCTCAAATTGGTTCAAAACCACATACAATAGGAATTAGTTTTCAATATTCCTAGCAATCCAAAAGTAATTTAAATTTTAATCTTAAAAATATTCCTGAAATCCTTCTCGATGTTGTTTATGAAGAGAAAAAATTATTAGAAGAAAACTTCATTGAAAATCAGTGTTTAACTTGCGAACATATTGATGGTGAATCTTCCTTAGAACATAATCTAGAACTAGTCTCTACTATTCTAGCAAAAGATTCATTCATTAACCAGAGTCTAACTAATAATATTATTGAAGATGTTTCTCTTTATGAAAACCACATATACTCTAGTAGTCATTATTTCATGTACCATGATCTTCATTTATCCACATATACTCTAGTAGTCACTATTTCATGTATCCACATATACAAATATTCATTCTCAAACTTTTATTTTAACTAGTTCAGATTTGAGTGAAGAAGGAAATTGTGCAAATCAAGAAGATGAGTTGATGAAGTTTCCTAAGACCTTGTTCATGAAATTGAGATTGAAAATAATCATGTTAATGAGTCTCTTGCATATCCATTTTTTGATGTTTAATGAATATGATCTTTGTTATAATTTAAAGTAGAGGTAAGTTCGTTATGACGATTATGATGATGATTTTCCAGGTGATGACATAGAAATTTCTAAACATGAGTTTCAAATCTCAATTTTATGTTCTTTTGATGATAATATATCATCACATGAACTTATTAATTCTTTATCAATAGGGAGATTAATAACTAATTCAATTTTTTCTTAAGAATATCTTCTATTGATTTAGGTCAACTTGCGATTAACAAAGAATATTGTATTTATCATAATCAATTACTTGAGATTGAAGATGATAATCAATTAAATATGATTATTGGTTCCCATCACGATATTAATCACAAGACCTTTGCATCAAGCAATGATGGTTCAAAAATATTGTTTAATTTTTTCACTTTATCTCAAATTGTTGATTTTGAAATATGTGGTTTCGATAATAATTATCAAGAAAATGGGACACTTCAATTAATGACTATGGAAAGTTCCTATTCTCTTGAATTGATCCTTAAAATGCATCCTAATGATTGTACCAAGATTATTTTATAGGATTCTATTCACCACATTCAAGGACCTTTTGCATCTCCAAATTATTTCAAACAATTCGATGTTAATATTTGTACTTATCAAGATATGATTGGAGATTGGCTTGAGCAGTCTTATCGAGCAATGTTCCTAAAGAATGGTTAGATCAAACTTGCCTTGTTTTTCAATGAATACTTTCCAAGCATGATTTGTTTATTTTTAATTTCACTATGCTCCAATTCATTTCATTAATTGGAGATCTCTTTGTCATTGCAAGATTGGAGTTGATTTGATGGTTACATTAGAAATATGACTTTACTTGATGTTGTAACTATTGAGTAGTGTAGAGTAGGTTTAGAAGTAGAATAGTTTGTTTTTTTAATTTCACTCTTTCTTGTTGAATAATGCAGTTGTGAGAGATGCTAGTGACAAAGCTAAGGATGAGTCATCATCACAACTTCGTGATGGAAGTTTACTTAATTGTGTTTCTTTAGCTTCTTATTCTTGTTCATCATGAAATATTTAATAAATATCTGATGAGGATACCTTAAGCAAATTAATCATTCACTAAACTTCTCTTATGAAAATCGAATTGTTATGGTTCTCCTTGCTTTGAAATAAACCTCATAACTGCACATTTATTTTTGGTTTGGTTTGTGCTTGATTTCCTTGGTGTGTAATAAATGGCTAAACCATTAAACATCTCGCACAATGTCTAACTTTTAAAGGACAAGTATATACTTATATCATTAAAACATTAAAGGGATAAAATACTAAAGGGTAAAATGTGTAAGTTTTCAAAATTTCATATCATCCCTACACTATTATCCTTTTTATCTTTCTTGGCTTGTGATTTGATTAATGCATTGATGGATGTTCGTTTGTTTTTGGCATATTTTCATGCTTTTGTTTTGATTTTATTTTATTTGACATTTATAGGTTTCCTCGGTCATTCTCCCTACCTTGAATGGGGATGAACTTCACCATTTTTGGGTTTTCCTTGGTATGAATATTGGGAAAAGAATTTATTCTTTGTTATACATAAATGGAATCTTATCTTTAAGGAAAAATTTTCTCCCAAGATGTTTTCCTTGTGTGGATACTCAACCCTCGTGCAAATTTAAGTTTCTGATTTTGTAAAACTTACTATTGGACTACATTTAATGCTTTTCTTAAAATTTTCCACCACTATTTACAAAGACTTATCTTAAACTGATGATCTGATACTGAGATCTAAGACAATAATAAGGTATTACAGACTTATGTGCATGGATTTGTCTATGTCATTTTAAGCAATGGATCAATAAGATTGCGAAATGCACAGACAATGAAGCAGTAAACAAAAAACATAATAGGCAACACATGACACATGACACAACAAATTTAATGAGGAGTTCACCCAATACTCCTGGGCTACATCTCCTGGTCCAGCCTTTAGTGGTGGCCTCTCTATTATGTCTTCAAGCAGAGTTATTTTTACAATAGTGAGCTCAATTTGAGCCTCACACACAACAAAATACAATAACAAGAGCTTTACTTGAACCTCTCAAGTTTTCTATGAGTACACAGACTCCCTCAATGCTCTCTGTCTCTATACTAACTCTATCTCAGCATTTTCCTGCAATATTGCCTGCTCTGCTGTGCTCTTCGTCTGTGGCTTTAAAGCAAACACTGCTTGTTCATTTCAGGTTCCTGTCTCTCGGTCTCCTTGGCCTATTTCCGCTTTGAATCCCTCTTTTAGTGTAATGCAATCATTGCTTAACACATAGAGAGGAGTTGGCCACCCATTCTGAAACGTAAGAGTGTTGCGGGCCTCTATAACTCCTGAAATGGCCACGCTCTATTTTCATAGTGAAAATGTATTTTCATAGAGAAAGTCTGCCAAAACTCAATATCTCGGACTTCAAAAGTCCTTAAATCCTCCCTATCCTCCCATCGGGTCCGCCTATTGGTCGTTGTCACAAATCGCAATGGCTCTGTCCCTTGTGTTTCATAAATGTATTAAGAACTATGATAATGCATTAGGGATGGCTTTCCCCAGACTTGAAATTATATGTAATGGCCTTAAGGTACCCTTTCGGGTCTAGCATATCGCATCGATGCTTTCCCCTTCGCATTTCGTTTAACAAATGAAACTGTGAAAACACATAAAAATACTATAAAATTCAACGTACCAGACTTCAAAAAATATACGCTATCACCTATTTGTCCATTGGGTCCGGCTTTCATGAGTTATGTTGGTATCGACCCCGCTCCGTTAGGTTGCTCCGATTGCGATATCGCAATCGCTCATCGCAATAACCCCTGGGCCATTGTAAGCGCTTCTGCAACCCCTGATAGCGATCCAGCGATGTAATATGGGTCGTTGATTTGTGCGCTTGATCAACGGTCCAGATTAACTCTGCCAATCGCATTCGCAAGCCTTATGTGTATCTCGCTGATACCCACTGATCGTTGTTGCATCTCCTATTTGGATCCCACTGATACCTGCCGAAGGTCACTGTCGATTGCGATCTGCCACTCTGATCTAGACCATTGATCGGCTAGATCTGACGGCTACTGTGCTTCACTTATTCTGCCTCCGTCACTCTGTTTTTTTCACTGATTTCACAAGTTTTTGCCTCCCGATAGTGGTTTGAAAGGCTTCCTTATGCGATTTTTCCTTGGTTTTTGGCATGATTTCTTTAAGTTTTGAAGACAAAGAGTGTTTCTTGGATCCATTTGGATCACGCCTTCCCACTGAAAAGGATTTTGGACCACCAAAAGTTGGTTTTCAAGCATTGTTTAAGTGAGGATACAACTGCCTCACTTGCCCAATCTCTATCCATTTTGCACTGTTGGGTTTTGAACCTTTGAGTCCAATTCTAAGGTACTCCACGTCCCCTCTGTGTGTTGTCCTCACCTTCCTATCCAAAATTGTATCTTCCTACAGTTCATTGAGGTATTTAGGCAACAGATCATCAATGGAAGGCAATTGACTTTGCTCTTCAAGATCTTCAATTAATGAAGGTTCAAACAGTCTTAAATTTTCTGCATTTACTACTGAATAGATGTGCATGTATGCTGGCAGATCAAGGTGGAAAGAATTCTCACCAATTTTCTCAAGTACCTTAAAAGGCCCATACCTTATTGGCTTCAGCTTCTTTCCTTCACCTTGCATTTTGTCCTTGCTGATATACAGCCAGACTTGATCACCAACTTGGAAGCTATGCTCCACCTGGTGTTTATCATGCCTTGCCTTGTATTTGGCTTGGCTCTTTTCCAGCTGTTCCTGCACTGCCTGGTGAATTTCTTGGATCTGTTCAATGAATCTAGTTGCTTTGTCCACATCACTGTGTCCAGCAACTGCTATGTCTTTTTCAGAGACAAAATCCAAGGGAAACCTTTGTATGAAACCAAAACAGGTCTCAAAAGGATATCTCTATGTATAAGAATGTTTATCATGGTTGTAAGCATGTTGCACATAACATAAGTGTTCATCCCAAAGCTTTGGATGCTTGCTGCAATAACCCCTGAGCAACTGGATCACTGTCCTGTTGACTACCTCTGTTTGCCCATCTGTTTGTGGATGAAAGGTTGTGCTTTTCTTCAGTCTGGTGTCCATTAATTCCCATAGACTTGACCAAAACTTCCCAACAAATTGGGAGTCTTGATCAGATACTATGGAAGTGGGTAACCCAAAATGCACCCAGACATGCTGAAAGAACAATTTCGTTGTTTGTTCAGCTGTAATATTCTTATTGCAAGGTATTAAAATGCACATTTTGCTGAACCTATCCACATTAACATATAAATAGTCATGTCACTTTCTAGATTTTGGAAATCCCCCAACAAAGTCCATGGAAACACTTTCCCAAGGATGGGAAGGAACTAGCAGTGGAGTGTACAAGCCTAGTTTTCTATTGTTGGGCTTGCTTTTAGCACACATGGTACACCCTCTTACATATCTAGAAACTGTTTCATGCATTTTTGGCCAATAGCAGTATCTTTGCAGCTGTGCAACTGTTTTACTTACACCAAAATGACATGATATCAAGGAAGTATGTACCTCCCTAATTATGTTAATTCTCTCTGTTTTTGGAATGCATAGCTTTCCCAAATGATATAAGAGTCGGTACTTAACATAGTAATCCAATTCTTCTACCTTTTTGCAATTACTTAAAGATGCATATACATCTTTAAAGTCTATATCTTGAGCATATTGTTCAATGTAGCTTTCATGCATTATTAAGTTATGCTGAAGTATAGTAGATGCATTTATGATTGGTCTGGACAACATATCTACAACTTTATTGTGTATGCCCTTTTTATCTCTGATGACTAAATAAAAATATTGTAGGAACCCATCCACCTATAATGTCTTGACTGCTGCAGTTTAGTTTGTGAGTGCAAGTAATGAAGTGGCTAATGATTAGTATGTATTATTGTTTCTTCGCCCATTAAGTAATGTTTCCACTTCTTCACACTCTGAACTAATGCATACAATTCTTTATCATATGTAGGATAATTAACTACTACATAATTAAAAGTCTCAGAATGGTAGCATATGGGTTTACCATGTTGCATCAACACTGCTCCCATGGCATAATCATTGGCATCTGTTTCAATCTCAAATGGTTGTTGAAGATTTGGCAATGCTAGTACTGGTGCTGTACTAATTTTTTCTTTCAAGGTGTCAAAGGTTTTTTGCTGTTTGCCTCCCCACTGAAACACCTTGTTCAATCCTGTCAAAGCATGTAAGGGAGCTACAATTAAGGAAAAGTTAGCAATAAACTTTCTCCAATATTGTGCTACCCCTAGGAAGCTTCTAACTTCTGTAGCAGACTTGGGTTTAGGCCAGTTTACAATGACTGCAACCTTAGAGGGATCTATCTTCAGTTCACCACCCCCTACAATATGACCCAAATAATTCAAAGATGTTTTACCAAATTCACACTTTGATAATTTAACATAAAGATTTTCTTTTTTCAAAACATCTAGAGTCTGCTTTACATGCTTCAAATGTTCTTCCCATGTTTTACTAAATACAAGAATGTCATCTAGATATACAATTACAAATCATTAATAAAAGGCCTAAGTACATCATTCATTACTTTCATAAAAGTGGTAGGATAATTAGTTAAGTCAAAAGGCATAACTAGCCATTCATATAGCCCTTGCCTTGTTTTGAAAGCAGTCTTCTATGCATCTTTCTTTGCTACTCTGACCTGATGGTAACCACTACGTAGGTCCAACTTGGAAAAGTAAACAACCTCTTTCAGCTTATCCAATAGATCATCAATGCGAGGAAGGGGATAATGATTCTTGATCGTTATTTTATTTAGTTCTCGGTAATCAATGCACATCCTCCACGAACCATCCTTCTTTCTCACCAACACTATTGGAGATCCGCATGGTGATGTGCTTGGTCTTATGAACCCTTTCTCGAGTAGCTCTTGTACCTTCTTCTTGATTTCTGCATTCTCTAAAGCGGATAACTTGTACATTCCGATGTTAGGCAATGGAGAATCTTGCTACAAATTAATATCATGTACAATTTCCCTTTTTGGTCGCAGACCTTTAGGTTCTTAAAATAAGATATCATATTCTGAAACAACTCTTTCTAAATCAGCTTTTTGTTTAGCATCACAGCCCTCAAATACATTGGTTTTTTCAGGTTTCTTTTCCTTTACAACCATCAGTAAAAATTGCTTGCATGAATTTACAATCCTTTTCATCTACCCTGAGTTTATGAGAGTATAATTATTTTTGAGTTTGTGAGCTCTTACAGTATATTCTATTCCATCTTTAACAAGTTGATACTTATTTTCAGCTCTATAGAAAATGGCTTTTCTATCATACAAGTAAGGACTTCCTAAAACAATTCCACATATATCTAAGGGAATTACATCTAACTCAACCTCATCTGAAAATGTTGAACCAATGGCAAACCTAAGTTTACATTGTCTAGTCACTTGTAGCTTTGCTTTATCACATAACCAACCCAATGGATATGGTTTCTTGTGAGGTGTGGTTAGTAATCCCAGCTTCTTTACAATTGCTTCAGAAATTAAGTTTACTTGTGAGCCACTATCAAACAAAGTATCAATCTTTTGATGCTTGGAAATAACTCTAATATGAAAAAGCTCATGTCTTCTTCTCTCATTTTCTTCACTATCAATAGTTTGGGCAAAATTACTAGTAGATACTTCAGAATTTTTACTTTGTATACCTATGGCTATGATGGTTGTTTCATCACCTAAGTTTGACCCCAAATCTTTCTGAACAGCAGCAACAACCTTCTTCTTTTTGTCATTGAACTTCTTGGGTTTCAGCTCCGGATGCAAAGACTAGTAATGTTCATCATCATGTCCATCCTTCTTGAAGTGAGTGCATGAAGGTTTGGCCTTTTGTACAACATTTTCCTTCCTCTCTTTCCGTTTCTGCTTCCTCTTTTCCTTGTTCTTTCTTGTAGTGGGTTTTGATGATCCCCCAATCTCTGGGTTCACATTCTTGCCTCTAGCCTCTAGATGGGTAGCCTGAATAGATACCTCATCTATGCGTAGGGTTAAACATGAGAATGGTGTGCCTCAAATAACTATTAGACCACCTATATTATTCAGCAAAGTTTCAGGTGAGTCTAAAGAAATGCCTAGAATCAAATCTCTTTTTCTAAATTCTTGGGTGTAGCTTTGTACACTTTGCCCTTTTAATTGGCGAAGAGTTTGCCAACTCATCATAGCTTGCTGCATATAAGCTAGTGGATAGAATTGTTTTTTAATTGTAGAAACAAATTCACTCCAGACAGAAAGAGTTTTACCATGCTTCTTCAAGTCAACTTGTGTCCTGCCTTCCCACCATACCAGGGCAGTTCCTCCAAGGCGTAGGCTAGCCAGCTGAATTTTACTCCTGTCTAAATCAATGCTCTGCACCCTGCAATACACATCAATCTGTCTAATCCAGTTATCTAGCTTCTCTGCATTTAACTCTCCATCATATATTGGCAAATCAAATTTAACATCTAATTTAATCAAAGATGTTTTCTTCTTTGTATTTTCAGGGCTATCAGGAGGTGTGGATAGAGGAGCCTCTTTTCCTTTCCTTTTGCCTTCAGAATGGTCATCTCAAAGAGATTCTTCTGTTCCTTTGTCTTGTTTGGAAGTTGAAGAATCTTCACTTCGACCTTTCTTAAATTCTCTATACATTTCTTCTACCATGGCTCTCATGGTCATGAAACTGTCCATGAACTGAGAGTCTGATTCCAAGGGAATTTCTTCTACCATTTTCCTCCTAGGATAGACTCTACCAATTTCTGGGTTAGTTTCAACTAGTTCTCCTTCTCCTAATTTAAGCTTTGACCTAGTTATCATTCACTAACATTCCAGCAAAAGCTTGTCTAACCTTAGCAACCTAAAGCTCTGATACCACTTGATCTGATACTGAGATCTAAGACAATAATAAGGTATTACAGACTTATGTGCATGGATTTGTCTATGTCATTTTAAGCAATGGATCAATAAGATTGTGAAATGCATAGACAATGAAGTAGTAAACAAGAAACATAATAGGAAACACATGACACATGACGCAAAAAATTTAATGAGGAGTTCACTCAATACTCCTGGGCTACATTTCGTGGTCTAGCCTTTAGTGGTGGCCTCTCTATTATGTCTTCAAGCAGAGTTCTTTTTACAATAGTGAGCTCAATTTGAGCCTCACACACAACAGAATACAATAACAAGAGCTTTACTTGAACCTCTCAAGTTTTCTATGAGTACACAGACTCCCTCAGTGCTCTCTGTCTCTGTGCTAACTCTGTCTCGGCATTTGCCTGCAATACTGCCTTCTCTAATGCGCTCTCTGTTTGTGGCTTTAAAGCCAACACTGCCTGTTCGTTTCAAGTTCCTGTCTCTCAGTCTCCCTGGCCTCTATCCACTTTGAATCCCTCTTTCAGCGTAATGCAATCATTGCTTAACGCATGGAGAGGAGGTGGCCACCCATTCTGAAACGTAAGAGTGTCGCGGGCCTCTATAACTCTTGAAATGGCCGCACTCTGTTTTCACAGTAAAAATGTATTTTCACAGAGAAAGTTTGCCAAAACTCAATATCTCGGACTTCAAAAGTCCTTAAATCCTCCCTATCCTCCCATCGGGTCCGCCTATTGGTCGCTGTCGCAAATCACAATGGCTCTGTCCCTTGTGTTTCATAAATGTATTAAGAACTGCGATAATGCATTAGGGATGGCTTTCCCCGAACTTGAAATTATATGTAATGGCCTTAAGGTACCCTTTCGGGTCTAACATATCGCATCGACGCTTTCCCCTTCGCATTTCGTTTAACAAACAAAACTGCAAAAACACATAAAATCACTATAAAATCCCGCATACCGGACTTCAAAAAATATACGCTATCACCTATTTTTCCATCAGGTCCGGCTATCGCGAGTTATGCTAGTATTGGCCGCGCTCCATTAGGTTGCTCTAATTGCGATGTCGCAATCGCTCATCACAATAACCCCTGCGCCATTGTAAGCACTTCTGCAATCCCCGATAACAATCTGGCAATGTAATATGGGTCGTTGATCTGCACGCTTGATCGACGGTCCAGATTAACTCCACCAATCGTCATCGCAAGCCTTATGTGGATCCCCCCGATACCCACTGATCGCTGTCGCATCTCTTATGTGGATCCCGCCGAAGGTCATTGCCGATTGCGATCCGCCACTCAGATCTGGACCGTTGATCGGCCAAATCTCATGACTACTCTGCTTCACTTATTCTGCCTCCGTTACTCTGTTTTTTTCATTGATTTCATGGGTTTTTGCCTCCCGATAGTGGTTTGAAAGGCTTCCTTATGCGATTTTTCCTTGGTTTTTGGCATGATTTCTTTAAGTTTTGAAGACAGAGAGTGTTTCTTGGATCCATTTGGATCAATTGAAGATCTTGACATGATGAGTTTACTTAGTAAATTCATGAGTCTTTAGGGTAGAAAGACTGGCTAGCAAATATTAGTCATTAAAAAAAATTTCATGCCATCCCTCGCTCTTAAGGAGAAAATTTTCCTCCCCGTATATTAAGTAATTCATTAAAGGTTAATTATAATCATAATTGGTTTTAAAGGATTAACTGAGGGATATGTGGTCTCATTATGAGCCGACCTACTATGATCTTGGGTCCTAACAAAAGTGACTTTACCGCTAGTCATCCCCAAGCCAAAGTAATGCCTTTTGATTGCAAAGTTGAAAGACAAGAGGTATAATCACAAGCCGCCTTGTTCACTATTATTAGTTCTTGTGAATGGAATTGTCGTCAGTTGGTTACCAAGCCAGGACAATGACCTTTTGTTAATTGCTAAGTAAATTTTACAAACAAAGTAAATATTCTAAAAAACTTTTGAATATATATCTAATAGGTGGGATAAAGACATTACATTTGGTTAAAAGGCATCCCTGTCAAGGCTGTAGATGCTTGTTAGTAGCAGTGGCCATGCCTGTGGTATTAAAGTTAAATAAACATTATGAATTGGATTGAATGAAAATGAACTAATGAGTGAAAATATTCTCTTTGGAATGGGGAATTGATAACCTATGGGCATATGATGACAATGGTGATGGTCATGTTTTCTGTGGCTCCTTTACGTCTAATCTTTGGAAGAATGTTGGTATTCTACCTCAGTGTTAGGTTTTATTTGGTGGATGGGCAAGTTCCTTTAACTCAATAGCCATTGATTTTCTAGAGCACAAAATTGAAACTACTTTGGCATGGAACTGGTGGTGCTTCTAGTTATTGGTAAGGGATCCTCACTTCATCTTTGATTTTGTTAAATTACAAATTAATGATAGTCCTTTTAGCTTGATATGTTTTATAAAAATCTAGATTGTCTTGGGGTTTTGGTTGGGAAATATCAATGGACCGTAAGTGTGTTGACTAGTGTCCATTATGTGAGACCATGAATATTCAATGCCTACTTAGAAGACATGAGGCACAAATTGTTAGAAAAAAAAAAAAAAAATCCATAGTTTTCAATAAAATGCAAACTCAAGAATCCAATAGGGTTGGAAAATTTGCATTATTGATGGAAAATTTGTACCAATAGAGACAAGATTGCAGAGCTTCAAGCTAAGAGCACTACCCCAAAGAAAAAAATATGTTGATATTCTCAACCTCAACACCATATCCTATTCCATGGACAAACTTTCCATTGGTTATCTAAGGAAAAAGACAATGAAACAATGCTACAGTAAGTTGAGGATGTGGAGATAGAGATCGTAGACTATAAATTGGTAAACAATGAAATTAAGTGGGAAGAATATATGGATAGTTAGGCCATATTTAATAATGGTACATGTTTCTTATGCTTTTGTATTACTGGGAATCTTTGACATAAAGTAGGTTTTAGGAATCTATTTTGAAAAAATAATGAGGTATAAAACCTAATATCCAAGTTTTGGACTAATTCATGATTATTTTTCTTGAATAATTTTATTATATGTGTTCACGTGTTGCATAATGTGGTTAATTTTTATAATACAAATATAATTTCTTCTATTAAAAAGAAAACATGTTTAGACAGAGCATAAGGAAAGACATGTAGATGAAAAAGAGTAAATAGATAAGGGACAACTCTTCTAGGAAATCACTCAAATAATATTATTTGTTACTACTTACTATAATATGACTATGCTATGTAACAAAAATCATCTAAATACAAAAATAAAATCCATATCATATCAATGGTACACAAAGTAGTGACATAACAAAGTAGTGACATATTTCGATTCACAACTAAGTATAAACAATATATTCATGTGTCTCCCCATTGATATAAAGATTCACATCAAAAAAAATGCCATATAAAGTGTTAGCTAATTTGATATAACCCAAAAATGAGTCAATTGTTTCTCATAAAGGGATAGAGTTGTTTTAGATATAATGACTTTTTTTATTGCATTCACAGTCCTTGGAGGAGCAAGGAAGAAAAAATAAATTGTTTCCCTTATTTTATTTAAGATAAATATTTGAAAGCCCCCAATATTCTTAAAGGTTAATTTGTTAACTCCTTCCAAATCCCCTATAAAATTAATATTGGAATAAGCTGCCATGCTCTGCTCACGATGAGATTAGTAAAAGGAGAATAACAACAAAGTATAAAGGACATTATTTATTTTCTTTTATTTTTGTGTCATTTTGCTTACTCGACTACTTTATTGGAGGATTGTCTCTTTTGTGTGTTATGCATTGCATGAGAGTTTGTACACACACTCCTTTAATAAGGACATGTGTTGGTATTGTGATGGTAGGATCTGCGTTATGCATTGCATGCGAGTTCTTACATATGTCGCTCATTAAGATAGTTGTTGGTTCGTGGATAGGGCACACATGGTCCTTAAAATTTTTATATATAGTCTTAGGGAACACAAGGTCCTTAATTTTTTTATTATATATTATTAACTATAACCATTTGCAAATTAATTGAGTTGCGAGTTTATTCTTTTTGCAAGGAATTTGGGATTGAGTTTCATTGAATGCAGGGAGTGGATAACCAACGATAGGAAGTTCATCCATGTGAATGCACTCTGAAATTCACAATAACATAATATGAATATTAAAATAATTGTTAGAATGCAATTCACAGAGAAATGGGAGAATGTTCTAAACTGTAAAAAAAATTATATAATACAATACTCTTGTAAATTTCCCTATAAAAACAATGGAGTCAATTTCTCACACATGAATTGTGAAGGATAGGGCTTCTTCAGTTGGGATTGTCTGAAACTTTGGTTCTTAGTTGGTTCCTATCCTTGGATTGGATGAAAATGAACTCATGAGTGAAAGTCTCCTCTTTGGAATGGGGAATTGATGACCTGTTAGCATATGATGACAATGGTGATGGTCATATTTTGTGTGGCTCCCTTGCGTTTCATTTTTAGAAGAATGTTGGTATTCTACCTCAGTGTTAGGTTTTATTTGGTGGCTAGGGAGGTTCCTTTAACTCAATAGCCATTGATTTTCTAGAGCACAAGATTGAAACTACGTTGGCATGGAACTAGTGGTGCTTTTAGTTCTTGGTAAGGGAGCCTCAATTTATCTTTGATTTTGTTAAAATTACAAATTAATGATAGTCCTTTTAGCTTGATATGTTTTATGAAAATCTAGATTGTCTTGGGATTTTGGTTGGGAGATACCTATGGACCACAGGCATGTTGACTAGTGTCCATTATGTGAGAACACAAATATTCAATGCGTACTCAAAAGACATGAGGCACAAATTGTTGGAAAAAAAAATCCATAGTTTTCAATAGAATGCAAACTCAAGAATCCAATAGGGTTAGCAAAGTTGCATTATTGATGGAAACTTTACACCAATAGAGACAAAATTGCAGAGCTTCAAGCTAAGAGCACTACTCCAAAGAAAAAATATGTTGATCTTCTCAACATCAACACCATATCCTATTCCATGGCCAAGCTTTCCATTGGTTATTTGAGGAAAAAGAGAATGAAACAATGCAGCAATAAATGCAACAATAACTTGAGGATGTGAAGATGGAGCACTTGGACTATAAATTGGTAAAAAATGAAATTAAGTGGGAAGAATATATGGATCGTTAGACCATATTTAATAATGGTACATGTTTCTTAAGTTTTAGTATTACTAGGAATCTTTGACAGGGTATATACATAAAGTAAGTTTTAGGAATATTTCTTTGAAAAATAATGTAGGCCCAAAACCTGAGATCCAAGTTTTGGAGTTATGCATGATTATTTTTCTTGAATAATTTTATTATATGTATTTACTTGTTCCATAATGTGGTTGCATTTTTATAATACTAATATAATTGCTTCTATTATAAAGAGAACATAGTAAGACTAAGCACAAGAAAAGACATGCAGATGAAAAGAATAAATAAATAAGAGAGCACTATTCTAACAAATCACTCAAAATAATATTGTTTAATACTACTTATTATAATATGACTATCCTATATAACAAAATCATCTGGGTACAAATATAAAATATTAAAACCCATATCATATTTATGGTACAGAGAGTAATAGCATATTTCAATTCACAACTAAATATCAACAATATAATTCATGTGTCTTTTTATTGATATAAAGATTCACATCAAAAAATGTCATATCAGGTTGTGGCTAATTTGATATAACCCAAAAATGAGCCAATATTTCTCATAAAGAGAGAAGAGTCAGTTTGAATAGAATAACTTTTTTTAATTAAATTCTCAATCTGGGGAGGAACAAGGAAAACACGAAATTGTTTCCCTTATTTTATTTAAGGTAACCTGCCAGTAAAATATGTGAAAGCCCCCCAATGATGGGGTTAAATGAATGGCGTACCTTGTTAATCTGTTAACTCCTTCCAAATCTCCTATAAAATTAATCTTGGAATAACCAGCCATGCTCGGCTCACGATGAGATTAGTAAAAGGAGAATCTCAACAAAGTAGAAAGTATATTATTGTTTCTCTTATTTTTGTGTCATTTTACTTACTCCTCTACTTTATCGGAGGATTGTCTGTATCATGTGTTATGCATTGCATGAGAATTTGGTATTGTGATCGTAGGATCTGCGTTATGCATTGCATGTGAGTTTGTACATAACTCGTTCTTTAAGATACCTGTTGGTTCGTGGATAGACCACACATGGTCCTTGTTTTTTTATATTTATATATTATTAACTATAACAATTTGCAAGTTAATCATTTTTTAATGTCAATATTTGTTATAATTTTGGAAACATTTCTTAGCTTTTGGAATGAAATATTTGTATTCTAACATACTTAATTGTCTTTTAAAATAAGCCAATTTTAAGAAGAATGTGGATGGGAATCCCAAAGTCTATTTGTTGGGAGATAGGATTATAATGATATAGTTTAACAAATTCAAATTTAAGTTTTCAAGTTAGGTAATAAAGCTTTCATTTTTCTATATAAATTTATTCAATTCGACTCTTTTGAAGTAGGGGGAGTGAGATTGGGTAGACAGCGAGATCATCTAAGAAAATTATGTTCTTCCCTCCATCTAGTGTTAAATTATAGATTTTCATTGGGAATGAAGAATTCATGTAGTTGAAGTTGGAGCAAAGGAAGTGTTTATTGATTTTCAATGATTTCCCTAAAGGGAATCTAGGGGCGGAAATATTGGGGGAAGATTATTATTGGTATCAAGCGAAATGAGAGAAATTCCTTTGAATGGGGTTGGAAAAGCCACAAATAACCAAATTGAAACTCTTGCTCTATATCAAGGTATAAAGATTGTTGATTAAAATTCTTAGAAGAGGCTACTTGTTATTGGGGGACTTGGAACTAGTTATTAAATCAATGAGTAAATATTTTTGTCCAAATAATAGTGCTTTATCAAGAATGTTTTTACAAATAAAAACAGAAGTTGAAAGATTTGAGAGTTTTGAATTCTTTCATGTTCTTATGGCACATTATCGATAAGAAAACTCATTGGAAAAATGAAGCAAGAATATCATAATGGGGCATTAACCTTCCAACCCTTAATAACATGGCGTTAAGGTCAATGAGCATGCCAATAATGTTATACACTTGGTGCCACAATACTCATGAGGTGAATTTAAATCAAGCTCGAAGGTTAGGATGTACATACACGATGGTCCTTTCACATATGTCTCTTTTCTAGTGAACTAGAAGAATGGACAACTTGGGGCAACTAGGGCAGGTTCATATTTGCGTGACATGGGGTCGATTTCAATTACTATCACTATAACCTCCAAGCACACCAATGCAACCCCTCATGTGGCACATAGGGATAGGTGGGCATTTGAACTAGTGACATCACAAGGAGTTCCCTAACAATGCACCCTATTGCCCATTGATCTACACCCCGAGGGATTCTATAAAAAGTACATGGGTGTGGGTTTCCACTTATATGTGTAAGGGTCATGAGACCATTTTTAATATAGTCTCTTTGGGTGCGACCGCATGTTCAACCACTACCTCAAGGTGCTTCCATGGCCTTAGGGCTAGGCCCTCATGGGAATTGAACCTTGCCGAATGCTGAAAAATTCCTCAATCTCCACTACTGGATCCAACCTCTTTGGGAATCCATCCACATACGTTATCACCAATTTTGAAGTGAATTAAGTAGCCACCTTGATTGATAATTTTGGATGGGAGTGAGAATATGATTGTGAAAATCATGACCTATTGTTTTGGTGTTTCGTTGGTTTATTTTTCTGCTAAAACCAAGTTTACTTTGGGATTTAATAGTTGTTCCTACATATTTTAATGAGCTAAATCTTTGGGTTTTGGTTTTCTCCTAACCTTGGATTGGATGAAATTGAACTCATGAGTGCAAAACACCTCTCCGCAATAAGAGAAATTGGTCACTTATGGGCATATCATGATGGTGATGATAGACATGTACTATATGGCCCCGTTGTGTCTAAGCTTTGAAAGGATGTTGACGTTATACTTCAGTGTTAGAATTTATTTGGTTGTAATGGTGGTTAGGGAGGTTCCTTCAGCTCAATAGCCATGGATTTTATAGAACACAAGATTAAAACTACTTTGGCATGGCACTAGTGATGCTTCTAACTCTTGGAAAGTGATCCTCACTCTATCTTTAGTTTTGTCAAGTTACAAATTAGTGATAGTCTTCTTGGCTTGAGATGTTTTTGGGGCAAATCTAGATAGTCTTGGGGTTTTGGTTGGTAGATACCGATGAACCATAAGCATGTTGACTAGCGTCCATTATGTGTGTTGGGCATGGAATCACCCCACAACAGGTTTTTGGGGCTCAAAAGCCCAAGTTTTGGTCAAAGATGTTGTAAAACAACGCGAATTGCGGGCACGGAGTGCGAAGTGTACAATTGAGTCATAGGGTTGTCCGCCTTAAACATTGTATTCTAAAATAGTCTAAATTTGGCCTACCCATGGTCTGCAGACCATGGGATTGTATAAATAGAGCGAGGCTCTAAGTTGTAAAGTTGGTGAAGAAGGGATGAATAGATGAATAGAGAAGGAATGGTTCGAGCTTAGAGTAGAGTTCTAAGTGTCTTGGGTTGTAGTAGTAGGAAGAGGGTCTGTAGCTGAGTGCACAGAGGCCTAGTAGAGTTCGCAGCAAAGTGCGTGGACCCCCGCAGCTAAGTGTGCAGGGCGGTGTTGGGTTTGTAAGCAAGATTGAAAATTAATAAAAGAGAAGTTGATTTCTATTTGGTATATTTGTTGTGCATTATCTTCTTTATGTTTATATTCGGTTATGTATTGCGCGCACTGATATAATTGACATATATGTTGTAACAACCATAAATCTTACGCACACAAGTTAAGTAATCGGTTAATTAGCAAGGATCGTGGGTATTATATGGGTCGCGCCCCGAGTAGGGCTGCACGGAAGCCGCACCGCAGGTTGCGAAGGGATCACAAGTGCGCGTAGTGATAGGTCAGACTGCGGACCTCCAGAAGCCCATCAAACATCCCTAGGGTGCGGAAGTAGCACCCTCCCATACTACTTCGGGTGAGACTTCAGTCCGCGCTCCGCGGACTATTGTCGAAAGGGCTAGTAGTACCGGGATTTTCTTGGCTAAATCACTTTTGAACCTGGGTAAGGCCCCACTAAGCCAACAAATGGTTCCATTGCTGGGATCAGGATCTGCTTAAAGGATGTCTAATGTCGTGCCACTAGAACCATACAAAGAAAGAAATTGAAGAGTGGTTGGATAGGAAGATTCACGAGTTTGCGGCGCAGGAAAATAGAAATCCGCAAGTATCTAAGGAGCAGTGGTTGGATCGCTACTTGTACATTGAAATCCATGAAATTTTCTTTGCATCTTTTCCATCTAAGTTGTATGAGTGGATTGCAAAGTTAGCAGATAGACAGGGAAGGTGTAGGCTCGACAAACCAATAGTGTGAACTTCGGAACTAGTGCGCAGACTAGAAGCCTCAGAAGATAAGATAACGCGAGCTGTGGATCACTGACTCGACCAAATAATAGGAGGATTTATCATTGAGTTTGCGGTAGACACTATCATCAGCTACAACGAGGCAAAGCGACGTTTTCTCAAGGGACCGCGAGGTAAGTATATTAAATATTTGAACACTTGGATTAATATGTTGTTGTGTGAAAAGTGGGTTATGCAAATAAATTAATGTTTGGGACTACGCAAAATCTACAGAAGCGAAAGTAGTGAAGAATTAGAAAACAGTCCCCTAATTTCACCGTCGTAGGAGAGCGAGGATGAGCTCGCGAAGGTTTCTCTGAGAAGCACGGTCAGTTTGATAAGGCAGCGAATTTCGCGTCTAACGCCCCCACCCACGCTGCCACCCGCTTCACCACCCTCACCTCCATCTCCACCCACTCCACCTCCACCACCTCCACAGTTCAGTCTGGCGAGCGTGATCAAACTACTAGTATTCAGAGGAGTAGGGAATGAAGATCTGGATCAATTCTGGTTCGTAGTAAGAGAAGTATGGAAAGCATAGGGCGTTGCAGATGATAATATCAAAAAGGCTATGCTAGTGAGCGCGCTGTAGGATCGTGCATTAATGTGGTATATCAAGCATTCCAATGACCACCCGAACGCAGGAATTGCAGAGATCCAAAATGCATTGAACAGGGAATTTAGCAGGCCAAAATCAGAGACACAGTCAATCATCGAGTTTAAAGAGATTGCGATGCTTCCGAGCGAGACCCCTTGGGATCTGGACCAAAGGCTGAAGAGTATGATCCGCGAAGCCAATATGACGTTAATGGATGCACAACATCGCACATGGTTTGTGGCCTCACTTACGCCACACTTAAGGACGACGCTGTCACAGCAAAAACTTTCCACCCAAGCTGAAGCGTTGGAGATGGAAATGAGGTTGCATGAGACCCCTATACAAGACCCTGGATTGGGAGTCCAACAGATCCACGCGCAGCTACAAAATTTATGTCTGGAAATGTAGAGTTTGAAACAGGATAGGGCACCTCAGCCAGAGGCACGCGAAGAAGTATGGTGCATAAAATGCAAAGGCCAGGGTCACGACAAATATCACTATCCAGTGTTCACAAACTACTTGGTAGGAGGAGGCCCAATGCCATTAAGACTCGAGGCACAGGTGGGACCGAGCGTGGCATTTGCGTTATGGTGTGTGATCTGCCAGATAGGAGGAAAACATACCATAGATAATTGTCATCTGTTGCAGAAGTATACGCAGACATCCCAACAGTTGTTTTGTAATTTCTACAGGTCGGTAGGCCATGACGAACACACCTGCCGAAGCTATGAACTAATGATGGATCGGACTCTTGCCTACAGGGTGCAGGCTGAAACACGAGCCCTCGACTCAAATGCAGGGATGGTGTGCATTGGGTTTTAGGGGCGCAGTTGGGGTCGAGGTGGAATGGGACCAGGGAGGGGTCACGAACAGATAATTTGTTACAATTGCGGAGGGCCAGGGCATTATGCCCGCGATTGTACAAACCCAACTAGGATATCATGTTGGTACTATACTCAGTTTGATCATGAGGCAAAACATTCCCCTTTGCTGATAGCGAAAATGCACAAAAAAAGGGTACTCCAACCGCCACCGACCCAGAATTTACAAATGATGAGGTCTGAACCGCGTGAAGAAAACCCAAATGTAAACATGATGCTCAAGAGCGGTATGACAATGGGAGATGATAAAAGGAAGCAACCAGAAGAAAGTGCGTGGGTTCGCAAGGCTCCTACAAAGGAACCCGAGTTTGATCTAGAATGCGTGAAGGAGAAATTCACAGAATCTAAGAGGGGCTTCATGGAGGCCTCCACTTCAGGTAGTAAGGATCAACTAGAACTAGGGATGGATCCTTCAATGCTCATTACCTTTCTGGAGACATGCATGAAACTGCTGCACAACAACAAGGCAGTCAAAGGACTACAGGGACTTATCACTAGGTGCACGGGGTCAGGAGAACCCTGCATGGTCCAGAAACTGGGAAAGCATGCATTGCACATAAGAAGGGAGATGAGTTTGACTGCACAAATAGGTGAGTACAAAACGGATCAGGTAATCCTAGACTTGGGTTCCGATGTGAATTTACTACCAAAGCAAACATGGGAATGCATGGGCAGACCCACATTAAAGTGGTCCCCTATTCAGTTACGAATGGCGAACCAACAGAAGATTTTGCCCACGGGAAGATTGCAAGGGGTAACAGTCGATATTGAAGGCGCGAGCGCGCAGGTGGATTTTGAAGTGATAGAGATTGTCGATGACAGAAATCCCTATCCTGTGCTACTAGGAATAGACTAGGCTACCAATATGAATGGGATCATAAATCTGAAGAAGCGCAAAATGACCTTTGAGAAAAAGTCACTATGCGTAGTAGTACCATTGGACCCAGCCGAGGGAACGTGATACACTGAACCGGTGCGCGACGACGATAGTGATGACGATCTCGATTGTATCTATAAGATAATTGCACAAGGAGAGGATTGGGTGAATCCAACTATAGATGGAAGGATTTCGTCGGAGCGTGAAAGCTCCTGCACTTCAGATTCAGATGAAGAGATAGAGCGATGGCAGAATTGGCTACACGAAGTAACAATGTTGAACTGCAACATGATGATCAGGTCATTGCGTTGCATAAAAATAGAGGCAAGGGAGCTGCCGACATATGATGGATTGTCAACGGTGGATGAATTTCTGAGCAAATTCGAAAATGCAGTACCAGAGCAGTAGCGGTTCGATGCGCTGAAGTGGGCACTGCGCGCAACACCCGCACGATGGTGGGGTATGCATCAAGGAACTTTTGAAAACTAGTGCAGATGTAGAAGAATGATGCGCCTACGTTTTGGAAACCCCAGCTTCGAATGAAAGCCAATCAGATCAGGTGGAACAACTTGCACACCCACCTTTCCTGATGGGTAAAAGCATATGCTGTACAGTCCGCACAAGTGCACAACCTAGAGAATCAGAACAAACCACAACAGCAGGAAGGGCAATGCGCGTTACCAATTTTCCACGACAAAGCATTCGATAGGGTGTGTGGAGTACTGAACAAGGTTTACCAGATGAGATGAACTAATTGGGACTTGCACGTGCCAGCATTCGATGGGCCTATAGGACCATGTGCAAAAGCCTGAGCACGGAGATGATTCCAAAGATGTGGAACCAAGTTGCAGCCATAAGTTCGGAAGAAAGGAACCTACATGTAATAGCTCCCACAGTTGGGACAGTGTGCGAAGACCAGAACGAAGGAATCACACGGCTACGCGAGGACGAACATATAAGGATATAGGAAGCCATTCGGCGAGGGAACCTTAAACTTCGCGAACTCGTAGCATATTGGATATAATTGAGGAAGAAAAGCATGTTGATGGACGTTGAGATCAAAAGATTGGAAAACGAGTCCATGCAAGCATGTCTCGTTGATAAACCAAGGATGATAGGGCGAGATACGGATGATAATACCACTGCATTAGACGATTGCCACCTAGAATTTATGACTCTGCTACCATGGCTGAGACCGCACATTACCAAACGTAGTAACAAGGGGAGCACACCAATGGGATTTTGGTTGGGAGATACTAATGGACCACAGGCATGTTGACTAGTGTCCATTATGTGAGAACACAAATATTCAATGCGTACTCAAAAGACATGAGGCACAAATTGTTGGAAAAAAAATCCATAGTTTTCAATAGAATGCAAACTCAAGAATCCAATAGGGTTAGCAAAGTTGCATTATTGACGGAAACTTTACACCAATAGAGACAAAATTGCAGAGCTTCAAGCTAAGAGCACTACTCCAAAGAAATAATATGTTGATCTTCTCAACATCAACACCATATCCTATTCCATGGCCAAGCTTTCCATTGGTTATTTGAGGAAAAAGAGAATGAAACAATGCTGCAATAAATGCAACAATAACTTGAGGATGTGAAGATGGAAAGCTTGGACTATAAATTGGTAAAAATTAAATTAAGTGGGAAGAATATATGGATAGTTAGACCATATTTAATAATGGTACATGTTTCCTAAGTTTTAGTATTACTAAAAAATTTTGATAGGGTATATACATAAAGTAAGTTTTAGGAATATTTCTTTGAAAAATAATGTAGGAATCATGCATGATTATTTTTCTTGAATAATTTTATTATATGTATTCACTTGTTCCATAATGTGGTTGCATTTTTATAATACTAATATAATTGCTTCTATTATAAAGAAAACATAGTAAGACTAAGCACAAAGAAAGACATGAAGATGAAAAAAAATAAATAAATAAGAGAGCACTATTCTAACAAATCACTCAAAATAATATTATTTAATACTACTTATTATAATATGACTATCCTATATAACAAAATCATCTAGGTACAAATATAAAACCCATATCATATTTATGGTACACAGAGTAATAACATATTTCAATTCACAACTAAATATCAACAATATAATTCAGGTGTCTTTTTATTGATATAAAGATTCACATCAAAAAATGTCATATCAGGCTGTAGCTAATTTGATATAACCCAAAAATGAGCCAATTATTTCTCATAAAGAGATAAGAGTCATTTTGAATAGAATAACTTTTTTTTATTAAATTCTCAATCTGTAAGGTAACCTGCCCAGTAAAATATGTGAAAGCCCCCATATGCTTAAATGTTAATCTGTTAACTCCTTCCAAATCTCCTATAAAATTAATGTTGGAATAACCAGTCATGCTCGGCTCACGATGAGATTAGTAAAAAGAGAATCTCAACAAAGTAGAAAGTACATTATTGTTTCTTTTATTTTTGTGTCATTTTACTTACTCCTCTACTTTATCGGAGGATTACTCCTCTACTTTATCGGAGGATTGTCTGTGTCATGTGTCATGCATTGCATGAGAGTTTGGTATTGTGATTGTAGGATCTGCGTTATGCATTGCATGTGAGTTTGTACATAACTCGTTCTTTAAGATACCTGTTGGTTCGTGGATAGACCACACATGGTCCTTGTTTTTTTTTTTTATATTTATATATTATTAACTATAACAATTTGCAAGTTAATCATTTTTTAATGTCAATATTTGTTATAATTTTGGAATCATTTCTTTAATGGAATTTTAGCTTAAGGTCTCATTTCTTAGCTTTTGGAATGAAATATTTGTATTCTAACCTACTTAATTGTCTTTTAAAATAAGCCAATTTTAAGAAGAATGTGGATGGGAATTCCAAAGTCCATTTGTTGGGAGATAGGATTACAATGATATATTTCAACAAATTCAAATTTAAGTTTTCAAGTTAGCTAATAAAGCTTTCATTTTTCTATATAAATTCATTCAATTCAAAGGATGCAAGGGTATAATATGACTCTTTTGAAGTAGGGGGAGTGAGATAGGGTAGACAACAAGATCATCTGAAACAATTCCTTTAAGAAAATTATGTTCTCCCCTCCGTCTAGTGTTAAATTATAGATTTGCATTGGGAATGAAGAATTCATGTAGCTGAAGTTGGAGCAAAGGAAGTATCTATTGATCTTCAATGATTTCCTTAAAGGGAATCTAGGGGTGGAAATATTGGGGGAAGATTATTATTGGTATCAAGTGAAATGAGAAAAATTCCTTTGAATGGGGTTGGAAAAGCCACAAATAACCAAATTGAAACTCCTGCTCTAAATCAAGGTATAAAGATTGTTGATTAAAATTCTTACAAGAGGCTAATTGTTATTGGGGGACTTGGAACTAGTTATTAAATCAATGAGTAAATATTTTTGTCCAAATAATAGTGCTTTATCAAGAATGTTTTTACAAATAAAAATAGAAGTTGAAAGATTTGAGAGTGTTGAATGCTTTCATGTTCTTATGGCACATTATCGATAAGAAAACTCATTGAAAAAATGAAGCAAGAATATCATAATGGGGCATTAACCTTCCAACCCTTAATAACATGGTGTTAAGGTCAATGAACATGCCAATAATGTTATACACTTGGTGCCATAATACTCATGAGGTGAATTTAGATCAAGCTCAAAGGTTAGGATGTACATGCATGATGGTCCATTCGCATATGTCTCTTTTCTAGTGAACTAGAAGAATGGGCAACTTAGGGCAACAAGGGCAGGTTCATACTTGTGTGACATGGGGTCGATTTCAATTACTATCACTATAACCTCCAAGCACACCAACGCAACCCCTCATGTGGCACATAGGGATAGGTGGGCATTTGAACTAGTGACATCACAAGGAGTTCCCTAACAATGCACCCTATTGCCCATTGATCTACACCCTGAGGGATTCTATAAAAAGGACATGGGTGTCGGTTTCACTTATATGTGTAAGGGTCATGAGACCATTTTTAATATAGTCTCTTTGGGTGCAATCACATGTTCAACCACTACCTCAAGGTGCCCCCATGGCCTTAGGGCTAGGCCCTCATGGGAATTGAACCTTGTCCAATGCTGAAAAAATTCCTCAATCTCCACTATTGGATCCAACCTCTTTGGGAATCCATCCACATATGTTATCACCAATTTTGAAGTGAATTAAGTAGCCACCTTGATTGATAATTTTGGATGGGAGTGAGAATATGATTGTGAAAATCATGACCTATTGTTTTGGTGTTTCGTTGGTTTATTTTTCTGCTAAAACCAAGTTTACTTTG